>CAWUFW010001438.1:0-1317500 GCA_963921515.1 Calotriton arnoldi
CTAAAAGCTGCATTTTATCATTCTGAGTCCAGGCATACTAAACTCGAATTTCTACCATGTTCCCGGGTCAGTTAGGATTATAAGCTGTAATAATCAAAACCGCCCGTTCTGGCCTAGGGGGAACAGGTAGCCTTGCAATAGTGAAAACGAACTAGGCTGTAATTCACTATCAGGACATGCCGCACACACCCGGGCATGTCCTACCTTTCGCGTACAACGCACCCTGCCCACAGGGGTACCTTGGGCCTACCTTAGGGGTGACTAACATGTAGCAAAGGGAAGGTTTAGGGACTTGCAAGTGTGTGCACTTGCCAAGTCGACATGGCAGCCTCAGGCTGCGCACAGGCTCTGCGATGGCAGGCCCGAGTTACACTTTACGGGCTGTTTGCGTGGGTGGCACAATCCAGTGCTGCAGCCCACCAACAGCATTTGGTCTATAGGCCCTGGCACTCGCAGTGCACTTTACAAGGGACTGACACATAAACCAAATAGGCCAATCATGGAAACACCAATCCATAACACATTTTATACAGGAGCACTTGCACTTTCCCACTGGACCGCAGTGAGGAAAGTGCGCAGAATCATCACACCAGCAAAAACAGAGTCAAAACCGGGAGGTCAGAAAGCAAAAAGTCAGGGGAAACACGCCAAAAGATGCCAAGTCTAACAGTGTCCTAGACACAAAGACACAAAGTAACACCTCCACTCCAGGAGGACTGCCTGAGAGTGTCCTAGACACACAGTAACACACCTCCACTCCAGGACTACTGCCTGGGAGTGTCCTAGACACAAAGTAACGCACCTCCACTCGAGGACTACTACATGTGAGTGTCCTAGACACAAAGTAACGCACCTCCACTCCAGGACTACTGCCTGTGAGTGTCCTAGACACAAAGTAACGCACCTCCACTCGAGGACTACTGCCTGTGAGTGTCCTAGACACAAAGTAACGCACCTCCACTCCAGGAGGACTGCCTGAGAGTGTCCTAGACACAAAGTAACGCACCTCCACTCCAGGAGGACCTACCTGTGAGTGTCCTAGACACAAAGTAACACACCTCCACTCCAGGAGGACCTACCTGTGAGTGTCCTAGATACAAAGTAACACACCTCCACTCGAGGAGTACTGCCTGCGAGTGTCCTAGACACAAAGTAACACACCTCCACTCCAGAAGGACCTACCTGTGAGTGTCCTAGATACAAAGTAACACACCTCCACTCCAGGAGGACTGCATGTGAGTGTCCTAGACACAAAGTAACACACCTCCACTCCAGGACTACTGCCTGCGAGTGTCCTAGACACAAAGTAACACACCTCCACTCCAGGAGGACCTACCTGTGAGTGTCCTAGATACAAAGTAACACACCTCCACTCAAGGAGTACTGCCTGCGAGTGTCCTAGACACAAAGTAACACACCATCACTCAGGAGTACTGCTACGAGTGTCCTAGACACAAAGTAACACACCTCCACTCCAGGAGGACTGCCTGTGAGTGTCCTAGACACAAAGTAACACACCTCCACTCGAGGAGTACTGCCTGCGAGTGTCCTAGACACAAAGTAACACACCTCCACTCGAGGAGTACTGCCTGCGAGTGTCCTAGACACAAAGTAGCACACCTCCACTCCAGGAGTACTGCCTGTGAGTGTCCTAGATACAAAGTAACACACCTCCACTCCAGGAGTACTGCCTGTGAGTGTCCTAGATACAAAGTAACACACCTCCACTCCAGGAGGACTGCCTGTGAGTGTCCTAGACACAAAGGCACAAAGTAACACCTCCACTCCAGGAGGACTGCCTGAGAGTGTCCTAGACACACAGTAACACACCTCCACTCCAGGACTACTGCCTGGGAGTGTCCTAGACACAAAGTAAGGCACCTCCACTCGAGGACTACTACATGTGAGTGTCCTAGACACAAAGTAACACACCTCCACTCCAGGACTACTGCCTGTGAGTGTCCTAGACACAAAGTAACACCTCCACTCCAGGAGGACTGCCTGTGAGGTTCCTAGACACAAAGTCACACACCTCCACTCCAGGACTACTGCCTGTGAGTGTCCTAGACACAAAGTAACGCACCATCACTCCAGGAGTACTGCCTGCGAGTGTCCTAGACACAAAGTAACACACCTCCACTCCAGGAGTACTGCCTGCGAGTGTCCTAGACACAAAGTAACGCACCATCACTCGATGACTTCTGCCTGGAAGTGTCCTAGACACAAAGTAACGCACCTCCACTCCAGGAGTACTGCCTGTGAGTGTCCTAGACACAAAGTAACACACCTCCACTCCAGGAGGACCTACCTGCGAGTGTCCTAGACACAAAGTAACACACCTTCACTCGAGGAGTACTGCCTGCGAGTGTCCTAGACACAAAGTAACACACCTTCACTCGAGGAGTACTGCCTGCGAGTGTCCTAGACACAATGTAACGCACCTCCAGTCCGGGACTACTGCCTGTGAGTGTCCTAGGCACAAAGTAACACACCTCCACTCCAGGAGTACTGCCTGTGAGTGTCCTAGACACAAAGTAACACACCTCCACTCCAGGGCTACTGCCTGTGAGTGTCCTAGACACAAAGTAACACACCTCCCCTCGAGGAGTACTGCCAGTGAGTGTCCTAGACACAAAGTAACACACCTCCCCTCGAGGAGTACTGCCTGTGAGTGTCCTAGACACAAAGTAACACACCATCACTGGAGGAGTACTGCCTGCGAGTGTCCTAGACACAAAGTAACACACCTCCACTCCAGGGCTACTGCCTGTGAGTGTCCTAGATACAAAGTAACACACCTCCCCTCGAGGAGTACTGCCTGTGAGTGTCCTAGACACAAAGTACCACACCTCCCCTCGAGGAGTACTGCCTGTGAGTGTCCTAGACACAAAGTAACACTCCATCACTCGAGGAGTACTGCCTGCGAGTGTCCTAGACACAAAGTAACACACCTCCACTCCAGGAGTACTGCCTGTGAGTGTCCTAGACACAAAGTACCACACCTCCACTCCAGGAGGACCTACCTGTGAGTGTCCTAGATGCAAAGTAACACACCTCCACTCCAGGAGTACTGCCTGTGAGTGTCCTAGACACAAAGTAACACACCTCCACTCCAGGAGGACTGCCTGCAAGTGTCCTAGACACAAAGTAACACACCTCCACTCGAGGAGTACTGCATGCGAGTGTCCTAGACACAAAGTAACACACCTCCACTCCAGGAGGACTGCCTGCGAGTGTCCTAGGCACAAAGTAACACACCTCCACTACAGGACTACTGCCTGCGAGTGTCCTCGACACAAAGTAACACACCTCCACTCCAGGAGGACTGCCTGCGAGTGTCCTAGACACAAAGTAACACACCTCCACTCCAGGGCTACTGCCTGCGAGTGTCCTAGACACAAAGTAACACACCTCCACTCCAGCAGGACTGCCTGTGAGTGTCCTAGACACAAAGTAACACATCTCCACTCCAGGAGGACCTACCTGTGAGTGTCCTAGATACAAAGTAACACACCTCCACTCAAGGAGTACTGCCTGTGAGTGTCCTAGACACAAAGTAACACACCTCCACTCCAGGAGGACTGCCTGCGAGTGTCCTAGACACAAAGTAACACACCTCCACTCGAGGAGTACTGCCTGCGATTGTCCTAGACACAAAGTAACACACCTCCACTCCAGGAGGACTGCCTGGGAGTGTCCTAGGCACAAAGTAACACACCTCTACTCCAGGACTACTGCCTGCGAGTGTCCTCGACACAAAGTAACACACCTCCACTCCAGGAGGACTGCCTGCGAGTGTCCTAGACACAAAGTAACACACCTCCAGTCCGGGACTACTGCCTGTGTGTGTCCTAGACACAAAGTAACACACCTCCACTTGAGGAGTACTGCCTGCGAGTGTCCTAGACACAAAGTAACACACCTCCACTCGAGGCGTACTGCCTGTGAGTGTCCTAGACACAAAGTAACACACCTCCACTGCAGGAGGACTGCCTGTGAGTGTCCTAGACACAAAGTAACGCACCTCCACTCGAGGAGTACTGCCTGCAAGTGTCCTAGACACAAAGTAACACACCTCCCCTCGAGGAGTACTGCCTGCGAGTGTCCTAGACACAAAGTAACACACCATCACTCGAGGAGTACTGCCTGCGAGTGTCCTAGACACAAAGTAACACACCTCCACTCCAGGACTACTGCCTGTGTGTGTCCTAGACACAAAGTAACACACCTCCACTCCAGGAGGACTGCCTGTGAGTGTCCTAGACACAAAGTAACACACCTCCAGTCCTGGACTACTGCCTGCGAGTGTCCTAGACACAAAGTAACACACCTCCACTCCAGGGCTACTGCCTGCGAGTGTCCTAGACACAAAGTAACCCACCTCCACTCCAGGAGGACTGCCTGCGAGTGTCCTAGACACAAAGTAACACACCTCCACTCCAGGAGGACTGCCTGCGAGTGTCCTAGACACACAGTAACACACCTCCACTCCAGGAGGACTGCCTGCGAGTGTCCTAGACACAAAGTAACACCTCCACTCCAGGAGGACTGCCTGCGAGTGTCCTAGACCAGTAGTGGCTCGTTTTGGGAGTGCTGCGGGGCGGTGGGGCGGGGCGGGGGAGGAGCAGGGTGGGGGGTAGTAAACTACGGCATACGGCCGAACAGAGGTAAGTAAACAAATAAATAAATAAAACGAATTTCGTTGCGTGCGCTGCATCGCATTTGGCAATGCAGCGCGCGCAATGAAATTTGTTTTATTTATTTATTTGTTTACTTACCTCTGTTCGGCCATATGCCGTAGTTTACTACCCCCCACCCTGCTCCTCCCCCGCCCCACGGCCCCGCAGCACTCCCTCCACGAGCCGCTACTGCTGTTTACCACTAGTGAATCAGCAGCTTGCACTTCAGAATCTGAGGAGAGGGGTATTGTCCCCTGCATCCTGCCACTCCAAAACCTGGGGTGGATAAGTCTCACCTGCCCCTCACAGTTCCTACGTTCATGTGTGAGCGACAGCGGTGGAGGCTCGGGATCCAGATAGCCCCTTGAGGCCTGCGACAGTGTGCATCAAGGGGCACTCGATTTGGTGTGCTTTGGTGTGCAGAGAGCTGTTTGCAAGACCAACACCACTCTTTTCATGACCTACACCAGCCAAGAGGCCCCAAGTCATGTATCATGCAGGCGCGGCCGGTACAGGTAAGAGCGGCGGGGCGGGGGGAGTCGACATATGACAGGATAGAGAAAATAAATAAAACCACTTGGCGCTCGCCACATTGCCGAGTCTGCGATGGGGCGAGCGCAAGGTAAGCGGTTATATTTATTTATTTATTTTCCCTATCCTGTCGTATGTCGATTTCTCCCCTGCCCCACCCCACCCCATCACCCCACCGCTCTTACCTGTACTGGCCATGCCTGGTATCATGTGTGACACCACCAGCCCGTCCTGGCTTTTTATCCCGAAATGTTTAATCACCCAGGGGCTAGTGTCTCTAGAAAAGGGTGGAAAGTCTTTTGGCGACACCCTTTGCATTAGCTGCAGGTGCCTAAATAATAGGTGGCCTCATTTCCCTGCTTCTGGGTGCTACTTTTTTCATCCTTTGATGGAGGCCGGTCAGTCAGGCATGATTGGGTTTGAAGCAAGCGACCTGTGTGTTATATGCAAATCTCTGCAGCATGTGCTCAATGCACTCAACTACCTTCGAGTCCCGTGGTGAACCCTGTCACTGATTTATGCAGTGATCTACTGGTTGTGAGTGTGAATTCAGCAAGGCAAACTCAGTCCTCCATCCTTCAGAGGTCAGTAGATTGAGTACCATTAAATTAGGTAATAGTGACACTGCTTAATTATAGTCATGGCCACTGGAATTATGCGATTCCGTGGCGGCAGCTTTTTTTAGCATAATTATATTTTTGCCGTGTTGGCCACATAATCCATCATCTGCTGCATAATCTGCAAATTTTAACAAAAAATTTTGTTTCTAGCTTAAACGGATGAAAAGTTACAAAAACGTGGTGATGTTGATTTGCGTGCAGTGGAAGGCCTTTTGCCAAGGTTAACTGGTCATCTTTTGGGGGGGTTTTTTCTGCACTTGTTTGTTAAACTTGTACTAATGAGGTTAAATCTTTACCCAGGCAGTATTACCATTTGTAAAAAATACAAAATAATGAAGTAATAGTATCAAAAAATGTGCCACATTATAGCGCATAATGTGCCTTTTCTTGCCGCATAATTTAGTCAACTCTGCCGCATAACTGGGTGCCCTCCTACTGCATAATTCCAGTGGCCCTGATTACAGTGCCCAGAAGCGGCACAAGTACAGTAGCGAGCGCTACACACAAAGCACATTATTATTATCATTACAGTGCCGTGTGAACCACAGAAGATAAGTTAGCAACAAAACAAGAGATAGTGCCTGGTAATTGCCTCTGATCTTTGTGGGAACATCACCCGGGCACAGACAGCGTGAAATGAAAATATGATGACACGGACACCAGTACTTGTGCTCACTTTGCACAGTATCTCTCCGCGCTACAAAGTCGCCCCAGGGCTGGAGAGATGGAGTTCTGGGGGTTTGGGCAGGTTGGAGGGGGGCTGCCTCTGGGGATTTGCCCTGTGCTGTGGGTTCTTGGGACGGATTTATGTGGAGGTGTGCTTGACATGAAGCAGGTGCAAGCTGGCCTGCAGGAAAACTGGAAGATTTCTCAGTGGGCAGACATCTCTGAAAGGCCATTAACTGCCCCTGTGAGCGTGACACTTGAGCGCCCCAGCCCTTCAGCTGGGAGAGAGGCACAGTGACTCAGACCCTCCCTCCGAGCAGACCTTTCAGAGGCACCGACCTGACAGGTGACTGACTGCCCCAGCCCTTCAGCTGGGAGAGAGGCACAGTGACTCAGACTCCCTCCGAGCAGACCTTTCAGAGGCACCGACCTGACAGGTGACTGACTCTGTCCCAGCCCTTCAGCTGGGAGAGAGGCACAGTGACTCAGACCCTCCCTCCGAGCAGACCTTTCGAGGCACCGACCTGACATGACTCTGCCCCAGCCCTTCAGCTGGGAGAGAGGCACAGTGACTCAGACCCTCCCTCCGAGCAGACCTTTCAGAGGCACCGACCTGACATGACTCTGCCCCAGCCCTTCAGCTGGGAGAGAGGCACAGTGACTCAGACTCCCTCCGAGCAGACCTTTCAGAGGCACCGACCTGACAGGTGACTGACTCTGTCCCAGCCCTTCAGCTGGGAGAGAGGCACAGTGACTCAGACCCTCCCTCCGAGCAGACCTTTCGAGGCACCGACCTGACATGACTCTGCCCCAGCCCTTCAGCTGGGAGAGAGGCACAGTGACTCAGACCCTCCCTCCGAGCAGACCTTTCAGAGGCACCAACCTGACAGGCGACTGACTCTGCCCCAGCCTTTCAGCTGGGAGAGAGGCACAGTGACTCAGACCCTCACTCCGAACAGACCTTTCAGGGGCACCGACCTGACAGGTGACTGACTCTGCCCCAGCCCTTCAGCTGGGAGAGAGGCACAGTGACTCAGACCCTCACTCCGAGCAGACCTTTCGAGGCACCAACCTGACAGGTGACTGACTCTGCCCCAGCCCTTCAGCTGGGAGAGAGGCACAGTGACTCAGACCCTCCCTCCGAGCAGACCTTTCAGAGGCACCGACCTGACATGACTCTGCCCCAGCCCTTCAGCTGGGAGAGAGGCACAGTGACTCAGACCCTCACTCCGAGCAGACCTTTCGAGGCACCGACCTGACATGACTCTGCCCCAGCCCTTCAGCTGGGAGAGAGGCACAGTGACTCAGACCCTCACTCCGAGCAGACCTTTCGAGGCACCAACCTGACAGGTGACTGACTCTGCCCCAGCCCTTCAGCTGGGAGAGAGGCACAGTGACTCAGACCCTCACTACGAGCAGACCTTTCGAGGCACCGACCTGACATGACTCTGCCCCAGCCCTTCAGCTGGGAGAGAGGCACAGTGACTCAGACCCTCCCTCCGAGCAGACCTTTCAGAGGCACCGACCTGACATGACTCTGCCCCAGCCCTTCAGCTGGGAGAGAGGCACAGTGACTCAGACCCTCCCTCCGAGCAGACCTTTCAGGGGCACCGACCTGACATGACTCTGCCCCAGCCCTTCAGCTGGGAGAGAGGCACAGTGACTCAGACCCTCCCTCCGAGCAGACCTTTCAGAGGCACCGACCTGACAGGTGACTGACTCTTCCCCAGCCCTTCAGCTGGGAGAGAGGCACAGTGACTCAGACCCTCACTCCGAGCAGACCTTTCGAGGCACCGACCTGACATGACTCTGCCCCAGCCCTTCAGCTGGGAGAGAGGCACAGTGACTCAGACCCTCACTCCGAGCAGACCTTTCGAGGCACCGACCTGACATGACTCTGCCCCAGCCCTTCAGATGGGAGAGAGGCACAGTGACTCAGACCCTCACTCCGAGCAGACCTTTCAGAGGCACCGACCTGACAGGTGACTGACTCTTCCCCAGCCCTTCAGCTGGGAGAGAGGCACAGTGACTCAGACCCTCACTCCGAGCAGACCTTTCAGAGGCACCGACCTGACATGACTCTGCCCCAGCCCTTCAGCTGGGAGAGAGGCACAGTGACTCAGACCCTCACTCCGAGCAGACCTTTCAGAGGCACCGACCTGACAGGTGACTGACTCTGCCCCAGCCCTTCAGCTGGGAGAGAGGCACAGTGACTCAGACCCTCACTCCGAGCAGACCTTTCGAGGCACCGACCTGACATGACTCTGCCCCAGCCCTTCAGCTGGGAGAGAGGCACAGTGACTCAGACCCTCACTCCGAGCAGACCTTTCGAGGCACCGACCTGACATGACTCTGCCCCAGCCCTTCAGCTGGGAGAGAGGCACAGTGACTCAGACCCTCACTCCGAGCAGACCTTTCGAGGCACCGACCTGACATGACTCTGCCCCAGCCCCTTCAGATGGGAGAGAGGCACAGTGACTCAGACCCTCACTCCGAGCAGACCTTTCAGAGGCACCGACCTGACAGGTGACTGACTCTTCCCCAGCCCTTCAGCTGGGAGAGAGGCACAGTGACTCAGACCCTCACTCCGAGCAGACCTTTCAGAGGCACCGACCTGACATGACTCTGCCCCAGCCCTTCAGCTGGGAGAGAGGCACAGTGACTCAGACCCTCACTCCGAGCAGACCTTTCAGAGGCACCGACCTGACAGGTGACTGACTCTGCCCCAGCCCTTCAGCTGGGAGAGAGGCACAGTGACTCAGACCCTCACTCCGAGCAGACCTTTCGAGGCACCGACCTGACATGACTCTGCCCCAGCCCTTCAGCTGGGAGAGAGGCACAGTGACTCAGACCCTCACTCCGAGCAGACCTTTCAGAGGCACCGACCTGACAGGTGACTGACTCTGCCCCAGCCTTTCAGCTGGGAGAGAGACACAGTGACTCAGACCCTCCCTCCGAGCAGACCTTTCGAGGCACCGACCTGACATGACTCTGCCCCAGCCCTTCAGCTGGGAGAGAGGCACAGTGACTCAGACCCTCACTCCGAGCAGACCTTTCAGAGGCACCGACCTGACAGGTGACTGTCTCTGCCCCAGCCTTTCAGCTGGGAGAGAGGCACAGTGACTCAGACCCTCCCTCCGAGCAGACCTTTCGAGGCACCGACCTGACATGACTCTGCCCCAGCCCTTCAGCTGGGAGAGAGGCACAGTGACTCAGACCCTCACTCCGAGCAGACCTTTCAGAGGCACCGACCTGACAGGCGACTGACTCTGCCCCAGCCTTTCAGGTGGGAGAGAGGCACAGTGACTCAGACCCTCCCTCCGAGCAGACCTTTCAGAGGCACCGACCTGACAGGTGACTGACCCTGCCCCAGCCCTTCAGCTGGGAGAGAGGCACAGTGACTCAGACCCTCACTCCGAACAGACCTTTCAGGGGCACCGACCTGACAGGTGACTGACTCTGCCCCAGCCCTTCAGCTGGGACAGAGGCACAGTGACTCAGACCCTCCCTCCGAGCAGACCTTTCAGAGGCACCGACCTGACATGACTCTGCTCCAGCCCTTCAGCTGGGAGAGAGGCACAGTGACTCAGACCCTCCCTCCGAGCAGACCTTTCAGAGGCACCGACTGGACAGGTGACTGACTCTGCCCCAGCCCTTCAGCTGGGAGAGAGGCACAGTGACTCAGACCCTCACTCCGAACAGACCTTTCAGGGGCACCGACCTGACAGGTGACTGACTCTGCCCCAGCCCTTCAGCTGGGAGAGAGGCACAGTGACTCAGACCCTCACTCCGAGCAGACCTTTCAGAGGCACCAACCTGATATGACTCTGCCCCAGCCCTTCAGCTGTGAGAGAGGCACAGTGACTCAGACCCTCACTCCGAGCAGACCTTTCGAGGCACCGACCTGACATGACTCTGCCCCAGGCCTTCAGGTGTGAGAGAGGCACAGTGACTCAGACCCTCACTCCGAGCAGACCTTTCAGAGGCACCAACCTGACAGGTGACTGACTCTGTCCCAGCCCTTCAGCTGGGAGAGAGGCACAGTGACTCAGACCCTCACTCCGAGCAGACCTTTCGAGGCACCGACCTGACAGGCGACTGACTCTGCCCCAGCCCTTCAGCTGGGAGAGAGGCACAGTGACTCGGACCCTCACTCCGAGCAGACCTTTCGAGGCACCGACCTGACATGACTCTGCCCCAGCCCTACAGCTGTGAGAGAGGCACAGTGACTCAGACCCTCACTCCGAGCAGACCTTTCGAGGCACCGACCTGACATGACTCTGTCCCAGCCCTTCAGCTGGGAGAGAGGCACAGTGACTCAGACCCTCACTCCGAGCAGACCTTTCAGGGGCACCGACCTGACATGACTCTGCCCCAGCCCTTCACCTGGGAGAGAGGCACAGTGACTCAGACCCTCACTCCGAGCAGACCTTTCGAGGCACCGACCTGACAGGTGACTGACTCTGCCCCAGCCCTTCAGCTGGGAGAGAGGCACAGTGACTCAGACCCTCACTCCGAGCAGGCCTGTCGAGGCACCGACCTGACAGGTGACTGACTCTGCCCCAGCCCTTCAGCTGGGAGAGAGGCACAGTGACTCAGACCCTCACTCTGAGCAGACCTTTCAGAGGCACCGACCTAACAGGTGACTGACTCTGCCCCAGGCCTTCAGGTGTGAGAGAGGCACAGTGACTCAGACCCTCACTCCGAGCAGACCTTTCAGAGGCACCGACCTGACAGGTGACTGACTCTTCCCCAGCCCTTCAGCTGGGAGAGAGGCACAGTGACTCGGACCCTCACTCCGAGCAGACCTTTCGAGGCACCGACCTGACATGACTCTGCTCCAGCCCTTCAGCTGGGAGAGAGGCACAGTGACTCAGACCCTCCCTCCGAGCAGATCTTTCGAGGCTCCGACCTGACATGACTCTGCCCCAGCCCTGCCTGTGACACCCGTTTGATTGGTCAATGACTGTCCCACAGCCCTCCTGCCTTTTAGAGCCCCTGGCCTTCAAGAAAGTCTCATAACTCCCCTACAGACCACTCCCTTTCTGAGTGCCGTTGTTGACGTCGCCCCGAGGTTGGGGCACCTGCAGAGGGCGCGGTGCACACTCATGCAGCAGGGTTAACTCGGCCTTTAATCTATTCTGAACCTTTTGTGTCTCCCCAGGCCTTCGGATGGCAATAAAAACGAAAGCAACGAAAGATAGGATTGTAGTTGTAAGTATGTATCCTCCGATCGACGAAGGCGCACTCTTTGCCAGGTTTCAGAAGAGCACTCAGCGGAAACATACACTGGAGGTTGGGACCAGGGCTCACCCAGCCTGCTGCGGCATGGCCAGCCGGGCCCCCCAGGCAATCCTGGAAAGCGCAAAGTCCTGATCTTCGAGGAAAAAAGCAAACATCTCTTAAAGGAGCCGCCTCTTCTCAAACGCGGTCTGTTTGAGAATTCCTTAAGAACTCTTGAGGGGAATGTGACACCCTTTGATCTTCGCATTGTGATAGGGTGGAGCCGGGGAAGCGTGTGGTACCCGCTGGGCCTCATGCCAGATTCACCCTCCGAGTTCTCAAGTTTCCCAGGTCCCTGTGTGTGAAGCTCAACCAAGCTAGGTTGTTTTTCTCTGCATTCTGTGTATTGATTTGTTAGTATGATAACATCGGACCACAAGTCCCAGAATGCAAGGCAAATACCCGTACTGGATGAGCTACGCACACGTCACGTGACATGCCAGGGAAACTTGAGAGTTCTGCCATCATACAAATGCATGTAATGATGCAACGACATAGCCCAGTGGCTGGCTCAATCATACCCAGCGATTGGACGACACACTAACCTAACAGAAACCATCTCTAAGAACAAAGACTAGCACATAATACTCACTGACCAGGCACAAAGACACCTTTATAACTGTGCCAGTCTGCCCGGGGCACCACGAGGCCATATCCAAATCCACATACAATATAAAATAATTCAGCAGCAGGAATTTAGAGACACAAAATAGCAAGCAGGTTGCTGACCCTCCTAGCGTGCCTTTGCCTTCAACCAACCTTGTATTAACTTATCATGGTGGAATGCCAATTGGTGGTGCCAAGCCATGAATACGAATTCATGTAATTGTCTTCAGTGGCACCAGCAGCGGCGTCTGGGAAAATTCAGAGGCACCAAGTTACTCACAAGGAACTGCCCGATGGCACACTGCCACCCCCAGGGTTGGCCCCGCTGGCTTAGACTTTCAAGACCCACATTTGCCAAATAGGAATGAAATGAAAATAGAAATCAGGATGATAACATTTTTTTATTGTTTACAATTGAAAGATGATACAAAATATACATCACTGCTTATAATAGCTGAAACCCTCAATTAATTAAAAAAACTTTCAAAGCTCTTATTTACCCCTAAGTTCAAGCTCTCATATGGAAGCCACACAAATTGATATTATTTATTATGCCAAAATGGACTGATTTATGGACCGTCTGTACTGTCCCAACACCTTGAATGAAGATATGTCTGACCAAAAACGTTGGTAGAGAATCATCTAGAGAAATTAGAAATTCATTTTTGTATTTTTGGTTTTTAAGCACTTCCGGCATCTGATAGCCACCTCAGGGGACCTTGCAGGGAGAGTAGTTCCATTGGAAATGGCTGCACAGGCACAAGAGCTAGGTCTAGATGTAGAGTTAGTGTCCTTTCCAATCGTCTGTGTGACCCCCGGTAGTAGGAGGCAGAGCCTGTGGTTGGATGGGCCTAGAAAGCGTCATGAGGTAGCACTTTCGAATCTTCCCTGAGGCTGCTGTACATTAGTCGGGTGACGATAAGGTGACAGCGAGATGAGACTCATAGAGTGTTTGCACCAGCCAACAGACCGGTGCGTGGACGGTACTTCCTGGAGGCATCAGGGTGGCTACTGCGTCCCCAGGGTAAGGGCAACCGCGAGCGAACGGTCACTCTGCAAAGATTCTCCTGCTCGTCTTAGATGTTCAGGGAGGCTGCTCCATTGAGATAATCTCTGAACCAAAGGAATCTGCGTCCCAATCCCGTGGGGGCGATGACAGGTTCTATCTGTGTGCCTGACCTCGCCTGTGAGAAGGGCTGGTGGGACCAGAAGACTTCAGAGAGACATCCTAGGGTGCGGGGAGTTCTTCAGAGTGAGACCGAGTGCCTTAAACTGCAATCCCCCCTTGGTGGGAAGCCATACTTGTTATGGTGGGAGTGATGTGACCGAGGTATCGCAGACTGAAGATGAGCCACTTGTCTGTGATGCTCGCTCTGCCCCTTTTCCCTGGAGTCCTCTGTAGCTGAGCCTGCCAAACCAGGGTGTTTTTAGGAAGCAGATCTGGCAAGTGGAGAACCCTTCGTAAGTGTCCACGGTGGGAGAATGTCTTCCTGCTGGTGGCACCGATCTGAGGATTGAATGAGGTATCACTGTTAAACGATACGCGCCTTCTGGACTGACATGGACTCGCCCAAGGGAGCTTCACCACTTGAAGGGGAGAAGTATGGTGAGGAGCCCAGGAGCAGATCTTGGTCTTCTGAACGTCAAGATGGCCACTCTTCCTGGCTCAGGTCAGTCTATGTATTGCCGCTTCTAGATGGACTGAGGCTTGAAGAGACTGACCAAGGCAGAGCACTACAAGGGCAGAAGAACGGTGCATTGTCCTGGTCATCATTTTCACATATTTAAATATTAGAACTCCCACGCCTTTCCCCCACCAGACCACCCCTGGGACAGTCAATAACCTTATATATAATAGCTTTATATTTTTATCATATCCACATGACATATTATACCCATTTCTGAACGCCTCCACTATCGTTCCCTGTCAGCCGCTACTGAGAAGAAGGTGCTAGGCATTTTAAGCAATGCAGGTTTCTACATCGTGGAAGCACCACACTCCATCACCTCTTCGCTCTTCCGTGTAGTCGTGAGCACTAATGGTCTGTGGCCACCCAGGACTTGGTGCGGACTCTGATGATAGGATTGCTGTAGGTTCATCCTCTGATAAGGGCCGGTGAGTTTAGAAAGCAGGATATTTACATGAAGAGCCCCCAGTGAAGGAAAGTGTGTGCATTCACCACAATTTGGGTGAGTTCTGCTATTGAGAGCCTAGGTAAAGAGTCTGTCCTACACCCAATACAATAGGGAAAGATGTGGGGCACCCTGTTTCACCTGTTTAGGAAGACTGTGCAGCAGTCCGCAGGTTATAAGGTTTTTCATGTATCGAGGGTTTAGGCAGGGCCGGCTTTAGCGCTGGTGGCGCCCGGTGCAATATTTGTTTTGGTGCCCCGACACCTCATGACCGCCTCCTCGATTCCCTCACTACCACCGGGCAAAAGTGCCCCTCATATCTCCAATCAGAAGTTATTGCTAAACACAGTGCCCACCCGATGAGGCCAGCGCCCCCCCATAGGTCAGCGCCCTGTGCAACCGCACTGGTCGCACTGCCCTAAAGCCGGCCCTGGGTTTAGGAATACTGGTGCCCAGGTGCCGGCTATCCATTCCCCAGGACTCCTACTTGCATAAGTATAATATGTTTATGTATGTATGTATAAATATCACTATATTTAGATGTGTGGGTATGTCTCTTTACATTTATGTGTTAATTCTTACTTACTGGGAGTAGGGGGGCGGGGGCAATGCTCCCTTTCAAGCCCTGCGCATACCTCCACTCTCTGACTCATCCCAAACTTCTTGGACTAGTATGGACTCCCAAAACACCCTTTCCAAACTCTTCCCTACTTTATCCAATTCATTCAAGTAGCAGACGCACATGTCCCCCACTCCTAGTAACAACTGACATCTTCCCTTTACTAATCCACTTCAATTCATCCATCATTTTCAAACATAAACAGTAAATGCACAAACTTAACACACTTACCACAACGAATCTACAAGGAAACAAAAAAAACACGTTTTATTAATCTACTAGCTTCTTACTTCTAGTTGTGGGTTCCAGACTAGTGTGCTATTTGCCACAACACACTTCAACGACTCATCAGGGGCAGAAAGCGCTACATAAATGTAATTTACAATTGCAATATAATAGACAGACTATTATGCATATTTCACAATACCCGCTATAGAGATGAAAGTCTTTCTATTGTGTCCATGCCGAGGAATATAAAGGGGCATAGGACATCACACTGCCATATACGCACCTGCTTTCAGAGAGGGGTCCAGGTATTAACCAAGAATTGGCCAAGCCAATAGGTCTGACCTTGGAAAACCTGCATTTTAATGCAATAGGCATTAACATTTAAAAGAAATAAAAAAATAAAGACCCTGCCATCAAAAAGTGGCATCCAAATGATTTAAAAAAATAAGCAAAAAATGACCCATTGCAAAATAGTTACAAAAACATGAAATGAAAGCAGGAATTGACCCACCAGCCTTAGAACCGAAGTGAACCATGGTTTAGGTGGATGTTCACAAGTAAAATCCTGTCACTCACAGTGAAGTGAGCTAAAGGCTGGAGTGGGATGACTCATTGCCTTATCCTACTTGCTGTGGTGGGCGGAAGCTAAGTGTGAAGGACATCTGAACAGACCAATGGATGAAGAGGGCTGACTGGAAGACCCCTATGTATATATCTGTTTGTATTTTTAGCATGATATTTTGGGAATATAAGGGTGGTGAGAGAGCTAGAACTGTCCCTAAACGAGAGAGAGAAAGTGAGAATGAGAGAGTAGGAGGAACAGAGAGAGAAGCCACAAACTTGGACGAGCTTGAGAAAAGTGTGGTGAGCAGAGCAAACCCCAAGCCACCCCAAAATTCGAGTGATTCAGGGATTAGGTCTCTATGTTTTCCTGGGTGTTTGTGTTAACTGGGCCATAAAGTGGAGTTATAATAACAAAGCCCTGTTGAAATAAAGGTGGAATGGATTAAAAGTCTTCTTTTAGGTCGAGGTCACCGAACAGCGCAGAAGTGCAGGTAAGTAAAGGCCATGTCAAAGTAATAGTGTGCCGAAGTAATGGTGGGGGAAGTAAAGGCCATATTGAAGTAGGTGTGGGGTCAGGTGGAACTAATGGCCAGGTCACTAAATGAGGTATCCTAATGGTAGGCGAACTAATGTGTTTAGAATACTGACACGCTTCCTTTAAGACGGCGGCGGTCGACATTCTGCTCTGTCGCCGGGGGACTCGCCCTCAGGTGGAAGGAGAGGGAACAGGCGTGCCAGCAAGCTGTCAGAGAGACACATGTGAGAGGCAAACACACACACTCCCGCCGACACAGACTAGCAGAGAGAGACTACGACATGCATTCACTTAGCGGAGCAGAGACATACTCAGAGGCGCCACAGAGACACGTACTGACTCAGCGCCTAGAGAAAGTTCTGTATTAGGCGCTATAAAAATACCGTTAGCTATCCGTAAATAGACTTGAAGATATAGAAAGGCATACAGGGTCAACACAGGCTCATGGCTGCAAAGCGTGTGGGGGGCAAGTCTCCCCTGAGGTACTGGCAAGTGAAGGCTGGCGGAGTGAAAGCGAGTGGCCAGAAGTGGGACTATTACACACATTACCTGGCACATCGTGTGTCTTAAAACAAAAACGCATTTTGCAGATATGCTTGGCAAAATATGCCTTCTTCGAAAGGAACACCTGAATATTCAAGAAATACCAAAAATCTGGGATGTAAAAGGTAAGTAAGAACAGCCATTTTTGGTAATGTTTCTTGTACGTTTGACCCCTTTCCAAGTCCGCTCACTGCACGTTGGAAGTTTGTACATTCCCGTCATACCTTTAATTTTGCCTACTAGATTTACTTTAAGAATGAAAAAGAATACATTTTTTAGACTTTCCTTAGAAGACAGCCAAAATCTTTCAGATATGACTTGACGGGCCTGATTCACAGAACTACTTACGTCAAAACGTAAAGTTAGTACTTTCGGTATTCACAGAATACACTTACCACTACTAACTTTATGTCCGCTCTCGGGCCGGAGATTCCGGCCCTGTGGCGGAATTTCCGCCTCTGGGCCGGAATGTCCGCCTCCGGGCCGTTTACCCTCATTTAGGCCGTTTCAAAGCTCAAACAGCCTAAATGAGGGTATTCCGGCCCAGAGGCGGAGATTCCGGCCCAGAGGCGGAAATTCCGCCACAGGGCCGGAATCTCCGGCCCGAGAGCGGACATAAAGTTAGTAGTGGTAAGTGTATTCTGTGAATACCGAAAAGTACTAACTTTACGTTTTTGACGTAAGTTAGTTCTGTGAATCAGGCCCGTAATGCTTGTCTCCCTTGCAGTCATTTTTCACTGCATACATAAATTGTGATACATGCAGAGACCCTACTGAGGACCAGATTTTGCCTGTAATTCATGGGAAGATGCCCTCAAGGCCTACTAAAATGCTTAGCTTGCTTGCAATGGCTTCAACATTTTATACGTGTGATAAAATATTGTTAACAGCTACATCTGTCTTTATGCGTCACAGTGAGAGTCACGGGACCCGGAGTAAGGGTAGGACGAAGGCTAGTTGCTTGTCTACGCCTATTACCGGAGCAACGACGTGCTCTGGCTATTCCCGTCAACCCTAGACGTTGTGACTAGGGGTCTACAGTACTTCTTAGTACACGTCTATAAGGGCATTTCTACCGGTCTTGGTAATTTATGTTAATATACCGAATACCAGACGGTAGTGCACTTTATCACCTTTCTTTTGTTTATCGGTCCTGACGAAGTGCCAATTGACCCGTTAGGGGCGAATCGGGCACGAAACATGTTGACCACTCGCTTTTAGTTTGCCCTTGAGGAATACTATTTCCACTTGGGTACACACATAGTTTTTAATTAGGCTAGAGCTACCTAGTTTATTAAAATTTGATTCAATAGGACTGCTCCACACCTATTTTAATTATTTTATCACCTTGTGCACTACCTATCCCTCATACCCACACGCACCCTACGGCTTCTTCTTTAAAAGATCCCCGGCAAAGAGCCCCGGTTTCGGGAGCCCGTCAGGCATTGCAGCGCCGGCCTGACGAGGGGCAAACGCCCGATGATGAAGCATGACACCTTCCGGGGTGTGTGAGGGCAGCACGAAGAAAGACCTGTCTTTCCCATCCGTCCAGATAGGAACTGCACACCCCCTTTAGATACTTAGTCACAGAAACCCAGCTGTACTGAGAGAAAGAGGAAAAGAGACAGACACGCGCAAAAAAATAACAAGCATCTGCAACGCAATAGGTCTCACATTTACACGAGTTTGAGCTATTGGCATTGTAAATGACAATCTTTTATTTCTGTTTTGGTTTTTAAAACATAAATAAAAGGCATTGTCATTTACAATGCCAATAGCTTAAACTCTCGCAAATGCGAGACCAATTGCATTGCAAATGCTTGAAGGCATTGTTGAGTTGCCCCCTTCTGTCTCCCATGGCCCCTGAAGAGCTCCCCGTTTGCTATGAGTTAAATAAACAAGCCGGTGGTCACAACTGCACATGAGAGGCCCTCCTGCCCTTCTGCAGTAAGAGAAACTCATTAAAGAAAATAGTGCTTACAGACTAAAGAAGACGTACCGTGTAACAACCGAAGTAAAAGGGCCAGTCCTCATGGGAGGTTACAAATGAAGACAAGGTGGTACTAAGGATGGACTAACACGCCTATTAACGAATCAGAAGCCAGCATTTACGAAGGACAATGACACAAGTTAATGACAAATATGGGCGGAGAGTGGGCGAGGCTTCAAGTACACACTCCAATACAGCATGGCTTGCAGAGCAGCGCATGCGCATGCGCTGCCCAGGCTCGACCTAAGAACAAAGAGAGGGGAAAAAGACACACAAGCAAGCACAAAGAGATAGGCATAAAGACAGGTCTCATGATGAAATACAGATAAAGAAACATAAGAGGCAGGCAAGCAACATGCACAAGTAGGGTTAAACATGCAATTAAGCAAACACAGCCTATTAAAGAGACAGGCATGCAGAGACACCTATCTCTAGAAGCACACACAAAGAGAGACAGAGAAAAAGAGACACAGATGCAGTGATGTGGACAGGGCCTGTTAATAAAGAGATACTCACACAACTAAACTCAAAAACAGACTTACACAGCTACACACAGATATACACTTGTACTCTCACACACACACATGTACAAATGCAGGCACAATTAGATATACAGTCACACAATCAGATGCACACACACTGTCAGATAGTTATAATAAAACAGGCGTACAAAGTTGCATTCATGCACACAATAGGAGGAACATACGATCACAAACACAAAAGTACGCAGACACAATTTTAACACATGCATAATTTCTCCGCAAAGAGATCCATCAAACATATACACACACAAGTAGAAACACACACCGCACAATCACACATACATGCATAATTAGATAGAAAGACACACTGCTACATACAATTATGCACATATATATAGTTACACTCAAAGCAAAGTCACAAACGCATCCAATCACACACAAATGTACACACAGACATAATCTTAAAACATGCACACTCCATCTCACATAAAGGTGCAGTCAACCTCATGCACAATTTCAGACACATAAAATCACTCATGCAAAAGTACACACACAATCACGCACACAGCCACACGTACAGTAATCCTTCCCACAGACATATCAGTCACATTCACATACAATCACAAAAATACCCCCACACACACTCATACTTACAGTCAGATTAGTCTCAAATACATACACACACAAACACACACTTACAGTTACACTTACCCACATTCAGACACAATCACGCACACTCAGTGGCAAACACAACCAGATGCATGCACACTCATATGTAGTTACACATACACAAATAATTAGTTACATTCCTAAATGCATTCAATATCATACATACCAACGCACATAAATCTTGCACAGGCACATACAGTCATGCTCATACAAAGACAAAAAAGTAAAATAACACATGGAACAGTTCACAAGGATACAAAACACACAAACTCGCTGCTGTGTGCATGTTTTTAGGTGATTTATTGTGTGTGTTTGTACATACACACTCCCTCACACAAAGAACTAGGCAGTTACCCTCACAAAAGTACACAAACACAGACACAAGCACAAACACAATCAGAAGGACGAACATTGTTATTCATTTATAAATATTCATGTACGTATGCATACACTCAGGCACACAATCGCATACACAGTCTCTCAAATAAAGACAGTCACCCTCACAGACACATGAAATCAAACAAGCAAAAATACATAAAGACACAATGATACAGACACAATCGCGTAAATCATCCCTCACACAAAGATATGCAGTGGCCATCAGACACAATCGTAGAAACACAAAAACCAAAGTACAGAGACAAACGTACACACAGTCAGACACGTTCTACTATTCACACATACAGTTGCACTCATTAACAGGATCACACACATACAAACACAAAGCCACACACACACACACACAAGCCTACAATTTCAAACAAGTACATAAGTACACACACAATCAGGTACATGCACAAAATCAGGCATGCGCAAAATCAGGCATGAACATATAATGGCGGCTAGGGGGCCCGTTTGTCGCACAAAACCATGTGTGTTCTCTTTGTTTACAAAACAATGATCAGGTGTTGCCCACCTCAAATTGGCTCGCCACCAATTTGAACCATAAATTTTATAGGATTTTTTAAAACACACAAATTGAGAGGCAACTTTAAAGCAAGAAATATGTATCAGCCAAATGCTATTTGTATTAGAAAAAGGATGAATCGAGAGGCGTTGTCCTTAATTTCTGAATTTCTATGGTTTTGTGCGGGTAAAACGTCAACCTAACTATAATGTCTCTGTAATCTTTGTTTTTTTCCAGATAATTTCTATGGGTTTTTTTTGACGTAAAGTAATAGTGGGTAATTTTTTTTTCTCCAATTGGGCGGGTACTGGCGGAGAATCTGCATCCCTAGTTATCTATCAATCTCTTTCTTTAATAACTCACACACTACTGGGCAGATTTACACAACATTACAATAAGGTCTCTTTCTAGACCAAGATCTACCTTTCTGCAAAATTTGGTGTAATTCCGTTCAGCTGTTCAGGCTGTAGTTGGGTCTAAAAATTGAAAAATCCCCATAAACATTGCATGGGGAAAAAGCATTTTGCCCCCCCCTTTTTCTCGGTCCGCGCTTCACAAATCACCCAGAAACTTTCCAGACAGCTGCTCAACTAACTTGCGTACTAGTTTTGAAAATTTTGTGAAGATTAGTCAAACAGCGCCAAAGTTATTAGCAAAACAAAAAATGCTCAGTCTTTGGGAAAAGTTGGTCCTAACTATAACTACCTACTGGCTATCGCCAGTAGGATATACTGGTGATAGCCAGTAGGTAGTTATAGTTAGGACCAACTTTTCCCAGAGACGGAGCGTCCTACTCAACCCCTAATAAAGAATTAGTGCTACAAGTACCTGGCTGCTGTGGTCTTTTCTCACCAACACTGCCTGCTGCGCACACCTTGTCTCCAACATAATAATCTCTTCCCCTCTCCTGTTCCTTAACCCCATCCCTAGTACCTCTTCCCTCAAAATGTTCCACCTTTTAATTCCTCTCTCCCTGTCCGGTAAAATACCTCACAGGCTAGAATTGCGGCCTTACAGGCACGTGACAGGTTATTTTACGACGTCCTTTCATTATTTGTATCAGGCGGTCTCCTTTCTCCACATTCTTTTCTCTCACTATATTCTTTTTTCTGTCTCTTCCCATTTTCCTTCTCTTCCCTCCCAGCACTTTCTGTCGTTATTGTCCTTCACCCCTCCCCCATCAATGTTTACATCTCCTTCAGTCTGTCTCGCATTCTTTGCACTTTCCTCTCTTTCCCACTCTCTTCTCCCTCTTCACTCTCTCTGTCTCTTTCCCCTTCTTCCCCTCTCTCCATCCCCTGCCTCTCCGCCCGACTTCAAAGAGGAGTTGAGTGATGAGCTCAGGGCCTGTTGGACCACATTCCTGCCGCCCTGTCTCTGGCGGTGAGAACCGCTGCGGGGTCCTCTCCTCTCTCTCCTAGAGCTGACAGCAGAGGCAGCCCTGAGGACAGGGGGCCCCGGGCAGGGCCCATGGGGGGGCAGAAGCCCGCCTCCCTCTCACCATGCTGCTGTAGGACACACAGCTCCGTACACTGGAGGCTCCAACACAAGAGTCTCAGGACACAGCTCTGGCATCAGGACATGGCTCTAGAGAGGCGCCTGCCCCCACACCACAGCTATATTCCTGGATCTTGCATACAGACATATATACACAGAAGGCATAGACACAGAGAGGGCTTTGGGCCCACCCCTTGCTTATGATTCAGGTGATCCATTTCTTCTCTGTCTCAGTTGCTCCTGGTTCATTTGGCTTTCTACCCTCTTCTTGTGTTTGATTCTCTCAAGGAGCATTTCAGGCTCACAGATGATGGACGGAATGCAGAGCAAATCAAACATTCACCCCCAGTCAAGAGATCCGGGTTAAATCCATCAGTCTTTTGCCCACCATGTCACCCCAGCCATATGCAAATCAGTCTTGACCCTGTGGCTCATGGGAACAGTCCAGCCCGCACTGCCAGGCCTTCCCTGGACCGGAAACAAGCATCCTGGGACCGGTTTCGGAGTATCACCCCTCATCAGCCAGGCTAGCTTGAATCCAGTGACACAGTGAGGATGGGGAGCAAAAAAACGATGGATTTAGGCCCAGATCTCTGTACTGGGATGAATGTATGACATTGTTCAGCATTCTGTCCATCAATTGTTCTTTTTTCTTTCTAACCTATATCCTTTTGCAATCAGAACCTTCCATAAACTACTACTGTCTCTTCCTTCTGTCTGTTTCATCCTGCCCCTTCTTCTTTTTGGCCTACCTGCTCTCTTTAATAATTATTTGCATTCCTACCCCCCCCCTCCCAGTGTTCGCCTGCCTCCCAGTCCTCTTGCACACTCACCTCAGCCACCGCTGTATCAGCGTGCAGCCATATTTAAATGGATTAAAACCATTTCAAAATGGCGACCTGTGCATGTACATGTGCACACATGAGCAGTGGCCATCATGGATTGGTTTTTCTAATGCTTTGTGAAAAATCCTTCTAACATGGCCGCCACGAATTTGAGTGCATGAGTGGCAGCTATCCTGAAAGGATTTAGCTTAAAATAAAGTAAAAAATTCATTCCAACATGGCAGCAGTGCACTGTGCGCGCGCATGCACGGCCCCCATCTGGAGAAAAAAGAAACATGCAGTGGCACAGGCAAATGGTTTCATGGGTGACACTTATTGCCTTTGCCATTTCTGGTTGTTGCTGACCTTCATTGCAGCGTACATTCAAATGGACACTTCTTCTTGTCAAAGGAAATGAATAACTGTCTTTTATAAACGACCCTCTAATTATTGTGCATTGCACACATTGTTGGTTGTATTGTAAGAGTAATGAATCTTCGTCTGTTGAGTTGCCCAAAGGGGGACAAAAGATCAAAGCCGTGGCTCGGCTTGTTCTGTGGAAAATACAGATGTCCTAATTTCTCAAAGATTTTGGGACTTTTTGAAAATGTGTGCAGAGTTCGGAAATATTGGAAATCGCCCTCTGATTTTCTATCCTTCCATGAATGTCCACTGAGAGAGAAAGGAAGCATGAGCGTTAGGAAGGGGAATGATGACGCAAAGGAGAGTCACAGTGGCAACTATCTAGATGTTATTTAGCCACACTGCTTGGACTGATCAAGGTACTGACAGATTATTGTAACAGAAGCTTAGCTGAGATGCAGGCTGAGCAGTGGGCACCGGCAATGTGAGTTTCCGCAGGGGTGACCCACCACAAGTCCCTCCGCGAGGCACTCTCTTACATTCAGTGTCTAAATGTGACATGTTGGGGTACCCCTCTGATCCTCACACACAACACCAAAGTCAGAATGCACAAATGGGGTTTGAGGAAAGACGTCAGTGAAAGGGGGGCGGTTTAACTTAAATTTGTTATCAACCAATACAAACACCCAGGAACGTTGCAACAAATTAATATACCAAGTGCAGTTCGATGCAGCAGTTTGCATCTCGTGTCCTGCAGAAATGTGAAACTTTCCACGGATTTCCAGATATTTTTCTTAAATTTTGCACTACTTCTAGACTTCTCGAGGGTTCCACACCTCATCTCTGCTGTGCGGGAGCTCTGCCCAACAATGAGCACCTCCGGGTGACCAAGGGGACCTTCCTCAGGGTGCCCGAAGCTTTCCTCTTCATCATCCACTGCTGCATAGACCCTGCTGCCGCATGGAGCCAGTATGAAGAAGAAGACTGCCAACATCCCTGAAGGAATTTCCTGGACACAGTTCTCCCTGATGCTGCGTTTGCCTTTTAAGAAAAATGCCCAGGACACTGTGTTGCCCTAGCAGAAGAGCAGGGCATGTATTGTATGTAAACACTTCTATAGCCCGTTGTACCACTGGTGTGGCCCCGCAGCGCTGTCCACTAGGGTTGTATTAGAAGCTTCTGACCTGCTATGTATGGTCAGAAGTATGCATGTATGTAGCAGCCGGGGCCGCTGCAGGTAAGAGCGGTGGGGCCAAGGGAGGGGGATTTCGAGAGACGACCAGGAGGGAAAATTAAATAAATAATGAATTTTCCCTCATGGTCGTCTCTCGAAATCCCCCCTCACCTGGCCCCACCGCACTTACCTGCAGCGGCCGCGGGTGCTATGTAGCGTGACCTATGTGTGAAGCGTTGAGGGTCTGCCCGAGTGTTGCCTCCTCGAATTGCTGAAGTAGTCTGCAAAGAGTGGTTGGCCATGCCGTTTCCAGCTCTTTATTGAGATACACAAGTCAATAGTTGTAGGTTTAGTGTGCTAACACATGCATTGCTAGCACATATGAGCGAGACACATAAAAGAGAGCTAGTAGGGAGTGACAGAGAGGGCTATAGTCGTAAAGTAGTACCTCATGCAGTTAACTGCCAGCACCCGAGGGAGGCGGAGGGATACACGTAAACAGCCAATAGCATTAGTTGAGAGGTGAATACTCTACTAGGCTAGGCAAGAGGTTATTGATAAAGTCTCAAGCCAATGACTGAAAGAGCTTGGTCCAAAAAACCCAATATTGGAAGAAAGAAATCCAAAGCCCACTCTGTGTATGCTTTTTGCAATTGGTCTGTGTGACAGCTGCATTATCACAACAAAGACTTACAAAGATAGTGAACAGAGATGTTCATAGGTGAGTGATTCCAATGGAGACAGTGGATACCCTTGGTTTTTGCATTGTGGTATGAGGTCTTGAAGGCAGGTGCCGTCTCAATGTCGAGGAGGCTACGAAGCAACTGATTTGATACAATCAGATCAGCAGGCCCTCCAACTGTGCGCAAAGCAGCGATCAGCTGCTGGTACTCGCTGTCACCTCGCGTCACTGTCATTCACACAGGAAGTGAGGTGCAGAAATAGATGACACTCACACACAAAAAAGAGACACAAATAGACCTGGCTGCAAGGGTGTAAACACAGAGTGCACACACATACTCTCGAGATACTTAAAGGCGTTCAACTGCTTTCGTCAGCAGACACGTGGCGCAGACTGAGTATTGTATTATGCATTGTGCTGCATTATGGTAAAGCCAGTTCCAGGGAGGAGAATAGTTTCCAATGGGCACAGGAAAGTCTTCCTAAGTTCAAAATAAGGAAAACTTCTAGGGTACTATGGGTAGGCAGGTGGGTGTGTCACACTGTGTGAAAGCTATGGTCTGAACCTCTAAGACCCATGTAATGTGAGAGATAGCGGTGCCAACTTACAGCCTGAGCCCGTCAGACCTAGGCAATCTAAAGGACTGTATTGACATCCTATGTCCTGACCCTACAAGATCTGTGTGCCCTGAGTTATATATGTGCCTTGTTATTGCCTGAGACTGTAAGATCCGAATAACCCCAAAAACAGCTGAGCCCTCCTATCACCTGATCCTGTAAACATAATGAATAGTTGTGTTCGTCTACTTCTGAACCTGTAAGACTTGTCTAACCCTGGAAACAGCTGAGGCATCCTACAGACTCATCCTCTAAGATCTATCTAACCTAGCTGTATAGTTCTAAGACCTGAGTCTGTAAGATCTCTGTAAATCGAGGGACAGCTGTGCCTTGGTGTGGGCTGTGATCCGTGTAACCTGTGGTGTGCAGGTTCCATTCTATGGCCTGAGTCTGTAAGACCTTTGGTGATTGTGAGATAGCTGTGCCATCCTATGGACTGATCATGTAAGATCTTTTAAACCGAAGGTAAAGCTGTACTGCCCAACGACACGAGTCTGTAAGTACCGTCTATAACCTGAGAGATAACTGGATCTCCTACACACTGATCTGTAAGATCTGTAGAACCTGTGGGTTAGCTGTGCTGTCCTATGACCTGAAGTGTTAAGAACTGTGTAACGCTAGAGATAAATGGTCCACCCTACACTCTTATCCTGACCGATCTGTGTAACCAATGGACTTCCGGAAAGATTTGTGTAACCTAAGGGACAGCCTTGGTATAATTCGGCCATAGGTGGAAAAGAGCAACGTGATACTGTGGGAATTGAGTGATCTGGAGCCTGGAGACCTTGGGGTCTCAGGACTGGAGAGAGTCTACCTACAGCACCAAATACAACCCTCAACAATGGGCCCTTTCTCAGCCTTTTCCAGCCTGAGTGCAACGCACGCTCCTAGAGCATGGGAGCCGCAGCCAGGGAAGAGGACCGCTCCGTAGCGGCAGACTGTGGTCCGTATCCTTCGAGAGATATCGGCAAGTTGCACAGAAACGCAGGCAGGTTTACCCTCATAGAAGTCTGTCCCCATCTCTTTGCTCACCTTCTCCTGACCTGCTGTGGCCTCTAACTGATCTACAGAGATCGCCACAGCTCAAGATCAGCTGCTGTGGGAATATGATTCAGCAGAACTTGCCACCTAACCTTTATCCAGGCACATAGGCAAGGTGAAACGCAAGCAAAGGGAAACATCGGAAAGGAGATAAAATGATGGTAAACCGGCATTGGCATAGCTAATCGGTTTCACTTGTGCAAGAGCAATTGGCTTTGCCAAAGATGTGTTTTAACCATTTGGTACACCAGCGTGGCTACTGTTCAGCATGGCTAAAAGTTAGTGGCTTAGAGAAGAGCGGCGTGGAGTGGAGTTTCATAGAGTGAAGTGCATAGAGTGGAGTGGATTGTTGTAGAATGGAGTGGCACAGAGAGTCAGGGAGGGACGTGGAGTTGAATGTTGTGGAGTGACGTAGAGTGAAGTGGAGTGTCATAGAGTGGAGTATCATGAAGTGTCGTGGAGTAGAGTGGTGTAGAGTGGAGTAGAGTCGTGTAGATTGGCATAGAGTGGAGGGGCATAAAGTGGAGTAGAGTGTCTTAGAGTGGAATGGCATAGAGTGTCATAGTGTGAGGTGGCATAGAGTTGCACGGAGTGGAGGGGTGTAGGGTGGAATAAAGTGACATGGAGTGATGTGGAAGGAGTTGTATAGAGTTGAACAGAGTATCATGAGTGGCATAGAGTGGAGTAGAGTGGTGCAGAATGGATGGGCATAGAGTGAAGTAGGGTATCGTAGAGTAGAGTGGAGTGGAGTGGCATATAGGAGATTAGAGTGGTGTAGAGTGGAACGGCGTAGAATGGCATAGAGTGTCGTAGAGTGGAGTATCATAGAGAGAGGTGGCATAGAGTGGCAAAGAGTGGCAAAGAGTGGAGTGGTGTAGAGTAGAGTGGAATGGCCTAGAGTGGAGTAAAGTGGCGTGAAGTCGCATAGAAGGAATTGCATAGAGTGGAGTAGAGTGGCATAAAGTGGAGTAGTGTAGAGTGGAGAAGAGTGAAGTAGAGTGGCGTAGAGTGGAGTAAAGAGTTGTAGAGTGGAGTAAACAGTCATAAAGTGGCATAGAGTGGAGTGGCGTAGAATGAAGGGGCATACAGTGGAGGGGCATATAGTGGAGGGGCATATAGTGGAGGGGCGTAGAGTGATGTAGAGTGGAGTAGAGTGTGGTAGAGGAGAGAAGAGTGAAGTAAAGTGTTGTAGAGTGGAGTATCATAGAGTGGAGTGGAGTGTCGTAGAGTGGAGTGTCATAGAGTAGAGTAGGATAGAGTGGAGTGGTAAAGCGTGGAATGGGATAGGATGGAGTGTTTTAGAGTACAGTTGCATAGAATGGAGTGGCATAGAGTGGTGTGAAGTGACGTGCTGTGGGGTGTAGTAGAGAGGTGTGGAGTGGCATAGAGTAGCGTAGAGTGGAGTGTCATAGTGCGGAGGGTCATAGAGCGGAGGGGTGCAGAGTGGGGGATAGTAGAGTGGAGGGGCGTACAGTGAGGGGGCTTAAAGTGGAGTAAAGTGTTGTAGAACGGAGTAAAGTGTTGTAGAACAGAGTGGAGTGGAGTGGCGTAGCGTAGAGTGGAGTAAAGTGACCTAGAGTGAAGTGGTGTAGAGTAAAGTGGTGTAGAGTGGAGTGGCATATGGTGACATAGAGTATCATAGAGTGCAGGAGCATAGACTGGAGTGGTGTAGAGTGGAGTAAAGTAGGGTGTCGTAGAGTGGAATATTGTAGAGTGGAGTGTCATAGAATGGAGGGTTGTAGAGTGGAGTGTCATAGAGTTGAGTGAGATAGAGGGGAGTG
The DNA here is from genome assembly GCA_963921515.1 of Calotriton arnoldi. Taxonomy (NCBI): domain Eukaryota; kingdom Metazoa; phylum Chordata; class Amphibia; order Caudata; family Salamandridae; genus Calotriton; species Calotriton arnoldi. The sequence continues at coordinate 29,035 of CAWUFW010001438.1, forward strand.
AGACAGAGTGGAAAGGGTTAGAGTGAAGTTTGTAGAGTGGAGTATCATAGAGTGGAGTAGAGTGGCATAGGGGGTAGTGGCATAGAGTGGAGCAGCGTGTCGTAGAGTGGAGTTAAGTAGAATGGCGTGGAGTGTCATAGAGTGGAGTGTCATAGCGTGAGATGGCATAAAGTGGCTTAAAGTTACAAACCACAAGGCAATGGTAAGCAGTGGGTGGAATATATTCCCAGGGAAGCTTTCAGAATGTCCCCAAGGAAGCTTGGCAGCCAGACAGCCGTGCTGTCTGGTAGTCTTCAACCTAAAAATAACAATCCAAGAAAATGACAGAGAATGAGAAAAAGAAAACAGCAGAAAACAGCAATAAAAAAGGAAAGGGCAAAAATAGGTTAAACAAGAAAATAACTGGGTTAGAAAAGAGCCAGAGAAAAGGGCAACCAACACCTAATGTAGACAACAGGTTGAGAGATAAAAGGAGTTCGAGAATACAAAACAAACTGGACAGAGGTAAGCAAGCAGAACAGAAAAGGAAGTTAATGGAAAAGAAAGTGCTATGGCACTGAAGTACTTTACTTTTTAGACAGGAGTGCAAATGTGATCAGGAAAAATGCCATCACTCACAGTGCAAGACGACCTATGGCTTAGGTGAGCTGATCCATTGTCCCATGCTCTATGATGCGGTGGGCGGAAGCAAAATGTGAATGACAATTTAACAAACTAATAGACGAGGAGGCGACTGAAAGCCCCTGTGTATATATATATATATATATATATATATATATATATATATATATATATATCACAAGAAGAGATTGCCGAGCCCGGTTTCCAAACAGTTCAAGCCCTTTAATTCCACTCTGTCACTCGAGTCCTTATGTGTTTCGGCTTTATAAAGCCTTGATCACAGGTAGGTAACATTAGGCATAATTGCAAGTGCTCATTAAACCAGTCATGTGACTTCCATATTCGCACTTCAAGTTCCAAAATGCACCAGTGTTGGTAGTGCACGCGTAGGCAGTGTGGTATTCTGCTGCATAGCATTCTTAACCTACATTCCACTGTTTAAAAATTGCATCCAGGAAATAAAGTGTTGAGTGCAAATAAATGAATCCCAAAGTGACATATAGCCAGTAGGTAGTTATAGTTAGGACCTTGTTTCTATTCAAAAAGCGTTTTTTCTTTTGCCAATATCTTTGGCGCCGTTTGACGAATCTTCGCGAAATTTTCCAAACTAATGACCAGCTTCGGTCAGCTCCTATCTTGAAAGTTTTGGGGTGATTCATCAAGCAGGGGTGAGAAAAAAGGGGGTCCCAAAACGCGTTTTCCCCATGTTAATTTCCATAGGAAATTTTGGAACATGCTACAGCCCGAACTGCTGAACGGAATTGCACCAAATTTGGCAAAAAGGTAGCTCTTGGTTCAGAAAGCGCCCTTTTTTTAAAATGGTGTAAATCCGTTCAGTAGTTCCTGAGAAATTAAAAAATAAAAATTTATATATCTGAGCACCGAGGAGGATTCGCGAATCCTCCCTAGCACAAGCTTAATTCTGAATGGCTGCCAACACTCCAAACCAGAATGTGTTGGCAGCCATCTTGTGACTCGGTAACCGAGTCACAAGAAAACAGTAAAATAAAGGTTAAAAAACAAGAAAAGGGGGCAGGGTAGAAACACCCTGACCCCCTAGGCCTGCTCAGGGGGTCCCACAAGGACCCCTAGGGCCAAAAAAAGCATTTTTTTTAAAAAAATCGGCCGAATTCATGCTGGGTGCGCGAATCCGGCCAAGAAAATAAAAAAAAACGAAGCACGGGCTCCCGCGCTTCGTTTTAATGAGCCCCCGGGTGGGCCAGGTCCCGGGGGCAATATGTAAATATATACCGGGGCCGCGCAGGCCCTCACAGCCCCGGGGACCGCCACCTCCCCGGGGCTTGTTTAATTAGGGGTGAGGGGGCCTCCCAGGCCCCCCCAAGCCCCGGGGACCAACACCTCCCCAGGGCTTTATTTAATTATGCGCGGGGGCACGCGCCCCCCCCGCAGCCCCGGGGACCGCCACCTCCCAGGGGCTTTGTTATTTTGTGGGGGGGCCTCACGGACCCCCCAAGCCCCAGGGACCGCCACCTCCCCGGGGCTTTTGTTAATTATTTGCGGGGGCCTCGCAGGCCCCCCCAAGCCCCAGGGACCACCACCTCCCCGGGGCTTTTTTGATTATCGAGGGGGGGCCTCGCGGGCCCCCCCAAGCCCCGGGGACCACCACCTCCCCGGGGCTTCAAACATGATAGGAGGAGGGCCGCGAGGCCCCCCTCCTGGAGCCCTAGATGGCCCTGGGGACCGCCACCTCCCAGGGCCAGCTCCTGCAATGTCCCAGGGTGCCCACCCCCGGGACATTGCCGTTTGCAATGGCAGGCCTGGAGCACGGCTCCCGCCCTGTCATTGCAAACTTCTGCTTTGCTTCATGGAAGCGAGAGCAGGAAACCTGCTCTCGCTTCCATGAAGCAAAGCAGTATTGCTTTTGGGCAAGGGGAGCTGCATGTTAGCAGCTCCCCTTGCCCAAAAGCAATGCCGGCACCCGCAGGAGGCAGGGAGCTGACAGGGACCGTGGGGGCATTGGGGCTCCCCCCACGGTCCCCAACTTGAGGGCCGGCCCCGGGGGATGGGGTCACTGGGGCCAATAGTGGCCCAGGGGAGGGGGCCACGCAGCCCCCCTCCCCTAATTTAAAAAAAAAAAATGAGGCCAGGCCCCGGGGGATGGGGTCCCCAGGGCCAATAGTGGCCCAGGGAAGGGGGGCCACGTGGCTCCCTTCCCGTTTTTTTAAAATAAGGCCGGGCCCCGGGTGATGTGGTCCCCGGGGCCATAATTGGCTTCAGGAGGGGGGCCACGTGGCCCCCCTCCCCCCAAAAAGCTCCAGGCTGGCCAGGCCCTGGGGGATGGGATCCCGGGGCCAGAAGTGGCCCAGGGAAGAAGGGCCCCTTTCCCGTTTTTCTTTTTTTTTTTACAAACAGATAAAATGCTGAGGCCCTGGGGGATGGGGTCCCCAGGGCCCAAAAATAATTAAGGGAAGGGGGGCCACACAGCCCCCCTTCCAAAAACAAAAGAAAAAGAAAAGCGGCGTTGCGGGAGGCCCCACCCCCTCCCTGCACCATTTTGCAAACGCGCCTCCTGGCGGGTTTTGGGTTGGGGGATCAAGTCCCCTTCATTCCTAGGGGTCCCTGGGGGCCAACTAGCCCACCAGGTACCTCCAGTAAGCCCCACACAGTGGGATTGCTGAGAGGTGGTCCGAGGCCACGCCCCTTTTTACACCACTCTGCAAACGCGTCTCTTGGCGCACTGCTGGTGGGGCGATGAGGTTCTTTTGTGTCCTGAGGACATCAGGACACAAGTGGACTTTATCCCCCGAGCAGCAGTGCACCACGAGTTGCGTTTGCAGAGTCGTGTAAAAAGGGGGCGTGGCCTGTGAGCACTCTCAGCAATCCAGCTGTATGGGGCTTACTGGAGCTAACAGGAAGGCTAGTTGGCCCCCAGGGACCTTCAGGAGGAAAGGGGACTTCATCCCCCAACCAAGAGCGTGCCAGGCGGCGTGTTTGCAGAGTGGTGGAGAAAGGGGGCGTGGCCTGTGTCCACCTCTCAGCAATCCCACTGTGTGGGGCTTACTGGAGGTAAGAGGTAGGCTAGTTGGCACCAAAGGACCCCCAGCAGCAAAGGGGACTTCAATCCCCATCCAAGAGCGTGCCAGGGAGCACGTTTGCAGAGTGGTGGGCAAAGGGGGCGTGGCCTGCTATGAGAACTTAGCAATCCTGCTGTGTGGGACTTACTGGAGGTAATAGGAGGGTAGTTGGCCCCCAAGGATGTCCTTGGGGGCCAACTACCCCTCTTGTTACCTCCAGTAAGTCCCACACAGTGGGATTGCTAAGACGTCTTCGGAGGCCATGCCCCCTTTCTCCACCACTCTGCAAACGCGCCTCCTGGCAGACTACGGGATGGGGGATGAAGTCCACTTTACTCCTGAGGGACTTTGGAGGTAAGAAGCCCTCCTGGTACCTCCTGTAAAGCCTACGCAGCAGAATTCCTGAGCGCTGGTCGGAGGCACAGCACCCTTTCTCCACCACTCTGTAAATGTGACTACTAGTTAAAGAAGCATTTGCAATGTAATAGGTTTCGCATTTGCGAGAGTTAGAGCTATTGGCGTTTAAATGTAAAAGTTTTTTACTAATGTTTTTTGGTGTGGAGTGGATGTACGTTGTGTGTAGTGGAATTATGTGGTATGTTGTGCAGTGAAATTATGTGAATAGAAAGTATGTGGTATTTAGTGTATAGGAATTATGTGGAGTGGGATTATGTGTTTTGGAGAGTAATTATGTGGTATTGTAGTCTGTGCTGTGGAGTGGTAACCTCAGGTTTGGTCTTCCTCGTTTCCATAGAAGCTAAACTATAAACTCAATGAGACACAATAAAAGAAGGAACCACTGAGGAGCACTTCTGGACCTAGTCGGAGGTATGAGCAGGGCCACTGGAATTATGTGACTGTTCGGCTGCACCAATTTTCACATAATTAAACATTTTCCGCATTTGTCAAATATTCCATAATCTGCTGCCTAATCTGCAGATTTGAACAAAAAAAGCCTTGTTTCTAGCTCAAACGGCTCAAATGTTCCCAAAAATGCAGCGTCATGTGTTACAGTGTGGTAGAAGGCCCTTTGCAAAGCTGGAATGGTCACGTGTTACTTATTGCAAAATGTGGGTGTTAAACTGGTACTAATGGTGCACAAACCTCTCTTCTTTCTGTGCCTCTCTTGCCTCTTTCTGCATTTCTCTTGCTTCTTTCTACACCTTTCTTCCTCTTTCTGCACCTCACTGTCTTCTTTCTGCACTTCACTTGCCTCTTTCTGTACTTCTCTTGCCCCTTTCTGCACCTCACTTGCCTCTTTCAGCACCTCTGTTGCTTTTTTCTGCAGATCTCTTGCCTCTTTCTGCAGTTCCCCTTGCCTCTTTCTGCACCTCTCTTGCCTCTTTCTGCACCTCACTTGTCTCTTTCTGCACCTCACTCTCTTCCTTCTGCACCTCTCTTGCCTCTTTCTGCACTTCTCTTGCCTCTTTCTGCACCTCACTTGCCTCTTTCTGCACCTCACTCTCTTCCTTCTGCACCTCTCTTGCCTCTTTCTGCACTTCTCTTGCCTCTTTCTGCACTTCTCGAGCCTCTTTCTGTACCTCCCTTGCCTCTTTCTGCACCTCAAGTGCTTCTTTCTGCACTACTCTTGCCTCTTTCTGTACCCCTCTTGCCTCTTTTTGCACCTCTGTTGGTTCTTTCTGCACTGCTCTTGCTTCTTTCTGCACCTCACTTGCCTCTTTCTGTACCTCTCTTGCCTCTTTCTGTACCTCTCTTGCCTCTTTCTGCACCTCAAGTGCCTCTTTCTGCACCTCTCTTGCGTCTTTCTGCACCTCTGTTGCCTCTTTCTGCACCTCACTTGCTTCTTTCTGCACCCCTCTCCCCTCGTTCTGTACCTCTCTTGCCTCTTTCTGCACCCCTGTTCCCTCTTTCTGCACCTTTCCTGCCTGTTTCTGCACCTCTCTTGCCTCTTTCCGTACCTCTGTTGCTTTTTTCTGCACTTGTCTTGCTCTTTCTGCACCCTTCACGCCTCTTTCAGCACCTCTGTTGCTTCTTTCTGCACTTCTCTTCCTTCTTTCTGCACCCCTCCTGCCTCTTTCTGTACCTCGCTTGCCTCTTTGTGCACCTCTCCTACCTTTTTCTGCACTCCTCTTGCCTCTTTTTGCACCTCTGTTGGTTCTTTCTGCACTGCTCTTGCTTCTTTCTGCACCTCACTTGCCTCTTTCTGTACTTCTATTGCTTCTTTGTACACCTCTGTTGCTTCTTTCAGCAATTCTCTTGCCTCTTTCTGCACTTCTCTTCCTTCTTTCTGCACCCCTCCTGCCTCTTTCTGTACCTCTCTTGCCTCTTTGTGCACCTCTCCTACCTCTTTCTGCACCCCTCTTGCCTCTTTTTGCACCTCTTTTGGTTCTTTCTGCATTGCTCTTGCTTCTTTCTGCACCTCACTTGCCTCTTTCTGCACTTCTCTTGCTTTGTTCTACACCTCTCTTGCCTCTTTCTGCTCCTCTCTTGCCTCTTTGTGCATTTCTCTTGCCTGTTTCTGCAGTTCCCTTGCCTTTTTCTGTACCTCTCTTGCCTCTTTCTGTACCTCTCTTGCCTCTTTCTACACCTCACTTGCCTCTTTCTGCACCTCACTCTCTTCCTTCTGCACCTCTCTTGCCTCTTTCTGCACTTCTCAAGCCTCTTTCTGTACCTCTCTTGCCTCTTTCTGCACCTCAAGTGCCTCTTTCTGCACTTCTCTTGCCTCTTTCTGCACCCCTCTTGCCTCTTTCAGCACCTCTGTTGCTTCTTTCTGCACTTCTCTTCCTTCTTTCTGCATCCCTCCTGCCTCTTTCTGTACCTCGCTTGCCTCTTTGTGCACCTTTCCTACCTTTTTCTGCACCCCTCTTGCCTCTTTTTGCACCTCTGTTGGTTCTTTCTGCACTGCTCTTGCTTCTTTCTGCACCTCACTTGCCTCTTTCTGTACTTCTATTGCTTCTTTGTACACCTGTGTTGCTTCTTTCAGCAATTCTCTTGCCTCTTTCTGCACTTCTCTTCCTTCTTTCTGCACCCCTCCTGCCTCTTTCTGTACCTCTCTTGCCTCTTTGTGCACCTCTCCTACCTCTTTCTGCACCCCTCTTGCCTCTTTTTGCACCTCTGTTGGTTCTTTCTGCATTGCTCTTGCTTCTTTCTGCACCTCACTTGCCTCTTTCTGCACTTCTCTTGTTCTCTTGCTTCGTTCTACACCTCTCTTGCCTCTTCCTGCTCCTCTCTTGCCTCTTTGTGCATTTCTCTTGCCTGTTTCTGCAGTTCCCTTGCCTCTTTCTGCAGTTCCCTTGCCTCTTTCTGCACCCCACTCTCTTCCTTCTGCACCTCTCTTGCCTCTTTCTGCACTTCTCTTGCCTCTTTCTGCACCCCTCTCCCCTCTTTCTGCACCTCTCTTGCCTCTTACTGCACCCCTGTTCCCTTTTTCTGCACCTTTCCTGCCTCTTTCAGCACCTCTGTTGCTTCTTTCTGCACTTCTCTTCCTTCTTTCTGCACCCCTCCTGCCTCTTACTGTACCTCTCTTGCCTCTTTGTGCACCCCTCCTACCTTTTTCTGCACCCCTCTTGCCTCTTTTTGCACCTCTGTTGGTTCTTTCTGCACTGCTCTTGCTTCTTTCTGCACCTCACTTGCCTCTTTCTGTACTTCTATTGCTTCTTTGTACACCTCTGTTGCTTCTTTCAGCAATTCTCTTGCCTCTTTCTGCACTTCTCTTACTTCTTTCTGCACCCCTCCTGCCTCTTTCTGTACCACTCTTGCCTCTTTGTGCACCTCTCCTACCTCTTTCTGCACCCCTCTTTCCTTTTTTTGCACCTCTGTTGATTCTTTCTGCACTGCTCTTGCTTCTTTCTGCACCTCACTTGCCTCTTTCTGCACTTCTCTTGCTTCTTTCTACACCTCTGTTGCTTCTTTCAGCAATTCTCTTGCCTCTTTCTGCACTTCTCTTGCTTGTTTCTGCACCTCTCTTGCGTCTTTCTGCACCTCTGTTGCCTCTTTCTGCACCTCACTTGCTTCTTTCTGCTCCCCTCCTGCCTCTTTCTGCACTTCTCTTGCTTCTTTCTACACCTCTCTTGCCTCTTTCTGCTCCTCTCTTGCCTCTTTGTGCATTTCTCTTGCCTATTTCTGCACTTCCCTTGCCTCTTTCTGTACCTCTCTTGACTTTCTGCACCTCTCTTGCCTCTTTCTGTACTTCTCTTGCTTCTTTCTGCACCTCTCTTGCTTCTTTCTGTACCCTTCTTCCCTTTTTGCATCCCTCTTGCCTCTTTCAGCTGTTCTCTTGCCATTTTCTGCACCTCTCTTGCCTCTTTCTGTACCTCACTTGCCTCTTTCTGCACTTCTCTTGCTTCTTTCCACACCTCTGTTGATTCTTTCAGCAATTCTCTTGCCTGTTTCTGCACTTCTTTTGCTTGTTTCTGCACCTCTCTTGCGTCTTTATGCACCTCTATTGCCTCTTACTACACCTCACTTGCTTCTTTCTGCACCCCTCTTGCGTCTTTCTGCACCCCTCTTTTCTCTTTCTGCACCTCTCTTTGCTCTTTCTGCACCCTTGTTCCCTCTTTCTGCACCTTTCCTGCCTGTTTCTGCACCTCTCTTGCCTCTTTCTGTACCTCTTTTGGTTCTTTCTGCACTTCTCTTGCTCTTTCTGCACCCTTCGTGCCTCTTTCAGCAGCTCTGTTGCTTGTTTCTGCACTTCTCTTCCTTCTTTCTGCACCCCTCCTGCCTCTTTCTGTATCACTTTTGCCTCTTTGTGCACCTCTCCTACCTCTTTGTGCACCCCTCTTGCCTCTTTGTGCACCTCTGTTGGTTTTTTCTGCACTGCTCTTGCTTCTTTCTGCACCTCACTTGCCTCTTTCTGCACTTCTCTTGCTTCTTTCTACACCTCTGTTGCTTCTTTCAGCAATTCTCTTGCCTCTTTCTGCACTTCTCTTGTTTGTTTCTGCACCTCTCTTGCGGCTTTCTGCACCTCTGTTGCCTCTTTCTGCACCTCACTTGCTTCTTTCTGCACCCCTCCTGCCTCTTTCTGCACTTCTCTTGCTTCTTTCTACACCTCTCTTGCCTCTTTCTGCTCCTCTCTTGCAACTTTGTGCATTTCTCTTGCCTATTTCTGCACTTTTCTTGCCTCTTTCTGTACCTCTCTTGCCTCTTTCTGCACCTCTCTTGCCTCTTTCTGTACTTCTCTTGCTTCTTTCTGCACCCTTCTTCCCTTTTTTGCATCCCTCTTGCCTCTTTCAGCTGTTCTCTTGCCATTTTCTTCACCTCTCTTGCCTCTTTCTGCACCTCACTTGCCCCTTTCTGCACTTCTCTTGCTTCTTTCCACACCTCTGTTGATTCTTTCAGCAATTCTCTTGCCTGTTTCTGCACGTCTTTTGCTTGTTTCTGCACCTCTCTTGCATCTTTATGCACCTCTGTTGCCTCTTTCTACACCTCACTTGCTTCTTTCTGCACCCCTCTTGCCTCTTTCTGCACCCCTCTTTTCTCTTTCTGCACCTCTCTTCCTTCTTTCAGCACCCCTGTTCCCTCTTTCTGCACCTTTCCTGCCTGTTTCTGCACCTCTCTTGCCTCTTTCTGTACCTCTGTTGGTTCTTTCTGCACTTCTCTTGCTCTTTCTGCACCCTTTGCGCCTCTTTCAGCACCTCTGTTGCTTGTTTCTGCACTTCTCTTCCTTCTTTCTGCACCCCTCCTGCCTCTTTCTATACCTCTCTCTTGCCTCTTTGTGCACCTCTTCTACCTTTTTCTGTACCGCTCTTGCTTCTTTTTGCACCTCTGTTGGTTCTTTCTGCACTGCTCTTGCTTCTTTCTGCACCTCACTTACCTCTTTCTGCACTTCTCTTCCTTCTTTCTGCACCCCTCCTGCCTCTTTTTGTACCTCTCTTGCCTCTTTGTGCACCTCTCTTACCTCTTTCTGCACTCCTCTTGCCTCTTTCAGCACCTCTGTTGCTTCTTTCTGCATTTCTCTTCCTTCTTTCTGCACCTCTCCTGACTCTTTCTGTACCTCTGTTGCTTGTTTCTGCACTTCTCTTCCTTCTTTCTGCACCCCTCCTGCCTCTTTCTATACCTCTCTCTTGCCTCTTTGTGCACCTCTTCTACCTTTTTCTGTATCGCTCTTGCCTCTTTTTGCACCTCTGTTGGTTCATTCTGCACTGCTCTTGCTTCTTTCTGCACCCCTCTTGCCTCTTTCTGCACCCCTGTTCCCTCTTTCTGCACCTTTCCTGCCTGTTTCTGCACCTCTCTTGCCTGTTTCTGCACCACTCTTGCCTCTTTCTGTACCTCTGTTGCTTTTTTCTGCACTTCTCTTGCTCTTTCTGCACCCTTCGTGCCTCTTTCAGCACCTCTGTTGCTTCTTTCTGTACTTCTCTTCCTTCTTTCTGCACCCTCCTGCCTCTTTCTGTACCTCTCTTGCCTCTTTGTGCACCTCTCCTACCTTTTTCTGCACCCCTCTTGCCTCTTTTTGCACCTCTGTTGGTTCTTTCTGCACTGCTCTTGCTTCTTTCTGCACCTCACTTGCCTCTTTCTGTACCTCTATTGCTTCTTTGTACACCTCTGTTGCTTCTTTCAGCAATTCTCTTGTCTCTTTCTGTACTTCTCTTCCTTCTTTCTGCACCCCTCCTGCCTCTTTCTGTACCTCTCTTGCCTCTTTGTGCACCTCTCCTACCTCTTTCTGCACCCCTCTTGCCTCTTTTTGCACCTCTGTTGGTTCTTTCTGCACTGCTCTTGCTTCTTTCTGCACCACACTTGCCTCTTTCTGCACTTCTCTTGCTTCTTTCTACACCTCTGTTGCTTCTTTCAGCAATTCTCTTGCCTCTTTATGCACTTCTGTTGCTTGTTTCTGCATCTCTCTTGCGTCTTTCTGCACCTCTGTTGCCTCTTTCTGCACCTCACTTGCTTGTTTCTGCACCCCTCCTGCCTCTTTCTGCACTTCTCTTGCTTCTTTCTACTCCCCTTTTGCCTCTTTCTGCTCCTCTCCTGCCTCTTTGTGCATTTCTCTTGCCTGTTTCTGCACTTCCCTTGCCTCTTTCTGTACCTCTCTTGCCTCTTTCTGCACCTCTCTTGCCTCTTTCTGCACTTCTCTTGCTTCTTTTCTGCACCTCTCTTGCTTCTCTCTGCACCCTTCTTCCCTTTTTTGCATCCCTCTTGCGTCTTTCTGCTGTTCTCTTGCCATTTCCTGCACCTCTCTTGCCTCTTTCTGCACCTCACTTGCCTCTTTCTGCACTTCTCTTGCTTCGTTCCACACCTCTGTTGCTTCTTTCAGCAATTCTCTTGCCTCTTTCTGCACTTCTCTTGCTTCTTTCTATACCTCTGTTGCTTCTTTCAGCAATTCTCTTGCCTCTTTCTGCACTTCTCTTGCTTCTTTCTGACCCCTCCTGCCTCTTTCTGTACCTTTCTTGCCTCTTTCTGCACCTCTCCTACCTCTTTCTGCACCCCTCTTGCCTCTTTTTGCACCTCTGTTGGTTCTTTCTGCACTGCTCTTGCTTCTTTCTGCACCTCACTTGCCTCTTTCTGCACTTCTCTTGATTCTTTCTACACCTGTGTTGCTTCTTTCAGCAATTCTCTTGCCCCTTTCTGCACTTCTCTTGCTTCTTTCTATACCTCTGTTGCTTCTTTCAGCAATTCTCTTGCCTCTTTCTGCACTTCTCTTCCTTCTTTCTGTACCCTTCCTGCCTCTTTCTGTACCTCTCTTACCTCTTTGTGCACCTCTCCTACCTCTTTCTGCACCCCTCTTGCCTCTTTTTGCACCTTTGTTGGTTCTTTCTGCACTGCTTTTGCTTCTTTCTGCACCTCACTTGCCTCTTTCTGCACTTCTCTTGATTCTTTCTACACCTGTGTTGCTTCTTTCAGCAATTCTCTTGCCTCTTTCTGCACTTCTCTTGCTTCTTTCTACACCTCTGTTGCTTCTTTCAGCAATTCTCTTGCCTCTTTCTGTACTTCTCTTGCTTGTTTCTGCACTTCACTTGCCTCTTTCTGCACTTCTCTTTCTTCTTTCTGCACCTCTGTTGCCTCTTTGTGCACCTCTCTTGCCTCTTTCTGCACTTCACTTGCTTCTTTCTGCACCTCTCTTGCCTGTTTCGGCACCTCTCTTGCTTCTTTCTGCACTGCTCTTGCCTCTTTCTGCACCTCTGACTTAGAGCTAGTTTTAATCCCCCTGCCCTATTATGTACTAGGGCCTTACAGGGGAGGTCATGCCAATCACAGGGGCACCCCAACCCATAGTTTACTCTAGTGTATGTAGGTGTTTTCACTGTATTCTAAGTGTCTTTCGGCATAGCACTGGCTCTGGGCCTGGTTAGTCAGAGTCAGTTACCACCAGTACCAGTCAGCAAAAAGTTGGGGGCATAGGATGACTTTGCAACAAGGCCTCTTTCTGCACCTCTATTGGTTCTTTCTGCATATCTCTTGCTTCTTTCTGCACCTTTCTTCGTCTTTCTGGACTTCTGTTGCCTCTTTCTGCATTTCTCTTGCTTCTTTCTGTGCTTTTCTTCCTCTTTCTGCACATGTCCTACCTCTGTAGGCATTGTAGAAATTAGCATTTAAAAAACCTTTGAAATTCACTGAAAAAACCATAGGTTTCAGGGACGTTATAGTCAGAAATTAGCATTTAAAAAACCTTTGAAATTCACTGAAAAAAACATACGTTTCAGGGACGTTATAGTTAGAAATTAGCATTTAAAAACCTTAGAAATTCACTGAAAAAACCACAGGTTTCAGGGACGTTATAGTTAGTTGGACATGTCACTCGTACATAACCAGAGAAATTTGCCCGTTATAGTTAGTTGAGCTAACTATAACTCACGCCCCCGCAATGCACTGCTGATGTCAGATATTACATCATTCATGACATGGTCAGTGACATCACTGATGACATCACTGATGACATCACTAATGACATCATCCACGTGATAATCTGATGCACCTCCTCATACCCTAATATAACCTTTGATACACCCACTCTCAAATACAAACTACCATTTTCAAAACCATAGACACACCAATACCAGTTACTACATACCCACTCACTGATTCCTAGGTCTACACACACATCCACTCATTCACCCATACAGTCACTCATACATGCAGTCACTCATCAATACAGCACTATCATATGCACTTATACACCGATAGAGACACTCACACACTGCCACTCATCCATAGAGTTACTCACACACCTAGTCAGTCATGCAAAGATTCAATCACACTCCCATTTACTCACCTACACACTTATACACACACCACCTCACTTATTCATACAGATACTAACACATATTTACTCTCTTATACAATCACTGATACAAGCACACACTTATCCATACAGCCACTCTCACAATCACTCACTCTCAAATATAGTCATTTATATACTCCAAAACTCACGTATACTGCCTTTTACATATGTAGTTACTCACACATGTACCACTGAGACATCCATTCACTAACCAACACACCCATACACACACTCACCCACCCATACAGCCTTTCACAGATGCACTCTTGAACCCATACACCCAGTGAATCACCCACTCACACATCTATGCACAGAGGCACACACCCCCACCCACCCACACAGATACTCAGGCACCCATACAGATACTCAGACAACCAATCAGTAACCCATATAGACACTCATGTAGCTACTCACTAACCCAGGCAGCCGCTTACACACCAACTGACAGACTGATACAGACATTCACACAGATTAGTGACTAACGCAAGCATTCAGTAAGACACGTTTAATCACTCACTTATACAGTCAGTCACGCACCTACTAAATCATCCAGTCAGACACTTATACACCCACTCATTCTTCAATACACCTTGGCATATATATATATATAAAACATATTTAAACTTTACAGAAACACACAGTCACTGGATGATGTCATCAGTGATGTCATCAGTGATGTCATCAGTGATGTCATTTGAGATGTCATCAGTGATGTCATCAGTGATGTCACTGACCATGTCATGAATGATGTAATATCTGATGTCATCAGCAGTGCATTGCGGGGGCGCGAGTTATAGTTAGCTCAACTAACTATAACGGCCGAATTTCTCTGGCTTTATACAAGTGAAATGTCCAACTAACTATAACGTCCCTGAAACCTTTTGATGCAGAGGATGACCCATCGCAAGATAATTCTCTTCTGCACCGCACGACCTTTCTTTGATCCACCATACCCCACGAAGAGTTGGTCGTCCACCCGGAACTCTTTAGTGCGGACAAGGTAGAACAACAACGCTCTTTTTCGCTCTTAGACAGGTGCGGAGGAGCGTAGAAAGTGAACAAGGTGACTGATTGCACCAACTTATCAGGGAAGATGGTCAGGTAATGAGACTTGGATGACAGAGTCTGGAATTCGCTCACCCTCCTGGCAGAAGTTATTGCCACTAAAAAGGCTGTTATCATGGAAAGCAGATGGAGGGGGCAGTTGTGCAGAGGTTCGAATGGAGCGAATATCAGGAAGGTGAGAACCAAATTAAGGTCGTACTGAGGCTTGATGAATGGGGCAGGTGGAAACATATGTAGAAGCCCCTTAAGAAATCTGTTTGCAATAGGGGGATTTAAATAAAGAGGGTTGGTCTGGCAGCCTCACGAAGGCAGACAAGGCCAAAATGTACCCCTTAAGTGTGCCCAAAGCAGAGCCCAGCTGGGCAAGGGTCAAAATAAACAGAACGACTTGAGAGAAGGAAGCAGAAAGAGGATAAATAGACCTTTCTGTGCAATATTTTACAAATTTCTGCCACCAGCAGGTGTACACCGTCTTGGTAGAGGGATGCCTGGCTGCCAAAATCACAGCACAGACTTCAGGAGGAAGGTTTAATGCTGTCAACTGTCGCTGCGCCACTTGAGACAAAAAGCTTCGCAGAGCAATGCTGCCTTGGAAGCCCAGGGCATAAAACTGCTGACTTTGCACATTCTCGGCAGAGGTGAGCCTATCTAACCAAGGCTCTCTCCACTTCTGAAAGAGACCGTGCACCAACTCCGGATGGAGGCGCCATTTGTGATCCGCTAGGCATCGACGACTGAGTTGGTCCACCCTGGCGTTCAGGGAACCTGCCAGGTGTTGAACCACAAGAGTTATGCCCTGCTATTCCAGGCATGTCCAGGGATGCAGGGCCTCTTGACAAAGGGTTCTTGACCCCACTTCACCCAGTTTGTTGCAGTACCACATGGCGGAGGTGTTGTACGTGAACACCTGAACCAGCCTTCCCTTGATGAAAGGGAGAAAAGCTTTCAATGCCAAGAGAATTGCTCGGAGCTTCATCAAGTCGATGAGGAGTCTGGATTCCCCTGGAGACCAGAGTCCTCTGATCTCCACCTCTCCCAGATTGCCACCCCATTCCAGGAGTGATGCATCTGTCACTACCGTGTGATTTGGTTTGGAAAGGGACCGGGGTATGCCTCTGACCCAATTGTGGTTGGTCAGCCACCACTGCAGATCCTGTGCAGTTCCCTCCGAGATCTGGACCATGTTAGAGAGATTCCCCTGATGCTGCACCCAGTGGAAGTTCAGGTCCCACTGTAGAGCCTGCATATGCCTTCTAGCATGTGCCACTAGCAGGATGCAGAACGCCATGAGGCCCATCAGCATCAGAGTCAATCTCACCGAAATCCAGGAAAGAGGCTGAAACACTGGTATCATAGCCTGAATATCCTGGACTCGCCGCTCTGGAGGATAGGCCCGAAACTGCAGTTTCCAGAACAGCTGAGATGATAGGGAGCATCTGAGAGGGATTCAGGTATGACTTCAGCACGTTCATAGCGAACCCCAGCAAAAGCAGGAGATACACTGTAGCCTGGAGGTGGGAGAGGACAGTCTGGGGTGAGCTCACCTTCAACTGCCAGTTGTTGAGATAGGGGAAGACTGGCACCCCAGATCTCTGCAGATGAGCTGCAACCACCGCTATCACCTTGGTGAACACCCGAGGGGCGCTGGTAAGGCCAAAGAGGAGCACGGTGAACTGAAAGTGCTCGTGGCCTACCATGAACCACAGGCAGCACCGATGGGCAGGCAGGACGGGAATGTGAAAATAGGCACCCTGCAAGTCCAATGCTACAATCCAGTCTCCGGAGTCTAGGAAAGACAAGACCTGAGCCAGAGTGAGCATTTTGAACTTTTCCTTTTTGAGGAAGTAGTTGAGGGCTCAAAGATCTAGACTAGGACAAAGACCCTTGTCCTTTTAAGGGACCAGAAAGTAGCGGGAATAACAACCACAGCCTACTTCTGGTGGCGGAACCCTCTCTATGGCTCCCTTGGCCAAGAGAGTCCTGACTTCCTCCTGAAGCAAGTTATATGATCCTCCATCAGCCGGTCGTAAGTCAGAGGCATGGAGGGGGTAGTTTCGAAGGGGAGGGAGTAGCCTCTCCAGACTATCTGAAGAACCCACTTGTCCGATGTGATGTTGTGGCAGTGGGGGAGGTGATGGCTGATCCTGACACCAACCGTCTGCCCATGATCTTGAAGGGCTGGACTAGGATGGTTTAGAGGCAGCTGGGGGAGAAGTGGGCTGACTGGACCTCTGGCCGCCTGACCCACGGGGTCGGAAGAGGTTGCTAAACCTGCGCAGTCTTGTGGCTGGGATATGGCTGGTGCGGCTGAAAGCCCCTGCCGTGGCCGCGAAAGGGGCAAAAAGCAGACGGGGGATGGGTGGTCATTCAAAGGCCCAAGGACTTGGCTCTAGCCCACGAGTCCTTAAAGTGCTCCAGGGCCATCTCTGCCTGATCTCTGAATAGACGAGGAGAAAGCAGGCCAGAATCTGGGGAGGTATCCAGTCCACTGGCCTCACCCAGCTCCTCACACCAGTCCATTTCGTGCTCAGGCTGGTCTTGCAAAGGGTCCAGCGACCCCTCCCAATCTTCCTCCATTCCTAGCTGCTCACAATAAGGCTGAGGAACCGACCTAGGATCCATGGGTGCCGTCGGCACTGGATTCAACATTGATAGGCGCCGATCCGGGTCTAGGTCGTCAGGAATAAGAATGGGGCTGGTGCAGCCGGGAGGCAGTGTTGGGAGTCTCGGCACAGGGACCGGCGCCAGGGAAAGTCGCAGGCGCATGGCCGGCTCCAGTTCGGATCCACCACCTGATCAATTGGGGGGCACCGGGGCTGGTGCTGCCCTCGCGGAACTCGATGGAGCCCCCTTTGAGCCTCTAGGGCCTGAAGGCACGCCGGGAGCGTCAGGTCACCCAAATATGAGGCGCATGGCCTTATAGAATTATTTAAGCTGGGCTGGGGATGCTTCAGCTCCTGGAAGGCAGTGAAACGTGGAGCCGACCCAGGTGCAGGTTCTGCAGAACTAGGCCTAGAGCATTGAGATCCCTCTGTCACATCGGCCGATGGACGGCGAGAAGTTGAAGGGTGCTTCGACTTCTTGTGTTTCTTATGCCTCTTACCTGACCGACCCAATCACTTTGAGTGGGATGAAGAGGACTTAGGACTCCCGGAGTGGTGCCCCGATCTTTCTCTCGACCGGGACTGGGAACAAAACCTCTGGGGCAAACGGCGTGGAGTCGAACGCCAGGCCACAAGCAGCTTTAGGGACCGCTCCCTCAAAGCCTTCGGAGCCATGGCCCAGCAGTTGGAGCATGACTTAGAGTCATGGTCACGCTCCAGGCACCAGAGACAAATTAAGTGTGGATCTGTCACTGACAAAACGCAATGGCAGGCACCGCACGGTTTGAATCTACAAGTCTCCGACATTGAGGAAAAAACCTACACACCAAACATCGTCGAAAAAACGTTGAAGAAAGCCTGTCAAAAAGTGACAGAGGGTAGCTCTCTTCATGGATCTGCGCTAGCTGGCGCGGAAGGAAAAGAACTGACATCAGCGCGCCGAGGTGGCGCCTATATAGGTGAGGCGGACGTCACTTCCAACGCGTACGATGCCAACGACGTCACGTGGAGCCGACCGACGCCACCTATTGGTGCTCAAGGGTATTGCTCGAGCAAAAAGTCTTCCGGATCCAGCCTGATGCCTGGGCTATTCTAAGGTAAGGAATCTGCGGCTAGATGTCTCTATCAGATAAACCTATGTAACTTGAGAAAGAACTGTGCCACCCTGTAACCAAAGCCGGTAAGGGTCTATCTAACCTGAGGAACAGCTGTGCTAGCCTATAGCATGTCTTTAAAATCTGTAAAACCAGAGGGATTACTTTGGTTTTCTAAATGTTGAAAGTCTTCTGAGGGATAGCTCTGCTGTTTAAATTATCCATAGGCTAGTAACATCTGTGTGGGCCGTGATTGGCCTCCCCCTCAGGGGTGCCCACTCTGTCCCATCTTTCCGTGAAGAAGTGAGTGCCACTCAAAATACTTCTACACACTTATCCTCAACCCTCTCTCCTCATTCTTCCTCCCCCCCCTCCCCCCCTCCCTGCTGCTGACAGTAAAGGCCTCTGCACCCCCTTGCCTACATTGGCCCCTCTCCAAGATCTGCTTGCGTTCCTCTCTCAGAGATAAGTTGTGCAGAACACAAAGTTTCTTGAGTCTGGTCCAAACCCCCCTCTCCCGGATGCAGAGGCCTCAGGCAGGAGTGAGTGAAAATAGAGCGGAACCTGGACGGAGCATTCCTTCTCACAAAGGGATAACACTGAGAGCGGAATCTGGCCATGCGGCTCCTCCTTCGGAAAGGGGTGAGGGGCAGAGCACCAGCAGGGCTCTCTCCTCTCACCCCGGGTTGCACAGCAGAATCCGAGCAGGGGGGTCTCTTTATCAAAAAATGGGTTGGTGGTAGAGCTCGGGGCAGAACGTGGGTGGGGCTTCGAGTTTACGCTATATAAAACTGAAAAAAATATATAAAGAGGGTGTGGGTATGGGGGAAGCAGCACACAAGAGAAAGAGCTAGAAAACACATGCACTTTGACAGAGTGCTGAATGAGAAACAAAAAAGTAGTCCTCTAAATGTGAGAAGTAGAAGGATACAATGCAGTCAATCAAAGGGATCATAAACAGGCTTTACTCCAGGAGAGATACAAACACAACAAGCATTGGCAAAACCAATAGGAGTGGCCTTTGCAAAAGCTATTGCTTTGCCAATGTCTTTTAGCCATGTTGTAGAGCAGTGGGGCTGCTGTGCAGCATCACAAAAAATTTGAAAAAAGTGCTAAGATGTGGCCAGTGCTGGCTGCATCATAGCGCTTTTTTTCCTATGGCGAGTTGAGGTGGGAAACACGTACAATGAGAGGGTGGGTGGGAGAGATCAAACAACAAGAGCAAGGGTGGGAGGCAACGGGACAGTAAAGAAAATGCTATGACAAGTCCATCACTGGCAGTGTCATATTGTTTTTTTTCTTATGGTGGTTGAGGGGGCAACACAGACAACAGGAGGATGCAGGGTGGGAGGGAAAGTGGAGGGAAGAAGCAAAAGTATGGTGGAGGATTGAAGCAACATGACCAAATATGGAGGTGGAAGGGGAAGAAAAAGCACAGACAAGGGTGGGGATGGGATGAGAAGAAGCAATACAGACAAGCAGGGATGGGAGGGGAAGGAGCAACACGAACAAGGATGACGGGGAAGAAGAAAATAGTGCCTCAATCACAGCACGAGCAGCGGAAGGACAGTGATCAAGATGAAGCAATCAGTACTTGGTCAATGCTTCAGTATGAAAGAAGAAGAAGTGAAGCAGGCATGCACTGTCTAATTAGTAGGCTGCAAATAATGGTGACAGCGAAGCAAACGAATGGTAAGCAATGGGCTGGCTCCAAGTCCCTTGTTGTACACAATATCTCTAGCAAGCCACAGTGCATGCACGCTGTCTCAGGCAAGATCTAAAAAGAAGAAGGCAAGCCATCAAATAAGAAGCAAGTAAATGAGGGTGGTAATAAAGCCAACCAATGGTAAGGAATGAGTGGGCTATACGCCCACTGTAAGTTCACAATAGGAATTTCTCAACCAGACTGCTTGTGTTCTCTGATAGGTGGGAGCTAACAAGGCTAGTGCAGAGACCCGCAGAGACATCTTGCTCGCATCTTAAGGGACGGTGACAAAAAGATGAGCTTGAGATCCTCTTATGATCTGGTGCTCACAACAGAACATAGGAAGGGGATCCCTTCCTTGCAGAGTGGAATATGAGACGGCTCTCCAAATTGAGCATGAGAAGGAAATCTCACGCCCATAAATTAAGCAAGGAAGAGATGGAGCTTAGACCACAGCATATGAGAGACTTTTTATGATGTAGAGGGATAAACCTTTAGAACACAACATGTAAGGGTATCTCTTGAGTGTGGTGAGATGGTTTGAACAGGGATGAAATCAGAACAGTTCCTGTAGGAGACATCTCACTCCTCTAGTATGCAGGGATGGATTTCAGGAAGCGACACGAGGATTGGTTCCTCCTCTTATGTCTGAATAAAGTCTCCAAGGAAAGTTGAAGGGCATTGCCTTTTAGGCATTTTGGTGGGGGGGGCGTTCTCAAAATACCTGCTAGGACAGATGTTTGCCCTGCACCCCCATCCCCTTCTCCAGAATCACCTGGGTTTTCACCCATTTGACCGCCCCCAGTTTGTCTCTGCTACTACCTCACTGTTGGCAAGCAAGGGTTAATTTGCCTTCACTTTCACCTGTTCCTTTCCTTTCCTTTCCCCGCCTCATCCCTATCTCTTATCTTCTCACATAAATACCAGCCTCTGCTTTTCTCTACATGTCACTTTCTCTTTCTCCCTCTTGCCTTCGGAAACGTGAGATTTTTTAAAGCATTTTTGCATGTATATGCAGAAAAGTTATAAAACTAAAAACACAAAAATGCAGCTGTCTAAATGGGATGGGCATTTGCTTGCAAAGAGAATTCTCTGGCAGAAGCTCTGAAGAAAGTTGGAAAGCAAAGAAAGAAATGTGTAATGGTGACCTTAAAAATATCTGGTTAAAAACAGATGGAAGCCAAGCCAATGAGTCTCATAAAAAAGTAACAGGGAAGCCAACGCGGTCTCCACACATTGCGCATAATGGGTTCCAAATGATGGCATACTACACAAACTGAAAAACAAAACTTTAAATCAAAATATTGCTCACTATGACACAAACAGGTCGATGCTAAAATAAAGGATGACCATGAAGCACGTTTATTTTTAAGTCTGGCGTCTGACAGCATAGCTGGCAAACCTATTGCTAACAATATACATGGAGAGTCTGCCCCCTTCAACTATTTTTTGTTTTTTCAATCAACCTCATTCGACCATTGGCTTGAAACTTTGTCACTCACATGTTTACACAGGCCAGAGGAGTATCCATTTCTCACCTAATGACACTGACTGTTTGTATAGTCCACTTCCTGTTTAGTGCTGGCATTAAATTTCATAAGAGACAATTTTACAAATAAAGCTGCCTCTGTCCACTCCATCTGGCTCCCTCAAATGTGCCTCACTCTGCTGCGGTAACACTATATGTATTAGCACACAAATCTCAGACATAATGGTTTTGCCAATGCTACTTTTACAAATGTGTGCAAGCAATGAGGCACTCGCAACGCAATACAACCAGAGGCTAAAGCATGTTGACCCATGGCTGCATGCTGTGGTGGGCAGAAGCAAAATATGAATGACACTTGCACAGACCAATGAATGAAGAGGGTTGACCAAAAACCTTTCTCTGTATGCATATGCAGTTTTTTTTATTTATGAGGCAGACAATTGAAGCTGTCTCTAGGCCAGACCTAAAAATCACATCACATCAGAGGGTTTAAAAAGACAAACTAAAATGAGTTTTAAAGCACCAGGCAGAAGCATACTACAGACACAATAGGGGAAGATGAGAAACACAGTGCAATATCTGCCAAGGTTCTACCGCATGCTCGAAGCAGGTGCTCTAATGAAGGCATATGTCGAAGCCAAAATATTCTTCTTTTCTTCCATCTTTCACACAGATTTCCAAAGTACACAATGCTTTTTACAGGACAGCATGTGCGCTATGATCATAAATGTATCAGTGAGTCAATCTTATATGTACCTTAATAAAGGCCAAAGCTGCGAAAAGCTCTCTGTGATACTCCTGCCTATGTGCCTGACTCCATAGAGGATTGTCTGCACTCCCTGTGCTAAGAAACCAGTGCTTTATTCCCTTGCTATGTTATCTTATGCAGCTTTGTGGAGTGCACTGTCATGCAGGAGGGTATTCTGGTGCTGAGCAGGTGTGAGTCTAGCCAAACCTTAGGCCTATTGAGACTACTCAAAAAGCCAGGTCGTCAGCTTCTTGTGGAATTCAAGATGTGAGGAGAAGGTTCTTAAGTGTAGCGCAGATCATTCCATGCTTTAGGAATGATATAGGAGAAGGCTGCCGGATCTACTTTTCCATATGTGTGAGATGTGTGTGTAAGTAGGAGTCCGGACAAGCGGAGATGTCTGGAAGGTTTGTGAAAGTAGAAGCAGTTGTGGAGGTATGCTGGGCCAGTTTTATGTAGTGCCTTGAAAGTGTGAGTGAGGAGTCTAAATTGGGCTAGCTTGTGCACGGGGAGCCAGTGGAGCTTCTTCAAGTGTGGTGTGATGTGAGTGCAGATTGGGAGGTTAAGAGTGATTCTGGCTGCTGAGTTCTGAGTGGTCTGCAGTCTTCTCATGAATTTTCTGTTGATCCCGGCATAGAGAGTGTTCTTGTAGTCCAGCTTGCATGTGACAAGAGCTAGCCTGATGGTTTTACGGGTACTGAATGGCAGGCATTTGGAAATCTTCCTCAGGGTCCAGAAGCATGAGGCGATGACTGTGTTGACTTGGGTGGACATGTCGAGTTTGCTGTCGATGACAATACAAAGGTTCTTGGTGTGGGTGGTGGGCGTCAGTCCTAGCTCTGTTGGCCATCAGGTGGAGTCTCAAGGTGACGTGCTCTTCCCGAAGATCACAATTTCTTTCTTGCTGGAGTTCAGCTTCAGACAGCTGGTCTTCATCCAGTGGGTGATTTCAAGCAGCATGCAGGTATTGAATTTGATTCGTGTACTGGGCATCTTCTCTGCGAGGGAGAGAACAAGTTGTGTGTCATTGGCATAGGAGAGGATGTTGATGTCGTTAAAGAGGATGATGCTGGCAGGGTGATGAAGAGGGTCTGTCTCAGGGGGAAACCTTGCAGAATTCCGCAGGTGGGGTAGCAAGCATCTGAGGTGTACAGTGTCAAGCTGGCTGACTGGGTCCTTCCAGTCAGGAAGGAGAAGATCCATCGGAGTGCATGTCCTTGGATTCCGATGTCTCGTAGGCATTCAATGAAGATAGGGTGGGAGACCGTGTCAAACACTGTGGAGTGGTCCAGGTGGATGAGGGCCACCGTGTCTTTGCAATGAGGGCAGTTCCCATCCTGTTGTTTGTTCTGAAACCAGACTGAGTGGTGTCGAGGATTTGGTGGTTGTTGAGTTATTCGGTGAGGCATCTGTTAATGATCTTCTTTAAGACCTTGGCCAGGAATGGTAGCAGGGAGTTCAGTCTGTAGTTGACGAGTGTTGAAGGGTCTGCTGAGGGTAGCTTCAGCAATGCGATGGCAGTTGCATGTTTTCAAGCCTCTGAGGTCGGGGAGGAGGGGCTCAGCATTAGTATGAGCAAGGGGCTGAAGGGTTGCAGTCCTCTGGAGTAGGCATTGTCGGAGGGGGTCCAATGGGGTCCCCTGAGAGGATGGACTTCATGGTGGCTGCAGTTTCTTCTGTGGTGATGACGGGCTATGTGATTAGCATTGGTTCTTTGGATAGGATCAAGAGGCATTTGGCAAGGTCTGTGAGGTTCAGTTGTGGGTTGAAGTTCCTGTAAATTGTGAAGATTTTTTTTGCTGAAGAATTGAGAGAGATTGTTGTAGAGGTCCTGTGAGGGAGTGATCGAGTTGGAGGCGGCCACTAGTGAGGTGAAATCCTTCATGATGGTGAAGATTTCTTTGCTTCTGTTTGTTACTAGCATCAATGCGGTCCACCAGAACGGTGCTTTTGGTGGTCCAATCATTTGGTGGAGGAGTCTCAGGGCGGATCTGAACGTTCTCCTATCTGCATTGTGCTGGCTCATTCTCCATTTGTGCTCCGGTTGTTCACAATGGTGTGCCAACTGGCCTGAGGTCTAGATCTTGTTATACTGCTGTGCTTGAGGGTGACCAGGGAGCCAGCACAGAAGGTGATCAAACTGTTGAAATTCTTGATGGCTTTGGGGAGGCTATTGCTGTGTTCAGGTCAGTAGGTTTTGAGATCAGTGTTCCAGTCCTTATCAGTGACGCTGTTTCAGTTTCGGTGGGTTGGTCTGGTGGTGGTGCATGTGCATTTGACCAGGTCGGGGATGTTGAACTTGATGAGGGTTTGGGATATCCAGGACACTGGAGTGGGCTTGTCAACTCAGATGTTGTCGAAGGTGGTGAAAATAGGATCCAGGTGATGTCCTGTGAAGTGGGTAGGTCCCTTTACTTATTGGGTGAGGCCGAGGCGTCCAAAGTCTTAGTTGAGTGCTTTTGAGTTGGGGTCGGCGTGGTTTTCCAGATGGAATGTCTCCTAGTTGGATGCAAATGCTAGTGTTAAGGGTGAGTGCTGCAACAAAGTCTTTGATGGTGTTGGTGAAGTTGCTGCATGGTCCCTACTGTCTGTAGATGGGTGTGCCACATAAGGTGAAGTCGCCTGTGACATGGAGCTTGAACAACAGGTGTTCCATGTTGGAGGATGACGTGTCTGTGGAGGTGGTGCAGCTAATGGCATTCATGTGGATAAATATGATTTGACCTTCAGGCTTGTGAAGTATGCTTTACCTGGCGATCTCGTAGCCGGAGCGGATGGCTGGGGCGATGTAAAGTGCCAATGCAGAGTTCAGACAGGATTCCATGACATTTTGAGGTATTGTCGTTCAGCAGGTTCCAGATCTCTGTGGCATGTTTGGTGAGTGAATGGGTTTTAAGCAGCTTGCATGTGAGTGCGGAGAGTTGTGTGGGTGATTGCAGGACTGTGTGACCGTTAAAGAATGGGATGATGGGTGCTATCGGTGCAGGTGCTGAGAGTGTTGGGAGTTGGTAAGTGCATGGAAACTTGCAGGAAGCATAGGAGAATGCTACCTTAATGTGTGGTGTGGGGAGCAGTAGCTGGTGTTGAGGGGGTGAAGGGTCCCAGTGGAGTAGCCGCAGGAGTGCACTGGGCACGGTCTAGGTGTGGACGGGCGAGACAGACTTGTCTTTGGTACGCCTTAAACACGCCTGCTGCGTGTCCACATTGCACAAGTTGGTCCTTGGAGGGGGAGGAGTGATTTCATTTCCTGTGCAGATGGATGATGGGAAATCAAGTGATGTAAATTCCTGTGCAGATGGATGATGGAAATGAATCCTCTTGCTTGGCTTCTTCTTTTAAAGGCAGTTTTGGTAGGAATCCAGTGATGTCACTTCCTGTGCAGATGGATAATAGGAAATCCAGAGATATCACTTCCTTGTGCTCTCTCCTCTTCCGTCCCAATCAGGTTCATATCTTCTAATTACCTATACTGCTTTCTCTTTTGCCTTGTCCTATGAAGCTCCTTGGTCATCATCTCTCCTTCTGTTCCTCAATTTACCTTCTTCCACCCTCTATGCTTAAAGCTTACTCTTATTTCTCTTCTCTCAATTAATTCTCCTCTCTCTCATTTGGTATCATTACCCTTCTAACTCTCTCTCTCTCTTCATCTACTCCTCTCTTGCTCTATCTTGTATTTAACACCAGTCGTTATTGATAATTATTTTTCTCACTTCTCCCATTCTCCTTTTTCGCCATCAGTGTTCCATGTATCTCCTTCACAGTCTCTTCCTCTCTTTCCTTTTTAAGTCTCGCCTTAGAGCTATTGTTTCTGAAAACAAATTTGAAACAGGGCTTTTAGCCAGCTGTAACTTACACTTGGTTGGCTGCATTGCTAAACTTTCTTTCTTCCTTTTCATTGGAGAGTGTGTGTCAGTGCCTATCAACTTCACTTTGTCTCTGTGTATTTTCTATTCTTCCCTGGAGCATTGACCAAGTACTGACTAATTTCGTGATTAGCGTTCTTTTTCACTACTTGCGCTCGAATTGTAGTATCTTTTTTATTTCTTTTTTCTTTGCAAGACAACTTGAAACACCTTCAGAGCTGAAGCTCGCTCTTCCTGGTATTTCCAGAGATAAACACAAACAACTAGAGAACACTTTGTGGCATGTGACTAATTTCCGAAACACACATTTTTGTTGCCTGTCGTCTTAGCACTGTCTACCCCTGAACCCTCAAGTCACCCTCACCAGTCACCCTCACCTCCTTTTTCCTCTGCCCACTGCTGAACCTTCAAGAAGTCACCCTCACCTCACTTTACCTCTACCCACCCCATAACCCTCAAGTCACCTCACCTCATTTATACTCACCCCTGAACCCTCAAGTCCACCCTTATCTCCTGTTACCTCTACCCACCCATGAACCCTCAAGTCACTCCCACCTCAATTTACCTCTGCTCACTCCTGAACCTTCAAGAATCACCCTCACCTCCCTTTACCTCTACCCACACCTGAACTATCAAGTCACCTCACCTCATTTATACTCGCCCCTGAACCCTCAAGTCACTCTCACCTCCCTTTACCTCTACCCACCCATGAACCTTCAATTCACACTCACCTCCTGTAAGGAAATGCCTCATTTTGCATGATCACGCCCAAGGTTTTAGACTGGTGCTGCTGTTTTTTTGGCTCTGAGAGTGCACTGAGGCCTGCTAACCAGACCTCAGTGCCAGTGCTCTGATCTGCATGGTTAACCCCACTTTTTGCCTGGTGCTGTGATGGTTTCTGACTAGTCTGACTGGGATCCTGCTAATCAGTACCCCAATCTCTGTGCTTTCTCCCCTAAATTGGTATGGTAAGTACTTAGGTACATCCAAGATTGGACACTGGTGCAACCTTATCAGTCCCTAGTATATGAAACTAAGGTACCCAGGGCATAAGTACACCAGAGGTCCCCCATGGGCTGAAGCATGTACTATGCCATCCAGGGGAGACCACTCAATTTGTAACTACAGGCCTGCCATTGCAGCCTGTGTAAGCTGGTGCTAGCACCACTTACAAAAGATATAGGTTTCCCTATATCTAAGGTCACTGCACTTAAAACCTATAAGTCACCCCTAAAGAAGGCCTTTCATTCCTGAAGGAAGGGTGCTTGGTTCTAAGTGTGAGGGTGCCCCTGCATGAGCAGGACACCCCTACGGCCTACTGAGTTCATTCTCCCAGGTTATAAGTGAGACAGCCATATAACATATAGAGGGGCACCGCGTCATCACGCGATGACCATCTCGAAACTGGCTGTAATGAATCCTATCATGTTTGGTATCAAACATGATGGAATCATACCCACACCGTAAATGGTGTGGGAGGTGTGATTCCATGCACTGTAAAGCTCCCCCGGGAGGCCCTCAGTGCTCCCGGAACCAGTCTTCTAGACCCGGACAGCACAACATGGCTGCTGCCGACCAGAGACACGATTCTGCCCTCCTGCTGCTGAGCCAAGCTCGAGCAGGGGAAGGCAGAACAATAAGTATCCTGTCACAAGGAGGAGTGACCACCTCCCAGACAGGGTTTAGTGTACTGGGGCTGGGTGGGAGTGCTTGTTAGCGCCACTCTGTCTGCTTGAAGGGCACACTTGGTGCCCTCCTTGCATAGTCCAGTTCAAACCAGCTCAGGGAGCCGTTGGCTCCCACTCTGGCATGAAACTGGACAAAGGACATGGGAGTATCCACCCAACTGTCCGACCCCTCCCCTGGGAGGGAACCCTGAATCGTCCCAACCCTTTCCTTAGGGTACTTAAGGTCTTACCTGAGGGTGGGTCCCTAGATTCGTCATGGGACAAGATTAATTTCAGACACCACTTCTTCAACCGTGTGGGCATTCTGGACTTCGCTCTGGGCATCAAGGCTGCAACTGGGAAAACTCCTGCTGCTCTTGATCTCGTCGCCCTGCTCGTCTGCTGCAACGTCCGTGCCTGTGCACCATACAGAAACCATCCAAGGCATGTGGGCATCCAAGACACCTGAAGGAATCTCCCTTGAAGTGAAGGAGTCACGTCCCTGCCTCTGCAGGCACTGCAACTAAGCTGACCAGTGTGCTGATCCTGGACTCCCTCGGACTCCAAAAGGTTCAGCAACACAGGTGGTGGTTCTTCACATCCATCAAGGCCTGCCCTGTCCTCTCACCGAGTTTGAGGCCATTATCCCTCGTCGGAGCTGCAGGAACTGAACCCCTGTGCACCACGTCGATTTGCAGTTGAAAAGGCTTGTTGGCTTCCTTTCACTAAGATCTTCGGGCTCCAAGGAGCCCCAACCTCAAGCATCTCCAGTGACCAAGATCTTCATTCTCACCACATCACTTGCACCATGGGCCTGCATCTTTGGTGAGCTGCTCGAGGTCATCTTGCGACTACAGTACCTCAGGCCATGGGTCCTCTTGAGGATCATCTTTGAATTCTTTGGGCTTCCCTAATTGCTCGGAGTCTGCCCTGACTCCCCTGCTTGTGGTGAGTCACCTGGACCTTGCTGGTCCCGACACTGCACCTTCTTCGTTTGCCACATTGTTTGCAGTTGCCAAGGCTTATTGGTGCTCCCGACGGACACCGACCCCTCAACTCTTGACAGCCAACATGGTACAGCTCGTGAATGGCTCCTGGTCTTCCACAGCATCACCTGGTCCTCACAGCCGCAGCGCCAAAGTCACTGTCATCTCTCCTGCAGCACTCGACATCGGTGGGCATTCGTCTTCCGTGCCTCCTGGTCACTCCTGAGTGGCATAGACTCTGTCACCTCTGCTTGGAGGTACTTCTCAACTTGAATCCACCTTTGGGTTCCACCGGACACTATCACCTTCCCCAGCAGCGGCATCTTCTTGAAGTCCTCCTTTGGGCTCGACAGTGGTTTCTAACGCCACTTCACACCTATGCACCCGGCTTCCCTGGTGTAGGTATCCTGATTCCTAGGGTATCCATGGGTGGGGTGGCTCTCCAACCTTCTGTCTTCCATGGGGTTTCTTCAGGGTCCACTGGGAAGGGTCCTTCTTCTTTAAAATTGCAACCGCGACTTACCCATTGACTTGCATTGATCCCGCGGTCGTGTTCTCACTCTGCACCCGGCCTCCGTGGGGTTCCTGTGTACTTACCTTGGGTGGTTCCTTGGGTCCGCAGCTCTTGTACGTCTTCTGGATCCAGTCTCGACTTAGGTCGGGGTTCGCATTCCACTTTATTAGTATATGGTTTGGTCTCCCCCTGGTGACCACTGTGTATTACGTGCTACTTACCTGTTTCTATTGAAAAGTATTATGTGCATTGTGTATATATCCAGCTAGGAGATATCTGTATGTGTTAGTGAGTGTCTTATAATAAATACATATTTTTATAAATACACTGTGTGGTTCTTTTTCACTTAATGTATACCTATACAATTATGTTCTGGTAAAACAAGCTGCTTTACACTCCTTGTGGACTAAGCCTGATGGCAGCTCTCCACAGCTATCACTTAGAGAGCTTTCTAAGGTTGTCTAAGACCACTAAAATCACCATAAGGGTTGTCTGGATTGGTGCAAGGGGCCCACTTACATAAGTGTACACCATATACCAAGCCAGCTTCTCACACAGGGCCTGTAAGTTTAAGTGTCCCTCATGGGCTGCAGTAGTTATTGTGCCACCCTGCATGTGATGAAGAAAAACATGCCTCTCAGACTGCCACTGCAGACTGGTGGAGCAGTTTTAAACTGCTAACTCATCTTTGCCATTTCTAATAATGACAAAGTCCAGACCTCCCTTTTTAATATATATAAATCACCCCTAAGATAGGCCCATTGAGCCCTAATGCAGGGTGCTGTATATTAAAAGGTAGGACATGTATTTATATATGTCCTAACAGTAAAGCCCCAAATTGTTGATTGAGCGGCCAGGGCCTGCCCGGAGTGGCCTTCAGAGAGTGTGGAGGCCTAGTTGGGGTTGGGTGCGTCCCCTCATTGCCTGTGTTACTTCTTGACTTCCCTCCCACAGGAAGAGCTGGCGGTACCAGGGATGCAGATGGTGTGTTCCCTGGGACTGGAGTGGCTGGAGGCCGTGCACAGGCAGAAAAGACTGGGGGGACCTGGCGCAGCTGAGGGCAGTTTCCATGGACTAGGTGGGAGCCACCCCTTGAACAATAAGGCAGTGTGATTGGCAAGATGCCAACATCCCCTCCAGAGTGCAGTGCAAAATTGAGGGGGATAGGAGTGTAGGGGTGCTCGTGCCATGGAGTGGTGCCCTTGAGCCTGTCTCAGGGCCTAGGGGAGGAGGTTGTGGTACCGGGGGGCTGGCAGCCCCGCACTGTTAAAATTGGCCCACGACGACTCCATGTATCAAGTGAGTGGGAGGAGAGGAGTGGACGGCGGCGAGAGGAGCCCCACAATGGTCCAGACTAAGGCCTCCAAATGGTTTTACCCTGCAGACCTTGCCCAGTGGGGGCGGTGACGGCAGTCCTATGAGGGACAACACAGACCTTGATCTGGGGACACACACACGGCCATGATCCTGGCATCCATAAAAGAAACTAAAACCACCCTGGAACATAAGATCAACATAGTGGCCTATGACATGGGACTTCTGCGAGTCGATCCCCGGAAGTTGTTGGATAGAGTTGCCAAAACAGAATCTACCCTAGCTCAAATGAGTCCAATGATGACTGTGGGGAATGCCTGCCTCAGGACGCGAGAGAAGGCAGTGGCCAACCTAGCAGGCAAAATGGGTGATGGCGACAGGAGATCTTGCCATAACAATGGTCGCCTGTTGAGCGTCCTGGAGAAAGCATAGGGTCATGGCATGGAGCTGTTCCTCGAGGAGTGGCTGTCCTTGTCGAATTAGCGGCTAAAACCTCCAAATGATTACAGTGGAATGGGCCATTGGGGCCTCGGCCACCCGGCGGCTCCAGGGGGACCCATCACGGGCCATAGTGTCCTGACTATCGAACTCCCAAGACAGAGACACAGAAGGCAAGAACTCCTAGGCCACGGCAAAGAGAGGGCGGGAGTGTGCACATCTACCCTGACTATGCCACAGCAGTACAAAAGCACCAGTAGTCCTTTCTCGAGGTTAAACGGCACTTGCAACAATTGAAATTAAAATACTGCACTCTTCTTCCTGATGAAACTCAGGATAGTGGACTAGGGAGTGTCTCATTTCTTCATGTCTGTAGCAGTGGTATGGGAATGGCTAGAAGCCAGTGGATATTCATTGCCGTAGACAAGGGGAGATGCACAGGCTCAGGACTGGCAGGAACACCAGTGGCACAGAACGTGAAGGTGGTCCCGGATGGACCCTACAAAGGATCAGGCCCAGTCCAAAAGTGTGAGGGTAGTGGCCTCTATACATCACAGTCAGTCCATGGTGTCTGCTAATAGATGAGGGGCAAGGAGGGGGACACAGAAGGTTCGGAGGATGTGACAGTGACCCAGGGAGGAATTGAAAAGAACCAGTTGCCACCAGTGGTAACACCAATGACAGACAACAATATCATTTAAAAGGGCACGTGAACCTGAGCATGTTTATGACCGGCCCAATCGGGAGCCTGCGGACTCCTAGAAGGGCCCCCTTGATATGTCACATTGCTGCTCGGCAGGCTGTACCCTGCCATAGACCACCCCCTGTTTTGTTGATATTGTTTCTTTACTCAGGTGTAGAATGTTTGCAGTGATAGGGTGACAGCCACCTCGGCAGATGGAGATGGAGGTAGTTCTTGGCCTGCAGCACGAGGTTGCAGGAAGGGAGGAGAAGGGGGAGTTCATTTAGGGGGGATGTTGCCACACAACATTATAGGTATCCATCACCACATCTACTATTCAACTTACGCAATGGACTTCACAAAAGACACACATGGCAGGTTCCCTGACACAACGTGAGGTTGTGAGGGCAGCACTCAAAGTATTGCACTGGAAAGTTACTGGGTTGGGGAATAGGCTGAAATGAGGAATTATAGCCAAATACCTGAATTGACACGACCCTGATCTAGTCATGTTGTAAGAAACTCACCTGGTGGGCAATAAATGTGTTTATCTTGCCCGTGGGCAGTAACGGCTATTGGTCCTTGATGGCTTCTCCACAGGATCAAAGGGGGTGGGAATACTTGTGTGTAGATCACTGCCTCTGCACGTTATCAAATCCTGCATGGATACACTTAGTTGCCATGCAGACATTAGTCACAGCTGGAATCGTCTATGCTTGGTGCTGGCATCCTGGTACTTTCCCCTGGGACTTCAGGGAAATAGTCTAGTGAAGCTATGAGGCTGGACAAGGAGGCCCCTGAAGAAGAGCTGATAGTAGTAGTAGGAGGAGATCTCAATTTGACATAGCATGGCGACCTCGACTGAATGACCAGATCTGGAATGCCCTTCAGAACTGATTTCTGCCTCAGGGAGTTTTCGGATGCGATGAAGTTGGCTGACCTCTGGAGGGAACACAACCCCGTAAGCTGCAGTACTCTTACATCTCCAACTCCATTAGATCTTTGTCCCAGTTGGGCTTTTTGCTAGTGCCACACCATATTCTGGGAAACTTTAAGAAAAAAAATCACTTGCCCAGGGGCGTTTCAGACCACGCCGCTATGGTGATGATACTTCAGATTATGCTACTCCTGTCGATGGAGCGATAAAACCCCTGCCAACTGATGGACTGCACCACGTGCAGTTTGACAATCCAGGCCACAGATCACAATTTTAAAGAAAATACTGGGACGGTGGAGTCCATGACTACTGTTTGGTAAGCCTACAAAGCGGTTTTGAGGGGCACCCTGATTGCCCATATCACAGCAAAGAAACAGGAGAGTGAGAAAGAGTGTAGGGAATTGGAGGCCATGTTGGTGCATGGTGAAGTGGAGTACATTGCGTATCCCAATGGGTCCCTGGCGCAGCGTTTGGTCTTGTTAAGTGAAGAATGCAGGGCCATAGCCCATCAGGATACGAGGACGCGATGCAGCGATCACAAGGTATACTGTACAATATTGACAACAAGGCCGGGCAATTGCTGACTTGGTTAGCCCGTAAAGAGGAGGGCCAGAGGTGGCTTTACAGGGTGGCCACGATGGGATGGGGAGGGGTCCCTGGTTGAAACCCAAGGCAAAATTGCACGTTCATTTGTGGACCACCTAGGTATCGTCCACCGTTTGAGACTGGAAAAGGATCAGGTGGGCTTGACAGGCTTTATTGGAGACCACCCAGTCCCCCGAGTGGGGGGAGGGCCTGTAAGTCGTTCGAGGCTGATATCACAGAGAGTAAGCTTTCTGAAGCTCTATTTCAACTGAAGGGTCGGAAGTCCCTGGGCCCAAATGGGTTCCCATTAGAATTCTTTAAAGGTGTATAATCCCATATTTTGGGTCCCCTATGCTATGTTTTTGGAGGCTAAAGAGGGAGGCATATTACCCAGGCACCTGAGACAGGCAGACATTGTTCTCATACACAAGGGGGGGGGACAGCCTAAAGACTGCGCTTCATATAGACCAATTTCCCTTCTAAATATAGAAACTAAACTTCTGGCGAAGGTATATATTTATGCATTTATTTTTGAGTTTTATGGCAAACAGATTAATGAGAGTGGTGGTTACTATTGTAGTCCCAGATAAGTAAGTCTTTATGCCATACAGGGCAACGCTGCATAACTTGAGGCACCTATCCGGCTGCCTAGTACACAAGGACTGGATAGGGAAGCTGGTGATATTGCTATCGCTAGATGCCGAGAAGGCGCTTGACTCTGTGGAGTGACCATACTTAATGGTGATCTTGCAGAAGATAGGCTTCGTCCCGTCATTCCTGAGATGGGCCAGTTTACTGTATCGAGAGCCTCTGGCCCAGGTCAGGGTCAATGATGCGAGGTCGGAGGCGTTCCGGCTGGGCAGGGGCACCGGGCAGGGATGCCCTTTGTCCCTGCATTTATTCTCTGTAGTGATAGAACCCCCGGCAATGTGGATCAAAGATGATGCACTGGTCAGAGGCCTCAAAAGGGACCCAGACTGGGAGGACATGATCTTGCTATGTGCGGATGATGTTCTGCTGTATCCGGACCCGAAGATTTCAATTTCCCGC
Source organism: Calotriton arnoldi (assembly GCA_963921515.1). NCBI lineage: Eukaryota > Metazoa > Chordata > Amphibia > Caudata > Salamandridae > Calotriton > Calotriton arnoldi. The sequence goes on from CAWUFW010001438.1 coordinate 62,606, forward strand.
ATTCTCTATATCTTTGATGTCTTCCAGACGTATGCGGGGATCGCTATCAAATTAAACAAATCTATTGAGTTTCCAATAACGGACTGGACCTCAGCTAGTAGCTGGGTGAGTCTCCTTAAATGGGAATCGATCAGCTTCAAGTACCAGGGTGTTTACGTGACCGTGAGGAGGGGCCTGTTCCTCCAGTAGAATCTAGAGCGAATTCTGGAAGAGTATAAACAGGCGATGTCTCACTGGCAAAAGCTCCCCATCTCCATGTTGGGTCAGGCTGCCCTGTATAAAATGATATATCTGCCCAAGTTTCTATACATACTGCAGAATACCTCATTTGAGGTCCCGGATAAGTTTGTCTGGGACGTGGACAAGAAGACTAAACTGTTGCTGTGGGATGAGGGCCCTCCTTGGATTGCCCTCTCTTCCTTGACTCGGAAGCCAGTTGATGGGAGGGTGGCATTCCTGAGGCTATATTACTGTGTGACCCAATTGTTGTTTATCAATGACTGGGGATTTGCAACGCAAAAGGAACCATTGGCGTATGCAGATAAGAGAGCCATGGATCCGGCATTATGCCCCGGGCAGCTGTATCGGATGGGCCGGGAAACCCGACTGCCGGGTCAGAACTCCGTGGTGGTGAAGATTTGGCATAGAGGGTGGAAAGATCAGGTGATGTTTGAAAGACCGCTTGGGGAATCCCCTCTGCTGTCATGCCAACAACAGGTTGAAGGCCATAAAAAATGGGACTACTGGACATCTCCAAACCGGGCAACGTCTGGCAGGACAGCAAAATGATACAGTTCTCAGAATTATAGGCACAATTCAAATTGACAGGGAGTCAGTTTCTCCATTACTTACAGATAAAACACATCCTACATGTTTACAGGGGCATCTTGCTGTTATCGCAGATGGGAACACCTTTGGAGTTCCTAATACTGGGGGCCCGCTCCACAAACACGCGGTCTAACATATTTAATCAACTCTGCTCATGAATAGTCTACCACCCCTTGAAATTCTGCGGAGCAAATCGGAACAAGATCTGGGGGGGGCTTGAATACAATGCATGGGGGGCGGCCTGTAGATATCCTCGGGAGGTGGCCATCCAAGCTGGGTTTCAGCTGGTCTAGGTGAAGATCTTCCATAGGGCATACTACATGAGAACCAGGTTGTACATGATGGGAAGGATGGACAATGACCAATGTCTCAGTGGGTGTGGCAGCAGGGATCTCTGGTTCATACCCTGTGGGAGTGCCCGGGCATTAGGGGAAACTGAGGAAATCTTGCCCTGCACAGACACCCAGTCTTAGACTGCTACGTAATGCTCACCCCCCAACTGGTGACACAGGGCATTGGAGGGAAGCATACACTGCACAGGCATGCACTCCTCTTTTGCAATGTGCCATCGATGTGGCAAGGAGAGACATACTGTGCTATTTGGGAGGACAACAATCCCGACAATGTTGGAATGTGTCTCCAACCTACACTGATGCATGAGAGCCGAAGAAGTGGTCTATCAGGCCAGAGGCTATCCCTGCAAGTTCCATAAGATCTGGGGCCCATGGAAGAGTGCAGTGACTGATATGGACTAAAGGGGCCCAGTCGTTATGATAGGTAGGCGAGATGGAGGCGGAGACTGACCTGTTGGTTTGAGCTCCAAAATATTCATTTACTAAGAGTTTTGTGTGGGGAAGGGCGGATATGTAATTGGAAGAGCAAAAGTAACTGTGATGAAGAGAAGGATGTGGTTTAAGGAATGGTAAAGTAATTGCTTGCCTATTGCAACAGTGTTATCTTTGTATGTTGTTTAAAATCTAATAAACAAATAAAAAATATATATTGGAAAGGATAGTAGCCCCATTGGCAAGTACAGAGTTACACGCTAGCAACCCAGCTGTTTAACTTATGAATGGGACTACTAAAGCTGGTAGTTTAAGGTATCATAAGAATCGTTACATTAAACCCGACTTGATGCTCAAGTCGGATTTAATGTAACATTTGAGTAAAAGGCAAATTTACAAAGTTGTCACTCTGTTGCCCAAGTTATTTATTGGCAAGTCACAGATGCTGGCCGCAACATAGCCTTCTGCCCTTCAGCGGAGAAGTGTGATCGACTCCCAGGAAACGAAACAATAGAAGCATGTCGTTGGGCGAGTGTTACCTCTCCCCAGCAGGAAGCCACACAGAGTAGGAGCCCAAAAGGCGAGCTTCACAGGGAAAGCCGCCTTTCAATGACAATTGGTTGACACACACAAGAGGGGCTGCACTTTTGTGCTGGTAGACAGGCTGGTGTTGGGTCCAGAGAGGGGAAAACAGTTGCCAAACTGGTTTTCCCGTGGATGTGTAGCCCTCAGGTAGCCACATCTCTAAGGTGAGCTACCAAGGTCCACACACCAAGAGAGGGGTTCTGTCATCTTGGGAGTGGGCAGAATATTGCATTCTTTAATAGCTAGGTACCACACATTGCAGGCAGTTGTCATCAGGCAGGAGGTGGCCTGGTAGCCCATTGGATAGTAGTCGCCACATTCCCCGATGGCAAGTTGTGGGCATAAAATTGTCACGCCTGGCACCCAGAACTCAAATCACATCTGTACTGGAGAGAGGACCGAAGAGGGACTGCCCTGCTGTTCCATGGACCAAACAAAGAGAGGCAGCACCAAAGCCTGGCCTGCACTTGCTGCTCCTGGGCTAGCAAGAAAGGACTGTGCACCTTGTGTCCTACTCGAGAAGAAGCCTTTACCCAAGCCCCAGACAAAAGAGGTCAACTCCAAGAGACAGTTGTCTGACTTCCTCTTATAGCTCCAGGTCCACAAAAGCTTAAGAAGCCGCCTTGGCTAAGTTAGTAGCCACAATTGACTGACTGCCGAAGCGCAGCCCGGAGACTGAACCCTGATAATCAAAAGTTGCACCCAAGTCTGCTAGACCCGGGAGAGTTGTCAAAGTGCAGTTTGGTCACCCAAGACGGGCACTAGCTGCAGTTTAAGGGAACTGTTGGTTTTGCTGTGACCAGAGACCAGTAGACCAATAGCAACTATTTTGTGTCTGGGCCTCACCTGGACTTCGAGGGACATCGACCGCAGTAGCCAAAGTTATCCTGCTGTGTTTGTGGGTCAAGGAGTGGCCCTAGGAAGACCCCCATCGACCAGTTTAGCATCCTCAGCAACTTCAGCATCTTCAACATCCTGAATCCCTTGTATCAGGACCCGCCATTGATGTCTATGGCAGTTTGCCCATAGAGCCTGGAACTGGACTGGACACTGCTTTAACTGCAAGGTAACTGTCCTGCCAAGCATTACTGACCCCCCTGACTTGCTCCTTGTTGAAGTTAGTCGCTCAAGGTGGACTAGAATAGCAAAACACAACTTTGTAAAAGGTTTTTAAATATTTTCAAGAAAACCACTAACTGCAGTAGTGGCCAATGTTTGTTTACATTTTGAGTGAAAAGCACTGATTTCTCCAATCTGTTTTATTAAACTGGTGTCGGATTTCTTTGTACTTTTAAATACTTTGCACTTGTTCCTTTGTTAAAACCTGACTGCTCAAAGCCACAGCTACCCAGGGTTGAGCTAAGGTTTTACAAATGAGCCTGACTGGACCCATGACAGGTTTGTGAGTTTATTACACAGTGAGTTCACACAACCACACCATATAATAAAACACATTTCTGCACATCTACCTACCCCTGAACCCTCAGGTCAACCTCACCTCCCAATACCTCTATCCACCCCTAGTCCTCAAGTCACCCTTACCTCCCTTTACCTCTACCTTCCACCTTGCATTCAAGTTACCCTTACCTCTACCCATCACCAAGCCTCGTCATCCTCACACCCCTTTACTTCTACCCTCCCATAAACCTCAATCACCCTGACCTCTCTTTACCGCTACCCACCCCACAGCTCTCAAGTCACCCTCACCTGCCTTTACCGCTACCCACCCCTGAACCCTCAAGTCACTCTCAAATCCCTTTACCTCTACCCTCTTCTGAACCCTCAGGTCACCCTCGCCTCCCTGTATCTCTATCCCCTGAATCCTCAAGTAACCCTACCTCTCTTTACCACTACCCAGCCATGAACCCTCAAGTCACCCTCACCTCCCTTGACCTCTATCCACCCCATAGTCTTCAAGTCACCCTGACCTTCATCTATCTTGACCCACCTCATAACCCAAAAGTCACCCTCACCGTCCTTTACCTCTAACCATCCCTGTACTCTCAAGGCACCCTCACCTCCCTCTACCTCTAACTACCCATGAACTCTTAAGTCACCCTCACCTCCGTTTAGATCTACCCACCCCTGAACACTCAAGTCACCCTCAGCTCCCTTTACCTCTACCCACACTAAGCCCTAAGTCAGTCTCACCCCCATTTACCTCTGACCACTCCTGAACCCTCAGGTCACCCTCACCTCCCTGTAACTCTTCCCCTTGAACCCTCAAGCAACCCTCACCTCTCTTTACCTCTACCCACTCAAAACCCTCTAGTCACCCTGACCTCCATCGACCTCTACCCACCTCATAAGCCCTAAAGTCACCCTCACCTCCCTTTATCTCTACCCACCCCATAACCCTCAAGTCAACCTACCCTCCATTTACTTCTGCCCATACCGAACTCTCAATTCACCCTAACCACCCTTTACCTCTACCCACCCCTGAACCCTCTGGTTGGAGAGGTACTTATCCTAACCGTCCACCTCCTCCTGCGTTGTTGCTTATCCGGTTTGCCCTTCCCCCATTGTTGCTTGCCCTGTCCACCCCCACCTTTCACCATTTATTGGTTGCCCCCTCCTGTCCTGCCAGGAAAAAAAAAGTTCCCAAAAGCCATCCCAACTGATTTCAAGATGCAAACGGCGCTGCGCTCCCTGCTCTGCATGGCCTTTTCCCCTCTGTCCTCATGCGGGGCCAACACTGTGCACTTCAGCTCGGATCCCATACTAAGAAAACAGACCACTTCCCTTTCGCGGTCTCTGCTGGCCGCATCATAGCACTTTTTTCCCCCTAACTTGCAGCCACACTGCTGTACAACATGGCTAAAAGAAATTGACTAAGCCAACAGCTCTCCTGTAGGCACTCTCTCTTTCCATTACCTCTCATGCTCTTCCATCTCCTCCTATTGTCCAGCATTTCTTCCTCTGCCAGGACAGAAATGACACTTGGATGCATTTGATGCTGTTCCTTCAGTCAGTTCAATGCACCAGGTGGGAGACCTGATTTGTCCCCTTGAACCCTCACCTGTGGCTTCCCAGAGCAGATTTAATTAGCAGTACTGATGGGCCGTGTGCATATACAACTTTAGTTTTAATTGGTAAATACCTTTTTTCTGTCCAAGCGTTTTTTTATAATAAACTTGTACTTTATTGTGATTTTTTTTTATTAATCTGACAATACATTTTGCTTGCTAGTTAGCAGGAGACGGGAGGACATCAACTGGAATTATGTCTGGGTCTAGCTGTGAACAACACCACATTTCGCATTAGTCGATGAAAAGTAAAAGGTGGTTAAAATGATACATTTGACAGCTCCGGGGTCCCTGTATGGGAGACAGACACACTTAATGGCAAGATCGATTAAGAGCCTCAATGCAAATGGAACATTTTTCTGCCTAATGCACACTGCTCAACAAACTGAGACCCAGGGACAAATTGTAATTTGCCCAAGATCACACAATTAGTCTAAGTTGAAAAGGTGCACTTTAACCACTAGAGTACATCCACCCACGAGAAGTAATTATTGTTAATCAACAACCCCTAACATTAAAGCAGCAGCTCGGAACCTTTTGGAACGTCACAAAGTGATGGCTATAAAAGCAGTCTCTTTTATTTTTTTATTTAAAGCGTTTCTTACGTTCGTGCTTTTCATATTCAAGTTCTGTAAAATAAACTGTAATTTAGAAAGGCTGGTTACCACTGTTTCTCCAAAATCTACATTGTTTAAATAATACCTTTTTCCTATAAACCCTTTCCTACTACATTGTTACTGCTTCTTAGCACTGTAATCTGTTTTAGCAACAAATGTTCACCTAATTAGATTTTTATAATTTAATAACTGCTCTCTTGTCAGATGAACTTTTAGGGGCATATTTACTAAGGGCATGCGTTGCCCTTGCATAACGTAAGTCATCACAAGGCAAAGCAAGTCCTTACTTAGATGGTAGTTAATAAGCCACCCAAAGCCACCTTGCGTAGCTCTGCGTCGCTTAGTAAACCACAGCACGTTGTCTTACTGTGTTGAGTTGCGTGACATTTTTTAAATATACCCCTTAATGTATTTAATGTTCACACCTAGGACTTGGGGTATTCCACCTACTGCTAATAAGTTGGCAAAACGCTTCTGTGTTTGGTGGATTATCTCATGTTTATAACTTGCTTTTTCTAGCATTCTTAGAAGATAATATATTGTTTAGCAAAGTAGCTGCTTCTCTGGAAAGAAAATCTGCAAAGTACCTTAACTAAAAGCCCACCTCCTCGAATATTCTGCCAAACTTAAAAAAATTCTGAATTGTATCTTCTGACTCCTATCCTCAAGCTCTGGTACTTGTTCACGGCTCGCTACCCTCCACCTTGTTCGAAGTATACAAAATATACATACATAAATACATACACACATACATTGTATGTACATATGTACATACATACATATGTACATACATACACACAAACATACATACATGCAGGCCTACATACATACATATGTTCATGCATATGTACCTGTATTCATAAACACATATGTACATACATACACACGCACATACATACATATGTTCATGCATATGTACCTGTATTCATAAACACATATGTACATACATGCACACGCTCATACATACAAATGTTCATGCATATGTACCTACATTCATACACACATATGTACATACATACACACGCATATACATACATATGTTCATGCATATGTACCTGTATTCATAAACACATATGAACATACATACACACGCACATACATACATATGTTCATGCATATGTACCTACATTCATACACACATATGTACGTACATACACACACACATACATACATATGTTCATGCATAAGTACCTACATTCATACACACATATGTACATACATACACACACATACATACATACATGCACACCTACATACATACAGTTCACTAAAGGAACGACCATCTCAGTGGTTACAGCGCTGTTAATCTGGGTCTTTGAAGCTGAGCATTTCCTGCTGCTGACAAGTGACGAACGCCTGGCAGTAATATTAAAGCACCCTTTCATTCTTACGTTAAATAGCTCACCAGCTTTAAGAGCCTCCAATAGGCGCTTAAATGTAGTTTCTTCGCAACATTAAATGTGGCCAATTTGACTTCGGCCTTGGGGGGATCCTTCTTTCTAACATAATTTCCACATAGAGGGAGTCCTTCCTTTAGATTCTGCTGGGGAGGGATTTCTGCTCTTTTCGTCCTCAGGGCGAGATCTTCCTGCCAGTTTAATAAATAAATAAATTCGTATATATGTATCTATCCCTCCCTCTTCATGACTTCTCCCATAAGATGGGTATCTCTCGCTTTCAAGGGATCACGAGATCTGCAGGATCTGTTGCTACATTCTATGCTTCCTACAGAGGAAGAGGCGCCATCTTTCCTCCTGGACAGTGCTTTAAATGGGCCGGTACTGTCCGGTACGGAGTACCGGCACTTTTTTATTTTGAGGAGGAGAGTACCGGCACTTCTCAAGAGAAATGCAATACCTTTAATTGGAGAGTACCGGCACTTCTCAGAAGCAAGCAGGTACTCTGCTACAGAGTACCTGCACTTTTATTTTTCCATTTCAAGCACTGCTCCTGGATCTTCTAAGAGCGGTCTCCTGTGAGTTCCCTGAGAGAGGCCGTGCTCTTCGTCCAGGAATATCTATCTTATTGGGGGCGGGGCAGTGTCTATCATAGACCTATGTGGCCATCTACATAGTCAGTGGTTGTTCTGAAACTCTGGTGTGGATCCACAGTCTCAGGGGTTGCCAAGGTCAATGTAGTTGTCACGCCTCCCTCCTTCTCAGAGAATGCCTTGGATAGATTTCTGGGTATTTCCTATGGGTCCCCACAGTGGAGGTTTCCTCTGGAAGTGTTCTCATCGGTCAGAGGGTCCGCCTTGAGGGAACTCCCACTCTATAATACAAGTTTCCCAGGTTCGATCCTTCAATTCTCTACTCCCTTCTGGGTGAGGCCCCGCATCCATCCTCTGAGGATTCTCTGGGATTGTCTCGCAGGGTTTCCATCCGTGGTCACTCCATTTCCTGATCCCCTCTCAAGAACCTATCCTGAGCCCCATCTCTCTTTGGGAGGGTTTTCTGGGATTGTCTTGCAAGGTTTCCATCCGTGGTCCGTCCTTTGCCCGTCTCACTCTCAAGCAATACCCTGCAATCCGTTCCAGTCTCTCTCACAGGGTTGCTTGGGGATGTCTTGCTGGTTTTCATCGGTGGTCTCTCCTTAGCTTCTCTCCCTCTCAGGAAGCTCTCCTGGAGACCCTCTCACAGATGGTTCTTTGGGAATGTGATGAAAGGTTTCCGTAGCCCCTCCTTCCCTGTCCCAGAAAGCCCCTCTGAGTCTCCTTTCTCTCTTGTAGGTTTCGCTGGGAATGTCTTACATGGTTTCTATCCCCCCTTCACCTGTCTCCGCTTCAGGAAGATTCTCAGAACCTCCCTCCCCCAACTCTCTCTCTCTCTGACAGGTCTCTGGGTCTGTCAGACTATCCTCTGAGACGTACCTCTCGCTCTGAGATTCCAAACAGAGTCCTTGCTTCGCCCTTCCCCTCTAAGGGTCCTCTCCATTAGACCAGGTGCGGCCTGTCCAAAGTCTCCCTTGCTTGCTTCTGTAATCACATTTTGCTCCCACACCCAAGGGCTCCTTTCTTCGCGCCCCTTAAACACACACTGATAAAGAGGCCCTAGTCCGGTCTCACATCATCCCAGAGAATCCGGGTAGCGCTCTTCTCTGGTTGGCTAAACGAGAGGACAAGAATTTAAAAGAGAAAAAGCCCCACCCCCTACGTTCATGACGCCACAGCGCAGTCCGCTACACTTACGTCACGTGGTATTGGACACGTGATAGCAGCCTCAGAACTTACTCGGGAGTCCAGCTCGTTGGACTTCTAACAGGCCAGGTTCTAGTGGGTGGCAACACCAACAAGGGTGTCCATTTGTGTTCGTTTCGTTTGTGCCTGCTTCCCGTGGTTGTTGCCTCTTTGACACGCTTGCAGAGCAACAAGCAATCGAGCAATGAATCGGGATGCTTTGTGTCTGCATAACAGGGCAGTCACAGTAGGTGTGCAGCCGAGTCTATCATCTAAGGTTGAGGCAGAAGGCAATGTAAGTTTCTGACGATGCCTGCTTCATGTTCATAAAGGTGTTCAGATGTCATCACCGTGCAATTTTTGGCCTCTCTGCAGAGCACAAAGACTAATGGTCAAGTATGCGCTAATTGTAATTGTCATTTTATGTGCAAGTGTGCGTAGGGGATATACACAGTTGCGAAATATTCATAGCACTAATGGAAAGGAAAATGCTGTTTTTGTAGATGAGGAGAAAGGGAGGGAAAGGGCATGGTTAATGGGAAGTGACAAGCAATTGCATGCAGAAAGACAGAGTGAAAAAGGAATGATAAAGAGGAAAGAGATGTGAGAAATATGCAGACGGTAGATTTCGGGAAGATGTGAGTAAGAAAAGGGCGTAAAAGTTTACCTCAGTGAACGATTGCACAGGAAAGTGGTGTTAAGGGGACAAGAAAAGTGACTGAGGCACTCCAAAAACCACTACCTCATCCACAGATCTTAGTACTGTTTAACCCACAGTCTCTTCTTTTCAGAATTAAAGCATTTTCAATTCAAATTATTCATCAATCAATCAATCAATCAGTGAATTGTAAGCGTGCTACTCACCCGTGAGGGTCTCAAGGCGCTGAGGGGGGGTCCACAGATCTGTTTAGCTGAAGAGCCAGGTCTTGAGAGTCTTCCTGAAGGTGTTCAGGGAGGGGGCGCGTCTGATGTCTGCCGGTAGCTCGTTCCAGGTCTTGGCTGCAATGTGAGAGAAGGATCTTCCGCCTGCTCTGGCTCTGTGGATGCGCGGGGTTTCGGACAGTGCGAGGTTGGAAGATCGGAGGTTTCTTTTGGGTACGTGGAAGTTGATTCTGTCGTTGAGGTATTTGGGTCCGTTGTTGTGTAGGCATTTGTAGGCGTGAGTGAGGATTTTGAAAGTTACTCTTTTCTCCACGGGGAGCCAGTGGAGACTTCGTAGGTGTTGGCTGATGTGTTCGTGTCGGGGGATGCCGAGGACGAGTCTGGTGGCGGTGTTCTGTATTGTTTGGAGTTTGCGGAGTAGGGACTTGTTGATGCCGGCGTAGAGTGCATTTCCATAGTCCAGTCTGCTGGTGATGAGTGCGTGGGTGACTGTCTTCCTTGACTCAGGGGGGATCCACTTGAAGGTCTTGCGAAGGATGCGGATGGTGTTGAAGCAGCTGGAGGTGACGGCGTTGACCTGTCGGTTCATGGTGAGTGATGAGTCGAGTACGATGCCGAGGTTCTTGGCGTGGTCTGAGGGGGTAGGTGGGCTTCCAAGGGCGGTCGGCCACCAGGTGCTGTCCCATGCAGAAGGGGTGGTACCGAGAACGAGGACTTCTGTCTTCTCGGCATTGAGCTTCAGGCAGCTGTTGGTCATCCAGACTGCGACGTCTTGCATTCCTTTCTGGAAGTTGAGTTTGGAAGTTGTGGGGTCTTTGGTGAGGGAGAGGATGAGCTGGGTGTAGTCGGCGTAGGATACGATGTTGGGGCCGTGTTGTCGGACGATGGCTGCGAGGGGGGCCATGTAGATGTTGAAGAGGGTGGGGCTCAGTGATGAACCCTGTGGGACTCCGCAGGTGATTTTCGTGGGGTCGGAGAGGAAGGGTGGGAGTCTGATCCTTTGGCTTCTTCCGGTGAGGAATGATCGGATCCAGTCCAGGGCTTTTCCTTGTATGCCTGCGTTGTGTAGTCTGGCGACTAGTGTGCGGTGGGAGACGGTGTTGAAGGCCGCTGATAGGTCGAGTAGGATGAGGGCTGTGGAGTGGCCTTGGTCCAGGAGGGTGCAGATGTCGTCTGTGGCGGCGAGTAGGGTGGTCTCTGTGCTGTGGTTGCTTCGGAATCCGGATTGGGACGGGTCGATGACGGCTTTCTCTTCAATGAATCGTGTCAGTTTCCTGTTGACTGTTTTCTCTGCAACTTTGGCTGCGAAGGGGAGGAGCGAGATGGGCCGATAGTTCTTGAGGTCGGTGGGGTCAGCTGTGGGCTTCTTGAGCAGGGGTCTGACTTCTGCGCGCTTCCAGTCGTCTGGGAAGGTGCCTGTTTTGAAGGTGGTGTTGATGGTGCGTTGTAGTTCGGGTGTGATGGCGGCCGCAGCTCTGTGGTAGATGTGAGGGGGGCAGGGGTCGGTGGGGGCCCCCGAGTGGATGCTTTTCATGGTCGAGGCGGTGTCTTCGGCTGTGATCGGTGTCCAGTTGGAGATGGTGGGCTGGCTGGTGTTTCTGGGTGGCGGGGGGCTGTCTGTGGCACCTGGTGGATGGTCGATGAAGTTGTCATAGAGGTTTTTGATCTTGAGGTGGAAATAGGTTCCAAGCTTGTCGCAGAGGTCTTGGGATGGTGTGATGTCTGTGGCTTCGCTGCGTGGGTTGGTGAATTCCTGAATGACACTGAAAAGTTCCTTGGAGTTGGTGGAGTTGGCCAGGATTTTGTTGTGGATGAAGTTCCTCTTGGTGGCTCTGATCTGGTTATGGTAGTCCGTCAAGGCGTCCTTGTAGGTGGTGTGGTTTTTGGTTGTCTTGGTGTTTCTCCAGTTCTTCTCCAGGCGTCTGCAGGTGCATCTGGCTTCTTGGAGAGCGGTGGTGAACCAGGCGGCTTTCCTGGGGCGTAGTCTGTCGGGGTTGCATAGCGGGGCGAGCTCGTCTGCGCAGTTGAAGATCCAGGTGTGGAGTACTCTGGCTGCGTTGTTTGCGTCATTTGCGTTGGGTGCCCAGGTGTGGTTGTCTCGGGTGAGGGTGGAGTTAAGTTGCTCGTCGGTAACCTTGCTCCAGTTCCTTCGAGGTGGGCGTGGGGCTGGTTTGGGTGCCTTGGGTTTGTTGATGGCTAAGTGTACGCATATACCATTGCATAGATACTCTTCACGCAAGGCCTCATTTTTAGAATTTGAATTGTCTCGTCTATGATGCCTCTTCTCATTGCATAATCGTTGTTACCCATTTATTTGTACAGCTAACAAGCACTAGCAAAGCAAATTGTTTTAGCCTGTTTTAGGCATATGATAGTTTTTGTGTGATATATCTGTATGCAGAGCTGGAATTACGGTGACCCAGCCAAATTTCATACCTGGAAGCTATTATTGAGCTGTATCTGGGCCGGCACCAGTTAAATATGCTGAATTTGTACAGGTGTAATTTGCCTACACTGGGACATATTCAGCAGCGCCTGCATGTCGTCTACTTTCAGTTTGGAGCATCAACAGGAAAGGGGTGAGGATGAGTTCTTATTTCCACGTCAATCTGGGCCCAATACAAAAGTCTCACTTAAGGGGCCAACAACCATACTTTTGTTGGAGTCTCATCCCACCTAAGAGCTATCTAACTCCAAGAAGCCAATAAAATGGAACGAAACAAAGGAAACTCAGCTTGTTATCACTACACAAGTGCTTAAGAGAAACAATGATTTGGAGGGAAGTTTTTGACTTTGTTCAATTCCTGTATGTAACATATGTATGCACTTTAAGAATGTCAGATATATCTGTACGAATAATAGAGGATGAATGACATTACAATGCATGCTTTTACCACGCATGCCTTTACCACCAAATCTGGCAGAAAGCTAGATGTTGGTCCAGAAAACGTACTTTTTGTGATTTGGTGTAAATTCATTCAGTAGGTTTAGCGATATTTAAGGTTAGAAAATATAGCTATCTGGGGACGCGGACACTTGCAGTGGACTCGTGGATCCACAGTCCCTGTGCTGAAATTTGATTGGCTGCCAACACTTTAACCAGGAAGTGTTGGCAGCCATATTGGGACTCGGCTTGAAGCCGAGTCCCACAAAAAATGTAAAAAATAAAGAAAAGGGGACAGGGTAGGAATACCTTGACCCTCCAGATATGGTGGGAGGAGGGGGGGTCCCACAGGGACCCCGCCGGAGTTTAAAACATATTTTAATTAAATGTTGCCACAAATCCACTGGTGGACCCGTGTATCCCTGGCAATTTTTTTTAAAAAAAAGAGGTGTGGACTCCCGAGCGTCTTTTTCAGAAAGCCCTTGGGTGGGTCAAATCACTGGGGGGCATGTACAAAATAAAGGAGGGGGCGCATGGGGCCCCCCTCTTAAGGTTAATTAAAACCCCGGGGACCACCAGCTCCCTGGGGTATTGTTAATACATTGATTGGGGGTGCCCACACGGACCCCCCGTAGCCCCGGGGACCACCACCTCCCTGGGGCTATATGCAAAGAAATAGGTGGGGGGGCGTGTGGACCCCCCGGCACCAGGGACCTCCACCTTCCCGGGCTACATATAGAGAAATGAGGGGGTCTCTCTGACCCTTATGCCCCAGGGCCCGCCACCTCCCAGGGGCTAAATTAAAGTGCATGGGGATGCCTTGCAGACCCTCCCATGCCCCTGGGACCACCACCTCCCCAGGGCATAACTTTAAAAAGTGGGAGGGTGCCGCACAGCCCCCCTCCTGGGCCATATACAGCCCCATGGACCACCACTTCCCCAAGGCAGCCTGTTAAACTGAAAGGAGGGGGGCCGTGAGGCCCCCCTCCTGGAGCCATAGATGGCCCTGGGGACTGCAACCCCCCAGGGCTGGCTCCTGCTATGTCTTGGGGTACCCACCCATCGGGACATAGCTGTTTGCTATGGCTTGGCGTGAGCTTTAGCGCTCCGGCCAAGCCATAGCAAACTGTGCTCCGCTTTGAGCAATTGAGAGCATTTTGCTCACGTTTGCTCAAAGCGGAGCACAATTACTTTGACAGAGAGGGAGCTGCATGTTCAGCAGCTCCCTCTGTGGCAAAGCAATGTCGGCTCCTGTAGGAGGCAGGGAGCCGGCAGGGACCGCGGGGGCATTCAGGCTCCCCCCTGCAGTCCCCAACGGAGATGTCGGGCACCGGGGGATGGGATCCCCGGGGCCGAAATCAACCTGGGGAGGGAGGCCACGTGCCCCCCTTCACAACATTTTTTTTAAAAGCCCGGGCCCCGGGGGATGGGGTCCCCGTGGTCGAAATCTGGCCAGGGAGGGTTGCCACACAGCCCCCCTCCCCTAGATTAAAAAAATATATATAAAGGCTGGGCCCGGGGGGATAGGGTCCCCGGAGCCAAAATAGGCCCAGGGAGGGGGCCGCACGACCCCCTCTTCCATATTGCATAAAGGCCTGGCCCCAGGGGATGGGGTCCCCAGGGCTGAAATCCACCTAGGGAAGGGGGCCATGTGGCCCCCTTTCCCTAAGAATAAATAAAAACATTTTCTTTTTAAAAACAGCATTCAAGTCACTGAGGCTCTGCCCCCTTTCACCACTACTCTGCAAACACGCCTCCTGGCACAGTACTAATTGAGGGATGAAGTCCTCTTGGCTGCTAAGGGTCTTTGGGGGCCAACAAGCCCTCCTGTTACCTCCAGTAAGTCCCAAATGGCGGGACTGCTGAGAGGTCATCAGAGGCCACGCCCCCTTTCTCCACGGCTCTGCAAACTTGCGCTACTGGTTAGGGGATAAAGTCCCCTTGGCTGCTGAGGATCCTTGGGTGCCAAGAATCCCTCCTGTTACCTCCAGTAAGTCCCACACAGTGCGTTTGGGGAGAGTTGGTTGGAGGCCCCGCCCCCTTTCTCCACCACTCTAAAAATACACCTCCTGGCACACTACTGGTTTGGGGATGAAGTCTTCTTGGATGCTGAGGGTTCTCGGGGGCCAAGAAGTCCTCCTGTTAGCTCCGGTAAGTCAGAGACAGTAGGATTCCTGAGAGCTGGTCGGGGGCCCCGCCCCCTTTCTCCATCAGTCTGCAAACGCGACTACTAGTTAAAAAACCATAGAAATTCACTGAAAAAATAAAGTTTACAGGGATGTTATGGTTAGGAAATAGGATTTGAAAAACCATAGAAATTCACTGAAAAAACCAATGGTTACAAGGACGTTATAGTTAGGAAATAGAATTTTAAAAAATCTTAGAAATTCACTGAAAAAACCAAAGGTTACAGGAACATTATAGTTAGGCCCAGATTTCACTCGTACAAAACCAGTGAAATTCAGAGTTATAGTTACCTGAGGTAACTATAACTTACGCCCCCACAATGCACTGCTTATGACCTCACATATTACACCACTCATGACATGGTCTGTGACATCACTCATGACATCACTGATGACATCTCAAATTACATAATTCTTGACATCATCCACAAAACCACTCACACACCCACTCACACACCCATGCAACCTTTAGTACAACCACTCACATACTCATTCACAGACCCATACCAGTACTCACACACCCACTCACTCCTCCATAGAGGCACTCACACAGCCATGCACTCACTTGTACATCCACTCACACAACCATTCACTCACCCTAACAGAAACTCATAGAACCAGTCACTCGTCCATACAGCCAGTAACACACCCACTTATTTACCTACACAGTCACTCACACACCCACTAACTCACCCATACAACCCCTCAACACAACCACACAGTCACCCATACAAGCACTAACACAACCACTTACGTACACCATTCACAAATTCATACACGCACTCACACACTCACTCACACCGCATCACAAAAATGTGGTGGCAGCCATATCTAGGATTCAGGGACTCCAGCCTCTGTCCTGTGAAAAAGTAAAAAAAACACATACCTGTTCCGCTACCGCCTGGTGGGTGGGGGCCCCTGAGTGACCCCCTGGGTCCAAAAACGGAATTTGTTTTTGATTGCCGTCGCAGATCCATGTTGAATCAACAAATCCACAGCTCCATTAAAAGAAAAGTCTCCCACCTTTTTGCTAAATAAGCTCCAGGTGTGTGCCAGGGTTCAGGGTTACAGTTGTGTTTTTATAGTGGAGGGGGCACGCAGCCTCCTCCCCAAGCCTCCAAAAGGCCCCAGGGACCCCATCCCTCAGGGCTGATATTATAATTAGGCGAGGGGATGTGCGACCCCAGTTCTTGGACCATTCTGAGACCCTGGGGACACTGTCCCCGGGGCCAATTGTCAAAATTAGGGAAGGGGGCACGTGACCCCCATGTCTGAGCCTTATAGAGGCCCCGTAGACCCCATCTCCTGGTGCCGATTCTCAGACTTAGGGGAGAGGGTGTGTGGTCCCCTTCCCTTAGCCATCCCCCAGGGCAGAGGGAAAATCTAGGGGAAGGGGGATCAGGCCACACTCCCTAAGCTGCTTACCAGCCTTCGGGACGTCATCCCCAGGAACTGGGTGCCCCCCACACCTATGGTAAGAAATCTTGGTGTGAAATTTGATTCAAACCTTACTTTTGAGCACCAAATCAAGGCAATATCCTCCACCTGTTTTGCTACTCTTAGGTCTCTAAGAAGGATGCTTCATCTTATTCCTGAGGACTTTCATAGAACAAAAGTCCATGCCTTGGTTACGTCCCGGTTGGACTATGCCAACAGCTTGTATTTGGGGTTTGCCTGCATTTCTAATACAGCGCCTTCAAAACTATTCAAAACTCCGCCGCTCAATTAATTCTCAAAATTCCGCCTCGTGTTTCTGTGTCCTGTCACCTACAACACCTTCACTGGCTCCCAGTCATTAAGAGGATCCAATTCAAGGTGCTCATCTTTGCCTTTCGGGCCTTTATTCACAAAGGTCCTCTTTATCTTATCAGGCAATTTAAGCCCTAATGCCAGGTGTGATCAGGGAGATCTAATAACCTCAAACTTTTCCAACTCCCCCACATTCAGAAGGCCAGAAGAGGAGGCAGATCATTTGTTTTTCTGGCTTCCAAGTTGTGGAATGCTCTTCCTCTTAGCTTGCGAAGCAGCCACTCTGAAGTGGTCTTCAGAAAGAGCCTTAAAACTCTGCTTTTTGACCTCTTCCTAGAGGGCTGCTAGCCTCTTTGCTATTAGGTCTTCCTTGGTCATGACCTTTCCGCTAGTGCCGGGACGCCTCCTCGGAGGCAGCTGTGCACTCTACAAATAGCTTGTATTGTATTGTATCCTCCAGGGTCAGACTAAAGCAGTGTCCCAGGGACACTGATGTTCCCTGTCTGCAAGAGTGCGGGCAGGCAGTTTAAATTCCCCTGCTCCTCCAATGTGGTCTGCGGTGGTGTCCGACGTCACTTCGCACCTATGCTCCCGGCTTCCCTGGTGTAGGTATCCTGCTTCCCGGGGTATCCACGGGTGGGGTGACTCTCCATCCTTCCATCTTCCACGGGGTTTCTTCAGGGTTCTCTGGGAAGGGTCCTTCTTCTTAAAAACTTTAGCCGCGTCTTACCCATTGACTTGTATTGAGCACGCAGGCGTGTTCCCACTCTGCACATGGCCTCCGGGGGGTTCCTGGGTACTTACCTTGGGTAGTTCCTCGGGTCCCCAGCTCTTCTACGTCTTCTGGGTCCAGTCTCGACTAAGGTCGTGGTTCGCATTCCACTTTATTAGTATATGGGTTGGTCTCCCCCTGGAGACCACTGTGTATTTGTGCTACTTCCGTGTTCTATTATTGAAGTATTGTGTGTATTGTAATTAAATCTCCGGGGAGGAGATATTGCAATGTGTTAGTGAGTGTTTATAATAAATACATATTTTTATAACTACACTGTGTGGTTCTTTTTCACTTAACCTACACTATATCATTAGCACTGGTAAAACAAGCTGCTTTACACTCCTTCTGGAGTAAGCCTGAAGACTGCTCTCCACAGCTACCACTTAGAAAGCTTTCTATGGTTGTCAAAGACCACTAAAATCACCATAAGGTTGTCTGGATTAGTGCAAGGTGCCTTTACTTACATGTGTGCACCACATACTAAGCCAGCCTCCTACAACTGTGCCCACCGTTCGCTTGCCCTGTGGCTGAACCGGAGGGCCAGCCCCCGCCCTATAATAGTAGGACTCCTGAACTATTGGGATCGTGACACTGTCCTCCATAAACCACAAGACTTAAAACAGCTTAGATATGAAGGCTCCGATGTGGCCTTGTATTCCGACTTCACGCAACAGGTACAGGAGGCATGTCACCTCTTTGTTCTGGGAAAGAAAAAACTCTGTGAGTTGCAATTAGACTACAGCATGTTATACCCAGCAAGGTTGCGAGTTATGGTGGATGGCAAGGCTATGTTTTTCACTGATTCCAAGCAACTGCAGCAGTTTCTTAAGCGGAGACCAGACAGAGCTCGCCGAGGGTGGTGGCTAAGGGTGCAGGCAACAATCAGGAAATGGAAGAATGAGGCTGCCGCCCCTTGCTGACTACTTGACCTTTTGACTTTTGGGACTATCAGCTGTAGTGGCAGTAGGTGAACTACATCGGCTGCACCTCCCCAAACTGTTAATGACAGCTAACCTGGCTCCCCTTCATGGCAGGACGCTGGGATGTGGGAGGTTGGTAGAGGCGTTCTGTCAGTGGACGTCGCTGAGAACACCTATCTGGCTACTTGGTAAGTGCGTTCCATTCGGCTGCTGGAACAATTTAGTATTTCTTGTTGAGTTGACGACACTCTGTTTCATGTACAGATATTTCATCCCTGCAATCACAATGGGACACTGACACACTCCTTACATTGTTTATTCATCGTATTAGGCACCTACTATACTTGATGCTCTGGCACTAGTGCCTATGGACTGCTCAGAGCATTATGCCAGGCAACCTTTGTCCCCATGTGTGCGCCACCTGTTTTTCCTTGGACATTTAGTTGGGCGGGGCAGGGTGGGATTGTAAGGGTTACTGTACTGTTATGTAAGTTGTGGGTACACATGACTTGGGTGGGGGGTGGAATATGTTTAGCATGTTTGTCTGTTTGGCACTGGCATGGACTACACATTTTGACTGTTCTATGGCTGCATGTACTTCTTTGTGGGCGACAGGCGCTAGATGGAGCATGACCTGAGAAATGCAGTGGGCGGTCCTACGGACCACTCGCTGCTCCGCTCTGTCACATAGAATGCCAGGGGTCTGAATGATTGTAGGAAGATAAGGAAGACTGTGGCGTACTTCAACAGGCACAGAATTGATGCTGCAATATTACAAGAAACTCACCTGGCACCAGGTGCATGGGCAGGGTGAGTGTTGCACTGCTGGCTTTACCACCCAGGCGCGTTGCGTTCTGATATGGGTGTGCAGGGGGTCGGGGGTCCGACTTCAGGAGGCATGCATAGACCCAGGGGGCAGGTACGTGGTGGCGAAATGTACTAAGGGCGATTTGGCGGTCCTGCTGGTTGGAGTGTACGGACCAAACTTTGATGACCCACAATTCTATAATTCCCTCAATGCACGCCTACTGCAGTGGAATACTCTGCCTCGCTCTAGGGAGGTGATTTTAATTGTGAGTTGAACCCCTACCTTGATTGCTCTAAGGGCGCGGCTGCCCTGGCACTCCTTGATATTGCCATTCAGGAAGGACAGCTAGATATCTGGCGCCACAGATTCCCCACGGGTACAGGTTACACTCACTAATCTGCAATGCATGATACACACACTTGCATAGATGATTGGCTCGTGATGCAGGGATTGGTGCCACGGGTTCATTCTTGTGAACCGTTGCTGAGAACTTCCTCAAACCAGTCACCGGTGCTACTGGAACTCATACTGAATGCTTTGAGGCCGGCCGCATTCTCCTGGTATGTGAGAAGCTGGCTTGGTATATGGTGCACACTTACGTAAGTGGGCACCATGCACCAATCCAGACAACCCTTATGGTGATTTTAGTGGTCTTAGACAACCTTAGAAAGCTCTCTAAGTGGCAGCTGTGGAGAGCAGCCTTCAGGCTTAGTGCAGAAGGAGTGTAAAGCAGCTTGTTTTACCAGAACATAATCTTATTGATGTTGATTAAGTGAAAAAGAAGCACACAGTGTATTTATAAAAATATGTATTTATTATAAGACACTCACTAACACATACAGATATCTCCTAGCCGGAGATATACAAAATGCCCAAAATACGTTTCAATAGAAACACTTAAGTAGCACGGAATACACAGAGGTCTCCAGGGGGAGACCAAACCATATACTAAAATAGTGGTATGCGAACCACAACTCAAGTCAAGACTATACCCAGAAGATGTAGAAGTGCTGGGGACCCAAGGAACCACCCAAGGTAAGTAACCAGGAACCCCACGGAGGCCGTGTGCAGAGTGGGAACACGACTGAGGGCTCAATACAAGTCAATGGGTAAGTCGCTGTTGCAATTTTAAAGAAGAAGGACCCTTCCCAGTGGACCTTGAAGAAACCTGTGGAAGACAGAAGGTTGGAGAGCCACCCCACCCCACCCGTGGATACCATAGGAACCAGGATACCTACACCAGAGAAGCCGGGTGCATAGGTCTGAAGTGGCGTCAGATCCTGCCATCGAACCCAATGGAGGGCTTCAGGAAGATGCCGCTACTGGAGAAGGTGAAAGTGTCTGGTGGAACCCAAAGGTGGATTCAGGAGAAGAAGTACCTGCAAGCAGAGGGGACAGAGTCTATGTCACTCAGGAGTGACCAGGAGTCACGCTAGACGAATGCCCACCAATGTCGAGTGTTGCAGGAGAAAGGACGGTGACCTTGGAGCTGCAGCTGTGAGGGCCAGGCAATGCTGTGGAAGACCAGGAGCCATTCACAAGCTGTCCCACGTTGGATGTCGAGAGTTGAAGGGTCGGTGTCTGTTGGGAGCACCAACAAGCCTTGGCAACTACAAACAACTTGGAAAGTAAAGAAGGTGCAGTGTCGGGACAAGCAAGGTCCAGGAGACTAACCACAAGCAGGGGAGTCAGGAAAGGCTCTGAGCAATCAGGGGAGCCCACAGAATTCAAAGATGGCCCTCAAGAGGACCCACAGGTCGGAGGCACTGGAGTCGCGGGAGGACCTCGAGCAGCTCACCAAAGATGCAGGCCTACGGTGATGTGGTGAGGATGAAGATCTTGGTCACTGGAGATGCTTGAGGCTGGGACTACTCGGAGCCTGAAGATCTTGGTGAAGGAAGGCAACAAGCCTTTGCAACTGCAAGTCAACGCGTTGCACAGGGGTTCGATTCCTGCAGCCCTGACGAGGGATACAGGCCTCAAACTCAGTGAGAGGACAGGGAAGGCCTCGATGGATGTGAAGAACCACCACCTGTGTTGCTGAGCCTTTCGGAGTCCGTGGGAGCCGAGGATCAGCAGACTGGTCAGCTTAGTTGCAGTGCCTGCGGATGCAGGGAAATGACTCCTTCACTTCTAGGAAGATTCCTTCAGGTGTCTTGGATGCCCACAGGCCTTTGAAGGTTCCTGTATTGTGCACAGGCATGGATGTTGCAGCAGACGAGCAGGGCGACGAGATCAGGAGCAGCAGGAGCCTTCCCAGTTGCAGCCTTGATGCCCAGAGCGAAGTCCAGAGTGCCCAGACAGTTGAAGAAGAAGTGGTGTCTTGAAATTAATCTTGTCCCACAACGAATCTGGGGGCCCACCCTCAGGTAAGCCCTTAAGTACCCTAAAGAAAGGGATGGGACGATTCAGGGTTCCCTCCCATGGAAGAGGTCGGACAGTGGGGAGGATACTCCCATGTCCTTTGTCCAGTTTCCCGACGGAGCAGGAGCCAATGGCTCCCTGAGCTGGTTTGAACTGGACTATGCAAGGAGGGCACCAAGTGTGCCCTTCAAGCAGACTGAGTGGCGCTGGCAAGCTCTCCCACCCAGCCCCAATACACTAAACCCTGTCTGGGAGGTGGTCACCCCTCCCTGTGACAGGATACCTATTGTTCTGCCTTCCCCTGCTCCAGTAGCAGGAGGGCAGATTTGTGTCTCTGGTCAGCAGCAGCCATATTGTGCTGTCCGGGTCTAGAAGACTGGTACCAGGAGCACTGAGGGCCTCCTGGAGGAGCTTTCCAGTGCATGGAATCATACCTCCTCTACTGTTTACAGTGTGGGGGTATGATTCCAACATGTTTGATACCAAACATGATAGGGTTCGTTACAGCCAGTTTCGAGATGGTCATCGTGTAATGACGCGATGCCCCTCCATATAGAGGAGAAAGCACAGAGACTGGGGTCCTGATTAGCAGGATCCCAGTCAGACTAGTCAGAAACAGCATCACATCAAGCAAAAAGTGGGGGTAACCATAAAAGCAGATTCTACTTTCCTACATGGTACTTCCCTGAAGGAAGCGACCCGAATAGGGTCACCCCGGTCACTCGCGACCACCTCTCAGCCTTCCAAACAAATGAAGAGTCGGTCAGACAGTAGAGAATACAAACCAAAGTTATTTATTAGTCATACACTCGAGCGGAGCCCAATCTGACCAGCCTCCTTGGATTGCTGCAGAGGGTCTGACCCCCGCCAACATGGTAATACGTGATATTTATTTCCAGTACCCCTAAGGACACGCCCAGACTGGAATTTTCCAGTTAGTAGCTGGTGAACAAAGGAGACACAGAAGGATGAGCTACAATCCTAAGACCGGGTACATGCTATCTCAGTTCCAAGGTTATTCTGCCCGTGCCCGCCAGTCTAAGGGTAGGAGCAGGCCTATCAGACGGTAAAGTATGTAATGACAAAACAGTCTATTCATTAGTGCAACGAAGCTCAACCTTGGAGAAATAGAAAAAAACCGAGGCTGCTTTCTGCTGAGGCAAACAGAATGAGACAGAAGCTTAGTTTCGGTCATAGTACAAAATGGCGGCTGAATACAAAATGGTGCCGCAAATTCTAACTTAAATCGTACAATGCAAGGGGAAGTCGACCAAAAACATTTTCCATTCCAACAGACCCTCCTTTTAGCATTTGCTAACATTTTGCTACTGTTTAGAAGCAAATAACTCCTCGTATATCATGAAAACTACTGCTACAAGTTAATACGCACATTATCAATATTCAAAAATGCCTTCATCTATTTGACATTAGATCTTGGATACCCTGCATCATCATGGCCATTGTCTTAGGGTCATGTACTGGAACCTTCGGTTTGGGTGTCAGTGTTTTTACACAGTAAGAACAACAAGCAGGAAGACAATGTATGCACAAGCAACAGGTGAAAATTATACCAGCAATTGCAACTAGGAAGATAAGATTCTTCCAACCCCAGGACGTGAATAGACCCCAGAACCATCCAGAGAGAGTCCATGTACCATTTTCTTGGTGGATGTCAGATGCGAGCCTATTCAACTTCTGAATGGCGGCATATACATTAAGGGCGTGGTCTGGGATGTATACACAACAACTGCTGCCAATGACGTCTAACACCATCCTGTTTTGTAAGGTAACGTGTCTCGTGGCTTGAAGCTCAGCAGTGATATTTGTCAGTATACCCGCTGTTGTATTAATAACCCCTTCAACAACTCGTGTGAGCCGATGAATGTTAAGGCTATTGGACATAGGGCCCCAAAAGGGTATAATACTTTTCATGGCATCGGTGAACTGCTGCAGAGTGGTGTCTGTCTGATCTATATCTTCTGTGTTAATAACCCTCCTGACTCGGGACAGGTATGTGCTCCTACGTTGCAATCGATAGTCCTTATGGTAATTGGGTGGAGCTATATATACGGGGGGTAAGAGGTAAGAGAGATAACACCTACCCGACCATCCCTCAGGGAGCCAAACATAACCCTGGGATCCACAAACAAAATAGACATTAGGGGGTGGTGTCAGGGCCGGACTATCTGTTGCTCTCAGCTTATATGTGGTGTTGCACCTGCTCTCCCCTACCTCCATCTTCCCACTCCCCTGGACACACAAAGTAGCTGTGGTGTTAACCACTGACAGCGGTATTGGCTTATCTTCAGTAACATTACGAGCCTGGAAGGACTGGAAATATTCTGACGCGTTGAATCCCAGGAAATCATCTATTTCCGTATGAGACCATGTTCCATTTCTCACCCCTTTGTATGCATGCATGCAAGAACTTAAGAACAATCTACTGAACGGCTCTCGACCTGTAGGAGCACCAGGAGGTGCTCTATGCTGGAAGCGTACGTTTTGTATCATGGTGCGGGGACCAATACTCTTTCTTTCTAATGTATTAAATTGGGGAGGCGGACGTACCATACTAAGCAATGCAAACCACCCCTCACAGCTACTAATATAGGACAATGGCATGGACAATAAGTTCTCACTTTTATGGGTCACTGAGGGAAGTAGTCCACACACCCAACAGTTTGTCATGTTAGACGCATTATGTGTCTAGTGCAAAATTTGTATAAACACATTATCCTTATAAGACTTTCGGTGCTCCCCTTTGTGAGGTGCCAAAGTGACAAATATATGCTAAGGGGGAACGGGCGTCGTACCAACCAGGGAATGTACTGGATATTTCTCCTCCAGGAACCATGCTATACTAAGGACTGTTATTAGGGAAATCACGACAATCACTACAAAAACTATTTTACTCTTTGTGGACCAACTAGACCAACCAGATCCATACTGCTCTAAACGCGGTGCCGCAAATGGCTGCTCTTACTCAGTAATGGGTCGACCAAATGGGTACATTTTAATCAGAAGAAAGGAAATGCAATAAGGCTGGTGGCAAAAAGACAAAAAGGGGCAAATGTTCCCAGTGTCCATCAGAGCCTCACTGGCAGACTCCTATTGTTCATCAACGTTGGCGCTATTGAGCGCCGGCGGTGGAGCTATGCGATCCCAGCTCTTGAAGAAATCCCACGTCGCTCAGGATAAGGTACCTCCCTCCAGGGAAGCATGTTCGGTCTATCCTGTCCAATGTCCGAACAATGCACCAATCTCGTCTCTCCCTATGCTATTGTTGCCTGACTTATCGAGTCCATCCCTGCTAGTCTGACTTTTCCTTTGGTGCACTGTTCCTCGTCGGGGGCGCAAATTGTACCTAACTGCTCCAGGCACAGAGGGGTCGGAAAAAAGAGACTCAGGGGGCTCAGACACAGAGGGGCCAATAGACTGGGACTCGAGCACAGATGGGCCAGTAGAACGGGGCTCCTGAATGGCCCTGACCTCAGGGGGCACTGCCGCATTCAACACTGCATCATTCTCATCCTCCGTTTGGGTCCATATTAGCTGGGCATCCGAAAAGGGACAAAGCGGGGCACCTGCTCCCACTCCGAATCCCCAATGCCGTCAAGGACCCACTGGTCGTAAGGCAGAGGAAGAGGTACCTTCAGGCAGTGCTGGCAATGTATCCAATTCTTTCGGCCAGCAACCTTGGCTGCTGTGCGGGTGGCAAGGAATACCTGGACTGGCCCCTTCCACCTCGGCTCCAAAGCCTTCTTCCTCTGAAAGTTACGCGTCAGGATGTAATCCCCGGGCCGAATGTTATACCCGGGCCCCTCAGGTGCTGGCGGAAGTGTGTTCTGGATCTGTTGGTGAATAGAACACAGACTTTTAGTTAACTCATACAAATAATCCACTAACAGAGGATATTCAATCTCGGAAAATTTCCGAGGACGAGGGACGCCTCAGACATTTGCCGGGCGCCCAAACACGACCTCGTAAGGTGACAATCCTGTTCTAGAATGAGCAGTCGTTCTTGTAGACAAGAGGGCTAATCGTAAAGCATCTGGCCACTGCAACCCTGTTTTCTCCTGAATCTTTGCCAATTTCAGTTTGAGAGTACCATTGTACTTCTCAACTAGACCCGCTGACTGGGGGTGATTCGCAGCATGAAACTTTTGTTTGATGTGGAGTCCTACGCAAACCAACTGTATGACTCTCGCATTAAAGTGGCTTCCATTATCACTCCAAATCAAACGGGGCAAGCCGAAGTGAGGAAAGAACTCCTTCATGAGTACCTTTGCAGTCGCTATGGCTGTATTTACTTTTGTGGGGTAAGCCTCAACCCATTTACTGAATGCGCAAACAACCACTAACACATATTTCAAATTGTTGACTCGATCCATCTCTATGTAATCTAATTGGAGGACCTCAAAAAGGAAAGTAAGAGGTGCAAAATTGCCAGGTGGTGTAGGGGTACCCCACCCAGGATTGTGCATCATACAATATTTGACCAAATGGGCGGCCGTCTTTGGGATATTGTCATTGTGCCATACAGGATCTAACAATTTACAGATACCTTTTGCACTGATATGGGCTGGCCAGTGCGCCATAGTGACTACGGGGAGAACATATGCATCTGGTAACATCCACCTCTCTTTCCCTGACTTATCCATCCAACAACCTTCCTCATCCAAACGTGCTGTGCTTTCCTGCCATACTGCTAACTCCTCGATCGTTGCCTTGCTCTGAATCTCCTTGACATTTGCCAACGTATCCTCAAACATAGTAACCTCGGGCACCCACCTAGCTGGACCTGCTACAAACATGCTTTTCATCTTTGTTCGGGCTGTCTCCTTAGCTGTCTGGTCTGCAAATGCATTCCCTCTACCCACATCATCAGTTATTGCCTTGTGGGCGCTACATTTTATTATCGCTAATTTCTTGGGGAGTGTCAGGGCCGACAAAGGCCTATGTATAAGAGGGCCGTTCTGTATCTTCATCCCATGGGAAGTGAGAAACCCCCTCTCTGCCCAGAGTGGCCCAAAAGTATGGGCCACTCCAAAGGCGTACTGGCTGTCAGTATAAATATTGACAGCCAGTCCCTCGCTCAACTCACAGGCTCGTATAAGGGCAACGAGTTCCGCTGCTTGGGCCGACTGATAGGGAACTTGTGACGTCTCAACTACTGTGTGCTGTGTTGTGATCACATATGCAGCAGTTGTAGTGCCATCTGGTAACTTAAAACAAGAGCCATCGACGTATAGTTCCCTTTGGGGGTCAGATAAGGGAACATCAGTCAGGTCTATCCGTCCCTTCGTCTCTTCCTCCGTCCAAAAAATACAATCATGTATATCAATTTCCTCACTCTCAGAAGGGAGGGGTAGCAACGTCGCTGGGTTTAGGGTGGCACATCTTTTAATTGTGACATGCGTTGCAAAGAGGGTCAATTCATAACCGGTCAGACGTGCACTGGTGAGGTGCTGTGTCTTGGTTTTATTCAAAAGTGTATCCACAGCATGGGGTACCATGACTGTGAGGTCGGTATCAAGTACAAGCCCAGCCGATTGCCTTATAGAGATGGCCACTGCCGCGACCGCTCTTAGACAGCTCGGGAGGGCTCTTGCGACAGAGGTCAAGAAGAGCAGAAAATAAGCACACGGCCGTTGCTTACCTCCAAAGGCCTGTGTTAAGACAGAAAGCCCACAATCGGCCGTCTCGTGTACGTACAGCACGAACAGCTTCATATAGTCAGGCGTACCAAGCACAGGTGCAGAGCAAAGCGCAACTTTTAATTGCTCAAAAGACTGCTGACAGTCAGGCGTCCAAGGCAGGGGTTCATGCACATCTTTAGTGGTTAGTGCGAGCAGGGGTTTTGTTAGTAACAAATAATTAGGGATCCATTGTCGACAGTAGGAAGTAATGCCAATAAAAGCGCGCACATCCCTCTGAGTTTTGGGATAGGCATTTTAACAATGGTACTGATGCACTCAGGGGTCAATCTCCTACCCTCCTTCGACAGTAGGTGACCTAAATAGGTGACCTCCTGTCGACAATATTGAAATTTAGAAAGGGACACTTTATGTCTGTGGTGAGCCAAATGCAGCATCAACTTAACCGTACTGTCTTTGCACCCCTTTTCAGTGTCAGAAGCAATGAGGATATCATCCACATATTGAAGCAATACATTACCTGAGGGAAGCGTGAGGGAGTCCAATTGAGCTTTCAAGGCTTGGCTATATATACTAGGGCTCTCAGTATAGCCCTGAGGAGCTTGACAGAATCTAAAGCTTCTGCCAGCGAGGGTAAAACCGAACAAGTGCCTACTGTCGGGATGGATCGGGATTCTAAAGAATGCATTTTTCAGATCAATAACGAAAAAGAATTTAGCAGAGGAGGGAATCATTGTCAGAAGGGCAGTAATGTCAGGGACCACCGGGAACTGAGGAACCACTATTTTACTAACTGCGCGCAAATCAATCACAAAACGATAAACATCAGAGTGATCATCAGAGGAACCTGAAGGTACCCTCTTATGAATGGGAAGAATAGGGCTATTACACACATTCGCCTCTTCAACAACTCCCGACTCAATCAGGTCCTGTATAATCCGCAACAAAGCTCGCTCCCCTGCTTGTGGTATTTTGTACTGGGGAATACGAGGCAAAATGGCATGGTCTTTAACTTTAATGGAAACTGGGGGAATTTGCAATAGTCCTACATCTGTGTCACCTGTTGCCCACAACGTGGGCGGCACATCCTTAAATTCAGCAGGGAGGGGTGCATTTTTGGATAGACACTGCTTAGAGTTGACCACATTCGGGCCCATTGTCATGTAAACACCTTCCGGAGAACAATAAATTGTCGCATGCAACTTCTTTAATAAATCTAAGCCCATTAAACTTTCTCCACAATTTGATGTTAACAATAACGGTGAATCCACAGTAAAAGGACCTATAGTCAATGTAAGAGGTTTGGTAATGGGGCTTACAACCGGTACACCAGAGAATCCTACCGAAACATTATTATGGCCAGACAGAGCTGCCCCGGGGACCAGTGAATGGTAGATAGAGCTATTCATAGCACCTGTATCCACCAAAAATTCCTTAGCTGAGCCATGCAAATCTGCAGTAACATAAGGACCGCGCTGATCTACAGGTATCTGGACTGGTCCCTCACTCTGTCCCTGGCTGTCCTAGCTGTGAGACATTCCTGTCACCTCATCCAGATCATAGTCATGGTTATAATACTGGCCACCCCTGTTGTCATCAAAGTAGTTACCATCCGAACGATCCTGCGAGGCGGCAGCATGCTGGGCCCTGTCCTGTCCACCAGCTCCACGACCCCATCCACGAGAACCTCGCCCCCTAGGGGCCGCGACTTTCTGTAACAACACGGGACACTCGCTACGCCAGTGTCCCTCCTCCTTACAATACGCACACTGATTCGGCCCTACAGGCGTAGTATTCCGGCTGGTCCGAGGCAGCTGGCGGGCTGTACCACCACGTCCTCTACCATTCCCCCGAGGAGCCTGCTGCAATAACACCTTCGTCTTCAACTCTTTATGCTTTTTCTCCACCTTCTCCTTCTCCTTATTTTCCCTATGTTCATAATAGTGTGCCATACTCAATATTACAGAAGGGGAGGAGGTAGTCCAAGTGCTCTCCGAAGCCTGCAACCGAGTCGCGATCTCAGGAAGCAGGTTCGTAACAAATCTGTTAGCGAACAATCGGACACCTCCCTCCACCGACAAGTCCTGTTCGCTAAAATCCCAAAACACACCTTCAAATCGAGTGAAAAAATCAGACACACTTTCATCTTTCTTCTGACGACATGCCGTTAACTTGTCCCAATCTACCCTTCTTGGTGGAATAGGAGAATGCATGTAAGAAATAATTCGGCCAGGCAAGGCTAGTATCTCGGCCTCAGGCTTCTCACCAGGCTTCCTCTCCTGGTCCCATGCTTTAATCTGATCCCAGGTACCACCCAATTCTGCAACGTGGTCCTGTGTGTGGACCTGCCTCCAAATATCAATGGGTACCAGTAAACCAAAGAACATTTCAATATCTGCAAGCGTCATCACTGTTGATGAAACAGCCTCCGTCAATTCCTTATAATATGCAGTAGGATTTTTCCTAGGGTCAGGTAACTGAGTCTTAAGGGACAAAACCTCACTCCTCTTCCATGGAGTATAAACCCATTGTTCCTGGAACCGGGCCTCCACCCGGGGTCTAGTAACATTGTTATGCTGATCCCGTAGCTCTGGTATTTCAGGGTGATATATGGGGTGGACTTCCCTCATCGGAAATTGGGACACTGTCTTCGGGCTCTTCTCAAGCATCCTACCTCGATAAGCGACCAGTGTTGCGACATTGCCAAAGACCTTAATAGGTGCCATATCAGCAGCATACACATTGTCCCTAATATCATAAATAATCTGGGGTGCGGCATCATTAAAACACTGTTCCCACAGGCCAATCAAAGTAGCCGGCATGTGCTTAAGGGCATGCTGCTGCACAAACGGCTCATAATCTTTCATCACACTCCACACTGTAAATGGGGTGACGAGCCCACTGAGCGGCCTGATTGGCTACCACCTTCTTCTCTTCCTCGCCCACATCAGATCATATCAATATCCGCCCCAGTCGCTTCCTAGCAGTCGCCCAGTCTCCATCCCCTAATCCACGTACAGGCGTTCCACTACTCAGTACCGTCGGGGAATGAAGGAAAAGGGAAGGAGTAGTAACAGAGGGAACGGGCTCCAATGTCTCTAATGACTGTGTCGTAGGTGTAAGAGTTGGAGGTAGAGATGCCGAAACAATAGGCGTAGCAGGAAGACTTGCGGTCATTGCAGGCGCAGAAGGCGAAGCCAAAGAAAGGACAGAAGGCGCGGTGGCCAAAGCAGCTGGATCAATAACAGAAGAAACAGAAACAGCAGAAGCAGCGCAGAAGAGACGGGTGATTGAAGCTGTGGGATGGCAGGATATATTTTCTGTGGGGCGTATGGGGGTGGAGGTCGAGCATCTAGCAATTCCTCCACAAATGTATCATTTTCTTCTCGAGCAACATAAGACTTTTCACATTGCAATCGAAACTTCCTATCAGCACACTCTATCCCTTTCTCTGTTTTCTCTCTATCATATGCTACAGCTTTCCGAGTCACTGTCTGCATTTTTCCCTTCCGGGCCTCTTTCTCTGCTTTAATTCATCTCTGTCTAGCTTCCTTTTGCCATGTTCTGAGTGAATCAAACATCGACTGCCTACTACTTTTCGCAAACAATTTATCCTGTAGAAAATTAATTTTCTATTCATCAAAAGTGCCTGTCAACGGCCATTGCAACTCGGCATTGTCCCTCGTATATTTGTGCCATAACGTACTAAACATAATAGGGCCAAGGCTATGTTTGACATAATTGTCAAAATTCGGGGTGCCTTCTGGTGGCGCTGGCTGACTTTCTTCCAATCGAGCATCAGTAGAACAACAACGACAGCCCAAACAAAACATTTTGCTAAAACACATATCTTTCAAACTAAAGCAAGTTCACTATTGATGCCGAGCAGATATTTGCAAATATCTTACCAAAATCTGTTCTCAGACCTCATCAAATACAAACCAAAGTGGTACCATGTTCACAAAGAACTCAAACAAATTCAAGCACTTGTCCAAAAACGATCCTCAGACCGTACCAAACACAAACCAAAATGGCGCCATAGCCACATTGAACCAAAGCAAACTCACCTGGTGCACAAAGGCCAAACAAATTTATTCTCCAATGCCGACTCTTTGGTCAGATCCAAGGGTTTCGCCGTTCAGGACCTCAGCCGGGATGACCACTGGGCGAGGCACCGCCTGGTCAGACAGACGGGGGAGCTGCGAGTACCAGGCTCTCTCGTGCAGGGATCCCCGGTCCGCCCGTCCGACCCGACGCAACCCCGACCTCCTCACCCGTCTGCGGGCGAGGGAGAGCTACACCCGATGGGGTCCCTGTTCAAGCAACTGAAGGAAGTGACCCGAATTGGGTCAGCCGGGTCACTCGCGACCACCTCTCAGCCTTCCAAACAGATGAAGAGTTGGTCAGACAGTAGTACAGTAGAGAATACAAACCAAAGTTATTTATTAGTCATACACTCGAGCGGAGTCCAATCTGACCATCCTTCTTGGATTGCTGCAGAGGGACTGACCCCCACCAACATGGTAATACATGATATACATTTCCAGTACCCCTAAGGACACGCCCAGACTGGAATTTTCCAGTTAGTAGCTGGTGAACAAAGGAGACACAGAAGGATGAGCTACAATCCTAAGACCGGGTACATGCTATCTCAGTTCCAAGGTTATTCTGCCCGTGCCCGCCTCGCTAAGGGTGGGAGCAGGCCTATCAGACGGGAAAGGTATGTATTGACAAAACAGTCTATTCATTAGTGCAGCGAAGCTCAACCTTGGAGAAATAGAAAAAACATCGAGGCTGCTTTCTGCTGAGGCAAACAGAATGAGACAGAAGCTTAGTTTTGGTCATAGTACAAAATGGCGGCTGAATACAAAATGGTGCAGCAAATGCTAACTTAAATCGTACAATGCAAGGGGAAGTCGACCAAAAACATTTTCCATTCCAACATCCCCCCTTCTTGAGGCTGTTTTTAGTGATGAACTGGCGCATGCGATCGAAGAATTTTTTCGTATTAATGTGGGGTCGGTTGACAAATTTAAAATGGTGTGGAGACATTTAAGGTCTATATACAGGGGGTCACAATATCTAAACACGCGGGGGTCCTTCGTTGTTGAGAGGCAGCCTGGCCCGAATAGAAAAGGAGATCGCTACATTAGAGCGGCGGCACCTTGAATTGGCAGATAGCCAGCTCCTTGGTGGGATTAATATCAAGATAGAACAATTCCAGGAGATGGCTCAGAGTGAGATGTACCATTTCGGCAAATATGCCACAATGCGCACTTATGGGGAGGGGGAACACCCTGGTGTGACCCTGGCAGTGTTGCTGTGCCCTCAGCGGGAGGTGGACGTAATACTGGAGATGCAGGATGAACAGGGCCTAGTATTTACTGACACTGAACAGGCCTCTGATCGTTGTCATAGATATTATGCTGATTTATACATGTCGCAAATTGTGTATTATGATGCAGGAGTGAGAGACTACCTGGCGCACATAGCCATGACCTGGCTCACTAATGAGCATAGAGAACACTTAATGGCGCCCTTTCATCAGGAGGAGCTTCGCGCTGCACTCAAAGACATGCCGTCCGGTAAGGCACAAGACACTGATGGGCTCACTGTGGCTTTCTACAAGGCCTATCAGGAGCAATGTATTCCTCATTTGGCTATTTTATTTGAGGAAATGGTGGAAACCAGAGTCATGCCCGCCTCCATGTATGAAGCTCTGATAGTCATCCTCCTGAAGCTGGGCAAGCCGCCAAACAGCTGCTCCTCTTATAGGCCACTGCTAATTGTCGACACCAAACTTTATGCGAAGATCTTAGATAATCGATTAGCCCCACTGCTCCCAGGAGTAATGGGACCAGAGAAGACTGGATTTATTTATTTTAGAACATAGTTTGGTGTCATCCAACATATTGACCTAGGGACGCGTGCTGCAGCAGTGTTTCTAGATGCGGAGAAAGTGCTCTGCTCTTTAGAATGGAGGATTTATGTTGGCGGTCTTGTGGCGCATAGGGGTCGGGGAGATGTTTCTGCGACTTGTGTTGGTTTTATATGTCACAAACTACTCGGATACGCTTTAACGGTGTTATGACCATTCTTATTTCTGTCACGCTAGGTACCCCTCTCCCTCCTGCTGTATGCTCAGGTGGCGGAACCACTGGCCTGCGCTCTAAGGGTATATCATGGGCACCGGGGCTTGCGCTTTCCAGGCCATAACTTGGTCATTTCAGCATATGCTGACGATACCTTGCTTTACATTCGCAACCCGAAATGGCCCCAATGCTTCCCGAGGTGGTGCGGTTTGGGGGATACTCTGGTCTTCGAGTGAACTGGGATAAGTCCATCATATTTCCTCTTACCCCAGCTATGCTGCCAATACCAGTGGACTACCCATCTACAGTGGTCACCGGACTCTGTCCGTTACTTAGGTTTACAGGTACACACCGACACCGACCCCAAAGTGGTCCTCCATGACAACTATGGTAGGGCAACGCAGAAACTCACGTATTCTATTGAATGTTGGATTAAACTGCCATTATAACTTACCAGGCGAATAGCCATCATGAAGATGGTTGTGTTACCTAAGTTTCTTTTCCTGTTTTAAAATATTCTGCTCTTACTACCTTGGGCAGTGTTTGATAACCTTCAATTCCTCATGATCCGGTTGGCCTGGGCCGGAAAGCAGCCTAGGGAGCACCGGATGACCCTCACCTTACCATATGATAGGGGAGGACTTAATGCCCTGAATCTATAAACCTATTATAGAGCAGCGCAGTCGATTATCATGCAATATTGGGTGCATGGTCCCCGAGACCTCCCACATTTGCACCTGTAATGCGACGCTGCAGATCCTTACACGCTACCTCAAATCTCATTCAGAGATCCCTTGCAAAGACACGAGGTCTTCGACTCGTTGAATGTCATGACTTACTCATGGCGCGTCCTCTTGCAGCGACAGGCCGGATCCTTACTGTACTCGCCGCATGTACCGTTGGCCTGGGGTTCCTGGTTTGCCATGGGTCGGGAGCGGGGGGCAGTGCATGCGTTGCGGGAAATTGGCGTCAGTGTGGTGGGGGTTTTCTTTCAGGATGATAGGGTGTGCGCGTGGGAGGTGGCCCAGAAGCGAAGCGACACACTCATAGCCCTCATTCAATATCAATACTACAGAGCGAGACACACACTGCAGGAATTTCTGGGGGAGGACCTTCTAGAGCCCCCTGAGATGCCATCGCAAACTTTGCTTTTGAAGACCAATACCCCCTCCCATCTGATAGCGAGGCTTTATGCCCTTGCACAGGAGGCTCGTAGACCGGGGTGACGCAGGCCAGGCTTCCATGGTAGAGAGATTTGGATGTAGTTCTTACAGATAAGCAATTGCAATCCTTTTGCTCCATAACCAAGACTATTTCACAGAACAGTTGACACCAAGTATTGCACTTTAAGTACATCAATAGGAGAGGTGTGGTGCAGCGGCCAGGGCAGCTGTCTTCGGAGCACAGGGTTCACGGTTCGATCCCCGGCTCCGGCGGCAGCTCAGCTCAGCACCATGTGACTCTGGGCAATAGCTCACTTAATTTCCACGACGGCCCCCAGCGCCTTGAGACCCGTAAGGGTGAGTAGTTTGCGCTTTACAAATACGGATTTAGATTTAGAATAGGGTATATTACACCCCAGAATGGTTTTATTAGATACGGGCTCCGAGACAATGCGATTTGTCAGAGATGCGGGGAGGAGGAGGAGGGGTTTGTACATCTCGCGTAGCCTTGTCCCGGGGTTCCAAAGTTCTATTGCGCAGTGCTCAGGGTGCTGGGTGCCAATACTGGCGATACTCCGGACCTTGATTCTCTGTTGGCGCTGCTGAGACATGACAGGAGGCGAGTAGGGAGGTTCAACATCTGGTGGCCATGGGTTTGCTGCTTACGAAGAGATGAGTGGCTATGCATTGAGTTCGCGCCCCAGAGTAGTGCTCTTATCATGTCTTGGGTTGCAGCGTTTGGCAGGATTGTGGAGGAAAGATATGCACACGGTAGAGTGCGCTCAGGTTATATAAGCAACCTAATATGATTACTCCACGGGTCCCATATTGATTTTGCCGTGACTATTTAAAGATTCCCATTGTTGTAAGTTCTGTGGCTCTGAGAGGAGAGGGATATGTCAGAGAGGGAATGCTGATCTGACTAAACGCACTGCATAACAGACATGTTAATACCTCTGTATTGGACCTTCATGGGTAGACTAATGATAGGCTTTCACGATGCGCGCTCTATCTTGCCGGACTAATCATGCATTGTGCGCATTCACTCTTTATAGTAGTGATTGGCTTCGTTTAGCTGGATTCATAGAGGTTGAAAGTATCATGTCTGATGGTAGTTCTGGACTGTTCTGGTATAATCAGCCGGGCTAGTGTTTTTCGAGATTGCCGTGCTGATAGCTGTCATCTAGCCTGATCTGATTACAGCCATCCATGGTGGAGTCCTATTGTGGTGATTCCTGTAACATATGGGCACTATTGTCATTTGCCTGCACTGACTACAGACTGCAAAATTATTGTCCAATTGTGGTTCCTTCAGCACCATTTGGACCGCATTGTTATCTGGAACCATGTTGGTTACAGCCTGCTATGGCCCTATTCGATTGTAGTGTTTTTGTGACTCTTGCACACGCCTGGGCATCATTGTCATCTACCACCTTGCTGATTACAGCCAGCCATAGTTGGATTTAGTTTTGACTTTCCTGTGCATGTTGGACACCCTTTGGCAGTGTGTCCTGTTCTGATCTCGAACGCTGTTAAGTTTGGGGTCTGAGATCTTGGGGTTCTACTTCTTTATGTCAGGAACAGCATGGTTTTTATTAACTTCCTGAACTTTAGATGGACTTGTATGCTTCTTATTCTGGCTGTCAACGAGTTCCAAAGTGTTGCCACTTGTACGTCGAATGCTGGTCTACCAGTTGTGTTTTTCTTATTGGAAGGGATGATGGGTTGAGGTGCTGATCTTCAATGCAATGCCCTGTTCTGGGGGTACCGTTGGAATTTTACTTGTTGATACTGTAGGAAGCTGGCTCTGTATATACTGTACCAAAGTGAGGTATAGTGTGTAAAGAGTCCAGAGGAACCCCAAAGGTAGGCAGAAGTAAAAGTAGATAGCACCTTACTTCTCTATTTGTGGTAGTGTGGGTGAGCAGTAAGGTTTTATCAGAGGGTAGTGTTAAGCATTTGTTGTACACACTCAAACAGCAAAGGATTGTCACACACTCAAAGACTGAACTCAGACCAATTTTGTTTGTATAAAAATATTATTTTAGTTATTTTATTTTCTAGAACCAAGCAAGCCTGGCACAGGTAAGTAATTTATACTTTGCAGTAATAATACAAGTTGAATTGCTGTTGTATATGTACTTTGGTTTGATTACAGTAGAATCACTGGTAATGCAATGCTTTGAAATATTGTACATATACTTTGTATTGACTTTTCAATAGGATGTCAAGTAGATTACTTTACAGATTACTTTTCTTACACAGTGTAGTATACC
Source organism: Calotriton arnoldi (assembly GCA_963921515.1). Classification (NCBI taxonomy): domain Eukaryota; kingdom Metazoa; phylum Chordata; class Amphibia; order Caudata; family Salamandridae; genus Calotriton; species Calotriton arnoldi. Next base: position 99,378 of record CAWUFW010001438.1, read on the forward strand.
TGGATACTGCACTGGGACATTTCCTGTAAACAGGTAAGTAAAAGCATTTTAGTTATTTGGTTACAGTTATAGAGACTTTTATAGACTTTCCAACTCCACACTTAGAAACTTTTTCGTAGAAAAACAGTCAATGTTATCCTATGGGAGGAAATAGTGTTATCGGTTAACAGGTAAGTACTTTGTTGTGGGAGTTGGGTTTCTAGGGTTAGACTCAGGGGTCCCCCAGGGTCAAGGATGAACTCTTGTTACACCCTCAGCGGCACTACGGTGGCCAGGTGCAGAGTGCTGAGGCCCAATGTTATCCAATGGGGGATAGGGGGCCTCCGGTTGGTGGCTGCTTACGGGCAGGCCACAAGGTTGTGGGAGCAAAGCTCCTGGACTTAAGCTCAGGGCAAATGGGGGTTCAAGTTAGCACCAAAGGTACACCCTCAGCGGCACTAGGTCGGCCGGGTGCAGGGTGCTGGTTTGTCGTCGGGTGCCCAGTTACTTTCAATGGGTGATTCTCCGGTTTGCAAACACACTGCAGGCTCGGGGACGAAGGTCTTCTGCATGCGACCACCACCTGGAGAGGTAAGTTGGGATGCTGGGGGTTGGTTAGACACCGTTGGTTGGGCCACCCAAGGCCGTGGGGCGTCGGGTGCAGGGGTGTCTTTTAGAGTCGGATCTTCTTACCAGCTATTGGTCGCGGTTGGAGGGACCTTCTGAATGCAGGCATCAGTTGGAGGCTGCAGGCAGGTCAGGGATCACTGGATCTCGGGTCTGGATCGCCAGGGAGACCTCCTCGTGGAGTTGGGCCACTCGAACTCGGGCCGTGGGCGTCGGGTGCAGAGTGGTGCAGACTCGCTGATTTCGCCGGAGCTGGAGTCTGTTGGTGAACAAATCCGCTGTTCACGGGAGACAAAGTCTTTTCTTTGGAAGGCAGGGCAGGTCTTTGGGGTTCTTGAGTTGCTGCCTGCAGGACACACCGGAATGATGAAATCTCCTTTTGAACTTATGAGGGGTAGGCAAGCTGGTACAAAAATGGTTCCTACCTGGTTACTCAAGAATTTACCGGATGGTCCTCTAGGTCCGTGTCATCACACGGTTAAGGTCGATAGGAATGTGCGACCTGGTGATTTAGTAAAAGTTAAACCTGGTGGTGTCAACAAAGGTTTCAACAAATTCAGAGGGCCTTTTGTGGTGAAATCGATGGGGGAGAGTTGGGTTAAATTACATAATGGCCAGACATGGAACCCCAGAAGGGTGACTTTGTATCAAAAGCATGATAAAACTTTGTCTAATCCTTTTCTCTTGCAGGGGGGCAGTCTGTTCGTCATACTGATACATGTATTGGTAAAGGGAAGTCTGTTCTGCAACGCAGGTCACCTGTTTATTTAAAAGATTTTGTATGTGTTTAGATTATGTAGGAAGGGAGTGGGGTGCATGGTTTGATCTTGTGTTTGTTTTAATCTTTGTTGGTTTTATCCTTTTTACTTTTTATGTTTTCTTTCTGTTGGTTCTAGAGTTTCTTTTCTTTCTATTTGTTTTGGAAGGAAAGGAGATGTGTTGTATTTTATATTTAGCCTCTGTTCATCTTTGCCTGTGCTGCTGGGCTCGTGTTATCCCTGGGCTCATGGACGTGCGTGTGTTCTACTTCTCGAGCCCAGGGTTCTGGGATTCGGCGGTTGGCAGATGCGGGTTCCCTGGCTGAGGTGGTCGGATTTTGTTCGTCCTCGCTTACTTAATAAATTCCCCTAATTTCATATGGAAGTGACTTCATCTCATTTATAATAGTTTCGCTTCTGCAGGTTCAGGGTGGGGACAGGCCGGTAGGGCTGGGGTCAAGTCATTGGGCGTCCTCCTCTTCTTAGCTTCGGCACGGCTGTTCGGTCCTTCTTCTTCTTTTCTTTTTGTAGTTTCTTGTCTGAGGAAGCAAGGTTCAGGGGTGCCCCTAAATACTAGACTTAGGGGCGTTACAGGTAGGTAAAAGGTTGGGACCAAATGGGTCCCTCCCCTGGGGTGGGTACACCCCCTATTATGCCACCCTCCAGTGGGATGGGGGCATAAGCCTCACCCTGGTTGGCTGGGTCCCCCCATCTGCAAGATGGCGGGGACTGAGAGTTGTGCTTCACCTCGCCTCCCCCACCTGAGGGGTGGGGTTGGCAGAGGTGGGCACACCTTTCTTCCTCATTTGTTTTTCTCGCCGATTCTCCCTCCCAAGGTGGGGGTCAGAACCGGTGGGGGCCAGTTCCTGAAAGCAGCAATAGGCCTGTGGAAGCTCACAAAGGCGACAAGCCTTTGAAGCTTCCCCTTCGTGGACCCTGCCTATCCTGGGGGAGGAGGCTTGGCACCTCGTCCCAGGATGTGCATTGTTTCAGGCCCCCGAAAGCAGCAGGCTCTCGACCCAGGGGTCCAGAAACATGTCTGGTGGTGGCAGCTGGTGAGCAGCCACTCAGCCTGGACACTAGTGGTAGGTCGTTTTTCAGGGGGTATCTCTAAGATGCCCTCTGTGTGCATTTTTCATTAAATCCCACACTGGCATCAGTGTGGGTTTAATATGCTGAGAAGTTTGATACCAAACTTCTCAGTTTTCAGTAAAGCCATTATGGTACTGTGGAGTTCGTAATGACAAACTCCCAGCACCATATACTCTTAATGGCATTAATGCACTTACAATGTCTAAGAATTGGCTTAGACACTGTAGGGGTACAGGGCTCATGCACCTGTACCCTCACCACTGGTATAGTGCACCCAGCTTGAGGGGTGGCTGATCTATGCCAGGGCAGTGGGTTGTAGGCATGGCACACAGGGATGTGTGCCATGTCGACTCTTCACTTTGTTCTGCACCAAAACACGCAGCCTGCAAAGGCAGTGTGTGAGTGTAAAGGTACAGGGCCTCTAAGGGTGGCGCAATAAGTGCTGCAGCCCTTAGAGGCCTTCCCTGGTCACAGTGCCCTGGGTACCTGTGGTACCGTTTACCGGGGACTGACCTGTGGCCAGAGAGTGCCAATTGGGTTTGGTCTCCAATGCAGTTTTAGGGAAAGAGCATAGGCCCCGGGTACCTGATTGGCAGGAGCCCAGGGCAGACTCAGTCAAAGTACATCAGCAGTTCAGCAAAAAGTGGGGGCAACCATGCAGAAAGAGGGCACTCTCTCACACAACCCCCCCCCCCCAAACGAAAGAGGATGAGACTAACCTTTCCCTAGAGAGTCTTCATTTTCTAAGTGGAAGAACCTGGAAAGTCCATCTGCATTGGCATGGGCAGTCCCAGGTCTGTGTTCCACTACAAAGTCTATTCCCTGTAGGGAGATGGACCACCTCACCAGTTTAGGATTTTCACCTTTCATCTGCATTAGCCACTTGAGAGGTCTGTGATCAGTTTGAACTAGGAAGTGAGTACCAAACAAGTATGGTCTCAGCTTCTTCAGGGACCAAACCACAGCAAAGGCTTCCCTCTCAATGGCACTCCAACGCTGCTCCCTGGGGAGAAACCTTCTGCTTATAAAAGCAACAGGTTGGTCTTGGCCTTCATCATTGGTCTGGGATAGGACCGCTCCTATCCCTAGCTCAGAAGCATCAGTCTGCACAATGAACTGCTTGGTATAGTCTGGAGCTTTGAGAATTAGTGCTGAGCACATTGCCTCTTTCAGGGTGTCAAAAGCCTTTTGATAGCTAACTGTCCAGTTTACCTTTTTGGGCATCTTCTTGGAGGTAAGTTCTGTGAGGGGAGTCACAATGGACCCATATCCCTTCACAAACCTCCTCTAGTACCCAGTCAAGCCAAGGAATGCCCTGACTTGGGTCTGGGTTGTTGGAGCTGCCCAGTCCAGAATGGCCTGGATCTGGGGCTGTAAGGGGGTTGTATGATGTTACAACACATGCCATTACCCCGCATGCCATTACAACGCATACATTTACCCCGACTTGCTGTCGGGGGTGCGCTGGAAGTTGGAATAGTATAATTTACTATTCCAACTCCAGTGTGTGCAACAGTAGGGAAGGTGTTGGAGTTAAATCCAACACCTTCTACCCCCTGCAACAAGCCTTTCGCGTTGTAACGACATGCGGGGTAATGGCATGCGTTACAACGCATCCGTTGTAAAGGCTGTTTCCCCTGTAAGGGTTGTACTTGGCCTCCACCAACAAGGTGACCCAAGTATGCCACAGTTCCCTGCCCTGTCTGGCATTTGGATGCCTTGATGGTTAGGCCTGCAGTTTGCAGGGCTTTTAAAACCTTCCCAAGGTGGATCAGGTGATCCTGCCAGATGGAACTAAAGACAGCAATATCATCTAGATAAGCTGCACTAAAGGATTCCAACCCAGCAAGGACTTGGTTCACCAGCCTTTGGAAGGTGGCAGGGGCATTCTTTAAACCAAAGGGCATAACCAAAGACGTTTTAAGGCATGGGCACAGTGGGCTCTGGCCCAGGACCCCAGGCTTTCAGGGGGGCCCCTGATAGAGCCAGATCTGTTCTGCAGAGAGTCTTGCCCTGATGACCTTTATTCATTCTAAAATAGATTTTTTTTCCTTTAATGTATTTTTTAGTTTGGGTGATGTGTGAAAGTCTATAAGAACATTTTCAGAGAAAGTGTGTTTGTGTTTCATGTAACATCTATAAACATGTGTTTTTACATCAAAACAGGACCTCAGATATGAGAAATGGGAGGGTACAGAGATTACTTGCAGTTATATTAGTGAGCTGATGCTGTGTTACAATATTGAAACACACATCACTATCCCTGAATATTACATGTAAACACATGTAGAGTTTGGACGAGTGTGCCTGTGCACTGTCAGCGACCTGGGCAATGAGGACATGAAAGAGCTAATATTGGATCATAAATTCAAAGCTGTTCCGAATGGGGTCCCCAAAATACGTTTGGCCCAGGGCCCCCAAATTCCTTAAGATGCCCCTGGGCATAACAGTAAACTGATAATGCCCATCAGGTGTGGAGAATGCTGTCTTTTCAGTTGCTCCTGGTGCCATGCCAATCTGCCAGTACCCTGCAGTTAAGTCAAAGGTACTTAGAAATTTGGCTGCACCCAATTTGTCTATCAACTCATCTGTTCTTGGGATAGGGTGAGCATCTGTCTTGGTGACAGAGTTGAGCCCTCTATAGTCCACACAGACCATCATTTCTCTCTTTCCACCCTGCGGATGAGGTTTGGGGACTAGAACCACTGGGCTGGCCCAGGGGCTCTCAGAGGGTTCAATAACCCCTAACTCCAGCATTTTGCTGATTTCAGCTCTGATGCTTTCCTTGACTTGGTCAGACTGTCGATAGATTTTGTTCTTGACAGGTGCACTGTCACCAGTGTCCACATCATGGGTACACCAGTTTGTCTGCCCAGGGGTCAAGGAAAAGAGCTTAGCATACTGCTGCAAGACTTGCTTGCAATCAGTCTGCTGTTGGGCAGTGAGGGTGTCTGAAAAGATAACTCAATTCACTGACCCATCTTTGGGGCTGTATGAGAGGAGGTCAGGGAGAGGTTCACTCTCTGTCTCCTGATCCTCATCAGTCACCATCAGCATGGTGATGTCAGCCCTGTCATGGAAAAGCTTAAAGCGGTTCACATGGATCACCCTTTTGGGTGTCCTGCTTGCGCCCAGGTCAACCAAGTAGGTTACCTTACTTTTCTTCTCTAAGATGGGCTAAGGGCCAATCCATCTGTCCTGGAGAGCCCTTGGTGCCACTGGCTCCAAAACCCACACCTTTTGCCCTGGTTGAAATTCTACCAGTGCAGCTTTTTGGTCATGCCAGTGCTTCTGAAGCTCCTGGCTGTCCTCAAGATTCTTGGATGCCTTTTCCATGTACTCAGCCATTCTGGACTTTAGGCCTAGTACATAGTCCACGAAGTCTTGTTTTGGTTCTTGGAGAGGCTTTTCCCAAACCTCTTTTACAAGATAGAGTGATCCCCTGACAGGATGGCCAAACAGAAGTTCAAAGGGGGAAAACCCTACTCCCTTCTGAGGCACCTCTCTGTAAGCGAAAAGCAAGCATGGTAAGAGGACATCCCATCTCCTTTTGAGTTTTTCAGGGAGCCCCATAATCATGTCTTTCAATGTCTTGTTGAACCTCTCAGCAAGACCACTGGTTTGTGGGTGATAGGGTGTAGTAAACTTGTACTGCACTCCACACTCTTTCCACATGTGTTTTAGGTAAGCAGACATTAAGTTGGAACCTCTGTCTGAAACCACCTCCTTAGGAAACCCTACCCTGGTGAAGACACCAATGAGGGCCTTGGCTACTGCAGGAGCTGTAGTAGTCCTAAGGGGAATTGCTTCAGGATACCTAGTAGCATGCTCCACTACCACTAGAATAAATGTGTTTCCTGATGCTGTGGGAGGTTCAAGTGGACCCACTATGTCCACACCTACCCTTTCAGAGGAAACCCCAACCACTGGTAGTGGAATCTAGGGGGCCTTTGGGTGTCCACCTGTCTTGCCACTGGCTTGACAGGTGACACAGGAGCTGACAAACTCCTTTACTTTCTGAGACATCTGGGGCCAGTAAAAGTGGCTAACTAGCCTTTCCCAGGTTTTGGTTTGGCCCAGATGTCCAGCTAGGGGGATATCATGAGCTAAAGTTAGTAGGAACTCCCTGTACTTCTGAGGCACTACCACTCTCCTAGTGGCTCCAGGGTTGGGGTATTTGGCCTCAGTGTACAGTAGTCCCTCCTCCCAATAAGCTCTGTGGGTACCACCGAAATCTCCCTTTTCCTGGGAAGCAGCTTGCTGCCTCAGGCTTTCAAGAGTTGGACAGTCCTGCTGCCCAAGGCTCAGCTCTTTCCCAGAGGGTCCCCCTGGGCCTAAGAGTTCAACCTGGTAAGGGTCAAGCTCCATGGGCTCAGTTCCCTCTGGGGTGTCCAAGTCCTCTCCCTGAGGAGAGGGGTCCTCATCCTCTTGCTGTACAGAAGCTGGTTTCCCAGTCTTCTTACCTTTTCTCTTGGAAGGTTGGGCCATACTTTCAGGCTCCAATACTTCTTTTCACCCTGTTTTCTGCTCTGTACTTTTGTTTTTACACACATCATCTCAGGGATGTCCAGCATTGCTGCATGGGTTTTCAGTTCTACCTCAGCCCAGCCTAAGGTTTCCAGGTCATTACCAAGCAGACATGCAGCTGGAAGCTTTGGAGAGACCACTACCTGTTTCAGGCCAGTAAACCCCCCCCCCCCCAGTCTAATGTCACCAAAGCCATTGCATGGTTAGTGGTAACACTGTCAGCATTGGTGACTGGGTATGTTCTCCCAATCAAGTATTGCTCTGGGGAAACCAGTGTATCTCTCACCATAGTGACACTGGCACCTATATCCCTCAGGGCTGCTGTTCTAGTCCCATTGATCCAAGGGTATTGTAAGTATTTCTTTAAGTTGGGTGGCCACACAGCTAAAGTGGCAAACTCAACTTCCCCTTCTGTGACTAGAACTGCTTCAGTGTGCAACCCGATTTGCTCTTGGCACACTGCTGATCCCATCTGGAGACTGGCTATACCAGGAGTAGCTGTAGTAGGACTAGGGGGCTTCTTGTTAGGACAAGTAGCATCTCCAGTTAAGTGTCCCAACTTCTTACAGTTGTTACACCAGGCCTTTAAAGGATCAAAGTTCTTTCCACTGTACCTATTATGGGACTGGGAAGAGTTTTGGGACCCACCCGCCTGTGCAGGTTTTTGGGGCCCTTTTGAAGACTCAGGCTTTTTATCTTGGGGATTCTCACCACCTTTTCCCTGGGGAGGTTTTGTAACCCCTTTCTTTTGGTCACCCCCGATGGTGGTTTTTGTCACCCTTGTCTTGACCCAATGGTCTGCCTTCTTTCCCAATTCTTGGGGAGAAATTAGACCTAGGTGTACCAAATGCTGATGTAACTTTTCATTAGTGCAATTACTTAAAATATGTTCTTTCATAAACAAAGTGTAAAGTCCATTGAAATCATGCACATTGTGTCCAGTTAACCAATCATCTGGTGTCTTAACTGAGTAGTCAACAAAGTCAATCCAGGATTGGTTTGGGGTTTTGTAAGCCCCCTGAATCTAATTCTGTATTACTCAGTTGTGAGTCCAAATCCCTCAATCAGAGTTCTCTTCATGAGGTCATAAGACCCAGCATCTGCCCCTGAAAGGGTCAGGAGTCTGTCCCTGCAGTTACCAGAGAACAGTTCCCAAAGGAGTGCCCCCCAGTGTGACTTTTTTGCTTTTCTTATTTCACAGACCCTCTCAAAGGCTGTGAACCATTTTGTGATATCATCACTCTCTTCATATTTAGGGACAATCCCTTTGGGGATTTTAGGATCATAAGATTGCTCTTTGTCCTTATTAAGTAAATTGCTGCCACCATTGATGGGTGCTAGGCCCATCTCTGCTCTCTCTCTCTCTAGAGCCAGGAGTCTGGTCTCTAGATCCAATCTTTTGGTCAACCTTGCTAGCAGGTTGTCCTCCTCATTGAGGCTGTCCTCAATGTCGTCAGTAGTACCTGATCCACCTGGGTGGGCTCTAGGTATTGAGAGGCTTATTCTTGGATTCAGGGCCACTGGGGCCCTTCTCTCCCTGTGAAGTGGGGGGGGATTTGGTTTATCTCCTCATCCCCTCCATCTTCTTCCACATCTGAGAGGTCTTCACCATTCTCAGAGGGATGGTCCTTAGCATACCCAGCCAACAGCTCCTGGAGCTTTTGTTTGGTGGGATGGGACCCCATTGTTATGTTTTCAATTTTGCATAGGGACCTTACCTCTTTGAAAGACAAGTGGAGGTAAGGGGTGAGGTCGAGCTCCTCAACCTTGTCCTCTATGTCATTGTGGTTATCTTCACTAACATCTGGGTTCTTCTTAAGAGCCATTGTTAAAAAACTTCTAACCCTTTTTATCCCTAGCTAAAGTGACTTTTTATTTTTCTAAAATTCTAAAGGGACTTAACCAAGGCCCTAACAAGACTTTCTAGTAATTTGGAAAATGTTGTCAATTCAAAAATCTGAATTCTAAAGACAATTTAAGAGTTCTGTCATGTGATCAGGTGGCAACCAAGTTAGTCCAACAAATGCAAAGTTGTATATCCCGCCGCTGGTCCACCAATGTAGGAAGCTGGCTCTGTATATACTATACCAAAGTGAGGTATAGGGTGCACAGAGTCCAGTGGAACCCCAAAGGTTGGCAGAGGTAAAAGTAGATAGCACCTTACTCTCTATTTGTGGTAGTGTGGGCGAGCAGTAAGGCTTTATCAATCAGCAAATGATTGTCACACACTCAAAGACTGCACTCAGACCAATTTTGTTAGTATAAAAATATTATTTTAGTTATTTTTTTTTCTAGAACCAAGCAAGCCTGGCACAGGTAAGTAATTTATAGTTTGCAGTAATAATACAAGTTGAATTGCAGTTGTATATATACTTTGGTTTGATTACAGTAGAATCACTGGTAATGCAATGCTTTGAAATATTGTACATATACTTTGTATTGACTTTTCAATAGGATGTCAAGTAGCAAGTAGAATACTTTACAGATTACTTTTCTTACACAGTGTAGTATACCTGGATACTGCACTGGGACATTTCCTGTAAACAGGTAAGTAAAAGCGTTTTAGTTATTTGGTTACAGTTTTTGAGACTTTTATAGATTTTCCAACTCCACACTTAGAAACTTTTTCATAGAAAAACAGTCAGTGTTATCCTATGGGAAGAAATAGTGTTATTGGTTAACAGGTAAGTACTTTGTTGTGGGAGTTGGGTTTCTGGGGTTAGAGTCAGGAGTCCCCCAGGGTCAAGGATGCACTCTTGTTACACCCTCAGCGGCAATAGAGCGGCCGGATGCAGAGTGCTGAGGCCCAATGTTATCCAATGGGGATAGGGGGCCTCCGGTTGGTGGCTGCTTACGAGCAGGCCACAAGGTTGTGGGAGCAAAGCTCCTGGACTTAAGCTCAGGGCAAATGGGGGTTCAAGTTAGCACCAAAGATACACCCTCAGCGGCACTAGGGCGGCCGGGTGCTGGATTGTCGTCGGGTGCCCTGTTACTTTCAATAGGGATTCTCCGGTTTGCAAACACACTGCAGGCTCGGGGACGAAGGTCTTCTGGGTGCAACCACCACTTGGAGAGGTAAGTTGGGATGCTGGGGGTTGGTTAGACACCGTCGGTTGGGCCACCCAAGGCTGTGGGGCGTCGGGTGCAGGGGTGTCTTTTAGGGTCGGATCTTCTTATCAGCTCCTGGTCGCAGTTGGGGGGACCTTCCGGATGCAGGCGTCAGTTGGAGGCTTCAGGCAGGTCAGGGATCACTGGATCTCGGGTCTGGATCATGGGGGAGACCTCCTCGTGGGGTTGGGCCACTCGAACTCGGGCCGTGGGCGTCGGGTGCAGCGTGGTGCAGACTCGCGGATTTCGCCGGAGCTGGAGTCTGTTGGTGAACAAATCCTGTGTTCACGGGAGACAAAGTCTTTTCTTTGGAAGGCAGGGCAGGTCCACGGGGTTCTTGAGGTTGCTGGTTGCAGGACACACCGAAGTTTCACTTCTGCAGGTTCGAGGTAGGGACAGGCCGATAGGGCTGGGGCCAAGTCAGTGGGCGTCCTCCTCTTCTTAGCTTCGGCACGGCTGTTCGGTCCTTCTTCTTTTCTTCTTGTAGTTTCTTGTCTGGGGAAGCAAGGTTCAGGGGTGCCCCTAAATACTAGATTTAGGGGCGTTACAGGTAGGTAAAAGGTTGGGACCAATGGGTCCCTTCCCTGGGGTGGGTACACCCCCTATTATGCCACCCTCCAGTAGGAGGGGGCATAAGCCTCATCCTGGTTGGCTGGGTCCCCCCATCTGCAAGATGGCGGGGACTGAAAGTTGTGCTTCACCTCGCCTCCCCCACCTGAGGGGTGGGGTTGGCAAAGGTGGGCACACCTCTCTTCCTCACTTCTTTTTCCCGCTGGTTCTCCCTCCCAAAGTAGGGGTCAGAACCGGTGGGGGCCAGTTCCTGAAAGCAGCAACAGGTCTGGGGAAGCTCACAAAGGCGGCAAGCCTTTGAAGCTTCCCCTTCGTGGACCCTACCCATTCTGGGGGAGGAGGCTTGGCACCTCGCCCCAGGGTGTGCAATGTTTCAGACCCCCGAGAGCAGCAGGCTCTTGACCCAGGGGTCCAGAAACATGTCTGGTGGTGGCAGCTGGCGAGCTACCACTCAGCCTGGACACTCTTGGTAGGTCATTTTTTCAGGGGGAATCTCTAAAAAGCCCTCTGTGTGCATTTTTCATTAAATCTCACACTGGCATCAGTGTGGGTTTAATGTGCTGAGATGTTTGATGCCAAACTTCTCAGTTTTCAGTAAAGCCATTATGGTACTGTGGAGTTCGTAATGACAAACTCTCAGCACCATATACTCTTAATGGCATTACTGCACTTACAATGTGTAAAGGTACAGGGCCTCTAAGGGTGGCACAATAAGTGCTGCAGCCCTTAGAGGCCTTCCCTGGTCACAGTGCCCTGGGTACCTGTGATACCATTTACCAGGGACTGACCTGTGGCCAGAGAGTGCCAATTGGGTTTGGTCTCCAATGCAGTTTTAGGGAAAGAACATAGGCCCTGGGTACCTGATTGGCAGGAGCCCAGGGCACACTCAGTCAAAGTACATCAGCAGTTCAGCAAAAACTGGGGGCAACCATGCAGAAAGAGGGCACTTTCTCACAGATACCATGTGTCTTTCCCTTGTATGGCTCTGTGGATGATACAAAGTGCTTTGAAGATAGAACGTTTGGCTATTGGTAGCCAGCGTTGCGTTTGATGCACTGGTGTCATGCGTTCACCTGGGTGGAGGAGGTTTAGTAGCAGTCTTGCTCTTGTGTTTCGGATCCTTTGCAATTTTCATAGTTGAAAGCAGGGCTCTTCTAGGTGTAGGTCAGTTGCATAATCAACCCATGATGTTACTAAGGAGTGAATGGCCTGTGGTTTCTGTTGGTATTTCAGGTGAGGGAAGTTGTATTTAAATGTTCACATTTTGTGGAAAGACCTGCTCGGGACTTCATTGACATATGGGGTCAAGGATAGATTTGAGCCTTTGGTAACCCCCACGATTTCATATCCCACTTGCTGTTGAGGGCGGAACCTCCATTCTTTAAGCCAACTTTTTGAAGGTTAGTAGTTGATCTGTTGTCCACATATTGGAATGGATTTGGTGCAAAATGCAATTAATTCAATGATGAGTTTATAATTTAACAAAGAAAGAGTCAAATTAGTCGTATTTTTAAAAAACATTTATTGATAGTTAATTTAATACTGATTGAGCTCTGTATACATTATATACTGTTAAGTTTGCATGTTTTAAATAATACGTCACCTGAACAAACTATAAAAATAAAAAAATTTTTTAAAAAGGTCAGAAAACACCCATAGGGCTGTGCCATATCTTTTTGTATTCTAGATGTTGGAAAAAAAATGTTTTCGCATGTATTGCTTTATGTTAAGTTAGCATTTGCGGCACCATTTTCATGTGGCCGTCATTTTGTGCCATGATCGAAACTAATTTCTCTCTCTCTGCCCCTGCTGAAAGCAGCTACGATAGTTTTCGTTTCTTCAAGGTTGGACCTTGCTGTACTAATGAATGCTCTGTCTTGTTAGCGCATACTTTTCTCACTAGCTAGGCCTACTCCCACCCTTAGAGCGGCGGGTGCAGGCAGACTGACCTTGCGATAAGATAGTATGTGCCTGGTCTCAGGATCGAAACTCATCTTCTGTAACTTCTTTGTCTAGCTGGTCCCGACGGGAAATTTCCAGTCTGGGCGTGTCATAATGGGTTCCGAATTGTACATAATGCATCACCATGCTTGCTGAAGTCAGTCCCTCTGCAGCAATCCTAGGAGGCTGGTCAGACCGGACTCCGCTCGAGTGTACCTGAATAAAATATACTAGGTTTGTATTCTCTACTGTCTGACCGACTCTTCATTTGTATGGAAGGCTGAGAGGTGGTCGCGAGTGACCCGGGTGGCCCTAATCGGGTCACTTCCTTCATAGACGACTGTTTAAAATGCCTTAATCCTTGGTAGCACTTCACGGTTCTCCTGCACTCTCTTCTGGTTCATTCCCCATACTCAGCTTTATTCATATCATTAACACATTTTTAGGTAAAAAATATAATTTGGCTTTTTTGATTCTGTTTTCCATCCTGATTTTTAATCAGCTGTTTAAATGGTTTTTTGATGAAACAAGGAAAGTTATGTTATGTTATGTTATAACAATTTATTATGCGCACTACTACCCGGAGGTGTCTAGGCGCTCACGGTCTGCCATGCTGTGTCAGGAAAAGCTAATTTCTAAAGAGCCATGTTTTGAGCAGTTTCCTGAACTCAAGCAGGGATGAAGTCTTCCTAAGGGAGAGTGGAAGAGCGTTCCATTCCTTTATAGTGTTGTAGCTGAAACTCCTTCCCCCAATTAGTCTTATTGATTCTAGGGGTGAGCATCAGGTAGGCATTAGCTGAACGAAGCGATCTGTTGGGAGAATACCAGCTAAAAAGGTCCAAAAGAAATCGTGGTCCTTCTCTATGCAATGCCTTATACGCAGTGCAAAGAGCCTCAAATTTGATCCGCTGACCAACTGGTAGCCAGTGCAATTCCTGAATGCCTGCTCTGATAGACTGGTATTTAGGAACATCCAAGACCAGTCTAGCCGCGGCGTTTTGTACTGCCTGCAACCTTCTAAGTAAATTGGATTGTAAGTTAATATACAGTCCATTACAGTAATCCAATTTGGATAAGACAAGGGAGGTCAGTACTGTTTTTCTTGTATTTATGGGAATAAAAGGCAGAATTTTACGTACAATTCTGATAGTGAGGAAGGAGGAGGAGACCACCTTAGAAACTTGGGACTTCATGTTGAGTTTTTCATCTATGATGACCCCCAAATTCTTTGCCTTGGCTACTGGTATAGGAGTAGGGCTCAGTGTATCTGGCCACCAAACTGGAGACCACTGAGGGGAAAGGTTTCCAAATAACACCACCTCAGTTTTTCCTGAGTTCAACTTCAAGCAGTGCCTACCCATCCAGTTGCTCAGGGTGACCATACAGTCATGAAGTTTGATGGAGTAGTTGATGTCCTTGTCCACTGCTGAGATAACCAACTGAGTGTTGTCGGCATAAGAGGTGGGGATTAAATCAAAGCTTCTAATCAAGGAAGCTAATTCGGAAACATAAATATTAAAAAGCGTAGGGCTTAACGAGGACCCCTGAGGCACCCCATATGGCAAGATGAATGGTGCAGATTTAAAATTGCCCAATTGCACAGATTGAGTTCGATCCGAAAGGAATGAAGTTAAAAGGCAGAGGGCCCTTCCTCCTATCCCTATGGTTTTTAGGCGTTCGACCAAAAGCGTATGGTCCACGGTATCAAATGCCACGGACAGGTCGAGAAGAACGAGGGCTGCCGACCCTCCACCATCTAGTGTCTTACGGATTTCCTCAGTAGTTTTTATTAGAGCCGTCTCGGTACTATGGCCCGCTCTGAAACCAAACTGACTCTGGTCCAAGAAGTGCAGCCTAACTCCAGGTATATTGAGGTGAAAAGGAGTGACAGTCTGTAGAGAGGGGGATGAAATCTTTGAATCAAAAATGAGCACTAAAATCATATTTGTCCGTCATGCATCAGACTACATCATTCGCCTTTATTCCATTGCTTCGCTGGTTGCCAACAGTGAAGAGTCGGTATCGTGCCCTGTGCACTGGTGGACTCCTTTACCTCACTAACATCTCTATTCACAAATCTTTTTCTGTCAGCAGTTGTGTCATACTCCTGACATATAAGTGATTTGTTCCTGAATTTCCATGAATAAGGCATTCTGACTCAGGGAGGGAATCCTTGGGATTAACATCCTATGGCCCAATTCGCAAAGATTTTTATGTCAGGATGTGTCTCCTAACCCTGGATTACTCCTGACTTACACCTCGGTTTTATTACACTTACGTAAAAGGGTTTATCAATTAGGACCTAAAAGGTTCAGGGCCCTATCCACAATGTCGAGGATCTACATATGAAAGGTTTAGTACCTTATGCGGGTTCAGATTTACATTGTTCAGACGTTCACAAAGCTTTACAGAAGCACTCCTTGCAGTGTACTGCCACAAGACAACATGCATAGTTTGAAATACAGTTCTCCAAGCCGAAATGGATATGCTGTATTGTATTGTATTGTATTGTATTGTATTGTAATTGCATTTGTATAGCGCTTACTACCCCTGACGAGGTGTCGAAGTGCTTTTTCAGCAAGTAGCACGCTACTCCGGAACCCATAAAGGACTAGTGTTGAATTAGTATAATGAAATATGAAAGTAATTTGAGTGGTGGATAGGTTAGTCAATTATTTGGATTTAATACCATCATCTTTCTGCAATATCGCATTTTATTGAACATGTTTTTCTCAGTGAAGAAAATATTTTCTCTGTGAAGAAACCCCTTACCCAGAAGTCCCTACCCTGTAAATGAATTTAACTCCTACAATTCTAAGAACTATTTTTTTCTGTTATTTCCAGGGAGGGACAGGATAAAAATGGCGTGTGTCTTGCATGTTTAATTTTCATAGATGTCCCCGCATGCTTGTTTAGATTTTGGTGATGAGCACATACACACCCCTACTCTAATCATTCTCTCTCTCCCTTTTAAAACAGGAAGATACGAACTGTACAAAATTTCTGCTTTGATCAGAAAGTGCTTCAGTGTGAAACTAAAGTTTGGAGATGTTACACAACACATATCTGAAGGTGGGCCCTGTATTTCAGGTTTCTTTCCGTGAGTAGACAAGTGTCAAAAGTAAAGCACCCATTGCCGTGAAATTCACTTATTCAGTATATTATAATGCCTTGAGCCAACCTTAGAGCTTCTATAGAAATTGTACATCTATGAAGAATTTATTGCCTCCTCTTGTATTTTTCTCCACCTTGAAGCCAGTGTTGACTCTCACCCTCAGAAAGCACCATCAAACATGAAACCAATGTTTAAAGCAACTCCAAATATTGAGTTGACCTAGTTTTTCTCTTACTACTCTCCCCATCTAAAGCTAAACCCAACACGCAACCTTGCATTCAATACATTATAGAAAATCCTTACCACACACAGCCAACACACTTCTGATGACCAACATAAGGCAAGCCGTAGCATACAATAGAACCATACACCATCGTTCCAATGACACCTACGAATGGTCACAGTCAAACCGCACATGCTAGAAAGAATCCATTTACCATCACACACACATGGCTCCGGGCCATGTAGTTGGCAAAGAATGACCCACGCCAAATACCACAAAAACGAACGGACCTTAATTTGCAAAACGGAAAGGAATGAGAGGAAAAAGGGGTGGTCACTTGATTGCATCCTCCCTACTTAAATTCTAACAAAACAAAAGCAAAAACGTGACAAAAAGGAGAGCCAACCTGCCCAATACGTGAGAATTTCCCTTCAATATAGGGTCCGCAATACTACTTCTCTAAAAATGTGTTGGACACCCAAGGAACCAGACAATTTTTTAAAATTGTAAGGTGTGGCCTCATGCACCCCCCCTGGGTGTCATGCCTCATCATCGGCCACACCTCATTCACCAAAGAACCCTCCAATGGTGAATGTGCTCCTCATGATGATGAGGAGAACTTGTGAGAAGGTGGGTAATAGTGGAAACAGGATCATACTTTATACAAATCCCCGTATCTACACCCAAGGATTGTCGTTTAATATGGGTAGATCTAGGGCAGTGGCGGCTGCTACCTGGAAGCAGCAGTGGGGCGGGTGGGGGGAAAGGCCGGGGGGTGGTGGAGATGGGTTTAAAAAAAAATCACTGCCTCTCCTACGTCCTCTTCCTGGCGTCTTGGGGGAGACAGGAAGCAGGAAGCACCAGGGCTCCTAGGCTCCCTGCAGCGTTGTGATTGGTCTGAGCGCCTTGACATAGTGCTCAGTCAGGGGCTGGAGGGGTGGGCATGTTCTCCACGCAGGCTGTAATGCAGCCTGCATGGAGAACACAGTATGTGCGCATGATTGTTTTGCTTGAGAGGGCCGGCCAAGCACTCATGCTCACATAGGGAGTGCAAATCACTCCTCCCCCTGCTCTGAAAGAAGCCCTGCCCCACAAAGACGCCGCAACGGGGAAAACTAAAATGATAAAAACCTCGAGTCATTTTAATTTTCCTTTTTTTACACTGCAAAAAGAAGTGGGGCGACGCTCGTCCGTCTTAGCAGAGGAGCCACCACTGCTAGCCCTTAAGTGAGTCCCAGACTTTCTTCAGGACACCAGATCCCAAATTTTCTGAACTCCTGATCCTGAATATACTTTAACAATCACACATCACCAGACACACAATACCTATTCGTATGGTCCTGAGAACCAGTGTAAGCTGGAATCGCGTTTTTTATGGGTCCTGCATAATGAGAGTATATATAACATAGAAAATCAAAGTTAAAACCACAAAATAGAGACATAGACGGGCCGAACATATAAATAATTAAACTGAAAAGAGATGAAGTTTTTCGTGTTTGAGACATACTATTTGTAATTGTAAGTTCACACATGGTTGGTTCACACTGCAAACCTTTGTGAAAAATGCAAAGCATTCATGACTGCAACCACACAGCTATTCCTTTCCTTACTCTAACCACTACTAAAATAGGGCCCCGCAACTGATGAATATTACACCACCAATGCAAGACCCTCCCAGGGCCAGAAACAAGGTGGCAAATACCAACATGAACCCTTGAAACACACAGATAATTTGACCATAAACATAAAAAAAACCTTACATGCACATAAGACACCAACCTGCCTAGTGATACTTATATAGTAAGCATATTCTAGCTGAGCAAAGAAGAACTGATACCCCCTCAATTGATACAAGAAGAGAGGTCCTGCCGCACTTCCATCCATACACTTAAAACACCACAAGTGTCGCCCTAGGTGAAACTCACTGCAGTTTCACACTAACTCAAACACAACATTTGAAATCTTAATATTGTAAAAACGATTTTCTAACCATATACAACTAATCACCAACAAAACATCAGACGGTGTAGTACCAGAATAGCGTAGAACAAATATTGTGCATCAAAAGTGTCATAACTAAATTATCGACTATCAAACTATCATCAAAGTAAGTATGGACAGGTAAGTAGAGGTTTACTATACTGAATTCCACATAAATGCACATTGATGATATATGTGTATAAATCAGCAAGGCACGTAGATGTGTGGTTAACTGAAATAAACAAACCTATACATACTTAACCTCATGATATTTTGGCAGTCGATGTTTTGTCTACCATATATTTGGAGCACGATATTTACCGTGTTCCGACTTACTCCCCACAGGCACTATCAAGCAATGGCTGCTTCAGTCCAAGTGAGGGCCTTCACAGCTCACCAGGGATATGAAAAGCGTGCAACAAGTTCATGCAATAGTGGCTGGCGTTATACAAATCCAAATAATGTAATCTAAAAAGCTCCAAACAATTCTATCCACACCGCTGGGGTAAATCTGCGATGTTGGACTGATGCATATATTTGTTAATGAGTCCCTGTAGCACTGCTTTCTCTTGTCTCTCTTCCGCTAGGTTCCCCTCTTTAGCTCACCCCTCACGTTCACTCTTCCCAGGGCTTTAAGTGGGCCGGGTCTCACCGGGTCTGAGCACCGGCATTTTTTTTAAGGCGGCCTCGAAACGGGTCTCTACGGGCTCTGTTTTGTGCCCTGGCACAGGCGGTCAGTTTTTTTCCGGACTGCAGCGACAGCAGGCCCATCGATGTGCGCTGCTCACACTGCTCCCTTCTCACTAGTGGAGAAGTTACGGCATGACGTCAGGCCAGGTGAGCTTTGTAGGGGGAAGGGAAATCCTTTAAAGAGAGTCATTTTCTCTCTGGATTTCCCTTCTCTTTTTGAAACTCAGGAGCAGCAACATTGTCATGGTGTCACCAGGGCTGTAAGTGGAAGCTTTTTAGGTCGAGCCTCGAGTAGCGCGCAAGCGCTGCTCTGGCGAGACTTTATGTAAGGGGGTTTCAGAAGCTGACCACACGCTCGTGCGTCGTGGCCTTTTTCGGGCGGTTACGCGCGAGCAAAAGGCCATGGTGCACGAGCGTGTGGTCAGCTCAGCACGCTGCCGCGCTCGCTCGCCCCCGCTCCTCTCTGATCCGGCACGGGTCAGTGCCACGCTGTGCTGCGTGTACAAAGGCTGCTTGTTATAAACAGCATGGATGCCGGTAGTGTACGCACCGCAAGTTAGCACTCTAGTCTTTTCTATTAACGTGGAGTTGAATAAGAGCATGGAGGAACCTTGATTTTCTAATTATCGGCTGCCTACCCTCGCTTGTGCTGCCTTTAAACTTCTTCGCGCTTCCAGCGGCATCCACCGTCGCTTGGTCTTCATTTTAGGCTTCTGAACCGATCCCCTCCCGTGAGATGCAGGACCGTCACGCAGCCTCTTCCCCGATGCGTTCACTGGCGCCATTGCTGTGAACGAAAACAGCCTGGTTTGGGGAAGAGAGAAAATAGATACAGAAGCATGGCCCGTGCAAATCCGGTAAACCGCTGCGATGTCGCTCCATACGGTGCTCAGGCGCGCGCACGTTCAGCTGCGTGCAGCCGCAGAGAGAAAAGGCGCATTCACGTGTACTATTCGTTACTGCGCAATTACAGCAGATTTGTTTATTGCACCATACTTAATTGCTTCCAGTGTTTACTTCATGAAAACGCTTACAAGTTGGGACAAAAACCCGTAGTGTTCGTTGTATTCAGGCTGCACGGTTTCTAAGCTTTGCGGGTGATCTGCTCCCCGCTCTTTCAAGATTGTAGGGCCATTCGGCCTTATTCTGATCTTCGGTCTTTTCCAATAGTTACCTCAAATCCAAATTAGATTCCTACGCATGTGCATTTTTGTTGAGCTCCGCTTTATCCTTCGACCAGTCCCGGAAGGCTAGGTCTTGTCCTCTGTGGAGATTAGCTGCATTTGATGTACCCCTGCTTCAAATGTTTCAGAAGGGAGTTACTGCATTTTTTGTAGACTGAACAGCCCACAGCTCTATTCGCCTAGATTTCTAGAATTGGAATGGTGAGTGTGACAAAATAGGCTTTTTATTTTAGATCCAGTTCCTCTTATTTAATGCCAGAATAACAAGGTATGTGCCAGTTAGTCACACCATCAATTACATTTTGTTTGAAATTTTTTAAAAACAATGCGCTTTGAAATGTGCTTTAAATTTAAACCGTGCAGTCCTTTGTCCTCCCAGCAACCCGAGCTCTCCCTCCTTCCAACTAACTCCCCTGACGCTGCCAGCCCCCAGGTTTATGCATCTTTGCCTTTGACAGCGCTCCAATGTCTTTTGGCTAGATTTGTGTTATACAAATAGGGCATCAGTACATTGTTTTGGGGGGGTTATCTAAGTGCAAGTAAAGGGGTAGCAGGGTGTGCGTGGCTGTGCGCGCATACATATGTACAGGGACTTCATAGAACAACCATACATGCAAAACAATGCGTTGCTGAACAATAGAGAGGGTTTACATAAAGAAACAAGCATTGGCATAGCCAATAGGTCTCGCTTTGGGACCTTATAAGTATTTAGTTATGCAGCACAATATCCTTGGTGCAACAACATCAACCGTTGCATGGCTAAACACTTATAAGGTCCCCAAGGCGAGACCTATTGGCTATGCCAATGCTTGTTCAATATTATATACAAGCCATAGTTGCTGCTTATTTATCTTATGCAACTAACAACCATTGACAAAGCCAATAGTCCTGACTTGTTGTAAGTATGATGTTACTTGTTGTATCATATCTGGATGCAATGACAAACAGCAAAATACAAGTCCGCGGCACACAGTATGCTAAAGACAGATTTTTAGCTTACATGTTTTAAGCCACGCCCTTAATTACACTGGCCACGCCCCTTTATGAGACCCCCCAGTTTTTCTATCCCACTTAAAGCCCTGAAGTCTCTTCCTATCTCTCTCTGACTCCTAATTCCACCTTTCCCAACCTCCCTCTCTTCCCATCTTTAGCTGCTCTACCCCTACACCCCTCTCCACTCCCGCCCCCCCTATCTCTCCCTCTCTTCCTCCACGTCTCCCTCCTCGCGCCCCGTTCCGTGCCCACGTCTCCTTATTCACGCGCTTCTTTTCTGCGCGCGCCATCCTGGCTGTACGCAGGCGCAGCTGGCTGTCCCCGGGCGGGTGGGTATCCCAGGCAGTGCCCTGCCCTGGCCCGCTCCCCCCAGGGCTCCAGTGCTGCCTGCCTGCGTGCCCTGCGCCTGCTCCTCGGGGGACGCTCCCGCGAGCCCGTGTTTGTCTTGCTAACGTCTCCCTCTGGAATGGCTTCCAGCTGCTTTTTGTTTGCTCAAGAAAAGCTTTGAAGAGGCGTCCACTGTGAGCAGATGCTCTGACAACGAGCCTGGCGGAGTGAACTAACAGAGAGCTGGGCAGGCTACCTTAAAGGGGCACGGAGCACTGTCAGAAGGGTAGCAAGGGTGCCAAGGGCTCTCATGCACCCAGGGACATGGGTTTTAGCCATGATGAGGGTGCAGTGATTCCCTCACACCACAGTGCCCCAGTGCACCTTCTGCAGTAATGACAACCACGCATCTACAGACTGCACCAACATGAAGCTAGACACACTACAGTAATAACTGACAACAACAGTGCGACACTGCACAAGCAGGGAGTGCACTAACAGGGAGCCTGGCAGTCGTGTGTGTTTCCTGAGCCGCTTCACTAGCAAGACTACAAGTCCCAGATTTCAACAGTTTGTTAAATAAAGTCCCACAGCTGGGCAGAAGGCGCCCAAAGTTTGGGGGGATATGGCAACCCTTCAAGCGAAGAGCATTTACCTGCTTCAAGGACCCTTCCCCCTCCTAGAGAACATGTTGCTGTTGCAAACTTCTTCCTCCTCTCTCCTTTATCTATATATTTCGTTATTAGTGTGAGTTAAATTGTCTGATACATTTTTTAAAATTTTTTGGGGACTTCTTTATATAGCACCCGATGGTATCAGAGCGCTTTACATGAGCACCAGTTGCATTACTGACGGACACATTCATTTTGATAGGCACCGGAAGATTAAGTGATTTGCGCAGAATCACAGGATGTTGAGCGTCCCTGCCGAGACTCGAACCGGTTTCCCAGCTTCGTGGTCGACCGCTCTGGCCCTTAGGCTACATCCTCTCCCATTCACTAACATTGAGATTGCTATGCCACAAAACATAAGAAGACAGGAAATTCAAAAGTGAATGTACACCTTAATTCTAATCTTTCACCACCGACATGGCCACTTAATGTCTATTTATTTATTTATAAAGTTTTATATAGCGGGAACATGAGCCTTGCGGGTATCAGAGTGCTTTACAATGATCAAGGTGACATGTAGAACAAGCATTGGCATAGCCAATAGGTCTCGCCTTTGGGGCCTTATAAGTGTTTAGCCAGAGCTATTGACTTTGCCAATGTCTTCAAGCTGTGCTGTAGAGAAGTGTGGCTGCTGTGCAGCATGCTGAAAAGTTATAATAAAAAAGTGTCAGAAGCATTTTTGTTACCTTATATATGACCAAGAAGGCATTATGTACAACTGAACGACCATATTAAAAAAGTATTTACAATAAAAAATTTCCTCAGTTTTCTTTTGTTCTTGCAATGCTGGCAACTTGTTTCTGCCTATTCCAATGGTTGTTTGTTAAAGCTTTTTTTGAGGGGGCATAAACAATCGGAGGGTGAAGGTTGGGAACTAGTACCTGTATTATAACACTAGCAGCGGACAGACGCAAGGGGAGAATCAACAGATGCCAGATTCCGAGAGCAGGCTGAGGTGGTGCTGAGTGATGCTGAGGTGGTAGTGGTGGTGGTGACTGGTGCGGAGACGATGCTGAGGTGATGCTGAATGATACTCAGGTCTTGCTGAGTGATGATGATGTGGTGATGTACTAGTGCAAAGGCGATGCTGAGTGATACTGATGTGCTGCTGAGTGATGCTGTGGTGGTGCTGAGTGATATTGTTGTGGCACTGAGTGATGCTGTTGTGGCGCTGAGTGATGCTGTGGTGACGCTGAGTGATGCTGTGGTGGCGCTGAGTGATGCTGTTGTGGCCCTGAGTGATGCTGAGGCAGTGCTGAGTGATGCTGTGGTGGCGCTGAGTGATGCTGTGGTGGCGCTGAGTGATGCTGTGGTGGCCCTGAGTGATGCTGTGGTGGCCCTGAGTGATGCTGTGGTGGTGCTGAGTGAAGCTGTGGTGGCGCTGAGTGAAGCTGTGGTGGTGCTGATATTGTTGTGGCACTGAGTGATGCTGTTGTGGCGCTGAGTGATGCTGTTGTGGCGCTGAGTGATGCTGTTGTGGCGCTGAGTGATGCTGTGGTTACGCTGAGTGATGCTGTGGTTACGCTGAGTGATGCTGTGGTGACCCTGAGTGATGCTGTGGTGGCCCTGAGTGATGCTGTGGTGGTGCTGAGTGATGCTGTGGTGGTGCTGAGTGAAGCTGTGGTGGCGCTGAGTGAAGCTGTGGTGGTGCTGATATTGTTGTGGCACTGAGTGATGCTGTTGTGGCGCTGAGTGATGCTGTTGTGGCGCTGAGTGATGCTGTTGTGGCGCTGAGGGATGCTGTTGTGGCGCTGAGTGATGCTGTTGTGGCGCTGAGTGATGCTGTTGTGGCGCTGAGTGATGCTGTGGTGATGCTGAGTGATGCTGTGGTGACGCTGAGTGATGCTGTGGTGGCGCTGAGTGATGCTGTGGTGGCCCTGAGTGATGCTGAGGCAGTGCTGAGTGATGCTGTGGTGGTGCTGAGTGATGCTGTGGTGACCCTGAGTGATGCTGTGGTGGTGCTGAGTGAAGCTGTGGTGGCGCTGAGTGAAGCTGTGGTGGTGCTGATATTGTTGTGGCACTGAGTGATGCTGTTGTGGCGCTGAGTGATGCTGTTGTGGCGCTGAGTGATGCTGTTGTGGCGCTGAGTGATGCTGTTGTGGCGCTGAGGGATGCTGTTGTGGCGCTGAGTGATGCTGTTGTGGCGCTGAGGGATGCTGTTGTGGCGCTGAGTGATGCTGTTGTGGCGCTGAGTGATGCTGTTGTGGCGCTGAGTGATGCTGTGGTGACGCTGAGTGATGCTGTGGTGGCGCTGAGTGATGCTGTGGTGGCCCTGAGTGATGCTGAGGCAGTGCTGAGTGATGCTGTGGTGGTGCTGAGTGATGCTGTTGTGGCCCTGAGTGATGCTGTTGTGGTGCTGAGTGATGCTGTGGTGGTGCTGATAGCATAGGCAACTGGTTCAGACTAATCATCATGGACTATGCTACATGAATAAACTCAGAGGTAAGAGACTTGTGACTATTTAAGAAACATTTCAGAAAAAAAATGTAAAGGTCTGTGAATTGCATTCAGAAAACACACAATTTTATGGAACAAATATATGCAACACGTGCACCAAAAACTGCACCCAAAGAAAGAATATAAAAGAGAACATAAGCAGAAGCAACTTAATGTGGTTCACAACCAGCTCAAGCCGGGCAAATGCGACAACAGCAACATTTCTTGATTAGAGCAGCTACACTTTTTACACAGATTTGTAGGTACCCAGATCTCAGTAGACTGCCAAAGAGATCAGCTTGAGAGGCTCACAGGGAGGATGGCCAATGGTAAAGGCTCTTATCAAGGAAAAGGGCATCTTTTCTAGGAAGAGATTCTTAGTACAATGACATCCACTGTATAACGCTAAATGCATGGTTGGATATATGGATGTGTTGTCCCGCTTGCTCTATATGCTAAGTGCTGAACCGTCAGGACCACTGTAAACTATCTGTCACTTGCTCATCTGTGCTAAAGTATTTTACAATGCCCGCAGTGGTAAAATGTGAGAAGTATGTTTTTAATTCTACTATTTCTCTTTTCTATAGGTAAGCAAGCTTCGTTAATGACAGTCAATACAAGTACATCACAGTTCTCTCAAGTAAAAAAAAATGTTAATGAGAGTACTAATTGGCATATTTTAGAACATCACAGGAAGCGCTGCCATTTTAACTTTGACATGAATGACAACATAGGAATTGATATCAGTTTAACGATAAAAATCAAAATGAATGTAAAATAAAAAGAATAACACAAAAACTACACTAAGGTAGACGAATGGCTGACAACATCTGTGGAGCAGTAGGAATAAGTTCAAAGCGGCTACTCCCCTTAAAGGAAGGAGTCGGTAGGAGGACTCTCCAAAGATGGTGTTGCTTCCAGAAACTTCTGCAGCTCCCAGGAGTAGCTTTGCACAAAGCAGAGGTCTGAAAAGAGTTATATTTAGACCAGGTTCTACTCTTCCCAGGTGGTGTGGCATATGCCTTGAGTGAGACAGAGCTCAAACTAACCTCCAAATGTTTGAGTCTCACCCACAACGCGCGAGACTGGATGTCTTTGACATCAGAAATATACCTTTTATACATTTGCAATCTTTTTCATTCCCATTAAAAGAATGAGTATTGAGCTTCCCCAGCAACCATGCATCTGCCTGGACCAACACATCTCGCGATACATCACTTTACAGCTCCTCGTGGATTTCAGACCCCTGAACCAAGCAGACTGAGGAGAAGAAAAAACAGCATGAGGGTGGCAGGGAGGAGAGTGGAGGGATTGGGAGTGCAGTAAGGGTGAGGGGAGAAAGAGAAGACAAGGGTGACAGGTGGAGGG
Source organism: Calotriton arnoldi (assembly GCA_963921515.1). Taxonomy (NCBI): domain Eukaryota; kingdom Metazoa; phylum Chordata; class Amphibia; order Caudata; family Salamandridae; genus Calotriton; species Calotriton arnoldi. Next base: position 124,967 of record CAWUFW010001438.1, read on the forward strand.
GGTGGCAAGGCTGTGGGGCGAGACTGAAGGGAGAGAGAACAGAACTAGCATGGCAGGAAGGAGAGCAAAGACTGGCAGGGAGTGGTGAGGCTGAGGAGAGGCTGAAGGGAGAGAGAACAGACCAATGCTGGCAGATGGAGAGAGGAGAGATGCGAGACTGAAGAGAAGCTGACGGTAGAGAGAACTGACCAAGGATGGCAAGACGGGCAGAGAAAGCGGAGACACGGAGGAGAGGCGCTGAGAGGGAGAGCTCAAGGAGAAAAGAACATAACAAGGGTGGAAGGGGTGAGTGTTTAGATTGACAGAGAGAGTGAGGAGATTGAAAGGAGAGGCTGAAGGAAGAGAGAAAAAAATGAAGGTGACGGGGAGGAGGGCAGAAGGATCAGCAGGAACAGCGTTGAAACTGAGAAAAAGAGAACAGAAGCAGGGTGGCAGAGAGGAGAGCGGAGATCCGCAGGGGAGCGGGGAGAGTGAATGGAATGAGGGCGGCAAGGGTAGATACATGCATGGAGAGCAGCAAGACTGGGGAGAAAGAGAACAGACCGGCGGTGACAGATGAGAGCAGAGACTGCAGGGGAGCGAGTCAACACTGAGGGGAGAAAGAGAACATACAGGGGCTGATTCGAGGGAAACATGGAAAAACTCGAGGGCAAAACAGACACACTGCGGTAAAAGGGCAGGCTAAGGATCAGAAACGGCAGACTCCGGGGAAAGCAGTCAAACAAGGGAGGCTGGAAAGCAAGCAGACTCAGGGGAAAGTGGAATGACTAACAGTGAAAACAAGCAACTTTGGGGACAGCAAACATACAGGAAAATTGGCAGCATGAGGTGCAAGTAGTCAGACAAGGGGAAAACTAGAGGAACAAGTAAAATAAACATATGGCTTGGAAGCGCCCCGCTGGCGCAGTGGCATGTCTCGCTGTTGCGGTTTGATTAGCTAGTAATGCTGCAATCATGTGTTTGCTGGCCCGGGAGTGGTGCGTGCGTGTGTGCGTGCGCGCGCAGTCTGCTCTTTTTCGAAGCACATACTCGTGCTTGTGGCGCGCTCCCGCAAGGTGGATGCCGCCACAAGCACGAGTATGTGCTTCGAAAAAGAGCAGAACGACGACTAAAGGTCCTCCTATGCGGCGCATGCGCGCTGCGTAAGCGAGACCTAAAAAGCAACACCAACATCAGGACGAGACATGGAATGGGAGAATCCCCCAGAGAGAACATCTCAAGGTCAACTTTCACCTGTATTATGAACTGTTTAAAACATACACTTACAAGTAGAACTTTGTAAGGTTTTTTTGAAATGTATGATGAATCATGATATTTCCATTTTGGGTATTTTAATAGTTAATGTTTTGAAAGGTTTAAGTTGCCTTATCACTAAAAATGCTAATAACAGTAATATATTGTGTCTTTGTCAAGGCGTTGTGTACTGTTTGTTTGCAGTTTCTACGTGTTATTTAACATTACAATTTTGTCTACGTTAAGGTAACGTATCTATCAGGAAACTATGGATTTTTTTGTTATAGTTAATTTTGTTTTTTTCTCGTCTTTGTTTTTATAAAGCACAATCATATTTGATGCTTGTAAAAATCAGAGCACTCTCTTTGCCACAATTGTCTAATGCTGAAATATGTATCCGAGTATTTTCTGCTGACCTACAGGGTTATGCAATGTTATAAAAAAACAATAAGGAGCTATTATGTAAAAAACGTTAATACAATGTATGTGTAAGGTGATTTTCTTTCAGAAGTATTATATTTTTTCTAAAAGCAAAATTAGCAGTATGTTGTTAAATATGTGTTTTTATGTTAGTGTCGACAAACTAAAGTGGTAAGTATGTGGAAGTGGCAGAAGTAGTAAACATAGGTGATGTTTTAAAAAGATACTTCATTTGTGTTCATGATCTAGTCTCATATGCAGGGCCACTGGAATTATGCAACAGGGAAGGAATAAATTATGGAGCAGTGTTGACTAAATTATGCAACAAGAAAAGACAAATTATGCGGCGTAATGAGGCACATTTTTTATAGTATTAATTCGTTATTTTGTTATTTGTGCAAGTTAACACTGTTTGGGTAAGGATTTAGTCTCATTAGCACCAGTTTAACACCCAGTACAGCATTAACCAACTGTAAGGTGACCAGTCAACCTTTGTGAAGGGCCTTCCACCCCACGTCAACACCTCACTGTGTTTTTAGCAACTTTTGATCCGTTTGAGCTAGAATCATTTTTTTGTTAAAATCTGCAGATTATGTATCAGATGAAAGATTATGAGGCAAATACCACAATTTCACATTTAGGTGGAAAAGCAGCAGCCACAGAATCGTATTATTCCAGTGGCCCTGGTTATATATTGGAAAATGACTCGATGGTTGAATGTAATGGCGTTTGTATTTCTGGGGCATATAAAGTTCATGTTTAGTATGCAAATGGCTATATTATGATAGGGATAAATGTATCCATACAGTTTGGGTCGTTTCTGTTACTTACTATACATTGCAAGTAATACTGCTATGTGGTTGAGTAATAACATAGGTATTGTTTGGAATTTTATCAGAATGATGTTGCTCAGAAATTATATTTTTGAAAACGTATTTTAAAGCAGGTGTGAATTGTGTAGTTGGTGAAAGATCAGAGTGAGAGTGCATTTCAACTTTTTAAGTTCCTGTCCTTTAAAGTTTTGTGGCACAGTCACTGTCACCATATCAGTCGACCATAACTCCTCCATAATTTTTATTTTTTTTAGGTCATTTCTTATTTTTTTGTTTTTTTCACGCTATGAATTTGCAGATGAATATAAGAAGTTTGGTAAGTGTCTTTTTATGTGTGATGGATGTCAGTGTCTGATAATGTGTGGATGAAGGTACCACACGTGTGCGTGTGTCTGTCTGATGCGGAGTGTGTTGTTGTATGATAGTGGGTGTCCGGGTGTCTGATGGTCTCTGGGTGTCTGATGCCCTAAAGAGTGTGTATCGTTGTCTAATTGTGCACACTATTCAATTGTAATTGCATAGAAGGCACACAGGGACCTCGCAGCTGCCCTACTGTTCCATGTCCTGGAAAATACCGTAGACCAAGCAGTAGCAGGGCAGCTAACAGCCGCCTCATGTTTGTTTTTGCTTCTTTTTTTGGTGCTAAATCCACCATTGCCATTGGGCAAGGCATGAAGGCATCGGGTGCATAATGTTCCTACCAGCCCCTGGGCAAATTGAGACAATTGTAATACATTTTCTTCACTGAACTTGGTTGGACACTGTGCGTGGAAGTGTGGGAGTGGCACATACTCACACTCCATGCTTGGGTAAGGGTAAGGAGAGCAAGGTGTGCCATTTTTACTAAAATTGAAATTTCTGAATGAAACATCAATCAGATTCTTTCCAAAAGAAATTCTCCCTTCCTTGGCCTAAGATTGCGGCGGAGGAGTTGGTTCTTTTCCTTCTGTATTTTCTACGGGCAGGATGAGGTTTATTTTTAATCTCTCATAATAATAATAATAATCCGCAGATTTGTAAAGCGCATGGCTACTTCGTAGAAGTGTTCCATCGCTAGGACTCTACTCCAGGGAAAAGGCTACTCATATGGTGGAAAAGTTGCTTAGAGTGAAGATCCAAGTTTTTAACTGTTTCCTGAAGGAAACTACAAATGGTGCCCACCAGATTTTTAAAGGCAGAGTGTCCAGATCTTGGGAGCCAGATAAGTGAAAGATCTGCTTACAATTCCGGCTTTATGGAATTTTGGGACCAGAGCTAACCTTGCATCAGATTCTCTTAGATTTCTCACCCGAACATAAGGGTTAATCAAAAAATGGAGATATTGTGGACCAGGGTTAGATAGAGCCTTGTAACAACAGCAGTGTTAAAAGCAAAACAATAATCATGAACATTACCTGCGCCATCTTGTCTGGTGGAATTCTATGTGCACATAAGTTGCAGTCATTTTAATCTATCACAGCCATTTTGTACTCTGTTGGTCACCTTTGTTTCACCCTGCCCTTACTAGCATCCCTCTGACCCTCTGACCGACCTGGTATGTGTGCTGGGGGCTATAAACTCTATTGCCACAACAAACCTCAGCGCCACTTGCTGCCACAAACTCGTTTTTCCTCTCATCTCTGTTTTCAGGCAAACCTTTGGACACTCTACCCCTCACTGCACCTAGTTACACAAACAGGTTCCAAACACCAAAAAGACTCTTGCAACATGATTTATTGCACTGCAAACAGCAAGACTTGTTGTTACCAACAATGGGACCTGTTTTTATCAACAGAACGGACTCTTAGATCTGGCCGGTCTCACATGTTTTAGACCCTGAAGCAAGGTCCAGCTGCAAGATAAGATTGTCTGTTTGACCTGGGTGGGAAGAGAATTACTGTTGGGCTTGTGTGACAACCTGCCCGGGCGGGGACCCCAAGCTTGTGTAACCATGTTAATGAAACAAATGCATTGTGTCAAACCTGTATAAAAGGAAGAGCCAAAGGAGTATCAGCAGAACACTTCCCTCAGACATCCCGGTGTCTGCAGTTGACGTGATCTCCTCATGAGAAATAAACCTTTTTCTTGTCTTCCAGTTTCCAGCGCTTGCCTCATTATTTTGATAGCGAACCCAAAGTGAATTAGAGGTGGAACCCTGCACCGGGCAGCATTGAGGGTCTTAGAAGACTCGCTGCCTTTCACAAATTGGCGCCCAAACGTGGGGCCCATCAGCGACGCGTGGGTCCGGTAGAGAGGTCCTAACGACGGAGTGAACGACTAAACGATTGGGGTATACCTGCCTGAGAAGACCCTTGTCTGGCTGCCGATCGACTGAACTTCACCGGTTCCGAACGGACCTCTCTCGAGTGACCTGCGGTCCTGACTGGGACCTTAGAGGAACGCCGCATTGATTGTTGGAGTGAGAGGACAACCAGGCGCTGGAAGGGGAAGACTAAGAACTGTCCATACGGTCCGGGTAAGGTCGTGAAAAAACGACTTAAATTGATTGATTGATTGAATAGTTTGATTGAAATACTAGTATTCCTTTTTTTTTTGATATTGAGTTATTTACGACATTTCCCTGCTTGCAAACAACGAAGAATAGGAATATTCTCTCTCTTTGCAGGCAGCGAAGGACAGGTAGTGCAGACTTTTTGTCTAAATTGATTGATTGAGATATTCATTTTTGACCGATAAATACGTCATGCCTGTTTTCTCTAGATTGTTTGATTGTAATTGTTTTGGACCCGACCGTTCGTTAGAGGTCAGTCAGCCGGCACCGCCGGAAGGCACCCCTAACAAGGACATGTACGTAAAGTATGGATTAGCCACCATAGCTTATAGCAAACTATGGCATAAATACACTAGGAAGGACCGGGTAAATCAGTGGCCACTGACGGGATCTTTCGATCCCGCTAAAATAGAAACGTTAGAATTAGCTCTCCACAAAAAGAAAACTAGACCAGCCATGTTTGACAGTTTTGGTTTATGGCGAAAAGAGGCAGCTCAAAGAAAGAAAAGGGACGAAGCTAGACAAGATAAAGAAACGCGAAAATCAGCTTACCAAGCCTGTAAAAGATTAGAAGAAAAACTAAAAGAAAAGGAAATCGATAAAAAGGAACAGGAATCAAAAATATCAGGTCAATGCCCTGTTAGAACGCCCTCGACTCTTTACACCAAGTTACCAGCAAAACAAAGGGTAGATGATGATTTATTGTTAGGTCCCCCAATCATATACATGCCACCCCCTTACGCCCCTACTCATCCCGTAGCACAACGCCAGGACCACCAAAGTATAGCCGGAGATGGCACGATCGCCTCAGTCTCCACCGCCTCTGCTCCCACCGAGTCACCCACACCAAATGCCTCATCAAAGGATACAGTAGTAGAGGTAGGATCAAAAGAAAAAGGAGCGCCCAGGGTCCCGCGATTAAGTAAAAATGAGCGAGCAGGCATTGATAAAATAGTTAAATCCCTCATAGATAGGAAGGAGACAGAAGAGTATGTAACTGACATATGCAACTCCTATGTTGAAAACCGCAAACGATACATTATTGTACGTCTCTGTTACCACACTCTTACTGCATATGAAGAGAAGTACCAAGATGTAGGGCCCGAGCGGCTAGTGGCTCTCTATAGGAAGGTAGACACCGGAGATGAAGGCGACAACGATGTTACAGAACTCTTTTCATCCACACTGGAGGTATTCCGTCACCTCGTGGAACAAGGACGGATAGATAAGGACAGGACATCTAAGATAGCAGGACCCCCGGTGGAAAAACCAGATAGCATTATGCCGATAAAAGAAGCTGCCCCTTATTGGGTACCTCCTAGAGGACAAGGGACTCATGACGATATGAACCATCAAGACGCTAGAGGAAGGGCGGTCTACAATTGGGTGTATCAACCATGGGACAGACAGGACATTTTGACGTTCCGTAAATCTTTACCGGATTTACGAAAGAACCCCACCGCCTTTTACACCGAGCTAGGTACCGCTCTGGGATCAACAATAATGACACTTGCCGACATAGACTTGTTCTTCGGGTTATGTTTGCCAGCAGATGTGTGGAAACAGATTAGGAAAATAGACCATACCGAACTGCTTGGTCATACCTGGGAACAACTCAACACATTAGATAAACAGCGGAACCCTGGTCAAAAACCGGTTAAAGCAATATTGGACCTCCCTGACAAAATAGTGCAGAAAGTGAAAACGCTGATCCCAGAGAAAAAGATAGACTGGTCCATAGTAACCGCATGCCGCCAGAAACCACAAGAGGATGTCTCAGAGTATTTCTCCAGATTTGAAACGGTGTTCTCCGATTACAGTGGACAAGACATGTCCACCGCAACCGGACACCACTTATTTGTGCAGAACTATGTCAAAGGACTACTGCCAGATGTATCCCAGAAATTACAAGCCAGCGAAAGTAGTTGGGCAGCATCTAAACCGGCGGCCATTCTCCAAATGGCCCAGTACTATGAGCATCAGAAAAACGAAAATGACAGGGCTACAGAAAGGAAAAAGAAGGACTTGAAGGAAAGGGTAATGGTAGCACAACTCCAGGGGCGAATACAGGAAGGGAGCAATATAGGGGAGGATACCAGCAGAATACCCCTAGAGTACAGCCACCTAGAAACAATTCATCGACATCATATGTAGGACGCCAAGACCTAGGACAGGATCAATGTGCATTTTGCAAAGAATATGGACACTGGAAAACCCAATGCCCGGCTTTGTTAGGAGCTGGTAGGGGCAGATGGGCGAGGGAAATAGCAAGTGGACAGAGAGGAAGAGGACGTGGGAGAGGGTACGCGAGTGAAGCAAGCGAGGAAAGGCCAGGAAGAGTGAACACATTTGACCATCCCAAACAGAATCAGTACCAACAGACAGATTATGACAATACGTACGACTTTGCATAGGACAGCCAGGGGCAAGGGAGGGATCCAGTCGAGCTCTATGTTGATCAGCAAGGCCCTTATGCTACCGCTGAGGTCCTGGGCACAAAGTCGCCATTTCTGGTAGACACGGGAGCAACACGCAGTGCACTATCCAAACGACTGATTCCAAGGGCACCCTTGTCAGGCTCACATGTGACCTCAATAGGATTTGACGGTACGCCTTCCACCAACCCTTTGTCCCGACCGATATGTAGACGACATCCTTCTAGCAGCGGACACCATACCAATAGCCGTCACAGCCACCATCAAACTACTCCATTTTCTTGCTGAGAATGGTCACAAGGTCTCCCGAAAGAAATTGCAGTTCTGTAAATCACAAGTGACCTATTTGGGTCACCTTTTATCCAAAGAAGGGAGGAAACTCACGCCTGACAGGATCCAGACAATTCTAGACACCCCTGTCCCCAAAGATCAGAAACAAGTCCGCTCTTTGATAGGTCTCACCTCATTTTGCCGACAGTGGTTACCGAACTTTAGCCTCATTGTCAAACCCCTTCTCTCCCTCCTAGCTAAAGACATCCCCTCACCTCTCCCCTGGACCCCCGAATGCCAGTCAGCCTTTAAAGAACTACGCAATGCCCTTTGTTCAGCGCCTGTCCTAGGAACCCCGGATTACTCCAAACCATTCTTCCTCTACACGCACGAGAGGGAAGGATGTGCATTGTCTGTCCTAACACAATCAATTGGTCACAAACAACGCCCTTGTGCATATTTCTCTGCCCCCTCGATCCAGTAGCCAGAGCGCTGCCAGCGTGCCTGCGCGCTGTGGCAGCTGCAGCAGTATCGATACGCCAGAGCGAAGGAATAGTACTCTCCAATACAGTCACTGTTTTAGTACCCCATGCAGTCGACACACTACTAAACCAGACCAAAACCCAACACTTGACTAGCGCCCGACTGACAGGATATGAGTTGACCCTGCTAGCACCGCACATTACCCTAAAGCAATGCACCACCCTCAATCCAGCCACACTGTTACCCCTACCCGAAAATGATCCTAGCGTGACTCCACTACACGACTGTGTGACACTAACCGATGAACAAACAAAGAGTAGAATAGATCTCAGAGACACCGCCTTTCTAGAACCAGATGGAGAACTATGGGTGGATGGTTCGTGCATCAAACTCCCCGACGGCACCACCTCAGCTGCATACGCTGTCACCACAGCCCGAACCGTTCTGGAAACAGCCCGTATTCCCCAACGTTCAGCCCAGGCTGCAGAACTCATTGCCCTCACACGAGCATGTATCTTAGCGACTGACACGACAGTTAACATATACACCGACAGCCAATATGCCTTCGGGGTGGTTCACCATTTTGGGATCTTATGGAAAGAAAGAGGGTTCCTGACTTCACACGGTACACCCATCCTGCATGGAGATTTAGTCTCCGCCTTGACGCAAGCAGTCCTCCTCCCCAAGAAGTTAGCAGTGATAAAATGCCAAGCACATAGGAAAGTGACTGATCTCATTGGACAGGGAAATGCACCAGCAGACGTTACTGCCCGAGCCACGGCAGGAGACAGAACTACGACACGAATGTATGTGACCAGGTCACAAGCTGAACGATGGACTGACGCTAGGACCACTGTAAGGGACATACAGACTACAGGCACACAAGACGAATTGACCGAGTGGGAAAAGGTGGGACTAAAAGACGAGGAAGATTGCTGGAGAACTAAAGACGGAAATAAATGGCTGTTACCCAATGCCTACCTCATCCCCATATTGACCATGGCACATTTACCAGCACACATAGTCTCCACCCCCATGATTGAACTAGTCACCAGAGTATGGCATAACGTCAAGATAGCAGAATCTGCAAAACGCCTAGTACAACAATGTATAGTCTGCCTACAACACAACCCAGGGAAGGGGACAGTAGTACCACAGGGAGGGTTTGGAGTCCCTGACCACCCCTTTGAAATCCTTCAAATGGATTACATTCAACTAGAGAGATGCCTTGGTCTAAAATATGTCCTGGTGGTTGTGTGCGCTTTTAGCAAATGGGTGGAGGCATATCCCACCCGCGACAATACCGCCTTAGCCACTGCAAAAGAATTGCTGAAAGAATTCTTCCCCCGATACGGCCTTTGCAGAATTTTATGGAGCAACGACGGCCCCCACTTCGTAGCCGAGGTGATACAGAACATACTGAGAGGGTTGGGGGTAAAACAAAAGTTCCATGCCGTCTTCCACCCCCAATCAGCGGGCCTGGTAGAGAGACACAATGCAACGTTGAAACTAAAACTAGCCAAAATAGTTGCCACGACCGGGTTGAAATGGCCCGACGCCCTCCCATTGGCATTGTTATCGATGCACTCCACCCCAACCAAACACCGACTGACCCCGTATGAGGTGGTCTTCGGCAGGCCTATGAGCATTTGGGCGGCACCAAGACCCACCTCCATTAACGATGTCCTGAACATATTAATGTCGGATTACTTGCATAAATTGACAAACGAGCTAACAATTATCCACCAACAGGTGCAGCAAGCCTTGCCTGACGTATCCAGGGGCCCGGGACATGAAATAAAGCCAGGCGACCATGTATTGATTCGCAACTTCCAAAGAACGAAGAATCTGGAGCCTAGGTGGACGGGCCCCTGGCAAGTCCTGATCACCACCCGAACTGCCCTCCGAGTGGAAGGAAAACGAAACTGGCTGCATGCCCACCACTGCAAACGAGTCCCTCCAACCCTGGCAACCTGTGAAGGGGTGGAGGTGCAAGAGGAAGTACTCGCGAGAGACCGACCAGCTCTGAGTTGCTACCCACAAGAAGATACCCTCGAACTATCAGAATTTCCCGACCCCACGGTGCCATCCAGGAAAGGGTACAACCTAAGATCGACGAAAGGAGGGAGCTCCAACGACCAGGCCACCAACTAAGTCAAGGTCTCAGATCGGTAGAACAGTCAAACAACGCTACCAGGAAAGCGCCAGACAAAAGGCTGTGGTCCTAACAGTTGTTGAGCTCCTCGAAGATGATGGAAGAAACTGAACACCTGCAAAACCACCGCAAAGACACCAAGACTGCTAACCTGCACAGCACAAAGACAATTGCACTTGTAGCCGCATTTCTCACCTGTCTCCTGCTAATGGTCGCACTCTGGATCATTGAAGAGAATGCACCTGCATACAGAACATTGTCACCCACCATGCAACCAACCACCAAGAAAGAACACTACCTGGTATCACTACCGCCACATCTCCGAGAACGACGCAAAGAATTCTGGAATAATTCTTTCGTGCAGATGTTGCACCAGCACAATCTTGCCACCAATGCTACCAACTGTTGGGTCTGTGGGCTGTTACCACATGCCACTGAACATTCCATCCCTTTCATCCCTTCGCCCTTTTCTATTCACGGATCTTGCCTTGCCTGGATGATGCTCCTACAAGAAAGTTACAAAGACAATGCCACTTCCGACGGAACAATCGCCCAGTTCTACAACGAGTTCTGGCGAAACAAAACAGGAAGGACAGCCGCCCCCTTCTGCCCTCACACCTTCAATGCGACATTCCAGATTAATGTCCCCTCCAAAGAACGAGTGGAAATGCAAGTGTTCAATAATCCTAACAGAGCCACATTTTCCTACCTGAAGAAAAGAACTGCTGCAACACTGACTGTGGCCCTATCTGTGGTGAACGTCTCTGGCCTTGTATGCATTGAAGGCCGTGGGACTAAGAATGTGGGTCACAGCACCTGTAGCATTGTAAGGACTTTGAACACTGCCAACCCCCAGCGCTTGTTGCATCACCCAATATGTACTTTGTTTGTGGAACCAAAGCCTACACCTGGCTCCCAAGAAACTGGGGGGCACGTGCTACATCGCCTTTGTTTTGCCACCAACCTACACAGCCCCTGCAGTGCATCATCGAGAAAAGCGTTCTAAAGACATTGATCAAGCAGACTCTGCCTCATCACAGTTCCTCGACGCAGCAAAAGGGCTCGTCCCGCTATGGGGTCCGATGGCAAACAGCCGAGCCATCAGACATCTGTCCCAAGCAGTAGAGACCGCCCTGAACGTCACTGCTGGCATCCTCACCAACAACACTGCTGAGCTCCAAGCGATCCGTCTGGTTACCCTGCAAAATCGCATGGTCCTGGACGTGGTACTAGCGGACCGTTGAGGAGCATGCCGCATCATCGGTGCCAGCTGCTGTGTATACATTCCTGATAATTCACCTTCTGTCTATGAAGCAATCGAACATCTCCATAGACTATCTTCAGAAATTCATCAAGGATCAGAGACTTGGACAATTGGAAGTTGGCTTTGGGGCATCTTGAAGGAGTGGGGTTGGAAAATATCAATGATTCTCTTGGTCCCAGTATTGACAATATGTGGTTGTTGTTTGGGTATACACTGTATACCACCTTTGTGTTCTCTTTGCATAACTACCTTGCACCCTAAGACTATGGACACTCCGCTAACAAAAATGAGAGTAATGTATGATCAAGAGATACGGGACATTATGGAGATCGAAATAGACTGACAAGCTGGCTAGTTATGTTCAAAGGGGCCACTGTTAAAAGCAAAACAATAATCATGAACATTACCTGCGCCATCTTGTCTGGTGGAATTCTATGTGCACATAAGTTGCAGTCATTTTAATCTATCACAGCCATTTTGTACTCTGTTGGTCACCTTTGTTTCACCCTGCCCTTACTAGCATCCCTCTGACCCTCTGACCGACCTGGTATGTGTGCTGGGGGCTATAAACTCTATTGCCACAACAAACCTCAGCGCCACTTGCTGCCACAAACTCGTTTTTCCTCTCATCTCTGTTTTCAGGCAAACCTTTGGACACTCTACCCCTCACTGCACCTAGTTACACAAACAGGTTCCAAACACCAAAAAGACTCTTGCAACATGATTTATTGCACTGCAAACAGCAAGACTTGTTGTTACCAACAATGGGACCTGTTTTTATCAACAGAACGGACTCTTAGATCTGGCCGGTCTCACATGTTTTAGACCCTGAAGCAAGGTCCAGCTGCAAGATAAGATTGTCTGTTTGACCTGGGTGGGAAGAGAATTACTGTTGGGCTTGTGTGATAACCTGCCCGGGCGGGGACCCCAAGCTTGTGTAACCATGTTAATGAAACAAATGCATTGTGTCAAACCTGTATAAAAGGAAGAGCCAAAGGAGTATCAGCAGAACATTTCCCTCAGACATCCCGGTGTCTGCAGTTGACGTGATCTCCTCATGAGAAATAAACCTTTTTCTTGTCTTCCAGTTTCCAGCGCTTGCCTCATTATTTTGATAGCGAACCCAAAGTGAATTAGAGGTGGAACCCTGCACCGGGCAGCATTGAGGGTCTTAGAAGACTCGCTGCCTTTCACAGCAGAGGGCTTTAAAATCAATTTATATCTTTATCGGAAGTAAGTGCAGATTTTTCAGGCCGGCCCAATAGAAGTGCGTCTAGGAAGTTTCAGCAACGAACGCAAAGCTGAGTTTTGAATACGCTGTAGTCTGTTAAGTCTTGTTCGTGAGAGCCCCAGATAAAGAAATTTGCACAAATCCAGCCTGGAAATGACCATGGCCTGGATGACAGTTTTCTGGGCTGACAGAGGTAAAAATCCCAAGATCTTCTGAAGGACTTTTAATATCCCAAAGCATTTTCCGTCTAGAAGGTAAACACAGCTTGTAATCGAGCCAGATTCCAAGATTTTTAACCTTTTGTTTTGAAGATAGTAAAGGGCATAGACCAGCAGGCCCCCATGCGGGGCACCAGATATTGGGCTGATTTCCCAAATCAGTATCTTGGTCTTTTCACAATTTAACTTCAAGCAGTTGTTATCCATCCACTTTGCTACTTCCAGGAGACGCAAACTCAACTGAGAAGAAGCATTACTGCCATATGGGGAGAGAGTGATGATCAACTGCGTATTGTCCGCATAAGAAATAATAGTCAAGCCAAACGTTTCAATGACATTAGCAAAGGGGACACAAACATTCAAAAGAGTTGGACTCAGGGAAGATCTCTAAGGAACTCCTCAATGCAAAGCAAAGATTTTTTAATAAAATTGTTTTAGAGAGACCTGAAACGATCTATTCACAAAGTTTTTGATTTATTAAAACAATGTCATAGACTTGGGGAATCTTTTGCCATTTTACATAATGGGAGTGGGGTGCAAAGACAGGGGCAACATTCAAATTTTGCCCCAGCCCCTGCTTTCGCCTGAGACAGTGCATATGCTGTTGCTTGTGAGGCATTTTGTTTTCTTACAGGGGGCTTAAAGCGCCTCCATTGCTTAACATTGGATAACTTTATTGTAACTCTAATTTTCTCACTTCTCTTTGATTAGCGTGTGCCAGCTTCACTTCCTGTTTGTGTTTGTCCCTCACCTGGAGCTTACTTGCCCAGTGTTTGTCCTTCCACTTCTTGTGCTTTCAGGGGTATGTTTTTTTTCTTTTCTTTGCACTCGGCCCTCCCGAGTTGTTGCTTGCCCTATCAGTGCTTGTCCCGTCCCTCCTGCCTACTCCCACATTGTTGCTTGCCCCATCCCTCCACCCTCTCCTGTATTGCTGTTTGCTGCCCTCCCGCTTTGTTGTGTGCTCCCCTCCCTCCCGCCCCTCCCACTTTGTTGCTTGCATCTCACTTTGTTGCTTGCCCTGTCCCCCCACCACCTCCCAAGTTCTTGCTTGCCTTTCCCGCCCCCACACCGCTCCCCGGTTATTGCATGCCACGTCCCCATCCTGCATTGTTGCTTACACCTTCCCGTTAGAAATAAAAGATCTGTGATATGTCATAGTGCTTTTTTTCTCCCTTCAACCATGCTTCACAGCAGCAGCGCTACTGTACAACATGGCTAAAATACATTGACAAAGCAATAGCTGTGACAAAGATGAGACCTGTTGGCTTTGCCAGTGCTTGATTATAACACTTCCTGTCTTGCCCCGGGAAGGGATGGATTTCCCACATCTCTGATTCTGTGCAGCAGCATGGCTGAACAATTTTAAAAAAAGGCTTTTGAGGTAGATGGCCACGTCATTCTGTAAGAGCACGCACCATGCACACGCGCACCTACAAAATGATGTGTGAGCTTTTTTTTTTCTACTTATCAATCCGAGTTGGATCAATAACTAAAAAGAAAAAGAAATGCTGGAGAGGGGCATGGAACCAAAATGGGAGATGCGGGCCGCTGGGCAGGGAAGCAAAACAGGGGAGGTGGGTGGGAGGGAAGCGATACGGGCTATGGAAATAATATTGGATGCACACGGCAAGAGAAAGCAACAAGGGGGCCCAGAAGCACACAGCGAGACAGAGCAACACAGTGATGATAGGAGCACAGAATCACACAGTGGGACAAAGCAACATGGATATGGGAGGGAAGCATCATAGGGGACGGAAACAACACGGGAGAGACAGAGAAGCATATGGTGAGACACAGCGACAAGAAGATCGGGGTGGTGCACATAAGCACAGAGTGAGACAGAGCAACATGGAGACTGGGGATAGAGGGCAGAGAAGCACATGGCAAGGCAGAGTAACACAAAGACCAGGGAGGGCGGCACAGAAGCACATGGCGAGACAAGCTCCACAGAGATGGGGAGGACAGAGTAGGACCCAGAGGAAACAGCTGGAAAAAACACAAACTCTCGTAAAGTGTTTTACTAAAAAGAAAATAGTAGCACCAAAATAAACAAGCAGAGTAAGGACACAGTAAGGCCTCCAAGCTCCATGGGATGGACAAACTCATGACGGGGAACCAAAGCTCATAAAGTCATCAAATAAGAAGCAAGCAAATGAGAGTGACAATTAGACCAACCAACGGTAAACAACAAGAGGGCTCTAAGCTCAGTGAAAGGTAACAAAATGGCTTGCAACAGACAGTGCCTGCGCTGTCTTAGGCAAGACCTAAAACGAGGATAAATTAGGTCTGAACTTGTCAGTCTCTTGGGTAATACCTGTGGGACAGGACATGAGGGCTGATCTTCAATGTCAGTATGAAATACTAGTCCAAAGAGATCCAAAAACTAACTGTGTGCAAACCTATCAAAGAACTTTGCTAATGACCAAATACTTCTCAAGACAGTTGTTAGTACTCCTACAAGGGCACTACTTTCAAAGCCTAACATGTTTTCACCGGAATCATACAACCAAATATGCCTCCATGCAGCATTCAACAAGTACTCCATATACACCGCTCTTCAGCCCAACGCGTACTGGCCTGAATTAAACAAGCCGAATGTCAGGATTCTAGCTGTAGTGCCAGTCGATCTGAAGCCAACACCTACTTTTTCCTACACTGTAAGTTTAACACTGGACAGCACAGTGTTACCCCAGAACCTACGGAAAGGGGTTAGTGGAGTGAAAGAGAAACAAACACTGATCCAGTTGAAGTGGTAAGTACTGGTCCGGGGACCCATAAGTATCAGATTTATTTATTCATCACTGGTACAGACAGTACCGCTAAAGGTAAAGATGACAAGACAGTGAGCAACAATATGGAATGTCAGCAGTTCAGAGTACCAGTGGTCCATTAATTGACACACAGGATTTCTCACCCGCGTCCTCATTATTAAACAACTTCAAGGTATACCAGAAACCAACCTTGATCCCGGAGGAGGAGGAAGTGAGTCTAAAACAAAGCACAGAAAGAGCAGGGAGCCAGGCAAGCACGTGAAGAACCCTTGAAGAAGACCGCCAGGCACCGGAAATGGACAAAATAACAAAGTGAAGACAACTGAATTGCTGGGCGAAAGCTACAGTGGTAATGGAAAGCCAATGAAAGCACAAAAGGTTGCCAGGCACAGACCAAGAGGAAATGATTGCTTTCATACAGTCACTGCCTATTATTACCCGGAAGTGGCTGTGTAAAGTGAAAGTATAAATATAGCAGTGTATGTGTACGTGTCCTTAGTCAATGGCCTCCAAGATGCATTGTCCCAGTCCGCTACAACCTGAATGACCCAATCTTCCCCGTATGTCAAGTTTCTCCTTTCCTACATGATGTTATACTGTGGTGAGTGTGGGCATTGTCTCCTCTTAATCTTAAGTAGCAGCTTCAACCGTTTAAATTTCATTCTAGCAGCAAATGTTGGCAGGTACATAGGGATGCAGCTGGTGAAGTGGTTTCAGGCCTGACTCTTAGAACCCAACACACACAAGACACATTATGCAAACCAAATATACCTCCAAGCAGGCCACATTGAGACACGCCTCATGTACACTACTTTCAAAAACCAATATATGCTGAACTATTCTGCCATGCAGGATTGAGTACTCCTGTAAAAACACCACTCATAGTCCCCAAAACATGGACTTCGAGCAAACGAAATTCAGCGTTGGGGCCCTCCCCCGTGTACACAGCTAGAACCCAACACAAGCTGAATAGCATCAGACGAATGAATACTCCGCCCTTCAGGATAAACGTTTACAAGAGGACGCACTCAACAACTGATAACCACTCGTCAGCACCCGCCCCGCCAAACCACCGCCCAGGAAAGAACCCAACTACCTCAGATGCATCCTCCTCAACACCCGCTCCGCCCGCAAACACGCCATCGAACTCTGGGACCTTCTCGACTCAACCTCCCCAGACGTCGCATTCCTGACGGAGACCTGGCTGAATCCCGCTTCAGCCCCCGACATCGCCATTGCCATCCCGGACGGATACAAGATCACCCGCAGGGACCGCACCAACGGAGTCGGAGGAGGCATCGCCATCGTCCACAGGAACACCCTCAGAGTCTCAACCAACACCGACGACACCCTCAGCACCGCCGAACACATGCACTTCCAGATCCACACCGATCCCAACACCACCCTCAGAGGAACCCTCATCTACAGACCCCCTGGACCCCGACCACAGTTCAGCGATTCCATCGCTGACTTCGTCAGCACACACGCCATCGCCTCCACGGACTACATCCTCCTCGGGGACCTGAACTTCCACCTCGAGAACAACAAGGACACCAACTCCACCACCCTGATCGACAACCTCGCCACCCTCGGACTCAGACAGCTCGTGACTACACCCACCCACGCCGCCGGCCACACGCTCGACTCCATCTTTTCCGCAAGCCCACACGTCTCCTTCAACCACACCTCCGAACCCCACTGGACTGACCACCACTGCATCCACTTCACCTACAGGAAGCCCACCACGCACCACCGCACCGAACAAATGCCTCGCCGCTGCTGGAGCAGAGTCACGGAAGACCAGCTAACCACAACCCTCGCCCTGAGCCCACCCGCCGAACCCTCCGACCCCGACACCGCCGCCCGCAACCTCAGACAGTGGATCGACGACTGCGCCAACACCCTCGCCCCGCTCAAGAATCCGCTCAACAGCCACATCAGCAAGAAAGCCACCTGGTTCACCGAAGACCTCCAGGCCTCCAAACGAACATGCCGAAAACTGGAGAAGATCTGGCTCCACGAACGGACAGCGGACAGCTACGCCGCCCACAAGAGCGCCACCCGCAGTCACCATCACCTCATCAGATCCGCCAAAAGGGCCTCACTCAAAGACCGCCTAGACAACAACGCACACAACAGCAAAGAGCTCTTCAACATCGTGAAGGAACTCTCCAACCCCAGCTCCAACACCAACGACATCCAGCCATCGCGAGACCTGTGCGACTCACTGGCCACCTTCTTCCACCGCAAAATCGCCGACATCCACGACAGCTTCAACACCACGACCGCCCCGGCAACCACCGAGACCACTGCCCCCACAACCACCAACCGCCTGCTCTCCTGGACCAACATCAACGACGAGGACACCAGCGAGATCATGAACAACATCCACTCCGGTTCACCGCTAGACCCGTGCCCTCACCACATCTTCAACAAAGCCAGTACAGCCATCGCGCCCCATCTCCGGAAAATAATCAACATCTCCTTCGAGACAGCAACCTTCCCGGAAAGCTGGAAGCACGCCAAGATCACCGCCTTACTCAAAAAACCCAAGGCAGACCCCAAGGACCTCAAGAACTTCCGACCCATCTCTCTGCTCCCGTTCCCCGCGAAGGTCACCGAGAAAATCGTCAACAAACAACTGACCCGCTACCTCGAGGAGAACAACATCCTGGACCCTTCCCAGTCCGGCTTCCGCAGCAACCACAGCACCGAAACCGCCCTCATCGCCGCCACCGATGACATCAGGACCCTGCTAGACAACGGAGAAACAGCAGCCCTCATCCTCCTGGACCTATCAGCCGCCTTCGACACGGTCTGCCACCACACACTACGAACACGCCTTCACGACGCCGGGATCCAAGAGAAGGCCCTGGACTGGACCACATCCTTCCTTTCCGGCAGAACACAAAGCATCCGCCTCGCCCCCTTCCGATCCAAGGCCACCAAGATCATCTGCGGCGTACCCCAAGGCTCCTCCCTCAGCCCAACGCTGTTCAACATCTACATGGCACCCCTCGCCCACGTCGCCCGACAGCACAACCTCAACATCATCTCCTACGCCGACGACACCCAGCTGATCCTCTCCCTCACCAAAGACCCTCACACCGCCAAAGCCCACCTCCACGAAGGAATGAAGGCCGTCGCCGAATGGATGAGGACCAGCCGCCTGAAGCTGAACTCGGACAAGACGGAGGTCCTCATCCTTGGTTCCAACCCTTCAGCCTGGGACGTCTCCTGGTGGCCAACATCACTGGGAACAGCCCCGCCACCCACCGACCACGTACGCAACCTAGGGGTCATCCTCGACCCCACCCTCTCCATGACTAAGCAGGTCAACGCCGTTTCCTCATCCTGCTTCAACATCCTCCGAATGCTCCGCAGGATCTTCAAGTGGATCCCCACCGAAACAAGAAAAACAGTCACCCAGGCCCTCGTCACCAGCAGGCTGGACTACGGAAACGCCCTCTACGCAGGAACGACGGCTAAGCTCCTGAGACGGCTGCAACGCATCCAGAACGCCTCTGCACGTCTTATCCTCGACATCCCCCGACGCAGCCACATCACACCCCACCTGAGAGACCTGCACTGGCTCCCTGTCAACAAGAGGATAACCTTCAAGCTCCTCACCCACGCACACAAAGCACTCCACAACTCCGGACCAGCCTACCTCAACAGACGACTCAGCTTCTACACCCCCACCCGCCAGCTCCGCTCGACCAGCCTCGCCCTCGCCACAGTCCCCCGCATCCGGAAAACGACCGCCGGCGGCAGATCCTTCTCCCACCTCGCCGCCAAGACCTGGAACACCCTCCCCACCAACCTCCGACAGACCCAAGACCTACTGGCCTTCAGAAGACTCCTCAAGACCTGGCTCTTCGATCAGTAGCAGCACCACCCCCCTCTTCCCCCAGCGCCTTGAGACCCTCGCGGGTATGTAGTGCGCTTTATAAGTGACATGATTGATTGATTGATTGACTCGTGGTCCATCAAATGTATTTAGGAAAGAATCATATCTTGAAGTAGGTTTTTCAGGATCGAGTAAAAGATGTCACATCAAATCTTCTGACGCTGAAAACGTCTCTTTATCAAAATACCATATTTTTCCAATCAGCACAGCCCATCAAGCGTATTTCGTTCCTTTCTGGAATTTCCTCTGGGTTTCTAGGACGAGGAGATTTTGAGGATTATCACAAGCTCCAACTGAACGTTTTTGAAATCCCTCCAAAATGTTATTTCCGAATATACATCTCCTGAAAAAGCTTTCCCTGCAAAGGTGTGACCACTCTATCACAAGGCTCTCCTAACATTAACATGTGAAGCTTGATACCTGCACAAGGTGCACGAGGGAGAGGGTGTAGCTTAGCGGCTAGGGCGGTTGACGTCAAATCTGTGGAAACGGGTTTGAGTCTCAGCAACGACGCTCAACATCGATACCTTCAGGTCAAGTTTGCGCTATATAAAAACTCCCCCCAAAAAATAATGGATATCCCGTAAACATGTTAACGTAAATGTGTGCAAAAGGTTCATCAGTTAATGTAAAGGCTGCTTGGAAGCCAGAATAGACTTTAATTGACAGAATCAGGAATTTGTCCTTTTAATGGAAACCTAGAAAAAATGGTCTGCGCTAGGTACAGTCAGCGTCTTACTAAAAACTTAACTGTACTTAACATTTGAAAGCACTATAAACCTTTAAACAAAATCTGTTTGCACTTTATGTGACAGCCTATTTATAATGTATGCAACCTATCTTATACTGTGTGTAATTCATTTTTGTAAACTAATGATTTGCATATTCTCAGTGTTTTCTGTTACAGGCCTGGACCTCTTAGCGCTATAAATCTGTATCACTTTTTCCCCAGTGCACCAACCAGGATTCAAATCAGTGACTATGTGGTCACACCAGCAGACATCTGAAATGATTGCATTAACCAACCAAGCTTTCCGACCAGAAAAATGAATTTCCCACAGATAAATCTAAGTTGCATTTATTTTTCATTTAACGTGAATGCATTATATTTTATTTGCACCTACTTGTAGTTGAAAGTCCAACAAAATAGTTACAGAATATTTTGTTCTTTTTAACCACGTCTCTGACCCCGCCCCCACACATTTGCTGAACCCGCCCGCTATGTACTCTGGATCACAGTTCCCATACTTTTCTCTACACACCTCTGTTATGTAACCATTTTTGAGCCTCTGCAAGATTTTGTGGTTGTTTTGCTACCTCCTCTTCGGTTTATTGTGTAGTAGGGTAGGCTGTATAGGCCTTTTTGGTCATATGTTAGCTTTTTCAGACATGTGATTATTACGGCAGGTTTGAGGGTGGTGTGGACTGGCCCCTTTCTGAGGACAACGTCTATGGTCAGAATAATTAGATCGCATTTTAGGGAGTGGTACTTGCTAAGGGATTCAGACAGAGGTGGTGCGTCCCTTAGGGTGTTGGGGCATTGCCCCACTGATATTTTGGCCCCCCAATTAAAATGAGAGTCAGTCCACTGGGATATTAGATGTTTTTACTCTGTCTGAGGCTTAAAGTACTTGGAACTGACCTATGAGTTCAAAACTGGTGAGAACGTCTGGCGGTGTTGGGAATGAAAACCGGTCAATGACGTCGAATGAATGGCCACGGAAATTGATAGCTCAATGAGTTGCACGTGTACTGCTGGAACAAAGCAGTAATTGGCAGGTTGCAAGTTTGGCTGCCAGCAAGGATGAATCTGCCTTTCAAGTAGCATAAATGGGGTAATAGTAGCATATGTTTTTGCAACACTTAGTAATATCCGTTATTATTATTTTATTATCATATGCCAACTTCTACTGTTTCCTAAAATGGAGATAGCAAGACAAGGGAAAAATAGACCCCCCCCACCCCCACTCTGGGTGTAATGATCCATAAGGTGTGGGAGGCTATCGCAATGGACTGTCTTTTCCCAGTATTTCACCAAGAGTAATGATAAGCTTGGCTTAATGTGACAGCCACTGTTGGGCTATATAGGAAAAGACTGTAGGATGGTTAAAATGTCTGAAGAGGCTCAGAGCTTTTGCTCTGTGCGAATGAATGAAATAGGTTTAAAAGATCTGGGTTGGCGGCTCCGGTTGTGTGCCAGGAACATTGAGAAGCATTAATACCACTTAGAGTAGCTTCATAGATGGCAGAAGCTTACATTTCTGAATGCCTGTTTGCAGGACCAATGGTGGGACGTGATGTTGAAAAGGATATGGTAAGTATGTGACGAGACAGTAGATCGTATTTCCAGTGTTTCTGTTCAATACTGTCAAGGACTAGAAACTGAGAAGGCCTATTGAGCCCCCTTCTTGACTGACCAAGAAAGGGGGACCCCTGTCAGTAGACATGGTGTCATCCAGCACAGAATAGCACACATGAAAGGTGCCTAGTGTCTGATTAGATCCCAATTAGAAGGAAAAAACACAAAGAGCAAAAAACCTCCTTTGCCATCTTCCATCTCTTGATTGAAGATGAACATTAATATTTAAGTGATAAGCAAGGTACCAAACTACACCTGAAATGAGGGAAGAGGAACTAGCTAGTCAATAATATCTAGATGTTCAATCCAGTAGAAGTATGAACTGCTAGAAGTAGAAATCAGGGACAAAAATAGTAGCCAAAAATATGGAAATTAATGTGTTGCAACACGTACAGTACTTTAAAAGGCCTCCTTATATATGATTCAAACAGAAAATTACACCCTATGGACAGCCCGCCATCTTGGAAAGGTCTGTTTAGCAGGCTTTTCCATGCCCCTCCCTTGAAAATCATGATGTTCGTTTGGCAAACAAAAAAGCCCAAGTTTGACCTCCTTTCCCCAGAAATGAATTCTGCAGTCTCTTGGCCTCCATTAATGCCCAATATTCCAGGCAACTTGCAGTACACCCATCTGGTGACCACGAGTGTGAAGACACAAGAGCATTTTAGCAAGTCAGAAGACTTGACCATCCGCTGAGCGCGGCATCAAACTACCCTTTTCCCGACAATGCAAGGAACACTCCTTCCTCTCTTGAATCTGTGTAGTCAACTGAAAGCTCTTGGCTCTACTCTCACAACGGATGTAACAGGTATTGTTTCTGGGAAGGTATGAGCATAGATGGTGGAGGTGAGGTTGGAAATAGGTGGGGTAAAATGGGAGAATGAGTTGCTATATTGGAAATAACTGTGTTTGTCACCGCTTTGCCATATCTCATTGCACAAGACTGAGTTTTGGAAGACCAAATTGTCAATACATTTATTTAAAAAAGCATTTCAGAAAAATGTGAAAGATGGGCCATTATGAACAGATAGGGTGATGGTTTTCGGTTGGACAGAATTGGCGCTGACATGGACTTATACTTCAAGATATTGACTCAATCAGAGTTTAACAAAGCATCTGAACCTTGTATAGGTTAATGTTTTCACTGAATTAATTTACTATACGTTTTGATTGAGAGGAGAAAATAGATGGTGGCAAAGCAGTGAGTTATAAAAAGTATTTTTGTTGTCAACAAGTGACATTAGGGTCCTTCTCCACACTCAAATGCCTGATTAGTGAGACGATACCAAAGGGGTCCATCATCCCCTTTGGTATCGCTTTGTTCGCCCTAAGTTGGCAGGGTATGCCCATACGTGGGTCCCTTGCTCACTTTGCCACTGGATTCAAGCTAGCCTGGCTGATGACGGCTGAATAGCCAGAAACCGGTCCCAGGATGCTTGTTTCCGGTCCAGGGAAGACATGGCTTGGCAGTTCGGGCTGGACTGTTCCCATGAGGCACAGGGTCAGACTGATTTGCATATGGGCATGTCTGAACTGGGGTGGTGGAGTGAGCTAAAGAATGATGATGGAGTAAACCCAGATCAGTTGACTGGGGGTGAGTGTTTGAATGGCTCAAGCGCTCCGTCCATCATCCCCTTTGGTATCGCTTTGATTAGTGAGACAGCAGCAGTACAACCACCAGAATAAATATTAATTATCACACTTTCAGGGTTCAAAACTCCTTCAGCGTAGCCTGTCGGATAACAATTATATATTCCTAGTAGTCTTCAACTGACACTGGGGTACTCCTCACCTCTTTGGGAAAAAGATTTAATCCAGCACTGCAATAAACCCACACACATCAAAGGAGCCACATTAGATGACATCTACACACTAAAGGATCAAATGGGATTCGGAGTCAAGGTGCTGAAATAGTTTCAATTCTATTTTGCTGATCTTTCACATCACTTTAAAAGAGGCAGCTCCTTCTACATTCCTGTTCATGTACCTCAAGGGTCCCCAGTTCCGTTTCAACTCTTGTACTCTTAAACCTCTATCTTAAAGCACTAGGTCAAATCATCAAAGAGTCCAATATATTATATCACCAACGATATTTGTATTTGCCCGTTTGACGAGCAATCAAACCAGACCTTATTGCAGTTTGTTTTCTTTTGCATTTTCTATATCCCTTGTACCAGGAAATTTCTATTGCCTCTATTGCCAGGCACAAATTTACTAAGTACAAAGCTGCTTTTCTCTTCTTACAGCAGCTAAATTACCAAAATACCTGTTATTTGGTTGGCCGTTTTTTGAGGGGCATTTTCTGTGTGAAAAAGGCAATGTTATTCCAATTAACGAATGCTCAATTCTACTTATATCTTATATCCTGGCTTTTGTGACTGTATTGTTTTATATTATTTCACGTTTTTAGAATATTTCTTTTTAGGCTTAGATTTCTTTTATTGATTTCAATTAAACAAAACCACATACAATACCATCGAGCATTATGTCCAGTAGGATACCATCCGGTATCCGAAGTATGGCTGTGGCAGAGAATACAGAACATGACAACAGAAATAAAACAGAACCCCCCCCCTCCCACCCCTCTCCTCCCACCCCTCTCCTCCTCCAAAGAAAAACATAATGTAAGTTTACTCTAGGCGTCCTGTCCCGGCAAGAGGCGGCCTAAGGAAGGAAGGTCTATGTTGTAGCTTGATTAGCCGAGGCGGACTGTACAGGTGGTCCGCAAGTCTCAGAAGTTGCAAATATTTGGGGCATGTGAGTTCCGTAAAGTCAGTAGATAACAAAGTAAGCAGGGGTGCCCACAAGTCGTGAAAGGAGGCGCCAGGATGAGTAAGTGATAGCGAAATTTTCTCCATCCCCAAAGTACCCCAGAGTCTGTGGAGCCATCCCAGCCGGGTAGGAGTCGTCGAAGTACCCCAATGGGAGAGTATATTTTGCAAGGCCGCCCCTAAAACTAAGGCCATCTGTTTACCCCTCCAGGATTTAAGAGGAAAAGTTATAGGGTTCGGGAGGCCCAGAAGGACATACGCTGGAAATCGAGGGATTTGTGTGTCAAAGTGAGAATCAATGTCATCCAAGATCTGCGTCAATAACCCGTTAAGGAGGGGCAGTCCCATAATAAATGGGTGAGTGTGCCCAACGAACCACAGGCTCTCCAGCAGTGGGGACTGCGAGAGGGGTTGCTTCTGTGGAGCCGGGGGGGGGGGGGGGTAAGATACCAATACGTACCTTTTTAGTGGCTGTTTCGATGGGGGCAACATTGCGTGCCGAATGTCGAGCCCTGAAGAAAACATCAGTCCATTCTTTCTGTGTTAGCGTTCGGCCTAATTCCCCTTCCCACCTTATCTGACCCGGAGTCTTCCCAGTGTTGTGAGAGTGATTGATAAATTTGTACAGATCAGAAGTCAAGTGGGAGTCGGTATGTCGTGTAAGTAGCCACTTCTCAAATGTTGTAAGGTGCCTCTCAGCCCCCTCCCGCACCCCAGTGTTCAGCACCCAATGGCGAATCTGTAGATAATGATACCGTTCAGTCTCCGGAAGATCGCGATCCTCACGGAAATCGGACAAGGCCCGGGGTCCTGTGATATCAAAAAAATGCCCAATGGAGCGACGCCCCTCCCTAGTCCAATGCCTGAACCCCACTTGATCCAATCCTGGTGCAAAGTCTGAGTTGTTAACTATAGGCGTAATCGGCATCGGGAATGTCGTGAGCTCCCGTGAGGTGACGACCTTATCCCAAGCTAAAAGAGTAGGGTGGGTGATCTTAGACAAGTACAAGTTCCGGGGTCGCGCATGTTGAGAAAGGAAGGGGACACCCCACAGTGGCTGCCCGGCCAAGGACCGATCCATAAAAAGCCAGTGCTTTTCGGACTCCGGGCGGGACCATTCGACCAGGGCTCTCAATTGTGTCGCCCACCAGTAGGCCTGCAGATTCAGGACCCCTAGTCCGCCCTCCACTGGTCTCCTGTATGCAAAGTCCCGATGTAGTCGAGCTCTCTGATCTCGCCAAATGAATCGTTCTATATCTCTCTGTAGGGAAAGTATGACTCCCTTCGGTGGCACTAGAGGGAGCGTTTGGAATATGTAGATGATCTTAGGGAGGATCATCATCTTTATGGCGGCAATGCAGCCCATCCACGACAACGAGTGCGGCCTCCATCGCCGTAGACAGTCCCGAACCTGCCGCAGTAGTAATGTGTAATTCGTTGTATTAGTAACCTGTAGATTGTCAGAAAGTTGCAGTCCCAGGTAGGGGACGGAGGTCGGGGCCCAGTGAATGTGATAAGACCTCTGCAGGAGATCTAACGTCGCGGGATCAAGAGAAAGATTAAGAGCTTGTGACTTATGCACATTGATCTTAAAACCCGAAACTAAGGCAAACCTATCTAATTCCGCCAGCAGGGCAGGGAGAGACTCCCTAGGCCGCTCCAGCGTAGCTACCACGTCATCCGCGTAAAGACAAAGTTTGTGCGCCAACCCTCCAAACCGCACCCCTGTTATGCAGGGGTAGTCTCGAACCCTTTGAGCCATAGGCTCCATATAGAGGGCAAATAAAAGCGGAGACAGGGGACACCCCTGCCGCGTGCCTCGCTGTATGGAAAACGGCTGCGAAACAGTCCCATTCACGTGTACTGAGCCGGTGGGGTTGGTATAACCGCTAAATATCCAATCTATAAATCGGGAGGGGATGCCGAAGTGAGATAGCGTCGCCTTAAGATACGGCCAATGAACCCTGTTGAACGCTTTCTCAGCGTCAACAGAAAATATCATCCGCTCAGCAGGGAATCGGTTTGACCTGTCCACAAGATGAAGGAGTCGTTTCGTATTGTCGGAGCACTGACGGCCGGGGACAAACCCGGATTGATCAGGGTCAATCAGCCCGGGAAGATGAGGAGAGAGTCTCTGCGCCAGTATACCCGTAAAAAATTTAAAATCCACGTTAAAGAGGGAAATGGGGCGAAAAGATGCACACATGCGTTTATCTTTGCCCGGTTTCGGGATAACCGTGATCAGCGCTTCCAGCATTGAGGGTGGTAGAGGGGCAGAGGGCCCAATCGAGTTATAGACCCTTACCAGCAGTGGGGCCAGAGTATTGCAAAAGGTTTTATAGAAAACGGAGGGAAATCCATCCGCACCGGGTGATTTGTGGGGCTTTAATTTTGAGATGGCGGAGATAACCTCTTCCAATCTTATAGGTGCAGCAAGTTCCTCAGCTCGGCGAGGGAACAGTTTGGCCGTGGATATGCCCTGTAGATACTGGTCTGGGCCGTCCACCGATAACGTCTGGGCTTCGTATAGAGCCGAATAGAATTGGCGAAACGCGTCCGCAATTCCTTGATCGGTGGTACGCTCCTCTCCCTGCTGACCTACCACAAGGGGAATATGGGATGCTTGCCTTTGCGCCCGCAATCTGTTGGCTAAGAGCTTCCCGCATCTATCCCCACCAACATAAAAGGTATGCTTAAGCCGAAGGGCGGCATACTCGGCTCTATCGACATCTAAGGCCGCTAGTTGGGCCCTGGCCACTTTAAGCTGCTTCCATACTCTGGGGGCGCCTGTCCTCTGTTGTATGCGTTCTAGTTCAACAACCTCTCCCGTTAATCGTTCCCTCTTCTCCCTCCTGAGCCTATTGTCCGCTGCTGCTATCCCTAAGAACTCCCCCCTAACCACTGCTTTTAATGCATCCCAAAGAATGGCTGCCGAGATGTCTGAGGAATCATTTATGTCAAGATAGTCAGTAATAGTTTTAGTGATTTGCTTTATCACCGATGGACGTTGTAACATCGTCTCCCGCAGTCTCCAGAAACGACGTGAAGGTCGTTGACAGCTCAAGGACAGGGAAACCCACACCCCAGAATGGTCAGATATGGGGCAGGGGACTATCACCGCCTCCTGTATCTGCTGTGTGAAGGTGTCTGTTGTCAATATATAGTCAATCCTGGCATAAGTTTTGTGGGAGTGGGAGTAAAAGGTGTTCTCTCTGGACCGTGGGTGAAGCAGTCTCCAGACATCAGTGAGACCGGCCTCGACCAGTAGGCGAGTCCCAGTTCTAGAAAGGGCCCCAGTCTGTCCTACACGCTGCGCTGATCTGTCCAGGTCATTATCAAATGCCAAATTGAAATCGCCCCCCAGGAGCAAAGATTTATCCGGCGTACAGGACAGTTCTAGAATCACTTCTCTGATGAACCCCTCATGCCCTTCGTTGGGGACATAGGCCTTAGCTACTGTGAAGGTATGCTGCCCCAGTGTGAAGGAGTAGGCTAGGAGTCTGCCTCTAATCTCGGCCTGCTAAGAACCGATCTGTCCCCTCAACCTTGCAGAGACCAGTATTGCCACCCCCGCCGTTTTAGAGTGCCGAGAGGAATACATTTGGTAGAGGAACGCTCTGGACCGTAATCTGTGGGTGTCTTGTGCCAGGAGATGCGTCTCCTGGAGGAGGCATATCTGAGCGTCTGAATTTTCTAAGAAGGACAAAACAGCGCGCCGCTTAATCGGGTTATTAAGGCCCTTGACGTTAAGGGATAGGATCTTGATGTCAGTCATCATTATAATGGAGAGAAAGGTGCAATAGAGGAGGTGGCAAGCCCAGGGTGGATACTAACCCAATGTCACCTAAACGCACACCTGTCTGCGGGAACAAAAAATCCATACAACTCACAAAACCCAATGGGCTGTGTGCCCTGGAAGGAGGAGGAGAGGACCCCATTACCCTTAACGAAAAACTAACTAATAATAACAACAGTTCAAGATGTCCATCAGTGTCCTGGGCTATCAGCCCCATGGTGAGACGTGAGATGTTCAGCAGGAATCTCCCGCCACCCCCGCCCCGCCCAGCACCCAGCTCCGCAAGGTCTAAGCGTGCCCATTAGCAAAATGTCCCCATTTTACCGGATCCATATGTCTTCAGTCCTCGTCTGCGGCGCCCTCCACCAGAGTATCAAGAACAGCTTTGCGCTCCTTTGCTATTGTCGCTGGATCTGGGCGCAGGCGGGACGGAGTACCCCCAACCCGGCTCCATCGCGCTGTTCCGGACTGCCGGCCTTCAGAGCCACCCCGCTTCGGGGAACTCTGCCTCTCCTCCGGTAAGTTAAGAAGCGATGTAGCCTCCTGCAGCGAACGAATCTGGCGGAACCTGCCTTCCCACTTAAAAATGAGTCTGATGTCCGGGGGGGGGGGTGCAGTCGCTGATCTCTTATACCCCACCCGATGTGTCTGATCCAGCTTGATCTTCTGCTCCGAAGGGGCCTCCAAGATATGGCGGAAAAGTTCCTCAACAAAGGATTCAATGTCCTGCCCCTCAAGGCCCTGAGGATCCGCCCGGATTCTAATGTTGGTTTTCGAGGTCTTCCGTGTGGGCCTGGAGGTCCAGTTGCTGATCCTGGAGGCGGAGGACTTCCTGTTGCAGCTGATGGATCTCCTCGTCCCGTGATGACTCGTGCGACTCCAGAGCATCCACTCTCTCACCAATGGAGTCCACGTCCCTACGCATCTCACGGAGTTCCGAGGTGATTTCTTTTTTCATGGCGTGGAATTCCCCGGTCAGGGAAGCAAATAGAGACTCAAGGACGCCACGGGTGACTGGGCCCCCCGCCTCTGTGGGATCTCGTTCTGCTGAGGATCCCCCGGATGTCTGCGCCATTTCAGCCCCACCAGCGCCCATCTTGTGGAGGAGGTCCTTCACTGACCGTTCCTTCTTGGGCTTAGTGGAAGCCATGGTTGGGCACGAGAGGACCGACTTAAGTTCATGTAGCAGGGGGGCTCAACGTGTAGGTAGAGGGTGCTTGACCAAAAGACCTGGGGGAAGGGAGGCAGTCTCCAAGCGAATCCCTTGCTGTGCGTGCTGCCCCCGGAGAAAGTCTTCAAAATGCTAACCGTGCCCCTCCTCGATCACTGCAGGGGTCAGGTAGGCCCAAAAACTCCTCTAGGGGGAGACAGGCACCAATCCCAGGACGTGCGCCCGTCAGACCCGGATCTCCCTCTATCACTCCCCTGTTCTGGGGTACAGGCCGCTAATAGGGACACCTCAACACCGCCGTGCAGACCGGGTTAACCATCCCGGAGGCACTGTCCCCGAAGGCCAGCACAGAAGCCGCCCTGCGTCCGCCGCCTCTCTCACCCTTGTTGTAGTATGCTGCGCATGCGGGGGCAGCTGCGCAAGTTCAATGGCGGAGATGAGGGTACCCGGCCCCCGGCAGCATGGTCCCACAGTACCTGTAGAGGCAGCGTCTTCGGCCGTCCCGTCATTGTTAAGGGCCCGTGTCTCGAGTCTCATACTCCGCTCCCGGCCCAGACCCAAATAGCGACCTCCACTGCTCCCCAGAAGCGCTCACCACGTGGCTTGAGGAATGCTCCTACGCGGTGGGGGAAGGGAAGCCAGCAAGTCCGAGGGATGGCTCTGGTGCGTGCCGGGTCATCAGCCCCGCCGATGCCCGGGGCGGGAGCGGGCACCTCAGTACCTCAATGTCATCCGCTCTGCCACCTCTCGCAGGGCCTCAGTAGCAGCCGGCCGGCACCACCATCTCCTCCCGCTTGACAAGCTTGCAGGGCCGGCAAAGCACACCTCCTCCACCGCGTCACCGCTGGCAGCCCGGGGTCGAGGTCGCAATCCTCTCTTCCAGCACGGCGGGGCGCGCTCCGGCACGTTCCCCGCCGCCGCCGGCCGCTCCTGTTCACCCAAGGCCCGGGACGCAGCCTGGTCGCGCTGGTAGGGCACGCGTCAGTCTGTGCCGCGCGAGCTGCCCGCCTACCCTCCTCTACATGGGGGACCGCCACCAGCACAGGGCAGAGGAAGGGCTCCGGTGTCGTCCGGCGCTACGTTGGACCGCTAAGCAAAGCTATGGAGCCGGGAATCGGGCAAAGGGCCGGAGCGGCGAGCAGGCACGTCCTACTCGGCCGCCATCTTGGCCACGCCCCCGAATATTTCTTTTTGAAGGCTTTTGTGCCTGGCATGCATTCTATTTTTATTGCTGTATTTAAAAAAAAATATATATTTGACTGTTTTATATTAATCTGTGAGTGTTTTAAATCATGTACATCTTTTATGATCATCTGGGAAATGGTCGAATAAAGATTATTTGATTGATTGATTGATATTATATCACCAATATGTTCATAACAATCAAGTTTATCTGAAGACGTCACCTCCCTCAAACATTTCCTTACTAGTTTCTACCCACCGCAACATACATTATGGCTAACCTCCCATCACCCTAAATTTGGTCCTAACAAGACAGAGTTCTGAGTCTTTTCCCCTCATTCATTACCCTTTCAAGTTCAAGAATAGTTTGATGCAACAAATTTGCTAGATTGCAAGTATCATTGAAGGCATCAAATTACTTGGTTTCACTCTGGACAACCGAATTAACCTGCTTAAACATATAGACAGCAAGGCCAGAAATGCTAATTATTCTCTACGGTGTATTAGAGGACTCAAACCTTTTTTCAGTGAAGTAAGACCTAAAGGAAGTATTGCATGTGTGGGTGCTTTCCAGATTAGACTACTGTAATTCCATTCACTCTGATATTCCTGAAATCCACCTCTCTCCTCTCAAAGCCACACTTCACGCAGCTGCTCATCTTATTGCAAGGACTGACATGTACAAATCACCCTTGTTTTGCTTAACCTGAACTGAGCCCCACTGAGGGTAGATCTACTTACGAGATGGCACCCTTAAAACACTAAGCCATACATTTTGATAACTTCCACTAATTGGTCAAAAAAGGTAAGGTTACAGGAGGCTCACTGCAACTCTACAGCACCGACACTCTCCTACTTGAAATCCCCATCTTCAAAATAAAATGCACCTTAATCAAGGAATTGTCAGGCTACACTCCCAGAGTTTGGAATTCTATTCCACCTTCCATCTGTACCAGCAGTCTTTACCGCCCGTCAAAAAGGTGCTGTTACTTAAACTTCATTTTCTTCCTTAGCCATGCACTCTTTGCTGTTAACTCCTTCTTAACAAATGAACTAGTACACGCTCTACTACTGAGTGTCTATCTAGTACATAAACTATGTATATACCTGTCTATGGATCTTGCTTCCTTACTTTAACTTTATTTTTGACAACTTGTGTATAAACCTGTCAATTCGATTCAAAAACTTTATTTGGCACAAGGCCATAAAAGAATAAATATCATACGTACATAATGTTAAAATGAATAGAACATTACAGTGGAATCTCAAGCCATTCACAATACCGTTATCAAATTCCATCAACAATACAAAGAGTATAAACCTTTCATGTGTGCTTGCATTCTTTGATGCCATTGTTGTTTGCTCTATATCTATGTAAAGCACTCTGACGAGCACTCTGACACTCTCTGCCCTGGCATGCACTCTCTAAAACCATTCAGTAAATAAAGACACAAATGTGACCTTCTATCAGAGAATAAGAGGAAGTCTTAACAGTGTTCTGGGGTGGAGTATGGCACATCTCTGGACCACCAGTACAGTGACCTCTCTTTAGGGTTTGAAACAATTCCCCCAATTTTTTCCTCCAATATGCGTGATGCATGGAGGGCGATTTTAGTCATCCCCTGTACTCTGGTAGCCTTGCGTACTGCTGGCGGCAGTTTTCTCCTTGAATAACAGAACTTTTCCAGAGGTGATTCTAGGGTTTGCATGTCCTCTTCAATGTTGCCAGTTTCCAAACAAACCATTTTTGTCAACTCTGAACTCTGATTTCACTTACTTTAGTGTAAAATATAAAAGATTCTGAAGATGTTCACTTGCATAGCCTCTGGGATCTACCTGGGTTGGTTACAGTCACTAGGTGAGCATTCCGGGATTGTGGTTCTTGGATCATCTTCAGGGTTCCACCTACATCAGGACAGTGAGAGTTGTCAAAGTTGGATGGCACAGTCCTGCTAGGATAGAGATGGTGAAGAGGGTGTAGTGTATTTGTGGTTGGAGAAGTGGGGACAAGTTGCCTGTATCGAAGGCTACTGTGTCTGTGCCAGTGGGTGGGAGAAATGCTTAACCAACATCCTCAGGTTGTCCATCTCTCCTGATGCCTCTTGCTTGTCATCGCACAGGATGAAGTAGGCCATCATTAGACCTCGGTGGGTTGTGACTAGAGAGGCGAGGCTCGACTCCTGCTCTCCTCAGAGCACATGGATTTGTATCCTGGATTGGTGTAGATCATGGACAGCACTAGAAGTGGATGCGCGCACACAGGGTGGAGATCATTCATGAATGATGCACCTGTGATTCCAAAGCAGGCTAGACTCTCCTCATTAATGAGGACACAACCTACCTCGCCTTTTCATTTCCGTTAACTAGTTGGTAACCACGAGCGTGGATCTCACCTAAATATATCCCACCCCAAAAGCATGGCTTTTCCACAAAACAAACTCCAACTTTACTCAAACACGAAATTGTTAGTTATTAGTAATGAAAACATCATTCCAAAAAAGTAGCCTATGTTTAAATGTGTCACCAAAATAGTAACATTTACCAGTTGGGTGGAGACAATGACTTTACCCAAGAAAATCCTATTCTGGTAATCGCAACAAAATAAAACATACACAGACCCAGCTTCACAACTCACAGCTATAACCATTAACTAAAATGAATCCCTCTTCAACATCTAGATGGCCCCCCTCGCAGCCATCGCCTGACAACACGGCCTCAACATCGTATCCTACGCCGACGACACCCAGCTCATCCTCTCCCTCACCAAAGACCCCACCACCGCCAAACTCAACTTCCAGAAAGGAATGCAAGACGTAGCAGTCTGGATGACCAACAGCTGCCTGAAGCTCAACGCCGAGAAGACAGAAGTCCTCGTCCTTGGAGCCACCCCTTCAGCATGGGACAACACCTGGTGACCGACCGCCCTCGGAAGCCCACCTACCCCCTTACACCACACCAAAAACCTCGGCATCGTACTTGACTCATCACTCACCATGAACCAACAGGTCAACGCCGTCACCTCCAGCTGCTTCAAAACCCTCTGCATCCTTCGCAAGACCTTCAAATGGATCCCCCCTGAGTCAAGGTAGACAGTCACCCACGCACTCATCCCCAGCAGACTGGACTATGGAAACGCGCTCTACGCCGGCATCAACAAGTCCCTACTCCGCAAACTCCAGACAATACAGAACACCGCCGCCAAACTCGTCCTCGGCATCCCCTGGCACGAACACATCAGCCAACACCTACGAAGACTCCACTGGCTCCCCGTGGAGAAAAGAGTCACCTTCAAAATCCTCACTTACGCCTACAAATGCCTACACAACAACTGACCCAAATACCTCAACGACAGAATCAACTTCCACGTACCCAAAAGAAACCTCCGATCTTCCAACCTCGCACTGGGCGAAACCCCGCGCATCCACAGAGCCAGAGCAGGCGGAAGATCCTTCTCTCACATTGCGGCCAAGACCTGGAACGAGCTACCGGCAGACATCAGACGCGCCCCCTCCCTGAACACCTTCAGGAAGACTCTCAAGACCTGGCTCTTCGGCTAAACAGACCTGCGGACCCCCCCTCAGCGCCTTGAGACCCTCACGGGTGAGTAGCGCGCTTACAATACCCCTGATTGATTGATCATAGCCCTCAATATGCCACCTCACCACAAGAAAAAGCTGAGAACTTGTACCCAAAAAGAACAGCGACAACATTTAGAGGCACTAACAGAGACAACGTTGTTACAAAGGCGACCACGACAGACACTCCCTAAACAATCTTAAAAATAAATGTAAGGAAAGCAATATTAAACAATATACCTTAATAAATCACAGTGGCAAAGATGATTAAAAGCACACTCACTTACAGCAAAAACCCTGTTGCTTTTGTATATGTTAGAGCAAATTGCAAAAACAAAACATTCACACTTTAGATTTTGATGATGACATCACACTTGTGTTACCACGATGCCATTTACCACAAATCACTTGCTAAAAAACAACTAAATTAACAGTTATGGCTAAGTATCCCAATGTTAAAGTTGGAAAAAAAAAATTGAACGCCATCTTGAGAAAAGTTATACTGTTTAATTTAAAGTTAGAAACACACCTCTGTTGTATTGCATTTTATTATTATTATAGTAAAATTATCAGTTTGTGCAGATGTTAGCTATTGTTATGAAGTATCATAACGGAAGCACCACAACAGATAATTATTGCTAACACGTCACACTAAATACGAATAATTGAACAAAGATATGAAGAAAACATAGATTCTCAATGAACAAACAGATTTATCTCTCTATTTCTGAAATACTGTGTTTCTTTTTAATATTTCAAAATGGTCATCACAAAAACTAAGACAATACACTGAACAGTACGAAATTAATTTAAAAAAGACTTGTTAAAAAATATGAAGTTTGTTTTTAAAAAACTAGAAAAAAATAATGTTGTCATAGTAAGTTAAGTTCACAACCAACTTTCATTAAACGTTCTTCAACAGGTAAAGGTAAAGTTCTGATGCAAAGAAATTCAACTGTCAACTTACCAATGCAACCTTAAATCACCATCAATCAATGTTAGTAAAGAAACATAAATTCACTATAAATTAATACACCACAATGCTATGGTCTACAACAAATCGGATGCTACTTACAAACTAACGGAGCACAAAAGAGAAGATAAGTCATTAAGCACAAAGCAACGTAAAAACAGAATCACAATCGAGCAGACTACTTTTACAAAATACTGCGAGAAACAAAATCTAAAGCATTAAAAGACTTAAAACATGACTCTTGGAATTAACGTCTGATGTGCAAATCAACAGACAGCAATAAAAAAAAACCTACAATAACTACAGGTAAACTGACACACCATAGTCTTGCCTAACATGTCATAACATCAGGGCTTTAAGTGGGCCGGGTCTCACCGGTGCTGAGCACGGGCAGTTTTTTAAAGGAGGCCTCGAAACGGGTCTCTATTGCGCTCTGTTTTGTGCCCTGGCACAGGCGGTCCGTTTTTTTCCAGACTGCAGTGACAGCAGGCACATCGATGTGCGCGTGCTCACACTGCTCACTTCTCACTAGTGGAGAAGTTACGGCATGACGTCATGCCAGGTGAGCGTTGTAGGGGAAGGGAAATACTTTAAAGAGAGTCATTTTCTCTCCGGATTTCCCTTCTCTTTTTGAAACTCAGGAGCAGCAACATCGTCGTGGAGTCACCAGGGCTTTAAGTGGAAGCTTTTTCAATATTATATACAAGCCATAGTTGCTGCTTATTTATCTTATGTAACTAGCAACCATTGACAAAGCCAATAGTCCTAACTTGTTGTGGGTATGATGTTACTTGTTGTATCATATATCTGGATGCAATCACAGAAACAGCAAAATACAAGTCGGGTGGCACACTATGCTAAGCACAGATTTTTAGGTTACATGTTTTTAAGCCACACCCTTAATTACATTGGCCACGCCCCTTTGAGAGACCCCCCCACCCCAGTTTTTTCATCCCACTTAAAGCCCTGCATAACATTAAAACCAAAGCTGAAGATTACCCCATACAGAATACATGACAACACCAGGACACCATTCAAAACATAATAACAGAGAAATATCAGTGTGGAGTGAAATATCTGAGACCAGGAGGGGCGTTCTCTTTAGAAAACACTATTGCCAGACCCTGGAGCCACGACACTGTACGGAAGGGCACGGATAGCAGAAACAAAGTACATTTTTAATACAGCGAAAACTTTGAAGAGGAAATCCCCCTCTTGAAAATTTTACTGGAAAAGTTTTTGGTTTTTTTTTTTAGCCACAAGGTTTTCTTCCAACACGACTTTTTTTGTTAATTTATTATATAGCATCTCGGGACTCTGAGGGTTGAAATGTCTTCCAATCTTGCTAAGAATTTCATTTTTGCCAGTGCTTTTATGTTTCAGAATTTTTTTATCTTCACTCATCATTGACATTAATAAACATAACTCCCAAAGTACATTGAAACAATAGCTAGCGACGTAAATACAAGATAGACCAAGACATAACAGAAAAGAGTGCGCCTCCATAACATCTGGTGAGGTGCTTCTAAGATACCTTCAGGGACCCCCCTGAAACCTAGGCCAGAATAACTCCAGGCAACGGCAATACAGATCTGGCGACCTCTGACGTGCACACTCTTTGATGAAGTCACGTGACACGTGACTATCTGTCTTCCAGCCAATCCGCCCTAACGCATCGCTGCCTCTTTCTCTTCACCTCCTGTCCCCATCTCTCTCTCTCGCGCGCGCGCTCGCTCTCTTTCTCCCCAGCCTCTTAGCTCTTCCTCCCGCGTGCCATCCTTTTCTCCTGCTGCTATCCCTTTCCCCTTCTTCCCCTCTTTCTCGCGCGGTCCCTGCTTCTCGCTCCTTCTCTCCCACCGTCCTCTGTCTCCCTTCCACGTGTCCTTGCCTTTCATGCTTACGCTCAATTGGTATTTTTCCTCAATCATTCTTTGCACTTTTACTGCGCGCATCATTCTGGATTGTTCTCTCTCTTTTGTTTAGCCTTTTCAATATTTTTCATAGCGCTGACGTCACTTGACACCCTCTTCGGAGCGCTTCCAAGTAAGAGGGGGGAGTCGAGTCGGACGTCTAGTTTCCGGGTACGGATGTTGGGCATAAGTGTCATAAAGGATGTACGGATCTTGGAACGCCCCCTCCTCCCCCAACCACGGATAGTTACTTTACTTAGAAGTATGGAGAGCACTGGATAGAAAGCAAGCCATGAGGTTTTTACCGGTCGTCTCCGGTGAATCCTAGTTGTACAAGTGTGCGCAGATGTGTGTGGAGGTGCGCGCGTGAGAGTGCAAGTATGTGCATCTGTGCACACATGCATGCTGGTACGTATGTACGAACGCAGGAGAGTCTGTGCTGGTGCGTGCAGCTGTGCAGGGAGAGTGCAAGCTTGTGCGCCTGTGCATGGCTACAAGTAGACACATACAGGTGTGTGTTTGTGCTGACGTGAGTGCAGCAGGGGAGCAAAGCCTATTTGGCTACAAGTGCTTTAGCCCCGCGCCTCCCCGCCGGCGTGTGTCCCAGCCCGGGCTGCTGCCGCTCCCAGGACAGGCTCAACTCTTCTGCCGATGTGTCCCGGGCTGCGTCGGAGATCGGACCTCACCGAGCCTCCTACAAAGTCTTTCTCAGGTCATCCAGGGCCTAAAGTGGATAAAACAAGTTTTGGAACTGTGATCCCGAGTACAAAGCAGGTGTACCACACAGGGCCGGAGTGGGCACCGGGCATTTCCCCAGTGGGCTGGAGGGGTGGGGGCCAGGTTTGCGGCCCTGGGGGCCAGTTTTGTCACTGGGGGCCGGTTTTGCAGCAGTGCTGCAATATCGGCCCCCTGTAACAAAATAAAAGCGGCGGCGGTGCTCGCTACTATAGCTTCTCACTACCACAAATCCCCCCCCCCCTCCCCCTGTGTGTGTGTGGGGGGGGGGGGGGGAGGGGGGTAGAGTGAAATTGCCAGGGCTGGTTTCTCTTCCCAGTCTGGCTGTGGTCCCACAGATGTGGCTAAAAAATTAACAAAATATTCTACAATTATTTTATTGCCATTTTACCTCCGTGTAAATGCACATAGAACACCTTTTAAATGAAAAATAAATGCAGGTTATATATGAACCAATATGAAATGTATTTTTTATGTTATGGAAGCTCAGTTGGTTAATGCAATCACTGCAGATGTCTGTATGTGTAACCAGTCACACAACTAAATCCTAGTTGGTATACCAGGAAATAGTGATGCGGTTTAAAGTGCTAAAAGTCCCAGTTTGGGACTGAAAGCACTGTAAACATGCATGTCATTATTGTAAAATTGTATTACACACAGTACAATATAGGCTGCAGCAAAATGTACAAAGAGATTTTAGGCCTGATATTAAAAGCCATTTTGAAGTCATAAAGCCTGCAATATGCAAACTTATAAGGTTTGCAACCACTAAATGGCTTTTTCTAATGTCCTAAAGCCATTTTGTGATCTATTAACAAGTTACGAAATTACAACTCAGGTTTAGATAGGTATAATGAATCACTACTCGGAAAGGGTGTGTTTAGGGAGTCCCTTCTAAATAGCAAATTGGTATGGTATGTATCAATCTTTTGCAACTGAAATCCGGTCGCAAAACATTGAAAAGTTACTGACTCCTAAGTTGGAATGGTAACACATTATCAAACGTGAATGTGAAAAACAAAGTTTGTTGGGGAGTAGCCATTGGGCCAAGGTACCACTGTCAGCTCCTAATCAAACTTAAAAAATACCTTTTCTTTAATGCAGCCCTGTTTCCTCTAAGAAAAATAGGCTCAATTCAAAAGAAAGTTCACTTTATTTAAATGCGATCACAGACATCATGATCTGCTGACCCCAGCAGGCCACCATCCATCCCTGTGACTGCATCCAATCAATTTCACTTTGCACCCTACCTCATGAATATTGACGAGGTAGGTCAGATTTCGACATACTACAATTTGCAATTTTGTAAAATAGGTTGGTTCGCAATTTTTTTTTTCCATTTGCAAAAAAGTGGTGCGCAATTCGCAACAACTTTTTGCCAATGGCTATTTGGTACACCCTGCCCCTAGAGTTTAAGGTAAAACAAGGGTGTTAAAAATATATATTTGTAGTAATATGGAATCAGACTGCACACAGTGCAATTCTTTGTCATTAAGTTTCCATTAGAAGGACATAGTCCACAACGCAGCTGATGACACCCTTACATTACCTTTCAAAAAGAATAAACCTTTGTCACCATAAAGCCTCAAAGGAATCCCTCAATTAAAGCTACCCGCTGGCTCCCAAGCAGCCTTTAGATTTGCTGATTAACAAATTGCACACATTTACATTTATTACTGGTAGCAGGCAGCCTAGCAAGAAGGCTTGTTTATTTTTTTCCAGACTGCCTCTTTCTTGGATTCACAGAACAGGGGACTATCTCTCTTCACTTTCAGCCAAAGGCACCTGAATGTGAGCATTATCCGTTCTAGAAGGTTGTTTTTTGTTGTTGTTTTTTTTTTAAAAGCATGCCAACTTTTATTATAAAAATTTGAAAAGATTTGGAATGTCGTCCTAATAGAACACAGCCACTTCCGCCATGAGGTCACCCAAAAGACATTTACAGGTAGAGGAGGCTTTGTCTATTTTTTTCGTTGCTTCTCGTGCCTCATGGTGTCACAATTTCTCTGCCTACTCAGCCTG
The DNA here is from genome assembly GCA_963921515.1 of Calotriton arnoldi. Classification (NCBI taxonomy): domain Eukaryota; kingdom Metazoa; phylum Chordata; class Amphibia; order Caudata; family Salamandridae; genus Calotriton; species Calotriton arnoldi. The sequence continues at coordinate 165,175 of CAWUFW010001438.1, forward strand.
TTTGCAAGGTGCGTGGGGGCCACGATTGGGTGCAGAGTATAATTCTGCTGTGGTATTCCATAGCACACAATTATAAAAGGTCTAGTGTTCCTGCTTCGGCATTTACTAGCTCTGGGATCAACAAACCAGATTTTACTGGCAAGAAAACCCAACATGGCAAACTCACTGCAACCTGCAGATACATGAAAAACTTGCAGAAATCAGTGTGGTAAACACCAGTACCACTCGTTAGGCTTCATTCTCAGCTGGGGAACTCGGGATAAGTTAATTATGTTACCCATTAAATATCTAAGAGTAATTACCTTGTGCACTAAGTAAAGCCAAAATCCCATAACAGAAATCATGGTCTCCATTTCCAAATCTGTCTCTGTGCTTCATTTGTGATCATATTCATACAGTTGCATAGGATTCGTTATAAGGCACCCTGCTTTGCCCATAGACCCTATAATGAAAGAATCCCCATGCTGTTTATATATTTGCTTTCAAGTCTAAACTTTCCCTACATTGTGGTTCAGGGTCGGCTCTAGGGCGGTGCGACCGCACCGGGCGTTGACTTGGGGTGGGGGCGTCATTTTTGAAAATGTGTATTATTTTAAAAGCACCTGCTGCCTTGTTCCTGGCCTCCAGCAACTTTCAGACATCAATTAAAATGTCAAGAGAAGTCCGGTGATTAATCGTCTTCCTGGAAAGAGACCAGAGGTTCGTCTAGTGGAAGTTTTGACTCATCCTAAGGTAGCGCGAGGGTTAAAATGCCTGCTGCTAACAACGTGTACCATGCAGATAACAAAGTGCATATAATGTAAATAGGTCGGTGGGTTACTGCTTCTGTAAGAGAGCTCCTTTTGTTACTTGTCGTTTATAAGTCAAAATCCTGATATAGAACACTGAGCTATTAACTGTCACCCTAGAGCTGGTACAAACTGCAAGGTATATGTTAGAGCTATATGTTCTTTGCCCAGTCTTTCATTATCCTAATCTTGTGAAAAGGGTTCATTTGGGTACAAAACAATTCTTATTATGAAAGAGAACCCCTAACAATGATGTTACATTTTAAATTCTGAATTTGTGCCTTTCCTGAATAAGAACTTTAACTATATTGCCTACCAGTATCAATGACATGTCACTCCTACACTACACCTTGTAGTACTGTCTGATGTAACATTTCCTATACACTGATTTACACACATATGATTGTCTCTGTGCAATGTGTGTCTGGTGTAAAGTGCTCTGACACCTTACACTGGTATGAGTGGTGCTATAAAACTAAATGAATCTGAGAGACAGTGGTATGGAGACTTGAGAGGCACTGTTAAAGGGCGCTAGTGAGGGAATCCGTGGCAGAGGTGGTCATTGGGGGGGCACCAACAGACATTGTCGCACAGGGCAACACCATCCCTAAAGCCGGCCCTGTTGTGGCTTTCCCCTCTTGCTATAAGTCCCCAAATTTAGAAAGGCTCAGTGGGGGCTAGATGGGTGCTCCTTCTCTTTTGTTCCTTCCTCTCTTTGAAATGTCCTCCGACTTGTTCTGTGGAAAATAGAGGGCCATTCCGTGTTTCGGAAGACTCTTAAACTTAATCTGTTTTATGGATCATCTTCATATCTTTTCTGATGCTGTTAGTCAGTTCTGCGCCAAGATGCCGTAGGGCCTTCTGGTGCACTTTCTAAGTAACAGCTCAACTCATATCTTGCACATATAGGTTTTCAATATATTTATTAGGTGCCCTTATGCCCTAAAAACAGGGCTGGAGACTACTTTAGAAGAAATTGGGCAGCAATGAAAGATTGTGGCTCTTGTTCGTTGGTGATGGAGCATTGTCACCTGGTGCATATCATTCCGCCTGACCTGTGGGTAGACTTAGCGATAGCTCAATTTAGTGAAGCCTAAACATATTGTTAATGTCTAAGGAGATCCGCCTAAAGCAACCCCCTTTATGATCAGGTTCAATGCCTTGTAAGATAGATGTAGAGTTTGCTTTAATGCATGCTGTTGGAAATTGCCCTTTTTGCAGGGTTATCCTCAAACTTTTTGCTTCTTCCTCCTGTTTTTTCCTGACCTGTCTTTGTTGGTTTTAGGACTCTGGGCACTTTACCACTGATGATCAGTGCTAAAGTGCATATGGTCTCAGTGAAATTGTGTTATGGATTGGTTTTTCCATGATTGGCATATTTGATTTACTGGTAAGTCCCTAGTAAAGTGCACTGAGAGCGCCAGGGCCTATAAATCAAATGCTACTAGTGGGCCTGCAGCACTGATTGTGCCACCCACAGAAGTAGCCCTGTAAAGGTAACTCAGACCTGCCACTGCAGAGTCTGTGCGTAATTTGTAGCTGCCATGTTGACTTGGCAAGTGCACCCACTTGCCAGGCCCCAACCTTCCCTTTTCTTACTTTAAGTCACCCCTAAGGTAGGTCCAAGGCACCCCTGTGGGCAGGGTGCTGTGTATGTTAAAGGTAGGACATGTACTGGTGTGTGTGACATGTCCTGGTGGTGAGTTACAGGGTATTTTGATTTTCACCACTGCAAGGCTATCTGTCCCATAGGAAAGAATGGGAGTTTTACTTATAACATCTTATAAGCATAACTTCCCATTGGGACAAGATAGGGAAATGGAGTTTAGTATGTCTGAACTCAGAATGTAAAAATGCATCTTTTAGTAAAGATGATTTTTATGTTCTGTGTTTGAAAATACCACTTTTAGAAAGTAGGTATTTTCTTGCTTAACCAACCTGTGTGCCTCTGCTGGGTTTGTGGATTGACTGTCTGGCTTTGGAGGGACAGGGGCTGGGGATGTACAGCGGCTTCAGAGAGTGTGGATGAGTCAGGGCTGGGCTGAATTGACCTGGGCTGCATTTAGAGTAGTGGGAGGAGATTTCCTTGCACCTGAATGGGCCTGGTCTGCCTGGAACAATGCTGTCTCCACCTCCTGCTGGGAAGCTGGGCCAGAGAGGACAGAACTGGTTTGGACTAAGCACAGACACTCTCTGCCTGAGAGAACAAAGAGAAACTGAGTATAAATATGGGGGCCCAAACCCCCGAACTTTTGAACTAGCTGGAATCAAGGAACCTGCCAAGAAGAAGAGCTGGAAGAGCTGCCAGGAGGAGTACTGCCCTTATGCTGTGTTCTTGCTTTGTTGGGTTGGCCTGCAGTTGCTGCTTCTGCCTTGGGCAGTGAAAGGACTGGACTGAACTTTCTTTACTTGTGCTGAGTATCTCCAAGAGCTTGAAGTAGAGCGTGCCTCCTGTTCTGAAGTCTCAGGGATTGCAAAGACTTCACCAACCTCTGGGTACCGCTTCTGGAACCGCAGTTTCAGTTGCCACAGAGAAGGGAAACACAACCGACTCCGTCGCTGGCTCTGTGTCCTGACGGCACCCCAGAGGGCACCGTCCGCATCTCGCACCGCAACCCTGGTCTCACCGATGACGACCGACGCTACCGCCACCGAGCCGCTGCTTGCACCGTGATCTGTGGGCACCGCACTCCGGACCGCCTCGCTTCACTTCGCCATCCTGGTCTCACTGACGCCGTCACTGCTGCTGACGTTGACACCCGTGACTGCATCAAGGCTGGGGGCACCGCTCGTAAGTTTCACGATGCACCGCCTTGTCCCACACAGCCATCTGGGCTGACCCACGCTAGCTTCCGCTAACCGGCTCTGTCGTTTGCATCACAACCTGCCACCACCGCAGCGAGCACCGCCTCGCCCTGCACCGTAAGCCTTGGTCTCACCGACGCCGTCTGGACGGTCGTCACTGAGCCGCTGCCTGCACCGCATCGTGAGGGCACCGCACCCTGCACCGCTTCCATTTTGCAACGCAACCGCGGCGGTTGACACGACCGGCTCGCACCAACGTGCCAGCCGCAACGAGAAAGGTACTGTTCACGAGTCTGTCCACGCGTTCGCTGGCCTGTACCGACGTGGTCGGCTGGAACTGTTAGACTCTGTTATTTTCAGCATTTCGGTAGCCCCGGACGGAGCTACCGACTCGTAGGAACTGTGTTTTTGAGATATTTCTGCAATCTTAAGGATATCTTGTAAAGTATATATTTTTAAGTACTGTATGTTGGATTCTTATCGTTTTGGTCTTGTTTTGGATATATAAAAATATTGGATATCTTTCTAAACTGGTGTGGTGTCCTTTTGTAGTGTTTTCACTGTATTACTGTTGGTTATGTGCAAATGCTTTACATACTGCCTTTGAGACAAGCCTGACTGCTCGTGCCAAGCTACCAAGGGGGGAGCAGGGGTTATTTTAGAAGTGTAACTCCCTTATCCTGACTAGGAAGAAGGGTCCCTACTTGGATAAAGGTACCTACCTCTGCCAACTAGAGAACCCCATTTCTAACACATGCCTTGTGTGTTTTTTTGCTAGAATGGTGTCTGTGCAGACACAGTACACCCACACTCCCCTTAAGTAGGCATTACATAACTGTGTCCTGCCTCTTCAAACTAGTGTAGTTTGGCAGCAACATGCTAGTAAAACCTTATGCTGCTGTCAAACGTAGCCTTGGTCTGTCAAAAGTAGCATAATTCTGATGTAGTAATCAAATAGAGTTTGATCAATGTTTAAAATGGTCAGTTTCTCACTCTATTTCCTTGTATTGTCTCTAAGTATCGCTCCACCCCATTTCTTTGATTGGTAGCCCCACCTCCATTAGCTGACCTGTTAGCCCCCCACCACCCCCAAAGTTTGGGTCTAGGTGCTCCCCTGGACTGTGCAGGTGTGTGTAGGAGAGTCCATGCGTGTGCATCTATTTATAGATGCATGCAGACAAGTACAGATGTGCACAGGAGATTTTGGGCCACATGTACAAACCTTTTTGCCGGTCGCAAACGGGCCGAATCTCAGAAATGCCCCGTTTGAGAGGCTTTTTGGCATGTACAAAGCCCAAATAGTGATTCAGTAACTTGTTACCGAATTGCAATTTGGGTTTTGCAATTCGATTTTGGAAAAGGGCGTGTTAAGGGCATCCCTTCCTAATAGTGACTTGCTGTGCAATGCGGCCACAAAACATTCGCTTTTAACCACCAATTTCAATTTGGTGGTAACCCATTCGCAAATGGGAAAGGGTCCCAAGGGGACCCCCTACCACTTTGTGAATGCATGCAAAAACGTTTTTTAAGAGCAGGCAGTCTACTCTTAAAAAATTAAACTAAAACATTTCATTTTTTCTTTTTGAAACGCATCCTGTGTTCATTTAAGGAAAATGGGCTGCATTTTCAAAAAAAGTTGCTTAATTTAAAAGCAAACACAGACATGGTGGTCTGATGTCCCCAATAGGCCACCATCCCTCTGCTTTTAGAGATTCACAATGGGTCGCAAATTGCAACCTATCTCATGGATATTAATGAGGTAGGGCTATTTGCGACCCACTGGGAATCGCAAATGAAACTCAATAGAGTTTCGTACATTTGAAATTGCGATTTCCAAATTGCGATTCGCATGGAATTGTAATTAGGAACTCGCAATTTCTAACATACGTACATTGGCCCTTTGTGTTTAGATGTGTGTGCAACTGATGCACACAGATGCACGTAGGAGAGTGTATGTTTGTGGGAGTGTGTGCAGGTCAACTCAAACCAGTTTTTGAAGAAGTATTCAGGTGTGCAGAAGTTCCATGAGAATGACCAAGAACTTCCAGCCGAGAACCCCTGATCCGGTCACTTCATATATTTAATAATCCAGAGCAGGGGTCATGCAGACGTAACATGACTGGGTAAGTAGGATGAGACGCTGAAGGTGATGCTAGAGGCAGGCGACTAGACGTTTTCAGGGTCTACTGTCTGGACCAAAGCAAAAGAAAGAAATGGATCAGTCGAGAGGACTAAGAGGCCATTTACCTTATTTCTCTGGTTGGAACAGTAGACTCTCAATTTGCACAGAACTGAAGGCTGCGGGCAAGTTAAGGAGTGTAAGCACACAGATCTGTCCATGATGTTCATATTATATTCCATGACTTCCACCAGTGAAGTTTCGGTTCCTCGGTTAAGCAAAAAACCTGACTGCAGCAGGTGAAGGTGCTGTTGAACATCATGATGCTCCTGAATCTGAAGAACAACAGTCTTCCTCTTCAGCACAGCATAGGATGCTGGCAGAATAGTAACTATCCTGTAGTCCACCTGACATTAAACTATCTAAACACCTTTTTCAAAAGGGGCTTAACTTACACCTGTTGAAATGCTGGAAAAGACCACACCATGCTGAATCAAAGGATTGTAATAATACACCAGGAAAAGGCAGAGAAGGGAGGCACATGTATTAATCACTCATCTCAGAGCCAGTAGGCTTGATGCTCTTGATTAGAGAGTCTCAAATATGAGAGTTGGAGGGAATGCATACTTTTCTTCTCTGTAAATAAATAAGTAAATGAATTACAATTGAGAACCAGAACAAGAAATATAACTGCTTGGAACTGTTATACATGTCAGGGTCTCGGCCCGGAAAAAAAAACATTGTGAGGGAGCCTTATATAAGTGTTTACATAACAAATACCTCCAAACGTCTATTACCACAGCAAAAATAAGTCTTTGCATAGACACGCACTGGAGCAGTGAAACTCTCTGCTGAGCCATGTCTGATCCACCAGATGACTCGCCCATCTGAAGGAAGCTGAACCCAGGATCGAATAATGGGTTAATTGTACTGATAGCTGGCTTCAACATTGTTATAGCAGTACTTCAGAAGAATTGACTCATCTGCCTTCTATACCTCCCTACCCATCCCCAACCAAAATTAGAAATTAAGGCCTTTCTAACATGTCCTGATGATGACCTTTTGTACTGTTTTGTTATAAGAGGGGTTGAAACACACAAACACTATGGATGGCACCAAATTAGGGGAAATAACTCCTCCTTACCAGAACAGGAGAGTGATTTTTCCAATAATAACCTTTCTCTCATGCTTTCGCATTGGGACGCTAAAAAACCTTCTTGAAGACAATGAACACTGAGTCTCAAAAGGATTTGAAGGTGTCTTTAAGTGATCGTAGAGTGTTTTAATTAACTTAGCTAGAACTTATCTATTATCTAAAGATGCTATATGTACCACACATATAATGACGTGTTTTGCGTAACCACATAGGTGATGGACACACTAAACTCTAAATGCTTGAAATAGAGCATAATGATGTATTATAAATGTTGATAATAAAAAAAGTATACAAAATATTCAACCATTTTGTAAAAACGTCCATCTAGAACTGGGGGTTTAAGTTTAGGTAAGAACCTGATCCGAGGGTTGGTTGGAGCTTCCATCACCCCAGTAGATTATTCCGTCTGATAAATGTTGATCTTTAAAATGCAGCTTGTGAATATTGATCTTGTAGACTTTTTCTACAAGTTGAAGGTTAACACCTGGTTTGGGGAGGTTTTAAGATTACATCACTGCAAGCAACAATACATTTGGGATGTGGCTATGGTTATCCATGAGAAGATTGCCTTCCTTATTGTCCTGACCTCATGAAGACAGAACCCAGCTAGGATTTAGCACAACTCTCCTGATGAAGAAGTATTAGAGCAAGCAAAAAGGGTGAGAAGCCACTTCTGCACAGTTTGAAAAGAAAGCTGCTTAGGGGGGATCTGTGGCTTTGTCAATCACACGGTGCGTGGTTTGCTAGAGTGAAGAGTTTAATTGTATATGTGTAGTCGAGTGAGTATAAAGGTTTAGCCGAAATTGGTACACTCTTACCTCCAATTATGCTCCAGGCGCCTGGCTAATTTTGACTCCTAATGCAGGTCCCATGTACAACGTGGGAGATAATGGATTTTTTGCCCCACCTCCTTCAGGGCTGCTCTTTAACTCAAAATGCAACACACAACAGTGATTAGCTTTCCTAGCCCGAGCAGGGGCAAGATGGTTCCAAATCCTTCTGAAAGGGGGCAAGAGGAGCTTCAAGCTCCAAGGAATAGAAGATGTTGCAACCTCTCTTGAAAATAATAAGCATTGGCAAAGTCAATAGGTCGCGCCTATGCAAGAGTTATTGGCTTTGCCAATCTGTTTTCGCCATGTTGTACACCAGTGTGGCTGCTATTCTCCATGGCGAAAAGTTATTGGTGTAGATGAGAGTGGCGTAGAGCGGAGTGTTATAGAGTGGAGAAGAGTGGAGTAGAGTGTTGTGGAGTGGAGTGGCGTGGAGTGGAGTAGAATGGAGTTTCATGGAGTAGAGTTGAGTGTCGTGTAATAGAATGAAGTGGAGTATAGTAGAGTGTTGTATAGTGGAGTACAATGGCGCAGAGTGAAGGGGCGTAGAGTAGAGTAGAGTGATATAGAGTGGAATGGCGTAGAGTGGCATACAGTGCAGTGGTATAGAGTGGAGTAGTGTGTCGTAAAGTGGAGTGGAATGAAGTGGAGTAAAGTGGCATAGAGGGAGTTGTGCAGAGTGGAGTAAAGTGTCCTGGAGTGGAGTGGCATAGAGTGGAGTAGAGTGGAGTGTGGTAGAGCGGAGTGTCGTAGAGTGGAGTGGCATAGAGTGAAGTGTCATAGAATGAAGCATCGTAGAGTGGCATAACGTAGAGTGGAGTAAAGTGTCGTAGAGAAAAGTGGAGAGGCATAAAGTGGAGTGGTGTGGCATAGAGTGGAGTGGCGTGCAGTGATGTACAGTGGAGTAAAGTGTCATAGAGTGAAGGCGCTTAGAGTGGAGGGGCATAGAGTAGAGTAGAGTAGAATAGAATAGAGTGGAGGGGCATTGAGTGTCGTACAGTGGAGTGATATAGTGTGGTGTAGAGTGTAGTGGTGTAGAGTGGAGTAGTGGAGTAAAGTGTCGTAGAGGGGAGTGGCACAGAGTGGTGAAGAGTGCTATAGAGTGGAGTGGAGTGTCGTAGATTGGAGTCTTGTAGACTGGAGTGGCATAGAGTGGAGTGCTGTAGAGTAAAGGGGCATAGAGTGCAGGAGCTTAGAAGGGAGTAGAGTGTAGTGGTATAGAGTGTCGTGAAGTGGCATAGAGTGTCATCTGAGGGCCCTCCACTGGTTCCCTATAAAAAAGAGGATTGATTTTAAGGCCATGGTCTTAATGCATAAGGCCATGCATGATACCGGCTCGGTCTATCTCAGAGAGAGGACAAATGAATACATTCCAGTGTGTACCATGCGCTCATTCTCTGCGCGCCTTGCAAGAGTGTCCCGTATCAACCGCCTTAGAATAGGCGGGAGATCCTTCTCCTACTTGGGGCCGCTCAATGGAACAAACTTCCACTAGACCTACGTTTGGTTAGTAATCTCGCTACCTTCAAGAGGAAACTGAAGACTTGGCTCTTCAGACAATCAATCTAGGTGTCTTGATCTGCTGCCCTCTGCCTGAGCACCGGGACACTCTGACGAGTAACTGAGAGCTTTACAAATCAGAGTAACATAACAAATCAGAGTAACATACAGTGGAGTGGTGTAGAGTGGAGTGGTGGAGTAGAGTGTAGTTGAGTGGAGTGGCATAGAGTATAGTGTTGAAGAGTGGAGTGTTGTAGAGTAGATTTTCATAGAGGGGAGTGTCGTAGAGTGTGGTAAAGTACAGTGTCGTGGAGTGGAGTAAAGAGAGTGGAGTGGCATTCAGGAAACTGCGTAGAATGGAGTAGAGTGGCATGGAGTAGATTAGATTAGAGTGTCATAGAGAGGCATAGAGTGGAGTAGAGTGTCATAGAGAAGAGTCTCATAGAGTGGATGGTCATAGAGTGGAGGAGTGTAGAATGGCATAGAGTGTCACAGAGTGGAATGTTGTAGAGCTGAGTGGAGTATTGTAGAATGGAGGGGAGTAGAGTGGAGTAATGTGTCATAGAGTAAAGTGAAGTGGCATAGAGTAGAGTGGTATGGAGTGGGGTGGAGTGGCGTAGAGTGGACAAAAGTGTCCTAGAGTGGAGTGGCGTAGAGTGGAGCAAAGTGACATAGAGTGGAGTGGCATAGAGTGGAGTTTCATAGACTGTCGTAGAGTGAAGTGGAGGGCCGTAAAGTAGAGTAGAGTGGCCTAGAATGAAGTGGCATAGAGTGTTGTAGAGTGGAGTGGCGTAGATTGGCATAGAGTGGAGTAGAGTGTCGTAGAGTGGAGTGGTGTAGAGTAGAGTAGAGTGGCAAAGAGTAGAGTGTGGAGGTGGCGTACAGTGGAGTATCTTAGAGTGGAGTATCATAGAGTGGAGTAGCTTAGTGTAGAGTGGAGTAAAGAGTCATAGAGTGGAGTAGAGGGGAGTGTCGTACAATGGAGTGGAGTAGAGTGGAGTGACGTAGCGTAGAGTGGAGTAAAGTGTCATAGAGTGGAGTGGCGTAGAGTGGAGTAAAGTGGCATGGAGTGTCATAGAGTGGAGGGTCAGTGAGTGTCGTAGAGTGGAGTGTTGTAGAGTGGAGTGGAGTAGAGTGTTATAGAGTGGAGTGGCATAGAGTGGCGTGGACTGGAGTGGCGTAGCATGAAGTGGTGTAGAGTGGCATAAAGTGTTGAAGAGTGGACTGTCATAGAGGGAAATGGCGTAGATTGAAGTGTCATAGTGTCATGTAGTTCCTATGAATCTATATAGGATCTGCACGTTTAGACAATATAAACTGTGGGATTGGTGTCCAGAGTGATTCCAGACACCCCCACCGGGTATGTGCGCCTGTATACCAGCTAGCTCACAGTGCCACTATAAACTCCTCTTACCAAGGAGAGAATAGTTCCTGGCAACTATCGAACATGACAACCCTGTCCCATCAGGGATCGTGGAAACAGTGCCGTACTTTTCGCTCAGTCACTCGTCCTCACTTTGTCTCAGAGAGATACACAGAATAAATGGCGGGGACGTTTTCAATAAGCATTTATTAAACCAGCGTCATTCTTGTGTAAAATAGGTTTGCTGAAACAACCATAAGACAGAAACAGATATAAATGATTATAAACACGAACAGAGTAAATGGTTGGTAGATTTCTACCAAAGTGCTAAAACAATGAATATAGGCAGGTATGTAAATACATGACAATAATAATGCGTACTCCTATGATGCAACCCTAACTAGATGTACCTAAGTGTACCTAGCATATATGTAGGTGTAGAGCCAAGAATCCCCCTAGGATAAGACCGACCCCATTACCTGGTGTGAGAGAATGAAGGACCCGTCTTGGTCTCGAGATGGACACCCTGCAAGGGATGTCAGACCACTGCGAGCTGGAGTGTCTGTGTGCAGGAACCTCAGCATCTCGCGTCAGTATGTCAGCATGGAAGTCTTTCTCCTCTGACCGCCCCAGCAAAGATATGGTGTATATATACCCAAAAGGTACCCTCAGGGTTTCTACCTTGCTGTGTCATGTTGGCCGAGGATGACGGAAGGGATGACCCTTATACATAGTTATTATGCAGAAGATGGTAATCCTGCTGTGATTCTGAAACTCCTCATGCATAATTACTGAGGCTAGTTTTCTAGGAAAACCACACAATATTTCATGCAGCACCTAACTAGGTAAAAGGTCAACACCAAAAACCGTTATGTAGTACAATGGCAGTAAAAATGTAGGTGAAAAGTTAGGTGACTACCCAGGCCAATATTGGGGTACATTACAAAACATAACACTAGAGTGGAATGGTGCAGCGTCGAGTGGAGTAAAGTGTCTTATAGAAGAGTGGAGTGGCGTAAACTGGAGAGGTGTGACATTGAGTGGAGTGGCTTGGAGTGATGTACAGTGGAGTAAAGTGTTGTTGAATGGAGGGGCATAGAGTGGAGTAGAGTGGAGTCGTATAGAGTGTCATAGAGTGGACTGACATAGTGTGGCATACAGTTAAGTGGTGTAGAGTGGAGTAGTGGAGTAGAGTGTCGTACAGTGGAGAGGGATAGAGTGGGGAAGAGTGTTATGGAGTGGAGTGTTGTAGAGTGGAGTGTCGTGGAGTGTCGTAGAGTAGTTGGGCATAGAGTGGAGGGGCATAGAGTGGAGGAGCTTAGAGTGGAGTGGTATAGAGTGTCATGGAGTGGAGTGGCTGGCATAAAGTGTCATACAGTGGAGTTATGCAGAGTGGAGTAAAGTGTCCTGGAGTGGAGTGGCATAGAGTGGAGTAGAGTGGAGTGTGGTAGAGCGGAGTGTCGTAGAGTGGAGTGGCATAGAGTGAAGTGTCATAGAATGAAGCATCGTAGAGTGGCATAACGTAGAGTGGAGTAAAGTGTCGCAGAGAAAAGTGGAGAGGCATAGAGTGGTGTGGCATAGAGTGGAGTGGCGTGGAGTGATGTACAGTGGAGTAAAGTGTCATAGAGTGAAGGCGCTTAGAGTGGAGGGGCATAGAGTAGAGTAGAGTGTCGTAGAGTGGAGGGGCATTGAGTGTCGTACAGTGGAGTGATATAGTGTGGTGTAGAGTGTAGTGGTGTAGAGTGGAGTAGTGGAGTAAAGTGTCGTAGAGGGGCGTGGCACAGAGTGGTGAAGAGTGCTATAGAGTGGAGTGGAGTGTCGTAGATTGGAGTCTTGTAGACTGGAGTGGCATAGAGTGGAGTGCTGTAGAGTAAAGGGGCATAGAGTGCAGGTGCTTAGAAGGGAGTAGAGTGTAGTGGTATAGAGTGTCGTGAAGTGGCATAGAGTGTCATCTGAGGGCCCTCCACTGGTTCCCTATAAAAAAGAGGATTGTTTTTAAGGCCATGGTCTTAATGCATAAGGCCATGCATGATACCGGCTCGGTCTATCTCAGAGAGAGGACAAATTAATACATTCCAGTGTGTACCATGCGCTCATTCTCTGCGCGCCTTGCAAGAGTGTCCTGTATCAACCGCCTTAGAATAGGCGGGAGATCCTTCTCCTACTTGAGGCCGCTCAATGGAACAAACTTCCACTAGACCTACGTTTGGTTAGTAATCTCGCTACCTTCAAGAGGAAACTGAAGACTTGGCTCTTCAGACAATCAATCTAGGTGTCTTGATCTGCTGCCCTCTGCCTGAGCGCCGGGACACTCTGCCGAGTAACTGTGAGCTTTACAAATCAGAGTAACATAACAAATCAGAGTAACATACAGTGGAGTGGTGTAGAGTGGAGTGGTGGAGTAGAGTGTAGTTGAGTGGAGTGGCATAGAGTATAGTGTTGAAGAGTGGAGTGTTGTAGAGTAGAGTGTCATAGAGGGGAGTGTTATAGAGTGTGGTAAAGTACAGTGTCGTGGAGTGGAGTAAAGAGAGTGGAGTGGCATTCAGGAAACTGCGTAGAATAGAGTAGAGTGGCATGGAGTAGATTAGATTAGAGTGTCATAGAGAGGCATAGAGTGGAGTAGAGTGTCATAGAGAAGAGTCTCATAGAGTGGATGGTCATAGAGTGGAGGAGTGTAGAATGGCATAGAGTGTCACAGACACTGTTCCCAATAACGTGCGCGCATGGGCGCGCGCGCACCTCTGTTACATGAAGCGCGCAGTGCTGTGTGTGGAGCGCACACACACAGCACATCAAACAAGAACATTCGCGCCGCTGCTTTTAAAAAGCGAGCGGCGCGAAAATCGGGTGTTTCTTTCATGTAGAGCCCGGCTGCGGTGCATACTGTGTGCTTTTGTTTAAGTATTCATGTTAATTGCAGCGCCGTCACGAGCTGCAATTAACATGAATACTTTAAACAAAAGCACACAATCTGCCCATCACCCTGCAGCTGCGCTCTATTATGAAAAGAAATTCAGCAAGTCTACAAACAGGGCGTGAAAAGCACACGTCGTGTTTGTAGACTTGCTGAATTTCTCTTCTTAAGAGAGCTGGGCTGCGGGGTGATTGTGTGACTTTGTTAAAGTTTTCAGGTTAATTGCAGCTCCAGACGGGCGCTGTGATTAACCTGAAATCTTTAACAAAGGCCCACAATCACCCCGCAGCCCAGCTCTGTTAAGAAAAGAAATGCAGCAACTCTACAAACACGGCGTGAAAAGCACACGTTGTGTTTGTAGACTTGCTGAATTTCTCTTCTTAATAGAGCGCAGCTGTGGGGTGATTTACACTTTTCTGTGCTTGGCATAGTGTGCCACCCTACTTGTATTTTCCTGTTTCTGTCATTGCATCCAGATATACGATACAAGTAACATCATACCCAGGGCTTTAAGTGGGATGGCAAAACTAGGGGGTCTTTCAAAGGGGCGTGGCCAGTGTAATTAAGGCCCTGGCTTAAGACACATAAGCTAAAAATCTGTACTTAGAATAGTGTAGCGCCCGACTTGTATTTTGCTGTTTCTGTCATTGCATCCAGATATACGATACAACAAGTAACATCATACCTACAAGTCAGGACTATTGGCTTTGTCAATGGTTGTTAGTTGCATAAGATAAATAAGCAGCAACTATGGCTTGTATTTAATATTGAAAAGGCTTCAACTTAAAGCCCTGGTGACACCACGACAATGTTGCTGCTCCTGAGTTTCAAAAAGAGAAGGGAAATCCAGAGAGAAAATGACTCTCTTTAAAGGATTTCCCATCCCCTACAAGTAGGGTGACTAGAGCGTGCGACCCAAAAACCGGGACATTTCGCAAAAATAGAGGAAGGACCACAAATTTACATCAATAAAGTGGCAAATAATGACAGTCCTCATCCTCATAGAAACACAGAACAGGCACTAAGAAAATAAATAAAATGTAATTTTTAAAACCAGCATCATGCCTGTTAATTAAACTGCTTACTTATAACAGCTGCTTACTAGCCCTGCTTTGGAACACCTAAAAAACATGCCTCTCACTGTTTTTAGTTCACCCTCTCAAAAAACCGGGACCTGAGCCACTTTTTCCGAAATCTGCCGGGACAACTGTTGAAAAACCGGGACGGTCCAGACAAATCCGGGACTCCTGGTCACCCTACCTACAAGGCTCACCAGGGATGACGTCATGCCCTAACTTCTCTACTAGTGAGAAATGAGCAGTGTGAGCACGCGCACATCGATGTGCCTAGTGTCACTGCAGTCTGGAAAAAAACGGACTGCCTGGGCCAGGATATAAAACAGAGCCCGATAGAGACCCGTTTCGAGGCCCCCTTTAAAAAACTGCCAGTGCTCAGCACCGGTGAGACCCGGCCCACTTAAAGCCCTGATCATACCTACAAGTCGGACTATTGACTTTGTAAGTGGTTGCTAGTTGCATAAGATAAATACGCAGCAACAATGGCTGGTATAAATTAAATCCATCTAAAATTTTGAAAACAGCGAAACTCTCCAGCCATCTTTCTAGTTGTGATGAGGCTGCCAATGACCGAGACTTGCTTGAGTGTCTGTTATGGTCACGCTGGTAGTACAGTTTTAACAACCCCTTTTGACAAAATGTGACATTTTAACAAGAAGCAGTTTGACTGTTAATGAGATTCGCTTTTTGTACTTGCATATATTAGGGCGAAAGGGGGTGATCTTCTGTACAAAACTCAGCTCTGAAATTCATCAGGTTAAGCAGACTGTCTTGTAATAGGAGCTTGCCATACATCTAGTAGTGCAGCTTCCGTACTGTGGTTGGGACAGAAAAGTGACTAATGGGAATTCAACAGTTGGCTTGCTTCTAAATATTTTTCAAATTGTAGGGTGATTATTCTTTCCAGGTTTAATGGGGTCAGAGGAAGGAAGAAAGGGGAAATGTTTGTGGTATTTCTCTATTTTTTTAATGTAGATGCTCATTATGGCAAGTCTGAAGAATAGACTAGATAAACCTTGACCCAGTGAGACACTGATGATGGTAACAGTAGTCTTGAGCAGTGGAGGAGCAGAGTCTTTTTAGGGTCTTAATTATTGTTCTATTATTGTCTTGAGAAACTGACATCTAGAAAGAGTGTTTTTACGCATGATGATCTGTGACCTGAGCATTCTACGGGACTAGGTGATGTACCAGTGCAGTGATGGTGCAGGTTTTCACAGATCTCTTGTCAGCGTTGTAATGTTGGTCTAAGTTTGTATTTTCTCAAGGATTTGAAAGTTGCATAGCAGTTCAGTGATCACTTTTCTCACCTATAAAAGCCTCTAAGCGCACTGCCCACTCCTAGTCATCCCGTTTCACTTCATCTGAAAGTTTTCTTGTTAATTGCAGCTCCAGATGGGCTCTGCGATTAACCTGAAAACTTTAACAAAGGCCCACAATCACCCTGCAGCTGCGCTCTATTAAGAAGAGAAATGCAGCAACTCTACAAACATGGCGTGTAAAGCACACACCGTGTTTGTAGACTTGCTGTATTTCTCTTCTTAATATAGCTGGGCTGCGGGGTGATTGTGTGACTTTTTAAACTTTTCTGTGCTTGGCATAGTGTGCCCCCAACTTGTATTTTCCTGTTTCTGTCATTGCATCCAGATATATGATACAACAAGTAACATCATACCTACAACAAGTCGGACTATTGGCTTTGTCAGTGGTTGTTAGTTGCATGAGATAAATAAGCAGCAACTATGGCTTTCATATAATATTGAAAAAGCTTCCACTTAAAGCCCTGGTGACACCACGACAATGTTGCTGCCCCTAAGTTTCAAAAAGAGAAGGGAAGCAAGTGTTAGTGAAGAGAATACTCCCGACAGATGGATCAGTCATTTACACACTTGCAGCTGCCATCTGCTCAGACCTGCATCTTGGCAAGATTAAAAATCTTGGCAAGGCCTAACCAGCCTTCCACCCTTCTTAGTTCGTTCAGGTGAGGTATCGATCAGATAGGACTAGGACACACACGCACTGTAAGGCTGTTCGAAAGGAGCCCAGACATTTAAAGGGGGAACTAATGGAAAAGAAGAATTTTGAGAAGGAGGATACATCAAATTACCCTGATAAAGTCCCTATAAGAGATGAAACGCCTTGGCTGGGTCTGTTTTAAGCGTCTTAGAATTGGATACTTAATAAAAAGAACTTTATGGAAAAAGGCACCAACGTCTAGAAATTAATTGAAAGACAAAATATGGAAAGCAATTGAAAACAAAAGAGTGATTACAGATACATGCAATTCAAATTGGAAAGTTTAAAGTGAGCAAGGAAATTAGGTTGCCCTCCTAATATTGTGAAAACATTTACAACATGTGAGAAGCTGGCTCAGTATAGGATGCACACTTATGTAAGTGGACACCTTGCACTGATCCAGACAACCCTTATGATGATTTTAGTGGTCTTAGACAACCTTAGCAAGCTCTCTAAGTGGTAGCTGTGAAGAACAGCCTTCAGTCTTAGTCCAGAAGGAGTATAAAGCAGCTTGTTTTACCAGAACATAATCTTATAGGTATAGAGTAAGAGAAAAAGAACCACATTGTATTTATAAAAATATGTATTTAATGTAAGACACTCACTAAAACATTTAAATATCTCCTAGCCAGAGATATACACAATACACACAATACTTTGCAATAGAAACAGGTAAATAGTACGGAAAACAGAGTGGTCCCCAGGGGGATACCAAACCATATACTAAAATAATGGTATGCGAACCACGACTCGAATCAAGACTATAGTCAGAGGCCGTAGTAGTGTCGGGGACCCAAGTAACCACCTAAGGTGAGTATCTAGGAGCCCCACGGAGGTCGTGTGCAGTGTAGGAACACAACCGCGTTCTCCATACAAATCAACGTGTAAGTCGTGGTTGCAATTGTAAAGAAGGAGGACCCTCAAGTCTCCATAACCCTCTCTCTTTCATATTTATTTTGTTTAATAGCGCCACTCATACCAGTGTAAGGTGTTAAGCACTTTACATCGCATACACATTACACAGAGACACTGAATCATAGTGTGTAAATCAATGTATAGGAAATGTTACATCAGACAGAGGAATAAAATGTCTCTTCTTAACAGAGCTGGGCTGCTAGGGTTTTAAGCAAACGTTTGTAGTGATATTTGGCGCTGCACACACGCGCAGTGTGGTTCCTGGTGCACATAGCCATGGCTGCAGCGCACTGAGACCCTACACTGCCGCACAAAGAGGAAAAAAATTAGAGGGAACATTGGTCACAGAGTGGAATGTTGTAGAGCTGAGTGGAGTATTGTAGAATGGAGGGGAGTAGAGTGGAGTAATGTGTCATAGAATAAAGTGAAGTGGCATAGAGTAGAGTGGTATGGAGTGGGGTGGAGTGGCGTAGAGTGGACAAAAGTGTCCTAGAGTGGAGTGGCGTAGAGTGGAGCAAAGTGACATAGAGTGGAGTGGCATAGAAGTGGAGTTTCATAGACTGTCGTAGAGTGGAGTGGAGGGCCGTAAAGTGGAGTAGAGTGGCCTAGAATGAAGTGGCATAGAGTGTTGTAGAGTGGAGTGGCGTAGATTGGCATAGAGTGGAGTAGAGTGTCGTAGAGTGGAGTGGTGTAGAGTAGAGTAGAGTGGCAAAGAGTAGAGTGTGGAGGTGGCGTAGAGTGGAGTATCTTAGAGTGGAGTATCGTAGAGTGGAGTAGCTTAGTGTAGAGTGGAGTAAAGAGTCATAGAGTGGAGTAGAGGGGAGTGTCGTACAATGGAGTGGAGTAGAGTGGAGTGACGTAGCGTAGAGTGGAGTAAAGTGTCATAGAGTGGAGTGGCGTAGAGTGGAGTAAAGTGTCATGGAGTGTCATAGAGTGAAGGGTCAGTGAGTGTCGTAGAGTGGAGTGTTGTAGAGTGGAGTGGACTGGAGTGGCGTAGCATGAAGTGGTGTAGAGTGGCATAAAGTGTTGAAGAGTGGACTGTCATAGAGGGAAATGGCATAGATTGAAGTGTCGTAGTGTCATGTAGTTCCTATAAATCTATATAGGATCTGCACGTTTAGACAATATAAACTGTGGGATTGGTGTCCAGAGTGATTCCAGACACCCCCACCGGGTATGTGCGCCTGTATACCAGCTAGCTCACAGTGCCACTGTAAACTCCTCTTACCAAGGAGAGAATAGTTCCTGGCAACTATCGAACATGACAACCCTGTCCCATCAGGGATCGTGGAAACAGTGCCATACTTTTCGCTCAGTCACTCGTCCTCACTTTGTCTCAGAGAGATACACAGAATAAATGGCGGGGACGTTTTCAATAAGCATTTATTAAACCAGCGTCATTCTTGTGTAAAATAGGTTTGCTAAAACAACCATAAGACAGAAACAGATATAAATGATTATAAACACCAACAGAGTAAATGGATGGTAGATTTCTACCAAAGTGCTAACACAATGAATATAGGCAGGTATGTAAATACATGACAATAATAATGCGTACTCCTATGATGCAACCCTAACTAGATGTACCTAAGTGTACCTAGCATATATGTAGGTGTAGAGCCAAGAATCCCCCTAGGATAAGACCAACCCCATTACCTGGTGTGAGAGAATGAAGGACCCGTCTTGGTCTCGAGATGGACACCCTGCAAGGGATGTCAGACCACTGCGTGCTGGAGTGTCTGTGTGCAGGAACCTCAGTGTCTCGCGTCAGTATGTCAGCATGGAAGTCTTTCTCCTCTGACCGCCCCAGCAAAGATATGGTGTATATATACCCAAAAGGTACCCTCAGGGTTTCTACCTTGCTGTGTCATGTTGGCCGAGGATGACGGAAGGGATGACCCTTATACATAGTTATTATGCAGAAGATGGTAATCCTGCTGTGATTCTGAAACTCCTCATGCATAATTACTGAGGCTAGTTTTCTGGGAAAACCACACAATATTTCATGCAGCACCTAACTAGGTAAAAGGTCAACACCAAAAACCGTTATGTAGTGCAATGGCAGTAAAAATGTAGGTGAAAAGTTAGGTGACTACCCAGGCCAATATTGGGGTACATTACAAAACATAACACTAGAGTGGAATGGTGCAGCGTCGAGTGGAGTAAAGTGTCATAGAGAAGAGTGGAGTGGCGTAAACTGGAGAGGTGTGACATTGAGTGGAGTGGCTTGGAGTGATGTACAGTGGAGTAAAGTGTTGTTGAATGGAGGGGCATAGAGTGGAGTAGAGTGGAGTCGTATAGAGTGTCATAGAGTGGACTGACATAGTGTGGCATACAGTTAAGTGGTGTAGAGTGGAGTAGTGGAGTAGAGTGTCGTACAGTGGAGAGGGATAGAGTGGGGAAGAGTGTTATGGAGTGGAGTGTTGTAGAGTGGAGTGTCGTAGAGTAGATGGGCATAGAGTGGAGGGGCATAGAGTGGAGGAGCTTAGAGTGGAGTAAAGTGGAGTGGTATAGAGTGTCATGGAGTGGAGTGGCTGGCATAAAGTGTCATACAGTGGAGTGGTGTAGAGTGAAGTAGTGGAGTAGAGTTCTGTAGAGTGGAGTGGCATAGAGTGGAGTAGGGTGTTGAAGAGTGGAGGGTCGTAGAGTGGAGTGTCGTAGAGTGGAGTGTCATAGAGGGGAGTGTCGTAGACTGTTGTAGAGTGCAGTGTCATAGAGTGGAGTAAAGAGAGTGGAGTGGCGTTCAGGGAACTACGTAGAGTAGAGTGGCGTGGAGTAGAGTATAGTGGAGTAGAGTGTCATAGGTAGGCATAGAGTGGAGTAGAGTGTCATAGAGTGGATGGTCATAGAGTGGAGGGGGATTGAGTGGCATAAAGTGGCATGGAGTGGAGTGTCGTAGAGTCGAGTGAAGTTTTGTAGAGTGGAGGGGTGTAGAGTGGAGTGGCGTAGATTGGAGTAATGTGTAGTAGAGTAGAGTGGAATGGTGTAGAGATGAGCAGCATGTCGTGGCATGGAGTAGCATAGAGTAGATTAAAGTGTCAGAGTGGAGTGATGTAGAGTGGAGTTAAGTGAAATAGAGTGGGGTGGCATAGACTGGAGTTTCATAGATAGTTGTAGAGTTGAGTGGCGTGGAGTGGCATAGAGTGGAGTAGAATCATAGAGTGGAGTGGCGTAGAGTGGAGTAGAGTGGCATAGAGTGCCTTAGAGTGGAGTGGCGTAGAGTGGCATAGAGTGGAGTAGAGTGTCATAAAGTGGAGTGGTGTAGAGTGGAGGGGCGGAGAGTGGAGTATTGTAGAGTGGCATAACTTAGCGGAGAGTGGAGTAAAGAGTCATAGGGTGGAGTAGAGTGGAGTGTCGTACATTGGAGTGGAGTAGAGTGGAGTGGCATAGCATTGAGTGGAGTAAAGTGACAGAGTAGAGTGGAGTAAAGTGGCATGGAGTGTCATAGAGTGGAGTGGCAGTGAGTGTCATAGAGTGGAGTGTTATAGAGTGGAGTGGTGTAGAGTGTCATAGAGTGCCATAGAGTAGAGTGGCGTAGAGTGGAGTGGCGTACAGTTGAGGGGTGCAGAGTGGTGTAGAGGAGCGTAAAATGTCATACTGTGGAGTGGAGTAGAGTGCCATAGCATAGAGTGAAGTAAAGTGTCAGAGTGGAGTGGCATAGCGTGAAGTGGTGTAGAGTGGCGTAAAGTGTTGTGGAGTATTGTAGAGTGGAGTGGCGGAGAATGGCACAGAGTGTTGAAGAGTAGAGTTTCGTAGAGTGGACTGTCATAGAGTGAAATGGCGTAGAGTGAAGTGTTGTAGAGTGGAGTGCAGTGGCAGAGAGTGGCACAGAGTGGCATGGGGTGGCGTAGAGTGGAGTGGCATTGAGTGGAGTAGAGTGAAGTGGCATAACATGGCATAGAATGGAGTAAAGTAGCATAGAGTGGAGTGTTGTGTCATTGAGGCGAGTGTTGGGGAGTGGAGTCTCATAGAGAGGAGTGTCTCATGGAGTGTCGTAGAGTAGAGTAGGATAGAGTGGAGTACCGTAAGGTGGAGTGCTGTAGAGTGGAGTGTTGTAGAGTAGAGTGTCACAGAATGTCATAGACTGGCATAGAGTGGAGTGGCGTGGAGTGTCGTAGAGTGGAGTGGCGTAAAGTGGAATATGCATGGTGTGGTAATACAATGAAATTTGAGACAGCACATTTTCAATTGAAATGACCATTACATTTACACATACAGTTTACTGATAAAACTACACTGTGCACAAATGAAAATGTGTGTAAATGGCATTGCCTACTTTATTGCTTTGCTCACATTAAAATATTTACAAAAAACGTTTTATTTGTTCTTATCCAATTCTGATATATTCTGAAATACTTGCACAGTTCATTTACAGACATTTAAATTTCTTTATGTGCTGGTAAAAAGCCTTTCCTTTCCCACCACCAGTATCCAGCAAGATTGTCACATAAATCCTCTCACTTTGAAGCCAGCGTAAGAAAAGTAAACTTCAAGATCCCTGGGAAAACAAAGCCTGACATTTGACCTCTGTGTTTGATTGCACAGCAAATGTGACAAGATAAGAAAGAATTTAGAGGCCTGTTTACAGAAAGCGAGCTCTCATGGAAGAATACAGGGAGCGATGGTATACAGGCTATGCTCCACGGGAGGGACAGAGACAACAAGTCAGCAAATATAAAGCAGGCAAATGTAAACCAAACCACAAAACCAATGGTAAGCAATTGGTGGCATGAATTCCCAGGGAAGCTTTCCGAATGTCCCCAAGAAGTCTTTTCGCAAGGCTTCGACCTAAAAAACACCAGGGTAGGCGGATCATCCTAACCACACATAGGCAGTGATCAGAGGACGAAAGCAGAACCTCATTCAAATAAGCTATAGAGAGTTGGATTTTAGGAGTGTTCCAGGAGATGTATGCTTCAGTCAGAAAGATATTCTAAATAAGAAAATCAGTATTTGGGGCCCATGCTCATAGCTGTATATCACTAAGCCTCCTAGTTTTACGTTTTTACTGATTTTTATATATAAGTGCAGATGGAAAACAAGTGTTTCACTGTATCAATTAAAAAAAAAAAAAAATACAGAGAAGTAGTCTTCTTTTGAGTGTCTCTTAATGTTATTAGTTTTAACTAGCCAAAAGTTGGTTGTGCAAAATGACAGCATAAGGAGTTTTAAAAAGTAATTGAATTGTATATGTCTACTTAGCAAACTGACACCTTCCAGACATAGAAATATGGGTGCACATTCCTCTTTCAAATAAGAGTGCAAATATACTAGTTGCAGTTTCTGTGTTTCATTTTTCCACTGACAAAAAATAAATATTGATAAATACCAAAAATTGAGAAAAATATATATGGAGAGATGCAGTCAGAAAAAATAACAAAAAATAAACCCACAGAACATTGTGTCTATTTATATACCTGGTTGGTGATGCCTGGCTAGAGCAAGCATTAGCAAAGCCAATAGGTCGCGCGTTTGGGACCTCTTGGCTTTGCCAATGGTTGTTATCGATGTTTTTTACAGCTTCCCCGATGATGTGCAACATGAATACAAAGTAAACAAAAACAAGCATTGGCATAGCCAATAGGTCTCGCCTTTGGGACCTTATAAGTGTTTAGTTATCCAGCACAATATCCTTGGTGCAACAACATCAACTGTTGCATGGCAAAACACTTATAAGGTCCCAAAGGCGAGACCTATTGGCTATGCCAATGCTTGTTGACCTGGGATGTGAGCTGCAATCAACATGCCCAAAAGCGTCTGTAGAGCTACAAAAAAAAACTGAAAATGGGGAATTGGCTCATCTAGGACCACCCGATGCTCAGTTTCTACACTAAACGCTGCTTAGGTTAATATTAAGGAGACAATTTTGAAGTTATGCTGTCCATCTCACACAATGCTTTGGTTGCCATTTCCATTCATTTTCAAAGACAGCTCAGTGTCATGGAGTGGAGTGGCTGGCATAAAGTGTCATACAGTGGAGTGGTGTAGAGTGAAGTAGTGGAGTAGAGTTCTGTAGAGTGGAGTGGCATAGAGTGGAGTAGGGTGTTGAAGAGTGGAGGGTCGTAGAGTGGAGTGTCGTAGATATTATGGTTTATAAAAGTGCCACGAGTATTGTTTGGTTCTTTTGTTGCTGACTTTTAAAATAAAACATAAAGACCAGGATGTTTTAAAACACTAGAACTATGCGATCGCAATGCACACCGCCAGCAGTCGCGCAGGTGAGCCCAGGAACTGTGCCAGTCTACAGGAACACCCGCAGATACCTGTTACCGCTTGCCGCACGGAATTGCCTCCGCAGGCAGCGATCCCCCCCTGTCTTGGACATCATGGTGAAGAACACGCCAAAAAAACAAGGCAAGAGAAAAAACCCAGACCCACCTGAAGAAGGCGATGATAATAGCCATGAGAAAGAGGCGGTACCTCGGAAGGTAAAGCTGATGCCAGCAAAGGCATCTGGTACGCCTAGGAAGCAGGCATCCATGCCCGGAGTGATGGCAGCTAAACCTGGCAAAACGCGTGTAACATCTGCAAAGTCTTTAATCAGTCCGGGGAAGAAGACTGCAGATGCTAAAAAGGCAGACAGTGAAGAAATGGAGGGTGATGACGAACCTGAAGAGGCTGTTGCAGATGTCATTCTATCTCCAGCCAACGGAAATTAGGCTTTGAAGAAGAGTGATGACGACCTAGGTGATAATGCAGTTAAAGAAATCGCGAAGGCACCCAATAAGCGGAAAAAGGCAGTTCCGAAGAAAAGTAAACTAGGAGACGAGAAAGAAAACAAGGTCTAATTTCTTTGCATCAGTGATTTGTTTAATTGCTCTGATGTTAATATTGCGGGTCTAATTGCTACCTACAAGAATTATAGCTCTGAGCCTAAGATTCACCCCATTTCTTAATATTGTTGTCAATGTGAATTATGTGGCAAGTGGGAGGGGTGAGATGGTGTTGGTACGGCACAGGAGATCCGCGAAATCGGGGAGATGTCATCCGCAAGATGCCAAAACAAGGAATGCGCGTGAGAGAGAGGGGCAGCAGGAGGTGAGCCCGGGAGTGCTGCGTACGTGCGCGCACAGTCTGCTCTTTTTGGAAGCACTGCACTCGTGCTTGTGGCGCGCCCCTGCTCGCTCCCGCAAGCTGGATGCCGCCACAAGCACGAGTGTGTGCTTCCAAAAACAGCAGAGCGACGGCTAAAGGTCCTCCTATGCAGCGCATGCGCGCTGCGTAGGCGAGACCTAAAAAGGCGCAATGACTTATCCAGCCGTATCATGTTGTAGGTGCGTGCATATGCATGTGCATGCTTACAAAATGATGTTAACGTTTAAAAAAAAATTACCAATACGAGTCAAATCGTTAAATAAAAAATGTTAAAAAGTCAGACAGAAGAGTTTTTTTGTTTGAGGCGTGAGTGGAGGGAAGCAACTTGAAGGGTGTGGTTGAGGAAAGAAGCAATAAGGGGGGCAAGTAACATGGGGAAGCAGAAGCAACACAGAGGATGAGGGGGCAGAAGTGACACAGAGGGCTGGGTGGAAAAAGCAATATGGAAGGAGAATGGGAAGCAATACGGGCGAGAGAGCACAATGAGGACGATGGGGGAAAAGACGCACATGAGCTAGAGAGAGGAACATGGAACTGTTGGGGGAAAGCACATGGCCAAGAAAGCAACCTCGGAAGGAGAAACACACAAGGTTGAGCACAACATGGAGAGGGGTGGGGGAGTAGTACACAGGCAAGAGAGAGCAACATAGAATGTGGCGGAGGGGGGAAATGCAGTACGTAAGGATTACAGCTGGAAAACACATGCTCTCTTGTGAAGTGCTTAACCAGAAAGAAAAAGGCAGTGCTTCAAATGTGAGCAGTGGAAGGACACAAGTAATGCATCCAAGGTCCTCGGAAGGGACAAACACAAGAAGAGGAAGTAAGGCTCACACAAACTGACGAATAAAATCAATGGCCATGCTCTGTGCCCACTTAAAGCTGACAATAGGTCTTTCTGCCAACAGACAGCATGTGATGTATGGTAGGTGAGACCTAACAAAAAAAACTGTGCAGGCTGGGCAACTGGCAAGTGGCCACCCAGCTCAATGAAAAATGACAAAGTTTGGATCAAACTCATTTTGTTTTCACATTAACTAACACAAATGATTAGTAAAGTAAGTTTTTAATAAGTAAATCTCCACTGAAAGCACACAATCAAAACATAGTATTCAAATCCCACCCCCATCCCCACCCCCTCCACCCTACAACCACTCTAAAACTTGCCCTCCTCACCTGTTTATTACATGACTTTTATGATGGTATTTTGGTTTGGGGGTCTTAGAGTTACTTTTTCTTGTATTTTCGTATTTACCTTGTTGTGTCATCATCTAGCTTCCTCCTGAGGATTTGTAAATTGCTTCACTTATTATTGATCCTTGAATCTCCAGGCCCGCTCTGACATTTTTCCCACACCCTTGTATATCACCTGACTGTTTATGATCAACCCTCATTAGGTTGGCCTAATGTTTTTTTCTCCTCCTGTACATTTTTAATTACCATGTTGTCTGTTCTATATGCCTCCTCTTTCTCTCTCTAATGTAAAGCGCTCTGATACCCTCACGGATCTTGTTCACGCTACATAAAACTTTTTTTTTTTTAATGAATTTTTATTAGCATATAATGTCAAACATGATCATTAAGCGTCTTAATTTGACTCACCAATAGGTTAGATACCTTAGGCAGGGGACTACAAAGAAAAACCTTTGAAATGTTCATGATGGCAAATAACAAGCGTTTTAAATTTACAAAAAAAGGAAATATATTACGGGCACATATAATGAAATAATATTGCTTATTCAAATTATAAAAGATATTCAAATCATATTAGCATACCGATCCCAACTAAACCTAGTCCATATGCATTCAAATTTCTTGATAGACCATATTCCCCTAGTCTTAGCTAGTGCAAATACCCTCTCGTAGGTTTGCCTCATAATTGTCCACCACTCTGCTGTCCTAGGAGGCAATGGTGAAATCCATGCCCTAGCTATACACAGCCTGGTCGACACAATAGTGATAGATAAGAATCGTTTTAATCCTAAATCTGTTTCAGCCCTATACCCAAGCATAATCTCTTTATGAGTGAGCTGTAAATCATAACCAAGACCTATTCTGATAACCTGATTCCCCTCTTCCCAAAACGCTCCCAATTTTGGGCAAGAGACAAACATATGTAGCAAATTGGCGCCCACCAATCCACATTTAGGGCATTTAGTCTTATCACTACTATTATTCCCAGCCCACCTTATTATTCTGTCAGGAGTATAGTACAGCATATACAAAATGTTGAATTGTTGTAGTCTTAAGTTTATGGAATGTACTGAGCCCCTTAGCAGCTCTAATGCGTCAAGAATTTCTGCAGGGTAAATATCTTCAGATAAAAGATTACTCTATTTCAAGCAATTTAGAGCTATCATTAATTCTGTACTGGCACAGACTCAGATAGATAGAACTTATTAACAGCATCTCCAATGCATTGTGGAAACGTACCAGTAAATCAGAATTCACAAGTGTCTTTAACTCATGGCGCATCAAGAAGTAACCCCTAATCTGTAAGTATTTGAAGAATAGCCAATGGAAAGACCATAGGAACTTAGCAGGCCTTCAAATGTCGAAAACCATTAGCATCATATAAATGTCCCAGTTGCTCAATCCCATAGCTAGCCAAGATCCTACAAAATGAGTCGTGAAATATATCCGGGAGCAGTGAATTATCCCACAGGGGCAAATTTGAATGCATTTAGGGTAAAGAGTATTTAGATGAAATTTTGCGCCATATATAGACTATATCTATAATAGTCTTGACTAGTTAGGATTGTTTAGTCTGTATAAAAACAGCCTACTATCTGGCCCAAGAACAAAACGATAATAATAAGCATTAAAATCTAGATTAACTACTGTCAACAAGTTGCGGAGGCGTCCAGCAAATGCAGTCCAAAAATACAGCTTGAAATCAGGGAGCTGTAACCCTCCCTGATCATATGGAAATTTCATAAACCGTATTGCACACCGTGCCCGCCTATAGCCCCATATAAAACTACCAATGGCACCCTCTAATTGTTTAAAAAAGGAATTTGGAATACGTAGCAGTATTGCACGAAAAAGATATAGGAATTTTGGTTGTATGTTCATCTTGATAATGTTACACCTCCCTACAAAACTAATAGGTAACTTGTGCCTTTAATTTCATTTAATGTCTTTATAACGGACTGCAATAGAAGCTTGTACTTCACTACTTGCTCCACCTGTGAAGAAATCTGAACCCCTAAGTACGTAGCTGACAAGCAGGCACCGGGACCTGATCCTACTGGCTGAAAATTAAGAAGAATTTGTGTTTTACTAATGTTAAACTTGTATCCCGAACAGGCACCAAATATGTTAGCTTTGTCTTAGATAGAATTTAACGTGGCTAAAGGGTTCGAGGAGTAAACTGCCACATCATCAGCATAAGCAGTAATTTTTAATTCACATACCCCTGATATAACAGACTGGATATGTGCATTTAAGTATAATGAACACAGATAGGGCTCAATATATAATGCAAATAATAATGGGGAGAGTGGGCACCCCTGCCGGGTGCCCCAAAATATCTGAAAAGGAGTAGATAGTAACCCTTATCTGAAAAGGAGTAGATAGTAACCCTGCATAAGGCAACTGAGCACTGGAGTTCTTATATAAAATCTGCGTCCATTTGCAGCATCAGACACTTAAACCAAAAGCCGTAAATTTTGCCCAAAGGCATTCCCATACAACACGATGAACGAATTTTCGGGGTCTAACAAAATCATACCCATGTTAAGCCCAGATTTCTTTGCAACATCAAATGCAACTATTGCGGTGTTGACATACGCAATAGTACCCCTCCCCTGAATAAATCCATG
This sequence comes from Calotriton arnoldi, assembly GCA_963921515.1. Taxonomy (NCBI): domain Eukaryota; kingdom Metazoa; phylum Chordata; class Amphibia; order Caudata; family Salamandridae; genus Calotriton; species Calotriton arnoldi. The sequence goes on from CAWUFW010001438.1 coordinate 193,573, forward strand.
TTGCTGACTTGAAACCAACCCTGGAATCAAAGGTGCCAGCCGAGCTGCTAAGATTTTAGCAAAAAAAATTGTGTCTGCATTAATAAGAGATATAGGGCGATACGAGCCACGCTTCTCTGGTGGCTTACCTTTCTTTAAGAAAAAGACTATATTTGTCATATTCCATGAGCAAGGAACATCTCCACTGCCCCCTATATATTATATAACTTCACTCAGGAGGGGTACAATAGCATTTTTAAAAGTTTTACAAAAACTCAAGTGGTATTGCATCATCTCCAGCTGCTTTGCCTGATGGCAATGCCACCACAGCGTCCGCAATTTCATTACTAGTAATCTCCTCTTGGAGAGTCAATATGTGCATCTCGTCAAGCGTTGGGAGAGAGCATCCACATAGGTAATCCACAAAACCTGGTTCGTCAAATACATCAGACTGACCATAGAGATTCTGATAAAACACAGCAAATTGCTACACTATTGATTGTGAATGTGTATACAAAAGATCATCCTCCCCTTAATAGCTTGGATCCGTCCCTTAGATTTCTTATCCGCTATTTGATGTGCTAACAATCTTCCAACGTGCTCCCCGTATCCATACTGAAAAGAGCGATGTTTATTATAACTGGCCGCTATCTTCTCCTTCAGTATCCGCCCCAGGCCAAGGAGTTTCTCAATCAGAAAAAATATATTTTCTGTTGCTCCTGGCCCCCTTTCTTAATTTCACTGGCATGTTAAAGTTCTAGTTGAATAACTCACCACCAAAGTGCTGTCATATTAGTTTCCCTATTTCTATTTTGTTGAAAAATAAACTGCTGCGTGATAACCCTGATAAAGGTCTTCATTGCATCCCCTACTATCAATGGAGAGGCTGTACCCTCAATAAATTGCATGAACTCCAACAGATTCTTATTAACAAATGTTACATAGTCTTCATCTGTAAGTAATTGATGAGGGAAAGAGAACGGGCGCCTCTGGTTTCTTACTGCGAGTAAGTGAAGATGCAGCAATATAGGGTTACGGTCAGATGTAACTCTGGGACACACTTCCATGCTAGCAACCTGTAACAAATTATCATTAAGAAATGCCAAATCAATCCTGGAATAGTATTTGTGTGGTACTGAATAGTACGTGTATCCTGACGCTGTTGGATATAATGTCCTTCATGCGTCGCTTAAGCAATCCAAGCGAGCTAATTCAACAATAGAGGCCCTAACTTTAACCATTCTTAGAGAAGCTCGCTGATTGGTGGAATCTAAGGAATAATCCATTGTGCATTTGAAGTCTCCCATAACCGAAAGCTCCGCACTCCATTCCAATAATTCTAGAGTTAGTCCATCTATCATATCCGGTTCATCAACATTGGGGCCATATATTGTGCAAAACTCGCATTTAAGTATGTTCAATGTGAGCTGTACAATCACCCATCTCCCCCTGGGATCGGTTGCAGCTTTAATTAACTTGTATTCTAATGATTTATCCACCAATATGGCGACTCCCCCTAATGGAGACAGTCTGAGACGTACAGGGAATGAGATTATATCCAAGCTGCCTAAGTAAAAATCTATCTTTATATGCTAATTGAGTCTCAGTGAGGGATACTATGTGAGGTTTGTATATTTTGATTTCCTCACGAACTACTTGGCGTTTGCTGATTGAGTTTAGACCAGATACATTCCAACATAAACATCTAATTATATCCATTGTAAACAATCAACTTTCCACTCCATCTGAAGAGTCCATTCTGAATACCAAGAAAAGCCCTATGCCTAATAATGTCACAAAAGAAAATAACCATAGAAAAATAACATAGATCACTTTGACTTATTTTTGGCCACCTCCCCTTGATCCCACCCCACTCCCCCTTGAAAGCCCAGCGATGGCTGCCCCCTCCCACACTATAAAGTCACCTAGGAATAGCAATAAGTAGGAAAAAAGCTCAAGCCTTTTTAAAAAATCCCACTCCCCAAAAAAACTGAAACAAGTCAGGCATACCAATTTAGCCCCTGCTTTCCACCCTAAAAAAGTGAAAAAAGAAAGAAAGGAAGGAGAGACAGAACTGTCACATCTCACAAAGAAAAAGAAGGAAAAAGGGAAAAACCAAAAGGAGAGACCAAATGGAGAGACCAAGATTCAACCCCTTATGCTAGTTAGAGTCTGTGCCGCCTCTTGCTCCATAAAGCAGAGCCACTTTTGGCCACCCTTGAAAACCTTGAGCCTGGCAGGTTCCTGCAAGAAGGCCTGTGCCCCAGCAGCTTTTAGTGGGTCTATAAATTGCCGCAGCTTCCAGCGCCTGTTCATGGTGAGTTTACACAAATCTGATCGAGCTGATATCGACATTGAATCCACTACCACTGGAGTTGCTGGGCGAGCTTTGATAGAGATGGCTTGTCTTAGCAAGATATTGCCAATATATATCAATATAGGACGCAGGTTAGCTTCCCTACTAGCATCAGCAATATTTGTTTTAACAGAGTGATTAATAGGAAGTTTGCGTGCTCTCTGGATTTGCGAATCCATGTCCCAATTAAACAAGTCTGGGAATGCCTTCCCGAACAGCTGCACGATGAACTGGCGTGGATCGTCCCCTTCTTTTCCTTTTGATATACCAAATATACGCAAGTTGTTCGGCCTTTGCCAATTTTCCAAATCTTCAATTTTAGATTGTACTAAGTCAAGATGATATCATGGCCCTCTACAGATTTCTTAGCTTCTGACCCTGTGTCTTCTATATCCGAGACCCATTGTTGGAGTTCTACCACCTCCATAACCAGGGCAGATATTTTACTGGTAACTTCCGTCAGTGAGAGCTGAATAGCTATATTGTCCATTCGAACTTGTGCATAATGTTGTTGTGCTTCTGCCCACTGACCCTGCAACATCTGCATTATAGTAAGCAGCGTTGGCTCCTGTTAACTGTCCAAACCAAATGGGTCAGAGATAGCTGTGGGTGGGGAGCAGGCGGTAGAAGCTTCTCCTGGTGAGTAAAGGCAACACTCGAGGGGGACCGAACTTTCTGGGCTGCTCATAGACATAGAGGGTGGATCTGTAGAGCCTTGTTTGCCCTTCTTAGCGTGAACCTGAGAGTCTGCTGAGGCAGTGGATAAACGTGATATTAATACCTTGACTTCATCTTTTGACATGACCCAGTCCCGTAATGGGCTACCTTTGGCAACCTTGCACGCTATCTGATTATTTTGCTGTACAGGGGTAGGTTTGCCACCTTAACCTTTCAGTGATTCTCGTGGCTTCTTCTTACCAACTAGAGTATTTTTGAGTGACAGCTCATCAGTGCTTCTACAAGCTTGGACAGCCACCTCCTCTAATATACTCGTATCTGTATTTGAGCTACCTCCACCAGAAATACCAGAGGCAACAGTAGGCATTTCACTGCATACACTAGACGATTGGGGACAGTTTGGAGCTATTATACCAGACGCAGTTACTGAAGCTACCGTTGAGACACCTACAAGAGTTTGACTAACCGGATCCATCTGGGTTTGTAAGCTCCGGGGCGTAGTGGGAGCCGCTGTATGTAAGCCTTACTGCAAACCTTCCTGTCCTCCTCCAGCCCCCATATTGCTAGAGCAGTGCTTATTTTTTTGTGCCGGTGGTTTCCGGTGCTTAGCACCGGGACTTAATTAACAGGGCCGGGTCTATTTATTTTATCTCCCGTGGGTAGTTGGCCCAGTAATTCATAATAATAAATGTAACTGTCCGTCCTGTCCTCCTTCGGTTCGGCTGTCTGTCTGGTATTGCCTGGTATGTCTCTAGATAACGGCTCACCCAGGTCCAGGCATGATGACTGCATCACGTTAGTGATGTCAGTAGGGTACGCCTGTCTTTCACTAAGGAGCATGTATTCTGATTGGATAATTACGGTTGATGGTGGGCTGATGCTGCATGAGCTGTGGGCGAGGCAGGCTGGGAAACTCAGGTCTCAGGAAACACTTATTACAAAGTCGGAGTTAATTAAAAGTGCATAGCTAGGTAGAATAGCATACTTACCAGCTCGCACGCTCTGAACAGAATCCAGCTGAAGCAGGCCATATATGATTCATTCTGCCTGTCTATTGCATGCTCGTGGCCTGGGCCTACCACCAAGTGCAGTCCATGTCAGACGGATGGTGAACTGCAGTCTGCAGCGCTGTATAAAAACGCTCCCGCCCCCTGATTGCTGTGCTGCGTCCGTGAGCCTGGCAGTGGCCGCAAGTGGGTAGCAGGCCATGACAGGCCAGGCTGAACTTTAGATGCCCGTGTGACCTGCACAGAAGATTAGAGCGGGACAGTGATGTGACCTGCTGTGACCAGCCAACATCACATCACACCTCACTGAGCAGGAAAGGTAGGAGCAAAGTTACTCGGCAAGGTGCACAAGATGAAAAATGAATTCAATCAGAGAAGCGCATCATGACTTTTTCATTTTGCAGTGTTACTGTTTGCATAGGGAGAACGTGGATCGGTGTCTAAACACGGTAGTTTGTACTAGAAATTAAATTGGATTCGAGGAAAGTGAAGCGTTGTGGGACTTAGGAGCTGTAGACTGGCAATCTTACGGTAAAGTTTGGGTAGAAAGCCTATGTTGAAGTATGTGTCGAGGAAATAATTTCCATATCAAGTCAGGAAAACTGAGCTTATAAAAGATAAGAATGTACAGAAATTTCAAAGAGCAAATCGAGACGCTTCATAGAATTATATTTTTATAAAGTTTAAAAAAATTCTGTTGGAAATTTTATGATAAAACAATTAGAACTTAAAATAATAACATACCATACGTGCACTTTAATGAAGCAATGCTCTGGACGCTACTACATTCCTCACAAAGCATCTAGAGTTCTGGCGATGCTGTAGGAGACTGCACAGTATCTGGGCGGCCACCCCTATATCTATTTGTAATCACATATTTTTGCATCCTTCCTTACCACCACGGTAACACATTACAATTAGTTACCATTAGCAGCAGCAGTGCTTAACTCAAAGCTTTGGGCCATCGATACCCTTGTCCTCCTTTCGCCTTACTGAATGCAGATGTTGATCAAGTCAACAACCAGTGCTTAATTTGAGCTGGCGGTGGCAGATGGGCCCCCACAAGTACTCATTTTTGGGGACCATTATCATAGTTGACCCAGAACAAGACAGAGAAAGGAGGAGGAAGAAAAAGATAGAAATACTGCGTGAAAGAGGGAAACAGTGGAAGAAAAATAACATGCAAGAGTTAGGTAAAGAGTGTATGGCGACAGGGAGTGTAGGGTGACAGGTGGGAAATGCATGATGTGGAATAAAGATACACAGTGTGGGAACTCGGCATTCTTGATATTCAGTCGCACTGGCCGGGGGATTTTGAGCAAGGTTTTGAGCCCCGGCACTTATTTATTTACAAATGAAGCACTGGGATAGAGCCATTGCCTGCTCCAAACTCCAAGTTACTTGAGCCCTTGATCCCCTCATTGCTCACAGTTTCTGCAGTCTCCGAAGCCTTCCCAAGAGTTAGATGATTAGCATGCAACCACAGTGTGGCACCTTCTTTCTCTCCTGCAACACTGTTGCCCTCTGAAGAAGTTATCCATATTTCCAACTGGGCAGCAGTCATTAACATGTCAACAAGCAAGGACTCGTCCCATGTGGTCCATCTAGTGTATGCCTGTAATATAGAGGCAGCAGACTCTGATTTAAGTAACTTCAGTATCGATCGCCCCATAGAAACTCTGGGGTGTGTGACCCAGTGGCGGCTCGCTGAGGGAGTGGTACGGGGCGGTGGGGCGGGGCGGGGGAGGGGCAGGGAGGGGGGTAGTGGATTCGGACTTACGACGGACAGAACTCCCTCTGAGTCCCTCGGCGAGCTGCCACTGGCTCCTCTGCTCTCTGGTTGTTTACCTCCATACGAGTTTTGGCTGGGTTGCGGATCCCCTTTCCCCCACGGTTAACATTTGATCGAGGTGGCCCATTTCCACCGTTTTAACTGAATGGGCTCCCTATTAATCGCCGTCAAACTTCTGAGAAGGGCAAATGCTGAAAGTCCACTCCGCCCCCACCTGAAATGTAGCCACATTCTGCGAGAAGATAAGAAGAGCCCCACAGCCTTGTTGTAATGACAAAAGTCACACTGAAATAGCTGTAGACTGGTATATGAGTCAATGATCCTAAGATGCGGTCATACTCGCAGAGAAAAAAAATGGGTGGGGAGAAATCCCCAGACTTTAATACCGCAAAAACTCTCTTATTCCTTAGAAGCTTTTCAAAGCCCCAGTACAGAGGAGAGACACCACCGCTATCACTGAGCTTTGGTGCAAGACAAGAGCTGCAGCTGGTGTCGGCCAATGTAAGGTGCGAGCGTAGGAAAGGACGGACGCCAAGCAATCTATTCCGTCCTCCAGTGTAATACTGTTATTGTTTTTCGTCATTACGGCATAGTTCGCTTCATTCGGAGCCTCTGGAGACAAAACTTTTCAAATAAATGAATAAATCAATCAATTGAGGGAAATTCGATGACCATATGATAAGGGCACCCAAATCTGAAAAGTGTTTTGGTACCACACTAATGGTAGATGATTCTCTACAAATGCTGATAACATAACATAACACAGAAGTGAGAGCCCTATATACAAGTAACATAACCAAAAGCCGCATTCAGAACCCTTTATTTCAAGCCATTGATCAAGATGGTGTGCTTGGGACAAGAACCATAGATTAATCATCTTGTTTGAGTATATTTCTATGTGGAGTAAGTCTCGAGATGATACATGAAAACTTTAGAGAGTGGCATTGGTTTGTTTCAATATTTTCTCTCTATATCATTCACATACTTTTGTTTCATAGTATAATGTTTATGACTATTTTGCACATAAGATATGTATGTATATATATATATATAGATAGATAGATAGATAGATAGATAGATAGATATAGATATATTTGCATGCATTTACAGTTGTATTGATATTTTTGTTCTGTTTGATTTGTGGAAAAAACATTTCTTTTTTATTAATGCAAAATATGTTTTGTGTGTACAACCATAACATTTCTTCATGGGTTTGTATGAATTGTTAATTATCTATGATGTTGTGAGTGACTGGATGGCTTTGGTTTGATTCCAACTTAGCTTCTAATACTAATAATATGACTGGGTCATGCTTGGAAAATAAATTGTGGTTAGATGAAGGTAACATTTTGCAGCAAAATGAGATGGCATTGCAACCTTATTTGTATGAGAGTCAGTGGTCCTCTACAAAACATCAATTTCATTCACCTATAAATGAATTGCCTCATAGAAAATTGTTCTGTCCTGGGCTTCAATTAAATTGAATGCTGAACATCCATGGATAAAGCCCATCACCATACATTTTTTGGGTGACTCACGAAAATCCAAGGCTTTTCGCATTGCCCACAACTTATAAGTCTGAAGGACAAGTAGCTCTCAGGTTCTACAAGAGACAGATCTGCCCAGATTCTGAAGCAGGCGGCTCATCCTCAAAGACAGAGTAAAATCATAAGAGACCACGACAGGCAGATAACACAACAGCCAACACACAGACTATCCCACTAGACACAGTGTTCAGCAGCCTGGGGTATCTAGGTCCACACGGGTATAGTTTATTTATTTTATTTATTTATTTATCTATTTGAGAGTTTCATATAGTGCTAGCTAGACCCGAAGATAACAAGTTTATACAGAGAATCTGGGTCAGAGCGCTTTACAACAGTAGATAACAAGTAAAAGTAGACGTTTATGCTGCACAATCTCTGCTATTGCCAATTATGTGGGATAGATGGGAAAACAGGCTGAGCATCCTTTCCTTCTCCTGCTTCTCAGTCTGTAGTTCCACTTGATGAATGGGGTGACGCTTTGAGGGGCTGCGTAAAAGAATGTACCTCGTTGCATTCACTCTGAAGGGCTGGGAATGCCACCAGAAAGTGCTGCAGTGGTGCCAGGAATTCTTATTCCTGTGTCATGAAGTTTGTCTGCACTGCAGTCAGTGATCCCCTTCGATGTCCTGTGCTGGGTAAGGAACAGAGTCGCCATTCTAGTGTCATTTGCTTCTCCTTTTCCACTGCTTCTCCTACCAACTGTTGGTCGTAAGCAGGCTGATGCTTGCTGGTTGTGGGGGACTCCAAAAGGAATCCGTCCCTGTCGGAGAGGAGAGCTTTGAGCATCAGCCTACCTACTAACCAACAATTTTAAATATTGTATCACCTGAATGTATTTATATATGAATGGCATTTATACAGCGCAGACGAGCCACAAAGGCAACAGTATGCTAGGAATTTTCAACTTCAGAGATGGTAATGTTCCTAAAACCCATGCCATAGATCAGAGAAGTTCATGGATCGTTCCCTTCATCTTTTCATGACCACACAAGCTCCGAAGCATACACGCTCTCTGTCAGGGGTGTTATGACTTATGCGCTGCAATGTCTCGCGTTTGGAATGTGGAATGCAGAGGGATTGCAGCGGTTGAACTTGAAAGGATAACAGATCAGTTGGCAGCGGATTGGGGATGAGAGAAGCGGCTTGGGGAGTCCTTGTAGTAAAGATACTTATCTTTCATAGTACGGTGTCCTGGAAGTTTATATGTGTAATACGCCACATGTGTGGCGATGAGTGGACGACTCCCCAACTAAGGATCCACCGATTGGACATATGGAGGTGTAATTTATTTGTGCCTGTCGACGTACCTTTATGCTTCAGTGCTTGGTGTTGCATGGTGGAGAAGGTATTGGCTCTAGCGACACCGTTTTGGGAGGCAGTACTTTGTACAAGTGCAACTGGCTGCTGTGAGAGAAGCAAGATTTCGGCAGCGCCAAGGAGTGATGTCAGGATCATCACTGCAAGGGCAGGGTGATGCATGCAACGTTGTCATAACAACGCGTACGTGACTATGCGACATCAAAAAGCAACCTTTGTTGGGGCAATGCTGGCGTAACATTACGCCCCACCATTTTGGTTTGAGATGCACGCACCTTCTCACCTGTTGTTGGGGCAATGCTGGCATAACATTTCGTCCCGCCATTTTGGGTTTGAGACACACGCAGCTCCTCAGCATTCTGCATGGCAGGGTGATGTGCACACCTGCTGAGAATTGTTTTTTTAAAGTTTCTTCAGCACATCTTTGGCAGTGTGTTAATAGTGATGCGCACACCAGTACACTTTATTTAGCGTGTCTCCTGCAGTGTGTTAACAGTGATGCGCGTACCAGTGTGAAACTAATTTATTACGGTGACGCGCACACCATATAACTAATTGTACTACGCAATTTTAAATTCTTTAAATGCTTACTTGGTGATGTTGGATCGCCTTGTTGTATGCTCTCAGCATCTCACGGTGGTGTGCACACCTGATAGAGCTTCACTTGTTAATATTTTACCAGCATAATTATTCGACCGTTTAACAGCTTATTTAGTACAGGTTGTACATCGGCCAGACTATGAAATTGGGACAGTGGTTGATGCACTAGGAGTGTGTGTGACGGCAGTGACTCCGTTACTTATTTTAATTTGTATGTGCTGGAGAATGTCACATAATTTGTCTGATTCACCATTATCTTTGCCAAAACCAGGTGATCCTGTGACTCCATGGGAGGAACGGATTGATGGTTTTAAAATATATATGTTGGCTGCTGGAAATGAAAGGATGGCTGATGAGAGAAAAGAAGCCATGTTGTTACATTCATTAGGTAAAGATATATCCCACTCTGTCTGATATTCCCATTCAGGAGGAGGGGATAATTTGTCAATGTATGCAAAAACCATGAAACAACGTGACTTGTATTTTGGTAACAAAACTAATATTATCCTGGAGTGCTACAAGTTTTTCTGTTGCGTACAAGCAAGTGATGAAACTATTGATTCGTTTGTGACAGGATTGAGGGCACTATTAGTGAACTGTGCGTTCACAGGTAATCAAGATGTATATATTTGCGATCAATTAATGATGCATATGTCCAATGTTGCAATTCAGAAAAAGTTGTGGAGGGCTCATAATCATACATTATTGGAAGTTCTGAACATTGCCAGAGGCGAGGAGTTAACTAATAAATGTGTATTGGTTATGAATGAAGATAAAGCAAAGGATGGGAAAAGTCGCAATTTGTCACAAGTCTGTGTGGTTAAAGGCAAATCTAATATTGATAAACAGTATAGTGAAGAAATGGACAAAACTAAAGGGAAACATAACATTGTACAAAGAAATGCATGCATGAGGTGTGGTAGCATGAACCATCGGGCTAATGATAAGTCATGCCCTGCAAGAAATGTAACTTGTTTATGCTGCAAAAACTTGGATCATTATGCTCGTGTATGTAAAGGGGCAGCATCTAAATCCATAGGAGTGGTTAATAATAAGAGTTATGAGGACACACGAAATGGGGATTTGTGTGATGATCAGATTTTGGGCCTAGTCAGTGAAGATGGATGTGAGGATTCTGGGAATTTCCTTGAACAGTCGCTGGTATCAGCAGTTGTTGATTATGACAAAGAAAGGAGACTGGGTGTGAGAGATCCCAAGTGTGTGATTGAAGTTGATGGTAACTCTTTTTCAATTTTGGTGGACTCTGGGGCTGGTTCTAAGCTGGTTATAAGATGATTTTGGGAAATGTAAAGTATTTAAAGTCAAAGAATTTAAAGTCAAAGAATTGTGCAAACCTGGTGTCAAAATCAAATCATGTAGTGGTGAATATGTAGAATTACTGGGTGTTTTTATTGCTGAAATTTCATATAAGAACAGTAAAATTTGGGTAAGAGTGTATGTAGCAAAAAAAGGTGCACCTTTGTTTGGTGTTATCCATCAGTCTGCCATGGGCATGCAATTGCAAACTTGTGCTCATGAACAGGTTGTTCTGGTGGGTGCCACTATGCAGGGAGGGTGCATTGAGCAAGCATTTCCCAAAGTGTTTGCTGAAAAATTGGGAAAATTGAGAGGATTCAAACATCAGAACATATTATGTCTGGGTGTCAACTTAAGGTTCACAAAGTGTGAAGTTTGCCATTGACTGTGAGGGTTGATGTCAAAGCTAAAATTAAAAAGGTGATGGATGCTAACATCATTGAGGAGATTGACTCGTCGGAGTGGCTAGCACCCATTGTGGTAGTACGAAAACCCAATCAATCCATTATAATGCACATTGATTTGCATGATTTAAATAATTCTATTTGGATTGATAGGCATCTATTACCTAATCTTAATGAAATGATTGCTACTATTGGAAGAAACAAGTGGTTTTCCACGATAAATTTATCGTCTGCTTACCATCAGATCGAGTTGCACAATGGTTCCAAATATTTAGCATCCTTTAGTACACCATTTGGTGCATATCGATTTAAAGGGATGCCATTTGATTTGGCATCCGCGTCTTCTGTTTCTATAGAGGTTAATGCAAAAAATGTTTGGAGACATGACTGGTGTAAGCTATTTTCAGGACAATAGCTTAATTTGGTGTAGTGACGAAAAAGATCACAACACTAAGTTAAAAAATGTGTTGGAAAGGCTGCGAAGTAGTGGTCAAACAGTAAAAGCGGAAAAATGCAGCCTGAAGGACAGTAGTGTGACTTATTTAGGACATACCATTGATGCTAATGGAGTTACACCTCGGGAGAAATTGGTAAATGACATTGTCAACAGTATAGTGCCATGTAGTAAGGATGATTTGAAATCATTCTTAGGGGTAACTGAATTCTATGCCAAGTTTGTGGCAAATTTTGCAGATAAAAAAAGTGTATGAGAAGCCTACTTTAAAAATCCAGCAAATTTGATTGATGTGAAAGGGAGTTTGACACCATTAAATTGGAAATTGCCAATGTATCCCATTTCAGTAGTTTTGACAGCCTGCAAAACCCTGGTCTCGACAAATGCTAGTGCTTATGGTTTAGGGGCAGATCTGGCTCAAATACAAAATGGAGAAAAAATAGTAATAGCATATGCCTCATTTACATTTTCAGAAGTGGAACAATGTTATTCTGTAATTCAAAGGGAAGCTTTAGCGGTTTTCTGGGCTGCTAGGTATTTCAGAACGTGCGTTTGGGGTATAGCTTTTGTAGTCAGAACTGACCATAAACCTTTAATCAATGTATTTTCCACCAAGGGTCATGCATAATGTCACCAAGAATTGCTAGATGGGTGGCGAATTTACAAGAGTATAATTTTGCGATGCAATTTGTGCCAGGGGCAAAAAACCTGTTAGCAGATGCATTATCAAGGAGCAAGCTATTGCCAGAAGCATGTGAGCGTTTCTGCGGAATGATTTGCAGGTTTGCCGTATAGCCATTATATTGAGTTTTTAAAAAAAAATCTTTATTTAAGTTTATTCAACATTTTGTTATTATATATATATATAAGATGTCATGATTGGTATAAAAAAGGAACATATGTTATGACTTATGCGCTGCAATGTCTCGCGTTTGGAATGTGGAACACAAAGAGATTACAGCGGTTGAACTTGAAAGGAAAACAGATCGGGTCGGCGATGAGAGAAGCTGCCCTGGGGAGTGGTTGTAATAAAGATACTTTCTTTCATAGTACGGTGTCCTGGAAGCTTTTATGTGGAATACACCACAAGGGGAATCCCTACCTAAGTAATACCCCCATCCCTAGTTAGATCGGAACCATGCATGATCCGTGATGAGACTGGAGCCATTGGTAGTCCAGAACCCTAGGAAACAAGACTGATCATGTTGCGGACGGCTTTAAGGTGGATAGACTTTTCTAAAAAAACACACCTTTTTCTAGGATCTAATTGAAAATGCTGATGCATTTCAGAGAATTCAATGCATATTTTGGTAAATGGATAAAAAATTGATGTCAACATGTCTTATTTAGTCATCACCGTAAAAAATTGTTTCCAAAGGTCAAAAGGTTTAAACATAAAAAATACTTGTAATTTGTCTTCCTGCTATGAAAAGAGGTCCTGGGGCAGGAGTGCCCCCAAATTATTAGAACCCATCACTATAATTCCGGATAAATAAGATATCCCCACAGTACTTCTGGTCTAGTAAATAATCCAAATGTGTGCAAGAAAAAGTGAGATGTAGTCGTACAAGGACACACCAATAACAAAGGTACATTCCATAAATACCAAGTTATATAACAAAAAGGTAGACAAAGCTGGTGGGTTTCTGTAATACCATGACAATGAAGGTTTAAAGCAGCAAGAAATCAGTTAAATGTAGGTAAACATAAAATGACTATTTTTGCAATGCTTTCTGGGACAAGAGAGGTTTATTTTTGTGTAGGAGGGCCAACTCAAAGCCCCGGTATATCTGGAGTGCTGTTTTTCATCTTGGGAGCTGAAATTAATCGGAATACGTGGAGGGTTTAAATAGCAAGTGTACCTGTGTGACATTTGGTGTTATTGCATCCATTGAACAAAGGCAACTTTTCATAAAGCCAAAACAAGGCAAATCTTTATTCTGTTCACAAATGGGACAAGATATAGTCGATGGGGAACTCAGATGCATAGGGTATGGCCATTCCTCCATGAGGCAAACACAAGGAGATGATGGACGGAGCGCTGAAACTTTTCAGACACTCACCCCCAGTCACAGATCTGGGTTGAATCCATCTTCGTTCTTTAGCTCACTTCGCCACCCCAGTTCAGACACAGCTATATGCAAATCAGTCTTGACCCTGTGCCTCATGGAAACAGTCCAGCCTGAACTGCCAAGCCATGTCTTCCCTGGACCGGAAACAAGCATCCTGGGACCGGTTTCGGGCTAACAGCCCTCATCAGCCAGGCTAGCTTGAATCCAGTGGCAAAGTGAGCAAGGGACCCATGTCTGGGCATACCCTGCCAACTTAGGGCAAACAAAGCAAACACAAGGAGATGATGGACTGGGGGTGAGTGTCTGAAAAGTTTCAGCGCCCAGTCCATCATCTCCTTGCGTTTGCTTTGTTTGCCCTAAGTTGGCAGGGTATCCCCAGACATGGGTCCCTTGCTCACTTTGCCACTGGATTCAAGCTAGCCTGGCTGATGAGGGCTGTTAGCCCGAAACCGGTCCCAGGATGCTTGTTTACGGTCCAGGGAAGACATGGCTTGGCAGTTCGGGCTGGACTGTTCCTATGAGGCACAGGGTCAAGACTGATTTGCATATAGTTGTGTCTGAACTGGGGTGGCGAAGTGAGCTAAAGAACGATGATGGATTTAACCCAGATCTGTGACTGGGGGTGAGTGTCTGAAAAGTTTCAGCGCTCTGTCCATCATCTCCTTGTGTTTGCTTCATTCCTCCATGAGACTCATAAGACTCACTTGGACAGAGAATCAAGCAACAGAAATTAAATTAAATTCACAATAAAAATAAGGCATTTGGGTTGGCAGAAGGAGCCGCCGAAGCATTTTTCGAAAGCAGAACTAGGTAGAATGTTCTGCTGCCCACTGTCCAGATGGGCATCTCTAAACTCTGATGCCACACACTTGGCACTACCAGGATAGTTAGAATCAAATCTAACTAAAGATTCTTTAGAAATCTACGTCACAGTGTCGCTGCACCGTCAGCAGGTCTCCCTAACAGTATCCCACTCTGGGATCCCACTCATGGAAGAAGATATCTCTCAGGAACGTACAACAAGCTTCAAAATGTCAATATGTAGGGCTGCATAGCTGCGCTATACAATAGACATACAGCTGCTTATTCTTACTTGCTGGAGTCAATTTGAAAGGCAGGATATGAACCAATTTAGAACAGTGACATAAAGCCCATACATTCTTGAAGGATGACTGATAGGGTGTCAGAGTCAATTGTATCATATGTATTCACATAATCATAAGTCACAGAGAGGTCTAATAAGATGCGGAGACAGTTTTTCCTTTCTTTATTTTTCTAAATATCTTTATTACATTTTTATACATCTATTTTTCCCCATCCAAACCCCCCACTCTACCCCCACAGAAGCATTACAAACAAGAAAAATAGGAAAAATAGGGAAATCTGGGATCAGATAATAAAAAGCTCTGCAATCCACCTAAAACCTAACACTTTGCATTAAAATTACATAAATCATTTAAATAATGTGCACATTCCGGCCTCTGGGTCTTTCCAGGTATAGAGGACCTTCTATAAATTCTATGATATATCTAAAACTACATCTAAAAAGATAGACAAATACATACATGCTCTTTTCAATAAATTATAATTCATTTAGATAAAGTGCACATGCATTTTCACCCTTCTTTTTGCTCTAACCAAGTAGCGAGGGCCTTCCAAGTTTTTAATCCTTTTGTTTTTGCCCTACCCCCTTTCCGAGCATATATGGATTTCTCTAAATTATAGACTGATAACAATCGAGCCAGCCACTGCTGGAAAGAGGGGGGGTCTGGATCTAGCCATGCAGATGATATAGATAGCCTAAAGATTGTCACAGCAATGCTTGTCAACCCCCTCCTTCCTTAATCCTTCTATTCTCTTGTATTCCCAATAGAATTAAAGCAGGGGTCATGACTATTTTCAGCTTCAATTTGTTTTTTAAGAAGTCATCAATTTGTCCTATTACCAAAGTGAGGGCATTACATTTATTTATTTGAATAGTTTTATAAAGCGCGAACAAGACCCATAGGGGTATCAGAGCGCTGTACATAGTTGGCGCAAGCAAGGGCACAAACACAATGTGAAAGTAGGTGAAGTTACCACAAAGGGGAAAACTTTCAGGTTAAGAATTGGAGGTATCAACGGTGCCCTAGAACACGAAGAGCAAAACGTCATAAAATAAAACGCACCAAGAAGTGCAATACGAATCAGGGAATTTTAACAAAAACAAGAGCGAGATCACCAGTTAATGCAATTAAGGAGTCATAGAGGACTAGATCAAAATAACGTAAAAACATACAATAAAACGCATCAGTGTAGTACAACAAGAATTAGGGTATTAATAAAAACAAGAGCATGATCACAGGATGATGGTGTTAACGTTCGTTCAGGAGTAGTCACCATGGTCTCGTATGCGGACGATACGCAGCTGGTAGTGGCCCTCTCCGATGGTCCCGCACAGGATGCTTTTAGGTTTAGGAGCGGCTTGGCCGCCGTTGCGGAGTGGATGACCATAAACTGCCTCCAGCTGAACGCTAATAAAACAGAGGTACTGCTGGTGGGGAAGGACAGGAGCCTCTGGATTGAGCAATGGTGGCCTAACGTTCTTGGTAGTACCCCCACCCCTAAGTTGGTGGTCAAGAACCTGGGGGTATGGATGGATTCTACCCTCAGTTTTCAAGAGCATACCAAAAAAGTTGCTGGTACTTGTTTTGGCCTCCTTCGGGGACTTAGGCCTCTGTTGAGGTTCTTTGACCCACCGACGCGCCAGCTGATTGTTCAATCAGCCATTCTATCTAGACTAGACTATGCTAGTTCGCTTCTTTTGGGGGCTAACCAGGCTGAGGTTATGCGACTGCAGCGTGTCCAAAACGCTGCCGCCAGAGCCCTGTTGGGGCTCCCACGTAATTGTCCCTCTACTGGGGCCATCCGGAGGTTACATTGGCTACCCATGGCCAAGCGGATCCAATTTAAGGCTCTCTGCTTATCTTTTAAGATCTTGAAGCTTGCTTCGCCCAGCCTCCTAGTTAACTTACTAGCCCCGTATGTCCCCACTCGCCAGCTGCGCTCCCTGGGGCAGCATTTGGTTATAGCCCCTGTGTGAAGCGCCTTCGGGCCGGGGGACGATCCTTTCGTTGCTTGGCTGCCAAGCTATGGAATTCCTTGCCTCCCCAGATCCGCAGCATGGATCGCTTGCTGGACTTTAGGAAAGCAATCAAAACTTTCCTTTTTCCCTCTGCCTAGTCTTTTTTTGTCCTTCTGCATATTCCTTGCGCCTACCTGCTCTGTTTCTTAGCCCTGTTCCTTCTGACGCTGGCAGCGCCGGGACGCCTCTTTGCTGGGGCAGCTGTGCGCTATATAAACGCAGATAACATAACATAACATAGTCGTTTGACCAGTTTTTTAAAGGAAGTAGTGGAAGGATTGGATCTGATCTCGGAAGGCAGGGAGTTCCAGATTCTCGGAGCAAGACCAGTGAAAGCTCGGTTGTAAGATCTTTTCTTTTTGAATCTTGAAGGTTTCAAGAGAAGGGTGGACATACTTCTAAGGTTCCGGCTGGAGCCCGATAGTTCAAGCTTATTTGCTAGGTAATACGGGGTGTTGTAGTGTTTGGCTTTATGGGTCAAGCAAGCTATCTTGAGTCGGATTCTGGCTTCAATAGATAGCCAATTTAGTTGCAGACGGTCGGGGGAAATGTGGTCATATTTTCTTGAGCCCGTTATAAGTCTAGCCGATGCGTTCAGGGTAGCTCTGAGTGGGGCCAAGCTAGCTTTGGGAAGTCCAGCAAGGGGCACCAGCCCATATTCCAATCTAGGGATAATCAGGGATTGAACCGCCGGCCTGAGGTCTTCGGGGGGGAGGAAAGGTTTGATTTTCTTAAGTGTGTTAAGTTGGAAATTGGCTCCCCTAGTAGTAGCACTGATGTGCCCTTGCATGTTTAAGTGTTTATCCAAGGTGATACCTAAAGATTTAGCAGAGTCTACCACGTGAGGAGTGCAGTTCAGAGCAGTGAGGTGTTTAATCCAGTCAAGGGTAGGAGCTGAGTGATTGGGTGGGGAGATCAAAAGAAATTCCGTTTTGAGAGTATTTAGTAGGAGATGGTTCTGAGCTAACCATTGTTGGGTTTGTGCAAGTGCAGCATTTAATGTTTTTATGTCCTCTTGAGAGGAGATCTTCAGGTACAGTTGCGTGTCATCCGCATACATGTGGTATTGAATGTTCGCTCGGTTCAGAATGACAGCAAGTGGTTCCATAAAAAGGTTGAAGAGAGTAGGCGAGAGCGCGGATCCTTGGGGGACTCCAATCATGACAGGGGTACTGGAAGCAAGGGAATGGTTAACTTTGATCCTTTGCGTGCGGTTGTGCAGGAAGGAGGCAAACCAATTTAGGACCGGGCCCGAGAGACCCATCCTGTGTTGAAGAAGATCAATTAGGTTTTCATGTTTGATGGTATCGAAGGCTGAGGACAGGTCCAGAAGGATCAGGAGACAAGGGACATTTTGGTCAAGGGCTCTCAAGGCATCATCAACAATGTGCGTTAGTGCCGTTTCAGTACTGTGCCCTGATCTGAAACCTGACTGTTGAGGGTCAAGGAGTTGATATTTCTCAATGTGGTTGCAGAGCTGCGAATGGACGCAATTTTCAAGCAATTTAGCTAGAGTCATACTGCTGGTTATAGGTCGGAAGTTGTTTGGATCTGATAGGTCCGCATTGGGCTTCTTAGGAATTCATGAATGATCCTGGACCAAAGAGGGAGAATGGCTGAGTTTAAATCTTTATAAAGCTTAGCGGGTAAAGGATCACCGAAATGGTTGGAGGGTTTAAGGGATGCCATGTTGTGAAGGAGCTCCGTGAAATCTGGGAGGAGAAAAGAGTTCCAAGAGGCATTGTTTTTGAGAGAGCAGCCCAAAGGCGAGGATATTGTCGAGGATTGTGCCAGCTCCACTGATCCTGCGGGAAGTTTCTTAGGTAACAAAGTTGGGGTGACAGGTAATAACTCCAACTCTTTTTTCCTTGTTTTTTCAGAGAAGTGAGCTGTGAATTCATCACCTCTAGGGAGCCGGGATATCGGAGTAGAGATCTGGTTGGAAGGCTGGTTAGATTGTTCCTTAATGATTGCAAAGAGTTTTTTGGGTCTATTTTTGGCTCCATCCAATTGAGTTCTGAAGTGGTCTGTTTTAGCCAGGCGGATGTGTTTGTTGTAGGAGCTTCTCACTTTCTAAGTTGAGTGAGATTTGTGGTTGAGGGCATGTTTCTCCAGAGTCTCTCAGAGAGTCTAAGATTGCGCCGTTCATCATTTAGGGAACCATTAAACCATGGTTTGGAAAGTTTGACGGGAATCCTTTTGAGCTGCTTCGGTGCAATAGAGTCAAGAATGTTAGACAATGTGTTAATGTAATGATCAGAAAGATCGTCAAGGTTGGTCATATTAGGGGGGAGGCTGTAGTCTATTTTTGGTGATTGAAGTTAGCATATTGATGTTGAGGTCTCTCATATTGCGAGTCAGTTGTTTCGCTTTAAGGGGTTGACCCTGCCTACCCAAGCCCTTATCTAAGATGAGGAAGGGAATTTGAAAATGATCAGACCATTCACCGGGTAAGATGTCGCCTATTTGTATGATGTTGTCTTTGGCAATGATAAGGTCGAGAGTGGCGCCTTTATTGTGTGTAGGACCTTTACAGAGCTGTGAGAGGTTAAGGTCAGAGAGGAAAGTCTTAAAGGAACAGACAATAGGATCATTTGTGTCATTCCAATGAAGGTTAAAGTCTCTGAGGAATATGTGGCAGAGTTGATCCGAGCTAATGACCTCCATGAGTTGCTCTATGAAGACCAGATTGTCACCAGGAGGCTGATAGATCGAGTGCAACACACAGATCTTTTTGCCTTTGTTCCAGATTTCAGTGACTAGCTGTTCACAGGAGGATAACACAGCACATAGAGATTGTTTTACTGTGAGGTTGGAGCGATGAATGCAAGCAATGCCCCCCCCGTTTTACCAAGTCGATCACTTCTGAGAATGGAGTAGTCAGGGGGGATTAAGATGTCAAGAACTGGGGAAGAAGTATCATTGAGCCAGGTTTCAGTGATGATCAGAAGGTCCAGGTTTTGCACAATGATGAGTTCTGAAATATCAGCTGCATGTTTCACAGCTGATCTACAGTTGAGTAGCATCGATTTGACGTGCAGATTGGAAGTGACCACTTCTTGAAGAGAGGTGGTTATGTGACGTAGGTTTTCTTTGTTCACCTTTCTGTGCTTACGACTCGGTTCCCTGTCAGGGTCTGCAATGATGGAGGGGATGTTGAGAGTAGAGTTGGAGGAGGAGACCGTCCTCGAGTAAGTGTAAGATAAAAGAAGGGCGAGAATGTCCTCTTCAGATAGCTGAGGTAAGGGTCTGTGGGGCCTAGAGTGATGATTAGGTAAAGGCCTAGAGCTCCAGCTGGAACTAAGAGAGGAGCAGAAAGCGGGATGGTCGTTAGCTGAGTAGAACAGATTCTGTGAGTTGTAAATATCATTTCTCTGAGAGGGGGTGAGACCCAACGCTTCTCCATCTTCAAGGAGAATTGAAGTATGCTTTGCACCATCTCTTTAACAACCGAGAGATCATGCTTGAGGTCTGCAATCTTCTCCTCAAGGCAGGGATTGTTCATGCACTTATTCGCAGGACTAGCAAGCGAGGGTAGGACTGGTTCAGCAGTGAGAGGGGTAATAGAGGGTTGCAAAGGACCATTGGCACAGTTACAGAGGGAGATAAAATCAAGCTTGAAACAGGAGTCAGAGCCTGGAATGGGAATAGGGAAAGGCAGAGTGGAATTAGGAGAGGTAGAGGGTGAAGAATGTAATGAGAGTGGGGGTGAGTGTCGATTATTGGTCAGCGAACAGGAGACAGCCACTAGGTTCCGGGCCCTGCAGTTGGAAGATCCAGGGCCTAAGGGAAGAATATCCGAGCCTACCTGGGTGTTAGAGTTAGTAGGGTGTATATCACCCCCGTTGTTGGAGCGAGCAGTGGTTAACGCAGGGGACTGAGGATAAGAGGGAAGGCAAGGGAAAGGAGGAACAGTGGTGGGGACAGCCGCAAGGTGGGTGCAAACACATGAACTATATCTGCCCTATAGAGGGCGCAACGGGGGTACCGCATTTCCTTCCCTTCTCCCCACTTTGCGATTCGGTATGGTGTGTAATATAAAAAGAATCACGTTTTATAAAACTGAACCTGTAACTTGGCTGACATCAAAACATCATGCGCCACTAAAAAGGCTTGCTGAAACACACTATCCGAAATATCTAACTTAATTTGACATTTTTCTGAACATTTTGTCATATCATCCTTCATTAGATTACTTAAAAAGTGATATGTAATACCAATACGGGGTGGGGGGAAATCTCATTCATTAATTTCTCTATAAGTTCATTTTTGATCATTTCCCTGACCCTCTCCCCTTTTTCAATAAGAAATCCCTTATTTGAAGAAATTTAAAGAATTCTCTGTGTGTCAGATTGAACTTTGTTTTAAGGTTCTTCAAAAGATATAAAACCCGACGGTGTATAAAAGCACCCTATTTTATCAATTCCACCCCTCCACCAATTAATCATACATAAATTATAAAAAATCTCTGGAAGGTTCCCATTACCCTGGAGGGGAGTATAGAAATTAAGCCTGCCTGGTCCTAATAACTGAAGGATAGGAACCCAGGTTTTAAAGGCGATCACAAGAGTCTTAAACCTCACCCTTTTATAGTAACCTAGCTCCAGCCGGCGCCATAGGTAACACCAAGCATCCATCCCAATCAATAATTCAAATGAAGAGGGGCACCTCTACGACTCACCCCCGGGTGTTCCCTAAATAGTATGGTATAGTGCACTAAACAAGTAGCCCAATAATATAGTCTCAAATTAGGAAGGGCCAACCCTCCACATTCTTTTGAAAGTGTCAAAAACTTAACTGATCTTCTTGGTTTGGAGTAGGACCAAATAAATTGCGAAAATATATTTTTACATTTTTTGAACCATTGATTGGGGAAGATAAGTGGAATGGCTCTCATAAAATATAAGATCTTAGGGAAATAAATAATTTTAATTAAATTACATCAGCCCACCAGTGTTAGATGTAGATTATCTAATTTTCGTAGTGCAATTTTGGTTTTTCTCCGCTACTGGATTTAAATTCTCATTCACTATAGCATCTAAATCAGCCCTGATTGTGACCCCCAAATAAACTGCACTCTCCACAACTCTACTATCACTTATTGTAGCGTGTTCATTAATGATAATCTGAGTTTTTCCCTTATTCAGAGAATACCCTGAAAGTGCCCCGAAAGTCACTGCTTCTTCTTCTAGATCTCTTATAGCTGCCTCAGGGTTAGAGGTAACCACAACCACAGCATACGCCAAGACATTAGTACTGTACCCTTGTAATATCCCCAGCAGTATATTTGGATTTAGATTCAGTCTCTTTAAAAATGGGTCGCTGTATAAAGCAAAAAGTAAGGGGGAGCATGGGCACCCATGTCGAGTTCCCCTTGTAATCCTCAGTTGTTCAGATAATTCCCCATTTATACACACTCTGTCAGTTGGATTTACATATAAAGCTTTAATAGCCCTGATAAAATTAGGGCCAATCCCCTTTTTAAGCATCACAGCTCAGAGAAAGTTCCAGGAGACCCTATCTAAAGCTTTTTCCGCATCCAGCAGGATTACTGATACAGGGTCTCCTGACACTTGTCCTGCATCAAATATTGTTATAATCCTCCGAATGTGATCTATGGTGCTCCTCCCAGGGATAAATCCATGCTGCCAATCTACCACCATTTATCAACTACTAGAGATAATCGGGCTGCTAGCGTCTTTGAGTAAATTTTAGCTTCACAATTCATTAACGTAATTGGACGATAGGAGCCTAGTCCTTCTACTGGCTTATTTGTTTTAGGAAAAACCACAATTTTTGCTTCTGCCCAAGATTTTGGTGGCGACTCCCACATAAAAGTTTGTTTGAAGAGATTTATCATCACCTCCTTAACTTGATTGAAAAAAGCCTTATAAATTTCAGAAGGTATTAAATCTGGCCCTGTGGCTTTCCCAACAGACAGACTCAAGAGTGCCACTAACACCTCTTCCCATAATAAGGGCGCGTCTAGATGTTCTTGCTTCTCCTTTGTCAGTGGTATTTCACGCAGCGGACTTAAATATTGCTTGACTGAATCCTGTTTTTGGAAATCTGAGCCCCCTATTTCTCCTCTCGTATCTCATTTGTACCAGATACCATACCCAGGACTGGATCTCTAATGTGGATGATCTCATTGCGCACGTACTACTGCCGCGTTCGTAATGCCAATTGATGCCCTATTTGTTCACTATGCTTGTATATATTTTCTTGATTGATAGCTATTCTACCCATAGATTTCTTTACAAGAGCTTCTCCAATTGTGGCTTTCGCTAATGCTACCTCGATTTGGACGTCCTCAACCCCTTTCACAAGTTGTACTGCTATAACAAGTTTTTCCTCTGCTCGTGCTAATCTCTGATACAAATCCTGCGTCTTACGCTTCTCGGTTTTTCCTTTACCTAAAGAAAATTGAATAGTTTCCCCCCGAACAGCCTCTTTGAAGAAATCCCGAACACAACTAGGGGCGCAGTCCCTACATTCCGCTTCAGGAACTCCGGTATCCACTCTCTTATGTGCTCCCTAAAGCCCTCGTCAATCAAAAGAGCTCTTTCGAAAGTCCATACAGTGGTTTTTTTGTGTCATTGCTGCCATTGCTACTTCCAATGCTAGCGGATTATGATCCGATAGAAATCTAGGAAATCTATTAATTCTACACTCTTGTTGTAATGATTCTGACACAAAAAAATAATCTAATCTACAATGCTTAGAGTAAGGTGCAGAAAAATATGTAAAGCCATGATCAAATGGCCTTACTTTAGCCCAGACATCAATCAGCCCATGTGTGCCACATATGTTTGTCATTGATTGAAATACTTTGGGTTACCTCCCAACATACTGTAGATGCGATTCCCAATTGTTTAACAAATTGATATTAAAATCCCCACAGACAATGATGGGTAATGGCCAATGAGCTAGCTCGTTAGTCACCCAATTAATGACCCCTGGTTCATCCATTATAGATCCATATACTGAGCAGAGTGCAAAAGAGACATTCCCCATGAGGCTGCACTTGGTAATCACTAACCCTGGGCGTAGTCCGCGTAGTAGCGCTACGCGTAGCTACGCGAAGTGCCCTTTGCACTACGCGAGCTACGCGTAGCACTACGCGAACTGCGTAGTGCGGTAGGAAATGCTGTTCGCAATGATTGCACAGTGCCGGATGCTTGTCCGCACTGTGCAATCATTGCAAACGGCATCTTGCACAGTGCAAGCGGTCGTTTTCTGACGCTCGAGTAGATTTGTACTCGAGCTGCAGTTTTCTCAACGCGGACTGGTAGTTTCTCATCGCGAGCGGTCGCGAGCATACGCGACCACTCGCAATGAGAAACCTGACCTCCCCGCGTTGAGAATCTCACCAGGAGGTTTATTTTCCACGCTCGCGATCGGCAACTTGATGTTGCTGATCGCGAACGAGGAAAAAGTCTCGCCGGGACTTCATTTTGGTCCCCCCACCCCCCTCTCTTCCCTCCCCCACCCCACCACAACACAAGCAATCAGGCAGAGTCTGAACGACGATGAATGCTCAATCCCCTACCCGCCCGCCTCCCTCTCTGAATCTGTGTCAAAAACAAAAGAACAAAAAGACAAAAGGAAGAAAAAAAAAAGGGAAAAAAGAAATAACCCATAATATTCTTTTGTATTCCAATACCATATCATATAACACAACGCAAGCCACCTTCCTAAGGATCATTAGACCTTATTGCTACTGGCCCCCTGGCTAATATTCAACAGATATTCCTGGGCCTGTATCTCAGAAGTAAAGCTACGGATGTGTCCCTTGAATATAGTCTTCAGCCTAGCTGGATTCTGAAGAAAGACTTCTGCACTAATTCTTTGGAAGGGATTAATTAGCTGTCGAAGACGCCATCTTCGCTCCACGGTGGCGTGAGCAAAGTTGAGTCTGGCAAAAAAGGTCACACTTTTGAATGCCTTCTGGGAGTTTGGGCGAGCCTTATCATATATAAATTGCCTTAGTAAAAAATTACCAAAGTAAATTAGCATCGCTCTAGGCCTTTAAGACTCTCTCTGTGGATTTTATTTGCCATAAATGGAAACCTATGGGCACGTTGGATCTCCAAATCCCAATCCCACTTGACTTGATCCAGGAAGGCACCTCCCAGAAGTTTCACCATGAAGTCCCTGGGATTATCTCCCTCCGCCCCTTCAGGGATCCCCCAAAAACGTAAATTATTCTGCCGTTGGCGATTTTCCTGATCTTCCATCTTGGACATAACATCAGCTAATGCCGCACCCTGGGATGCATTTTCTGCTTTCAGTGTTTCCATCTGTGTTTCCAAAGACTCCGTCCGGTCCTCCACCATTGTCAGCCGCTCAACGATCTCTCCACAAGTTTTATTTATTTTTCATAGCCCCCCTTGCAATTTCTTAGATGCGAGCCTAGCACGGCGGCTATCGCTCCGATTTACTTCTTGTATTTGCTTCAGGGATCAAAATATAGTAGAGAGTGATGGTTCCTGACTTCCTGTAGGCATTCCTGTATCTAGATTATCAGCATCCCCAGGCTCTTGAAAAGATAATTAAGCATTAGAATAGTCCCACTTCAATTGTTGCCTACTGTTCCCTAAAGTACTATTTCTCCTTTTCTTAGTCTTCTTCCTTGAAGTATTCTTCCTTTGGTTGAGCTGGAGATCATCCAAGAGAATGCTGCTATTCGAATCCGAGCGGCCCTCATTACTTAATGAGGAGTTCTCTTGCTTGGAGGAGTCCGAACCATCAGTAAGCGAGAAAGATCCCACCCGGCAATTCAGGGGCTAAGGCTCCCAACTGCCTATGACTTTTTTCCCCTGAATCTGTCCGGATGACTGTTTTAACTTTTGTTGTGCCTGTCATGTCGTCCTCATCCTCCTTTCCAGTTGTTCCTGGTTTGACCGTGGTCTTAATGTTCTCCACAATCAAATTTGGGGCTGCTCCACTTGCATAGTTTCCTCCCTCTGTATTTTTGACAACTTGCCCCATATTAGTAGTTCCATAAATTGAATTGTCAACTTTATTGAGAGTCGGGGGGCTATTAATTTTTTCCAGCGGGGGTCACTTTTTTTATCCTTGCCTGAAATGGTGGGTGCAAACAAAGATGCAATTGAAGGTTGCAAGAGCCCACCTTCCATTTGTCCCAGTCTGAGGAGATTCCTCGATGGTTGTTTCTTGCTTCCTCCCTGCTCTCGTTTGAGCTTGCCTGGACACTCCTTCTCCTTCTGCCTTGATTCCCGGCACGCCTCCGCAGCAGGAATAAGAGGGCCAGACGCTGCGGCTCCACCCGCTGCACCTGCTGCAGCTCCGACAGTTCTCGGGCCGCCAGCCCGTGTCTTTGCCACCTTCCCTCCACGTCCTGCCATACTCTCCTCCGGCAGCACTCCACCACTCGGGCGTGAGAGACCCCCGCGGGAAAAAAACGATCCCAAAAAACCAGCAAGAAACCGGCAAGCAAGCCGGCAGACCAGCTCCAAGCACCCTTGAATCGGAAAGCCCAGTCTCCAGCCGAGCAAACAGGTTTCAGTAATATGGTCTGCTCCAAAACCTGATCGATTGGTTCCTAGAAATTGAATTTTGTTAATGTGATCATTCAGTTGTGAGGCTACACAAGCAACTTTGATAGATAAGAGAGTCCAGTTATTGGTCTGAAGAGTCCTGTCTTCGAGCGGTTAGCTCCTTTCCTTTTTTTAGAAGAGATCTTACATGTCTGATTTTTAGAGAGCCAGATACAGAGTCATGTTGGAGGAAAACATTTATGCAGTTTAGCCATATTGGTACGACATTCCTGAATTCTTTAGCCGTGAAAGCGGTGATAGGTGTCATCCACATAGTATGGGTCTTGGGAAAAGATAGAGTTAAAGCTGATTTAGGAGAATGTGCGTTTTCTTCCAGTGAATGTTTGCATTGGCTCGGTTGCAGTAAGAGAACTGTCAATTTCTTTCCTGGGGTTAATGATATTAATTAGGATGAAACTACAATTTTGTCACTGATGAATTCATCTGGTTAGTAAAAAAGGAGTGGAAGACTGTTGTTTTGGTGTGTTAAATAGTTCTTGAGGCCGGTTTTTGCATTGTTTTTATTTTATATTTTTATATAGCGCGAACTCGACCCGAAGATATCAGGTGTCAGAGCGCTTTACATGAGCACCAGTTTCGTTACAGATGGACACATTTATTTTTGTTGGGCGCGGGGAGATTAAGTGATTTGCCCAGAATCACAGGAAGTTGAGCGTCTCTGCCGAGACTCGAACCCGGCTCCCCATCTTTGAGGTTGACCACTCTAGCCATAAAGCTACATCCTCTCCCCAAACTGTTGAGTTTGTATGTGAGGTGGGTGCGTTTGACTCTGTATAGCACCTATGTGTTGCCGCTTCTGGCGTCTCTGAGAGATTCAAGTTTGGATATGGTGGGGTATTTTCTCCACGTGCGTTTAAATATAATTCAAGTCAGACATTGAGAGTTTATTTGTTTTGAGCATTGTAGAGATAGATGCCTTTTTTGAGTTTATTGTTTTCTTCTTGATAGGAGCAAGACAGCCAAGAGTGTCCCTGAGTTTTTTGTTATAGTCTTATACTAGGATTGAAGGATAATTCTTTTCGGAGTTTAGGACAATTTGTGAGATTATGGATTCACTGTAGGTTGATTTATCAATATTGTTTGGAGCTCTATGAAGTAAGTCAGTTTTAGTTGGCCCGGAATCAGGAGGAGGATGGTGGAGTATGAGGTGGAAGAGCAGGAGTAAGTTGTCTGACCAGTCACCTGGGCGAGGATCAAGAGGGGACATCAATTCTCGTTTGGCAATAATGAGGTCGATAAAGGACCCTTTTTTGTGGGTACTGAGTTTGGAGTGCTGAAGGAGGTGTAATCATTCAGAGAGGTTTGCGGCAGGGCTGTCAGTTTGTGGCTCCCAACATGCCATGGAATGTTGAAGGGCCCAAGGAATGTATGACCAAGTGAAGAGAGCAATTGATGTGTCAAGAAAGGATTGAGATCATCAGAGAAGGCTGTAATATCTCCAGTGGGGTGATCAATGAGGCTGATTTTGCAGGGTCTGTCATTTTTTAAGGTTAAGCAGACAGTCAAGCATTCGAAGGATGAGAAGGTTTGTGTTTCAATGAAACTGCCCTTGAGGTGACCTTTGAACATGATAGCAACACTGCTATAGTTGACTCAGAGGAGAGTGTCTATTATAGGTCAGGAAGAAGTGATGAACCAGGTTTCAGTGATATCAAGATGATCTAAGTCCCTTTCATTTAAATACCAGGTAGAGAACAATTGTTTGAATGGCAAATCTGTAGTTTATAAGAGAGCAATGACAAGATTCTAAGTTGCATGGCTGCTCTTTAAAAACATCTTTGGTCCCCCAGGACCTCCCAAAACAAGTCATGACACCTATGCCAGGCTGCTAGTTGGGGAGGAGGCACCAACATCAAAACCATGGGCTATCTTGGCATCCTGGAGTCCTCTGACAAAGTTGCATGCACAAACCAAAAACAGTTGTGTGAAGTCTCAACCTTAGGAAACAGCTTGTTAAAACCTCTTACTTTGGACATTTGCTTTTTAATTCAGACAAGTCCCATGCTTGACAACCTCCAGACAGCATTTGCCCACTTTAAAGCTGCTAACTCGCAAATGTGCACTTTAAAAACACCTCTGGCCCCCCCAGGAGCTCCTGAAAAAGTTTGGGATACCTGGGCCAGGTTGCTTACTGGGGAATAGACAATAATATGAAAATCATGGGCAATCCTGGCACCCGGGAACTCTCCGACAAAACTGAATGCATGAATCACAGGCAGCTGCGTGACTTTTTAAACTTTACGAAACAGCCTGATGAAACGTTTCCCCCGCACACCTGCACTTTAAACTAGGGCCTCGGAAGGCTTTCACACAAGTCACGTGCTTGATAAACTCCAGACAGCATTTACATACTTATGGACTTTAAAATAGTTTTTTTTAACTTGTTCGGAGCCTATTCCTACTAAACGGCACAAACGCTTGATGTTTGCCCACCCATGTTTTGTCTTATGAATTTTAATCAGTGTTTTTCTCTTTTGTAAGATTTTAATTAAGCGATACAAATAAAGTTACTTGCATAAGAGTGCAATGGATGTTTGAGCTTGTCGTCAGAGTTTGTCTTTTGTTGTAGGGGTGTGTGTTGCAGATTATTATAGTATACTGGTCTGGCAGTTACTCTGTGGTGGTCTGTGAATGAGAGGCATACTTTGAATAGGGGACTCTGAAATTAATAGATGACGAGGGGTTTGGGGGTAAGTTGAGCAGGTGAGTGTGTTGACGGGGCAAGTTTGTATCCATTAGGCGATTGCTGAGTGTCTCATTGCTGCTTCTAGGAGCAGAGAGAAGTACAATGTGATCACTGAATTGTGTGAATACAGTATTTCAAAGGGTCTTTAAAGATGTTTTCTAGAGTTGTGGTGAGAGGTATGGTAGGGTGCTTGTGTGTAGATTCCAGGGGAGTACTGTACTGTTTGCCGTATAGTATGATGGTAGAGGGTTTTTATTAGCTAGGATTGTTAGTTTGTTAGTGGTGTTACTGGGTGAACGGGTGGTATGACCTCCCAGAGTCAGATTCGTTGTGGTTAAGTCTGGTGCCTAGAGTACAGAGACAGGCTGAAAGGTAGGAGGGGTTGCTGCAGATGGCAGGGTATGTGTTTTTTTATAATGAAAAATTAAGAGAATGTTTATAGCCATGATGATATGGTTTTAGTAAAAAAAAAAAATGAAGTCTGTTTTAAAGATCCTTAATTATGGCTAAAGAATTTGTCAGATATGAGCATCTCTGGCTGATTAGGTAAGGCGCTGTACTTTACGCATGGTTCCCTGCTTTCTCCCTTGTCACTGTTTTCCTATCTTTCTCTTCCTCCTTCTTTCTCTCTCTTCCCACGGTCTCTCTTTTTCTCTGAGTCAAAGTCTTTTTTTATTAATTTTTTCATTACGTTTTGCAAAATAGTGGAATTGGTATATATCAGCATCAATAAACATCTCCTGTACTGCCCTCTTTCAAGGATTATGAAGCAGTCTAACACTTCCCATAATACTGACAAAAATAATGGGCATTACAGGTGCCATAGAGGCCTATTCCAAGCATGTATTAGGTCAACAATAAACCATGGTGTTAAGCTAATCAGTCCAGGCCCTGAATGATAAAATCCTTCTAGCTATTGTGCGCGGCCCCTTCCAGCAACACAGCAGGCATGAACCCACCTTATTGGCCCACTGGGTCTTGTAGTATGAGATATTGTCTGAGCAGGGCCCACATGTCCTTGGGTCTGGCCTGTGGAATCTGCATGGCAGCAAAGTCTGTGGTCATTTCCCCATATATGCAGTATCCTTGAGCAAGTCCGCAGTCCTAAGGGCAGGGCCTTTGATCCACGTTTTCAGAAGTTGGCGCTTCGCGAACAATCGCAGGACAGCCACTTGCTTTCACTCTGCCCTGGGTAAATCCTCAACATAACCCAGTAGCAATACTCTGTGGATGCAGGCAACATCAAACCCAACAATGTCACCAATAACGTGCGCTGTCTCAGCCCAGTACTGCACTGTCTGAGGGCATTCCCATGCCAGTTGGAAGAAACCTGCATGTTTGGCCTGACCTCATGTGCAAGGAGGATCTATGAGTCTATTCTGTGAAGCAGGGCAAGGGAGCAGCACAGCCTGTTCAGAAATGTAAAATGGAGGAGCTTATGATGGTAGTTGACCTCTAGACCTTGGGTCGATCTCTTCCTCCATGTTGATTTCCAACTTCCCCAATACCCGATTAGGGACTACATGTTGGCTGGAGACAAACAGTCGGTACAACCTAGACATGCATCTCACACCCCCAGGATCTCTGACCATTTGTGTGAGCGGGGTAAACTTGTTCGGTTCATCAGGGAACAATCACCATCTCGCTCTGCCAGCGGGCATGATTCTAATATAGTCAAAGCAATCCTGGAAGTCAGTGTCCACCCCTCCGCTTACGGTTCATGGAACAGGAACTTTCGGCCACAAATAGATGCCCAAGAGTCCTCGGCCCAGCTGTCGCAAGTCTAGTTTGAACCCCTTTATCTAACGTAAGAGGTATATCTGGTTTATCCGAAAGGGGGCTATCAGGAGAGTATATCAGTACTGCACCGTCCGCCTCAACATGGGTCCATAAAAACCAATGGGTACAGCGAACCATGTTAACTAAATGCATCGGTCTGGCTGCTTGTAACATAACACTAGGCTTGGGGTCAAAGTCTGATAATATAAAAAGTCAGGTCCTCAAAAATGATTGCATGAAATCACCAACACAAATGAAGCGTTATCTGCCCTGGTCACCGGAAAAAACGTAGGCAACAGCAACCTTTCACAGAAAACAGCCAGGAAAACCCAAGTACAAAGTTGCCTCTGCATATATCACGTGATGGCTCAGTGACAAAATATCGAAACCACAAATATTGTGATATATAAATATCAGGTCAATAATATCAAACAAAAATATTGTTATCATATACTTATAATGTAAATAACAAAAATATCAAAATAAAAATATCGTTATACACCAATATCGAAGACAAAAATATCGTTTTTTAACATATCTATTTTTTTTATTTTTTTAAAGAATGTATTTATTTTTTCATTTCACAATTGTTAGGATCACATCTAAAGTGTTATACATTGCATTCTTTATAGAAACAGAACAAACTGTGTAGCCACCCCCTCCCACCTCCCACGCCGTTGTCAGAAAAGCTATCTCCCCCCCTCAAGATCCCCAGTTCCTCAGGCTCTATTTTCCATATGGGTGGCACTGCTAGTGCCTCTTGCCTTATAGCTAAGTCTTCTCTGTCGTGTGGTGCGCCTTCCTATTTGGATCCGGGGTCAGACGATTCTTGCCTTCCCACTGCGGTCTCAAAATTCCCAATGGCCTCCCTCCATGTCGATAGGTCCTCTTCTGCGTTTTCATCCACCCTGCACCCCTTTAGCCTGATTTCTTCTGCTATCGCCCATTCTTTCACATCCTCCTTCCATTTTTGCTTATTGGGGTCTGTTGCGCCCATCCACACCATGGCTACGTGTCTTTTTGCCAATAATAGGGCCAATTGTATGAATCTCCACTGCATTTTCTCCTCCATGCGTTGTTTAAGTATCCCCAGTAGACATGTGGTGGGTTCTAGTCTCAGTGTCATGCTTGTTATGTTCTGAAGTGTTCCTACCACCTGACTCCAGAAGGTGTGAACCGTGGGACAGTGCCAAGCTAGATGTATAAAGGTTGCCGGGGTAGCACTGCATCTGGGGCATGTTTCTGACTTTGTGGGGTTAATGCGGAGCAGCCAGGCCGGGGTAGATAATTAAAGTGGACTAGTTTAAACCTTGCGTTGCATGAGCACTTCTTCCCCAGTGTACAGTCCTCCTTCCATCTTGCATCTGGTATCGGCCTACTTAAGTCCTCCTCCCAAGCTGCTCTTGCTCGTGATTCCACTCTGGGCATGTCCGCAATCATGGCTTTGTATAAATGGGATATCAGGTGTCTTCCCCCACCAAACTCCAAGAGTGCCCGGAATAGGGCCGAAGAGTTGGGAGCCTCTGGGCTTGTTGGCCAGATATCCCGAACTGTGTTAGTGATGCTTGCATAGAGTAGGAATTGTCCCCTTCTCATCCCCAAATTTTTCCTGTGCTGTCTCAAAAGTGATGAGCATTTCGTTCTGCCAAGGCCATACATCCCCCGTCTTTCCAACTTGTGACATCCACCTTTGAGGCCAGGTGGAGGAAAGCCGGTAGTCCCAGAACACAAAGTCTCTCGCGAAGGGGGGGCACTTCAGGACCACCCTCACTGCTCTTTCCCATACTATTGCTGCATGTCTGATCAAGTAAGGACCTGCTGTGTATCCTCTCGCCCCTCCATGCAGTAATTGAGGCAGTGTTCTTTCTCTTCTACTGTCTGCTAGGAGGTCTTTTTCCCAATTATTCTTGTCAGTCAGCCAGTGCGCTGCGTGCTGTAGCTGAGACGCCATATAATACAACTCCAAGTTAGGTAGTGCCAGCCCCCCCTCCTCCATTGGCAACTGTAGCGTCTCCCGGCTCACTTTGTTTCTGCCGTCCGCCCACACTAATTTTAATAGCAATGAATGAAATTTTTTTAACAGCGATCTTGGCAATATGTCTAGTGAGAGCTGCAGGGCGTAAAGGCATCTCGGTAGGAATACCATTTTGGCCACCGCTATGCGCCCCATGAGGGACAACGGGAGTGTATTTTAGAAGGCGACTGAGCCAGCCAGCCCCTCTGTCACCCGATCTATGTTACTTTGCTTCCATTTTTGTGCGGTGTGGGAAATTATAATCCCTAAGTATCTAAATTGATCTGTCTCCCATCGCAGGGGTATAGCAGGCAGTGCTCCAGGGTTCCGATTCCGAAGGGCACCCAGTGGAAAGATCAGGGATTTGGCCATGTTGATACGTAGTCCGAAGACTTCCCTAAAGGCCTCAAAGTGTTGCAGCGGGAATGGGAGCAAAACAGTCGGTGTTGTCAGATAAAATAAGGTATCATCTGCATATGAGGAAAGCAGGTGTTCCCGGTCCCCAATCCGTATCCCAAAGCGTCCCATGTCTCTCCTGATTTTGTCGGCTAAGAGTTCCAACGCTAAAGCGAACAGTAATGGTGACACCCCTGCCTGGTGCCCCTCTGAATCTCAAAGGGAGCCGAAATTAATCTCCCCTGCCGCACCCTAGCCGAGTGTTCAGAGTAGATCAGGCCCACCCAGGACCAGAAACGAGGTCCAAACCCAATCTTCCTCAAGACCGCCTGAAGGAAGTACCAGTTTACTGTGTCAAAGGCCTTGTCTATGTTAATGGATACCAAGGCAAGATCTTGCTCACTGTCCTCCACCTCATGGATGTTGTGCATAAGCCGCCTAAGATTCATTGTTGTGTTCCTGCCGGGCATGAACCCGCACTGGTCTGCGTGTATTAACTTGCCCATCTCCGGTCCTAGTCTTTGAGCCAAAGTTTTATATAGGATTTTCATGTCTAGGTTTATCATCGTGAATGGGCTCCGCACCCTGTTTTGGGATCATTGTTATGATGCCCTCACGAAAAGAGGGTGGGAGTGTTCTTTTTTCAAGCGGCTCTGCATATACCTCCTGGAGGCAGGGGCCGCCACTGTTGTAAAAGCTTTATAAAACTCAGCTGTAAACCCGTCACTGCCCGGAGGTTTTCCGGACGGGAGGGATGCAATAGCCGACTTTATCTCTTCCACTGTCAGTGGGCCGTCTAGAATGGTTCTCCCTTCCTCACTTACTTGCGGGAGCTGCAGATCCCCTAAGTACTCACTTAGCTGTTCATGGGTCGGGACTCCCGGATTAGTGTAGGCCTGTTCAAGGTGCCCCCGAAACACTTCTACTATCTCGGCCTGGGTACGTGCCTCTCCCCCTCTGGGATTTGCAAGGTATAGCACCTCCGTTTGAGGTGTTTCTCGCCTAAGGATCCTTGCTAAAAGCCTTCCTGATTTATCCCCCTGCCGGTGGAGCAGCTGGCGATATGATGTTAGTGTGTATTTCTCTAACCTATCGCGGGTGTCCGTGACTTGTCTCAGTAATTCTGTTTCGGTGTCTTGCTGTTGCTCTCCCTCTTTTACCTACCCCTGTAAGGTGGCATTAATTTTCCCTTGCTATCGTCCGTCGGAAACCCCCTCCACCAGTCCCACCGCTGTTACCTGCACGGACCGCGGCTGCCTGGTCTTGCAGTATCTCTGGGGGGAATCTCCAGGAATAGAGGGTCTGGAGCCTCCTCCCCCAACGGAACTCACATGTCACTGGTGTGTGATCTGACAAATATCTCGGCAGGTGTGTAGGCTCCAACATATATATTGTTAAAATAATTAACATTAAATATATTAATAATTAACAGTAATATTACAATTTAAAATATATATAATAATTTAAAAATATATATAAATGGGGGGCGTGGCCTGCAGCCAAGGAAGATGGCCGCACACTAGGAAAGCTGCGCTAGCAGATCGCAGCAATACACGCATAATCCAACACTATCCGGTCTAAAAAAGACACCTACCGCCTTGTGAGCCTGCGGGGAGTTGGCGGACAGCAGTGGAAGCTGACAGGATCCGAGGGCAAGTGTTCTCCTGCCGCTGTACGGCAGCTCGGGCCGCGCGTCCCGAGGAAAGAAAATGGCGCCCGCCACTGCCGAGCGCCGCTGCTGAAGCATCGCACCTGACAGTGAGACCCGGGGAGCTGCGGGCAGACGGTCGCGGCGCGGAGCTGGTACAGCTGAGGAGTGTTGTCGCCGGGGGGGGCCGCGGCTTACCCCGAGGAAGGCGTCGCGTCCTGGGGGCTCAAGACGCTCCGTCAACTGCGGCCGGCAGTGCGGCCTAGTGCACTTCAGCGAGCCTGAGACGACGTGGGGCCGGGATGTTCCGGGCGCGGCAAAGGTAGGAGCGCCGCTGCTGGCCCCACGAGTAACGCTGAGATCCTGCTGCCCGCGGCGGCCGGTGGCGACGCGATAAAGACACTGGCCTGAGAGCCCAAGGGGACAGAGTCTGGTGGGGCCGCTGAGCCTACGAGCCCGCGTGTGGACGGACTGGCGTTGGCGCTCCCCGCCTGGGGTGTGAGAAATACGGGCGGTGCTCCTCAGACTCGGGGCCCGGGATAAAACAGCGGCGGGCCCGGGGGAGGGGCGCGAGGCCCTAGGAGCGGCGCAGAGGTGCGGGGGTGCAGTGTCATAGCGTCTAGTGATTACAGAAGACTGACCCGGGCGGCACAGTGGTGGGTGTGCCGTGGCCTGCCCAGCGGGCGGCTCTGGGATCCTGCATTGCATGGACCGCACCTGACAGGAACAGCAACAACGGGCACAGTGAAGGACCGCACGCCTGGGCACACACCTGAAGACCCGCTGCGGCCGGGATTATTGAGGCAGCCGGGGTGGCAAAACCGCCGGAGCTTAAACGAACATCGGAGCCTGGCGTCTGGTGCGAGTAGAGTGTGTGGGGCCTTCCCAATTGGGGGAGCATTAAAGATATTACCTTCGGCTCTTACGAGACCAGCGGCTGGCCCAGGGGAGGAGCCTGAGGTTTTGAGACCGGCGTGACAGAGCGCGGCGGCGGCGCCACAGCGAGCTACCCTCTACGCAACACAGACCATAACACCAGAGACCCCCCTGGGTGCGACCGGGACCGAATTGCACGCAAGACCAAACGAGCGTGGGGGGGGGCCCCCGAAGCCGGCCTGGGGGGCGCCGCGGGCTGTACGGATACTGCCTTAACTAGGAGCCAGATACGAAACAGGAGGTCCGAAGACAGCGTGATCGGCGGAGTAGTGTACTGAACCAACTAGTGTGAACTGAATCGAGTTTCAAAGAGCCTAGCCACGCAGTATTGGCCGCCTCCCCGCAAGTGACTCCGACAGGCCAGCTGGAGAGGGGGTTCCTAGCCGGGTGACCAGTGGGCCGATTGGACTACCGAGGCATAATTTAAGGTCATGGGCCGCAACAGACCGCCAGCACAAGGCCAAACAAACCATATTGACAAATACACGGTAGCCATGGGAAGGGAGGAGGGCCACCAAGGCGGGAGCCAGCAATGCGAGGCGGCTGATGACGGGCCTGACCCATCGCTCAGAGACATTATGATGGCCGTAAAGGAGATGCGTGGCACCATGGAACCCAAGTTGGACTCAGTAACAGAAGAAGTCAACCTACTCCGCGCGGACTTTAGGAAAATGTCAGATAAGGTAGCGGAGGCGGAAAGCGGCATTGGGAACTTACAATCAAAAACGAAGAGACTCGAGGAGCAGGTTGCCACACTTACGAAAAACCAAACTGAC
This sequence comes from Calotriton arnoldi, assembly GCA_963921515.1. Classification (NCBI taxonomy): domain Eukaryota; kingdom Metazoa; phylum Chordata; class Amphibia; order Caudata; family Salamandridae; genus Calotriton; species Calotriton arnoldi. The sequence goes on from CAWUFW010001438.1 coordinate 230,039, forward strand.
ATCGCAGCCCGCCTAGAAGATCAGGAGGGCCGGGCACGGCGTAACAATATCCGCATCGTGGGGGTCCCGGAGGGCATGGAGGGCCCGTCCACAGACTGCTTCGTGGAGGATCTGATACTTAAACACCTTAAGCCGAAGCGCCTATCAAACTTCTTCTCGGTTGAGAGGGCTCATCGCGCGCTGGGGGGGAGGCCCAAGCCTGGGGCACCTCCACGCACCATCATTGCCCGGATCCTGAACTACAGGGATCGGGATGCCATCCTGCAGGCATCGCGGGTGTCCGGAGACTTACAGTTGGAAAACGCCACAATTCGCTTCTTCCCAGACTTCACGCTAAATGTCCAACGCCAGCGCAGATCTTTCGAAGGAGTCAAGAGAGCCCTCAGAGACCAAGGTGTGAAGTATATGATGCTGTACCCTGCGCAACTCAAAATTCTGGATGGTGAAAAGGCGTACTTCTTTGACTCACCGGCAGAGGCGAACGACTGGATGGAGGGCTGGCGGACCGTGGGCCGCCAGAGTAGTTCGCGACGATCGACCCACAGCCATTCTGGCCATGAGGCTCAGAAAAAAAACACACTGCCACGAGAGAACCAAGAGAGCGAACAGACACCACATATGTGACTATAGTAGTAATGGTTGCATGGGGTGCTTTCTATACGAGAGGCAGGGGGGGCTGCATGCTTCCTGAATCCTTGAGTTTCGGAGGGAGCCGGACACGATGCTCCGGGACTGTGGACTTCTCCAAAGTTGTAAGTTTTGGCTCTCATTGTTACTAACTGTGAACACACAAGGACCTCAGCACTAGCTAATGGGGCTGGGGGGGGTGGGCCTGGGGTGGGGTGGGGGGGGTAGGGTCCTTCAATACGATCCATCCACGGGGTGTGCACTCCGGTAATTAGGTATGTCTCTTTCTGCGGATTGCAGGCTTATGTTCCCTCGTTCAGTTGATATGGGGATGATGGGGCGACAGGCACTCTGCGAGTTTAAAAGGTGGGTGGTTGGGGGCCCACTTAGCAGGGAGGCAGGGAGGGGGGTGTGGGCTGGGGAGGGGGAGGGGGGGACTGGTTTGAGGGGAAGTTTATGTTTGGCTCATGGCGACTCAAATTCAAATGTTTGGTTGTGTAGTCTTGAAGGTATGCAGTGGAACGTAAAGGATCCGAGAAAGCACGGGCCCCGGTACATGAATGGGTGAACAGGCACAAATAAAGATATGGACGTGGAACGTCAATGGATTGGGTAACAAAATAAAGCGGACACTAGTGCTGCAGCATGTGAAACGCCACTCCCCTGACGTAGTGCTCCTACAGGAGACACATCTACGTGGTAACAGATGCAGGGCCCTAGACCGTTTCGGCTATAAGATGCTGGCCCACTCGGGGTTCACGTCTGGCTCTAGGGGAGTGGGGATTCTAGTCCGTAATACCCTGCCGATGGTAACCACAGGCACATGGACGGAAGACTCTGGGTGTATGGCGGCCGTGGCGGCTAGATGGGAGGGGCGAACGATAGTTTTTAGCTCGTGTTACATCCCGCCCGGCCTGCATGCCCCGACGTATACAAAACTGGGAACCCACTTGGCGGACCTGCCCCGGGGAACTCTTGTACTGGGGGGAGACACCAATGCGGTCATGGATGCCGATTTAGATTGCTCAGGTGAGAGACAGGGCAATAGGGGGGAAATGGGCCTGCGGGGCTTTGCTACAGCAATGGGTCTTAGTGACATATGGCGCACACACCACCCCTCCCAAAGGCACTACACTTTCTACTCAGCTAGACATGGGTCCTTCTCCAGGTTAGATCACCTCTTCACGCGGGGGGACCAACTGGGTGACTTCGCGGAACCCTGCATTATGGCCCGGGGAATCTCTGACCATTCCCCGGTTGGTGTCATCCTCAAAGGGGCGGTAACTGCCAGGGCGGCCTTCCCTAGAATAGACCCATGGAGTCTCAAAGACGACTCCATAACCGACAAGCTAAGAGAGGGCTCCCAACAATATTTCGCTGAGAACCTGGGCTCGGTTGATTCCCAGCTAATCCTGTGGGAAGCTTATAAAACGGTCCTGAGAGGCCAGGCCCAAGCGCTGATTGGCGCCCAGAAAAAGGAGGAATCGCTACAGATCAAACAGTTAGAAAAGGAAATCGAATCTTTGGAGCAGGGCACCAGCGAGACGCCCTCGCTGGATCACTGCCACGCACTCGTCCTCAAGCAAAAGGAACTTCGTTCGCTGGCGGAGGGCGAGGCGCGTGCCTACTCCCTCGCCACACAACATCGGATATACGAAGCGGGGGACAAAAGCATGAAACTACTGGCGTGGCTCGAACGCCGGGATAGGGAACGCTCCTGGGTGACCGAGGTAAGGGATGAGTCGGGGTCCTTGGCATCCACTGGTACGGACATAGCAGAGGCCTTTGCGTCATATTATGAGAGGGTCTACACCCCGGTATGCACCAGGACGGAGCAGGATTGTGAGGAGTTCCTACGGGACTTCGCGTTGCCCACACTGTCCCAGGAGCAAACTGACCGCCTAGAGGCTGAACTCACGGGGTTGGAACTGGGAGACGCCCTTAACTCTCTCCAGGCCGGGAAAGCGCAGGGGCCCAATGGGCTCCCAGTGGAAATATATAAGAGGCAGGCTAACGTTGTAATCGACCCTCTAAGACAGATGTTCCTCGAAGCACGAAAAGTGGGGAAGCTCCCGCCTGATCAGCGGGAAGCCACGATTGTGGTCATTCACAAGGCTGGGAAACCGGCTGACCGATGTTCGTCTTATCGGCCCATCTTGCTTCTCAACGTGGAGGCTAAGGTCTTGGCCAAGGCCTTGGCGACGAGACTGCTCTCTGTTTTACCAGACTTGATACACGTTGATCAGTCAGGTTTCATGCCTCACAGGAGCACTCGACACAATCTACGACGGCTTTACGGGGTCCTTTACATGACGGAAGACGTGGGCAGCACCCAAACAGCATTGATGGCGCTGGACGCCTCAATGGCCTTCGACAGCATCGAATGGCCGTACTTGTTTATGGTTCTTCAGCGACTGGGCTTTGGTCCGGTTTTTTGCAGCTGGGTGCGCCTGTTGTATGAACAGCCGGTAGCGAGGGTGAGAGTTAACGGAGCGATGTCTCGAGCGTTTCCCCTGCGCAGGGGCACCAGGCAGGGGTGTCCCCTGTCCCCTCTCCTCTTCGCCCTGGCCCTTGAACCGCTGGCTCACTGGATCCGGAGGGACAGGCCTTTCTGGGGCCTGGCACTCACTGATGAATGGGAGGAGCGTATATCCCTATACGCAGATGACATTGTCCTTTACATGACCAGACCCTACCACTCAATAGCGCAGGCGCTTCATCTCTTCGAACTGTTTGGTAGCTATTCTGGCTACATGATTAACTGGGCCAAATCTTTGATTTACCCCCTCTCGGGCCCTCCCCCGCGGATTCCGAAGAGGTGTCCTGCCTCGATAGCGATAGATGGATTCAAATATCTGGGGGTGTACGTCACCAGAGACAGGGCGGAGTTATTCACCAAAAATCTTGAGCCCCACCTGGCACGGCTAGCATCGGACGTTACACACTGGAGGTCCTTGCCTCTCTCCCTGATGGGACGCGCCGTGCTATTTAAGATGCTGGCATTGCCGCGCCTCCTATATATCCTACAGAACACACCATACCCGGTCCCCGGCGGGGTGTTCAGGCGCATATCCAAGGCTTTGCGGACGCTGCTCTGGGAGGGTGGGAACCCGAGGATAGCGTTGCGAAAGCTCACAAGAGGGGTGTACGACGGGGGGCTGGCCCTCCCGGACGTCCAACTGTATTATTGGGCATCCCAGCTGCAGGTGGTCAATGACTGGGTATATGCGGCAGGTTCGGAACCAGCTTATAGGGTAGATAGGTATGTCATGCCGGGAGGCAACTGCGAGCCGCTTCTATACTCACGGAAACAGTGCAGGGATCTACCTTCGCACACGGGGGTCGTGCTTCAGTGCTGGAGGGAGGCCAATAAATTTCTGGGGTGGGCAGGCACCCTAACGGGTAAGACCCCACTCTGGCTTGGAGACCAGCTAACGGAGGTGACAAGACTAACAGGCTTCAAGGGATGGACATTAATTGGGATCGACTACCTGGGCGATGTATGGAAAGGGAATGCCCCTAGATCCTTTGACTATCTTAAAAAAGAGTACCAACTACACGACTCCCAACACTATCACTATCTGCGCCTTACACACGCCCTGCGCTCCCACATACACACAGACACTTCGATCCCGGAATATTTCCCTATGGAAGACAGGCTCCTCCTCGACCCCATTCTAGGAAAACCCACGTCCACTATCTACCGCAAACTCATAAACAATATGCCTGACCCCTTGGTGTCCCTGCGGGAGAGATGGGAGGGGGACATTGGATGCCTGGAAGACGAGGATTGGCAGGATGCCCTGCAAAGCCCCCGCAAAATTGCAATCCGGACTAGGTTCCGTCTCATGCAATTAAAAATCTTGCATCGAGTGTACTACCCGCGAACCCATCTGTTCTCATGGGGCAAGAGCCTGTCCCCCCTGTGTGTGAGGGGATGTCAGGGGGAAGGTACATTTTACCATATTTTATGGGAATGCCCGAATATAGTGCCCTTCTGGACCAAAGTAGCACACACGATGGCAACAGTGGTGGGATCACCTGTCCCGGTGGAGCCCAGGTGGCTATTACTTATGATTAAAGGAGCCACGGACTGGTCCAGGTATAATGAGATCTGGTTGGCAATGGCAGCCGGGGTGGCGAAACGTAATATAGCCAGTTGCTGGGGGGCGCAGGCGCCCCCACAATGGGACCAATGGCTACGAGACTTGGACTGGTGTCAGAGGGCAGAGGAAACGATCTACAAGTCCAGCGGCTGTGTAAAGAAATGGAAGAAGGTATGGGGGCCTTGGCGGAAGTATCGAGCCTCACGGGGTGGGGTTGGGCAGGGGGTATTAGTGTAATTGGTCCATTGTACTGCCAAGTTTGCCTTCGATTGTACGACGAAATGTGGTTCTCCTTCATGTCAATTGAACGCTGCTGTATATTGCATGAGATCATGAGCAAAGTTAATAAAAAGATTTTTTTTAAATATATATATATATATATATATAAATGTTAAACTTATTTTTTTAAACATGTATATCTATGTGTGTATGTTTATTTAAACATATATCATTTAAAACTACTAAAATAATAATTTTAATTTAGATTATCATTTACTAGCTTTTTGCAAACTAAAAAAATATAACAGATAAAAAATAAAAAATAAAAATGAAGGGCGTGGCTTGGAGGCCAACAATGGCGGACGCATGAGCCTGCTGCTCTGCCCCCGCCCGATTATAATCCTGCGATATCTGGCAGCAGAGCGAACAGCGAGTTCTGGGCAAGCTGTCCACCCTTCCAGAGAGCACAGTACTTCGAGTATACAGGGTCGAAACCACGAAATCGCCATGATAGCTGACACAGATCAGCGTCCAGTTGCGAGCTGAAACCAACAAAATGGCGGGCTCAGATGGCGGAGGCTTGCCGGCCTCAAGTGTGGAGGGGCCCGGCGCTCTGGGAGGTAACCGCAACTGGTGAGCGGCGGAAGAACAGCGGACCCGAAGGGAACTTTGGGGGCAGCCCACTCTGGCTGCAAAGCTGCGAATCTTAGGAAGAAAGCCGAAGCCGCTCTGCAACAGAAGGCTGCTGGAGACGCTGTGACGCTCCGGGAGCCGTGGCGGCTCATACGAGCAGGAAACAGCCACTGGACATCTACCTGGACGGGTGACAGCCTGCGACTGCTGGAGAGGCCAGAGGAGGAGACGGAGCTCCAGCCGAGACCTGGGCTGGCATGGTGGTGCCATCGGAGACCAGCAGCATTCTTTCCGGGCCAAGACTGCACAGGCCCCCGAGTTGGTGAACGACGGAGTGGAGCTGTGAGTACTCGGTCGGGCACCCGGGGCCTGGGCTGAGTGTGGCGGAGGGAATGGGGCCGCCCCCTTAGACGATTGGGGAACCTGGACCTGGGCCATTGCCGACCCAAGTAAGAGACCTCCCCACAACCTGGTGTTTCTCCTGGGGCAGCAGCCCCTTTAGTCTTGGACACCCTACACCATCTTTGTGACTCACTGGGCCTGGGGAGATTTCCACAGGACTCTCCCTCGTGGGAGTGCATGATTGCTGCCTGGTAACAGGGGCCCTTGGAGATACCCGAAGGGCGAAAGACGCGCACCCCCTGAAGAGGGCGTCTGCAGAGGTAATCGGGGGTGGCTGGGACTGCAGGAATTCGGGGCCTGGTTCGGGGCCCAGCAGTGAACCAGTGACCATTTTGAGAAAGGGAGAGATGTGAGTGGTCCCCCCCTTGCACTCACCCCTTTCCCTTTGGAAAACTGACTCCTGCTGAGAGGGACCGGGGGCCCCTGGCCTGGTCGGGAACCGTGGATAGGCTCGTGGAAGGGCGGGGTGAGGAGAGACTAACGTGGGGAGGCCATGGTGGGCAATACCTCATCATTGTAGACTCTAGACTGCCCTAACGGACGTGATGCCCCCAACCCGCACCCTTTGAAGAATTCCATATACCTGTTTGGGGTGGCTGGGAGAGCTGCGTGGGTTCTGGACCTTGACTCCCCCCGCGTGGCACAGCAAGAACCCCAGACTGTGGTGGGAAACAGCCTCCTGGAGCTATTTACACACCATTTCCCTCTGTGCTCGCCTACTGTTAGGTTGAGAGTTCCTTACTCCCATCGGCGAGTGGCGTGTTACCTATTGCACAAAAAGGCAACAAGGGAAGGAACTTATTAAAACAATATTAGGGTGGCACCTCTTGTCGATATCCAGCGGAAGCTCCTGGAACACCTCTCTTTGTGCAGATGGGCAAACCCAGAGTAAAGGCGGCCGGAGCACCAACAGATCAGGGAGACGACACCATTGAACAACAACCAAAAGCTCCGGCAGGGGTAGACCCGGTTCAGCAGCAACTGGCCAAGATACTTGAGGTCATAGCGGACACCAAGATCACCCTCCACCAGGACATTAGCACAGTATAGGTTGGGCTGGGACTGCTTCGTACGGAACATCGTAAACTAGCAGAGAGTGTGGGGATAGCATAAACCTCCATTGCAAATCTTCACTCTGTTGGAATGAAAATGTTTTCGTTATTTTCCCCGTGCATTGTCCTATGTAAGTTAGCATTCACGGCACCATTTTATGTTTGGCCACCATTTTGAACCATGCTCGAAACTGCTTCTTGCCTCTTTGAGAAAACGGGTTGTGGAAAGTTTCATTTCTCCAAGGTTGGGCCTTGCTCTGCTAATGAATACACTGTTCTTATTAGCGCATACCTTTCCCACTAGATAGAGGCCTTCTCCCACTAGTCTAGGAGCGGGCACGGACAGAATGACCTTGGGTAAGAGATAGTATGTGCCTGGCCTCAGAATCAAAACCTATCCTTCTGTACTTCTTTGTTTAGCTGCATCTGCCTGGAAAATTCCATTATGGGCGTGCCTTCATTGGTTCTGAATTGTACATAATGTATCTCCATGTTTGCTGATGTCAGTCCTCTCTGCAGCACCCCTAAGAGACTGGGCAGATGGGGCTCCGCTCGAGTGTATCTGAATAAACATATATTGGTTTGTATTCTCTACTGCCTGACCGACTCTTCATTTGGTATGGAAGGCTGAGAGGTGGTCGTGAGTGACTTGGGTGACCCTAAACGGGCCACTTCCTTCAATTGGCGCCCGAACACGGACTCCTTCGGGTGAGTGACCCATCCCGTCCGGCAGATGGGTGGGGAGGTAGGGGCCATCGTCGGAACGGACGGACGGATAAGGGATCCCTGCATGAGAGAGTTCCTCTACGCGCAGCTGACCCTTCTGTCCCGCCGGACGGTGCCTCGCCCAGTGGTCATCCCGACTGGAGTCCTGAACGACGAAACCCTTGGATCTGACCGTTTGGTCTGAAGAGTCGGCAGTGGAGAATAAATTCGTTTTGACCTGCATATATCAGGTGAGTTTGTTTTGATCTTTGTGGATATGGTACCATTTTGACTTGTATTTGATACGGTCTGAGGACCATCTTTGGGATCAAAGCACTTGCAATTGCTTTGCCAGGCAACATAACAAATTTGGGTTCCTTTTGAAAATGCATGGGATTAGTCGATTCTTGGTTTCTTGTTGTCGTTGTTGCTCTGCAGATGCTCGATTGGAAGAAGCTCAGCCGGCGCCTCCAGAAGGCACTACAAATTTTGATATGTATGTGAAACATGGTCTTGGCCCTATTATGTTTAGTACATTATGGCACAAATATACGAGGGACAACGCCGCGTTGCAGTGGCCGTTGACGGGCACTTTTGATGAACAGAAAATTGTTTTTTTACAGGAAAAACTGTTTGCGAAACGAAGTAGGCAGTCTATGTTTGATTCTCTTCGAACGTGGCAAAAGGAGGCTAAACAGAGACGGTTAAAGATGAAAAAGGAGGCACGAAAGGAGAGAATGGAAACATTGACTCAGAAAGCTGTAGCACATGATAAAGAGAAACAGGAGATAGGGATAGAACATGAAGATAGGAGGTTTCGATTGAATATTGATAAATCTTATGTGGCCCAAGAAGAAAAAGATACTTTTATGGAGGAGTTATTAGATAATAGGCCCCCACCCCCATATGCCCCATAAAGAATATATCCTACTATTCCATTGCCCTCACAACTGCCTGTTACTGTTGCTTCTACTGTCTCTGTTCCTGTATCTACTGCTGCTTTTTCGACGGCCGCGGCATCAGCTCCTTCTCTTCTTTCTCTTCCTTCTGCTTCCTTGCGGTCTGCAGCAACTGTGACTATTAGCACCCCCTCACGCCCATTGTTTCAGCATCTTTCTCGCCAGCTTTTTCTCTTGTGACGCAGCCCTCAGCATCGTTGATACCTGTTACTCCGGTTGCCTCTCCTTCCCATGTTTTTCATCCCCCGGTTTCCTTGAGTGATGGGACGCCTGTATGCGGGTTTGGAGACGGAGATTGGACAAAGTTTAAAGAGCGCATGGGTCCGTATGTGCGATCTGAAGTGGGAGATGCAGAGAAAAAGGTAGTGGCTAATCAGGCTGCGCAGTGGGCCCGAAACCTGATTTACAGTGTGAAAGATGTGTGGAATGTGATGAAAGATTATGAGCCTTTTGTACAACAGCATGCCCTTAAGCATATGTCTGCTACTCTGATTAGTCTTTGGGAGCAGTGTTTCAAAGATGCAGCCCCACAGATTTTATATGATATTAAAGATCATATATATGTCACTAATATGGGGCCTGATCAAGTTTTTGGCAGTATTATGACATTGATTGCTTACCGGGGTAGGCTACTCGAGAAAAGCCCCACCCCAGTATCTCAGTTTCCGATGCTGGAGGTTCATCCTATATATCACCCCGAAATACCAGAGTTAACGGAGCATGGTATTTCCACTAGACCAGGTGTGGCGGCCCGTTTCCAAGAACAATGGGTTTATACTCCATGAAAAAGGAGTGAAGTTTTGTCTCTTAAGACTCAGTTACCTGATCCTAGAAAAAGCCTACTGCATATTATAAAGAATTGACTGAAGCTGCCTCTTCAACAGTAATGACACTTGCAGATATTGAAATGTTCTTTGGTTTATTGGTTCCGGTTGATATTTGGAGACAAGTGCACACACAAGATCATGTTGCGGAATTGGGTGGTACATGGGATCAAATTAAGGTATGGTATCAAGAGAGGAAGCCCGGTGAGAAGCCTAAAGAAGAGATACTTGCTTTGCCAGGCCGCATTATCACGTATTTGCATTCTCTTATTCCACCGAGAAAGGTTGATTGGGACAAGTTGACGGCTTGTCGCCAAAAGAAAGATGAGAGTGTGGCTGATTTTTTCACTCGGTTTGAAGATGTGTTTTTGGATTATAGTGGGCACGATTTGTCCGGGGTGTTTGGTTGTTCGTCAATAGATTTGTTTCAAATTTGCTTCCTGAAATAGCGACTCGATTGCAGGCTTCCAAGAGCACTTGGTCCACCTCTTCCCCTTCTGTTATTTTGAATATGGCGCAGTATTATGAACACAGGGAAAATGAGGATAAGGAGAGGACGGAGAAGAAGCATAAGGATTTGAAGACGAAGGTGTTGTTGCAGCAGGCTTCTAGAGGGAATGGTAGAGGACGTGTTTGCATCAGGCTTCTAGAGGGAATGGTAGAGGACGTGGTGGTGTGGCCCGACAGCTGCCACGCACTAGCAGGCAGCCTAATACTACGCCTTTAGGGCCGAATCAGTGTGCGTATTGTAAGGAGGAGGGACACTGGCGTAGCGAGTGTCCTGTGTTGTTGCAGAAGGTGGCTGTCCCCAGAGGACGAGGTTCTCGTGGATGGGGTCGTGGAGCTGGAGGAGTGGACAGGGTTCAGAATGCTGCAGCCCCACAGGGTCGTTCTGATAATAATTACTTTGATGACCCTCGGGGCGGACAGTATTATCATGATGACTATGACACAGATGAGGTGACAGGAATGTCTTACAGCTAGGACAGCCAGGGACAGAGTGAGGGACCAGTTCTGAGACCTGTAGATCAACGCGGTCCTTATGTTACTGCGGACTTGCAAGGCTTGGCTAAGGAATTTTTGGTGGATACAGGTGCAACGAACAGTTCTATTTCTCGCTCTTTGGTCCCTGGGGCGGCTCTGTCTGGCCATAATAATGTTTCGGTAGGTTTCTCTGGTGTACCGGTTCTAAGCCCCATTTCAAAACCTCTTGCATTGACTATTGGTCCTTTCACTGTGGATTCGCCATTTTTGTTGACATCTAATTCTGGAGAAAATTTGATGGGTTTAGATTTGTTGAAGAAATTGCATGCTACGATTTACTGCTCCCCAGCAGGTGTTTACATGACAATGGGTCCGGATGTGGCACGCGCTAAACAGTGTCTGTGCAAAGATGCGCCTCTTCCTGCTGAGTTTAAGGATGTGCCGCCCACTTTGTGGGCAACAGGCGACACAGATGTGGGACTGTTACGGATACCGCCGGTTTTGATCCAAGTTAAAGACAATGCTATTTTGCCTCGTATCCCTCAGTATAAAATACCGCAGCCAGGTGAGCGAGCTTTATTGCAAATTTTACAGGATTTGATTGAGAAAGGTGTGGTGAAGGAGACGACTGCTAATATTTGTAATAGCCCTATTCCTCCCATTCTAAAATGGACACCTTCGGGTTCCTCTGATGATCAGGCAGATGTTTATCGTTTTGTGATTGATTTGCGCGAAGTTAATAAAATAGTAGTTCCCCAGTTTCCTGTGGTCCCTGACATTACCACTCTTTTGACAATGATTCCTTCCACTGCTAAATTCTTCTCTGTCATTGACTTGAAAAATGCATTCTTCAGTGTTCCTATCCATCCAGATAGCAGGTATTTGTTCAGTTTTACACTAGCTGGCAGAAGTTTTAGATTCTGTCGAGCTCCTCAGGGCTATACTGAGAGTCTAAGTATCTATAGTCAAGCTTTAAAGAGCCAATTGGATTCCCTTTCGCTTCCTACAGGTAATGTATTGGTTCAGAACGTTGACAATCTCCTCATCGCTTCTGACACAGAACAAGGTTGCAGGGATAGTACGGTTAAACTATTGTTGCATTTGGCACAGCACGGACATAAGGTGTCCCTTTCCAAATTTCAGTATTGTCGACAGGAGGTCACCTATTTAGGTCACCCACTGTCGAAGGAGGGTAGGAGATTGACTCCTGAGCGCATCAGTACCATTGTTAAAATGCCCGTTCCACAAACTCAGAAAGAGGTGCGCGCTTTCATAGGTATCACTTCTTACTGTCGTCAGTGGATACCTAACTACTCCTTACTAACCAAACCCTTGCTCGCACTAATCACTAAAGATGTGCATGAGCCCCTGCCTTGGACGCCTGAATGTCAGCAGTCTTTTGAGCAACTATAGAGTGTGCTTTGCTCGGCTCCAGTGCTCGGCACACCTAACTACAACAAGCCATTTGTATTATATGTCCGTGAGACGGCTGGTTGTGCGCTTTCTGTTCTAACGCAACTATTCGGAGATAAGCAACGGCCATGGGCTTATTTCTCCGCTGTTCTTGACCCTGTCGCAAGAGCCCTCCTGAGCTGTCTAAGAGCTGTCGTGGCCATGGCCGTCTCGATAAGACAATCGGCTGGACTCGTGCTTGATACTGACCTCACAGTTATGGTACCCCATGCTCTGGATACACTTTTGAATAAGACCAAGACACAGCACCTCACCAGTGCACGTCTGACCGGTTATGAATTGACACTATTTGCAAAACACATCACGATCAAAAGGTGTGCCACTCTGAACCCAGCCACGTTACTACCCCTCCCTTCTGAAAATAATGAAAATGAGAAACATGATTGTATCTTCCGGACAGAAGAAGAGACGAAGGGACGGGTAGACTTGACTGATGTTCCCTTATCTGACCCACAAGGGTAACTATATGTTGATGTCTCTTGTTTCAAATTACCAGAAGGCACTACAACCGCTGCTTATGCTATCACCACATTGCGTACAGTCGTAGAGACATCACGAGTCCCTTATCAGTCGGCCCAAGCAGCTGAGTTTGCTGCCCTTATTCGAGCTTATGAATTGAGCGAGGGACTAGTTGTCAATATTTATACTGACAGCCAGTATGCCTTCGGGGTCGCGCACAACTTTGGGCGACTCTGGGCTGAGAGAGGGTTCCTTACTTCCCATGGTACAAAGATCCAGCATGGTCACCTTATATTGAGGCTTTTGTCTGCTTTGACACTCCCTAAGAAGTTGGCAATAGTGAAGTGTAGTGCCCATAGGAAAATTACTGACGATGTGGGTAGGGGGAATGCTTTTGCTGACCAGACAGCTAAGGAAACGGCACGGACTAAAATGAAGAAAATGTTTGTAGCAGGTCCCGCTAGGTGGGTGCCTGAAGTCACTATGTTTGAGGATACACTTGAGAATGTGAAGGAAATACAAAGCGAGGCTACAATAGAAGAATTAGCAATATGGCAAGAAAGCACGGCACAATTGAACGATGAGGGATGTTGGATTGACAAGTCAGGGAAACAGAGATGGATGTTGCCAGATGCATATGTTTTCCCTGTGGTCACGATGGCCCATGGCCTAGCCCAGATGAGTGCTAAAGGTTTTTGCAAGTTGTTAGACCCTGTATGGCAGAATGACAACATTTAAAAAAACAGCTGCACATTTAGTGAAATACTGTATGGTGTGTATGATGCACAATCCTGGAAAAGGTACCGCTACACCACCCGGTAATTTTGCACCACCTACTTTTCCTTTTGATGTCCTCCAGATGGACTACATAGAGCTGGACCAGTGTAATAATTTGAAGTATGTGTTGGTGGTTGTCTGTGCATTTAGTAAATGGGTTGAGGCAAAGGTACTCCTGAAGGAGTTCTTTCCTCGTTTCGGCTTGCCCCGTTTGATTTGGAGTGATAACGGAAGTCATTTTAATGCCAAGGTCATTCAGCTAATTTGCGATGGTTTGCACATAAAACAGAAGTTTCATGCTGCAAACCACCCGCAGTCGGCAGGTTTGGTTGAGAAGTACAATCGTACTCTCAAACTGAAATTGGCAAAGATTCAGGAGACAACAGGGTTACATTGGCCAGATGCTTTACCATTAGCTCTTTTGTCGACAAGAACAACAGCACATTCTAGGACAGGATTGTCGCCGTACGAGGTCGTGTTTGGGTGCCTGGCAAATTTCTGGGGCGTCTCGCGTCCTCAGTTGTTTTCAGATATTGAGTATCCGTTATTGATCGATTACCTTTGCCAGTTAACTGAAAATCTGCTTTCTATTCACCAACAGGTCCGGGAAACCCTGCCAGATATACCAGAGGGGCCCGGACACGATATCCAGCCTGGTGAATGGGTCCTCGTGCGCAACTTCCAGCGGAAGAAGAGTTTGGATCTGCGGTGGAATGGGCCGGAACAGGTCCTTCTATCCACGCGCACCGCTGTGAAGGTTGCCGGCCGAAAGAACTGGGTGCACCCCACCCACTGCCACAGGATCCCTTTGCCCTTGCCCTATGATCAGTGGGTGAGGGAAGGAATTGGGGACTCTGAATGCGAGAAGGTGCCTCAGTTCGTCCCCTTTAGTGATGCAAGGCTGACTTGGACCCAAACGGAAAAGGAGAATGATGAAGTGCTAAATGCAGCGGTTCCCCCAGAAGTACGAGCTATTAAGGTGCCGCTGTTTGTTGATCCAATGGTGCCTGGAGTGACCAGGTACAATCTGTGTCCTCGGCTGAGGAATAGTGCACAAAAGGAGAAGTCAGATTAGACAGGGATGGACTGTGCAAGTTAGGATGTACTTTGCTGTAGTACCAACGGAGTTAGTTTAGGGTGAAGTGAGATTTGTGCATTGTTTTTGACATTGGACAGGATCAATTGAACGTGATCCCTTGGAGGAGGGTACATTATCCTGATCGACGTGGGATACATCACGAGCTTAGGACTGAGCAAGCTCCACCGCCGGTGCTCAAAAGCGCCAACGTTTGATGAACAATAGGAGCCTGTACCAGTGAGGCTCTGACGGACACTGGGAACACTTACCTTTACTATCATTTTTGATGCATTTCTCTCCTTGCTTAATCATGCATCCCTTTGGTCGGCCTATTGAAGAGGAGGAACAGCCATTTGCACCACCGCGTTCAATGAGGGGTTGGTCGACAAAGAGTAAAATAATTGGCATATTAATCGTTGTGATTGCACTAGCAACAATACTTGGAATATCCTGGTTTTTAGAGGAGAAATTTCCTGTATATTCCTTGTTTGGTACAACTTTCACTCCCCCTGAACACATTTTTGTTACTCTAGCCCCTCACAAAGAAGCGCATAGAAAGTCCTACACAGACAATATATTTATACAAATGTTGCATCAGGCTCATAATGTGTCCAATACAACTAATTGTTGGGTTTGTGGGTTACTTCCCTCGGTCACTCATAAGAGCGACAATTTGTTGTCAATGCCACTGTCGTATACTGGCAGCTGCAATGGTTGGTACGAATTGTTTCGACTGGTGTACTTCCAATTTCATCTTTCTACTTTGGGTATGACATCCTCTGATTCTCACACTGCAATTGAATATTTACACTTCTACCAAGGGTTTACCCCCATAGGACCGGTGGGACAAGGGACTCTAGGCACACTGTCCTCAAAGTCATGTTTGAACACGTATCGTAAAGTAAAGGATAATGCCTGGTTTCGAATGGAAATGGCTGATTTCCAATGGTTTAACACATTTGAGTATTTTCAGTCCTTCCAAGGTCGTAATATTACCAAAGATAAGCCGATACCTGTGTCAGTGGTTAATACGACAGCTAGTTTTTGTGTCCAGGCAGACCCCCCAGGATATTGCGGCATAGATTTGCAAATTTAGCGGCACAAAAATGGAAATTTTGCGGTACAAAAATGGAAATTTTGCGGCATTATTGCAGCACTTTATTTTACTCGTAATCATCCCTTTTCAGCCTTAAATCAATGTAAACTGATTTAGCAGAGTATTTAACTTTGAAGTAGGCATTATACACTGTTTAAGAGAGTTTTATTTGCTCTATGCTCCTTTGTGGTAACATTCTGGAGCATAGGTTAAGCCAAGCACAATAGCACAGGGTCAGCGTTTTTGCTCGAAAAGTTAAGGACATGAATAGAGGGCTCAAAAGGGGCCCATTTCAAAGCCTGTTTTAAATTACTACTGAGACCCAAAGGGACCCGGCCCACCTAAAGTCCTGCTCCCTCCCCTTTTAGAATTCAGCTCTGTGGATGGACTTCCCAGGGAATAGGGTATTTGAATCCGGCCCGGTCGCCTTTTTTTGTGATCCTATGAGAGTCTTGCAGGATTGCTGCTTTTTTCGACGATTTTGTTTTCATTTTTGGCCCCAAGGAGGGTCTTTCTGGGTCCACCCCATGGGTCCTTTTTAATTTCAAGACAAGGGACTAAGTCCCCGAGTCCTGAAATGACTGCCAGCAACATTTTTCTCATGTTGCTGGCAGCCAATCAGAGCGCTCGCTGGTGAGATGGTCCAAGGGAAATAAAGCTCCCTGAAAATGCTCCATTTTTAAATTGACGATCCTGTGAGAGTCTCTCGAGACTCATGTGGCCCCAACCATCCAGATATACAATTATTATTGACCCTTAATTTCTCAAAAACCACTGAAAGGATTTACACCAAATCACAAAAAGCACAATCTGTGTACCAAGATCTAGCATTTTGCCAGATTTGGTGTAATTATGTTCAGCAGTTTTTGCTGTAGCCTTGTCTAAAGATGTCTATGGAAAATGCATGGGGATTTTGCGTTTTGTGACCCCGCACCGCTTGACGGATCAACCAGAACCTTTCCAGGAAGGAGCTGAGGTGGATTAACTTTGTTTTGGGAAAGTTTTATAAAGATTCGTCAAACGGGCCCAAAGTTATTAGCAAACCAAAAAACGCTCTTTCTATGGAAAAGCAGACCTAATTATAACTACCTAGTGGCAACCGCCACTAGGTAATATATATATATGTGCAACATTGAATGAATTACAGAAGGGACTATTTTGCATGTGCACTTTAATGTATCTTTAATGAGGACTTGAATTGAAAGATACTATGGAGTATTGACACTCTATATTGAGTATGGGCACTAGCACTTTATTTGGCCGGAAATAGATGTCATGTGCAATATTGAAGGAATAACTTATTATGGACCATTCTGCACGTGCGCCCTTCATGTTCAATGAGGATTTGAATTGAATGTTAATATAAAGCACTAGCACTTTTTATACAGGTTTGCACAGACAGACGGTATTCAGAATAGATAGAATGAATTTTTCCCTCTAAAAGCATTTGCACTATTAATGATCTAATATGATACTAGTGGGCATTGAATAATGGGCAATACCCTGCATTTTATTCCAAGAAATCACACACTCAATGTGAGATGAAATTATGTGAGCAATGTAAGGACAGAACCAGAAAATGGGAACAATACCAATAATGTTTTGTAATATTTATATTGTTCGTGAATTTTAACGAGTGATAGGAGCTTTGTAAAACTATACCTGTGTAACACAACATGTTCCCGATGACAGCGAAAGAAGTATGTCTACCATGTCTTTGAGATCATGTGATCAGCCAACTCACATAAAAATACAAGCATTAATGGTGCTCGTTGTGTGAGCAAGGCAGCAACGCTGCCGAAATGCGTTACAACAGTGGTAACAGCATAATAAGGAGTGTGATTTTTTACCTACCTGCGGTGTCGGTGTCCAGTGTCACGACGGCTGGAACTTGAAGTAAGTATATATATATATATATATATATATATATATACACAACACCAATTGGTCCACAAGGAAAGCGCACTGTTGCACAGCGGGTGCCGGTGTCGAGGACAGACCAGTCCTCGTATTAAATTATTCGCCAATTTTCTTCTTCACAAGGAAGAAACCGCACACCAGAGATTGCGAGTATTATTTTTATTGCAAACGTGCAATTATCATCACCGAACCACCACCAACGCGTTTCAACCCCCACGGGTCTTGCTCACGGTATGTGAGTCCTATGTTTGTGTTTCCTTTTTATAGTTCTCCCATTTCTGCCAGTTAGGAGGCATTCTGGGATATGTAGTGTCCAAGTCTTTCACTGGATTTTCACGTTCGATATTTTCACTTTATTTTCGTTCTCTGCGAGACTGCATGTTTAGTGGTCACCAAGTTCAGTATTAGTTGGACATTCTCGTGTGTTGAGTCCTTATTCTGCATTCTTGTTTTTTGTTTTCTTGGTCTTCTTGTTAATTTGCTTTTTTTCAATATGATGCTTTATTGAGAATGACAACATTTTTACTTTCTTTTTTGCTCGTGTTTTGACATCCATTTTTAGTTGTTTATTAGACAGTCTCTCATTGCCTCATATTCCACCTTTTTGTTCGATTATTTCGAGTAATCCTCGGTCTTTTGTTTGATCGATATCAAAGAGCCGCTTTGTTTCTTTGATCACAGTGGATCTTAAGAATTACGACTTGAGGACCTTCATAATGGCTAAGTGCCCCCATTGTATGGGTTGGTGTCAATTGAGGTTTTGGAGGGTTGTCTGTTTTGATACTGAACGTTTGTCTTGCACAACTTTTACAGGTGAACATACAGTTCCTCGTCCGCATTCAGACCAAATGGGGTCTTGGTTTTGAACCGGATTATCATTTTTGACTCCAATCTCCGCAATTTTCGAGTTCTGTTGCCCCCTCTCTCATTTTTTGGAACAGTTACCAATCCATAATATTTTATATCTTTCCAAGATTTTTCGCTATGAGTTTTCAGATGCTTTGCAATCGCATAGTTGGTATCATTATTGTGAATTGCTCTAAGATGTTCAAGAATTCGTTTTTTTAAGGGATGTCAAAACACGAGCAAAAAAGAAAGTAAAAATGTTGTCATTCTCAATAAAGCATCATATTGAAAAAAAGCAAATTAACAAGAAGACCAAGAAAACAAAAAACAAGAATGCAGAATAAGGACTCAACACACGAGAATGTCCAACTAATACTGACCTTGGTGACCACTAAACATGCAGTCTCGCAGAGAACGAAAATAAAGTGAAAATATCGAACGTGAAAATCCAGTGAAAGACTTGGTACTACATATCCCAGAATGCCTCCTAACTGGCAGAAATGGGAGAACTATAAAAAGGAAACACAAACATAGGACTCACATACCGTGAGCAAGACCCGTGGGGGTTGAAACGTGTTGGTGGTGGTTCGGTGATGATAATTGCACGTTTGCAATAAAAATAATACTCGCAATCTCTGGTGTGCGGTTTCTTCCTTGTGAAGAAGAAAATTGGCGAATAATATATATATATATATATATATATATATATATATATATATATATATATATATATATGCAAAAAAGAAGCAGAGAACTCTGGGTAGTTCTCAAGTTTAGGTGGAAAGCAGCTCCAGTATGAGCACTCTCAACACCAGCGACACTCTAAATTTGCTCACCTCAAATGTCTGCTTTTCTATCAGAGTGTCGCTGGTGTTAAGAGTGCTCTATACTGGAGCTGCTTTCCACCTAAACTTGAGAACTACCCAGAGTTCTCTGCTTCTTTTTTTGCATAATTTATGCGTCACTCTGTGCCTGAAAGGGAATTGTTTTGACTTATACTGGGTGCTCCCTTGTGTCTGGACAAAGCTATACCTCTCTGAAGAGCTCTAATGAGAGCAAAACACGTGTCAGGGGTTGCTTTTATTCATTTCAGGTTGGCTTGGATGGTATTTTATCAATCCAAAGCTGTAATACTGTGCCTGGAGTGGTACAAGGTTTTGGCCATTTTACAGCTCAGCAAGGATAGCACTGTGCTAATCCTATGCTTAAAGACTTTGCTGTAGACATGGTAAAAGACTTTGTCCCTTTCTATCTTGGCGTGGATGGCACTGTGCTAATCCTATGCTTAAAGACTTTGATAGAAAAGCAGACATTTGAGGTGAGCAAATTTAGAGTGTCGCTGGTGTTGAGAGTGCTCTATACTGGAGCTGCTTTCCACCTAAACTTGAGAACTACCCAGAGTACTCTGCTTCTTTGTTTGCATAATTTATGCGTCACTCCATGCCTGAAAGGGAATTGTTTTGTGATATATATATATATATATATATATATATATATATATATATATATATATATATATATATATATATATATATATATTAGCAAGTGAGAGCTATAAAGAGAACGAGAGAAAAGGCAAGAGAGATTTATGTACTGTCAACATGTCACCTAGCTACTTCAGAGAGGTATTACTGTTTTTCAAACAGAATCTGCAAACTATTTGTAATGTGATGCTGATGATGATTGAACAAAGCAGAATTTTTCAACTTGCAGCAGTGGTATTTTTAATGAAAAGCTAGACGTTCTTTTGCAAAGCAAATTGAAATGTGTTTTCTAAATCAAACCTCTCAACTCACCCTCATTTATTTAGCGGTTGTCACCTTTGAACTCATCTTTACCATCAAACAAGCAACATTCTCCCCCATAAACTGGAAAGATATCGCCCGCCCTGAAAACAAACCTTCTCTCACCCTGCCAGATATTTCCTTCTCCATTGATTGCAGTGAAATGACTTGCCAAAATCACTCGATCTCATCCTGCTTCGGAAGAATGGGAAATCAAACCCGCAATAATACCCGAAGAGTTTTCTTTCAAAATATCGATTTCTCCACTTGTGCAGCTGGGAAAGGGGGGTAATTTGTTGTGATTTTCAAGTGAAAATAAACACACCCAAAAAACAATGCTTATCTCCCGGGTGGATCTGGTCAACCATTTTATGAGTATTGTAGCGGTGTGGGCACAAGTGCGCGTTCGCCCGTTATTGCAGGTAACTCTGCAAGTCATCTGGTGGTGTCTAATTGTGCCCCACTGGGGCGTTAACTCGCTTGTTATTTCATTATCGCTCTGTGAAGGAAAAAGGTTGCACACAAAGCAGTAAAGGAAAAAAACAAGAAACGTGCTCAAATTGATTAAAAAACAGTTGGAAAGAGAAAGGAATTTGTCAATTCTGCAAAAATTAACAAGAGCATATTCCGCACTCTGATAACATTGCGCCAGGCCGGTGCACGAAGCTAGGGTGCCACATGATAGAATCTTATTGCCGGCCGCAGGAGTAAACAGGCAGCTATTACGGCTGTACGGCGCCAAGTAGTGACGTGTGCATGTACAGCCAATAAGATGGCACCAACTTTTTTGATGCCTGTCAGAGAACTTTTTCGCAGCCAAAAAGGTCAATATCGCGGTAATCGTGCTCTTCAGCTGATTTCGCGATTATTTTGCGAATCACAAAATCGCGAAATGCTGGAGGGTCTGTCCAGGGGACTGAGGGGATAAAGGTGGGGGACAGTAAATGCAATTTTACCTACAGATTGAATACGACTAATAGTCCGCCTTGGATCCTACCCCATAATATCTATTTTGTCTGTGGATCACAAGCTCACGTCTGGCTCCCGAGGGGATGGTCTGGCACATGTTATCTCTCTTTCCTTCTTCCCCCTGTAAATGTTGCCCCGTCTAACTATCACAAAACTCATCGACTGCAACGTAGAAGTCCATTCCTGTCCAGAGTCAAGAGGGTTGTTGATACGAAAGATATAGATCAGACTGACACCACCGCACAGCAATTTGGGGACGCTGTGAAGGGCCTACTACCTTATTGGGGCCCCATGGCTAATAGCCTTCAAATTCGTCAGCTAACAAGAGTTGTTGAAGGGGTTATCAATACGACTGCTGGGATGATGACAAATATCACTGCTGAGCTCCAGGCTACGAGATTAGTCACTTTGCAGAACCGGATGGTGCTAGACGTTATACTTGTAGATAGGGGAGGGGCCTGTCGCGTCATTGGCAGCAGCTGTTGTGTTTACATACCTGATAATGCTCCCAATGTTTATTCAGCTATACAGAAATTACATAGAATATCTGCTGAAATACACCAAGAAGTAGGTACTTGGACACTGTCGGGGTGGTTTTGGAACACGCTAACTTCCTGGGGTTGGAAGATTCTCACTTTCTTGGCTGTGGTTGCCGGTATCTTCTTCACATGTTGCCTTTGTATACAATGCCTCCCAGCTTGTTGTTCCTATTGCGTTAATATCCTCACTCCTAAACAGAAAATATCAATTCATGATACTAATGCTGCAATTAAGTTACAAAAGGATATTGATGATTTGATGCAGATTGATGAAGGTATTTTTGAGACTACATCTTTCCTTGCAGCCTCTATTCCTGACATTGAATATATGAACTGCTCCTAATGCTGATGTTCCTTTGTCTGCAAGCATATTATGTTTTCTTTGATCACCTCATAAAATTGGTTAGCATATGCTAAAAGGGGGGTCTGTTGGAATGAAAATGTTTTCATTATTTTGCCCGTGCATTGTCCTATGTAAGTTAGCATTCGCGGCACCATTTTATGTTTGGCCGCCATTTTGAACCATGCTCGAAACTGCTTCTTGCCTCTTCGAGAAAACGGGTTGTGGAAAGTTTCATTTCTCCAAGGTTGGGCCTTGCTCTGCTAATGAATACAATGTTCATATTAGCGCATACCTTTCCCACTAGATAGAGGCCTACTCTCACTAGTCTAGTGGCGGGCACGGACAGAATGACCTTGGGTAAGAGATAGTGTGTGCCCAGCCTCAGAATCGAAACCTATCCTTCTGTACTTCTTTGTTTAGCTGCATCTGCCTGGAAAATTCCATTATGGGCGTGCCTTCATTGGTTCTGAATTGTACATAATGTATCTCCATGTATGCTGATGTCAGTCCTCTCTCCAGCACCCCTAAGAGACTGGGCATACGGGGCTCCGCTCGAGTGTATCTGAATAAACATATATTGGTTTGTATTTTCTACTGCCTGACCGACTCTTCATTTGGTATGGAAGGCTGAGAGGTGGTAGTGAGTGACCCAGGTGACCCTAAACGGGCCACTTCCTTCAACTCGGCACAACAATCGCTGACACATCAGGTTGAAGAGCTCGCTGACCAGGTTCGCACCCTAGAGCGCAGGGCAGAAGATGCCAAAGGGCATAACAGGAGGAACAACATTTGAGTGGTTGGTCTGCCAGAGGGGACAGAAGGCAAAGACATGATAACATTCCTTGAAACCTGGCTTCGCACATGTGGTGGCCCCAGAGGGCCTCTCCACTTTCTACACCCTCGAGAGGGCACACCGGATCCCTGCCCGCCCACAGTGCCCAGTAGTGGTGAGACTCCTGCATTTTAGAAACAGGGATACCCTCCTGAAGAAAGCGAGAACTGATGGCCCATTCATGATCGATAATAGCAAGGTATCAATCTTTCCGGATTATACCCCTGAGGTGCAGCAGCGACGGGCCTCATTCACTGAAGTAAAGAAGGCGCTAGGTGAAGAAGGTTTGCAATACTCCCTAATGTTCCCGGCTAGGCTCCGCATAATGCTTGACAGAAAAACGAATTTCTGCGATGACCCTGGGGTGGCCTGGGAGTGGCTTGAAACCTATAAGACAGGAGGACCGCTGCCGAAGACAGACTTTGCTGCTGTGGGCCGGGACTTCCATGCCAGGAAGGGGGCCCAAAAGAGACCTAAAAGAAGACCATCTATAAAACCGAGCCCATCTCAAACAGAGAAAGAAAGAGCTGCTGCACTCCAGGCAGTGGCCGCAATCATGAAACCTAGAGAGTCTGCCTCGGAGGGTGGCTCACCCTCGGTGAAGGGAACTGAGGACTCTGAATCAGATTCCTCCCAGACAGACAGTGTCCGGATGCCAACAGTCATCCCCAGAATGGCAGATGATCTCTGAGCACAGCGGTCCTGCTAGATGGGGTAACGCATAGAAGTGAAATGGAACGCTCTGCGGATATCGTGAGTAAAAGGGCTGGATTATTTGTTGCCAGCCGGCGCGGGGTGGCATGACTACTACGACTTGTGAGCAGTACCCCATCCCCACTCAGAAGACCACACCTATGACTGGTTGGAGTCTTCTGCTGAGACCGATGTACTGTTTGCAGTTTGGACGGCTGGCTATTGCCAGACTGCTTGGGGGAAGGGGAGTTCTGCTTTGCGAGGGTTTTTTTCTTTTATTGTTTTGTTATGTTCTGTTGCAGGGAAGGTGCTAAACCATTTCTTGGAGGTGGGAGGGGGCTGGGGGGGGGGAGGTGGGGAGCTGGGACCGGGGTTGAATTCCTCCAAATCGCGTCTGCACATTACACACTGAAATTTCTGATGTGGAATATCAGGGGGATGGGGACGGCTGCAAAACGGCATAATATACCTAGATACTTACCGAGAAGGGGGATGCAGATTGCTTTATTACAAGAGACACATCTTGTACAAAGTGAGGTAGAGAAATTATGCAGACGATGGAGAGGGCAGATCTTTGCGACCTCCTATTCTGCATATGCCAGGGGAGTGTTAATCTGGAAAAGAGCAGAAGTACCCTTTGAAGCCTTACACACCTTGGTGGATAGAGAGGGCAGATATATTCCTAAAAGGGAGGCTGCTCGGACACGAGATCACACTGGGCAGTGCATATGCCCCAATCAAGAACAGGTACCCTTCCTTCAGGGCCTCTCGGCTCACATAGCTGAAGGAACAGTGTCTGACTTGATCATGGGAGGAGATTTTAACTGTGTAGCTAACACCACACTAGACTGGTCGCATCCCCCTTTGCCAGGAGCTCAGGCCCATCGCACGGCGGCAGGATTCAGGGACTGGATGGGACCTTGGGGGTTAGAGGACATTTGGAGGGCACAACACTTGGATGACAGAGACTACTCATATTACTCCTCTATACATCAGTTACATACAAGGATAGATGCCTTTCTTTGCTCCCCTGGCTTAGGGCATTCCATCACACAGACAGAGTACCTGGGGCGCACCTTTTTAGATCATAGTCCCTCACTGATGTCCTTTCAACCTGTAGGGAAGCACCAACTGGTCCCATGGTGGCGCCTTAACCCACTGATGTTGGAAGACCCTTGGTCCAAAGAATCCCTGGGTACCATCATTGACGCTTACTTTACCACCAATACACACACAGCATCCACAGTGCTGATGGAGTGGGAAGCGTTTAAAGTGGTGACATGGGGGTTTTGCCTGGGACAATTGATTGGGACGCAGCGAGAACTACACCAGGAACTCAAGGAGCTAGAGGACAAACTACATGGGTTAGACAATGCACAGGGCCCGGACACCGCAAACCAGGGACTACTGAAAGAAACGCGAACACTGTACCATCAAGCTCTTGAAAGACTGAGGCATTATGATTAGAGGTGGCACCTTACCAAAGTGCAGGAAGAAGAGGGGAGACCTGGATGCTTACTGGCATGGTTGATTAAACCGGAAACACGAGGCTCCCCGATTACTCATGTTCGAACAGGAACTAACCAATCGGTCTATGACCCAGATGCTATTAATACCCTGCTCCGGGATTATTATGAATCTCTGTATAAAGCACCCCACCAGGTTCCACAAGAAGAACAGAGAGCTTTTCTGTCCCTGTTGCCACTTGGCTTGTTAGACCAACAAGTGAAGTCAGCGTTAGGCGGCCCCGTTGAAACTCAGGAAATCCGGGTGGCAATTAAGGGCATGGCCACAGGTAAGACCCATGGCCTAGACGGTCTTTCTGCTGAATTTTACTCTGTATACGCATCGAAACTTACTCCCCGCCTGGAGACCATATATACAGAATCTTTATGACTCGGGCGGCTCCCTGCATCTGTCAGGGATGCATTGGTGGTCCCGCTTCCTAAGATGACCTCGGAAGGGGCTCAGATCACATTCAGCGTGTTGTGGGGTAAAGGACATGAGGAGCCCATGACACATGTGGTATTACAGTCCATGCTCCCCTTGGGCGGGGAGAGGCAACAAGTAAAATGGTTTTACTCTTCACTGTCCGAAATGTCCCATACCCCACTACAAAAATCGCGTGGCAAATGGGAGACGGTATTGAACAGGGAACTTTCAGACTCAGAGTGGGGCAGAATCTTAGCATACCCCAAAAAGGCTTCCCGCAATACCAGGATGAAATACACACAGTTCAATTACACCCATATGACATATATGACACCCCATAGAATCCGGGTTGCCTACGGTGGTGAGATACATAACTGCCAAAGGTGCAACCATAGTGATGCGGTCTTTATACACAGGACCTGGGACTGTACCATAGTAAATAGGTTTTGGGAAGACGTTTGGAAGACTACAGATGCGGCAGTGGGGCGCATACTCAAACCCACGATTGGAACATGCCTGCTGGGACTTTTCCCCCGACGACCCAAATGGAAAGTGGGCACAAGATTTGTGGATCTAGCCTTGGTCCTGGCTAGGAGGAGGATAGCATTAACATGGAAATCGACATGTGGCCCCACAATCGGAGACTGGAAACGGGACGTAACACACTGGGCGGGAGCAGAGGGAAGGGTCTTGGCCAGAGAGGACGCGCAGGGACTGAGGCGCCATCCTATGGCGGACCTCTCGAGAGAGGTCCTGGAGAATTGAGAACACTCTGAGAGGTACCATAGCAAAATGGAGGATGGCGAAGCCAGTTCTCACTCAGACGGAGAGCATAACTAGACAATCTGAATTATGGGACCGATGAATAGAATAGAGGCCGACCCTCCTCCCCTCCCCCCCCCCCCCCAGCTGCACTGCCTCCTCGACCTGATAGTATCTGGGAAAGGCTGGCCTAACAATTGGTTGGTAGGCCACTGTGTATCCACAATTAAAGTCGCCCCCCCTGCCCGCCGTGAACGGGCCTTCCTTTTCTCTATATCTCTGAAGGAATCCTCTGTTATTGCACCGCCCTGCACAGACATTTAGGTCATGGTTACCTATCTTTGAGTTGCATAATCTGGATGACTTTTTCCAGAAGCTTCCCTTCTCATAACACACTGCACACAATAGTAAATAACAAATTGCGCACCAACCTAACAAATGTACTGGACCGCCGCATTTAAACAGGAACGCCCACGGAATCATGCTCTTAGGGTTGTACTATAAACTAGGTTGTTCAGGGGAGTGATATGATAACTGTTGGGATTAGCAGACTAGTCATTCCAGGATACTGTGCAGATGTGCAACATTTTAAAATGTACTGCATGTAATGTTATGAGCTGATATATGTGACAGATGCTAAATTAAATGCTAATAAAAATATGTTTGAAAAAAAATATATATATATATATATAGTTCCACGATGTGACTCTCCTTCCTCCCAAGTCACGAAACGAGGCGCACACTGGCAAAATAAGTCAATAAATTTAATAGTCACACGTATATTGATGGACAGACGCGTTTCGGCTTCACGCCTTCCTCAATGTCACATCACAATTCCAAACACTTACTTTTTTTAAAACATCACTTCAATCATAGAAAACGAGAGAGGACTTGCAGTTCATCAATCATAAACATAAAGAAGGGCCAACTCTAATCACTATTTAAGTTTCTTTGGCGGCCATGATGGAACGGCTAATGCATTAATTCTCATAGCCACAATATGCAATATGGAAACAGTACATTATTAATTCATTATTGTACTGTGCAAATTTCAATGTCGGATGAACATAAACAAGAAAGTATACAATTCTCTACTAGGCATATCAATTAATTATTATTTCATAAATTAATGATATTCACATTAAATATATGGTAGAACACCAATCTTGCCCTGTATGGGCTTCCTGCCGGCTCATAACATTAATGTTCATCCCAATCTCATTCCAATGAACAAATCATTTAAAGAAACAA
Organism: Calotriton arnoldi; assembly: GCA_963921515.1. Taxonomy (NCBI): domain Eukaryota; kingdom Metazoa; phylum Chordata; class Amphibia; order Caudata; family Salamandridae; genus Calotriton; species Calotriton arnoldi. The sequence goes on from CAWUFW010001438.1 coordinate 257,304, forward strand.
ATTATTTAAAAAACAACAACAATTCCGCCCTGAATGGGCTAGTTCAATCTATTTTGAACTGTTGTCCAAAAGGGATATTCAAGTTCTTAAAGATTCCTATTCTATATGGACCCAGAGTTCTTCCTCATTATTCAGTCCCCGTGGGGCCTTTGTTTGCAACTCGATAATGTAACGTGATTCGAGTTTTCTCAGTTCTCTAATTCTATCTCCCCCTCTTTCATTCTTGGAGACTTGGTCTAGACAGAAAAATTGCAACAGATTGGCATTCGAGTTATGTTCCTCCTTAAAATGTCGTGCAACTGGATATGCTGTATCGTGGTTCTTGATTGCACGCATGTGCTCAAGAACTCTCTTCTTAGTGGGATGGATGGTACTTCCCACATACCTTCTGTTGCATGGACACACCAGACAGTAAACCGTGTAATCAGAATTGCAATTCATCAGTTTACGTATCTTGCGCATTGTCTTCCTCCCTGGTATTGCGAATTCTTTTACTTTTTTACTGCTCCTGCATGCCTTGCAGCTCATGCAGGGATAGAATCCTGTAATTGAATCTTTTTTCATTGAGGTTTTCAAAAAATGGCTCCTTACCAACTGATCTCTGAGTGCCGGACCTCTCCTATACGTAATAAGGGGACTCTTTGGAATGAGGGATCCTATAACGTGATCTAATTTAAGGATCTTCCAATTACGTCGGAAGATTTGAAAAATTTCAGTGGATCCTGTTGTGTACTCAGTTATCATTCTCACTCGTCCTTGGGGTTCAGGAGCTAGGACTTCGTTATTCACAGTATCTACTAGAAGACTTTTCCTTTCTACCTGCTTGATCTTATAGCTGGCATTCATAAGAGTTTCTTTCCTGTATCCTCTCTTAGAAAATCTACTGAGAGCTTTCCTGCTTTCATCTTGAAAATCATCATCTAAAGAGCAGTTGCGCCTCACTCTTATCAGTTCCCCATAAGGGACTCCAGTGATGACACTTTTAGGATGGAAACTATTCGCGTGTAACACGCTGTTTCCCGCTGTTGGCTTCCTATAAAGTGTTGTTTCGACCTTGTTGTCAGACACATATACCATTAGGTCTAAATATGGCACGTTGATCTTACTCATGCATTCAGTGAATCTTAAGTTTACATCACTGTCATTAAGCTCCTCTACATATGTTTTGGCCTCCTCCATTGACCCTCTCCATATAATGAAGAGGTCATCAATGTATCGAGACCATGGAACCACTTTTTCAAGCCAGATTTCATTTTTTCCTGCCCAGGCCACGTGCTTCTCCCACCAGCCTACGAACAAATTTGCGTAGCTGGGGGCGAAGCACGTGCCCATTGCAGTCCCCTGCTGTTGGTGAAACAGTTCTCCTGCAAATAAAAAAATATTGTTATGGAGACAATATGCAATAAATTCTATTAACATGACATTATGTACAAAATATTTCAAATGTCTCTTTTTCAAAAAGAATTCAATTGCTTCCAGTCCTTTTTGATGTTGTATGCTCGTATATAAACTGGTTATATCCAAAGTCAGCAACAGCATGTCCGGTTCCCATTCAATATTGGCAATGATTCTCAAAATATCTTTCGTATCTTTCACTTAGGAGCTAAGATCCGCTACTAATGGTTTTAAAAAACAATCAATATAAACTGAAGTATTCTCTAATAAGCTGTTTTTCGAAGACACAATAGGCCTGCCAGGAGGATTGGTTGCGCTTTTGTGAACTTTGGGGAGATGATAAAAAGTTGGTAATTCGGGTGTCTCACAAAAAATAAATTTGAAATCTTCTTCTCCCAATATTCCTTTATCCCTCCATTTCTTGGCAACTTCATGAAAGTCTCGTATACTCTTTTCATAATTTACACGTGTTGTGACTTTATAACAGTTAGTGTCCGAAAGTTGCCTTCTAGCTTCATTCAGGTAAGTTAACTTATCCATTATTACAACATTTCCTCCCTTGTCAGAGGATTTTATTATCAAATTGTCATCCTCACTCAAGCCCTTAATTAATTTCTTTTGATGGGCTGTCAGGTTCTCTTTGATCAGATTAGGACCTCTTGTCTGTAATCTCTTCAGGTCCTCTATTACCAGGTCGTGGAATGTATCTATTGCATCGTGTGCCATCTGTGGGATGAACCGTGATTTCCTTCTAAGAGTACTTACTGCTCCCTTTTGTGTGATTCCCATCTCTTCTGGAGAAATCTATTGTCTCGGTCTGATCGCCCTGACTGCAGCTTAGTTCAATCTCCAATTCTCTCATTGCACGTAGGGCATTCAACTCCATTCCTGTTAATGAGTCATCCTGCACTGAGGCAATGATATTATCGTCTACCTGCTTTTTCGGATGTAGTGTATGTATCTTCAAGAGTTTTAATTTTCGTATAAACTTATATAGGTCTATACGCACATTGGTATAATCGAATTGCGTTGTGGGGCAAAAAGTGAGGCCCAACTCCAAGACTTTAATTTCTTCCGGTGTAATAGATCTACTTGAAAGATTAATCACTGTTTTCTTCTCAGATGACAGATCTAATTCCGTTTCGCCCCTCGTTTGCTCCTCGTTCTCCGGCCCACAGGTGAGGTATCTTTTCCCCTTCCTTCCCCGTCGGGTTTTCCGTTTCTTTTTTCTGGGGGATGCGTTCTTGCTGCCGGGCGCTGCCTCGCTTCTCTCAACAGCTGATACTCGTGAAAAAAAGTAGTCGCCTTTGTTGTTTCAGTGTTTTTCTCCTTCCTTCTCACTGTTTGTTCCCTTTCAGATGCTTCGACTTCAGATTCAGATGTTTCACGTGATGATGTTTTGTTTGTTTTCTGTTGCATCAATTGTTTCCTTGGTGCATCAAACTTTCGAGCAAAGGTTAAAATCCTTCCTGACTCGTAGTCCTCCTCATCTCTCAAAAATGTAGTTTGCTTGCGATGTCTTATCACACTTTCGTAGTCTATGAGTCTTTTCTTCATACGCTGTTGCAATTCGTCTCTTGATTTTGTATCTTTATCCAATGCTATTAATGCTTCGATCTCCTTTATTTCATCCAAAAGCTTCTGCCTATCGCTCCAGGCATATTTTATTAATATTTTGACCATGCCTTTAGCTGATTCCGTCGTATATTCGGTCCATTCCTGCAGTAATAACGGGTCAGGATGCTCGTAGGAGGGTGTCGTATAGATGCGTAAGCCTCTAGGGATGCGGTCACAGTCCAAGTACCTCTGTAACGAGGTCGCCTCCCACCATTTCCTAGTCTCTTTTTCGTATGTTTTTTCCAATTTGTTAAAAAGGGTTTTGAGATTGCTGCTCGTTGTCAAACTCCCCGGTCTTCCTTTCGGATCAAGATTGCTATTGCGTTTTTTAACAAAGAGCCCTTCCGCTGCCTCCTCTCTCTCTCGGTCTGTAAACATAACTGTTTGGCTCAAAAACGTGTGACTTGTAGCTTAATGCTGATTGTTTTGCCTACGTGCCTGCCGCTAACTGCGCTTGCATATATGGAGGTGCTTCGTCAGGCTGTACTCACCGGCGGGAAACTGCCGACTGCTCCGCGTCCTCCGACCCGTAGCTCCCGGCGTCCTCCTACCGATCGCACGCCCTTTCCACCTTCCTTGCCATGATTCTTCTCCCAATGGAAACCGCTCTGCTCCGGATTCGCGCACGGCGGGGCTGGCAGTAATATCCAATTCCTAAGCGTTCACCTAAAAAAAAAAATATATATATATATACATGGGGCTGGTTCCATATACTCACCTAGTTGGCCAGGACTGATGCCTGCTGGGAGTTGCAGTCCACCGATGTGGGCTGCAATGGTAATTGGACTTCTAATTCGCCCCACCTGGACTGCCACCAATGGGAGAACGACAAGGGTAATTTATGCAGTTTGAAGAGAGAGACTGTGTGTGCAAAGGCATTTGACAAAGGCATACTCGCCGAAACGCGTCATGCCATTGATGTAATAAACGTCTTTCCTGACTTCCCCGATGTGTCCCTCCGATTACTTCTTCTGAAGAGATCGATGTTTTGCATATTCAGCGCGTTAGCCCTCGTCGCGCTTTGGGGGACCCGCTCAAACAAGTGTCCGGAGTCAACAGGGCAACTGGTGGAAGGATTCAAGGTATTGAATGCACTCCGTGACCGCCGCACCCCTTGAAGGCTAAGAATCACTGCTGACGCAGTCCGTGACTGCACGGAGGGACAGGATAACTTTGTCTACGTCCCAGAGGCTGGCTGGAAGAGGACCCATGCGGCTTGACCGTTGGGGGCCAGGGAAGGAAAGTTGTTCCATCAGCAACATTGTGCTTTCATCAAGCTGCAGTCATCACGTTCTGTACAATTTTCCAGGGCCCATAGGGATACATGGGGCTGGTTCCATATACTCACCTAGTTGGCCAGGACTGATGCCTGCTGGGAGTTGCAGTCCACCGATGTGGGCTGCAATGGTAATTGGACTTCTAATTCGCCCCACCTGGACTGCCACCAATGGGAGAACGACAAGGGTAATTTATGCAGTTTGAAGAGAGAGACTGTGTGTGCAAAGGCATTTGACAAAGGCATACTCGCCGAAACGCGTCATGCCATTGATGTAATAAACGTCTTTCCTGACTTCCCCGATGTGTCCCTCCGATTACTTCTTCTGAAGAGATCGATGTTTTATATATATATATTTATAGATATATAGATATATATACATATGTATACACAATGAATTAAAAACCATACCAAATGAACTGGAATTTTTTTTTTAAAACAGACCAATTTAATTACACATAAAAACGTAGCAATATGAAAAACTGCATTTTACTAAAAATATATTACATATTACAAACATTACTAAATAAAATAATATAATTTTAAATAGACAGAAACATAATAATAATTTAAATTTAAACAATATAAACAAAAATATAAAATTGTAGGAATAATACATATACTATTCCCTCTCTAAAATCTGCAACAGTGGGGACAGCGTTGGACTCAGGAAGGGTAAAATGTAGTATTCCCACTCCACTCTGTGCAACACTAGGGAAAGCATTGGACTCAGGAGAGGTACAAATTACTATTCCTACTCCAGTCGGTGCAAAAGTAGGAAAAGCATTGGACTCAGGAGGGGCCCAAATTACTATTCCCACTCCAGTCGGTGCAACAGTAGGGAAACTTTTGGATTGCGGAGGGGTAAAATGTACTATTCCCACTACAGTCAGTGCAATAGTAGGGAAAGGGTTGGACTCAGGAGGGGCACAAATTACTATTCCAACTCCAGTCAGTGCAACAGTAGGGAAAGGGTTGGACTGAGGAGGGTTAACAATTTACTATTCCCTCTCCAGTCTGTGGAAAAGTATGGAAAGTGTTAGATTGCGGAGGGGTAAAATGCACTATTCCTACTCCAGTCGGTGCAAAACTAAGGAAAGAGTTGGACTCAGGAGGGGTAACAATTTATTATTCTCACTCCAGTCTGTGCAACAGTAGGGACAGCGTTGGACTAAGGAGGGGTACAAATTACTATTCCCACTCCAGTCGGTGCAACAGTTGGGAAAGCGTTGGACTCAGAAGGGGTATAAATTACTATTCCCACTACAGTCGGTGCAACAGTAGGGAAACTGTTGGATTGCGGAGGGGTAAAATTTACTATGCCCACTCCAGTCTACGCAACAGTAGAGAGAGAGAAGATCACTTCAAGCAAATGAAATATTTTAACAACTACATTAAATAACAAGAAATATAAATATTTGAATATTTATATATATATGTATTATCTACTGGCGGTCGCCAGTAGATAGTTATAGTTAGGACCTATTTTCCATAGGAAATCCGCGACATTCTATTTGAAATAACTCTTGCGTCGGTTGACGAATCTTCGCGAAATTTTCAAACTTTATGGCCCGCTCCGGTCCACTCCTACCCTGAAAGTCTCAGGGTGATTCGTCAAGGGGGGGCCGAGAAAAAAGGGGGGTCCCAAAACGTGTTTTCCCCATTCATTTTCCCATAGGAAACTTTAGACACGGCTACAGCCCGAACTGCTGAACGGAATTACACCAAATTTGGCAAAGAGGTAGTTCTTGGTTCAGAAAGAACCCTTTTTGTTAAATGGTGTAAATCCGTTCAGTAGTTGCGGAGAAATTAAAAAAATAAGAGTCAAAAAATCAATTTCCCATAGGAAACTTTATGCAAGGCTACAGCCCGAACTGCTGAACGGAATTACACCAAATTTGGCAAAGAGGTAGTTCTTGGTTCAAAAAGAACCCTTTTGTTAAATGGTGTAAATCCGTTCAGTAGTTGCTGAGAAAATCAAAAGTAAAAACACATATATATCTGGGCGGAGCCTAACCACACATGTCATCGTGAGATCTGATTGGCTGTCAGCACTTCATCCTGGAATTGCTGGCAGCCATCTTGGGACCAATATAAATGATAGTACCCCATTGAAATGCATTGTAGTGAATCGAAGATTTTGAGGGTTACCAAAAGGAGAACTATAAAGGGTGATAACAGACTTTAGTTACATTAGAATTCATTTGTTGATGGTACCATACTAATTTCAGGAATTGTGGTGTGTTCTAAGGTGATTTTACCCTGTGAAAAACCTACTGCTGGGATATCATGAATCATGTTTGAGAGAAAACTATTTTCACATGCTTGTCCCATACAGTTTTGGAAGGTGCCCCAGAAGCTAAAATGAGAGCATATTTTCTGTAAATTCACATTATCTTTCTCAGTCATGTGAGAATGAAGTCTGACATTCTCAGTAAAACATGTACATCCAACAAGGGCAGAGACTGTCAGTTGATTCCTATGTGTTCTACTGCAGCTTCCCAGAGTGTTCTAAATAACAACTAGAGTGCTAACAGCCTTACTTATGACAAAAGTATGGCACACCTGAAGCCATCTTGATTGGAATAAACTGGTAACACTTAAAACATTTAATTTAAAAAGGAACAAAATGATGGGGTTCATCTTGTCATAGAAATTATGGTTAGTGCTCTGGAAAGAAAAATTAGGACATGTTTCAAGTGTGATCTCAAATATCTTCCTGTTATATTTCAACAGGAGCAGCCTGTCAGTTGATGCCTTTATGTTCTACTGCAGCTTCCCAGAGTGTTCTCAAGAACAACTAGAGCGCTAACAGTCTTACTTATGACAAAAGTATGGCACACCTGAAGCCATCTTGATTGGAATAAACTGGTAACACTTAAAACATTTAATTTAAAAAGGAACAAAATGATGGGGTTCATTTTGTCATAGAAATTATGGTTAGTGCTGTAGAAAGAAAAATTAGGACATGTTTCAAGTGTGATCTCAAATATCTTCCTGTTATATTTCAACAGGAGCAGCCTGACAGTTGATGCCTTTGTGTTCTACTGCAGCTTCCCAGAGTGTTCTAAAGAACAACTAGAGCGCTAACAGTCTTACTTATGACAAAAGTATGGCACACCTGAAGCCATCTTGATTGGAATAAACTGGTAACACTTAAAACATTTAATTTAAAAAGGAACAAAATGAGGGGGTTCATTTTGCCATAGAAATTATGGTTAGTGCTGTAGAAAGAAAAATTAGGACATGTTTTAAGTGAGATCTCAAATATCTTCCTGTTATATTTCAACAGGAGCAGCCTGTCAGTTGATGCCTTTGTGTTCTACTGCAGCTTCCCAGAGTGTTCTAAAGAACAACTAGAGTGCTAACAGCCTTACTTATGACAAAAGTATGGCACACCTGAAGCCATCTTGATTGGAATAAACTGGTAACACTTAAAACATTTAATTTAAAAAGGAACAAAATGAGGGGGTTCATTTTGCCATAGAAATTATGGTTAGTGCTGCAAAAAGAAAATTTAGTGCATGTTTTAAGTGAGATCTCAAATCCTCTTCTATTTCATTAGAAAATTCTGACATGCAGACTGAAACAATCACTTTCAATACCAGCAGTAGACTTCCAGTTAACTCCTTGGTGAGCAGTAGCTTTACTACAGTGATCTAATGAACAACTAGAGTAATAACATTCTGAATTTATGGCAAATGTGTGACACATCTGAATGCCTTCTTGATGGAATCAAAGTAAAAACTGAAAGCATTTCCTACTGAGGAGACTGCAGTAAATGAGGAAATTAGGAAACTTCATAACAAAGAAGTCTTCCAAGATGGCCACCAGTGAAAAAAGAGCCCAAATGTAGCACAAATATTACCCAGATGTAGCCCACATATAGCCCAATGACAAAAGTGTGCAAAACACTTTTTATTTTTAGCTTTTTTGCAGTTTTATGTAGTGCAGACTGGTCAGGTATTGGAGCGTTGCATCTTAAAACATGACCCCCCTACACTACAAAAACACCACTGCACTACCCTAAACCCTAAAACACTACCCCAGCACGACCCCCTACACTACACAAGCACCACTGCACTATCCTAAACCCTAAAACACTACCCCCAGCATGACCCCCTACACTACACAAACACCACTGCACTACCCTAAACCCTAAAACACTACCCCAACACCACTGCACTAACCTAAATCCTAAAACACTACCCCCAGCACGACCCCCTACACTACCCAAACACCACTGCACTACCCTAAAACATGACCCCCTACACTACACAAACACCACTGCACTACCCTAAACCCTAAAACACTACCCCCAGCACGACCCACAACACTACACAAGCACCACTGCACTGCCCTAAAACCTAAAACACTGCCCCCAGCACGACCCCCTACACTACACAAACACCACTGCACTACCTTAAACCCTAAAACACTACCCCCAGCACGACCCCCTACACTGCCCGAACACCACTGCACTGCCCTAAACCCTGAAACACATACCCTAGCACGACCCCCTACACTGCCCGAACACCACTGCACTGCCCTAAACCCTGAAACACCACCCCTTCACGACCCCCTACACTGCCCGAACACCACTGCACTGCCCTAAACCCTGAAACACCACCCCCAGCATGACCCCTACACTGCCCGAACACCACTGCACTGCCCTAAACCCTGAAACACTACCCCCAGCAAGACCTCCTACACTGCCCGAACACCACTGCACTGCCCTAAACCCTGAAACATCACCCCCAGCAAGACCCCCTACACTGCCCGAACACCACTGCCCTAAACCCTGAAACACCACCCCCAGCACGACCCTCTACACTGCCCGAACACCACTGCACTGCCCTAAACCCTGAAACACCACCCCCAGCACGACCCCCTACACTGCCCGAACACCACTGCACTGCCCTAAACTCTGAAACACCATCCCCAGCACGACCCCCTACACTGCCCGAACACTACTGCACTGCCCAAAACCCTGAAACACCAGCCCCAGCACGACCCCCTACACTGCCCAAACACCACTGCACTGCCCTAAACCCTGAAACACCACCCCCTGCACGACCCCCTACACTGCCCGAATACCACTGCACTGCCCTAAACCCTGAAACACCACCCCCAGCATGACCCCCTACACTGCCCGAACACCACTGCACTGCCCTAAACCCTGAAACCCCACCCCCTGCACGATCCCCTACACTGCCCGAACACTACTGCACTGCCCTAAACCCTGAAACACCACCCCCAGCACGACCCCCTACACTGCACGAACACCACTGCACTGCCCTAAACCCCGAAACACTACCCCCAGCAAGACCCCCTACACTGCCCGAACACCACTGCCCTAAACCCTGAAACACCACCCCCAGCAAGACCCCCTACACTGCCCGTACACCACTGCACTGCCCTAAACCCTGAAACACCACCCCCAGCATGACCCCCTACACTGCCCGAACACCACTGCACTGCCATAAACCCTGAAACACCACCCCCAGCACGACCCCCTACACTGCCCGAGCACCACTGCACTGCCCTAAACCATGAAACACCAGCCCCAGCACGACCCCCTACACTGCCCGAACACCACTGCACTGCCCTAAACCCTGAAACACCACCCCCAGCACGACCCCCTACACTGCCCGAACACCACTGCACTGCCCTAAACCCTGAAACACCAGCCCCAGCACGACCCCGTACACTGCCCGAACACCACTGCACTGCCCTAAACCCTGAAACACCAGCCCCAGCACGACCGCCTACACTGCCCGAAAACCACTGCACTGCCCTAAACCCTGAAACACCAGCCCCAGCAAGACCCCCTACACTGCCCGAACACCACTGCACTGCCCTAAACCCTGAAACACCACCCCCAGCAAGACCCCCTACACTGCCCGAACACCACTGCACTAAAGCCTGAAACACCACCCCCAGCAAGACCACCTACACTGGCCGAACACCACTGCACTGCCCTAAACCCTGAAACACCACCCCCTGCACGATCCCCTACACTGCCCAAACACCACTGCACTGCCCTAAACCCTGAAACACCACCCCCTGCACGACACCCTACACTGCCCGAACACCACTGCACTGCCCTAAACCCTGAAACACCACCCCCAGCACGACCCCCTACACTGCCCGAACACCACTGCACTGCCCTAAACCCTGAAACACCACCCCCTGCACGACCTCCTACACTGCCGGAACACCACTGCACTGCCCTAAACCCTGAAACACCACCCCCAGCACGACCCCCTACACTGCCCGAACACCACTGCACTGCCCTAAACCCTGAAACACCACCCCCTGCACGACCTCCTACACTGCCGGAACACCACTGCACTGCCCTAAACCCTGAAACACCACCCCCAGCACGACCCCCTACACTGCCCGAACACCACTGCACTGCCCTAAACCCTGAAACATCAACCCCAGCAAGACCCCCTACACTGCCTGAACACCACTGCCCTAAACCCTGAAACACCACCCCCTACACTGCACGAACACCACTGCACTGCCCTAAACCCTGAAACACCACCTCCAGCAAAACCCCCTACACTGCCTGAACACCATTGCTCTGCCCAAAATCCTGAAACACTAGCCCCAGCATGACCCCCTACACTGCCCAAACACCACTGCACTGCCCTAAACCCTGAAACACCACCCCCAGCACGACCCCCTACACTGCCCGAACACCACTGCACTGCCCTAAACCCTGAAACACCAGCCCCAGCAAGACCCCCTACACTGCCCGAACACCACTGCACTGCCCTAGACTCTGAAACACCAGCCCCAGCAAGACCCCCTACACTGCCCGAACACCACTGCACTGCCCTAAACCCTGAAACACCAGCCCCAGCATGACCCCCTACAGTGACCGAACACCACTGCACTGCCCTAAACCCTGAAACACCAGCCCCAGCACGACCCCCTACACTGCCCGAACACCACTGTACTGCCCTAAACCCTGAAACACCAGCCCCAGCACGACCCCCTACACTGCCCGAACACCACTGCACTGCCCTAAACCCTGAAACACCACCCCCTGCAGCACCCCCTACACTGCCCGAACACCACTGCAGTGCCCTAAACCCTGAAACACCTCCCCTGCACCGCCCCCTACACTGCCCGAACACCACTGCCCTAAACCCTGAAACACCACCCCCAGCACGACCCCTTTACTGCTCGAACACCACTGCACTGCCCCAAACCCTGAAACACCACCCCCAGCACGACCCCCTACACTGCCCGAACACCACTGCCCTAAACCCTGAAACAGCACCCCCTGCACGACCCATACACTGCCCGAACACCACTGCACTGCCCTAAACCCTGAAACACCACCCCCTACACTGCCCGAACACCACTGCACTGCCCTAAACCCTGAAACACCACCCCCAGCACGACCCCCTACACTGCCCGAACACCACTGCACTGCCCTAAACCCTAAAACACCACCCCCAGCATTACCCCCTACACTGCCCAAACACCACTGTACTGCCCTAAACCCTAGAACACTACCCCCAGCACGACCCCCTACACTACCTGAACACCACTGCACTACCCTAAACCCTGAAACACCAGCCCCAGCACAACCCCCTACACTACCCAAACACGACTGCACTGCCCTAAACCCTGAAACACCAGCCCCAGCATGACCCCCTACACTGCCCGAACACCACTGCACTGCCCTAAACCCTGAAACACCAGCCCCAGCATGACCACCTACACTGCCCGAACACCACTGCACTGCCCTAAACCCTGAAACACCAGCCACAGCACAACCCCCTACACTGCCCGAACACCACTGCACTGCCCTAAACCCTGAAACACCAGCCCCAGCACGACCCCCTACACTGCCCGAACACCACTGTACTGCCCTAAACCCTGAAACACCAGCCCCAGCACGACCCCCTACACTGCCCGAACACCACTGCACTGCCCTAAACCCTGAAACAGCACCCCCTGCAGCACCCCCTACACTGCCCGAACACCAATGCACTGCCCTAAACCCTGAAACACCACCCCCTGCACCGCCCCCTACCAGGGGCGTAGCTAGGCCTTAGGCTGCCCGTGGCGGCCCCTGCTTTTGCCGCCCTACGGCAAAATGATAGAAGAGCGGGGGGGTGTTAGCGGCCGATTCTTGCAGCCGCAACGGCCGCAGGTAAGAGCGGGTGAAGGGGGGCCGCCTGCCGCCCCAAAACTCGTGCCGCCTGGGGCGGTCCGCCCCCATCGCCCCCCCCTAGCTACGCCACTGCCCCCTACACTGCCCGAACACCACTGCCCTAAACCCTGAAACACCACCCCCAGCACGACCCCCTTTACTGCTCGAACACCACTGCACTGCCCCAAACCCTGAAACACCACCCCCAGCACGACCCCCTACACTGCCCGAACACCACTGCCCTAAACCCTGAAACACCACCCCCTGCACGACCCCCTACACTGCCCGAACACCACTGCACTGCCCTAAACCCTGAAACACCACCCCCTACACTGCCCGAACACCACTGCACTGCCCTAAACCCTGAAACACCACCCCCAGCACGACCCCCTACACTGCCCGAACACCACTGCACTGCCCTAAACCCTAAAACACCACCCCCAGCATTACCCCCTACACTGCCCAAACACCACTGTACTGCCCTAAACCCTAGAACACTACCCCCAGCACGACCCCCTACACTACCCGAACACCACTGCACTACCCTAAACCCTAAAATACTACCCCCAGCACAACCCCCTACACTACCCGAACACGACTGCACTGCCCTAATCCCTCAAACACTCCCCCCAGCACGACCCCCTACACTACCTGAACACCACTGCACTGCCCTAAACCCTAAAACACTGCCCCCAGCACGACCCCCTACACTACCCGAACACCACTGCACTGCCCTAAACCCTAAAACACTCCCCCAGCATGACCCCCTACACTACCCAAACACCACTGCACTGCCCTAAACCCTAAAACACTACCCCCGCATGACCCCTACACTACCCAAACACCAATGCACTACCCTAATCCCTAAAACACTACCCCCCGCATGACCCCCTACACTACCCTAAACCCTAAAACACTACCCCCGCATGACTCCCTACACTACCCAAAGACCACTGCACTACCCTAAACCCTAAAACACGACCTCCTACACTACACAAACACCACTGCACTACCCTAAACCCTAAAACACTACCCCCTACACTACACAAACACCACTGCACTACCCTAAACCCTAAAACACTACCCCCAGCAGTACCCCTACACTACCCAAACACCACTGCACTAACCTAAACCCTAAAACACTACCCCCAGCAGTACCCCTACACTACCCAAACACCACTGCACTACCCTAAATCACTACCCCCAGCACGACCCCCTACACTACCCAAACACCACTGCACTACCCTAAACCCTAAAACACTACCCCCAGCACGACCCCCTACACTACCCAAACACCACTGCACTACCCTAAACCCTAAAACACTCCCCCAGCACGACTCCCTACACTACCCAAACACCACTGCACTACCCTAAACCCTAAATCTACCCCCAGCATGACCCCCTACACTACACAAACACCACTGCACTACCCTAAACCCTAAAACACTACCCCCAGCACGACCCTCTTCACTACCTAAACACAACTGCACAATTTGTTACAGGCGTTGCAACGCAGGCCTGTGGTGCTTACTGGAAGTACCTAGTGGGCTAGTTGGGCCCCAGGGACCCTCAGGATTCAAGGTGACCTAATCCCCCAACTTAAAACGCACCACGGGGCGCGTTTTGCACAGTGGTGAAGGGAGGGGGCGGGGCCTCAGGTGACATGTGCGCAAACACGCCCTGTGGTGCGTTTTAAGTTGGGGAATTAATTCCCTTTGAATCCTGAGGGACCCTGGGGGCCAACTAGCCCACCAGGTACCTTCAGTAAGCACAACAGAGTTGCGTTGCAGAGAGGTGAAAAAAGGTGCGTGGCATCGGAACGCCTCTCTGCAACTCAGCTCTGTGGTCCTAACTGTAGGTACCTGGGGGGCTAGTTGGGCCCCAGGGACCCTCAGAATTCAAGGGGACTTAATCCCGCAACTTAAAACGCGCCACGGGGTGCGTTTGCACACATGTCACCTCAGGCCCCCCTCCCTTCACCACTGTGCAAACGCGCCCTGTAGCGCGTTTTAAGAGGTAGTTTTAATCCCCCTGCCCTATTATGTACTAGGGACTTGCAGAGGAGGTCATGCTAATCACAGGGGTACCCCAACGCATAGTGTTCCCTAGTGTATGTAGGTGTTTTCACTGTATTCTAAGTGTCTTTTAGCATAGCACTGGCTCTGGTTAGTCAGAGTCAGTTACCACCAGTATCCGTCTGAAAAAGTTGTGGGCACAGGATGATTTTGCAACAAGGCCTCTTTCTGCTCCTCTGTTGGTTCTTTCTGCACATCTTTTGCTTCTTTCTGTGCGTTTTTTCTTCTTTCTTCACATGTCCTACCTCTGTAGGCATAGTTAGAAACTAGCATTTAAAAAACCTTTGAAATTCACTTAAAAAATCATAGGTTTCAGGCACGTTATAGTTAGAAATTAGCATTTAAAAAACCTTTGAAATTCACTGAAAAAACCATAGGTTTCAGACACGTTATAGTTAGAAATTAGCATTTAAAAACCTTTGAAATTCACTGAAAAAACCATAGGTTTTAGGGACAGTTATAGTTAGTTGGACATTTCACTCGTACAAAACCATAGAAATTCCCCCGTTATAGTTAGTTCAGCTAACTATAACTCGCGCCCCGCAATGCACTGCTGATGACGTCACATATTACATCACTCATGACATGGTCAGTGACATCACTGATGACATCACTGATGACATCTCAAATGACATCACTGATGACATCATCCATGTGATAATTTCATGCATCTTCTCACACCCTAATATAACTTTTGATACACCCACTCTAAATTACAGACTGCCATTCTCAAAACCATAGACACTCCAACACCAAAAACTACATACCCACTCACTGATTCTTAGGTCTACACACACATCCACTCACTCACCCGTACAGTCACTCATACTTAGTCACTCAGTACAGGACTATCATATGCACTCATACACCTATATAAACACTCACACACCGCCACTCATCCATAGAGGTACTCACACACCTAGTCAGTCATGCAAAAAACTTAATCACACACCCATTTACTCACCTATACAGTTATACACACACCAGCTCACTTACTCATACAAATACTAGCACATTCTTACACTCTTATACAATCACTGATACAAGTACACACTCATCCATACAGCCACTCTCACAATCACACACTCTCACTTATAGCCATTTGTATACTCCAACACACATATATACTGCCTTTCACATATGTAGTTACTCACACATGTACCACTGAGATATACATTCAATCACTAACACACCCATACACACACTCACCCACCCATACAGTCCATCACAGATGCACTCTTGAAACCATGCACCCAGTGAATCACCAACTCACACATCTATGCACAGAGTCACACACACCCCACCCACACAAACACTCAGGCACCCATACAGATACTCATTCAATCAATCAATAACCCATGTAGACACTCATGTAGCTATTCAGAAAGCCATGCAGCCGCTTACAAACCAACAGACAGACGGATACAGACATTCACACAGTTTAGTCACTAACCCATGCATTCAGTAAGATACATTTAATCACTCACTTGTAGAGTCAGTCACTCACGTACTAAATCATCCATTCAGACACTTATACACCCACTCATTCTTCAATACGCCTTTACCTATATATATTAAACATATTTAAACTTTACAGAAACACACAGTCACTGGATGATGTCATCAGTGATGTCATTTGAGATGTCATCAGTGATGTCATCAGTGATGTCACTGACCATGTCATGAGTGATGTAATATGTGACGTCATCAGCAGTGCATTGCGGGCGCGAGTTATAGTTAGCTGAACTAACTATAACGGGGGAATTTCACGGGTTTTGTACGAGTGAAATGTCCAACTAATTATAACTGTCCCTAAAACCTATGGTTTTTTCAGTGAATATATATATATATATATATATATGTATATATATATATTCACTGAAAAAACCATAGGTTTCAGGCACGTTATAGTTAGAAATTAGCATTTAAAAACCTTAGAAATTCAGTGAAAAAACGATAGGTTTCAGGGCGTTATAGTTAGTTGGACATTTCACTCGTACAAAACCATAGAAATTCCCCCGTTATAGTTAGTTCAGCTAACTATAACTTCGCGCTGCCCGCAATGCACTGCTGATGACGTCACATATTACATCACTCTTGACATGGTCAGTGACATCACTCATGACATCACTGATGACATCTCAAATGACATCACTGATGACATCACTGATGACATCATCCTTGTGATAGAGTGGCAGACCTCCTCTCACCCTAATATAACCTTTGATACACACACTCAAAAATACAAACTAACATTTTCAAAACAATGGACATACCAATACCAGTTACAACACACCTATTCAGTAATTCCAAGATCTACACACACATCCACTCATTCACCAACAGTCCCTATACAGTCACTCATACATGTACTCACTCATCATATGTACTCATACACCTATACATCCTGTTACACACCGCCACTCATCCATAGAGTTACTCACACACATAGTCACACATGCAAACAAAGTATCAAACATCCATTTACTTGCATATACAGTTATACACACACTACCACACTTACTTCTACAGAAACTTACACATACTTACTCTCTTAAACAATCACTTATAGAAACACCTACTTATTTGTACAGGAACTCTTCCAATCTCTCACTCTCACATATACTCACTTATATACACCAATACTCACATATACTAGTTTAAAACATATGTAGTTACTCATAAAGACACTATTGAGACATTCATTCACTCACTAACACACCCATACACATACTCATCCACCTATACAGTCCTGCACACATGCTGTCTTCAACACATACAACCAGTGAGTCACTCATTCATGCATCTATGCACTAAGTAATACCCCCACCGAACCATACAGACACTCAGACACTCATACTGATACTCAAAAACCAACTAATAACCCATATAGACACTCATGTAGCTACTCACCAACCCATGCAGCCACTTATACACAAAGTGAGAGACTGATACAGATATTTTCATATTTAAACATTACTCACTAACCCATGTATTCACTAAGATACACTTAGTCAGTTATACAATCAATTTTACAACAAAAAAATCATCCATTTAGACACTTATATACCCATTTATTCTTCCATCGACCTTGAGATATACATATATAAATCATATTTAATTTTCAGAAAAACACACATTCACTGGATGATGTCTTCAGTGATGTCATTTGAGATGTCATCAGTGATGTCATGAGTGATGTCACTGACCATGTCATGAGTGATGTAATATGTGACGTCATCAGCAGTGCATTACGGGACGCGCAAGTTATAGTTAGCTGAACTAACTATAACGGGGAATTTCTATGGTTTTGTACGAGTGAAATGTCCAACTAACTATAACGCCCCTGAAACCTATGGTTTTTTCAGTGAATATATATATATATATATATATATATATAAACAATTGCATATTTATTACAATGTTTAATAAATATTTGAAATTAAAACAAATATTATTAATATAATTAAAATACCACACTATATTCTCAATGTCATAACAATCAATAAATATAATGTTATTTACAATTAAGAAGCATAACACAATTAACACATATCATAATAAATAGCACACTTTAAAAAAAATATATTTTTACAGTTATTATAACTTAAATAACTTCCTACCCTACACATCTACACACTAAACAACACACACCTAAAATATATCTTAAAAATTATAATAATGACACATTTTACATAATCAATTATCAATTAAACAATGAATAGTAATTAACTAATAATAAAATAATTATATTTTATTGACTTCCCACCCTTTATCCCTACAAACACAACGCACACATAATATATAAATAAAAATATCTTATTTACATGATTTACATAATTAATTATCAATTAAACAATTAATAACAATTAACTAATAATTAATTAACTATATTTCATTAACTTCCCACCCTTTACTCCTACAAACCCAACAACCCACACCTGATATAAACTTTAAAAATCTTAATTACACAATTAACCAAAATAAATTATCAATTAAATAATTATTAATGATTATCATTAATTATTATAATCAATTACCTCCAAACCCTTTACTCCTACAAAAACCACAATCCACACCAAAAAACTAAATAAAAAATGTAATTAATTACACAATATACATAATTATCAATTAAATAATTAATTAATTATAATTAAAATATTTCCCACCCTATACCACTACAGACCCCACAACCCGCACCTAAAACTTAACATAATAAAAAAAACAGTAATTCGACAATTAACATCATTAATTATCAATTAAATAATTCATGTTAATTAAAAATTAATTATTAATTAATTATAATTAATTTACTTCCCACCCTGTACCCCTATAAACCCCCAATCCCCCCACAGACCTAAAAATAACAATAAACGATTAAACTAAATTTTAAAACAACTAAAAATGTACAAACTGTATTAAAAAACATTAACAATAATTATACACACAATTTATAACATACAAAATTAAAATATATACAAAACACACATACAAAGAATTAAAAAACAATATTATTAACAATTATATTTTTGAAAACGATATTAACAACATAGATATTTTTAACATCGATATTAACAACATACATATTTATAACATCCATATTGCTTTCCTTAAAATCGATATTCTTGTCAACGATATTCGTGCATCACGATATTTACAACTTGATATTTTTGTATCTCGATATTTTTGGGTGATATTTTGTCCGATTACCACTGCAGGGAACCCTGTGTACTTAAAAAGGCAACATTTGGTTGAAGTGTGCAGTGTATTGTTCCAACAAAGTAGGATCCAACAACACAGGCCCATTCCTCCATTTCACATTCAAGTTTAGAAGAGGCACAAAGTGGTCTCTTCAATCCCACAGTGAGTAAAATGCAACGGTGTGTACGGTCCAGGTGCAGGTAAGAGTGGTGGGGCGGTGGCGCCGGGTGGGGGGGGATTTTGAAGGACGATGATGAGGGAAAATTAAATAAATAATTAATTTTCCCTCGTCATCGTCTGTCAAAATCCCACCCCCCCTCCCCCCCACCCGGCCCCTCCGCTCTTACCTGCACGGGCCGCAGCTGCTACGGTCTACTCTACTGCTACGGAGAAGTCCTTCACATCTGCATTGAAGGCACATCTGTTTAGGGGATTCTAAGGAATGCTATTCCACTAGTCTGCTAGACAAGCGCAGGGACGCTTCCTTGGAAGTAGCTGTGTGCTCTACAAATGGCTTTCATTCATTCATTCATTCTCAAAACCTCAATACTCCAGAGCTTGCCACTCTCAACCAGTTGTCAGGAGTAAACTATTGTATTGAGGGCGGCAAAGGCGTCAAGGAGGATGGGGATGGCTGCTATGAGCAGAGCGTATTGCTCAAATGTAATCCACATTACTGAAATAATCCTCCTCCTCTTCCCTATTATAGGAGGAAATAATAGCATTCCTGTTCTCTGCTTCTTAGGAAAGTGATTTACCAAATTCAATCCAGTCAAAAGAAAGTAATCTGGTTGTAATCCATTCCAAATCAAAATAACCAAAGTAATTCAGGGATAAGCAAATTTACCAAATGTCACTTGATGCAGAGGAAAGTAATTCACAATGTGCAATCGCTTTCAGAGGAAACTAATTTACCAGTTCCAATGTAGACAAGAGGAAAGCAGTCCACCAGCTGTAAACACTTTCGGAGGGAAGCAATCTGCGGACTGCGCTATCAGTCAGAGGAAAGGATTTCACCACCTGTGGCCACTATCAGAGAAAACCAATATACCAATTGTTACCTGGATTCGAGGAAAGAAATCTACCTGCTATCATTTTACTCACATGCAAGCGAGCGAGGAACCGTAAGTAATCCACCAACTGTAATCTCGTTCAAGGGAAGGTAATCCAGCAACTGCAAGTTTTTCAGAAGAAAGTAAGGTATGATTTTACTCTTTATCAGAGGTTAGGAATCCTTCAACTGTAAAGTCAGTGAACAGTAATGTATCACGTGTGGTCTATTTCTATTCCAATTAACCCACCTGCGTTCCATTTGA
This sequence comes from Calotriton arnoldi, assembly GCA_963921515.1. NCBI lineage: Eukaryota > Metazoa > Chordata > Amphibia > Caudata > Salamandridae > Calotriton > Calotriton arnoldi. The sequence goes on from CAWUFW010001438.1 coordinate 277,860, forward strand.
AATCGCACTAATCTACCAACTAACTCTAATGTTTCTCAAAGTCAAATTATGCGCCAACTCTAATCAATTTCAGAGCAAACGTAACCACTGTCTATAATGTATTTCAGTGGAAAAAATGCAGCCATATAACCTAATTCAACCAACTACAGCCTGTAAAACAGGTAAAAAAAACATCAAGTCCCTCGTACAGAGTAGTGTGCAAAACTGCTGTAATAATTTTAAAAAACTGCATTCTAGAGGTGTGTTATTAACACAGTTTCACCCCTTTACACACGGAAATGGGAATAATCTTAATATATATGTGTACCAAAGCTTTGCTGCATTGATGTGCCGAATAGCTACTACTTGGTAAATGTTGCCCATGATGTAATATGGAGTTACTTCATTTCAGTAACGCAGGGGTACCGTGCCACTCATAACTACCAGAACATACGGAATGTGGGGCAGATTGCTTACAGCACATGTAATACTTTTGCAGCTGTCTAAATGGAATGTATTTCAGAGGAAATTGATCCTCCGCTTTATATTACAGACTAAAGTAATCTAGCCACTGCAATCTAGTTCATGGCTATGTAACCCACCTGTAAAATAAGTCACTAACTGCATTCTACAACAGATGTAAGAAATCTGCCAAACATAATCTTTTTCGGAGGAAAATATTGTACCAACTGTCATCTATTAAAGACCAGAGTATTCTACGAATGTAATCTATGACTAATGAAAATGTACTATCCATAAACATCCCTGTTTAAGCTCAGCAGACACTGTGCCATGCAATCAGACATGACGTCATGTGAGATGCATCATTTCAGCTTTGCCCATCACTGTTGGCATCCCTGCAGTGACCTACCTGAGCAGGAGTCGTGCTAGTTTTTGCAATAAAATAAATGTTGTATAATCAAAAACTGGAGATAAAAGCCTAGCCGTCCTCAAATGTTGAGCAGGTAACTGTTCATGATATCATGCGTCGCGACATTCATGGTGTCCTGTGTGACAGCACCGATTATGTTGTAATGTCGTCATTCAATGTATGTTCCTCATCCTTGTCGTTCATGATGTCGTACGTATGATGTCATTCCAGGCGCCTGCACGCTGCTGTCATCTGTATTTTCAAGCGAATTGTCGTCAATGAAGTTAGGGTGCCCTGTCACACCTTTGCCCCGCATTCGTGTTTGCCACCGTTTTTTAGTTATTTGGTGAGACAATAACAGTACTTTTACTGTTGCATAGTTTAACATCTCATCTGCTCGTGTTGTGTATTTATTTTATTTATTTATTCTATTTATAAAGTTTTGTATAGCGCGAACAAGACCCAGGCGGGTATCAGAGCGCTTCACAATTTGGATGGGTAGGAAATAATAGTGGGAAAAGACCAGCGTCACTTAAATATGCAAACACGAACAAAGTCCAAGGGGGTATAAAGTACATCACATTTAGAGAAGACAATACCCTACTGGGAGAAGAACAAACATTACTTATATGGGCAGAGCAGGCAACGCTGGGCTTCACAGGTGTTAAGCCAATATAGTAAATAATCAGGGGGCGTGAGTAAGAAGTGGAGCCATGGCCGTTTAAGGCAGGAACTTGTTCATTAGGATTATTTTAATTTCCTTTTTAGGTCTCGCAGACCTGCGTTGCAGCGCGCATGCGCTGCTCGCTCTGCGAGGCTTTTTGTAATCGAGGAGATTTCAGAAGTGGGCTTGAAGCCCCGCCCCTATTTTTCATTGGCTGGCGTCATCCTTTATGTTAAACTCTGGCCTCCTATTGAAAATGAGGCTTCGTTGTTACCGCCCTGTCTCCTTTTGGGACGGCCCATCCGGACTGGATGTTTTGCTTGCGGCGTTACACTGTCTCCTTAATTAGTCAGTAGGCACTATTTTTTTTTCACAATGGCGACAGCTTGTTTACGGACCCCAGGTGGCGCCGGGTCCTCCTGTCGCCTTCTCCCTCGGGCACCGCCGGGGCCGTCCAACGTGTCAATAACGCAACTGGTGCTCATATAAAGCACTCAGATACCTTCAAGTGTAGTTCGCGCTATATAAAACCAGTTTCTCCCTTACCCGCTGCTGCTCATTTCCTTTATAAATATCATTAATGTGCTCCGTGCGCGAGCAGTACCCGTCCGTCTTACCTTTGCTCCCGCCCCCTCCCCCGTCCCTCCTCTCTCCCTTTCAACATGCTCCGCGGTATGCCATTATTTGCACTTCTAGTCAAGTGTGCCCCTCGCCTTTGCACTCAATGGCTGAGAGCTATTCCCCAAGAGTCCTGTCTGGGCCCCCAAACTTAAGCACAGTTGTGAACACACGGGGAAAGGAGATACCGTGACGCGGCTTCCTGGGGCGATGCTGCGGCTCATGATTACGCGGTCAGCAAAAGCAAAGCCGGAAGCGCACTCCACTGTTTCTGTTTGTTTCAGATTACAGTCCATGTTTTGCTGCTTCTCACCAGTAGGGTAAGGAGAGACCTGGGCAGGAAGCTCAGTGTGCGAGTACACCTACTGCTGAGAACTGCGGCAGACTCAGCCAGCCGCTCATCAATCCGTGGTATAAAAACACGGAAAGAGTGCCGCTGAGCTGGGAAGCGCCTCGCGCAGAACAATATTTAATGCAGGCGTCTAAATCCGAAAGTATGGGAATTTCCGCAAGCAGGCTGCAGACTGACAAACCAACAAAATATGCTGAAGTGGAAACAGTAACTTTTGAGAGAAACAGCACGACCACCATCAGATGCATATCGCAGTCTGCCCTTAAGGCGAGGCTGAGCTCCCGGACAGTCCTTTCTCTCTTGCCTCTTAAAACAAGCATTTGCAATGCAATGGGTCTCGCATTTACACGAGTTTAAACTATTGGCATTGTCAATGACAATGCCTTTCATTTATGTTTTAAAAACGAAAACAAAAATAAAAGGCATTGTTGTTTGCAATATCAATAGCTCAAACTCGCGTAAATGCGAGACCTATTGCATTGCAAATGCTTGTTGAAAGAAGCCGTGGAGGAGTAGTGTATTAATGTATTGCCTCTCACAGGGCCGCTGTCAGCGCCGCACCGGCACCCGCCATCAGTGTGACGACAGCAGAGAGCGTGGCTTTAAGTAGAGAGGGGGGAAGAAGGCAACAAGAGAGGGCTGAAAAGAGGATGGTGTGAGGGTGGCGGGACACCAGGTCGCGTTTCTATTTTGGCATGGTGGGGAGTAAACATAGAGAGGGTGGTGGAGATGGCTGGCAGGAGGCCAGGTGTTGTTATTTTTTTTTTGTATCTGGGAAGGAGGGGCTCAGTTGTCTATAGGTTACACTTTACTGCTCTGGCCCTGCATAGCTGCTGAAAGCAGAAGCAGAAGATTTGAGGGCATGAGTAAATGATCTGTAAATGGGTAAAAAGTGAATAACAAGGATATTTTCACCTATAATTCTGAGTGTCATTATAGACAACTTGAACTTCACTTTTATTGTCTACCTGATGTCACTCAGAACCCATTGGTGAAAAACAACCCCTTTATTCAATTTTTACACGTCTACATTCACTGTTACCCACCTATAATTCTATTTGCTGTATATTGTGTCACTTCTCCTTGCAGGGAATCACACTGTAATACTTTGTGCATGTTGTCTTATATACTTATGGATTTTTTTTAATATAGTGCTGACTCCACCCATTTGAGTTGCAGAACGCTGTGCACTATAGCCAGGGCCACTGGAATTATGCGGCAGGGTAGGGTGAAATTATGTGGCAAGGTCGAGTAAATTATGTGGCAAGAAAAGGCAAATTATGCCGCATTATGTGGCACATTGTGTAATAGTTTTACTTCATTATTTTGTCATTTTTTAAGCTTGTTAACACTGGGCATTAGTTGTACCTCATGAGAACCAGTTTAACACACAAATATAGCAATAAGCTACAGAAAGGTGACCAATCAAAATTTGCAATGGGCCTTTCAATTACTAACTTTTGAACCGTTTGAGCTAGAAACAATTTTTTTTGCCAAAATCGGCAGATTATGTGGCAGATGATGGATTATGTGGCAAATGCGGCAAATCTACAATTATGCGAAAATCGTTGCGGCTGTCGCATATATAACACTTTGAACAAATATCCTAGTTATTCAGAGCATAATTCTTTGTAGTATAGTTTATCCTTTGGCAGATGCACTTAACATTGTGTATTGTAGCGTATTGCAATGAAGTATATAGTATCTTCTCTTGGAGTATCAGATTGTGATGTTGTGAAATGGTGTAGTATCCCCTCTTATAGGTAGGCCCCATTGAAACATACATTGTCTGCCAGTTGCATGGCAATCTCAAGGCTGAGGGCTGCACAGAGGAGTATCGTGTTAGTGTGCGATGCTCGTGCTAGGGTGTGCGTCCCAGTGTCTGCGTTCTGTAGCCCAGTGCTAATGTCTGAGAGTTCTATTGCCCTGTGTCTGAGTCATAGTATCTGTACCATCGTGCCTCAAATCCATTTCCCTGTGTCAGTGTTCCAGTGTCCGTGCCTCAGTCCCCGTGGATCTGTACACATTTTGCGGAAATCATTCCAAGCCCCCAGTCTAAACCCATGACCCAGTACACGCGTCTCACTTTCCCAGTGTCCATGAGCCAGTACCCGTGTCCCAGTGTCAGTGTCCAAGGCCCATATCTTAGTCCTGGGGTCTGTGTCTGAAGTCCATGTCCCAGAGTCCTTTTAGCACTGTCAGTTTACCATGGTCTGCGTGCAAGTGTTGTGCCCATGTCTCCATCTCCTCCTGTGCCTGCCCCAGTGTCCTAATCTGTGTGCCTGTCTCTGGCTCACTGTCCTAGTGTTCAAGTCAATGATTCTGTGCCCTGGTGTCTCTGCTCCTTATCTCTGTGGACCAGTCTCTAAGTGTCTGTTTCCAGGGTTCTTGTGCCGATGTCTGTATCACATGGTCCTCTCCAAGCTCCATAGTCCTTGTTTGTACCCAGGTGTTTATTTTTTTTTTATTTTTTTGAGTTTTATAGAGCGCAAACTAGACCTGAAGATATCAGGTATCAGAATGCTTTACATGAGCACCAGTTGCGTTACAGACAGACACATTCATTTTTGTTGGGCACGGGGAGATTAAGTGATTTGCCCAGAATCACAGGATGTTGAGCGTCATTGCCAAGACTTGAACCCGGTTCTCCAGCTTCGAGGTCGACCACTCTAACCGTAAGGCTACATCCTCTCCCCAGTGTTAGTTTCCCAGGGTTTGCGAGCTAAGACTTTCATGCAATATGAGGGGCAAAGTAGTGTCTTGGTCATGTACATAAAGCAAAATGTCATCAGCCTAAAGGGCTGATAAAAGCGCATAACATATGCCCATATGCAGATGGAATTTATGCAGTGATGTAGTGCACATGCTAATGGCTCCATGAAATCCATGACAAAAGCATCTCTCCCATGCTTCTAAGTACCATGCACGGCCTGAAGATCTGGGACCACCTCCTACGATATCTAAGAAGTAGTAAGAAACCTTGGCATTACCATGGACTCCAAGTTAGCGTGCTACTCGCCTCCTCAGGGGTAGTAAGTGCTATATACATACAATTACGTGCACATGTACATGGTTCATTCTTCAGTACCTGTGCCCCTGTCTTAGTGTCTGCTTCCCAGGGTTCATGTCACAGGATCTGTGTCCGAGGGCACGTCACAGTGCCCTGATAGTATCACACTGTACTGCAGCGGACTGTATGTTGTCTTAGCATAGTGAGCCTTACTCTACCAAGATACAATATTGTTGAATAGTGTTGGGACCCATGTCATGTTCTAGTGTATCAAGCCGCGTTGGAGCATTGTTGAGTATCACATTTTATTGTATCATAGAATGCTGTAGTGTATTGTATGTAGTGCATTTTATTGAAGTGTACTCTTTTAGCGTATGGTATCATAGTATAGTACATTACATCATAACTGGATAATTTCATATGGCAGTACTTAACATCGAAGGCCCTAAGTCCAAGTGTGGAGGAGAATTCCGATCCATAGGCAAATATGGGTTTACCCAGGGATCGGAATTCTGAGTTTTACTGTAAACACTACACCCCTTACAGTTGTCTGCAGACAAATTTCAGCAGCTCAAAACTGCTGAAATATACCATGGAAAATGCATGCGAAAGCTCAGATGCATACAACTCAGAACAAGAGATATTTACTGCACCGGTAAACACCACTCCCTCTTCCAAGGCATTCATAATCGGATCCATTGTTTCTTGTATTGTGGAGAAGTGTGGCTCAAGTGGAGAAGTGTGGCTCAATGGTTAGAGCGGCAGACCCTGATGCAGAGATCTGGCCCGGGACCAGGGTTCAATTCCCGCCTCGGCGGGTCTTGGGCTCAACTTCCTCGGACCTGATAATTCTCGCCTCGGTGCCTATTCTAATCATGGGTCCCACTCTGCAACTCTGGGCAATAGCTTGCTTAATCTCCACAACGGCCCCACCAGCGCTGGGATGCCTGGCTTCACCTTGGGGGTGCCCAGGAGTGGACATTTCACAGGGAAAAGCCAGGAAGGGTTCCACAGCGGTATGTGTTCAGCGCCAGGATGCCTCAGGGTAGCAGTGCGCTTTACAAGTACAAATTCATTCATATTGTAGTGTTCTAATGGCGCACAATGATCTATTGTAGTGTGCCCTGGTGTTTCTTATGCGGTATTACTGTAAGATATTGCATACTAGTGTATTGTACCATAGTGCATTAGACTCTCCTATCCCAGTGTTTAACAAAATATCTTAGTGCATTGTCTTGTAAGGTGTCAGATTGCATTGCAGTGCACAAGTGTAGCATATCGAAGTACACCATTGTTGTACTGTAATGTTTGAGCATATTGAAGCCTGTCATAGTGTATCCTATAATAAATAATACAGCCCACATCTCACAATCGACTCAATTGCCTTACATTGTATGTGTGTTTCTTCTTGCAGTATACCACATCATATCTTAGTGCATCGCCCTGTGGAGCATTACGGTGCATTGTAATGCACTAGTGTATTGTGTTGTATTGCAGTGTACGAGTGAACGTGCAATGCTATGGTATAATTTAGTAGTGTACGCGTGTATTTAATGTATCACAATTGCATTGTATTGGAGTCTTTAGAGAATTGTATCAGTGTTTTTTATCACTATGGACTTTATCATAATGTATTGCGTTTTGCCAGCGTATGGGATTGAAGTGCGTTATTGCATTGTAGTGTACTGATATCTTGTATTGCCCCGCAGTTTAATAAGTCAAAATGTAGCATATTATCGTGCATAAAATTGCATCGTATTGTAGTGCATCGTCGTTGTACTGTGTGTTTTTCCTAGTTTATTTCTATTGCATTATACGTTTATGTATTGTATTCTATTCATATTGTATTCAATGACTACTGTATCCTATTGCAGTGCACTGAATAGCATTGCTGTACGCTCTGGTATTGAATTGTTATCATCCTGTACTATTGTACTGGAGTGTACTGATATGTTATACTGTAGTGTAAAGATTCATCATAATGTATTTTATTAAAGTGTGTTGAAGTATAGTGTCCCTTTGTTCCCTGTTGCAGTGTACCATTATCGAACTGTATGGTGGTATATGCATCGTTACTATGTCACAGTCTACAAGATTCTAGTGCCTTGCACTGTATTATAGTACTGTATGGATGTATATTGTTTGATGACTGGATTAGAATGTATTAGTGATGTTATCGCAATCTATCGAATCATATCGTGACATATATCGAATTGTATAGTAGTATATGCATCGTTGCTATGTCACAGTCTACAAGAGTATTTTATTGGATTCTATTGCCTTGCACTATATGGATGTATATTGTTGGATGACTGGATTACAATGTATTAGTGATTTTATCGCAATCTATCGAATCATATCGTGACATATATCGAATTGTATAGTAGTATATGCATCGTTGCTATGTCACAGTCTAGAAGAGTTTTTTATTTGATTCTATTGCTTGCACTATATGGATGTATATTGTTGGATGACTGGATTACAATGTATTAGTGATTTTATCGCAATCTATCGAATCATATCGTGACATATATCGAATTGTATTGTATGATGCGCTGCATATACTCGACTCTGGGGAATCGTGTCTTCTGATTCTTCTAGACCTCTCTGCAGCCTTTGACACTGTTAATCATAGCACCCTCCTCAACACTCTTCAACAGAGAATGGGATTGGTTGGCACAGTGCTCAAATGGTTTGCCTCTTTCCTCTCGGACAGATCCCAAATGATCAAGATAGCGAACAGTCTTTCATCTCCATTGGCTGTAGGTCAAGGCGTCCCTCAAGGTTCTATCCTGGCACCCACTTTGTTTAATCTCTACCTGGAACCATTAGGGAACCTTCTAAGCAAAGCTGGGATCCATTACCATCTTTATGCGGACGACACTCAAATCTACCTTAAGGTGTCTTCCGCACACGATCTCTCACCACTCAACTCTACTCTCAACTCTATTCACAACTGGATGTTAGCTCACCAACTCATTCTTAATCCCGCCAAAACTGAATTCCTCCTCCTCTCTACCTCCCTCTCACCTCCTCCTGTTCAATCTTGGATGGATCAGCTGAACCTACTCAACAACAAACCCATCATTGTCGACAGCGCTAAATCCCTAGGTGTCATTCTTGACAAAAGACTCAACCTAATCTCCCACATCAACGCTATTGCTAAGAACGCACGTTACCAGTTGCGCCTTCTATGGGGGATCCGTCGGTTCTTCCCGGAGAAAGACTTAAAAACCTTAGTACAATCTCTGGTTCTCTCAAGACTGGATTATTGCAATTCTCTTCTGACGGGCCTACCCAAATCCCACCTCTCCCCTCTCAAATCCATCCTCCATTCAACAGCTCGCTTCATTTCAGGGTCTAAACGAAGCGACCACATCACTCCTATCCTGTCCTCTCTTCGATGGCTTCTGATCGAGGCAAGATCTATTTACAAAACTGCCTGCATCACACACAAAGCCTTACACACGTCCTCCCCTTGTTACCTGGCGAATAAATTGAAATTGTCCGGTGGCTCTCGCCCTTCTCGCAATGCGGAAAAGCTTCTGCTTGAGCCCCCCGTCTTCAAAAGGGAAAGATTGATGGCGCAATCCTTCTCAGGCAATGCGGTGAGAATCTGGAACTCGCTTCCCCATTGCTCCGTGCCACCTCCTCTACCCGGATCTTCAAAGCTGACCTCAAATCTCTTATCTTCCAAAGACACTTTCAGAACTAATACTTTCATTCTCAGGCCCCTCTAGGAAGTGCGCTCTTCATTGTAAATTTGTACTTTTTCCTGTACATTCCTCACCCTTGCGTGCTGAGTTGGATTTTATGTTTGTGTACCCTTCATTTTAAGTCTCCTGTTTAATTCTCACCCTCTCTACTCCCTCAAGGAAGTTCTTCCACTATAGGAAATTCCGTACTCCATGCCTATAGAAGTGCCTTCCCAGTGTGTTCTGAGTGACTGTCACTTACTGCAGTATTATACCTCTATTTGTATTTTGTATCTTATGTATCATGCACACCTGCCACTTTTTCCTCTTGTAACGTATACCTCTTTTTGTATCTTGTTTGTTTTTGTTATTTGCACAATTGTCACTTTTTCCTCATGTAATGTAACGCTTGCTTTTGTATTATGCTCACTTGTAACTTTATCCTCATGCAATGTTACTGTTCCTGTTGTGAAGCGCTCTGACACCTTCGGGTAAAGTCCGCGCTATATAAAAACGCATAAATAAATAAATAGTGTGGTGGGCTTTTATAGTAAGTTTAGTTAGCATTTTATCGTGGAGTTGTTTGCTGAACTTTATTAGTGGCTGTTAAATAATAATATATCATATAGTGGTCATACATGCCAACATTTTAGGACAGGGAAGTGGGAGATTTTGAAATAGAAATAGGGAGAATGTAATTTCTCCATTGACTTCTATTGAAGAAGATGCAATTTCAGGCGGGAGATAGTTAAAAGAAAGCCATTTTTGGCTTGAAAAATCGGGAGTCTCCCGCCTGAATCGGGTCTATGGCATGTCTGAGTGGTATACCCCAACATAATTTAGTGTGCTGATGCGTCGTGTTGTAGTTTGCCGTACGATATCGTAGAATATCGCACCGTAGCCCAGTAATTGTATCCTCGACCATCGCACTGCACTCAATTGATTGCATAGCGCCTAAATCCGGAAGTTCTGATTTTAGCAGGGCGCCCGTTTCGCATGGCCACCTTGCCCGAGTGTTGTTGCGTGCGGAGAACAGAAGGTATTCAAGGCTCCTACAAAATGCGCCTCCCTGCCCCCTCCCCCAGCCCAAGTTGGTGGCCCGAACCCAGCGGTTTCTAGGACCCAGCGGTGCTAGGAACCAGCAGCGCTGGTCCAGCCCCCTGCATTCCAGGCTGTCTTCCCCTGGTGACGTCAGGCGCCCAAGCCCTGGCTTTCTCTGCCCCCCCTCCCTCCCTCCAGCCTCCCTGAGCCTTACAGAGAAAATGCTGTTGTCCGTACCACCAAGGACAGGGATCGCCTCCTTCAGCTACCCCCGCAGCCACAAGAAGGTAAGGGGGGCCAAAAGGGGGAGTCAGGGATCCGCACCCCCTCCCAGCCCTAGATCTGCCATCTCTCTCGCGTCCCCCCAATGTCCTTGGCAGGGCACAACAGAGAGGGGTGATGCCTTTACCCTTGTGATTGGCTGCCCTGTACCTGCCCAGAGGCTGGTATGGGGTAAGGTGCCCCGTGGGGGCGGAGGCCTACCAGGTTTACTCCTTTTATTTCAACTTTGTCATCTGGAGGTCGTGAAGTTGTTCTGACTTTTACCAAGCCTGCGGTAATCACCGAGCCCTAGCAGGGTGACCGATCGCGCGATCTTATAGTCATGGCCGGCGTGTGTATCTGTAAAGGGCGGTCGGCAGCCTAGACACCCGGGCTGAAGCGTCAGAAGCCGGTATATTTTATCCTATCGGAAAATGTAAAAAATGTAAACAGGAAATACAAGCAGAATAGCCTGCTTGAGCGCTGCATGAACTCTCCCCAGGTCCAGATGCAAGCAGTGCAGCTGGGATTTCTATGTTGTGGGTGAAATCAGTGTAGTTTACACCCGTTCTTGCACAGAGACCAGCGCCTGTCCCTTCCGAAAGCTCAACAGAAGCTTGTGCAATTGTTTGGAGGTGTGGGATACCTTAAATGTGGGTGTACTGAGTGAAACACTCTTAGCGGTAGGTGTATGGGTGATGGAAGCCTAGAGGTGGATGCACAAGTGGGCAAATATTTGGGGGGGGGGCCACAAGGTGGGGGACAAGAGGTACTGTCCCATTTTATTTGGGTCTCTTGAATTTGGTTGTATTCAGATCAACACTCCTTTCTATGCCTGAGTGATGCTGCTGAAGGCCACACAGGCCAGTGCTAAAATTCAGGTCCCACCTGGGGCCATATAAGGCCAGAAGAGATAGGAACTGGCAGCGACCGAAGCACTGAGAAGCCCGGATGCCCGGTCAAAATGAAAGGCCACAGGAAAGGAAGGATGGAGCAGGAGCAGTGGACAACACAGGAAAATATGGTGGGTGGTGGTGGTGTGTAGGCCACGTGTGGTAGGGTAAGAAGTGAACAATGCATCAATGGCGCGATGTGTTTTAATGACTGAAGCTTGGGGTGCACGGGTGTTGGTAGATACTGTGTAGTCATGGGCTGCTGGGAAGTCGTGGCCTATGGTATAGCTGTGTCCTGGTTTTCAGCATTCATGGTGTGTTGAGATCATGACATGTATTGTGTATATAGCATGTCGAGTAGGCATGCCAAAAAGGGCAGTAATGGCGCACTGGCTTGACATATAAGGCTGGGATGTAACAGAGCGCTGTCAGATCATGACATTTTGAGTGTCATGCATGCCTGGGCATCACAAAGAAGGGGTGGTAATGGCACATTATGATGTATGGAGTGCTTCTGGTATGGGTTTTGGCATGCACATAAGCTAGGTCGTGCTAAATGGATTTTGCTGGATAGATGCTTGTGGCGAGTTGAATGGTTATCATTTGATGATTGGTTATGCCGTGATTTTGTTATTCCATGCTGGTGGGTCGAGATCGGTTGGTTGACTGATTATGGAAAGCTAATTAGTTAAGACGTCAATTGGTTTTGGCATGCTGATTGTTACTGGCTTGTCAAATAGATAGGACTTGCTGATTGATTATTGTCTAATAATTAATTATGAGGTGTTGATTGACAATGGGCTATTTTTAAGGTTATAGCATCTTGATTACTTATGGCACGCTGAGTGAGTATGGCCCATTGATTGGTTAAGGGTTACTAATTGGTAACGACATTGGTTATGGCATGCTAGTCTGGTAGAGTGTGAAGATTAATTATGGAGATTAACTTAGTTATGATACACTGGTTAGTGATGGTGACCTGAGTGCTATCGGCACTTTGACAGGTTATGGCCATTTCACTAATAGTAATGTGGTAGTTAGATATGTAGTATGGAGTGGCTATGGTGTTTTGTTTTATTGATGTTAGGTGGTTGTAGCATACTTATTCGTTGTACTTTTGTGGGCGGTGATTGCATGGTGATTTCTTATTAATTGGTGGGTATGGTGTATTTGGTGGTGTGTGGTTATGATGTGTAGATTATTTAATGTATAGATATGTCCTACTGGTTGAATATTTTCTAGTGTACAGTGGTGATGGTGTGCTTTCACGCTGGTTATTTTGTTTTTAGTGGTTACAGTCTGATGATTGAACTTGATGTGCTGATGATTATGATGTATTGGGCAATTCTAATATGATGGTTTAGGTACTGACGTTACTTCTGCAATACACGCCACCAAACTACTTCTGTCTGTAGCACAGGGGAAAACTGTCAACTGTAAATTCATTTACAAAGTCACATTTTAAGTTTGAAATTGTCTGTTAAGCAGTTATATAACAAGCATTGGCAAAGGCAATAGGTCTGGCTTGCATTTTAATTCCTAAATAAAATATAAAAAACCTGCTGTTGTGTAAATACAAAACAAAAATGATTGCTTTTTGTACACAATGTATCTATAAGCTAAAGGATTTAATGTGTGATGATTCAGAGTATCTAAAATAGCCCCAATGCTTTGAAATTCAAACAATCCACACGAGGCAGAAAGATACATTAAGCAGCTAATAGTATGTGTTGGAAGGTTAGTACTTCTCTGGCCAGCAAATGCCCATTTTGTGTATAGTTCAAAGAGTTGGTAACAATAGGTCACAGACAGATACGTTGTCATGCCAGACCTAAAAAAATGTACAGTAATCTAAATCGAGTACTCACCGTTGTCTCTGTGGATGTATTTTTGATGGAGAACAAATTTGATTAGCTAAGGCAGTTGGATGGTAATGGCATGCAGACTTGTTATTGTATTTTGGGTGGTTTTGGTGTACTGATCGGATTTTGTGTGTGGGGTGGTTATGTTAGCTGATAATCGCCTACTGGAGCCTTCTTATTTATTTTATTTATTTATTTATTTACTTGTGTTTTATATAGCGCTGGCTAGACCCGGAGGTATCAGAGCGCTTTACATGAGGAGAGTTACATAGGTTACAAGTTACACATCGTTACAGAAGGTACATCAATTGCAAGTTGCATCCGTTGGTTCATGACGTGTAGAAGGGTGAGGGGGTAATGTAAAAGGGCGATGGGGAGGGAGATTAAGCAGAGAAAAGGCACAAGGATAAACAAAGCAGGCAGGGGGAGAGCGATTCAAGGGAGAGAGGAAAGGAATAGGGGAGGCAAGCAAAGAATGAAGGAGGGAAGAGGTGGGGGTGGGGGTAGGAGACACAGCGAGGCGAGGAGGAAGTAACTGTGTCTGATGTCCGGCTGGGTGGGAGACAGTTCCCTGCGGTAAAGGGAACATTCCCAGTCTTCCATTTAGTGTGATTCCCATGTTGCGGTGGACTCTCTCAGCGGGTACGCTGAGACTCCAGGGCATAGATGCTGGATCCCTCCCCAACAAGGGGAGAGGAGTGCTTAGGTCACGGGCACACTTAGAAGAATGAGGGAGGGAAGTGGAGGGGGAGGGGGTAGAAAAACCCAGCGTGAGCACAGTGTCCAACTTTCGGCAGGGTAGGAGACGGTTCCCAGAGGTAAGGGGATCAATCCCAGCCTCTTCTTGAGTTCCCTAGTGAGTCTGGCTTACAATTATCCTTCTGGGGATTACTGGATGGTACTGGAGTACTTGTTGGGCGTTAAGTAGTCATTGTTAAAAGCTTCTTTAGTGGTTGTGGCCTGCTGGTTGGTATAAGGTACAGAACGGCAACGGTGTGCTGAGTGTTCAGGAAATACAGGGTGGCCTAGTTCTCCTGAAGGTTATAGCCAGCTAGGCTTTTAATTGTTTTGTTGAGTACTGGGTGGCAAGGAACTGCTGGTTAGCTGCACATATCTGTGAATTCCTAGAGTGTTGCGTACTTTTCACTGCTGGGGGGAGGCAGGGTATGGTGTTGTGCACTGGAAGGTTAAGCAATGCCAGTTAGCCTTTTTAGTACTAGGAGGTCATAGAGTGCTGTGGCCTGCTGGGTCATTTTGATTAATAGAGGGGTTATAGAGTGCTAGATGGTGGTGAGGGTGTTGTGGCCTTCTGGTATAGCCTTCACATATAGGAAAGTATTTACATGCTTGGTGATTTTGTGTACAGGTAGGGTTTGGTCAGCTCTGTGGTGATGGTGTGCTGGTGGTTGTGGGGCATGCCTAACTTTCTGAGTTATCTGTTGAGTGATGGTTAGGTGTAGAGTTGTCTTAGCACTCTGGGCGGGTTTACCAAGGAATGGTTTGTGGTCATAGAGTACTTGCGATGGAGTGGGAATATACCATGGTATGCTGAGTAGCCTGGGGTTGCTGTTTGATAATGGAGTGCTGAGTTGACGACTGCTGGATGGTCTGTGCCCATCGGATGGTCATGGCCTGCTGAATGATCTTGGCATGGTGAAGGGTCATGGACCACTGAGTGGCAACTTCACCTTAGGTGAGTGGTCTTGGAAAACTTCATGAGCAGTCTTGGACAGCTAGATGATAGGGGTACATTGAGTGATTGTGGTATACCGAGTGTGCACATCATATTGATTTGCCATTGTATGATGTGTGGATGTAACATTTAGGGTGATCCTGGCATGCAAGGTAGCAATGGCATGCTCAGTGATGGCCCTGGCACGATGGATAGGTGTTAATGTATTGTATTGTAATTGCATTTATATAGCACTTACTACCCCTGATGAGGCGTCGAAGCGCTTTTCCGATGAGTAGCACGCTACTCCGGAACCCATAAAGGATTAGTGGTGAATTAGTATAGTAAAAATATGAAAGTAATTTGAGTGGTGGATATGTTAGTCAGTTATTTGGATTGAGAAGGATAGTGGAGGGATAGAAGAGGGAAAAAGGTTTGCATCTATATTGCGCTTGCTACCCTTGATGGGGTGTTGAAGCGCTTCTTCGGCGAGTAGCACGCTACTCCGGAACCCATAAAGGATTCGTGGTGAATTAGTATAGTAAAAATATGAAAGTAATTTGAGTGGTGGATATGTTAGTCAGTTATTTGGATTGAGAAGGATAGTGGAGGGATATTATATGTTAACATTCTCCAGAAACAATATACACTAACAAAACTAAATATTTAATAATAATTTTTCATAAATAACAAACATGAAATTCTATGTAAATGTTAAAAATAAAAAATAGAATGGTTTTAATAAAATAAAATTGTGTGCAAGTAACTTAATGCAACCAATCACTATAATAAAGAGAATTAACCGGATGCTCCCCCTTTGTGCATGTATGAGGCTAAAATAATGTTCAAAATAACGAGGGGGGGGGTAGAATGGAATCCAATATACCCACTTCGATATGGAACTGTGAAGAATAATAAATCCAAAAGACAGCAGGCCCTGTACATACCCACCCTTCTACAAGAGTCCTTATTAAAATTAGTAATAGTTTGTAAGTATCACAAAATCTTAAAAAAGGACCCTAAAATAATCCTATGTATATTTAGTGATATTATTACTTTTTCTATATAAAAGTATATGTGTGTGCGTGTGTATATATATATATATATATATATATATAATATATATAGATATATATATTTCCAATGAACGATATTCTACGTAAGTTATTGTAGATGTCTTTATTTTTATTTCTTTGCACTGAGTTTCATTATTTATTTTGGTGTGACTTTACTATATACCGGTTATGGTGGCGATGGTTGCGTTAGGTTGCCCGACATTTATAAAGCACACCATTTGCCCATTGCTTGGCCTCTTGGCACTTATACTTCTGATGGTCCGCAGTTGTGATTCATGCAGCAGGGTTGCCCATTTCTACTGAGGAAAGATTATTCGGGTGTCAGCTTTTGCTTGGGAAGTGAGTAGTAATAGCTGTAATGCCCTGTTGGTAGGTTGCAGAGTGCTGTGTGGTCATGTAATGGTGGGCGGTCATACAGTGCAGGGTAGTCATGCTTTTCTGGGGGGTCTTGTCATCCTAGGTGGTCTTTACCAGCTGGGAAGTTGTGACTTGCTGCATGGGCATGGTGTTTTGGGGATTCAGGGTTGAACTGGCCTATAGGACAATCAGGCAGTGTCTGATGGGCTGAACTGACAGATCAGTGTGTGGGACAGTTGTTTAGCAGTTTGTGGGCCTGTTTTATGGCCAGGTTGAAGGTTTTTACTGTTGATTTACCTGATATTCCCACTTTTTAGCTATTTGCTTCATTAATGGGGTCCACTTTTATTGTGGTGCCCGGTCCTATTTTTCGTCCCAGTCCGACCCTGTGGGGATTCATAGCATGGTGAATAATCATGCCCAATTAGGTGATCTTGGCGTGCTTGGTGGTCTTGCCTGAGGCTGGTCCTAGCATTCTGTGCACTCCTGGCCATGTCAAACTGGTTGGTCTTTCTATTTTCAGTGATTGATTTTGGCCTGTAAGTGGACCCTGCATGCTGAAATCAGTGCTGGATGGCCTTGGCCAGATGGGTGCTCTTGTCATGCTGGGATCCACGCCCTACTGACTGTGTTGCGTTAGCGCCTGGTCTCCTGCATAGCCCTGGTGTGAATGAATGATTACATGAATGAATGAAGAGATTTATTGAGCGCACTGCTACTCCAAGGAGTGTCCCGGCGCTATATCAGTAAAGGATAGCTCACCAACTCGCTCTAAACCAAGAGAAAAAAAGATGGGTTTTAAACTCTTTCCTAATATCGGAAGCCTATTCCATGCTTTACTGGCAAGTACAGGGAAGCACTGGCCACCTGCCCTAGCCAAGCGGAATAGATGTGTTTACCAGCAGCGGCGTTGAAGAACGAAGAGTTCTGGAAGGGTTATAGTGCAACATCCTAGAAATGAGAAATATTGGGTCACTTTTGTAAAAGGCTCGGTGAATAACCGACAGTGCCTTAAGCACTATTCATTTCTTAACGGGAAGCCAATGCAGATCCCCAAGGTAGGCAGAGACTGGTTCCTTCCTTGGAAGGTAGGCAGAGACTGGTTCCTTCCTTGGTATACCAAGTATAAGGCGGGCTGCTGCTTGCTGCTCCACTTGTAGTCTTCTGATCTTATACTCCAACACACCAAGTAGAGGCAGTTTGAATAGCCCAGCCTTGAAGTTATCAACGCACCGGCTACTGTTCTATGCACTTCTAATAGTAAACAATTCAAGGAATTTCCTCATTGACTGAAGCAAGCCAAAATGAGCCCCCCACTACTGACAACATTTGGGAATCCAGCGATAACTTGTCATCTATTTTAACTCCCAGATTCTTAGCAACCCACATGGGGGGGGTTCCTCAGTCAACTGTGGTTGATCCACCAGTCTCTGGCCTTACCAAACATTAGGATCTCCGTCTTATCCACATTGCACTGAAGACAGCTCTTGCGCGTCCAATAAAGAACATCCCTCGGACCGGCAATGAATGAGATGTACTGGGCCCAAGTGTATGTTATGTGGTGTGGTATGAATTGCTCCATTGCAGTGGGTGCTGTGTGGTTGCAGCACACTAGGCTCCATGATTTGTGATTATGGTGCACTGGCATGTCCTAGAGCGGGCAATAGAACCACTCTTCTTCTATTTGACTCATCTTTCTGTCCACACTCCTTTCTTTTAGAGGCCCAGAAATTGATTCTTTGACCTTTGCTTCATGGCGTTGGTTCCCTTCCTAATCTTCCCTAGAATGTAATGCTCAGTCCCGGAATGGAATCTCCTTCGGGCAACTCCATCTTGATCTAAGTACACCTGTCGGTCCATTGGTTTCCTTGTAGGTGATATTGATCTGCCTTTCTCAGATATTTTGGAGTGGCCTCCCAGATGGGCCCTCTTATGTTTCTAGTATTTTTTTCTTTTAGGGATCTTTTTCGAGCAATCTTGCTGAAAGTTTCCATCAGGAATACAATACCAGGCCAGCCTTGAGCTCTTTCATGGTCTGTGACTCCTGGGCATTCGTGAACCTCCTGGTCCTCTTCGCCCACCTCTGGGTGTGCACCTGCAATCCTTTGCTTCCCTTTTCCAGGCAGGACCTGGAATTCCCCTGATTTACCAGCAGTGGTGGACTGAACTGGTGGGATACCAGGAGCTTTTTCAGTGTGTTGGAGGATGCTCTCTTGGCTGAAGGTCCTGCTTATCCAACCGTACCAATGCCCCCACCGGCCCTGAATTTACAAGTGGGGGACGCCAATTTGAACATAAGGGCCTTAGATCGTCTACCGGAATTTAATACATTATCTATCTATACCAGCAATAGTAACCTTATGGTCAGACTGCATCACAACTGAGCCAAAAGACCAAAGATCTATAAATATACGGAAACGTTAATCGAATCCTGTCACTGACCTCAGTTCCTGTCCCCCCAATGTGACAACCTGCTCCACTGCATCTTTTCAAGGCAGGACAAAGGTGCCCAGTACCACCCTGCTCGTGGGAAAGTGATATTTGATAGAGGATAGCTTACACGAGCCTGACATCTTGTCACGTGTATTTTCAGGGCTGCTTGGCAAAGCTAATTTGCTAAACGCTATAGGAATTTTGCATTTCGAGGCTTCAGATTGCAGCACCGGAAGCATCCTGTGTAAACATCCCAGATAAGCAAGCAGTGTCAAGTATGTCGTGTCAACGACTCACTCTTTGCTGCATAAAGCAAACAAATCAATATGGCCCTTATTAAAAGAAAAAAAAGTAGGGGGCAGAAAACTCAGCTATGCAGCCTGTGACGCATGAAGGACACACGCACTGCTCAGAAGGAGAAGGTGCCTGCTGCAGCCTGTGTGCTGTCTGCAGGCCACCGGTTCGAATCGCAGTGGGCCGGCTCAGTCTTTTATCCTTATGAGACAAAACAATGAGCAGCATTGAAATCTGTAATAGTAGAGCTATGGCTAGCACACGAATACACCTTTTGGTCTGGCTGCATCACTTTTGCCTATTCTAATCTGGGGTATAGCTTCCTCCATCTCCCATCCCATCTTCTCACAGCCATTATCAACCAACCGGCTCCCTTGACCCTTTACCTTACTCTTTACATCATCTAATTCCCACGGGTCATCTTCTCCAGCTGTTAGATTCTTTCTGACAGTGGTGGTGTGTTTTGGAAACCAAGGTGGTAGCCTCATTACTCCACATTCATTTTGAATTTTTAAGTCGCCATTTTGTTTTCTTATTGATCTATGATACTTTGTCACTGGTGCGGTTGGTTCACACGGTCAGCGCTGGGATGGGCCACAGGTAGCGGTCAAAAGGGTTTGCAGAAATGTCAGCAAGTTTCTTGATCAGTTGGTTTTCCTTTTGATCTAGTCCTTTGTAGAATTTCTTGTTGAGTTTGCGGAGAAGGTCGTCCAACATCTCAACACCTAGATCTCTGTGGAGGTCTGCTGTTCTTGTGAAACAAGGAGCTCCTGCTGCTATCTGTAAGGCCTTGCTCTGTAGTGTCTGCAGAGGCTTCCGATACTTTGGCTGGCAACCGCTCCACACCGGTGAAGCATATGTCATTGTTGGCTGAATAATTGCGTTGATTGCTCGCACTTTGCTCCGTATAGGCATCAACTTAGTTCTCAAAAGTGGGTGCAATGCAGCCAGTTTGGTTGATGCTTTCTGGCAAGTCTTCTCAATGTGGTTCTCAAGCTGAGTTTGAATTCTAGTGTCACCGCTAGGTAGGAGCTGCTGTTTTCCCACTTTATCTCCTCTCCATTAAGGCGGATCTGTGGATGCTTTTTGATCTGCTTTCTGGTGAATAATGTTGCTGTGGTTTTGTTTGTATTGAGGGTTATCTGCCAGTCGCTGTACCATCCTGAGAGTTTGCTGAGCGATGTTTCAAGGTTCTTAGCCACTTCCTTTTCGCTGAAAGATAGGGAGATGACTGCAACATCATCGACTTAAAGAGCAAGTTCTGCTTTCTTTAGGTCCATGGGAATATTGTTTGTAAATAGATTAAATAGAAATGGTCCAAGAATTGATCCCCGAGGCACTCCAGCATGAATAGGGTGCACAGGTGAACATTCCACTCGACCGCTATGTGAATGGTGCGTTCTGCCAGGTAGCTAGTCAGGGGGTTTACCAGGTAGCTTGGAAACCTGAGTTTAATAAGCTTGTAGATCAGTCCTCTGTGCCATATTCGGTCAAATGCTTTAGCTACATTCAGGAAGGCTACTCCATTTGATTTGTTGATGTTAAAAATATGGCTAATAATGTCCACAACTCTGAGAAGTTGATGATTTGTTGAGTGTTCTTTCCAGAACGCAAACTGTTCTTTGTCGAGAAGGTTTTCACTTGATGCAAAGTTGCTGAGAAGGGCAAAAATGACCTTTTGAAAGAACTTTGATAGGCCAGATAGCAGACATATAGGGCAGTAGTTTGCAGGATCTTTAGTGCTTTCACAGCCTTTGGGAATACGACGACTGTTGCTTCTTTCCAGGCTTTAGTGACGTACTGGTGCTTGATACACACATTGAAGATCTCAGCAAGACGATCCACTGCTGCATTTGGGAGCATCTTGATGGCTTGGTTGGTTATTCCGTCTTTTCCTGGAGCCATGCCGTTTTTCAGTTTCTTTGCCAGGCTTTGTACTTCATCACTTGAGCATTCCTCAATGGTCGCAGCTTCTGTTTCTGGTGGGTACTCCAGCTGATGCTTGATGACTTCTTGCTCTACTTCTGCTGCCAGTTTGCTGGCCTGGTTAGGTTTGAAGGATTTCTCTAGTGTGTCAACAAGGATTCTCTGCCTTGTCTCTGTTATTGCATGCCAGATGAGTCTTTCCTTGTATGAGTGGATTTGGTTCCTTCTTTCCAGTCAAGCATCAGGTCATTCTCCAGAGAGAGTTGTGCGAGTCCATCAAATTAGCTGTAGCTGCTTCCCATTTTTCACCTCTGTGCTGGCTTATTTGTGTCTTCAGCAGTTTTGCCAGCATGGTGTACTTCTTCTGCAGGTCAGGGGTGAAATATTTCTGCCACTGTCTTTGTGCTCTGTTTTTGTCGGCTATTGACTGCTTGATGCCGTTCTGGAGGTCATAGATGGAACCGCCGCATTTGACACTGTAAACCACGAAATACTAATACATCGACTCTCCAAATTGGGAGTAACAGGAAATGCCATCAAGTGGTTCAAGTCATTTCTGGCAGACCGCAGTTTTCAGGTTTTCGAGGGCGAAATCACCTCCCCCAGCAAACCTCTCGGCTGTGGGGTGCCTCAGGGCTCCTCCCTGAGCCCCACGCTGTTTAACATATATATGAGCCCCCTAGCTGAAATTGTCCGTCCGTTCGGCATAAAAATCATCACCTATGCCGACGACACTCAGCTAGTGGTGGCTCTCAATCGGCCTAACATAGCCCATAACAACTTGAGTGAATGCTTGGAGGAGGTGGTTAAATGGATGACAGCATCCTGCCTAAAGCTGAACGGAGACAAGACGGAGCTTATGCTCCTAGGCAATGCCCCCAAGTACATTATGAATCCACTATGGCCACCTTGTCTTGGTCCTGCCCCAGTGCCCAAGGACACGATCAAGAGCCTGGGTATATGGCTGGATAACACCCTCAGCTTCAATCACCAAGCAACCAAACTCGCGGCCACTTGCTATGGTCTACTGAGGCTGCTTCGGAAGGTTCTCCCCCTACTTCCATTCCAGGCGAGACAGATCATGGTCCAGGGCCTTGTTCTGTCACGCCTGTATTTTGGAAATGCCCTCTATCTGGGAGCCCCACAATCTACTCTGAATAAGCTTCAGGTCATTCAAAACTGCGCCGCTCGAACGCTTCTTCAGACTCCCCGTCGATCTCCTATCAGTCCTGGGCTTAGTAGCCTACATTGGCTCCCAGTCCGGGAGAGAATTAAATTCAAGGCCCTCTGTATCACCCACAGGGCCTTCTGGAAGACAGGCCCCGCCATAAATCAACCGCTGATCACTCCCTACCGGCCGATTAGACAGCTTAGGTCATCCTCCTCCCTTTTTGCCAAAGTACCCAGGATAAAAAGAACTAGATGTGGTGGCCGCTCGTTTTCGTACAACGCGGCCAAACTATGGAATGCTCTCCCCCCGCATCTGCGATCGGAGTCTAATATACTCTCATTCCGTAAGCTCCTCAAGACTTTTCTGTTTCAATAAACCCGGACAGCCCCAAGTGTCTTTCATGCCCGTATTGTCCGTAGCGCTAGGACGCCTAAGGGTATCTATCGCGCTCAACAAATTGTCATTCATTCATTCATTCATTCAACCGCGTTGGGGTTTCTGTTGAGGAACACTGCATTCAATAGCAGTGTGAACTGCAGCTGTGAAGTGGTTAACTGCTTGGTAAATGTCTTTGAGATAGCGTAAGGGACCAAGAGCCAGTGTTTCATCCAGGTTTCTCTTGTAGAGGCTCCAGTCTGCCTTCTTGAAGCTGTACCTTGTGCCCTGTTGTTGGTTTTCGATTACATCTCCAACAGTGATCAAGACCAGGTTGTGGTCGGATGTCACTGCTGGTAAAGTCTCCAGCTCCATAGACTGGGAAAGGTTCTTCATTACGACGATATCCAGGACATCTGGTTTCTGCCATGGAGCGCCCGGATAGTATGTTGGATGATTTCGCCCAGCACTTACAAAGTCTTCTTTCTTGAGTGGGCGAGAAGAGCATGTCCTTTTCTGTTTGCAGTCCGAGAGTTCCAGCTTTGGTGCTTGGCATTAAGGCCGCCTCCAATTAATGTCGGATGCTGGAGTCCAGTAAAGCATCTATGTTGCTTGAGCATAGCTGCCTTAGGGGTGAATAGGCGGCAGTCAAGCGAAGTGGGTCTGCAGATGTCTGAATCTCTATACCAGTTGCTTCAATACTCCCCACTGGTGTGGTGGTAGTGCAATCTTGTGATGCTTCACTTTTGTGCTGATTATTATGACTGTTCCTAGGCCCTTGGCTCCAGTCGAGCGGTATGTTCGGCATACTCTATATTTTGCTAGGTTGAGCTTCTGGCTTCCTTGGTGATGGGTCCCGGATATAAGTGCTAGACTCGAATCCTTAGATTCCATCAGGTGAAGGAGTTCGTCAGTTTTCTTTTGAATGCTGTTGGAATTCAACATCAAGAAGAGAGTTTTTCTTAGTCTTGGCTGCCATGACGGTTGATTTCTTCACCTTGGAAAAGTCTGATGGTGAGGTTCGCCACCGTTGTCACCACAGGGTGGATGTTCATATCCACAACTACCTTTGCGATCTTCACAATGAGTTCCTGCCAGTTGACGGTGTTGCTCATTTTGCAAGATGAAACTGGGGTGGTTGGTGTTGGTGGATTGCCTTGCTTGGGTTTTGTAACATCTGCGTAAGTCCTTCCATCCATGTATGCATTGCTATGGTTGTTTGTTGAGATGTGGCTTGGGCTCCTGTGTGATGTTCCGGGTTTGTGGGCATATGTCTTCCTCTGGCCCTGGTCTGTTGCAGGTGAGTGGCGAGATACCTTTTGTGGTTGAGGTAGTTGCTTCTGTGGTATGTCCTTCTTTGTTTCTGCAGGTAGGGACAGCTGTGATAGCTTGCAGGGTGATTTCCTGTGCAGTTTGCACATATCACTGGTTCTGTTTCTCTATTCCTGGTGCATTGATTGGAGGTATGTTCCCCTCCACAGCGTACACACCTTGGTTTCTGATGTCAGAATGCAGAGGTGTGCCCCAAGCGTTGACAGTTGTAGCACATGACTGGGCCTGGTGCTTCTGTGGTGATGGTGCAACTGCAGAGTCTTGTGACTACTGAAAGGTCAGCAGGTTTTCCATCTTGGTTTTGTAGACAGGGTTACAACAAACATTGGAAACTTCTTGTTCTTGTCTA
Organism: Calotriton arnoldi; assembly: GCA_963921515.1. Lineage (NCBI taxonomy): Eukaryota > Metazoa > Chordata > Amphibia > Caudata > Salamandridae > Calotriton > Calotriton arnoldi. Next base: position 302,091 of record CAWUFW010001438.1, read on the forward strand.
TAGACAAGGCAATCTGGGTTATGTTCTTTACAGGAAGTCCAAGTTCTGATAAATTGCAAGTGATGTGTCCAAGGAATGCCGTTACCTGTAGTCCCCATGTTACAAAGTGCTGGGCTTTCACTGTGGTTAAAGAGAAAGTATGGCATTCCAGTTTCTGCTCTGTAAGTACGCTGGTCACACTCCTGTAATCTTCAGGTGTTGCAAGCATGATTTTGGCGTGGTCCTGCCGGGGCTTGATCGTAAAAATGGAGGCACAGTGTTCTTTCAGTAGTTCCACAAGATTGCTGTAAGAGGGCATGTTTTTCAAAATGATGGGTGGGATCCGCAGTTTCTTTATAGGGCATTAAATGGTTTCAGTTTTGTGGGTCCCGTTGTTTTGAAGATCAGTGCCACAATCCATGGCATTTTGTAGGGCTTAAAAGTGATTTGCAGTTTCACTGCTTCTGGTTGGCACACAGGCAAGCTTTGGCGCTTTTTCTGGTGAGGTTTGGCACAAGACACGTCCTCTCTTTGCTTACGTGTGCCATTCCATGTCGCCCGCAACATCGGTAGAGTGTGCACTGGTTTCTCCATTCATTGTCCATCCTTTGTTGGATCTGGAGTATGCTGAGAAGGGAAAAGCGAGACAATAAAAGTTCTTAACATAGCTCTTAATGTTGATTTATTAGCTCATTTGCACTCTCTTCCAGCTTCTCTTCAGGTGAGGTGCAAAACTGAATATGAAGTAGCCTTTAGCTGCTGGCTCAGCTGAACAGGTCAGCTCCGCCCTGCCCAACTAAAACAAATGCCCACGGGTCTTACTGTCTTTGCCTGTTGTAGGAACATATGACCCTCCCCAGTGGAGGCTATTGGCTGCTTCTTCAGTGTGAGGTCCTCGTCCTAGTCAGTTAGTGGGCTTGATTCTTCTGTGTAACTTTATGTGGCCCTTGACAGTTGCCATATCTGTTCACCCTGTGCACGCTTCAAGAGTTACACGTTTTCCTCCTTGGTCAGGACTTGGTCTGTAGTGTCTGCAGAGGCTTCCGATACCTTGGCTGGCAACTGCTCCCCACCGGTAAAGCATATGTCATTGTTGGTCGAATAATTGGGTTGATTCCGCGCACCTTGCTCGACATAGGCATCGACTTAGTCCTCAGAAGTGGGTACAATGAAGCCAGTTTGGTTGATGCCCAGTGCTGCAATCCTTCACATTTTGTAGGGCTTGAAAGCGATTTGCAGTTTCAGTGCAGTTTCAATGCTTCTGGGTGGCACATGTGGCGCACGGGTGGTGTGCTTGAGACCAGATGCACACAGCTCCAGGGGCTTAGCTATCATTACTGCAGCAGGTGCAGTGGCATCGGGCCCAGAGGAGTGAAGGGTTGACTGCAGTCTAGTTACTGCACTCCAGTCCTTTCCTTCCATACTGGGTGCTAGAGAGCTCTATTTTCCTTTCTTGTATTAGGGCCCATACACATGTGCTACAGGCCAAGACATCCCGCTGCTCAACCAGATCTTCAAGATGCTACGGACGTATATAGAAACACTCTGCTCCTTTCTACTTCCGCAGAACATTAGGGTGAAGCTGTTGCAAAGACGTACATGTGGCCTTTCTTGTTTCTGCTGTACTTCAGTAAATAGTACATTTGTAAAGAACATGGTATGTTGAGGTGTCTCAAAACACTATGTGATATTGACATTGTAGTGACAGACAAACAACTCTTTGCTGCTTCAGTCAAACAGATATGGAGTTGATGACACAATTGGTCTTGTGGGAGGGGCTAAAGCTCTCATGGCACAGGCCCTACTGCCAAGTACAATTTCTGTGTGATCCCAGGGATCAGGTAGGGATTCATAACACAGTACCGAAAGCGACTGCAGACCAGTAGTAGCACAAACAAGCACTGGCAAAGCTAATAGGTCTGGTGTTGGCTGCTGACATTTTGGCTGTGCTTATTTTGTGTGAGAATGGGTTTTGTATACGCTACACACAAGCAGCCGGATATCAGTACTGGAAGGGCTGTCGTCCTTTCAAACTTTCACCTTAGTAAAACAATAATTCCCTAAAAGGCAAAATATATTATTTTAAATGACACGTCGCGCCAGTGGTCACTGGCACTGAAGAGCACTATTTATTGTGCGGGTGTACACATTGTGCAGCAGCATAATGCTGTCACTCACAGTCAGTCAAACCAGTGGCTGGAGTGGGCTGACCCTGTGTCCCCTGAAGCATTGCTGTACATTGTGGTGGGAGGAACAAAAATGTGAATGACACTGCAGCATACCAATGGATGAAAAGGGCAGGCTGAAAGCCCCTGTCCATAAGTCTGTATAGTATATATAATTTTTTTGAAAACAAAAGGTCTTGAGAAATGCCAGAAATGAAAACAAATATTCCTTCCATGACAGGACCCTCTTGAGACTAATGAAGAAAACAGAATCTCCTTAGAGAAGCTCAGAGGCAAGAATGGTCTGAGCCAGGCGTGCGTCATCTGATAACACCTGTGCTACCATGCCCATAGTAAGGCTGTAACTCTTGAAGTGCACCAATAACAACAACAGAAAGTTATAACAGAGCAAAATATTGGGGGGAAAGTGTCTTGACTAGCCAGGAGACAGTGCTATAGTACTCCTCTTTACAGGGTTGTTACTTTGTATCTACATCACCCCAGGCTGCACTGCTGAGTCCAAGAGCTACTGCTCTGTCTAGGACACTCGCAGGCAGTAGCCCTGGAGTGGAGGTGTGTTACTTTGTGTCGAGGACACTCGCAGGCAGTAGTCCTGTAGTGGAGGTGCGTTACTTTGTGTCTAGGACACTCGCAGGCAGTAGTCCTGGAGTGGAGGTGTGTTACTTTGTGTCTAGGACACTCGCAGGCAGTACTCCTTGAGTGGAGGTGTGTTACTTTGTGTCTAGGACACTCGCAGGCAGTCCTCCTGGAGTGGAGGTGTGTTACTTTGTGTCTAGGACACTCTCAGGCAGTCCTCCTGGAGTGGAGGTGTTACTTTGTGTCTTTGTGTCTAGGACACTCGCAGGCAGTACTCCTGGAGTGGAGGTGTGTTACTTTGTGTCTAGGACACTCACAGGCAGTCCTCCTGGAGTGGAGGTGTGTTACTTTGTGTCTAGGACACTCGCAGGCAGTAGTCCTGGAGTGGAGGTGCATTACTTTGTGCCTAGGACACTCGCAGGCAGTCCTCCTGGAGTGGAGGGGTGTTACTTTGTGTCTAGGACACTCGCAGGCAGTCGTCCTGGAGTGGAGGTGCGTTAATTTGTGTCTAGGACACTCGCAGGCAGTCGTCCTGGAGTGGAGGTGCGTTACTTTGTGTCTAGGACACTCTCGGGCAGTCCTCCTGGAGTGGAGGTGCGTTACTTTGTGTCTAGGACACTCTCAGGCAGTCGTCCTGGAGTGGAGGTGCGTTACTGTGACACTCACAGGCAGTAGTCCTGGAGTGGAGGTGCGTTACTTTGTGTCTAGGACACTCTCAGGCAGTCCTCCTGGAGTGGAGGTGCGTTACTTTGTGTCTAGGACACCCACAGGCAGTAGTCCTCGAGTGGAGGTGCGTTACTTTGTGTCTAGGACACTCACAGGCAGTAGTCCTGGAGTGGAGGTGCGTTACTTTGTGTCTAGGACACTCACATGTAGTAGTCCTCGAGTGGAGGTGCCTTACTTTGTGTCTAGGACACTCGCAGGCAGTACTCCTGGAGTGGAGGTGTGTTACTGTGTGTCTAGGACACTCTCAGGCAGTCCTCCTGGAGTGGAGGTGTTACTTTGTGTCTTTGTGTCTAGGACACTCACAGGCAGTCCTCCTGGAGTGGAGGTGTTACTTTGTGTCTTTGTGTCTAGGACACTCACATGCAGTCCTCCTGGAGTGGAGGTGTTACTTTGTGTCTTTGTGTCTAGGACACTCACAGGCAGTCCTCCTGGAGTGGAGGTGTTACTTTGTGTCTTTGTGTCTTTGTGTCTAGGACACTCACAGGCAGTCCTCCTGGAGTGGAGGTGTGTTACTTTGTGTCTAGGACACTCGCAGGCAGTACTCCTCGAGTGGAGGTGTGTTACTTTGTGTCTAGGACACTCACAGGCAGTCCTCCTGGAGTGGAGGTGTGTTACTTTGTGTCTAGGACACTCACAGGCAGTACTCCTGGAGTGGAGGTGTGTTACTTTGTGTCTAGGACACTCACAGGCAGTCCTCCTGGAGTGGAGGTGTGTTACTTTGTGTCTAGGACACTCACAGGCAGTACTCCTGGAGTGGAGGTGTGTTACTTTGTGTCGAGGACACTCGCAGGTAGTAGTCCTGTAGTGGAAGTGTGTTACTTTGTGTTTAGGACACTCACAGGCAGTACTGCTTAGGCGGAGGGATGTGTTGCGTGTGATTAGACACTATTATGCACTGATAGTGTGAGAGTGCAGTGATAGCGCTTGGTTTGTGCAGCATTACTGCAAGGGTGCACGGGCCCCGTGTGATGGTGTACTGGTATGCAGTAATAATGTGCACGCACAGGAATGCTGCTCAGTGATAGTACTCCGTTATGCACTAATGCTGCAGAGTTTTACTGTGAGTATAGACTACGAAGCAATACTCCTGTACTGTGAGAGTACAGGTGTATTGCAATGTTGTGCATTACTAGTGCAAGGGTGGTGATCTATTGCTTCTTGTTATGGTGCACTAATACACATGAACACGTGAGGGTAAATAGATGATGCCTGGTTAGATGGTGTACTAATACACATGAACACGTGAGGGTAAATAGATGATGCCTGGTTAGATGGTGTACTAATACACATGAACACGTGAGGGTAAATAGATGATGCCTGGTTAGATGGTGTACTAATCATTCCCCAGTGAGTCCTTGTGTTACTTTGTGGCCACTTGATGCTGTATTGTTCACCTGTGACTCTTGTGGATCCCCTCGTGCGCCTCTTGTGCACATTGTCACTGACATGTGTGGCGCTCTGGTGCCTTCAGGTCTAGCTGGCGCTATATAGAACTAAACATAATAATAATGAAAGACAGCAATGTAAAAAAATGCCTTCTTTTCAAAGTTTCACATACTATAAATGAGGCTCATTTTCGATATTCCTCCACGCGTCCTTGTGTTACACTTGTGTGACTTTATGGCCACTTAATGCTGTATTGTTCACTATGACTCTTATGAATCCCCACGTGTACCTCTTGTAAACGTCATGGCATAACATGTAAAGCGCTCTGATACCTTCGGGTCTAGCTAGCGCTATTTAAAACTCAAAATAGCAATAATGATATCTAGTAATTCTGTGAGGCTGGAGGAATGTTCCTTTCAGTGATCTATGTCCTCAGGCTGCAGGGATATTGCTTCTTGTGATACATATTTTTTTGTAATACTTCAAGGTTGGCAGGATATGGCCTCTTGTAATGGTGCGCAAATTATTAGAGTATGTAGGGATATTGCTTCTTGTGTTGGGACTTTTTTATGCAGTAATACACCCAAACAATTGAGCGATGCTACATCATGTAATAGCACACTATAAAGTTGTAATACTTTGATAGTGGACGGGTAGTGCTGTAATACTGTGAAGTTGCATGGTTAGCGCTCTGATGATCCACCAATGTTATGTAGTGTTATAACTCACGCAAGATGGAAAGATAGAGGTCTGTCTGCCACACAACCTCCAACATGAAAACAAAAACACACTAACGTACTGCAAAGTACCTTTTCTTGCATACTTCTCAGAATAGAAGATTTGTATCTAAAGGAAAGAACAGGAAGCAAAAATAGAGGAAGGAAAAAAGATTTGGATGGAAAGGCCTCGCCCACTCTTTTGTGGCATGCTTCATCATTGGCCATTCCTTCCCACCATGTTAAGATGATACCAACACAGTGGTCTCAACCTCGTTGGGAGGGAGATCCGAATAAATATTCTTCTGGTCATATAGGGGTCCAGGATCTTATGTAAAAAAAAAACCTTTGTGTAAACCCCAGGTTATTCCTTTATTTGGGGTTACACAGGGCTGGATTAAAAACACCAAAGGATGTTGCTGTGAAACTATGTCTCAAACATCCTATCTCTTATGCAAACATGTTTCAGCCTTGATAGGATCCCTCAAAAGAGGGTCTAAGGTCTTTGTCAGGGCAGTCAAAGGTACCCCTACTCTATATGTCTTTTTGTCTTTTAAAAATGTGTTCGTACATGCGGGTAACAATAGGTCTTACCTGCCCATCCAACCAAAATTCACCTGTAAACAAGCAAACATTTTCTCAAATCTAATTCATCAATAATTGATCTATTCGTTAACAAAGTTTAGTTAATTCATTAGGTTCACTTTTCTTCCATATAAAGATATATTATTACTATTATTGTCAGTGCATGATTAAGTGGTTCACATGTGAAAGCACTGCACACAAAACATACGTGGACTGCAAAATTGTGAGCATGCACTGAAGGTGCAACTTACCCTAATGTTATTGGGTTCAAAACTAGTCACACCCGAGGAGGAACCCATCCTGTAGTCACACACTAGTGTGGGCAAAAAACAATTACATAGATAAACGTCAGCAATACTAACACAATTTATTCATTAATGGACTAAATCAAAGGTCATTATGTCCAAAACTGTCCCTTTCAAAACATATGGCAGGTGAAATGTACTTATGTTCTTCATACTAGGTCAACTGAGAGTTCCTCATCTCGGCAAGTAACCCGCAATAATCATTTCACAACAACTGTGTTCATATCCCTAGAACCTGGATCAACTGATATCTTTATGCTAGTGACTTTCCCAGTGGACTGTCCTAGTTCAATATGTTCCTCATCGTAGTGAAGCAAAAGAGCCTCCTATTACTGTATGATACCAATGCAGATCGAAATGAAATTTCAGTAGCTTTACAGTTGGGATGATCAACTCCAGAATGGTGTACACATGTGAGCTGCTTAGGGGGGCGAGTATGCGTGCTCTTAAGACAAGCATGAGAATTCCTGCCTGCGAATTCACATCTGACGCAGACGCAGGAGTTTTTTTTAAAAAATGAGTACGGTATGACTCATGCGTATTATGGCAAAGGTTATGATATATCAGCTCCCCTGACCATTGGTACTATACGGGACTCAAAAGGGCATTTCGCTTTTGAGACCGATCACGGGCATATCGCTGAGGGATAGAGCCTGACGTTGAAGATTTTTGAAGGTGGCATATATTTGAATACCTTGAGGTTTGGTGAGAGCAGGATGATTATTTATAGGGACAAAGGAAACCCTATTGAGAAGTAATCCCTGCAGGGAAAGATTGATCATTTGCCCTCGGTCACACTGAGTAGGAAGTATTTATTGGAACACTCATATATCCTGACACAGAGCGTCAGCCTGCTATATTGAGGAGACAATATAAAAACTGCACCAACATAGAGGAAACTAGATGATCGCTCATATATTTCCCATAGAGGAGCATGTGAGGGGCGGAGAACTATAACTTATTGTTAATAACATCACCAGTTGATGTCGTCATATGATAGAATATTTGGGAAGTGATATTTAAATTGTCTTGAAGAAGGTGGTTTTCATTAGTATTGTCCACTGAAATGCGTCGACTAAATATTGAAGACACGATCTGCAATGTACTGGGGATTTGTATATGTTTAGTGAATTTATAAAAACCTGGTGACACAATCAGTAGATGTGTCTATTTTTAAAGACTAAGGGGCCGATTACGATCCTGTTCGGAAAGCATTCCTAACAAATCGGTCCGGGAATGCTTTCCGCATGACTCGGATCGGGTGAGTCCGACCGAGTGATTTGGATGTATTCGGATGCTTCTGGATACGATTCGGTCTGACTCCCATTGACATCAATGGGAGCCTGTGTTCTGAACGAGAACACAGGCTCCCATTGAAGAAAGGGTTGGCTGGGGAAAACCTTGCACCCTGTGGCGGGCACCCCATGGTGCCTGCCACACTGTGCATGGTTGGAAAGGGGGGTCCCTTGGGTCCCCCCTTGGACCCGATTCGGAGGACCCCGGGTGAAGGGGGGCCTGCTACGGACCCCCAAAGACAGATTCCGGCAGCAGATTTGTTCCGGAGAAACTGAATCAGAACGGCTGTCCGAATCGGTCATCCTAATCGCTCGGAAACTGAGTCCATAGAGCTGTACGATTCGGCTCCGAAAGACGCGACCTTCCCGAATGCCTTTCGGAACCAATTCAGACAGCCCTACCTGGTTTACAACAAGGTGAATCAGTATAAATAGCCACAATAGTACAATCAAGATTGGGTCTTTTTGTGTCCGAATGGATGTTCTTAGAATTTAATTAACCGCTTGCCTGCGGCAGGAATTCCAGCCAGGTGCTGGACATTCCGATCGCGGGCGTGGTCGTGACGGCACCACGCCGTCATGAGCACAGCTCAACCATGACTTATGACGGCGTGGTGCCGTCATGAGCATCGAAGAGGTTAAACACAATTAGAAAACTACAATACATAAACAAATAGTGAGCAGGACGTGACAGGGTATTGGGAAATCAGCCGATTTCCTTACTGCAGGCAGGTGACTTAAAAGTGACTCTTTAGGTAAGAATACAAATTAACAGTAGTCACAATCACAAGAAATCATCTTCTACTCCACATAATTTTTGATTTGTAGTTTAGAGTAAAGATGTAAGTGTCGACGACGTTTCGATCCCCAACAAGGTTATGGGATCATCATCAGGACTGAGCAGTAAAGCAAATGCCTGGGAAGTTTGCTCTTGGGCAACCTGGGCCAATGGGTCCGAAGTGCCAAGACGAGTGCGTGGGGCCACAAGGTGGCAGTGGTGTGGATGAAAACCGGCGGCCGGAGGGTGTGGCGGTCCGCGGCTAATGATTGCCAGCAGGCGGTCTGTCAATGCCGGGGGACACTGGGTGGGCCCGAGGGGGTCCCCCGGCTGACCGCTCACGCCGATTCAAGGTTTTGTTCCTTATATCTTCTCATTCCGAGTCCGGACACCCTCGGTGCGACCCCCTCGGGCCCACCCGGTGTCCCCCGGCATTGACAGACCGCCTGCTGGCAATGATTAGCCGCGGACCGCCACACCCTCCGGCCGCCGGTTTTCATCCACACCACTGCCACCTTGTGGCCCCACGCACTCGTCTTGGCACTTCTGACACATCGGCCCAGGTTGCCCAAGAGCAAACTTCCCAGGCATTTGCTTTACTGCTCAGTCGTGATGATGATCCCATAACCTTGTTGGGGATCGAAACGTCGTCGACACTTACATCTTAACTCTAAACTACTAATCAAAAATTATGTGGAGTAGAAGATGTTTTCTTGTGATTGTGACTACTGTTAATTTGTATTCTTACCTAAAGAGTCACTTTTAAATCACCTGCCTGCGGTAAGGAAATTGGCTGATTTCCCAATACCCTCTCCCGTCCTGCTCACTATTTGTTTATGTATTGTCGTGTTCTAATTGTGTTTAATTAAATTCTAAGAACGTCCATTCGGACACAAAAAGACCCAATCTTGATTGTACTATTGTGGCTATTGATACTGATTCACCTTGTAAGGGACCGCTGGCTCTTAATAATCATTAGTACCCTTGGTCCCTTCTGACTGTTAGGGTTCCCTTGTTTCTTCCTTCTACCTGGTTTACAGGCATCATAATCGGTCATTGGAAACTGTGTACGATTCGGTCTGGAACAAGGGTTCCGAATCGGATTTGGAAAACCCGAATCCAATACGGAGCCCTTCCGAACGGGATCGTAATCGGCCCCTAATTGTACTGTCAGGGATGATTACCCTTATATAATATACATGTTGTATTTTTAATTATGTCATTTTTGTATATTTTATTGTGTTTAAAGGAAACATTTTAATTTATATATATATATATTTTGTTTTAATCTTCAGTGGAATATGGTTGTGTTAGTTCGGGTTTGGTATGTATGAGGAGTGTGAATATTGAGATAAGGAGTGTATCCAGGGAATTTAATACTTTCTGGTTAGTGGAACCCTTTCCCCTTGGTGAGGGGGTCGCTCTCATTTTTAATAAAGCTAAATGATCAGCCAACACTATGCATGGGGTAGACATATTGGACTTGCCAATGCTCGCTGTGAGGATTTGGGTGTATTGTATGGTATGAATGTATGACTTTACAGTGTAATGCACTACCAAAAACTGTCTTGGGTCCAATCAGACTCATGTAAAACCTTAAGCTCAACTGTGGCTACCTATGGCTTCGAGTTGCAAGGCTTAAACATAGGAAATAGTGTAAAGCATTTAACAGTACCAAACAACGAAATGTTAGCAACGCCTGGCAAAGCGCCAGGGAACAGCAGGATCCCCCACTCCGTACCTATCCTTGTTTTGTAGAGCAGAACGGCCTGCTATACCGACTGGCCCAGGAAGGTGCAGAGCCCCATTTGCTGGTTCCAATGGGGTTCCGGGACCAGATTATGTTTTTTGCTCATGCCCATCTTCTCGCCGGGCATTGTGGTGCGGAGAAAACGGCTCAGTCCATCTTGCAGAATTTTTTTGGGCCAGGAGTTCATGCCCAAATCCGGAAGTACTGCCAAGAGTGTACAATCTGTCAGAAGAGAAACCCATATATACCACCCAGGGTACCCTTGACTCCTCTTCCCGTCATCGGCAAGCCTTTTGACCGGGTCGGAATGGACCTTATAGGTCCTCTCCCAAAGTCCCAGAGGGGCCATCAGTACGTCCTGGTCATAGTGGATTACTCCACCAGGTATCCCGAGGCTCTTCCCTTACGCGCCTCAACCACTCCCGCTATTGCCCAACGGTTGGTAGAAGTATTCTCCAGGATGGGGTTTCCCCGTGAAATCATCACCGACCAGGGGACCCCCTTTGTGTCAAGGTTAATGAAGCAAGTGTGCAAAGAGCTAAACATACAACACATAAAAACCTCAGTATATCACCCACAGACCGACGGCCTCGTAGAGCGCTACAATGGAAGTCTGAAGCTGACACTCAAAAAAATGTTGACTGGGGATGGCAAGAATTGGGACCAGCTCCTCCCTTTAGCCCTCTTTGTCCTTAGAAGCCAAGTCCAAAGTAGTCTTGGCGTCTCTCCCTTTGAGCTACTTTTTGGGCGGAGACCCCGTACGCTCCTGGAGATAACCAAGGAGAGCTGGGAGAAAGACGGGACCACCGAGGCACATGCCTTGTTGGATTACGCCAACCAAATCAAGGCCCGTCTCCAGAAGCTGCGTACTCTTGCCCATGAGACTCTAGAGAGGACCCAGACAAAACAGAAGAGTTTCTACGACAGAGGAAAAAAATGGAGAGAGTTGGCCATAGGCGATTGGGCCCTCGTACTGCTTCCCACTTCCACTCATAAACTAAAAAAGGAGTGGCAAGGCCCTTTTCAGGTCCTAAGAAAGATAGGCAAGACCACCTATATCCTGGGTCTTTCTCCAACTAAGACCCAGATGTATCATATCAACTTGCTGAAGAAGTGGCTAGGACCGCCGCCGAATAAAACCCATACCGTCTCCACAGTAGCAGAGGTATCACATACAGTAGACGCCACTATCCTTAACACTGAGTTGACAGCCGAAGAACAAGACGAGGTACACTCCCTTCTCCTCTCCTTTAAGGATGTCTTCTCAGATAGACCAGGGAGAACCCACATAGCGATGCACTCTATCCCCACCCCAGAAGGAGTCATTATAAAACAGAGACCTTACAGGGTCCCCGAGGCCAGACGTGTTGCTCTACAAAAGGAAATCAAGCAAATGCTAGAGTTAGGGGTTATCGTCAAGTCCAGTAGCAATTGGTGTTCTCCGGTGGTATTGGTTCCGAAACCGGATGGCAGCATCCGGTTTTGTATCGACTTTCGGGCGGTGAACCGTATTTCGAAACAAGACGGGTATCCGCTCCTGAGAGTCGATGAACTCATAGAGCGCCTGGGTGAGGCCCGGTATATTTCCACTATCGACCTCACCAAAGGCTACTGGCAGATCCCCCTGAACCCGGCTGACCAGGAGAAGACGGCCTTTTCTACCCCTGACGGCCTCTTCCATTTCACTGTCTTACCTTTTGGGCTACACGGTGCCCCAGCAAGCTTCCAAAGGGTAATGGACACACTACTGGCTCAGCATCTTTCATACTCTTCAGCCTACCTGGATGATATTGTGGTATATAGCCGAACCTGGAAAGACCATCTGACCCATCTTACTGCTATTTTTTCTGAGCTTAGAAACGCTCATTTACATATAAATGCGAAAAGGTCCAGGTTTGCTTTTTCGAAAGTACGGTATCTGGGGTATGTTCTTGGCAAGGGTATCATAGAACCCCAAACCGAAAAAGTGAGGGCAATACAGGAGCCCCCGTTTCCCGGCACGAAACGCGAGCTACGGGCCTTCCTAGGCCTGGTTGGCTATTATAGGCGATTTATCCCACAGTTCTCCGATATAGCCGCTCCCCTCACAGACTTGCTGAAGAAATCATCTTCTCTTTCACGGCTCCGCTGCCCGTCAGCTTTTCACTCCCTAAAAACTGCCATAACCACATCTCCCGTATTGAGGACCCCTGATTTCCATAGGCCCTTCATACTGCAGACAGATGCTTCCGGGGTGGGAATTGGTGCAGTGCTTTCCCAACTGGACGATGAGGGCCGGGAATGCCCCGTCCTCTACATCAGTAGGAAGCTTTTTCCTAGGGAACAAGCCTACCCGACCATTGAAAAGGAGTGTCTTGCGGTGAAATGGGGTATCGAAAAACTGCGGTACTACCTTGAGGGTCGCCCCTTCGTCCTTTATACTGACCATGCTCCTTTGACCTGGCTGCAGCGGAACAAGGGCTGTAATGACAGGGTGCTCCGCTGGTTCTTATCCCTTCAGCCTTTTCAGTTCGAGGTCCGGCACCGGAAGGGGTCCGAACAAGGGAATGCTGATTACCTCTCCCGCTTTCCTCTTCCCCCTGATCGGGGACATCCTGGGGGAGGGATGTGTCACGGGTCCCCTGTGATCGAGGACTCGCTGTTATCTCCCGATACTGACGTTATGGTGCTTTGTGCGCAGGACCCGTACGGCCCCTTTAATTCTTCGTGGAGAAACATCGAGCCGGGAGCTGGATTCGTGACGTCACTCGCAAGCCACCAATCCCAGGAGAACGCTGCCGCGAAAAAGGAGGAAGTGCCGAGTCTCAGGGAGAACGCCGTCGGAGGAGAAAACGGAGACAAGCCGGAGAGAGCAGAGGAGGAAGAAGCTGCCCCCGAACATTGTCTCGCTGCCTCGGAGCTCCGGGGAGGAAGAACGCCAGGAGGCCAACGAGGACACTCACCGCCCCGCCACGCTCCTGGAGGAGTGTGGCTGGAGCAGGTACGTCGCCGGATATGGGGGTTTTCAAAAGCACTGGGTGGGAACGGGTAAAAGCTTTGAGGGTGGTCACCGCTGTCTGTACTTCACGGGGTTCTGGTGTTCGGTGCTCCCTCACGCCCCCTTCCCCTTCAACTCAGGACGTTGAACCGCCCCACTGATACGTGGTTTGTTTTCCTTTGTTTTCCTGGTTGGCCGCCTCGTGGAAGAGACTGCGCCTGTCAAGACTTCCCCAAAGTGGTGGAGAGCCCGGAGTCCCGTGTGCTACGAACGCTTTATTGATTGCCCTTTGTTGTCCTGAATAAACCAAACACCACGTTTACTCGGAACGGCCTCCTGCTTATTCATTAAGGGGGACCCCATCATAGGTACCCCTGGGTCCGGTGACAGGGAGGTAACACCTCTTCCTGTAGTAGGCTGCTATTGTTCCTGAGTCTGGGATTTGTTCACACTATTCCCCAGGAGGGCAGAAAGTTGTCTGGTGGCCAGTGACGGTGTGTGACCATTGGACAAACTGGGTCACAGAGTAGCAATTTTCCAAAAGTTGCATTTCTATAATAGTGACATTAAATCCGACTTGAGCATCAAGTTGGGTTTAATGCGACGATTAATTTGATACCTTACAGTACCCATCTCAGTAATCCCATTCAGAAGTAATCCGGGCTGAGGAGTCAGCCAGTAACCCTGTATTATCCAATGAGGATACTGACTGTCCTGTGGCAAAACGACAATTTGGAAGTGTTGCTGTTAGGATATATATATATAAATATATATATCACAAAATTGCTTAGCCCAAGCCTCTTTGTTCACGGTGAGCTCGCGGCGGGGTAGCGAACCCCTGCAGCTCCATAAACAGTGCTCCGCTCTATGAACGACAAACACACCGCTGCTCATATGCTTTCACAAGCATGATTTAATTTAAATGCAGCAATGTACTCGAGCACTGTTGATGGATATATATATATATATATCAGCTCCCTACCTTAGGGGAGACTTACATATATTATTACGGGAATTGGGGGCTTTGCCATTGGTTTGTAAGGCAAAGTTGAACTAGCAGTGTTACCACTGCCCTTCCAGTCTGAAGTGGCAGGGTGGGAGCAATTTCGTGCTTTGTCACACATAAGGTGGCACAATCAGTGCTGCAGCCCTGGGTGGACAATCTGCCTTACATGCTCTGATTACCATATACTAGGGACTTAAAAGTAAGTTCGTCTCTGCCAACTGCGGGCAGCCAATTTGCCACACTTTATAAGGGGTTAGAACACTTGCTAGGAAGTCTGGATAGCAGGCCTCAGTGCACTCTCAGACTCAAGGTACCAGCAGCAACAGTCCAAAAATGTGGGAGTGAAAATGCAAAAAGAGGCGTTTCCTTGCACTTAAATATAAATCTGGAAGCTGGGGGCTTGCATTTGCAGGCAACTGCAAAAAATTCACAAAATGAACATGGTTGTAGGTGGCTCTTTTATTTAAAATGTGGTTTTAGTTGGTTCTGGTTTAAAAGTTACTTGTCATACTTATTGCTGTCAAATATGTATATTATCTAAAAAGTTAACATCCAAGAAAGGGCTGGAATGTAGTATCTTCCACAAACCGTGCGTGGTTGCTTCATGATCCACACATTTGCTAAAGCTTTTTAGACGTGCAATGGTTTTTAGCTTTTCTAATTGGAAGTGAACGTGAATTTAAAGTTTTCTTTTCTTTGAAGATCAACCCTATACATAAATAAATCCAAATAACCTGAGAAGATGGAGGGATATTCATGATGTTATGGTGCATTTATTTACAGAAATACTTCGGGAGCAGAGCCTATTACTGCAGGTGATGGTACTCTAGTAGGCTTCTGCAAGGACTGAGGCCTTTGGCTTGATGTGATGGGACCATGTGGTACATCAGTACTCTAGTGCTGCAAGGGTATTGCTCTGTATGATGGGACAGGATGATGCAATATCTGTGAGATAAGATGGTCTCACAGTTTGATGCAATGGGGCACTGTAATAGGATAATATCCAGGGCCACTGGAATTATACAGTAGGGGTGCGCACATTATGCAGCAGGTTTGGGCTAAATTATGCGGCAGAGTCGGACCAAATTATGTGGCAGGGTTGACTAAATTATACAGCAAGAAAAGGCAAATTATGCAGCATAATGTGGCACATTTTGTGATTGTATTACTTCACTTTCTTGACATTTTTCACTTAACACTGTGTGGGCCTAGGTTTCACCTCGGTTTAACACAGAAATATAGCAATAAGCAACAGCAAGGTGACCAGTCATCTCTTGCGAACAGCCTTCTAATGTGTGGCAACACGTCCTGCCACATCTTTAGTAACTTGATCTCTTTGAGCTATATGCAGCAGATGATGGATAATGTGGCAAATGCAGCAAATCCATAATTATGCAAAAAAAACGCCGCAGCCGCAGAATCGCTAATTCCAATGGCCATGAAAACACTCTGAGGGTGCAAGGGAGTAGCAGTCTCTTATGGGTCACTGTAAGTTGTAATATTGTAAGAGTGAAGGGATATGGCTTCTTGTGATGGTACACGAATAGGGAGTAACAGTGCAGGTTTTCACGGACAGTGCTGTGAGTGGTATATTATTAGGCGGCAGAGAGAGTTGTGTGATGACACTTCAATACATAGGAACATTGTGAGGGTGCTGGGAGATTGTGACGATAGGTCATTATTAAGGCTCCCTGTTTTCCGTTTTTTACAGATAAATACAGACCGAAAACAAATACAGAAAATTGTGCTGCTTTTAAGTAACTCTCTGTGTTGTCTTTCATGAATTATAGCCCAACAGCTGAGCAGATGGACAGCATGGGAAATTAAAAAACAGGACGAAATTTCTTTAAATAACGGCCTGTGTCAATATTCATTTGTGGTATAATGCTAGTATTTACCAGTGGATATATTGTTATGTAATATTTGGCAGCGTAAATAGCTAAAACACGACAGCTAAAACACCACAGACATAAAAGTATGAGTGTGTGTCTATCAGTTAAATAAATATGGAAATGTACAGTTTCACAACTTCATTTATATGCAAAACACAAAATAAATATGGATAAATACAGATAAAATGGCCAAAAATAAATATGGATAAATACAGACTGAAATGTTAAAAAAAAAAATACCATAAAACCGGGAGCCCTAGTCATTATGCAGTAATCCTGTGAGGGTGGAGCGACTTTGATGATTGTGAACACAGTCTCTTATATGGCAATACTGTAAGTGTGCAGATATATTGCTTTATGCGAAGCACTACACAATCGCACAGTAATACTGTGAGGCTTCAGAGATGCTGCTTGTTGTGACGGTGTGCTGGTAGGTGGTGATACCGTGGCGGGGAGGGGGTACAGGGGGTATTGTTTTCTGTGATGGTGCACTTTCATGTAGTAATACCTTAGAGGTGCGGGCATATTGCTTCGTGTGATGTTACATAATTGTGCACTAACACTGTGATGTGCAGAACCATTGCTTTAAACAATGGCTCACCTGTGTGCGGGCAAGAAGTGTAGGTTGGGCTATAGTGCGTTGTGTAGTAGCACACTAGTGTGTCGTTTTTCCGAAATCTTTGAAAAATATTGCTTGGTGCGATAGTGTGCTACTAGGTGTAATGCTGGAAAACTGAATGGGCCTTGCAGTATGTGATGGCTCATATTATGCTGTAATACTGCGGGTGAAGGGTGGATTTCTGCTTGCGATGGGACAGTCTTGTGCTGTAATACTCTGAGGGTGCAGGTGTACTGGTCTGCTGGTCGTACTCTATTGTAGCGTAATACAGGAAGGGTACAGAAATACTGACTGCGTAGTGTGAAGAGACGCCATGTTATTAAACTGGGGCGAGGTATACTGCACCGTTTCCTGCAGCTTTATTCAAATGCTGGAGTTTGTCTTGGTGTGTTGGGTTGCTGTTAGTATTGGTACTGCAGGGGTGAGTAGATGTTGCAGTGTGCGATGCCACACTATTGTGCAGTAAACAGTGCAAGGGTGTAGGGATTATGTTGTTTATGATTGTACAAAATGCTAGAGTTCTACTCGGTGTATTTGAATGCTGTTAACAGTCATACTCCAGGGGTTAATGTATGCTGCATTATGTGATTTTACGTTATTATGCTGTACTACTGCAAGGGTGCAGGGATAATGAGTGTTGTGGTGGTAAACTATTACGCAGTTTTACTAAAATACTGGAGTGTTTAATCGGTGTATTTGAGTACTATTAGCAGTGATACTCCAGGGGTGGATGTATGTTGCAGTGTGTGATTTTACGTTATTATGCTGTACTACTGCAAGGGTGCAGGGATAATGTGTGTTGTGGTGGTACACTATTATGCAGTTTTACTGAAATGCTGGAGTGTTTGATTGGTGTCTTTGAGAATTGTTAGCAGTGATACTCCAGGAGTGAGTGAATGCTGCAGTATGTGATGGTACATTATTATTAGGCAGTAATACTGCAAGGGTGCAGGGGTAATGTGTGTTGTGGTGGTACACTATCATGCAGTTTTACTGAGATGCTGGAGCGTTTCATCAGTGCTTTTGAATACTGTAAAATGCTGGGGTTTTGATTGGTATATTTGAATACTGTTAGCAGTGATACTCCAGGAGTGAATGAATGCTGCAGTATGTGATGGTACGTTATTATTATGCTGTAATACTGCAAGGGTGCAGGGATAATGCATTTTGTGGTGGAACACTATCATGCAGTTTTAATAAAATGCTGGGGTTTTGATTGGTATATTTGAATACTGTTAGCAGTGATTCTCCAGGAGTGAGTGAATGCTGCAGTATGTGATGGTACGTTATTATTATGATGTAATACTGCAAGGGTGCAGGGATAATGCATTTTGTGGCGGTACACTATCATGCAGTTTTAATAAAATGCTGGGGTTTTGATTGGTATATTTGAATACTGTTAGCAGTGATTCTCCAGGAGTGAGTGAATGCTGCAGTATGTGATGGTACGTTATTATTATGCTGTAATACTGCAAGGGTGCAGGGATAATGCATTTTGTGGCGGTACACTATCATGCAGTTTTAATAAAATGCTGGGGTTTTGATTGGTATATTTGAATACTGTTAGCAGTGATTCTCCAGGAGTGAGTGAATGCTGCAGTATGTGATGGTACGTTATTATTATGCTGTAATACTGCAAGGGTGCAGGGATAATGCATTTTGTGGCGGTACACTATCATGCAGTTTTAATAAAATGCTGGGGTTTTGATTGGTTTATTTGAATACTGTTAGCAGTGATTCTCCAGGAGTGAGTGAATGCTGCAGTATGTGATGGTACGTTATTATTATGCTGTAATACTGCAAGGGTGCAGGGATAATGCATTTTGTGGCGGTACACTATCATGCAGTTTTAATAAAATGCTGGGGTTTTGATTGGTATATTTGAATACTGTTAGCAGTGATTCTCCAGGAGTGAGTGAATGCTGCAGTATGTGATGGTACGTTATTATTATGCTGTAATACTGCAAGGGTGCAGGGATAATGCATTTTGTGGCGGTACACTATCATGCAGTTTTAATAAAATGCTGGGGTTTTGATTGGTATATTTGAATACTGTTAGCAGTGATTCTCCAGGAGTGAGTGAATGCTGCAGTATGTGATGGTACGTTATTATTATGCTGTAATACTGCAAGGGTGCAGGGATAATGCATTTTGTGGCGGTACACTATCATGCAGTTTTAATAAAATGCTGGGGTTTTGATTGGTATATTTGAATACTGTTAGCAGTGATTCTCCAGGAGTGAGTGAATGCTGCAGTATGTGATGGTACGTTATTATTATGCTGTAATACTGCAAGGGTGCAGGGATAATGCATTTTGTGGCGGTACACTATCATGCAGTTTTAATAAAATGCTGGGGTTTTGATTGGTATATTTGAATACTGTTAGCAGTGATTCTCCAGGAGTGAGTGAATGCTGCAGTATGTGATGGTATGTTATTATTATGCTGTAATACTGCAAGGGTGCAGGGATAAGGCATTTTGTGGCGGTACACTATCATGCAGTTTTAATAAAATGCTGGGGTTTTGATTGGTATATTTGAATACTGTTAGCAGTGATTCTCCAGGAGTGAGTGAATGCTGCAGTATGTGATGGTACGTTATTATTATGCTGTAATACTGCAAGGGTGCAGGCATAATGCATTTTGTGGCGGTACACTATCATGCAGTTTTAATAAAATGCTGGGGTTTTGATTGGTATATTTGAATACTGTTAGCAGTGATTCTCCAGGAGTGAGTGAATGCTGCAGTATGTGATGGTACGTTATTATTATGCTGTAATACTGCAAGGGTGCAGGGATAATGCATTTTGTGGCGGTACACTATCATGCAGTTTTAATAAAATGCTGGGGTTTTGATTGGTATATTTGAATACTGTTAGCAGTGATTCTCCAGGAGTGAGTGAATGCTGCAGTATGTGATGGTACGTTATTATTATGCTGTAATACTGCAAGGGTGCAGGGATAATGCATTTTGTGGCGGTACACTATCATGCAGTTTTAATAAAATGCTGGGGTTTTGATTGGTATATTTGAATACTGTTAGCAGTGATTCTCCAGGAGTGAGTGAATGCTGCAGTATGTGATGGTACGTTATTATTTTGCTGTAATACTGCAAGGGTGCAGGGATAATGGATTTTGTGGCGGTACACCATCATGCAGTTTTAATAAAATGCTGGGGTTTTGATTGGTATATTTGAATACTGTTAGCAGTGATTCTCCAGGAGTGAGTGAATGCTGCAGTATGTGATGGTACGTTATTATTATGCTGTAATACTGCAAGGGTGCAGGGATAATGCATTTTGTGGCGGTACACTATCATGCAGTTTTAATAAAATGCTGGGGTTTTGATTGGTATATTTGAATACTGTTAGCAGTGATTCTCCAGGAGTGAGTGAATGCTGCAGTATGTGATGGTACGTTATTATTATGCTGTAATAGTGCAAGGGTGCAGGGATAATGCATTTTGTGGAGGTACACTATCATGCAGTTTTAATAAAATGCTGGGGTTTTGATTGGTATATTTGAATACTGTTAGCAGTGATTCTCCAGGAGTGAGTGAATGCTGCAGTATGTGATGGTACGTTATTATTATGCTGTAATACTGCAAGGGTGCAGGGATAATGCATTTTGTGGCAGTACACTATCATGCAGTTTTAATAAAATGCTGGGGTTTTGATTGGTATATTTGAATACTGTTAGCAGTGATTCTCCAGGAGTGAGTGAATGCTGCAGTATGTGATGGTACGTTATTATTTTGCTGTAATACTGCAAGGGTGCAGGGATAATGCATTTTGTGGCGGTACACTATCATGCAGTTTTAATAAAATGCTGGGGTTTTGATTGGTATATTTGAATACTGTTAGCAGTGATTCTCCAGGAGTGAGTGAATGCTACAGTATGTGATGGTACGTTATTATTATGCTGTAATACTGCAAGGGTGCAGGGATAATGCATTTTGTGGCGGTACACTATCATGCAGTTTTAATAAAATGCTGGGGTTTTGATTGGTATATTTGAATACTGTTAGCAGTGATTCTCCAGGAGTGAGTGAATGCTGCAGTATGTGATGGTACGTTATTATTATGCTGTAATACTGCAAGGGTGCAGGGATAATGCATTTTGTGGCGGTACACTATCATGCAGTTTTAATAAAATGCTGGGGTTTTGATTGGTATATTTGAATACTGTTAGCAGTGATTCTCCAGGAGTGAGTGAATGCGGCAGTATGTGATGGTACGTTATTATTATGCTGTAATACTGCAAGGGTGCAGGGATAATGCATTTTGTGGCGGTACACTATCATGCAGTTTTAATAAAATGCTGGGATTTTGATTGGTATATTTGAATACTGTTAGCAGTGATTCTCCAGGAGTGAGTGAATGCTGCAGTATGTGATGGTACGTTATTATTATGCTGTAATACTGCAAGGGTGCAGGGATAATGCATTTTGTGGCGGTACACTATCATGCAGTTTTAATAAAATGCTGGGGTTTTGATTGGTATATTTGAATACTGTTAGCAGTGATTCTCCAGGAGTGAGTGAATGCTGCAGTATGTGATGGTACGTTATTATTATGCTGTAATACTGCAAGGGTGCAGGGATAATGCATTTTGTGGCGGTACACTATCATGCAGTTTTAATAAAATGCTGGGGATTTGATTGGTATATTTGAATACTGTTAGCAGTGATTCTCCAGGAGTGAGTGAATGCTGCAGTATGTGATGGTACGTTATTATTTTGCTGTAATACTGCAAGGGTGCAGGGATAATGGATTTTGTGGCGGTACACTATCATGCAGTTTTAATAAAATGCTGGGGTTTTGATTGGTATATTTGAATACTGTTAGCAGTGATTCTCCAGGAGTGAGTGAATGCTGCAGTATGTGATGGTACGTTATTATTATGCTGTAATACTGCAAGGGTGCAGGGATAATGCATTTTGTGGCGGTACACTATCATGCAGTTTTAATAAAATGCTGGGGTTTTGATTGGTATATTTGAATACTGTTAACAGTGATTCTCCAGGAGTGAGTGAATGCTGCAGTATGTGATGGTACGTTATTATTATGCTGTAATACTGCAAGGGTGCAGGGATAGTGCATTTTGTGGAGGTACACTATCATGCAGTTTTAATAAAATGCTGGGGTTTTGATTGGTATATTTGAATACTGTTAGCAGTGATTCTCCAGGAGTGAGTGAATGCTGCAGTATGTGATGGTACGTTATTATTATGCTGTAATACTGCAAGGGTGCAGGGATAATGCATTTTGTGGCAGTACACTATCATGCAGTTTTAATAAAATGCTGGGGTTTTGATTGGGATATTTGAATACTGTTAGCAGGGATTCTCCAGGAGTGAGTGAATGCTGCAGTATGTGATGGTACGTTATTATTTTGCTGTAATACTGCAAGGGTGCAGGGATAATGCATTTTGTGGCGGTACACTATCATGCAGTTTTAATAAAATGCTGGGGTTTTGATTGGTATATTTGAATACTGTTAGCAGTGATTCTCCTGGAGTGAGTGAATGCTGCAGTATGTGATGGTACGTTATTATTATGCTGTAATACTGCAAGGGTGCAGGGATAATGCATTTTGTGGCGGTACACTATCATGCAGTTTTAATAAAATGCTGGGGTTTTGATTGGTATATTTGAATACTGTTAGCAGTGATTCTCCAGGAGTGAGTGAATGCTGCAGTATGTAATGGTACGTTATTATTATGCTGTAATACTGCAAGGGTGCAGGGATAATGCATTTTGTGGCGGTACACTATCATGCAGTTTTAATAAAATGCTGGGGTTTTGATTGGTATATTTGTGTACTGTTAGCAGTGATTCTCCAGGAGTGAGTGAATGCGGCAGTATGTGATGGTACGTTATTATTATGCTGTAATACTGCAAGGGTGCAGGGATAATGCATTTTGTGGCGGTACACTATCATGCAGTTTTAATAAAATGCTGGGGTTTTGATTGGTATATTTGAATACTGTTAGCAGTGATTCTCCAGGAGTGAGTGAATGCTGCAGTATGTGATGGTACGTTATTATTATGCTGTAATACTGCAAGGGTGCAGGGATAATGCATTTTGTGGCGGTACACTATCATGCAGTTTTAATAAAATGCTGGGGTTTTGATTGGTATATTTGAATACTGTTAGCAGTGATTCTCCAGGGGTGAGTGTATTTTGCAGAGTGTGAGATTGTACTTTATTATTATGCTTTACTACTGCAAGCGTGCAGGGGTTGTGCATCTTGTGGCGGTACACTATCATGCAGTTTTACTAAAATGCTGGTTTGTCTTGGTGTTTTGGTATATCGTTAGAAGTGTTCCTGCAGGGGTGAGTAGGTGTTGCAGTGTGCGATATCACATTATTATGCAGTAAATACTTCAAGGGTGTAGGAATTTTACGTTATTATGCAGTCATACTGCATGGGTGCAGGGATAACGCGTGTTGTGACGGTACAGTATTATTCAGTCTGCCCACGAGGGTGCAGGGACAGTGTTTCTCGCGAGGGTATATTATTAGGCGGCAGGATTTAGAGAGCAGCGGGATACTGCACGGGGAAACATTAACCCTTTCTATTCTTGAAGGATTATGGCGGCTGAAAGCAAGCCTGATTACCATGTGTCGGTGGTCCGTGACCTGACCTGCGGTCTCGTGGTCTCTGTGATGTCACGGCGCCCCTCGACGCCCCTAATAGGCTTATTCCACACGTGCGCCTCGTCCTAATCTGCCTTATTGTTACCCATCACATCTCAGTAAACTGAAGCGCGGGGAGGCAGAGATACTTGTCCAGGATCACACCGGCTGTCACGGGTGGTCAGGGAGGGAAGGCTTACCTTGACTTCACTATTGGTTGGGGCTGCGACACCTCCTCCTACGTGAGGAGAGGACGCGTGCCTGTGGCAAGAAGCCTGTATTCCCTTTTGTTCCATCTCTGCCTCCACCCCCGACGGAGAAGCTGCGCGAGCCCCTCAGTGCCCCCCACGTGCATGAACATTTGCCCGTATGTGCTTTGCGCCAAGAGCCCAAAACGTGCTCCTCCGAGAGTACAAACTGCTTGCGGTGCAGTGGACAACAACAGTACAACACACCGTGTAAATCAGTTCAGTCCACGTGGATGCAGCTTCCGCCCACCCTTTCAAAGCCACGGTAAGGTGAGATGTTCACAGCTTTAAATAGTGGACATTTGTACAGCAGATATTTGAGAAAATGGGTAAGTTCTGACGTGCTTTTTAAAAGCTTTAAAATTAGTTAGGTTTTAGAAAAGAGCGTAAGGACATAGAATGTTTTGAAACAAGTACTGGCAGGGCACAAGTGCTAAAAAAAGAAGTGGGGGGACTAACCTAGTTAATCAGTATGCAAGTGGCATCGCGGCGCGTGACGTCACAGGAACTGGCATCACAAGAAGTGGCATCAGCTCTTAAGCCCTTACATATATGTTTAGCAGGTCTATCATGAGTACATTTGAGCACATTTCGAGCATACTTGCAAACCCTCCTGGTTCAGGCAGAAGATTCACACTTTTGTACGCTACACATTAAACAATGTTACCTTTTATCAGGGTTGTTTTCTCTAGCCATAGTGCTTTAAAAGAAATAGTGATATTTAGCCTCCTCGGGGGTATAAGCGCTATATAAATGCTATTTATTTTGTGCAAATGCTGGGAAACATCAACACATCTGAAGTTTCTACAGTACATGCAAATCTCCTAAACAGAGCCTGAACAAAGTGAAAAGCTGCCTCTGTTCAGTATGTGTGAAGTGCTAACAAGGTGTGAGCCTTTGTTTCCCCTCTGCTGCATTTGCATCAGGCGTGAGGCTCCTGACTGCTCCCAGCCAGAAGACTCCAACAAAATGAGTCCTGATGACCCCTCCTATTCGGCCTTTGTTATGGGCCCAATGCCAAAACAACAGTTGATGGACAGAATGCAGAACAATGTCATACATTCACCCAAGTACAGAGATCTGGGCCTAAATCCATCGTTTTTTTGCTCACCATGCCATTCCAGTTTGAACCCAGCCATATGCAAATCAGTCTTGACCCTGTGCCTCATGGGAACAGTCCAGCCCGAACTGCCAAGCCAGGTCCTCCCTGGACTGGAAACAAGCATCCTAGGACCGGTTTCGGGGTTTCACCCCTCTTCAGCCAGGATAGCTTGATTCCAGTGGCATGGAGAGCACGGAACCCATGTCTGGGCATACCCGTCCCACTCGGGGTGACAAATGCCAAAAAAACAGTTGATGGACAGAATGCAGAACAATGTCATACATTCACCCCAGTACAGAGATCTGTGCCTAAATCCATCGTTTTTTTGCTCACCATGCCATTCCAGTTTGAACCCAGCCATATGCAAATCAGTCTTGACCCTGTGCCTCATGGGAACAGTCCAGCCCGAACTGCCAAGCCAGGTCCTCCCTGGACTGGAAACAAGCATCCTAGGACCGGTTTCGGGGTTTCACCCCTCTTCAGCCAGGATAGCTTGATTCCAGTGGCATGGAGAGCACGGGACCCACGTCTGGGCATACCCGTCCCACTCGGGGTGACAAATGCCAAAACAACAGTTGATGGACAGAATGCAGAACAATGTCATACATTCACCCCAGTACAGAGATCTGGGCCTAAATCCATCGTTTTTTGCTCACCATGCCATTCCAGTTTGAACCCAGCCATATGCAAATCAGTCTTGACCCTGTGCCTCATGGGAACAGTCCAGCCCGAACTGCCAAGCCAGGTCCTCCCTGGACTGGAAACAAGCATCCTAGGACCGGTTTCGGGGTTTCACCCTCTTCAGCCAGGATAGCTTGATTCCAGTGGCATGGAGAGCACGGGACCCACGTCTGGGCATACCCGTCCCACTCGGGGTGACAAATGCCAAAACAACAGTTGATGGACAGAATGCAGAACAATGTCATACATTCACCCCAGTACAGAGATCTGGGCCTAAATCCATCGTTTTTTGCTCACCATGCCATTCCAGTTTGAACCCAGCCATATGCAAATCAGTCTTGACCCTGTGCCTCATGGGAACAGTTCAGCCCGAACTGCCAAGCCAGGTCCTCCCTGGACTGGAAACAAGCATCCTAGGACCGGTTTCGGGGTTCCACCCCTCTTCAGCCAGGATAGCTTGATTCCAGTGGCATGGAGAGCACGGGACCCACGTCTGGGCATACCCGTCCCACTCGGGGTGACAAATGCCAAAACAACAGTTGATGGACAGAATGCAGAACAATGTCATACATTCACCCCAGTACAGAGATCTGGGCCTAAATCCAACTGGGGTGGTGGAGTGAGCTAAAGAATGATGATGGATTAAACCCAGATCAGTTGACTGGGGGTGAGTGTTTGATTTGCTCTAGCGCCCCGTCCATCATCCCCTTTGGTATCGCTTTGTTCGCCCTAAGTTGGCAGGGTATGCCCAGACGTGGGTCCCTTGCTCACTTTGCCACTGGATTCAAGATAGCCTGGCTGATGAGGGTTTTGAACCCGAAACCGGTCCCAGGATGCTTGTTTCCGGTCCAGGGAAGACATGGCTTGGCAGTTCGGGCTGGACTGTTCCCATGAGGCACAGGGTCAGACTGATTTGCATATGGCCATGTCGGAACTGGGGTGGTGGAGTGAGCTAAAGAATGATGATGGATTAAACCCAGATCAGTTGACTGGGGGTGAGTGTTTGATTTGCTCTAGCGCCCCGTCCATCATCCCCTTTGGTATCGCTTTGTTATGGGCCCAGCAGGAGTCAGAACTAAGAGAGCCCCGTCCCCGCCTGCAGGTTGTTGCAGATAACAACCTGCAGGCGCTGCAGGATGTGTCCCGGTGTTTGGAAATTACACCGGGACGAATTCAGCATA
Source organism: Calotriton arnoldi (assembly GCA_963921515.1). Lineage (NCBI taxonomy): Eukaryota > Metazoa > Chordata > Amphibia > Caudata > Salamandridae > Calotriton > Calotriton arnoldi. Next base: position 328,721 of record CAWUFW010001438.1, read on the forward strand.
TTTTACAGTGGGGCCACACTTCTTGGCAGGGTGGACGGCGTCCACCCAGTGAAAAACGTGGGGGACGCCGTCCACCCGCGTGTACCCCCGACTCGTGCCCTGAGTACTGGAAAAGGTAATAGGACTGACGCTGGCTGACAGCCTTTCGACTTTGTCTGTGTTGACCGGGAGGCTGCCGAGCCGTCCTTAATGTAAGGAAAACAAGCATTGGCATAGCCAATAGGTCTCGCCTTTGGGACCTTATAAGTGTTTAGCCATGCAACAGTTGCATAACTAAATACTTATAAGGTCCCAAAAGCGAGACCTATTGGCTACACCATTTGCTTGTTACTTTGCTATAATCGCGGCACCCGCGCTTTACTTTTAACGTTAAAAGTAAAGCGCGGGTGCCGCGATTATAGCAAAAGTAAACAAATAGAAACAAGCATTGGCACGGCCGCAAAGCCGCGAAAGTGAAAGTGATCGCGATGCACTTAATGACCCGTGACGGAGGAAATACAGATGGCAGCTGCGCGCGTGCACGCTCGCGTGAACGCAAGCTGGTCGCCAGCAAAAGCCACTGCTGTTTGCACTTCCAAAACCCGCTTACTAAAACTCTCGCCGAGGGCAGCGCTAAGCGCTGGCTCAGGCGAGACCTAAAAACTTAGGGGAAAAGAACTAATATTTTTTGGGTCTCAGAAAGAACACGTAGCCCCAGTAGTCCCTCCCATTGAAGGGAACTACTTTTTGTGTGGATGTGATCGTTTTAAAAGGGTACAATGCTGTCACTTACAGTGGAGTTACCCATTGACTGCAGGGGCTGACCCTTTGCCCCATGCTGTAGTGGTCATTAGAAAAATGTGACTGACACAATAACAGGCCAATGGACGAAGTGGCCTAGCTGAAAGACCCCCATAAATTAGTATATTAAGCGTATAATGTTAGTAAATTGAAAAGGTCTTGGTTAACGTGACACTTAAAACAGGGGTCTTAACTCAAAACAAGTGTTTTCCCCTTTGCTCCAGGCTGTAGTGGGAAGAAGAATTTGACTGACACAATAACAGGCCAATGGACAAAGAGGGCTGGCTCAAAGACCCCCATGAATTGGTATATTAAACATATAGGACCCGATTTTGATGAGGATCGGAAAGCCTTCAACCGCAGGTCGGAGCCTTTCCAAGCCTCATCGCGGTTTCAGTTTCGACTGCCGCATTACAATGCAGGCGGTCGAAACTGAAGCCGGCCGGTCATTCCGGCTGGATTCCAACGGGCTCAAGGAGGCCGGCACGTAATCGCAATGGATGGCGTTTCTGCCGTTGGGATTACGATGTCGGTTTCCGACAGGCTTTCCATGTCGGGCTTTCCGACACGGAAAGCCTGTCTGAAAGCGACATTGGGGGCCCCTAGTAGGGTCCCCTTCACTCTGCAGCCTCCGGTTGGGGGCCAAGTGGGCATGGGACCTATGGTGCCCTCCTGTGAATCCCTGCACCATGTGGCAGCCACCATGAGGTGCAGCACAAGCTCCCATAGGGAAATGGGAGTTTGCAAGCATTATAATTAGGTATGCTCAACCGCCGACCAATGGTTAGGCGGTTCCCATACCTATACGGCGTCCGCCCGACATCGTAATATGGGACATAATGTTAGTTGAATGAAAAGATCTTGGTTAACGCCACAACAAACAAGCATTGGCATAGCCAATAGGTCTCGCCTTTGGGGCCTTATAAGTGTTTAGCCAGAGCTATTGACTTTGCCAATGTCTTCAAGCTGTGCTGTAGAGAAGTGTGGCTGCTGTGCAGCATGCTGAAAAGTTATAATAAAAAAGTGTCAGAAGCATTTTTGTTACTTTATATATGACCAAGAAGGCATTATGTAAAACTGAACGACCATATTAAAAAAAGTATTTACAATAAAAAATGTCCTCAGTTTTCTTTTGTTCTTGCAATGCTGGCAACTTGTTTCTGCCTATTGCAATGGTTGTTTGTTAAAGCTTTTTTTTTTGAGGGGGCATAAACAATCGGAGGGTGAAGGTTGGGAACTAGTACCTGTATTATAACACTAGCAGCGGCCAGACGCTAGGGGAGAATCAACAGATGCCAGATTCCGAGAGCAGGCTGAGGTGGTGCTGAGTGATGCTGAGGTGGTAGTGGTGGTGGTGGTGACTGTTGCGGAGAAGATGCTGAGGTGATGCTGAATGATACTCAGGTCTTGCTGAGTGATACTGCTGTGGTGCTGAGTGATGCTGCGGTGGTGCTGAGTGATGCTGCGGTGGTGCTGAGTGATATTGTCTTGGCGCTGAGTGAGGCTGTGGTGGTGCTGAGTGATGCTGTGGTGGCCCTGAGTGATGCTGTGGTGGCCCTGAGTGATGCTGTGGTGGCCCTGAGTGATGCTGTGGTGGCCCTGAGTGATGCTGTGGTGGCCCTGAGTGATGCTGTGGTGGTGCTGAGCGATGCTGTGGTGGTGCTGAGCGATGCTGTTGTGGTGCTGAGCGATGCTGTGGCGGCCCTGAGCGATGCTGTGGTGGCGCTGAGCGATGCTGTGGCGGCGCTGAGCGATGCTGTGGCGGCGCTGAGCGATGCTGTGGCGGCGCTGAGCGATGCTGTGGCGGCGCTGAGCGATGCTGTGGCGGCGCTGAGCGATGCTGTGGCGGCGCTGAGTGATGCTGTGGCGGCGCTGAGTGATGCAGTGTTGGCCCTGAGGGATGATGTGGTGTCGCTGAGTGAAGCTATGGTGGTGCTGAGTGATGCTGTGGTGGCGCGGAGTGATGTTGTGGTGCTGCTGAGTAATGCTGTGGTGGCGCTGAGTGATGCTGTTGTGGCGCTAAGTGATGCTGTGGTTGTGCTGAGTAATGCTGTGGTTGCACTGAGTGATGCTGTGGTTCCACTGAGTGATGCTGTGATGGCGTTGAGTGATGCTGTGATGGCGTTGAGAGATGTTGTGTTGGTGCTGAGTGATGCTGTGCTGGCTCTGATTGATGCTGTGCTGGCTCTGATTGATGCTGTGGTTGCGCTGAGTGATGCTGTGGTGATGCTGAGTGATGCTGTGGTGTTGCCGAGTGAGAGATAGAGTGAAGATATAATGCCCAATTAGAGAGGGTGGTGAGAGAGAAAGAGAGAGAAAGGGTGTACATAGAATAAAGAGTGGAGCGGGATGGAGAGAGAGAAAGAAGGGGAGAGAGAGTGAATGAAGGAGTTTGAAAGAGAAACAGATAAAGGGGTGAGAGAATGAAAGGCTAAAAAGATAGAGAGGGAGAGTTAATTAAGTAGAGAGAGAATTAGAGAGGAGAGGGAGAAGGAGAGAGACAATAATAGTGGGGGTGTGGAGTTTAAATAGAGTGAAGAAGTGACGCGGAAAAAGTAACCTTAAATATAGCTTTGTGCTTTGCGCGAATAAATATTTTTTAAAAAACAGAGTGAGACAAAAATACTGGTAATTAGGCTGTGACTCCCAATATAAAACAAATAGCGATATAAGGTGAAATCAACCCACCGAAGCAATATTTCTAACTAGACAAAAAAAGCTTGCATTTCAATGCTAATCGCTGTTGTTTTTCATGTGACTGTAGTCCAGGGCCGTCAGTTGGTAATGTGAGCTGCTGCTGCGATTGAAACATCAGAGTCCAGAGAGTTAATGAGCCATGACGAGGAAATGAGGAAGAGATAGGAAACCCAGATGGCAGCAGCGCGCGTGCACGCTATCGTGAACGCAAGCTGGTCGCCAGCCGAAAGCCAGTGGGTTTGCACTTCCAAAACCCGCTTACTAAAACTCTCGGCCAGACCAGCGCAAGCGCTGGTGCAGGCCGAGACCTAAAAAGGGATCTTCACTCAAAACAAGTGTTTTCCCCTTTGCAATTGATTGAATTAGCATCTTTGGCTATGCTCCAGGAACGTTTTCTTTGCAATAGGCAGAATCTTTTTCTTTGCAATAGGCAGTATGTTTTACACTGCCTATACCCTAATGAAGTTGGCATGGCTAGAAAAGCTTTTCTTTGTAATACGTGGAGTCCACATCTCTGGTCATGCATTATCCTCCCCTTTCACGAAATGCAGTGCATTGAATAGGTGGTCGCGGCCCTGATGAGTGTGCAACGTGCCAGGAAGAGAGTGCTGACTTCATTCACATGATCTGGGCTTGTAGAGTGGTGCAAAGCAAGTGAGAAGAAGTAATGTTGAAACTGTGAAGGATTGTGGGCTCTGTGGTGGAAGATAAGCTGGAACATTGTCTTTTGGCAAATTGTGGGAGACCAAGGGGAAATATTGAAATTTAAGTTTGCGTGTTTGTGCTTGGTGTTTGCCAGCAATGTTCGCCATCGACTCGCTGAAACCAGAGCCAATTGCTGGGCAACTGGCCAACAGATGTGCTTGAATGGTGGGTGGATGAGGGACTACATATGAGTAAAAGTTGAAATGACTTGAAGGTAGACGAGGATTTTGACACAGGGAGAGAACAAATAAGGCCTGTGCCCCCTGTGCCTGGTCGCATACCGTCTTAGAAATGAGGCCCTTGTTTCCTTTCCCTTCAGTAATGTGCCATGATATGGAGAGACAGAGGACTGTTGTTTTGAAATGGGGGGTGATCTCTCTTTATGAGAATATGCGTTGACAATGAAAAGTGTGTGTGTGTGTGTGTGTGTGTGTGTGTGTGTGTGTGTGTGTGTGTGTGTGTGTGTGTGTGTGTGTGTGTGTGTGTGTGTGTGTGTGTGTGTGTGTGTGTGTGTGTGTGTGTGTGTGTGTGTGTGTGTGTGTGTGTGTGTGTGTGTGTGTGTGTGTGTGTGTGTGTGTGTGTGTGTGTGTGTGTGTGTGTGTCAGTGTGTGTGTGTCAGTGTGTGTGTGTGTGTGTCAGTGTGTCACAGATAGATTCAGCCTGTAATAGTGACTCTGGGAAATACCGGACCCTGGAGTATTGGTATCACTCAATGCAGTGGTCCTAACTAAAATTCCACTGTATTCATAAGGAAGCCCTAAGTAGTGATACCAAATAACAGTGAGTCACTCACAAGTACTACAAAATATAACATAGCTCTTCACAGCAAACACGTTTCCCACCTCAAGCCAAGGATCATGAGATTAACACGGTCTTCTCAATTCAGTTCATCAAAGGCTGTCCTCCTGGAAGTCCCAAGAGTGCACTGGCAGAGACAGGGTGGACAAATCTTCTGCTTCCTGACCCCAGCATTCTGGAACTCCCTACAATGCAGACATGCAAGCTGAAAATGACCTCATATTCAGAACAAGCATTGGGAAGCCAGTAGTTTTTGCCTTTGTGACGTATTGGTCTTGCCAATGGTTTTTAGCAGTGCTGTACAGCATCACCAATGCTGAGCAGCATGGTTAAAGTTTGTTTTAAAAAAAACCTTTGATGCAGTTGCCGCGTAATTTTGTAGTGTATGGTGGTGTGTGTGCCCACAAAATGGAGAAAGCACTTTTTTTTTAGTTACCGATCCAAGTTGAATCGGTAACTAAAAATAAAATGAAACGCATAAAGCATTTTATTTAAAGTGAGTGGTGGTTGGGTACTGGGCCGGACTGGAAACCCACAACAGCCCTGGCAATTTTGTCGCACCAACCTCCCCCCCCCCCCATTCCCCCACCTCGGGTGCAATTCTGAAGCACTGCTGCTTTTGTTAATGGGGGCCGATATTGTAGCACTCTTGCAAAACCGGCCCCCAGGAACAAAACCGGCCCCCACCACTGCAAAACCGGCCCCCATCCTTCCACCGTCCCCGGGGAAATGCCCAATGGCCGCTACGGCCAGTCCGGCCCTGGTTGGGTACACAAGCAAGAGGGACAGAAGGGCAGGGGAAAGCGGAAGCAATACAGAGTACTGCTGGGGGATGCAAAACAACATGGAATGCGAAAGCAACACAGAGCAGGGTGGGAGAGGCTTGGAAGCAACACTGGGGTTGGAGTGAAGCTACACGGGCGAGGGTGGGGGAAGGAACAAAGGGAAGAGAGGAGGGTGCAGGTGGCGGGAAGCAACATGTAGAGTCAATCGTGAGAACCACATGGACGAGCACAACAGGGAGGGGGCAGGGAGAAGCACTTGGTGACAGAGAGCAACATAAAATGCAGGGGGAGAGAAGTACATGAGGGCGACAGCTTGAAAACACATGCACTCTCATGGAGTGCTTCAAAAAAGTGTGCTTGAAAAGCAAGCAGTGTATGCTGAGATGCCAGCCAATCAAAGCGATGGTAAAGGGGTAATGTTCCATGGGAAGGATAGCTACAAAACTGACAAGCTGGGGCGCAAATAAGAAGCCGGCAAATGAGTGACAGGAAAGTCAACCAATGGTAAACAATGGACGGGCTTCAATCCCCTCTATGTTCTTGGTAAACTACAATATGCCTCGCAGCAGACATTGCATGTGCTGTCTAGTAGACTAGACCTAAGAGCCTCAAGATCTCTCTGCTCAGTGAACTTCTATCTTCCTTGTACCCCCCAAGCCCTGCATGCTTTGAAGGGACTGTTTCCAACTGCACGAGCAGTTTACACGTTTTTAATACACTAGAAAGGTAAGGAATTTAAAATGTAAAAGAGTATCAGAGATGAGCCAAGCCAGGTCACTAAGGATTAAGGTAACCAGATGGAGTCTCTGCACTGCTGTCATCAGCCTGCCTCTATCTTCGCCTGAGGGGGTGCTTGAGACACCTGGAGCCAGCAAGCCCAGCATTCCCTCGTCAGCTACGGATAAGGCCCAAACCTGGAACATTGCCCAAAAATCTCCTTGAGCGAAGAAAGTTTAATCTTCCCCAAAATGGAGTTGGTAGTAAGGATTCGTGGGAATAGAATGTATCTTAGAAAGGGCCAAGCCTGCAACTAGGGTGAGACATGAAGGCTTATTAAAGGTTGGTCGGGAAACTGACATCCTGCTCAGAGAGAGCTCTCGAATCCAAACATTCATCGGAATGGCAATGCAGCTCGAGAGGGGAGCCGGAGCTCAGTCTTTTCATTCAAAGCTGACCTAGCACCCAGTCGTCCGTTCACTCTAAGGTACGTGGGAGTGGCGTGATGCTCTCTATGGCGAGGAGCTTCAGATATAATTATCCTCTGTGTAGTGGCACATGCGCACAGAGACTGCTCGCGGGTTACTGAGGGCTCCCAGTGGCATTGAGTACAACACGTGTGCCAGGATGGAACCCTGGGGAACAGTAATTAGAAGGAGCAGCTTCATACTCGTACTCCTCTATTCTAGCCTGCTGAAGCGGCATGTCGGGACTGAGGCAAACCAGGTCAGAGTCAAGTTATCAGTCCGAATCATGCACAGTGGCGGCTCCTCCGCTAAGGCGGAGGAGCGCAGCCCCACTGCTTTTCAGCAGTGTAAAAAAAGGAACAATAAAATGATAATAACGCAAGGTTATTATCATTTCATTTTTTCCTGCTGCAGCAGTTTTGCGGGCGGGGCGAGGCTGCTCTGCTCTCAGAGCAGGGGAAACCAGTGGTGGGCACTCTGTTAGTGTGCATGAATGTTTGGCCGGTCATCTCGGGCCAGCCAAACAGTCATGCGCACTTTGCATGTTCTCCACCCAGGCTGCATTACAGCCTGGGTGGAGAACATGCCCAGGCCCCCAGTCCCCATCTGAGTGCCGAACCACGAACCACGGCGCTCAGACCAATCACAACGCTGCATTGCAGCGTTGTGATTAGCTTAGGGGAGCCTGGGTGCTTTCCTGCTTCTGCTCTGTCTGCGGAGAGACAACGAGGAGAGACGCGGTGGTCAGGTAAGTTTATTTTTATTTTTATGCACACCCAGCCGATCCCTCCCCATCCCTCCGACCTGCCCCGTCACCCCGATCCGTGCCGGCCGCCACTGATCATGCAATCATTGCACGAAGTCCACCTATGGCTCCTGCAGAACAAGTGGGTAGGCAGTGCCACCCTCTAAGACCTTAAGACTCTCTTCCAAAAAAGGGCAGCTTCAGTACTGCAGCCAGCGCAGAACCCAAACTGGTAGTCTTCCAAATGTCAAGGTCACAAGAAGACTTCCTGTCATCAGTGTCACCATATAGCAGCCCAAACTCTAATTTACATGTTAACCTGCAGCTTTATACCAATTAGTTTGATTGAGGTGAACAAAGACTACAACTCCCAGAATGGAACAGTTTGTTAAATGGCTGCTAATGACTGAGACATGGCGTGCCTGATGACAAGGAGTCATCTGGTGACCTCCTGATTCTATGTCAACACCACCGACAGTTGGACCATTAGACATCTTTCCATCAACTTACCAAACAAGCAATAGGTTGAAGCAAAAGACCAAGGCTCAAGGGTTGTTTCTTTTGTAGGGCATGAGTTTGTCAACCATTAAAGCGCCAGGAAATACTCGCCGCTGTATTAACATGTTTCGTAGAAAAAGCCAGATAGGACAAGTAAGTATTTTATGACCTCAGCAGCGAGGAGCTGTCATGTGCATGTGGAACAAGGGATAAGGGTTCATCATCTCATCGTCTCTCAGGAGGGCAAATGACCCGGATCCGTAGACCTCCATGATCTAGTACAAGGGTGTCCAATGATGGGCCACGATGGTGAGACCGTGCTTGTTTTCAAGAAAACCACTCTACTTTATTTGTTTTTAAAAAAAATGCAGTGTTTACAATGTTTCTTATGTCTTAGGAGCCCCCCTCTGCTGCTGCCAAATATCAGGGTCTGCCGAACACCAAGGCTTCGTAGTATTGATTCCACCCCATGCCTCTTTCTTCCACTGACTCCACTTCTGTCACTTTATCTATCTCTTGCAGGTTCTTTGACATATCTGCTTTCTTCCTGTGTGACTATTTTCATATGTTTTTATCCAACCCTTTTCTGACCTTCTCTCTTCATTCTGCATCAAAGTCTAATAATGACAAGCATTGGCATAGCCAATAGGTCTCGCCTTTGGGACCTTATAAGTATTTAGCCATGCAGCACATTATCCAGGGTGCTACAACATTCACTGTTCTTTAACGTGAAAGCTTTGGCACTAATAGGCACATTATAGCACTGCATTGAGAAGTACTTATTTAAAGTGCTATTTTTGCACAACTGGTAGGCTGAACTCACATATCTGGAAGTGCTTTCATACGTGATAATGAAGAAAAAAAGAGTTTGAGTGAAAAATAATTTGCCTGATAACACATTTTATTACGAGGAAGCCACAATGCGTCCAGGTTTTCTGGTTTCACTTTGTACAAATCAGCCAATAAATGGGTATCAATGTGTCTTTCCTTATGCTAAGGTTTATTTTTATCTCAGTGCACTTTTTAAAATATAGTGCAAACTTGAACGGAAGGTTATGTGAGCACTTTACATGAGCACCAGTTCCATTACACAGGGTCACACGCAATTTTTTATAGGGATAGGGAAAATAAGTGATTTGTCTAGAATCACAGGATGTTGAGCCAATGCCGAGACTCGAACCTGGTTCCCCAGTTAGCAGCTCTGACTGTAACGCCACAACTTGGGTAAAGAAAGGCAGGCAGAAGCCAAATGAAAGCTCGGCTCGTTATGGGCTTGAGGTTCGTACAGGACCTCAAGTTGAGCCAAAGCCTGACTCGAGCTTTCAGTTGCTTGCCCACCTCTAAGGTTGTGGTGAACAAACACTGGCTATGAGGCGAGGGCACTGGCTGTTGAGTGATCAGTGGTTGGAGGAGCGCAGACAATGGTGTGACCTGTGCTATGGGAGCACTGGCTCTGGTCTTTGCTGTTGCACACTAGTGCTAGCTGTGGAGGAGCACGTTCTGTTCTAGGACACCTGCCTATGAAAAGTGCACATCAGCCCAATACCTTTTAACCCAACCAGCAGCTATCAAGCCACACGGCATCTGCTGCCATTTTACCCTTGACGCAGATGGTGCATGCAAGTAAGGTGACCAGAGACGGGACAGACCGATTCAGACAATTACATTAAGTAGGGGAATACATTTAAGGTGCTTCTGGAAATTTAAGCACCGCTTTTAAATGGAGTTTTGTTTGCTAGACAGGCAGAAAGGTGGTTGGGGGATTCCTAAATACAACGGTAGCAGCTCTACTCTCTTTTGGCTAGAGAGACACGCTCTAGAAATTCATACATAGATGGCGTAATATGGTCTGGTCAAAAAGGGCAGACAGCAGGCGGACAAGCTTCCCTAAACGGTTAAGTAGCTTGGATGCACAACCTTCCTCTCCCCTTGGGTCTCTTGCAGGGCCTGGATCAGCTGCTCTGTCTCCGGAACTGATTCCGGCAGTTTCTGCAGGTTCTTTGCCCGGCAGCACATGTGCGTGGTTGTTGGCATCACTCTAGTGAACACAAGCAGAGCCAGAACATGCATGTCCTCATTCCGTAGCGCTGCCGGCTGAAAGGAAGCACGCATTTGCACTTCAGAACTACAAGGAGTGTGGAGATGGGGGTAAACAAAGCGACATACTCTGTGCCAGTGAAATTTCCACTTTGTGCCGATGCACGGAACAGAAATGAAATATCCGTGCACAGTAGACTGAGCCAATTACATCTAGAGCCTGCGGCTGATGCAAAAATGTCAATTTAGCTTACGCATCCGGCAGCCCCCTCTGGTTCCTACAGAAGCGTCGAGGTTAGCACATCCTGGAAGCATCTTCTTTATAAGTATAAAACACACATAAAGCACGGCCTCTGTGAAGCAGGCGCCGTGCGTGTTGATAAACCAAAGCCGCATTCAAAGAGGCATGTAACGCGACCTCACGGGTGCTGCGCGTACTGGAAGCTTCTTCTATAAAAGTATAAAACACACATAAAGCGCAGTGTCTGTGAAGTGGGCAACATGCTGATAAAACAAAAACCACGTTCAAAGAGGCATGTAACGCCACCTCGTGGGCGGCGTTGAGCCAGTGAAATGCTCGTTTGAATAAAAAAACAAGCAGCCTTTGTACACGCAGCACAGCGTGGCACTGACCCGTGCCGGATCAGAGGAGCGGGGGCGAGCGAGCGCGGCAGCCTGCTGAGCTGACCACACGCTCGTGCATCGTGCCTGAAACGTGCGGGTAACCGCACGGAAAAGGCCATTGTGCACGAGCGTGTGGTCAGCTTTCAAAAGCCCACTACATAAAGTCTTCGCCAGAAGCAGCGCTTGCGCGCTACTCTAGGCTCGACCTAAAAAATAAGTCCTGGTCCCCACAAATAAGTGCCGGTGCTCTCCTCCTGCACAAATTAAACACTGAAACCACTAACTAAGCAAATGATTCTCGGTTAGTTTCCCTGCATGTACATTTGTGGGTAGTCTGAACATTTGTGTTGGTTCCCAGCTTTCTGTAGTACCAACACTGGACACTAGGGCCTGATATTTAGAGAGAAAATCTCAAAGAGATAAATACAACGATATTTGACGCTGGCTGTCCCAGGTACAGCCACAGGTACAGGTTTTGGGTTTGCTAACTCTGTTCTCAAGACATGGCTCTTCGGATGACCAGAGCTGCCCGAAACCCCCTCCCCCCAGCGCCTTGAGACCCTTACGGGTGAGTAGTGCGCTTTACAAATCTCTGATTGATTGATTATAAAATAAAAATATTGGAACTTTAAAGTTAAAAAAGTTATAAAATAACGCGAATTTTTTTTTGTTGCAAAAGTTACTTTGATGTTTATTAAAGTAACGACTGCAAGTTCTGGCCCCTGCCCTCCTTTTATGAAAAACGTTTAGAACATTTCCTTTAAAAAAAATTAAAACAATTAACACAATACTCCTAAGTTCGAAAAACGTGCAAACAGCATCTTTAGGCATTGTAGAAATATATATTTTTTGTTTCTAAGGGAATTTGCAAGTTTGGTCAGGCCTAACAAATGGCAGAAATGAGGAGAGGGCTTGAGAAGCAGGGTAGATAGAAAACAGAGCAGTATTACTTTGTGTCACATAAGTAGGGTATCTGAGAGCCCCTAAAAGTCCCCCACCACCTTTTATTGGTCAAATAAAGATTACACCATTCTCAACTTTATTTAAGGGTTCAGTATTTCTAGAAATCGCATTCGATTGCATTTTAATTTGATTATTTCTTTGTTATGAGTAAACATTATTTTATGGTGGGCCCAGTTTGCATGCCACTTCAGACATTTCTTCAACCTTATTTTTGGCTCCTACTATTTCTCGCTGGTGAACATCAATCCACTTCCACAACAGCCTCATTGTCTAATCTCTGTTTTATTTTTAAATGGCACAGGCAGCTCTCTGACTGATTTTAACACATGGTCTTTTTGTTGTCCCCACGTCCGCCTGAGAGTATTTACAGAATGGCCTAAAGCGATGGAAATGATCTTTGCAAAGAGAGAAAATCTAACTGGGTGTTGATGTTGAATTTTGAGCTTTCACATCCAGCTCAACCTATGCTTGAGGAGATGCATGGAAGGGTCTTGAAATTTACCCTGATGGGATAGGGCAATCCAGGGAATGATGTCCCACTAAATCCTAAAACCTAATGAGACATATTCAAACAGAGACTCATTCCTGAATCTTACAAGGATGGAGTTGCTGTTTGCAAAGAACGAGTCGCTAACTGGTGAATGATGTTGGATATTTATTTTCAGGGTTCACAATGGGATTGGCCAACGCTGCAGGAGAGTGGTATCAACTTTTTGAAGCATACCCAAATGAGATCGAGTGAATGAGGTTGCATTTGCTTTCAAACATTGTCAAACAGAGACTTATTTGTGAATCTTGATTATTGGAGTTTGCTGGTGAAGCCGGATTGGATTTAGAGAGCAAATTATATCCTCTCCACAAGATGGACCCCTAAAAGGAACATTTAGTACCCTTTTTAGGTCTTGATTAAAGGCAGCTTTAACACGTCTATTTTCTCCACTATAGATAGATTGGGCTCTGGTTCAGCCCCCTGTTCTTGATTGAATGACTTTGCTGGCTATCTCAGTTCTCTGCTCCTGATTTGATAACTTTCGTCCCTGTTCTTGTGTTTGGCCTACCCAGAAGCATTTCGGTCTCGCAGGATTCTGACTGGAAGAGTTATATCCTTCCAATGAATTATTGATGGGTCTCTTTGTTTAAGCACACCATGGGAGAGCATGTGACTCCTTGCTCTCTTGCATCCTGCTCTCATTTTATATATTTTTTTTTTCTGGGGCCTGGCGGCTGCAAAGTTCTTGCAGCTCACTCACTCTTTTTTACCTCTACCCCTACTCACTTCCCAGTGCTGCCCGTCCCACCCCATTCCCCGCTACCCATCCTATACAATTAATTTTTTTATTAGAGACTAGTATCTGCAAAGTGTTGCCGGGCTGCTTACTCCCTCTTATTGAGCTAACAAGGTATAAAATGTTAGATCGCTTTTTTTTAAAATGGCTGCTGAAATCAGGATGCATACACCAAGCATCAGGGCGTGACTGTGCACATATGTCGTGACGCTGGTGCCCTTCTTGCAATGTCTTTTCTTGAATTGAAAACTCATTATAAAATTGTCAGCCATGCATCTTGACACATGCATGTAATTCAAAAAATGCAATGGCAAACCCAATAACTCTGCATTTTGGTAACAGGTAAAACAAGCATTTGCAATGCAATTGGTCTCGCCTTTGGGACCTTATATGTATTTAGCTATGCAGCACATTAGCCTGGGTGCTGAAACATCTACTGTTCTTTAACATGGAGGGAAAGTAAGCACCAAACTGCGTGACACGCCAGGTATGGGAACACATGGAGAGAAATATTGCCTTTCAGCAGGAAATGGTATAGCCCAAAGCTCTGTTTTTAATATAAAATCAGTGCCTTCGGTGGTCATATCACTGAAAATACAAGATTTGAAAAAAATATTATTGTCTACGGGTGCTTGTGGAAGACAATTTCTATGGACTGGAATCTAGAGAATGCTAAAGTGATTCTGGTATTTTACTGACCTCCGCTGGTCGTTTTCTATCAAGAAAGTTAAATAGAGGCAGTTGCCAGAAAAATAAAAAACAGAAAATCCCTCAGCAGAAAGCAATTCTGGTATTTAACTGACCTCTGCTGGTCGTTCTCTATCAAGACAATTAAATAAAGGCAGTTGAACAGAAAAAAAGTCCCTAAGCGGAAGTAGACAAGTCCTAGGGCTGATCTCCAGAGCCCACAAAGTACATACACATGTACATACACATATAAGTATATAATAAGTATATACTAAAGTATATACAAGAGGTCTCGAATGCTCGACCTAAAAAACATGCACATAAAAGGTTAGGTGATTTTTAGGTCGAGCCTAGGCAGTGTACATGCGCTGTCTACAGGACCAGTTGTAATCCTAAAACGACTTTGATCCCGCCTGCTGCTTACCATAGGTTCACTCCAGTGTCGCTCTTCTTTCCTGCCTCCTAGCTCGTTTGTGCAGCCGACACCTCACTTCCGTTCAAGGCTGAGGAGCACCGGCCAAATATAGTTTCCTTACGCCTTCCTTCTTTAGCTGTTGTGTGGGAGAACTCTTTTTTTTAGTTCGAGCCTCGAGTAGCGCGCAAGCGCTGCTTAGAGGCGAAGACTTTTAGTAAGCGAGTTTGAAAAGCAGTCCCAAAAACGCTCGTGCGTCGTGGCTGGCCTTTTTGGGATGGGTACGCGCGGCAAACGTGTTTCCAATTATCGTGCCCAGACGCGGGCGCGATAATTGTAAACACATGCCGGCAAAAGGCCATGACGCACGAGCGTCTGGTCAGCTGAGCAGGCTGCCGCGCTCCTCCTCCCCCTCCGCTCCTCTGTGGTGCGCGCGCACCACTGTTTAATTTCTTTTAAAACCGCGCGGCCGCCATTTTTGTCCCTGTGCCGGCCTCGCCTTCTTTCTCCCATTCGGAGCTTTGAATCATGCTGGTTTAACCTTGTTGAGAGCTTCCATCGGTTGCAAAAGCCTCGGTTCTTGTGGCGGATAAATAAGCCAGGAAGCAGGAAAGAAAAAAAAGTGCAATAGGGGTTCATGTAGCTCTCAACAGGGTTCATCTCACAGTGAGGAGATCCCGAGAAACGCCCGAGAGAAAAGTGTGAAGGTTTGTATCAGCATTTTTTTCTTGGCCGGGGCATGCCTTAACTCTTTCCACCCAATGCGTTGCCTTTTCTGCTGTTTTTTTTTGCTTTCTGCAGGCACACTTCCCCACTTTAAATAAACTTTAGTTTACCTACCGCCACACTCACGGCCTTGGGCGCTCTATTCCGTCCTTCCTAGTTTTTCTCTGCCAGCTCTCCTAACTCCTGCCCCCTCACCTTCCCCCGGCCCTCCCATTTTTCCAACACTGAGACAATTCAAAACGGCAGCTGGGAGGAGGCGCCAACCTTGCTTTCGCCCACGGCGCTTTCTGTGCAAATGCTAGGTCTGACTGCAGGTACACACACTTGTCTGTTGCACAGTGTGAATGGACAGATTGTGCATCTGCGGCTGTACCGCTGCTGTAAAAGTGCACACGATCACACACTGCGTCTGCACCTCTCTACCGTGCAGCCCCTGTGAGACAGTCCAGTCCCTGCGCAGGTAACAGTCTTTACCACAACTGTTTGTAGCTTTCTGACACACTGTGCCCGAGCTCCTGCTCTTTACGCAGATTAGCCACCGTGTTTTCTGGCTGAGCAGTTTGTTCCGTTTTGCGTTTGTTCGTGCCGTCTGTGTTGTACTTTGTCAGAGATCGTGAGATTATTAAAGTAAAGAGAAGTGAGAAGTCATCCCGCAGTGTCCATCCCGCACTGTCTTTAACCTCCATTCTGAATATTACCATTCTTTTCCCCTTCAAGTTACTGCAGGTTGGGCTACTTTTAATCGTAAAGCCTAGTTTGCTTTCAATTTGTTATATTTATTTAAGCTATCGCTTTTTTGTCCATCTTGGGGTTTTAGGTGGAATCAAAGTAGGTTCGGACAACCTTATTACAATAACAAATGCTGTGTTCAGTTTGTCCTTATTACATAGAAATCCATACATCACTGTGAAGGTCTCACTGCCCATGTTGTCCAGTAAGGCGGAGGGATATCTTCTGAGGTCTAAGCTTTGGAGAGGATTTCTGACCTTATGTGAGCTGCAGCTCTCTTGCTACCTACAGTGGTTCAGAGGCGGCAACCCCTTGGCACACGCTGCTTGGCTGTCTGCCCAACTCGGTCTGAGCTACACCAGGCCTCTAAATTCAAAGATGTCCTTAGAAAGCGGGGAGTTTAGTTTTGTCTGAATTCAGGATAATCTGCCCCATCAGCTTCTTGGTTCCCAAATGTACACAAACACCTGATACTGCACCCCAAAACCAACCCTGCGTTGAATGAGCATTGCTCAAGGCAACCATTGTGACTTTGTACTGTGAAAAGGTTTGTGCAAGCTTCACTAACGTGCATCAAAGCTACAGCAATGTAAGATTCCCTAACACAACAGTAGCAGTGCACTGATCCGCAAAACAGAGAACCGATAAAGGACAAGAGGCAGGTGCATCGGTGCAAAGCACTTCCTCTCCCTCACCTCACCTCTCCTTGCCCTCGCTGTGTTATACCAACACAACTCGAGTACAAACAAGCATTGGCATAACCAATAGGTCTCGCCTTTGGGACCTTATATGTGTTTAGCCATGCAACAGTTGATGTTGTTGCGCCAAGGATATTCTACTGCATAACTAAATACTTATAAGGTCCCAAAGGCGAGACCTATTGGCTATGCCAATGCTTGTAATTGTTACTTTCCACCCATCCCGCTTTTCATTTGATTTTGCTGCTTGTTTTAATTAGCCTGTGCCGCTTTTCATTTGCTTTGTCTAGCATTGACTGCGCATGGGAAAGGGCGTGGAAACAGGTCACGGCAGTGGTTAGTTTCACCGTGCAGTGGGTGGTTTCACCGTGCAGCGGGGGCCTCCTTCCATAAAGCCGTCATGCTGGCCGAGGTATTGGAGCACTGTACATTACTTGAGCACCAGTTACTTCAGCACCACTTACTTAAAAAAGGTAATGTTATTTTTAGGCACAGGCGATGGAGTGATTTGTCCAGAGTCACAGAATGCTGAGCCCACGCCAGGACTCGAACCTTCATGGCTGCCGCCGCGCTTTGTTTTTTCCCCCCACCTGGCCCACGTTGCACTGTTTGTTTACTTTTACATTTCCTTTCCGTGGAGGCATGAGGCATAATCCTTCCACCTTCTTTGTCATATGTGCTCCTGCTGTCAGTCACGATCCTTTATTCACTTTGCTAAAGTCACTTTAATAATATGTAATTAAATCCTATATTTGCATTTTTTGTGCTGCTTGTATGTACTTTGTATGAATGTGTTGCTTTGCATCGAGGGGGCATGGCTAGGGGTGCAACCCTCTGTGTGATTGGGGGCAGGATTACATTCGCAGTGCTGGTTGTCCCCTGCTGGGGTTCCTGCTGGTACACCCGCTAGATAAGAGACTAGAATCAACAGTGATGTTTTTTTGTTAATTAAAGGCATTGAACGTGGATGGCTGAGGCTGCAGATAGCATGGGCGCTGCCCTGACGGCTAATCTGACATCAGCATCTGTGACTGACACTGAGGAGCTTTGAGTGCCCTTCAGCTGCTCCTGTCAAGTGCTTTTTTCGTGTCTGCCTCCCACCTCTTTCATACACCATACCCACCCTCCACAAACGAGAACACTGTATCTGCCCTCTGCACTGCACTTTCAGTCTCTTTCCATTTTCCAACCTTTCTCATCTACCGTTTGTCTTCTTTTCTCTCCTCTTTCAGTCCCTTTGCCTTTGTCCGGATGTCTGGCCATTTTCTCTTATCTTCTTGTCTGTCCCTTTTCCTACTGTCTCCTCCCTTTCCTATGTCCTCCTGTCTGCCTCCTTCTATCCCTTTTGTCTGTCCTCATATCTGCTCTTCTATTCTGACCCACTGCTCGTTCCCTGAAGGCTGCCCTCCTCCTCATTCATCCCTTTCACTTTATCCTTCTGTTTACTACATGTTTAATGCTCATTTGTTGGTATTCTCACGCCTAAAATGGAATAAAAGAGGAATGCATTTAGGTATTTACAAACACGTATACAGGAGCTCTCCCCACCCGTTGCCTGGCCAATTACCGCATAACAACTGTATTTCTTTACACTATATTTTGTTCTATTTTCTCATTTCAACCTATGATGTTTGGGCAGCTATACGTTTTTGGTATGTCCGGGAGTTGGGTGTTTGGACTCGGTTAGGCAGAGTGTGCCTTACATCGGTACTTCAGCAGGAAAACACATCTTTATTCCTGTGACTGCCCCTGACACATGGACGATTCTTACCTGGAGTAGCCTGTGTACAGGCTCCGCTACCTAGCTATATACTATACACTCCATACCCCTTAGGCAAAATGTACACATCACATTCCATCTACTACAAATGCGCAAAAATCTGTTATTTTTTATGTGCGGAGGTGCACTAATAGGTCTCTGTGTACATGCAGGGCCGGCTTTAGCGCTGGTGGCGCCCAGTGTGACAATAATTTTTGGCGCCCCCACACCCCATGACCGCCTCCTCGGATTCTCTCACTATCACCGGGCAAAAGTGCCCCATATCTCTCCAATCATAACTTATTGCTAAACACAGCGCCCCCCTGAGGTCAGCGCCCCCTCCACAGGTCAGCACCCAGTGCGGCCGCACCAGTCGCACTGCCCTAAAGCCGGCCCTGTGTACACGTCTGTGTGCATGCGTAGTGCTTAGACCCTTTTGCCGTGAGCATGTGCAGTAAACAGCACGGTGGCCACCTAGCAGACTAGTGCTTCTTACAGGTACCGGCAGTGTCTAATCACATGGTACATGCTGACAGCGGACTGGAGGCTTAGATAACCATGCATAGACATCAGTGGCCGGCCTCGATGAGTAACGTGTTGCGGCAAAGCTGGAGAGAGTGAGTACCGCCATTGGCCAATTTTAGATAGCTAAAAAGTCAGCGAGTGCAGGTGCTAGTTCTCAGAAGGATGTGGGCGAGCTCCGCAAATGATTACGTTTCGCATCCTTTCGCCTCTGCTCAGCGCATCTCAGATACTCTTCTGGTTAGGTAACACAGTACACACACATAAACTCCACACCATGCCACATAATTCCAATCAGCATCATTTCACTGAATGCCACACACTTCCATGCTATACAATTCAACTCTACACATTTCCATTCCACACCACATAATTTGACAACAAACCACATAATTCAACTCAACAACACAAGTACACAACACACCACATACATCCAATCTACACCACAGAATTCTACATCATGCCACAAAATTCAACAACACACCACATAATTAAACTCCACTACATACCACTCTACAACACAAAATACCATTCCACATAATTGTACTCCATGGCGCACGATCCCACTCCACATTATTCCAGTACACTCAATACCACATAATTATTATCCACATAATTCTACTGCACACCATATAATTCCAATATACAAATCCATTCCACACCACACAATGCCACAACTAACACTTCCAATCCAACCCTCATAATTTCACTCCACACCACATACATCCACTCCACTTCAAACCAAAACACATGGGTAAAAGACATTGTCATTTAGAACGGCAGTAGCTCTAACTCTCACAATTGCGAGACCAATTGCAATGCAAATGCTTGTTTTTTCTGCAGTCTAGTGTCCAGTCACTTTCCCCGCCTAAATGTTTGTAAATGTCATGTGGTGCAGTGAGGTAACACAAAATGATTGGGCCCCCTGCAGAATGTGGTGAGGGCTCCCTAAGTCTCCCATATCTCAGAGGTTATTACTTGGGTTGAAAGCAGGCCCCCAGAAAAATTGGGAGCCCTCCGGGGCTGCAGGGGCCGAGAAGGACTGCAGGGGCTTGCGTTACGCCTCTGGTTAGATTGAGCCTGGGCAGGGCATGCGCATCTCTGCGAGGCATGTTGTATTCGGAGTATGGAGGTGAAGCTCTGCCCACTCCCCGCCCATATTTTTCATTGGCTTGTGTCATTGTCCTTGGTAAATGCTAGCTTCTGATTTGTTAATAGGCTTGGTAGTCCCTCCTTAATACCGCCTTGTCTTCATTTGTAGCCTCCCATGGCGACACCCCCTGTTACGTGTGTTATTGCTCGGTAGGCTTTAATTACAGCCTCTGAGCACTATTTTGTTAAATGCTTTTCACCTGCCTGTAAACAGGCAAGACGCGCTCTCTTGTAAGGCTTCATTTATTTTTTCCGTAGCACGGCACGCCACAGTGGCTGCCGCGTCTTTGGTTTATTTGCGGCGCCGAACACGGACGCATCTTTTTTTTTTCTCTCTATTTTTTAACTTTTGTTTGTAAAAGTGTCCCTTGCGGTGCTTTCACGTTAATGGCGGCCACGCCCATTTCTTCAGACGAGCCACGCCTAAGGAAAGGGGCACAGCCGCCATTAAAGTGAAAGAGCTGCATGGGGTGCTTTTGCACACAACCATTTGCAATGCAATAGGTCTTGCATTTTTGAGAGTTTAGTTAATGCGAGACCTATTGCATTGCAAATGCTTGTTTTCTGAATGATACTGTTTTCATGCTGAAAATACTGATGCCTTTGCAAGGATGGGTTCTTCAAGGCAGGTCAAAACAAGCTTGTGTTCCCAATTAAAACAGCACATAAACATGTAGCTTCAGTTAAGTCAATTCTGGGTGCTTTATAGACCCTATAAAGACAAACAAGCATTTGCAATGCAATAGGTTTTGCATTATTGAAGTTTGAGCTATTGGCGTTGCTAATAATAATGCAACGCCAATAGCTTAAACTTTCAGTAATGTGAGAGCTATTGCATTGCAAATCAATCCTGGCACTCACGCTTTAGCTTTAAACATCTTAAGCTAAAGAGCGGGTGCCGCGATTGCTTCAAAAGTAAAGAATTAGACAAAAAAAAATTCTATTTGTTTACTTTTGAGGCAATTGCAGCACCTGCGTTTTAGCTTAAGATGTTTAAAGCTAAAGCGTGGGTGCTGCGATTGTAATAAAAGTAAACAAATAGAAAATAGACGGCAGCCACAAGCTTTTTTTTCTATTTATTTACTTTTGTTACAATGGCGGCACCAGCGCTTTAGCTTTAAAAATCTTAAGCTAAAGCATGGGTGCCGTGATTGCTTAAAAAGTTAAAAAAAAAATAGAAAAAAAGTCATGATTTTTTATTCTATTTCTTTACTTTTGAAGCAAGAAGCAAGAAGTTTAAAGCTAAAGCCTGGGGGCCACCATTGTAACAAATGTAAACACACAGGAAAAAAGGCATGCGTACGGAGATTGCAACTAGCAAAAGAAAGGCGCGCCCGCCATTATTCCAGCTGAGGCGTGCCGCGCTGGTTAAATTAAAAAAAGCATTGCGGAAGAGTGTGTCCTGCCTGCAACAGCAGGCAGGAAAAAGCCATCTAAGAAATGGTGCTCCAAGGCTGTAATTAAAACGTACCGAGTAACAGCACATGTAACAGGGGATATCCTCATGGGAGGTTACAAGAAGAGCAAAGGCGGTAAGCCTACTGACCAATGAAAAGCCACCATTTACAAAGGACAGCGACAGGAGCCAATTAAAAAGATGGGTGGAAAGTGGACGGAGCTTCATGCCTATATCCTGAACACAGCATGTCTCGAAGAGACAGCGCAAGCGCTGCCTAGGCAAGACCTAAAAACTGCCCCAAAATAGGAGCCAGGAAGTCCTATTCTTCCATAGGATGCAATATGTCTGAAATATGACTTCCATTCTTGACCTGCAGAAGTTGCGTTAAACTGATATAGCCTGTTTTTTTCCGCAGACACATCAGTGGGCCCCTTCCTCCTGCTCCAGTGCCCAGTCAGAGATGCTCACACATTCCAATCCAATCAATCAATCACAGAATTTGTAAAGCGCACTACTTACCCGCGAGGGTCTCAAGGCGCTGGGGGAAAAAAAGGGGGGGGGTGCTGCTACTGGTCGAACAACCAGGTCTTGAGTAGCCTCCTGATGGTCTGCCTTAAGTTTGACAAATATAAGCAAGAGGGAATCCGCCCTCACACTTACCCTAATACCGACTTAGAAAGTTTTAAGCATAAAATTATTTGTCTTCTAAAAAATTGACGAGTTCCATGTGGGATTGGATTGGTTCGCCTCCCAAAGAAGCTATGAACCACAAGAAGACACAGGAAATTCACAGGGAACATTCTGTGCATGTTAAAGAGAAAATTAAATATTGTAACCATTGTAATACGGCCAAATTGACTGATAAACTGAGCATCAGTTATGTGACAGAGGTCTTAGAAGCCAAGAGGAAATAGAAGCAGTGAGGCAATGTGTTGCGGGGTGGAGGCAATTCGCAAACCTTTTTTGTGGAAAGTATTTACAAGAAAATATGTAGACACACTTTCCAATCCACATTTGCGCCCACCGATGGCAGAGATAACCTGCGGATGATCCTCCAGTCTTGCGGACGGACCGTCTGAGTAAATCTCCCACAAGGGACGTGACGCGATTTCAAGCAGAAAACTGCTGAACACCAGGGGCGGCTCCTCCATGTGGGCGGAAGAGCGTCGCCCCACTGCTCTGTCGCAGTGCGAGAAGTAGAAACATAAAATGGTATTCCAAATATCATTTTATGTTTCTGCTTCTCGCACTGTGAGAAACCAGAAGGGTTTGTTTGGGGGCGGGCGGGTTGGCGGTCCTGCTCTAGGGCAAGGGAGGAGTGGCTTGCCCACTGTTTAGGGCGCTGACTGTTTGGTTGGCCCTATTGGGCCGACCAAACCAGTCATGCACACTCTGCCTTTTCTCCATGTAGGCTGCATGCAGCCTACATGGAGAAAATGGCCTCCCCATAGACGCCTGGCTGGTCGGCGTCCCGACCAATCACAACGCTGCCATTGCAGCATTGTGATTGGCTTAGGGGAGGGGAGGGGAGAGGAGGGAGGCTTCCTGCTTCCAGGAGAGGAGCAGACACAATGCGGGACCGGGCCGGTGAAGGTAAGTCCCCCCCCACCCCGCGCGACTCCCTGCCCTCCCACCTGCGAGTCATGCTGGCCGCGACTGCTAAACACACAGGCTTACTGGTGTGCTTAAATATTTTGTAACTGTATTTGTAGGGTGGGGGAAAAAATGGCAAGTCTCCATACTGCAAGGGATTGTAAGAAAATGTGTTTCTCCTGGGAGAACATTTTTCGGTAAGGAGAACCACAAACAGCAAGAAAAAAGGGACCATCCACCAAGCTTACTGAGTGATTTTATGCCATACAAAAATCAGTTGAATGCACCAAGGTGACTTGGGGGACACCTGGAAAGATAGATTTTCCTAGGTTTCTAGGCACACTCCTCAACAGTTTGATGAATCTTCAAAAATGTGCTCCGCTAACGGGCGCTAACTACTACCCGCATGAGAACTCACTTATTCTTTCCTCTGTATATATTTACTGTATTTGTACTTTTTCCCTGTAAAACCTCAATAAAATTTATCCTGAAATTAGAAAAATGTGTAAACGTACACAAATCGTAGGATTAACTTTTCAGTGCGCAGATTTACGTACTTTAATTTGTGACTCAGGATCTAAGCACTTGTTGTTATTACTTTTGGACTACTGCCGTTCGCATAATAAGAGTTCTCAGAATTTACAGCCCTTTATATAGGTAACTTGTCATAACCTTATAAATCATTATATAAATGTTTCTATAAGAATATTAAATATTATTAAAATCGAGACTTCTATTGTAATGGTATTACTGGCTAAAAACATACAATTGTAAAATGAGTTTAATGGTTCCTGCATACGCTGGGGTGTAGTTGACTGGTAATTAAAGGGACTTGGTGGCAGGGTGTGACATATGAGTATGTGTAATTTGGAGATATGTTGACATGGTAGTTCTCACTGCCATGTAATGTCTGATTCTATTTTACTTGTTATAATTAGTGCCACTGTAATTATGAAGTAGGGGAAAACCGAATTCTACAACAGTGTTAACTAAATTATGCGACAGGGAAAGGCAAATTATGTGGTATAATGTGGGACATTTTGCCATATTATTGCAGTGGCGTAACAAAACTTGAGAGAGCCCCCCTGCAAAGTACATGGAGGGACCCCCCTCGGACTCACTCAGGAGCTTTCAGGCCAGTGTACTGTGCTGAGGGGGGTCCCTGGAGCTCGCCCCCCCCCCACACACACTGCGGGGGCTGCGTGGGCCTTTGTTACACCACTGTATTATTGCTTAATTATTTGGTCCTTTTTTTCACACGATAACACTGCCTGGGCAAAGATTTCACCTTATTAGAATTAATTTACCACCTAAATACAGAAATAAGCATTTGAAAGATGACCAGTCAACAACTGTGTGGGGCTTTCCACTGCTGGGGACACATTTGTTTTTGGTAACTTTTGATCTATTTGAGCTAGAAATAACATGTTTTTTGTTAAAATCTGCAGATAATGCAGCAGATGATGGATTATGTGCCAAATCCGTAATTATGCTGAAAATGCTGCAGCCACAGAACCGCATAATTCCAGTGGCCCTGATTATAATAGTTGAATACTAGAAATGCCCATTAAAATGTACAACCCACCCCTCCTCCTAAAAGAAGTTCCCCTAAGGACTGGATTCTTTTGTGCTCTACTGCTTCGTCATTAACAGTTTAGATTGACGGGGACCTCGTTGGGTGATGGAAGGTATTCAGTATTTTTTAGCGCTGTACGGAATCACAGGCTCTGGTGTGCTACTTACAAATATAATGAAAAGGGGGAAAGAAAATATTATTAACCTTATTGTAGTGCATTTCAGTTGCAGCTAAAATTAATTGCTAGTTGTTTTTCGTGGTCCCCTACTTATTAGGTCAGGCCTGGGCAGCGCATGCGCTGCTCTGCGAGGCATGCCCTATTCAAGTATGGAGTTGAAGCTCCGCCCACTCCCCGCCCATATTTTTCATTGGCTTGTGTAATTGTCTTTTGTAAATGCTGGCTTCTGATTCGTTAATAGGCTTGTTAGTCCCTCCTTAGTGCCGCCTTGTCTTTATTTGTAACCTTCCATGCGGATTGGCCCTTTCTCTTCTTACACGGTATGTCTGTAAGCACTATTTTCTTTAATAAGTTTATCCTACTGCAGTCACAACATGCTTTCCTGCAACATTCAGTGTGCCATGCGCGCTTTTACTTTCCAAGCAGCCCGGGACAATGGCGGACGCTTCTTTGAAATGAAATAGGTCTCGCATTTACAAGAGTTTGAGTTATTGGCATTGTAAATTACAATGCCTTTTATTTATGTGTTAATTATCAAAACAGATAAATAAAAGGCATTGTCATTTAAAAATGCTGATAGCTTAAACTCTCACAAATGCAAGACCTATTGCATTGCAAATGCTTGTTACCCTGTTGTTGATAACCCGTTAGGGTTTTGCAAGAGTACCTCCCTAACGATGTGAGACAGAATCTTCTGGCATTTTGCAGCAATGTGCAAGGCGCTCCAAATCTGTTAGGGTGGCCACCTCCCTCCGGTCATTATAGACACTGTTTCTAGTTTTGTACCTTGTGTTATAGCCTGTTGCATTCTGGACATTGTAGCTATAGGTGGGCGAGCCATAAAAATCAACAGGGAGAGCTGAGCCAGGGATTTAGCTTGGCTCTAAGAGCCCGTGCACAAGCCGGACCCTGAACATAGTAGACGTGTAACTCATGCAAGAACATCACATAATAATATGATAAAGTCATTTCAAAAGTAAAAGAAATTCATTTCTTTAACATGCAGAAGCGTTTTACTTTAGTACACCAGATTGTATCACTGCATTGAGAGGGAATTACTAAACGTGATGTTTTAAACCAACTTTGAAACATCCCTGCCTCCGCCTTGACACCAATGCCATCCTTTGTCATCAGTAGCCTATATGCGGCCTAGATTTGTATTGTAGCTGGAGCAACGTTTAAGTCTATTAAGTCAAACACGACGTTTTTGTACAGCAACATCCTGAACTCACATTTTTGAGGGTGCTGTCATGTGATAACGGAGAAAAATGAGGCTTTGGTGGAATAAAATATTTGGTCAAATGGGATCCCAGGTTTTCTATTTTCACATTATACAATTCAGCCACTAGCTGGGTATCTCTCCTTCATAACATAAAATGTTTACACTTTGTCAGTGGCGTAGCTAGGCCTTTTGCCGCCCGTGGCGGTCCCAGCCTTTGCCGCGCCGCGGCACCTGTAGGAGCTCAGGGGGGTGCTGGCGAACAAATCTTGCGTTTGCCAGGCTGCGCGGCCACAGGTAAGAGCAGGGGGGTAGGCCGCCAGAACTCGTGCCGCCCAGGGCGGACCGCCCCCTACTACGCCACTGCACCTTCTTTTTCATTCTTGGGGCATGAGGGAAGAGCGTGTGTGATGGGCAGAAGTCACATGAAAGCTCAATTCGTTATGGGCCAAGGGTAAAAGAGGACCTCAAGCTGAGCCAGAATCAGGCGTCTGGCTTGAGCCTGGCTCAAGCTTTTAGTGACTTGCCCACCTCCCACTGAACTAATTTGACTAAAAAACCTGACATCTTTGATTTGTTGGTGAAAAGTTCAGGACTGCAAACAGTACCCATAATTACCTGGTGTGAAGTGGCCACCCTAAAATGTGTGGCACAGGGTGTTCTGTGAAAAAGGCAGGTCTCTTGCTTCCCAGCTGCTGTTCTGAAATTCTGTTTTGATTTCAGAAAATTCCTGCCTATTTTGTAAATTTCATGCCGGGTTTTTCTTGCTGCCTTAATTTCCAGGCGAGGCAGAAACCTGCAGAAACATGGCAAAAGGGAGAAGAATGACTGGGGTTAGGGAGGCAGGGCCACAGTGGTAGCTAGTAACCCAGGTATGCAGCACTGTCAGCAGTGTCTGAGGTGCGCGTTTCCTAAGATGCTGGTTCACTTGGGCCACATGCTGAGCACTGAGCATCAGCAGAGGGAAGCGCCCAGCCTTATTCAGTCACCCAGACTCTAAGAATGATTGGGGCGATGCACTAAAAATAAATAAATCTCCATCTATGCGTCTATGTGTGGGTGCAGATTTGCTACTTTTGGCAATTACCACTATCCGTCTGGAAATCTGCACCAGGAGCAGATTCCGAGGGCACTACTGAGATGTTCAGGCGGCTTCTCATGCGGTCCTATTCGCCATCTGCTGTATTCTCCAAAGCGGAGGGGCAATGGAAACCCCTGTGAAAAGGCACCGGAATTACATTTTTCATTGTGGAAAAAATCCTTCCCATACATCCCCTTAATCTGGGGGTGATCCGTTCCCCTTGTCTTCCTGGAAGGATAGCTACTTCATTCCTTGACCGGGGTAAATCTCTACCCTTTTCGAAGGGCGTAGAGGAGTTTGGGAATGCCCCCCAGAGGTACATGTTTGTGGGTGTCTCCAAACTTCCAAGACAAACCTCGCCTTAGAACACCAATTTCCACCCCTTTAGTGAGATGTACGAGTGTGAATTTCCCAGCACTTATGGCGGAGAAAACCGTTATGTTTTCAAGAAATCACTTTGTGCATTCCTGGCAGGCGTAAAAAAGGTAAACTTGGGGGTCTATTAGGATGGCGGTCGGAAAAACATTCCGACCGCCGTGCTAGCGGGAAACTTCCGCCCGCAAGTACCGCAGCAAAACCGCCGGCCAGATTAGTATGCACCGCCAGAAACTCCCTACCGCGGCGGACGGATTCCAGGAATCAGCACCGGAAAAGCTGAAAATCCGTCCGCGGCGGTCGGATTTGCTGCGGAAAGGCCAAAGACTGCCGTTTCCCCAGCGGTCTGGAACACATGTAGCTATCCGCAGTATTGCCACCGCCATCCTCGAATGGCCGGATTCTCCGCAGCGGTGTGGTGGGCTGTATGAGGCATCGTGATTTGACCGGCGGTCCTGACCGCATTCCACACGGCAGTACCTCTCATGTGGCTCCGTCTGCTACCGGTGCGGACGGAGATTTTCAGCGGAACCCGGAACACCGCAGCGGACGGGAAATGGGCTATCTATGCCCATCATAATACGGCGGACGCAAAGACCGCCGATGGAGTGCGGAAAAGGGCATTTTACGCCAGCACGGCGGATGTGCCTCCGCCCGCCATCCTAATAGGCCCCTTGGTCCTGATCTTCCGTTTATAACCAAATCCACCTTTGTGCATGAGGCCCATTTTTAGCACAGGATACATAGGCAAAGATGGGACAAGAGAGAAAGTGTGGGCGGGGCAGGGACCCTTTCAACAAAACGCAGTGTGGCTGACAAGAAATATATGCATGGGAACGACTGGGAAAAAGATCTTGCTATCAAGAGGTACAAAGTAGACTTGTGTTTGTCTCGTTCCCTTACTGCAAAAGAAAAGTCTTCTGAAATCACTATTCAGAAATATGGGAATTCGCACATGCCGGGAAGCCGTTATCACCTGGCTAAGTGGTCGTTCAGCCGTTTTTGCGTGTAGGGGAGTAAAGTTTATAACCCCTTTATTTAAGAAAATTTCAAATATACAGGACTAAGAATACTGGCTATACTTTGTTTTACAACAATATGGCTCAGGAGTAATGAATTACTATTTGGTGGTATTTAAAATGTTTTATTTTTAGTTAAATTATGTCTTTCTGAAAATTAGGACTTGAAAATGTTTTTAGCTCTTTTATTTGAGATAATTTGTGATAATCAATATGTATTGTTGTAGTGGTTTTAAATAACTAAATACAATAAAGATTCTTCTTCTGCGTGACTTGAGAAGCAATATTCATGAGTGTGGCACACATCCTACATCAGGGGTGATCAGAGGAGCAGAATCTATGCCAGATTTTCAGGATTTCCACTTAAGATTGAGCTGCGTAAAGTTCTTCTGAATGGATTGACAGCATCAGTGGATATCTCAGCACAATGTACCTGTGAGTCGCACGTCCATTCTCAGGCCCTGGCTTCCTATCCTGCACCCCGTCACTCAGAGCTACATTCCTCCCAAGTCTGTAATGCATCACAAAAAGGTCATCTTTTTCCTTGAAGCACACGTCATACAGTACTTTTCAAACACTCAGTAGCGTTTACAAAAACAATAAGACTCGTCACCTCACCTTCGGGAGGTATGCAGAGTCGTATTGTGTTTCTGAAGAATCTGTAGGTTGTTTGCTTACTATATGACTTAAGAATAAAAGGGTGACCTTTTTTGTGGTATATTGCAAGTTATGGCTCCCTGAATGGACAGGTGTTTCAGCTGAGAGAGAGAGAGAGAGAGAAAGAGAGACAGACTCAGTAATTTTCCAGGTTTGGGTAGATGCCTCCTGGGAATACCTCGAGATATATTGGAGTATGCTGTCTTGTTGGAGTCCACAGTAACCATTTAAACTAGACCAGCTGTGGCAGTTTAGGGGAGTACAGGGTTAGTGTGTTATCTGTTGCCATCGAGTGGTAGCTTGTTTTATGAAAGGTGGTGGTGCCTTGCTTCCACTGCGTCCTCCGTCACCTCTGGGTCTCCTCCTCCAAATGGTTGCCAACTCTTGGTTGCTTTCTAAAATAGTTTCATTTATGGCAGGACAGATCCTTCGAAGCCCCGGGCCTGACACAGAGGCAGGTGCCCAGCGGATGAGTTCCTTTGGTAACTCCGTCCCCTCCCAGAACCGTCGGTCCAGATTCCAGAATTCTCTATAAAATTGACCCCGCCTGCCTTAGGTAACATCATACTTGTCATTAACGACTCCCCTTCAATGAGAACTCCCTACATATGAAAACAGTCCGTAAGCACATGTTGGCGTTTTACGAAACTTACGTTGTCATTTCTTTCACCTTCGTTATTGTGTTGTGCCTTGCATATGTATAATTCACATTTCCTTTTCTCACAGAATGAACTTGATAACAACAGGATTGTAAATATTGGTGGTTTGTTTTTACACCACTTTTCTCTTCCCTCTATGTGCAATTCAATTTATTTAAGAAATAAAAGATTAACAATATTAATAAATTACACTGCGACACCTAGGAATTAGTTGCCACATGACTGCCAAAGAAGTTTGGCACGAGAGAAGTGTATTCCCCAAAAACAGTTACTATAATTCCTACCATTGGTTTCACCCAGCGGTACTCTGTTGCTATTATGAACGTTTTATATGTGCATCGAGAGACATTGGTTTTGAACATATACAG
This sequence comes from Calotriton arnoldi, assembly GCA_963921515.1. NCBI lineage: Eukaryota > Metazoa > Chordata > Amphibia > Caudata > Salamandridae > Calotriton > Calotriton arnoldi. Next base: position 358,632 of record CAWUFW010001438.1, read on the forward strand.
ACAGTATTAGATCATCTGTACGAAACACTGACCAGCCATCCAGACGCGTCCATTCAGCGACACACAACGCTCTTACTACGTCATCTGGTGAAGTACCAGCTTCTTGGTGGAGACCAATCCTTCCTTAGAGTTGCTTTTTAGGTACAACCTACCCTGTCTGGTTTGCTTACAACTTCCTGTGGGCATTCTGAAAGCTTCCCTGAGAATGCATTTCACCCATTGATTACTATTGGCTTTGTGGTTTGTAACTCACGTTTCCTTGCTTTCTATTTGCTGGCTTTATTTGTTTTAGGCTGTCCAGCTTGGTCTCTCCTGAGTACTCGTTTTCTGTAAACAACCTTTAAATCTTGTTCTTATCTTGTCACATTTGCTGTGCATTTAAAGACAGAGAGAGGTTAAATGTCAGCCTTTTTATTCCAAGGGAGCTTGGTGTTTACTTTTCTTTTGCTGACTGGGGTCAACTCGTGGAGACTCTGTTATCATCCAAGGATCCGATAGAAATTCAGTGGTGAGCAAGTCAATTACTCGAGTTCCGTTTGAATTCTAAGTAGTGCAGCGACGGGCTTCAAAATTTCTCCCTTTCGCGGAGAAATTTCTATCGGATCCTTGGATGATAACAGAGTCTCCACGTGTTAAAAGCAAAACAATAATCATGAACATTACCAGCGCCATCTTGTCTGGTGGAATTCTATGTGCACATAAGTTGCAGTCATTTTAATCTATCACAGCCATTTTGTACTCTGTTGGTCACCTTTGTTTCACCCTGCCCTTACTAGCATCCCTCTGACCCTCTGACCGACCTGGTATGTGTGCTGGGGGCTATAAACTCTATTGCCACAACAAACCTCCGCGCCACTTGCTGCCACAAACTCGTTTTTCCTCTCATCCCTGTTTTCAGACAAGCCTTTGGACGCTCTACCCTTCACTACACCTAGTTATACAAACAGGTTCCAAACACCAAAAAGACTCTTGCAAAATGATTTATTGCACTGCAAACAGCAAGACTTGTTGTTACCAACAATGGGACCTGTTTTTATCAACAGAACGGACTCTTAGATCTGACCGGTCTCACATGTTTTAGACCCTGAAGCAAGGTCCAGCTGCAAGATAAGATTGTCTGTTTGACCTGGGTGGGAAGAGAATTACTGTTGGGCTTGTGTGACAACCTGCCCGGGGCGGGGACCCCAAGCTTTTGTAACCATGTTGATCAAACAAATGCATTGTGTCAAACCTGTATAAAAGGAAGAGCCAAGGGAGTTGTCAGCAGAACACTTCCCTCAGACATCCCGGTGTCTCAGTTGACGTGATCTCCTCATGAGAAATAAACCATTTTCTTCTCTTCCAGTTTCCAGCGCTTGCCTCATTATTTTGATAGCGAACCCAAAGTGAATTAGAGGTGGAACCCTGCACCGGGCAGCATTGAGGGTCTTAGAAGACTCGCTGCCTTTCACAAATTGGCGCCCAAGCGTAGGGGCCCATCAGCGACGCGTGGGTCCGGTAGAGAGGTCCTAACGACGGAGTGAACAACTAAACGATTGGGGTATACCTGCCTGAGAAGACCCTTGTCTGGCTGCCGATCGACTGAACTTCACCGGTTCCGAACGGACCTCTCTCGAGTGACCTGCGGTCCTGACTGGGACCTTAGAGGAACGCTGCATTGATTGTTGGAGTGAGAGGACAACCAGGCGCTGGAAGGGGAAGACGAAGAACTGTCCATACGGTCCGGGTAAGGTCGTGAAAAAACGACTTAAATTGATTGATTGATTGAATAGTTTGATTGAAATACTAGTATTCCTTTTTTGATATTGAGTTATTTGCGACATTTCCCTGCTTGCAAACAACAAAGAATAGGAATATTCTCTCTCTTTGCAGGCAGCGAAGGACAGGTAGTGCAGACTTTTTGTCTAAATTGATTGATTGAGATATTCATTTTGACCGATAAATACGTCATGCCTGTTTTCTCTAGATTGTTTGATTGTAATTGTTTTGGACCAGACCGTTCGTTAGAGGTCAGTCAGCGGCACCGCCGGAAGGCACCCCTAACAAGGACATGTACGTAAAGTATGGATTAGCCAGCGTAGCTTATAGCAAACTATGGCATAAATACACTAGGAAGGACCGGGTAAATCAGTGGCCACTGACGGGATCTTTCGATCCCGCTAAAATAGAAACGTTAGAATTAGCTCTCCACAAAAAGAAAACTAGACCAGCCATGTTTGACAGTTTTGGCTTATGGCGAAAAGAGGCAGCTCAAAGAAAGAAAAGGGACGAAGCTAGACAAGATAAAGAAACGCGAAAATCAGCTTACCAAGCCTGTAAAAGATTAGAAGAAAAACTAAAAGAAAAGGAAATCGATAAAAAGGAACAGGAATCAAAAATATCAGATCAATGCCCTGTTAGAACGCCCTCGACTCTTTACCCCAAGTTACCAGCAAAACAAAGGGTAGATGATGATTTATTGTTAGGTCCCCCAATCATATACATGCCACCCCATTACGCCCCTACTCATCCCGTATTACAACGACAGGACCACCAAAGTATAGCCGGAGATGGCACGATCGCCTCAGTCTCCACCGCCTCTGCTCCCACTGAGTCACCCACACCAAATGCCTCATCAAAGGATACAGTAGTAGAGGTAGGATCAAAAGAAACAGGAGCGCCCAGGGTCCCGCGATTAAGTAAAAATGAGCGAGCAGGCATTGATAAAGTAGTTAAATCCCTCATAGATAGGAAGGAGACAGAAGAGTATGTAACTGACATATGCAACTCCTATGTTGAAAACCGCAAACGATACTTTATTGTACGTCTCTGTTACCACACTCTTACTGCATATGAAGAGAAGTACCAAGATGTAGGGCCCGAGCGACTAGTGGCTCTCTATAGGAAGGTAGACACCGGAGATGAAGGCGACAACGATGTTACAGAACTCTTTTCATCCACACTGGAGGTATTCCGTCACCTCGTGGAACAAGGACGGATAGATAAGGACAGGACATCTAAGATAGCAGGACCCCCGGTGGAAAAACCAGATAGCATGATGCCGATAAAAGAAGCTGCCCCTTATTGGGTACCTCCTAGAGGACAAGGGACTCATGACGATATGAACCATCAAGATGCTAGAGGAAGGGTGGTCTACAATTGGGTGTATCAACCATGGAACAGACAGGACATTTTGACGTTCCGTAAATCTTTACCGGATTTACGAAAGAACCCCACCGCCTTTTACACCGAGCTAGGTACCGCTCTGGGATCAACAATAATGACACTTGCCGACATAGACTTGTTCTTCGGGTTATGTTTGCCAGCAGATGTGTGGAAACAGATTAGGAAAATAGACCATACCGAACTGCTTGCTCATACCTGGGAACAACTTAACACACTAGATAAACAGCGGAACCCTGGTCAAAAACTGGTTAAAGCAATATTGGACCTCCCTGACAAAATAGTGCAGAAAGTGAAAACGCTGATCCCAGAGAAAAAGATAGACTGGTCCATAGTAACCGCGTGCCGCCAGAAACCACAAGAGGATGTCTCAGAGTATTTCTCCAGATTTGAAACGGTGTTCTCCGATTACAGTGGACAAGACATGTCCACCGCAACCGGACACCACTTATTTGTGCAGAACTATGTCAAAGGACTACTGCCAGATGTATCCCAGAAATTACAAGCCAGCGAAAGTAGTTGGGCAGCATCTAAACCGGCGGCCATTATCCAAATGGCCCAGTACTATGAGCATCAGAGAAACGAAAATGACAGGGCTACAGAAAGTAAAAAGAAGGACTTGAAGGAAAGGGTAATGGTAGCACAACTCCAGGGGGCGAATACAGGAAGGGAGCAATATAGGGGAGGATACCAGCAGAATACCCCTAGAGTACAGCAACCTAGAAACAATTCATCGACATCATATGTCGGACGCCAAGACGTAGGACAGGATCAATGTGCATTTTGCAAAGAATATGGACACTGGAAAACCCAATGCCCGGCTTTGCTAGGAGCTGGTAGGGGCAGAGGGGCGAGGGAAATAGCAAGTGGACAGAGAGGAAGAGGACGTGGGAGAGGGTACGCAAGTGAAGCAAGCGAGGAAAGGCCAGGAAGAGTGAACACATTTGACCATCCCAAACAGAATCAGTACCAACAGACAGATTATGACAATACGTACGACTTTGCATAGGACAGCCAGGGGCAAGGGAGGGATCCAGTCGAGCTCTATGTTGATCAGCAAGGCCCTTATGTTACCGCTGAGGTCCTGGGCACAAAGTCGCCATTTCTGGTAGACACGGGAGCAACACGTAGTGCACTATCCAAACGACTGATTCCAAGGGCACCCTTGTCAGGCTCACATGTGACCTCAATAGGATTTGACGGTACGCCCTCCACCAACCCTTTGTCCCGACCGATCCCTTTTAACCTTGACAACAATAGCATCGAAGCGACATTCCTCCTCTCTTCCAACACCCCAGACGCCATTATGGGCCTCGACCTTTTGAAACACTTCCATGCGACTATCAGATGCTCACCAGACGGAGTGCGTGTCGTCCTGTATGACAACCCCCAGCACCATAGAGAGAACCCTAATCAGCACATGTTTCCCATCTCCGAGGCTGACGCATCCCTACTGGACACTTTGCCATCACACTTATGGGCTAGGGCTGATTCAGACGTAGGACGAATGATGATTGACCCAGTACACGTAACAATACGACAGGACGCAACCCTACCGAAAGTACCGCAGTACAAAATATCGCCAGAGGGTGAGAAGGCACTGACAGAGATCATACACTCTTTGGTAGAGGCAAGGGTGGTAGAGGAAGTAGTGAGCAACGTTTGTAATAGTCCCATACTACCGATTGTAAAGAGACCGGGAGAGGGAGACGGAAAAGCCTACCGCTACATCATTGACCTGCGGGAGATAAACAAAATCGTAGTGCCACAATACCCAGTAGTTTCCGACATCACGACAATTTTGACCTTAATCCCCTCCACTGCCACCACCTTCACTGTAATTGACCTCAAAAACGCATTCTTTTCCATACCTATACACAAGGACAGCCGCTATCTATTTGGATTCACCCTAAACTCCCGTTCGTACAGATTTTGCAGAGCACCTCAGGGGTACACTGAGAGCCCAAGCATCTATAGCCAGGCGCTTAAAAGACAGTTGGACGCCATACAATTGCCAGATCGAGTGGCACTAATACAATATGTAGACGACATCCTTCTAGCAGCGGACACCATACCAATAGCCGTCACAGCCACCATCAAACTACTCCATTTTCTTGCTAAGAATGGTCACAAGGTCTCCCGAAAGAAATTGCAGTTCTGTAAATCACAAGTGACCTATTTGGGTCACCTTTTATCCAAAGAAGGGAGGAAACTCACGCCTGACAGGATCCAGACAATTCTAGACACCCCTGTCCCCAAAGATCAGAAACAAGTCCGCTCTTTGATAGGTCTCACCTCATTTTGCCGACAGTGGTTACCGAACTTTAGCCTCATTGTCAAACCCCTTCTCTCCCTCCTAGCTAAAGACATCCCCTCACCTCTCCCCTGGACCCCCGAATGCCAGTCAGCCTTTAAAGAACTACGCAATGCCCTTTGTTCAGCACCTGTCCTAGGAACCCCGGATTACTCCAAACCATTCTTCCTCTACACGCACGAGAGGGAAGGATGTGCATTGTCTGTCCTAACACAATCAATTGGTCAAAAACAACGCCCTTGTGCATATTTCTCTGCCACCCTCGATCCAGTAGCCAGAGCACTGCCAGCGTGCCTGCGCGCTGTGGCAGCTGCAGCAGTATCGATACGCCAGAGCGAAGGAATAGTACTCTCCAATCCAGTCACTGTTTTAGTACCCCATGCAGTCGACACACTACTAAACCAGACCAAAACCCAACACTTGACTAGCGCCCGACTGACAGGATATGAGTTGACCCTGCTAGCACCGCACATTACCCTAAAGCGATGCACCACCCTCAATCCAGCCACACTGTTACCCCTACCCGAAAATGATCCTAGCGTGACTCCACTACACGACTGTGTGACACTAACCGATGAACAAACAAAGAGTAGAATAGATCTCAGAGACACCGCCTTTCTAGAACCAGATGGAGAACTATGGGTGGATGGTTCGTGCATCAAACTCCCCGACGGCACCACCTCAGCTGCATACGCTGTCACCACAGCCCGAACCGTTCTGGAAACAGCCCGTATTCCTCAACGTTCAGCCCAGGCTGCAGAACTCATTGCCCTCACACGAGCATGTATCTTAGCGACTGACACGACAGTTAACATATACACCGACAGCCAATATGCCTTCGGGGTGGTTCACCATTTTGGGATCTTATGGAAAGAAAGAGGGTTCCTGACTTCACACGGTACACCCATCCTGCATGGAGATTTAGTCTCCGCCTTGACGCAAGCAGTCCTCCTCCCCAAGAAGTTAGCAGTGATAAAATGCCAAGCACATAGGAAAGTGACTGATCTCATTGGACAGGGAAATGCACTAGCAGACGTTACTGCCCGAGCCACGGCAGGAGACAGAACTACGACACGAATGTATGTGACCAGGTCACAAGCTGAACGATGGACTGACGCTAGGACCACTGTAAGGGACATACAGACTACAGGCACACAAGACGAATTGACCGAGTGGGAAAAGGTGGGACTAAAAGACGAGGAAGATTGCTGGAGAACTAAAGACAGAAATAAATGGCTGTTACCCAATGCCTACCTCATCCCCATATTGACCATGGCACATTTACCAGCACACATAGGCTCCACCCCCATGATTGAACTAATCACCAGAGTATGGCATAACGTCAAGATAGCAGAATCTGCAAAACGCCTAGTACAACAATGTATAGTCTGCCTACAACACAACCCAGGGAAGGGGACAGTAGTACCACGGGGAGGGTTTGGAGTCCCTGACCACCCCTTTGAAATCCTTCAAATGGATTACATTCAACTAGAGAGATGCCTTGGTCTAAAATATGTCCTGGTGGTTGTGTGCGCTTTTAGCAAATGGGTGGAGGCCTATCCCACCCGCGACAATACCGCCTTAGCCACTGCAAAAGTATTGCTGAAAGAATTCTTCCCCCGATACGGCCTTTGCAGAATTTTATGGAGCGACAACGGCCCCCACTTCGTAGCCGAGGTGATACAGAACATACTGAGAGGGTTGGGGGTAAAACAAAAGTTCCATGCCGTCTTCCACCCCCAATCAGCGGGCCTGGTAGAGAGACACAATGCAACGTTGAAACTAAAACTAGCCAAAATAGTTGCCACGACCGGGTTGAAATGGCCCGACGCCCTCCCATTGGCATTGTTATCGATGCGCTCCACCCCAACCAAACACTGACTGACCTAGTATGAGGTGGTCTTCGGCAGGCCTATGAGCATTTGGGCGGCACCAAGACCCACCTCCATTAACGATGTCCCGAACATATTAATGTCGGATTACTTGCATAAATTGACAAACGAGCTAACAATTATCCACCAACAGGTGCAGCAAGCCTTCCCTGATGTATCCAGGGGCCCGGGACATGAAATAAAGCCAGGCGACCATATATTAATTCGCAACTTCCAAAGAACGAAGAATCTGGAGCCTAGGTGGACGGGCCCCTGGCAAGTCCTGATCACCACCCGAACTGCCCTCCGAGTGCAAGGAAAACGAAACTGGCTGCATGCCCATCACTGCAAACGAGTCCCTCCAACCCTGGCAACCTGTGAAGGGGTGGAGGTGCAAGAGGAAGTACTCGCGAGAGACCGACCAGCTCTGAGTTGCTACCCACAAGAAGACACCCTCGAACTATCAGAATTTCCCGACCCCACGGTGCCATCCAGGAAAGGGTACAACCTAAGATCGACGAAAGGAGGGAGCTCCAACGACCAGGCCACTAACTGAGTCAAGGTCTCAGATCGGTAGCACAGTCAAACAACGCTACCAGGAAAGCACCAGACAAAAGTCTGTGGTCCTAACAGTTGTTGAGCTCCTCGAAGATGATGGAAGAAACTGAACACCTGCAAAACCACCGCAAAGACACCAAGACTGCTAACCTGCACAGCACAAAGACAATTGCACTTGTAGCCGCATTTCTCACCTGTCTCCTGCTAATGGTCGCACTCTGGATCATTGAAGAGAATGCACCTGCATACAGAACATTGTCACCCACCATGCAACCAACCACCAAGAAAGAACACTACCTGGTATCACTACCGCCACATCTCCGAGAACGACGCAAAGAATTCTGGAATAATTCTTTTGTGCAGATGTTGCACCAACACAATCTTGCCACCAATGCTACCAACTGTTGGGTCTGTGGGCTGTTACCACATGCCACTGAACATTCCATCCCTTTCATCCCTTCGCCCTTTTCTATTCACGGATCTTGCCTTGCCTGGATGATGCTCCTACAAGAAAGTTACAAAGACAATGCCACTTCCGACGGAACAATCGCCCAGTTCTACAACGAGTTCTGGCGAAACAAAACAGGAACGACAGCCGCCCCCTTCTGCCCTCACACCTTCAATGCGACATTCCAGATTGATGTCCCCGCCAAAGAACGAGTGGAAATGCAAGTGTTCAATAATCCTAACAGAGCCACCTTTTCCTACCTGAAGAAAAGAACTGCTGCAACACTGACTGTGGCCCTATCTGTGGTGAACGTCTCTGGCCTTGTATGCATTGAAGGCCGTGGGACTAAGAATGTGGGTCACAGCACCTGTAGCATTGTAAGGACTTTGAACACTGCCAACCCCCAGCGCTTGTTGCATCACCCAATATGTACTTTGTTTGTGGAACCAAAGCCTACACCTGGCTCCCAAGAAACTGGGGGGCACATGCTACATCGCCTTTGTTTTGCCACCAACCTACACAGCCCCTGCAGAGCATCATCGAGAAAAGCGTTCTAAAGACATTGATCAAGCAGACTCTGCCTCATCACAGTTCCTCGACGCAGCAAAAGGGCTCGTCCCGCTATGGGGTCCGATGGCAAACAGCCGAGCCATCAGACATCTGTCCCAAGCGGTAGAGACCGCCCTGAACGTCACTGCTGGCATCCTCACCAACAACACTGCTGAGCTCCAAGCGGTCCGTCTGGTTACCCTGCAAAATCGCATGGTCCTGGACGTGGTACTAGCGGACCGTGGAGGAGCATGCCGCATCATCGGTGCCAGCTGCTGTGTATACATTCCTGATAATTCACCTTCTGTCTATGAAGCAATCGAACATCTCCATAGACTATCTTCAGAAATTCATCAAGGATCAGAGACTTGGACAGTTGGAAGTTGGCTTTGGGGCATCTCGAAGGAGTGGGGTTGGAAAATATCAATGATTCTCTTGGTCCCAGTATTGACAATATGTGGTTGTTGTTTGGGTATACACTGTATACCACCTTTGTGTTCTCTTTGCATAACTACCTTACACCCTAAGACTATGGACACTCAGCTAACAAAAATGAGAGTGATGTATGATCAAGAGATACAGGACAGGGGCGTGGCCGAGCCGCGAAGCGAGATGGCGGCAGAATAGTGTAGCTCCGTACTTTCCCCCCTCCCTCCGTATATCCGCACCCAGTATCCGATGGTCCGAGGTGGGCATTTCTAATCGGAGGCTCCGGTGACTCGACCCGGAACAGCTGGGCTCTGGGGAGACGCTGTCGTCCTGGTTCCGAGTCCGGGATCGGTTGTGGCCTGCGCAAAGTGGAGAAGCCGGGGTCTCGAGTGGTGAGGAGAGCGGACGGCGAGCCCGGCGGACCCCACTCCCATACATCCTCCGCCTCCGCGGCGGGTCCGAGGCCCGGACCGAAAACTCGGGGGGGGGGGGAGCGTCGGTGATCCCCAGCGCCCAGAGTCATAAGTGACCTACCAACTCGGTGATTGCCACAATAGAGGCCCACACAGAGAGGAGAGGCCGGGGACTCGAGTGGCGAGGCTGGCGGATGGTGAGCCAATTGGACTGCGCTCCCTGACTGCCCCTATCTACTGCAGCGGATCGAGAGACCGGGGGAGGACGTGAGTGATCCTCCTCGCCTATAGTGACCCGGCCAGGACGGGGACCCGAGGTGACGGGGGAGGCCGTGGCCGCCTGAGATAGCGCACCAGAAGAGCCGTCACGTTTGCAGACTGCCCGGGACGGGACACAGCGGACTCCGGGTTGTTGCACGCCCTGGAGGCCCCTGGAGGCCCCTGGTAGGTGGAGATCGGACACAGGGGGACCGGGGGAGTGGTCGTTGCCCTAAAGTGCCTGCGGGACTCAGAATCAAACCGACCTCGGTCCCTGGACTTGCTCGCCACGACTCAGGCGTAGTCGGTGTGAGTGTGGTTGGAGCGGGTGGGCCCCCGGAGGCGGTGCGGCACTATCTGTACCCCCATTCCTCACACAGTGCAAGAGTGTGGGCCCCGCTTGACCTGTAGTGCTGGCCATTGGAGGTCGTCTGAGTGGGCTGCTGCTTCACGACGTGCCCGGCCGAGGGCTGGTACCTGCGACTGGTAGAGACAAACATATAGCCACCGAATACCGCAGGGTCTTGCCACCACCGGCATCCTTGCTCTCCGGGACCTGCGGTTTCACCCCAGGGAATCGGTCTGGCCCTTGGAAGGAGGCCGCACAGCCGGGTGTGGGCCCCGTTTCTGGCCCGGGTGATCGCCCATCCCTGCTTCCACAGCCGAGGTGGCCGCAGCTCGGCAGAGTAGAGAGACGCAATGGCAACATCGAGGGGTAACAAGCAGGTGCAGCAGAACAAACTGGATCGCTATACTCTACCCAAAACCTCGTTGCCTGACTCTTCGCCCGCGAGCAAGGGCGGTGGAACCCCGTCAGACGCAGATCCAGAGCCTACACTTAAAGACGTAATGGCGGCAATCGCTGGGATTAAAACCTCTCTGGAACACAAGATGGACGCCCTTACGGTGGAAGTGAACTTACTCAGGGCAGACCATAACAAGAATAGTGAAAAGGTCAAACAGGTGGAGCTCACAACGGCAAGTCTGGTGGCGGACACGTCTCAGCTGCAACTGGACATTAAGGAACTCCAGACCTTCCGGCAATATGCAGAATCTAAACTGGATGATTATGAAGGGCGGATGCGGCGCAATAATGTCCGCATCTTAGGGGTCCCGGAAAAAGCGGAGGGTCCAGCCACTGATCTCTTTGTGGAAGACCTCATCCTCAAGCATCTGCAACCCAAGGGGCTGGGAAGACTATTCGTCATCGAAAGAGCTCACAGAGTCCCCGGAGGTAGACCGAGACCGGGGGCGCCTCCGCGTCCTATCCTAGCCAGAGTCCTAAATTTCAGAGACCGGGACGTTATTCTTCAGCACGCCAGAACGGGACCGCCACTCCGGTACGAAAACTCGGAGATCCACTTCTTTCCGGATTTTACTCAAATGGTTCAGAGACAAAGACGCTCCTTCCTCGGGATAAAGAAAGCACTAAGAGATAAAGGCTACAAATATGCTATGCTCTTTCCTGCCAGGCTGCGTGTGGAAGCCGACGATAGGGCCTGGTTCTTTGAACACCCGGAGGCGGCGGCCGAATGGTTGGAGCGTCGCTGACCGCCAGGCAACACCTGGCCAGTGGTAATGTACTGTGTTGGGGTGATCGTACATTAATGGACTCCATTAACAATGAATGTTGACAGTGATACGGGTGGGACTCATAGGGGCACATCGGGCCTGTACTATAGTGGGAGGGAGGGGAGGGAGGCAGGAGAGTATACCCCCAATTTTCTTCACTTAGTTCAAGTTAACGGGCGACAGGCACTCTGCATGGTTGTAATTATGGGCAGGTTTGAGCCCAGAGTGCAGGGGAGCTGGGAGGGGGGGAGTTGGGAGGGGTTTACGTATTGTTATATGTTTTTAAGGAATCGTCAAGGCACCGCAATCCGGCAACAAAGACACATAGGTGACACGTAAATGTCAATGAGTACGCAATTGGACAAAGGGTTCAAATTGATGAGCTGGAATGTCAATGGTCTGGGGGACAAAGTCAAAAGAACAGTGGTGCTCCAATATGTGAAGAGACATGCCCCTGACGTAGTACTGCTACAGGCGACTCAACTGGTGGGTAACTCGTGTAAAGCCCTCAATAGGTGGGGTTACACCCTGGTGGCACATTCAGGCTTTACCTCTGGATCGAGAGGGACGGGTATATTACTGAGGAACTCCTTTCCCCTGTCGATTAAATCTACATGGGTGGACGCTGGGGGGAGATACGCGGGTATCACGGGAAGATGGGAGGGGAGGGAGCTGACCCTCATGTCAATTTATGTACCGCCGGCTCTCCAGGAATTAGCCTTCAAAGACTTGGGATCCATTCTGTTGACAGTCCCAGAGGGGCTCCTAATAGTGGGAGGGGATATGAACGCAGTGGTGGATGGCACACAAGACAGGAGTCCGCCGAGAAAACTCCGCCCATCAAATAGCTGGTTACCGAATTTTCTGGGGGCTCTGGGGTTGCAGGACACATGGCGCTCATTCCATCCTGATACTACCCAATACACCTTCCACTCGGGTGCCCACAACTCCCAATCCAGGATAGACTACTTGCTGGTTCCCCAGACCACCTGCAACACATACAAGAGGTCAGACACATGGCGAGGGGCATCTCGGACCACTCCCCGTTGTGGATGCATTTGGCGGTGGGCCACCACAGAGTGGGAAGGGTGGCCCCCATCAACCCTTGGCATCTCCGTAATCCGGTAGTCCACAAAGCACTCCACACCACGATCGAACAATACTTCCAAGAAAATGAGGGATCGGTGAGTTCGTCTCAGACACTCTGGGAGGCTTTTAAGACGGTGATTAGGGGCCAAGCCCTTTCCCAAATAGCGGGGGTAAGAAAGGAAAAGGTTAAGGAGGAGGAAGCGCTAGAGACGGAGATCCTTCGACTGGAAGAGGAAATGACGGAGCGCCCTCATCCAGACACCACCCACAACTTACAGCTAAAACGAGATAGCTATAGGGCCTTAGTGACGGACAGGGCCAGAGAACTGGGAAGAGAGACGCTAGGTAGAATATACGACCAAGGGGATAAAGCAGGGAAACTAATCGCATGGCTAGACATACAAAAACTAGCAAGTAGACTGGTGCCGGAACTAACTGACAAAGATGCGCATATAATCACGGACCCCCAGGACATTGCAAACACATTCGCCGCCCACTTCAAACAGATCTATACCTCCCAGAACCCCTACACGGTACACGATTCCATCGACCTCTTACGAGATATAGCGCTGCCGAAACTCTCGGAGTCAGAGTTAAAATACCTTGAAGGGGAGCTCACACCGGACGAGGTGGCAATGGCGGTTCGGGGGCTTAAGTCGGGGAAGGCATCGGGACCCAATGGTCTACCGATCGAGCTGTATAAACTCGGGATAGACACTCTTGCCCCCCACATGTGCAAAATGTTTGAGGAGAGTAAGGAGCGTGGGGAGCTACCTCGCGACCACAGAATCGCAACCCTAGTGATGATCCATAAAGAAGGTAAATGCCAGACAGATTGTTCCTCTTATAGGCCGATCTCCCTATTGAATGCCGAGCCAAAGATCTTAGCTAAACTCCTCGCCACTAGACTGATCAAAGTCATCAATAACCTGGTACACCCGGATCAATCCGGTTTTATGCCCCAGCGCAATACGGCGTTAAACTTGCGTAGAGTACACGGGGTGATGGGGAGGGCGGACACCATACAGGAAGAGGCGGTGTTGGTGTCCTTGGACGCCTCCATGGCATTCGATATGCTCGAATGGCCGTATCTCTTTGGAGTTCTCGAGAAAATGGGTTTTGGGCCCCAATTTATTCAGTGGGTGCGACTCCTCTATTCGAAACCACTAGCCCAGATCGTAGTAAACAACAAAAAATCTGAAGTGTTCGAACTGGGTAGAGGCACCAGGCAGGGATGCCCGCTCTCTCCCCTCTTGTTCGCCCTGGCCCTGGAACCCTTGGCATCCTGGGTACGGAGGAACCCGGTGATTCGTGGATTTAAGTGGGCTGAGGCCCGAGAGGACCGCATCTCACTGTATGCGGACGACATACTGTTGTTCCTGACATCCCCGAAGGCCTCGCTCACAGCAGTATTCGATATTTTCGCCATCTTTGGCAGATATTCAGGGTATTCCATTAATTGGCTCAAATCAGTATTGTATGTCCTGAAGGGACCCCTCACCGGGCTTCCTAGGAACTGTCCGATACAGATCACTATACAGGGCTTCAAATATCTCGGTATCTACATCACTTCTAACCCCGCCGACAGATTCGCTCAGAATCTGCTCCCTCCCTTGCAGAGATTGAAGATAGACTCGGAGCGCTGGATGAAGCTTCCGCTCTCGCTGCTGGGCAGAGCTTCCCTTTTCAAGATGATGTCCTTGGCCCGGTTCCTCTACGTCCTACAAAACTCACTAGACCTCGTTCCCACTAGCTACTTCAAAGAAATCGAGACTCTACAACGCCGTTTACTATGGAATGGGAAGCCACGTATTGCACTATCGAAACTAAACCTTACCTGGTATGATGGGGGATCGCCCTCCCCGATCTCAAAAAATATTATTGGGCAGCTCACCTAACAGCCATTAACCATGGCACTTACAGGCAGGCGGGCGACCCGGGCTATGCGATGGATCGCTGGGTACTACCTGGAGGGAACTATAACCGTGCGCTTTACTCGACCACCGGGAAACATCATCTGACCGGTCCAACCAAGCACACAGTGCAGGTCTGGAAGGCAGCCACTAGAAGCATGGGGTGGGAGCATAGGATAACCCTGGCTACGCCACTATGGGACTCGGAGCGGCTCGGGAGCCTGTGGTCAACTAAAGGTTTCGACAAGTGGGACCTCATAGGTATCTCAAAAATAGGCGACTTATGGGTCAAAGGTGAGGTCAAGTCATTTTCCGCCCTGCAGCAAGAGTATGATCTCGCTCCTACAGAGCACTTTAGATACCTACAGGTCCGCCACGCCTTACACTCCTGCCTCCAAAAGGGGGAGACCCCCCCGGAATCCACCCCTCTTGAGGACAGACTCCTCGATGGCTATTTACCAACAAAGGCCATCTCGCTCACGTACAAGAAGTTAGTGAATCACTCTGGAGACCCCCTGGTAAACTGCGGGACAAGTGGGAAAGGGATGGCATTATACTGGATGACGAAGATTGGGCAATAGCGGCGGCGTCACCTCGGGAGGTAGCCATGGCGGCGAGGCTGAGGCTAGTGCAGCTCAAAATCTTGCACCGGATTTATATCACGGGACCCGGTATGGTACAGATGGGAAGAGCAGTAGACGGCAGATGTAGAAGAGGCTGCGGAAGTGAGGGTACCTTCCTCCACATACTCTGGGAATGTGTGTTTGTCCGGAAGTACTGGAGGAAGATACACGAGGTGATGAGCGAAGTGTTAGAGCACGCACTCCCTCTGGAAGCTAAGAGATGTCTCCTAAACGTGTGGGAGCCCACGGATTTAAACACTGCGCGTATCACCTGGGTCACGTTGGGGTTGATGATAGCGAAACGCAATATCGCTCAGACATGGGGGGCATCACGGGCACCTGCGGTATCCGCATGGGAGAGGGACATGGACTGGTGCATGTTTCGTG
This sequence comes from Calotriton arnoldi, assembly GCA_963921515.1. Taxonomy (NCBI): domain Eukaryota; kingdom Metazoa; phylum Chordata; class Amphibia; order Caudata; family Salamandridae; genus Calotriton; species Calotriton arnoldi. The sequence goes on from CAWUFW010001438.1 coordinate 374,218, forward strand.
AAAAATATGTATATGTAGCTAGGGGATGCCCCAAAAAATGGTGCCGCATTTGGAACGACTGGAATGAATATAGAGGGAATGTCTGTACCCCACCACTTGTGCCAGCTCAAGATGAAGCACTGTAGACGTGAAACTCTTAACCATTGTTCATATATTGTGTACAATTATTTGAATGAGAGCCTTGTCAAGTTATGAAACATGAATGTACTGTATCTTGCCTTGTGATGTCGATTCCTATTGTTAAATAAAAAGAACTGTTAAAAAAAAAAAAAAGAGATACAGGACATTATGGAGATCGAAATAGACTGACAAGCTGGCTAGTTATGTTCAAAGGGGCCACTGTTAAAAGCAAAATGACAATTATGAACATTACCTGCGCCATCTTGTCTGGTGGAATTCTATGTGCACATAAGTTGCAGTCATTTTGATCTATCACAGCCATTTTGTACTCTGTTGGTCACCTTTGTTTCACCCTGCCCTTACTAGCATCCCTCTGACCCTCTGACCGACCTGGTATGTGTGCTGGGGGCTATAAACTCTATTGCCACAACAAACCTCAGCGCCACTTGCTGCCACAAACTCGTTTTTCCTCTCATCCCTGTTTTCAGACAAGCCTTTGGACGCTCTACCCTTCACTACACCTAGTTACACAAACAGGTTCCAAACACCAAAAAGACTCTTGCAAAATGATTTATTGCACTGCAAACAGCAAGACTTGTTGTTACCAACAATGGGACCTGTTTTTATCAACAGAACGGACTCTTAGATCTGACCGGTCTCACATGTTTTAGACCCTGAAGCAAGGTCCAGCTGCAAGATAAGATTGTCTGTTTGACCTGGGTGGGAAGAGAATTACTGTTGGGCTTGTGTGACAACCTGCCCGGGCGGGGACCCCAAGCTTTTGTAACCATGTTGATCAAACAAATGCATTGTGTCAAACCTGTATAAAAGGAAGAGCCAAGGGAGTTGTCAGCAGAACACTTCCCTCAGACATCCCGGTGTCTCAGTTGACGTGATCTCCTCATGAGAAATAAACCATTTTCTTCTCTTCCAGTTTCCAGCGCTTGCCTCATTATTTTGATAGCGAACCCAAAGTGAATTAGAGGTGGAACCCTGCACCGGGCAGCATTGAGGGTCTTAGAAGACTCGCTGCCTTTCACACACGAGTTGACCCCAGTTTAATTTTGGGTCCAACAAGGGTGGTGAACAGGCAACCTCCCTACATCCATCTTATGAGCTGGCAATACATATACCCAGTCCCTTCTATATCTGATAATATCCTGTAATCGCCAGTTTATATATAAAAGAAGACATCTACGTCTGGTACACCCTGTACCTACAATGTCCCCAGAATTCCTGTCCTGAAGAGACCCCGTATCACGAGAGGGTCAAAACGTCGTCGACTTTTAACCAAGAGAGAGCTTAAGAAAAACAAACACAATCAACCTAACTATTATTGTGAAAAGCTCCTCTTCTTGTCACTACCAATAACCTTCTCTTCTCCCTCCCATCTTTTCCTTTTCACTACTGTTAGGTTATGGTCACTACACTGGGGTTCACTAAGTCACACATTTGTTTATAGTGTAAATATTTGTACTTTTGGAAGTACTGTGTTTGATAAATACTGTGATTGCAAAATAAACCTGACTCATTTCGGCTGAAGTGAGTACGAACTATTATACTATTGGGTGGGCTTTCGATATCCATGTATATATATATTTTTTCTTTGACTAAATTGAATTAAGGTCTTATTCTGCATATTTGTTGGTATTTTTGATTGATTCTAGCAAGTGATACCTTCTTGCAGAGTGTGTAATTAATTGATAAATGAGTTCCTTGTGAACATTGTTTTTTGCTTATTAGCAACACCCAGTTCGCAAGAACATTTGGGTCGTTCTTGTTTTTTCTAAAATATTGATTGTGCCACTCCAGTCTACCTCACTCTACCCCACTACACTCTTCCCCATTCTACCCCACTGTACCCTAGTCTACCTCACTCCACTCTACCCCAACCTACCCCACTCCATGCTACTCCAGTCTACCCCATTCTACCCCACTCAAAGCTACCCCAATCTACCTCATACCACTAACTTTTAGCCATGCTGAACAACAGCCACATTAGTGTACAACATGGCTAAAACACATTGCCATAGCCAATAGGTCTTGCATAGGTGAGACCTATTGGCTTTGCCGATGCTTGTTTATTCCTTCTTTCAAGTCCCCTGCTTCCCTCGCCCCATTTTCCATCACTTCTATCTTTTGTTATTTGAGAGACCCCAGGAGCTACACATTTTCATCATAACATCAGGGTCACTGGAATTATGCTATTTTGTGGCCTCTATGCTTTCCATATAATTATAGATTTGCCGCATTTGCTAAATAATACATCTGATGCATAATCTGCAGATTTTAACAAACATTTTGATTCCAGCTCAAACAGATCAAAAGTTACTTTTTATTTTACCGATCCAAGAGGGATTGGTAAATTTTAAAAAGCGTAATGAGAGAGGAAGCAACACAGAGTGTGTGGGAAGCAACATGGAGGGCAGGGGGGAAGCACAGGGGCAACAGAGAAAGCAAAATGGAGCGCGGCGGGAAAAGCACACGGGCAAGAGAGAGAGCAATGTGGAGCAGGGGGAAGAAGTACACAGGCAAGAGAGCAATGTGGAGGGAGAGAAACACACAACGAGAAAGAGCAGCACGAGCGTGGGAGGAGCGAGAGAAGCATACAAGGGAGACAGTGGTTAAACACATGCGTTCTCATGGGGTGCGTAAGCAAAAGGAAAAAGGAGTTCCCTAAAAGTGAACAGTGGGAGGATGCAAGTAAAGTGGATATGCACAGGGGAGGGTAGGAGGGGCAAACACATGATGGTTAAGGCGAGCCATTGAATAAAAAGCAAGCAAAAGAGTGTCAATAAAGCCAACCAATGGTAAGCAGGCTTTAGCCGACTGTAAGATCTGGTGTCTTGAAATTATGTGAATTAGGCAGGACCTAAAATTAAGCGTACGCTTTGAGGTTTATTACAGGGCAGATGATAATGTGCCTCTCATGCCTAGCATTGAACCAACTCCTATTTTCTCTCTTTCTTTCTTGGTTGCATCCAGTGATTACAGATGCCCTATTTAGGTCTGGGTATTGACAGCACAGCTGTCAAACAGTCCTGTTGCTAACATACACAGAAGCGGGTTCATGGTCTGCTCCTTTCCACCACTGGCTTTCTTCTACTTGCCTCTTTCAGCCATTGGCTTGAGACTTTGTCAGGCCACGGAGTAATCATTCTTCACCAATATACTATTGGCTGTTTGGGTGTTTCTTTCGACTTCCACTTAGGTACCTGAAAGCAACTGCATGAGTTACTATTAATTATTTGCTCCTGCTGGCTGCATCCTGTGTGTGTAACTCTAATGTAGTACAGCTGCATGCATTAGCACATTAAAGCCAGGCATACTGGCTTTGCAATTGTTTGGTAGGTCTAACTACAGACCCTTTTTGCTGGTTGTAAAACCTTGTGTTATCACTCCTTCCAAAGAATATTTGAAACATACAGTTACAGAGCAAGTTTTAGGTCAGCCCCCTTCAGCCATTGGCTTTCATGCGTTTTTTAGGTCGAGCATTCGAGACCTCTTGTATATACTTTAGTATATACTTAAATGTGTATGTACTTTGTGGGCTCTGGAGATCAGCCCTAGGACTTGTCTGCTTCCGCTTAGGGACTTTTTTTCTGTTCAACTGCCTGTATTTAACTGTCTTAATAGAAAACGACCAGCAGAGGTCAGTAAAATACCAGAATCGCTTTCTGCTTAGGGACTTTCTTTTTTTTATTTTTCTGGCAACTGCCTCTATTTAACTTTCTTGATAGAAAATTACCAGCAGAGGTCAGTAAAATACCAGAATCGCTTTCTGCTTAGGGACTTTCTTTTTTTATTTTTCTGGCAACTGCCTCTATTTAACTTTCTTGTTAGAAAATGACCAGCAGAGGTCAGTAAAATACCAGAATCACTTTAGCATTCTCTAGATTCCAGGCAATAGAAATTGACTTCCATGAGCACCCGTAGACAATAATATTTTTTTCAAATCTTTTATTTTCAGTGATATGACCACCGAAGGCCCTGATTTTATATTAAAAACAGAGTTTCGGACATACCATTTCCTGCTGAAAGGCAATATTTCTCTCCATGTGTTCCCATACCTGGTGTGTCATGCAGTTTGGTGCTTATTTTTCCTCCATGTTAAAGAACAGCAGATGTTTCAGCAACCAGGTTAATGTGCTGCATAGCTAAATACATATAACGTCCCAAAGGCGAGACCGATTGCATTGCAAATGCTTGTCTTGGTTTGCCATTGCTTGGGTGTGCTCTCCGCAAAGTCATGCTATTTCGTGGATCGCTATGTTGCCCCAATTTGTGTTGTTGTTAGGTTTTGGTGGTGATGTATCAAGTAGTCCTTTTCTTAGAGTAGAGTCAGTGTCTGTTTGCTGATGGATTTACTTTGCTGACACAACTACATTTTATTTGCTGTTTTTGGCCTTTTTAAGAAGCGCTTGCTGTTTGGATTACTTAAACTGGCAGAAAGACACTGTGATATTCACTAATCACTCTACTGCCTTTATTTCGTCTACTGTGCTGTAATGATAACATGTTCGAATTACAGTTTTTGTACACAAGGAAAAGATATGCATGCACAAAGGCTTTGCGGTGCCTGCAATGAAAATACTGGCCCTTTGTCAAAAGTATCTACTTGGTAATAATTTGCTGTGTATGCATTTTAACTTCAACACGCATAACGCAAACATCATCTTCTTTTCATACCATTCTTCTTTGAAAGCTCAGATTAACTTTGCTAATGCAGTCTGATCAATTAAGAGGTTCTACGCCCAACTTCCATGTTGTTGTAGCGCAATAAGTTGCTTCAGTATAGGATTTTCTTTATGGTACAGCTCACCGCAACACACACAAAGACTCTCAACTAATGCCAAACACTTCCTCCAAAAAAGAAAGAGTGAGGCCTACTGGCTTTGCCAATGATTTTTTGTGTTCATGAACAATGCTGATCAGTGTGCCTTATGCTGTGGAACAGACGTAACGGCCATCTTTTGTGTCTTATATGACTTAGAAAAGTTTATATAGTAATACCTTAGCATGTTTTTTTATTATTTTGGTTAGTCAAATAAAATGTAATAAGATATGAATGATCATTACAAATTCAGTTTATCACTGGTCAACATAAACATGGTTCAGACAACACCAATTCATCTTCTGAAAGAAACAAAGTCAAATGTTCCCTACTATACATAAAAATGCCAGTTTCAGAGATAACATAGGGCCCAATTACGATGCCGGCTGGACTAGCTTCATACCGGCATCGTTACGGTGAAGGGACCAGCCGACAGGTAGTCGGTGGTCCTGACTGCCAAATTAGGATTCGACCGTTGTGGAGGCTGTCGGAAACATGCCTCTTCGCATTGAGGCTTGTGCTGCGGACCGGAAAAGGGCCGCAGCACAAGCCCCAATCCCAAAAGGCATGTTTTTAAAAATCCCTGCACCCTGTGGCAGGCACCATGCTGTGCCTGCCACACGATGCAGGGATGTGCCCCCCAGGGCCCATAACGGAGGGCCACAGGGGACAGTGGCCCTGCTAGGAGCCCCTAAAAAATCTTTCCGCCAGCCTTTTCAAGTCGGAAGAACTAACATGAAATGGCTAGCGGAAAGGTGGATCGTCAGGCATCGCCTCCATTGCGGGGAATGCCATCTGACCGACCACCCGACGGGCTCGCCCGTCGGAAGCTGTTGGTCGGTCCCTCGGGCAATGCGGTCCGACTGACCGCATTGTAATGCTGCGGTCTGACCACGAACATAGATGTCGGTGGGACTGATGGCACCTTGGTGTTGGTCCCACCGACATCGTAATGAGGCCCTTAGTTATAAACAGCATGTAAAATAATTTATCAGATGATTTTAAACCATGCCTTATTTTTTTTCTCACAGCCAATGCAAAATTAGGACTTTCCGATACAAATAAAAATGTTTGTGTTTACTTAAGTCCTTGCTGTATACTCTAGTAGAAAAAAATGCAATTGCAAGTTCCTCATAATTGTATACAAGGCGCATGTCAATTAAAATAAGCATTGACAAATTCAATAGGTCCTGGTGTAGTGTGCTAAAACATGCAAATTCAGGAATGCACACCTACTATCTGCGTGCATTGCATATAAAAATACTGTTTGGCTCATTGAAGCAAGACGTATTTCCTTTGCTAATGCTGGTAAAAAGGTATGAATTAGATTTATGTCTAGTGGATATACCCATTAATCACTGCTGTTACTCTAATTAGAAGGTTGACTATTAATGGCCTTACCTTCAAATGTAGCAGTGCAAGATTATTTTCTAACTGCTTGCAAAAAAGTTTGGGTAAAGCATTTTTTTTAATCCAAACTAGTTATCATGCTCAGGGGCTGTAGAGACAGCAAAGTGTGAGTAGCATGCATTACTAACTTTAGTTTGGTAGTGCTCACTGTAGGTTAGGACCCCAGTTCACCATCCAGCCTCTCACTTCCTCCAGCCTCAAAGTATATGTGAAAGCCACAATCTATTTTACAGTCCTCCACAGTACATGCTCATCTTGTATGTTTCGATGCTTAATCTGATCTGTGGTGTACAGGGCTGGCTGTAGATTCTCAGAGGTGCTTTGAGTGAATGACCATAGATTCAATGAAATTTATGATGTTTGACTTCAAGTGGTGTGCAGTACGAAGGATGACTCTACAATGTTAGAGGTGTGCCCCTTGTGATTGGTTATATACTCCTAGGGAAGAGCAGTTGGGTGGAGGTTTTGATGGGTGGTTAGGTCTTGGTATGTGACCCAAAAGGTGTTTTTAGCTGTACAAAGCATTACTACACGTGGAGTCTATAGATTTTAAGTCTGGCTTCGAGTTTAAAAAAAACCCATTTTAGACCTGTTCCATTGATGTTGTTCTGTGCCTTTTATGCTTGAAACAATTTTGTTCAGCCATTTGTGGACTGTTTTCAATACTCCTACCATGCAATAATGCACACTTGTTGGTTCCTCCCTGCCGTTGAGTTGCACTACAAGTAAAATGCGCAATAGCATTTTCAGCTGTTGGCATGCTCTCTTCAAAATGCCCCATGGCTACGTGGAATTGGCTGCATTTAAATGTTATGAGCTGATTTGTAATTCTCTCTACTGTCAGAGAAGCTTCTTCCACCGACTGGTGCCATCGGACGGTAAAATGTTTTGGGGGGCTGCCTAATAAATAAATATGCTGTACCTCTGCTTTCTGACTCCCTTGTCCATGCAAAATTGCACTGATACCTGGGAGGAGTACAAATCTAAACAAGCATTGGCATAGCCAATAGGTCTTGCCTTTGTGACCTTTTAAGTGTTTAGCCATGCAACAGTTGATGTTGTTGCACCAAGGATATTGTGCTGCATAACTAAATACTTATAAGGTCCCAAAAGCGAGACCCATTGGCTATGCCAATGCTTGTTTAATTAGTTTCAGTTCTAAAACAAACTCTCCCCTCCCCCTCTACACTCTTGACAAGAAGTTAAATGGACACTCGCAAAGCATTTCGGGCCAATAGGGATCCACGTATCAAAGTTATTTTGGGGGCGTTTGTAAGTAAACAGATCGTGTAGCATTCCTGAGACTGCTGAAACTGAACCGGGTGTTTCTGCAGACCCTCAAACGCTGAAATAGTTGTGGAATGGTGAATTTGTGGTCACTAACTACAGGGAACAACCTGACTGGAGTTTAACACACAGTGCTTGTGTTGACATCTCAGTTTCAAGGGTGCGCCTCTCATAGTGAACTGAACACACGTTGAACACACTGGAAGTGGTGCCTGGCAGGCGCATGCCTGTGTTCGGAAACATTATGAACATCTGGAAGTGGTGCCTGGCAGGCGCATGCCTGTGTTCAGAAACATTATGAACATCTGGAAGTGGTGCCTGGCAGGCGCATGCCTGTGTTTGGAAACTGAATGAATTTGCAGCATTAGGTGGCACGCTGATCACCGACTTGACCAGTCTGAAGTCCCCACTCATTGTCTGAACTGTCACTGGTTTGTCCGATGTGGTCCTTGGGGTTACCTAAAAACAGAACACTGAGCTGCTTAAAGTTTTCACTGGCTGCAATAACATTTAGGGGGCAGTAGGTGCTAGGTGAAACTGTGTGATGCCCCATCAGGGTAGAACTGGGTGCCCAGAGGACTATTCCACACACCAAACACTACATGGAGCTCCAACTCCTCTAGCCTAACAGGATTTTTCCTGTAATCCTCAAGGCCAGTCCATCTGTGTGCTTGTAGTGTGCTTAATTTGTTGTGGTTGGAGGCAGTAGGCGCCAGCATTGTTTTAGGGGCTGGAGTTTATTTTTCATCATCAGACTTTAACCCGGAACTAGTAAAAGAGAGACAGAAAGGAAAGAAAAGAGGAGGAAGAGAAAGATTAGAAAATTGGACAAGGGGAGAAATCAGGGCATACAAAGAAACTATGAGTGTGATAAAGCTGCATGCTATTTGAGAACTTTCATATTCGGCGACAAAGTGCTGAGAAAAATTTGGGTCAATTTATTTATTTTTGAAATTGAGCATTGTTATATTGGCACGCCATTCCCTTTTAAATCAGTGGGTCTATCCCATTTAACAAGTAAGATCTGGTATTTTTCTCTGGTGATGTACAGGGCGCAGAAGAAACGACATTAATGCGCAGAACCCTGCTCGAATGTTGAACCCATGTACCAGGACTGCTCATCTCTGTCTGCAGTCACAGGCAGCACATCTTACCATCTGTCAAACAACTCTGTTGCGCGCGCGCTACGGAGCACGAGTGCATCTTGACGTAGGACCGCACGAGTCGGCCGGAAGCGCTGAACTTGGTCAAAGGATTGCATTTCACTCATACTGGGCAGTCTGCAGTATTGGCGAGGGCGCATGTCATGTGGCATGGTGGGCAAAAAAGGATGGACAGGATTGCGGCCCAAAGTAACTTCCAGTGGGTGAGATGAAAGCAATCTACCAACCGCTATTTTTTGTTTTTTTCTTGCCACATAAAGCCATGCTCCACCTCACAGATGCTTTCCTTGGTTACTGAAGTCCTTGTAGCATCTGGTTGAGGCCAGCTTTTTCTGTGGCATGTCTTGTGCTATAGAATGCTGCACACCCACTTAGCAGAACTCCATGCCACAACTTCTCGTTTTCAGGAATCTCTGGGAAAGCCATCCCAAGTCTACTACATATGCTGCAGTGTCATTCTATTCACAGACCGTGCACTATATAATGTTGGTATATTATCCATTGAGGCAAGAATTAAAATGGAGAAGGTGCAGTGGAAGATGGGAGCATACACTAGGAGGGAACACTTACAAAATGTACAGAAGTGATTGTACATGGGGTAAAGCAGGCAGACTGTAGAATGAAGGAATCTGAGCCACTCGAAACAGAATGTACAAGTACAGCTGGCATTATGCAGATTTACAAACAGATTGTAACAGAAATAATGGAAGTTCCAACTTTTGAAAGCCTAACACTATGAGCGAGTGACAAGTGAGGCATTATAGATGCTTCAAGCAACCAGAACTAGCTTTTGCAAACATACGTTAACTGCCTATTAAATCCCCACAGGTTCCCAAGTCTATGAGCAGCCCCTCCAGGCTTTTTTTTTCTTTTCACGCTGGCACCTGTAACGCTGAATATATGATGTCACACTGGACTCCAAGTACCAGAATGCTAATTAAAAAAGGCGCGATTGGACAAGTTACTCGTGTATGGAGCTGGGAAACTTGAGAGCTGGTTGTGCTGTACATTGAAGCCCCGGTGGGTGCGGAAAGGAGCATTTTTTCAACGTCGTAGGCACTTGAAGCCTTTCATGTGTTGAAGAGTTCTTGGAAAGGAGATTTCGGATTCGAAATGAAGTCCCCTCGCTGCCTTTATTGTGAATCCCCCTCGAATTCAAAGATGTACGGGGACCTTTCTCCTTGACACAGTATCTCGGCACGTTATTCTCGTTTACAACGGATACTTAAAAAAAAAAAAAGATCTTTAGAATAAAATCCCTGTAGGCGGGAGACCCCCTTGAGAAAGAAAACGTGTTTTGTTACTTGGAAATCTTTGAAGCGGGAGTGAGCTCCTTGAATAGGGTCGGCGGGTGACTAACGAAGTGCAAGGGCAGTCAGTCGTCAGACAGGAAGCTGTATAAATAAACCCGTGCACAGTGCATTCTATGAGAATGTAAACAAGAAAACAAGCACGGCCGCGCTAATTACAAACAGATGGCCCCTGTGCGCCGCTGCTCGCGGGAGCCTGTAATTTAAGATGCAGGAAAACCTTAGGCAAATGTAAACAAGCGCGGCCGCGCGGCCACGCTAATTACAAACAGATGGCCCCTGCGCACCGCTGCTCGCTCCCGCAAGGTGGATGCCACCACAAGCACGAGTGCTTGAAAAGAGCTGACGATTTCTAAAGGTCATCTCCTAGGGCAGCGCATGCGCGCTGCGCTAGGCTCGACCTAAAAACAGGTGAGCGCTCTAATCTTGCCATCAGAGGTGATATGCCAAGTAATTGAAGGCACTTTACCAATGACATGTTAGGGTTAGGGGTGGACAAAAACTTCAATCCATAAATAGCTCATGAGTCTCCAGGCAAACCCACCCACTTATCGAGCGATGGATACAGCAATGAAGGGGACCCCAAAATAGGATTAAATAAAACTGCCACTACAATCTTTCTGTCATTCTCGTGCCTCAGGCTCCAGCTGCTAGCTCTACCATGGTCCATAGGTGTCCGAGCAGATCTTTGCTTCAAAAAGTTCTTGGTACCACACATTTGAGAAAATGCTATTGTTGGAAATGGAAATCCTGGTTGGCTGAGGTATGCACCCAGGCCAGGCAGGAATCACCACTATAGTCAGGGTAAGCTAAGTACACACTAAAAGATAGCCTGTACTCACCCTTTGGTAGCTTGACACAGAGCAGTCAGGCTTATCCAAAGAGGCAATGTGTAAAGTATTTGTACAACACAAATACAGAAACACAATTAATACACCACAAAAAGACTCCATATAGGTGTAGACAAATAGATAATTATAATATGAACAAAACAAGACCAAAAAGACAAATATACAATGTATAGAAGTTGAGATATTGAATTTAAAAAGAATAAATGCAGTGTAGCACTTAGAAGCAAATAGCACTTTAGAGGTTACCCGACGTCATGCTGGACCGGGGCAAAGTCAAAGTTCGAGCCGACCGCGAAGGAGCGCCAGCTGGCTACAGGACACACGCATGCCCCGGTGAACAAAGTACCTTTCCTGGTCACAACAGCAAGATGCGTCATGAGCTGTGTTGATGCGAGTAGAGTAGAGTAGAGTTACACACTGATGGCAATGCATCATTTCCGTAGACAGGTGCCAAAATCGTGAGATGTAGAGCTATGCGCCAGGTTTGTCCACACAGTTAAGGGGATGCGTTGATTTTTCCAACATGCAGCGGTGGCGATACACTGTCTGATGGGTTGATCTTGGGAGGCAAAGAGCTGGTTCCGATGAGACGATTTTACTCCTGCAACCGGGTTCTGCTAGACGCAAACATGAGATGCGTTGAAATCCGTGTTGCAAGTATCTTGGCCACTTTCAGTGAGCGAGGCACAGGAGCAAGAATAGAGACTTTGATATCCCTGAGTCTCAAGTAACAGAGGGCAAGCCAACAAGCCCTTGGAGCACACTTGGAGTGAAGGCAGAGTCCAGCACTCCTTCAGCAAAGTCAGAGAAAATCAGGCCTTGCAGATCAGCAGTCCAGTTGAGTCCTTTAAGCAGCACAGCAGTTCTTCTGGCAGAGCTTCAGTTACAAGTCCAGTAGTGTCTGTTTTTAGGGTGTCGGAGACCCAGTACTTATACCAAAAGTAGAGCTGTCGGTCTGCCGGAGTCTCTGCGGGCGGTGTACGAACAGTGTCGAACCCAGAGGAGGCGGCCAGAGGGAAGGTACGATAGGAGTTAGGAAGAGTGGCACGAGAGCGTGAGAGCGTGGTCGCCGTTAGTGGTGGCCGCAGAGTGTTGTGCCCAGGCGCGTCCGCGGAGGCGGCCCTACTAGGTTGGGTGCAGCTTGCGGCGCCCAGTGTGCCCTGCTCTTGCGCTCCTCTTTACCACCGCGTCATCCTTCCCTCCCCTCCCCTTCCCACCATAGAGGCCAGGCACCCCTGCTACGCTCCCGGGAGGGGACCTCAAAAAACACAGCCGCTGCTCTACTGCATCTCCCTTCTCCCACCTCCCACCGGCTTGCTCAGTGTATGCTGAGGGGGGGGGGAGGAACCTGCAGGCTCGTGTGGCCGGCCACTGTGGCTGTTTAGCTTGCCTCTCACCCTTGCTCACCCCACTCAAGTCAGAGGCCGGAAGTGGGAGGCCAGAAGTTGGAGGCCAGTATTGTCGTCCTTGTCGCCGCTGCACAGTGCGGGGGCAGTGCGGCGCGACCTGGTGCGAGTGCAAGTGCGAAGGCGGTTGTTGTTGCTCCTCAGCTGACAGCGGGACCTGTCCAATGTGTGTGCGGCTGTACCGGCAGTCCCTCATTCGACCTTCACCACATTCGCCTCTCACTCGCCTCTCACAATTTTAATTTTAACTTTTAACTCGTCATCTCGTCAGCGACCTGAGGGACAAGAGGGACCAGAGGGGATCAGTATTACGTATTACACATCATACTTGTGCTCTGCTTCTCATCATTCTCTCGTTGCCTAGCGCAGTGCGGCCTTCTGCGTATGCTGAGAGATATTGAGAGATATTGAGGGGCATACTGAGGGCACTCAAGTGACACTGAAGGCATACCGAGGGCCTTTTTAAGCGCGCCCTAAGCGGCCCTACACCAACAGTGTCCAACAGTGTCCAGAGCCAGGAACCAACCGTGAACTAATCGTGTCCCTTGTTGGAGCCCTGTTTAAGCACTGGTAACACTAAGACACCAAGACGCCAAGACAACAAAGACAACAAAGGGGGCACTATGAGATCTGGCAGAGTTAGGCAGCCACTTTTAGAGCCAAAACCTAAGTTAAAAAAGAGGAAAACTGACCTTAAAGAAGCCTTACAATTAGAGATGATTCATGATAAAAACCACGATCACGATCACGACAGAATAAGCACAAGTACAAGTATAACTACAATTGCAAATACAAATGATTTTACATCACCCAGAAGGGGTGTTCCCATAAGCTCAACTGCGGAGAGGCGAGGCATGCATAAGGCCTACGGCTCAGCGTCAACCAACATTCTAATTCCACTGCCTTCTCTACCATCATTACCAGCACCACCAGCACTACCAAGGGGTCAAGACTCAGAAGATCTTATAAACATCGAAGGGGCGCCCCAGAGAAAAAAGCTGTGCACCTATCAGCCCAAGATCTATACAAAATTTTCCTTTTTGAAAGATCCTGGAACAGCTATCTATTCTAACACCGAGAACATAAAGGGGCTGCAAACACCACTTCTACCAAGCAAACTTGACCACAGCCCTTCGAATAATACTAATCCAACCGAGACCTCATCATGTGTAAGGACCAGGCCCCAACATCTTCTCGGGAAAACAACGCCAGCGGGGGATATAGCCAACCCGACAAATGGTGAGGCTGGCAGCCTAAGAGGGGCTAGAACTGGTAGATTGGGCGACGAATTACCCCCTGGCTCGCTTTGCGGGACCAAAGACATACCCTGTAAGGAAAAAAACAGCTCGCCGGGTCGTCAGAAGGCGGGCAGACCCCCTGAACCGGACACACACTGCCACTCAGTCAGTCGTGCCGTGATAAATTCAAGTCAAACAGACACGGGCGATTTGGCGGACCTTAGGACCTTACGGATCAACCTGCTACAACCCTGGGACAGGATCAACAGGAAAAAAAATCACAAGATTCACCCCCTCAGCCAAATAACAGCTCTCCCATTCAAACGCAAACAACTCAAGCAGACGCCTGGGAGTACCTAGCAGCGCACAACAACTCAATAGTAAACACCCCTCCAGTGCGTCGTACTCTGCTATGCAATGATGACTCCCACACGACGTACACTGACATGACTTTCATAGCTACACAGGAATGGGAGGAACTAGTCACATCCTACAATCTAAAACCTGTCCTTCCTCATTCACCTAAAGAAGCTAATAACCTCCCACGGCCGGAGAAAAACAACAACACTGGAAGCTTAATCCCGGAATCCATTTGGATAACAATCCTAAGCACCCTGCAAAACTCAGCCGCAGCACCAGGGATGTCTTAAGGATTTTGGGGGCCCTGGGCCAAACGTATTTTGGGGGCCCTTGTTCAGAACAGCTTTGAATTTATGATCCAGTTTCAGCTCTGCCATGCCCTGTTTGGCCAGGAAGCTGCCAGTGCACAGGCACACTGCTCCAAATTCTAAATGTGTTTACATCTAATATTCAGGGATAGTGATGTGCATTTTCAGTATTGTAACACAGCTGCAGCTCACGAAAATTACTGCAAATAAACTCTGTGCCACCCTCCCATTTCTCATATGTGAGGTCCTGTTTTGATCTAAAAGATACTTTTTTATGGATGTTGCATGAAACATAAACACAACATTTGTCAGAAAAATGTCTGTATTAGACTTTCACACATTACCCGCAATAAAAATAAATTAAAGGAAACTCTATTTACAACAATCTGTTTAAGTGTTATTCAATGCCATCAGGGGAAGACTCTCTCAGGGGGCCCCCTGAAAGGCTGGGGCCCTGGGCCTGAGCCCACTTTGCCCATGCCTTAAAACGTCTCTGCGCAGCACTACAATTCCAATCCCACAAAATGGATTTGCAGCTTACGGTTCTCCAAACAATGGCCGATTCCATCTCAGGAATCGACTGGAAGATATCAGAGCTTAACGGTCTCATAAAGAGAGGACAGGAAGCGGCTCATGTGTTTCAGACACCGCCATTAGCATGCTCCTGTGCACCGATTGTAGACAAGTTACAAACACTACCATCTATGATAGGGGACCTAATATCAGATTTAAAAACAACTGTCTTATTGAACCCCCATCAGTGTAGTGTATCGCCTAGAACACCAATTACGGCATTAGAGCCCCCAAAAATAGAGTGGGCACTAGCCAGCAATCCCCTCCCAGCGGGCAGTGAAGTATTAATAACACCAACAGAGAGTGCAGTAATCAAAACAAGAAATCCCCTTGCAGCAGCCTGCGAAGCAGCAACAACGACAGCCGATTGCGTAGTAATTAATGCCCAGACATCACGGAAAACTCGCAGGAAGAAAAAAAGGAAGGGAAGAAACAGGAACACAATTGGTGAAGGTCTATGCATAAAATTTCAGCCACATTCAACCTTACCCGCCCATGGACTAATTTCTGCAAACGCTAATCAGACTTCCATTTCTTCCCCGGTCGACGACCCAGTGTCCTCCTTCACGGGATCCAACGCCGCCTCGCCAACGGTCTTGGGCCTACATCTAAGAGATTCATCACAGAACCTTCCAACTAGTGATAATAAGCAGGGGTTATCTCAAGAAAGAATAGGACAAATCCCATCAAAACCGGATTTAAGAAAGATTATTAAAATTGAACAACCTTCAAGTGTAAGACCCCGCGATGACATCCAGACTAACAACATGGAGTTCCTAGGAAGGGGACCACAACAGCCTACAGGAGGGATCATAAAAACAACATGGGGCTCAGGAAATGCAAGGCTGCAAAGAGACCGACAACAAACTCTCCCCACAAACGTCCACCTAGGGGTCACTACAAGTCGTCTTATTCAACCCAGACCCTTTGAAAACGAGGGGCCCCTCATAAAGCAAATGGAGGCACAAAATGGGGAAAGCATGACCACCATTATTTTTACCCCCGAATATGCATCTCGGGGCAGAGACGACATACTGAACAGAGGGAATATATTGCGGCTTTTACATTCCATCACAAGCCTTGACAGTATTAATTCCGCCGATCTCCTCACAATAGAGTTTCAACCAACTAACAACCTGCAATGTCCAGAAGCAACCAAAGCAAGCTGGAACTCTAGCGAGGTAGTTAAGAAAATCATTGTAGGAAGGTGGAATCTGACTGCATGGTTGCCCCCACTTTTTTCCTGGTGTTTTGCTGGTTTTCGACTTAGTTTGGCTGGGATCCTGCTATTCAGGACCCCCAGCCTATCTGCTTTCCCCTTAAATTGATTGCATGTACTTTAGATACACTCCAGATTGGATTCTGGGGTACCCTTATAAGTCCCTAGTATATGGTATACTATGTACCCAGGGCATAGGTACCCCAGAGGCCTCCCAGGGGCTACAGCATGTATTATGCCACCCCTGAGAGGCCATCCAAAATGACACCACAGGTCTGCTACAGCAGCCTGTGTAAGGTGGTGTATGCACCCCTTACTGAGATATAGGTTCCCTATATCTCTCCATTTCACTGCACATGTAAACCTATCAGTCACCCCTATGGCAGGTCTTAACAATCCTGAAGGCAGGGTGCTGGGTTTCATGTGAGAGGGTGCCCATGCATGAGCAGGGCCCCTCTGCAGCTTTCGGAATCTTCATTCCGGGGTTGTCTGGGATGCAGCCAACCATATACTCTTAAGTGCATTATAACCTCGCGTTAAATGCTAACTTGAGAATGGCTGCATGGAAACATGTCGTGTTTGGTGTCAAACACCTTGGAATCATACCTCCACCCCAGTAACTGGGGTGGGAGGTATGATTCCACCCTACTAGAGGGAGAAACATGGCACCACCGGTACCAGCTTAACAGAACCCTGGCATCACAAAATGGATGCTGCAGCCACAGACACGAGTCTGCCCTCCTGCTGCTGGACGAAACTCCGGCAGGGGAGGCCTGAACAATAGGTTTCCTGTAACAGGGAGGTGTGACCACCTCCCAGACAAGCTTTAGTGTATTGGGGCTGGGTGGGTGCACTCCAAGAGTGCTTTGAAATCTGCACTGGGGGCACATTTGGTGTCCCTGTGCATAGTCCAGCTCAAACCGGTTGCAGGGGCTACCAGACCCTGGTCTGGCGCGAAACTGGACAAACGAAATGGGTGTAGCCACCCCTCTTTCCTGACCCTCCCATAGGTGGGTCCCCAGAGTTTGTCCCACCCCTTCCTTGGGTATAAAGTAGGAACCCCTGACTACAGGATTTTAGATTTACCTGGACGAAACTCTGCTACAGAATCCCAGAACTTCAACTATCTACACGACGTTGGATGACCGAAGAATCTCCCTTGGAGTAAAGGAGTTACTCCCCTGCTTGGCAGGCACCAAAGACGCATCTGTCCGGTTGGCATCTCCAAAGCTCCTGAGGACTCCGAAGAATACTGCCACACAGGAGGAGGGTTCCCGTGGTCTCAGAGGTCGATCTGTGTGCTCAGCAAGTCTGAGGCCTGTATCCCTCGTGGAAACCGTGCAACCCGAACCCCTGGGCACCGCGACCATTTGCAGAAGCATCAGCTTTGAGGCGACCTCTGAGGCTGAGCTTTGGGTTACTTGTAGCCCTGACCCCGAGCAGCAATTCCACCTAAGATTGCCAGCCTACACTCCACGAGTGTTTCGTGAGCTGGCCCTTTGTGTTTTCTCTCGAGGTCCCTTCGCGATCCCTGGTCCGTCGACTGGTGGGTCCCTGTGAAGGCAACACTAAGATTAATTGGGCTACCCTGGTTGCTCCAGACGTGCCCTGACTCTCCATCGCTTGGGGAGTCCCCCGGACCTTACTGGTCCGCACCAAAGCATCTTTACTCTTCCTGCGTGGGTTGCTGTTGCCAAGGCTTGTTGGGTTCAATCCGAGCACCGACACCCCAGCACTCGACATCCTTCGTGGGACAGCTCGAATCCGGCTCCTGGTCGTCCTCGACGTCTCCTGGACCCCGTGGCTGCAGAGTCAAGCTTCACCTCTTCGCACCTGAAGCACCCGACATCGGTGGGCATTTGATTGCTCCGCTCCTGGTCACGTGAAGTGACCCAGACTCTGTCCCCTCTGCTTTCAGGTTCTTCACATCTTCGATCCAGGCTTGGATCATCCCGGACACTTTTCTTCTTCCCGGCAGCAGCACTTTTGTGGATTTGGGGGTCTCCTTGGAAGACCACCCAAAGGTGCAGGGTCCACCCTTCGTCCACGGGTCCGGGATACAAACTGAGACCAACACTGGAGCGCCGAGAGAAAGGATATTTATTACAATCTCATGAGATGGAGAGAGAGCATCAGCAACAGACACCCGCAGCTTGTCTGAGGAGGCAATCTGCCAAGCACTTTGGTTCCACGTCTTATATACCCTTCATCCCCACCCCAGGCGTGTATAGTAAAGAAAGAACACCATGGTTATGAAAAGGGGGATGTATACAGAAAACGAACACCATAATTATACAAAGGGAGACGTGTACAGTAAAACAATGAACACCATAATTATACAGGCAGAGGTCAATCTGATAAGTTAGCAGATGGTCACTGTTGGGCCCCTGCAGGGGTAGGTGAAACTCATAATTACACAACAAGCAGAGGACAATCTGATAAGTCCGAAGATGGTAGCTGTCAAACCCTGTAGGGCGAAGGGCAGGGTGAGGACAGTAAGCGCAGGTGAACAGACCTGTTCAACTGGGGTTAGCAAGAGTTCAGTCAGATTGTGGCAAACAAAGGCACGGACAGTCCTGCTCGGCTGGTTTAGCATGAGTTCAGGCAGGTGGCGGCAGGTCAGGTGTGGCAGTGCAGAGGTGAGGTGAATCAAGATGTGAAGCCGCAGAGCATTCGTGACCCCTGTAGAGAGGTCGCAATGGAGGATGAGGCGCAAAATGGCTGAGCTAATGGCAAGACAACAGACATACTTTTCCACAGTCCCTCCTTTTGCCATAAGCGAAATCATTTTTAGTCAATTGCAATGTCCATCAATAGCTGTATCTCGCGTTCAATCATTATTTTATTGTTCTCGACATGAGTATTTATAGGGACTGGCTTGATAGCACTTGCGCAGAGGCCGCAAAGTGGGGGACCACATCGAATGCAAAGACAGCAAAAGAAAATCAATACAAGAGGTATCAGGACGATCATTAGGACTTTCCATCCCCAAGTCAGTAGAAGTTGCCACAACCAGGGGCCAAGGGACCATGAGCCGGTATCTTGATGAAGATCAGAGGTGATTCGATGAAGCGTGGAAATAGCCTCATAGACAGATGAGGAATGATCTGGGATGTACACACAGCTGGTACCGATGATGCGGCACGCTCCTCCGCGGTCAGCAAGGATGACGTCAAGGACCATGCGGTTTTGTAAAACGACGAGGCGTACCGCTTGGAGCTCCGCTGTGTTGTTGGCCAGAATACCAGCTGTGATGTTGACAGTTGCTTCCATGACCCTGATGAGGTGGCGAATGTCTCTGCTGTTTTCCATCGGTCCCCAGAAAGGAAGGATGCCTTTCATGGCATCCAGGAACAGTTGAGAGGTAGTGTCTGCTTGGTCGACCACTTCGTTGCTGCGGCGGACGCGATGATGAAGAGGAGGAGCAATATAGGCAGGAGGAAGGAGAAACGCTATATAACATGTGCCTCCCCAGTTTTTGTGAAGCCAGGTGTATGCTTTTGTCCCACACACAAAATAAGTGTTTGGGGAAGCAACAAGCGGTGGTGGAAATGTCATGTTCAGAGTTGCTGTTATGGCACAAGAGCTGTCCCCAACGTACTCAGTACCTAAGCCTTTGATGCATATAAGTCCAGGAATGCGAACAACTGATAGGGGCAATGTTCGCTTGGCGGGGCCTTCTTTTGAAGCTAGAAAAGCGAAGACGGTCAGTGGTGTTGAAGATCAGCATTTCCTCTTGCTCATCTTCCGATATTTTCATGGGACTGTTAGTTGGACAGAAAGGGTTGATGGTGTTGCCTGTCTTGTTCCACCATAATTCGTCCCGGAATTGCTGGAGAATGGTATCAGCGATGTTGCTAGTCTGCTGGGCATCCATGATGAGCATCATCCAGGCAAGGCAAGAGGCATGTACAGAGTAGGGGTAAGGAAAAAGCGATATTGGGTTTTCCGTGGATTGAGGCAGAAGACCACAGACCCAACAGTTCGTTTTGTTCAGGACCATATTATGTTGATGCAACATTTGAATAAAAGTGTTGTTCCAAAAGTCTTGTCTTCTGTGTTGGGGATAAGGGGGCAAGGACACCTGCGAGTGTTCAGTAGGTGTGGCATCAGTCGGCAATATGGTACCTTTTGCCGGCGCTTTTTCCTCTATAATCCAGAAGATGATGGTAAGAATGATCGTGAGGCAGAGAAATACTGTTAGCACTATTGACCTTCGATTATACAGTCTGTTATGAAATGCCTTCTTCTGGTCTGCGTTTTTAGGCATAGTCAATCTTCTTTTGGGCTCTACAGCTGTCAGAGAGGGAGAATGAGCCCTACGCGTCGCCGGTAGCTGGTGGTTGCTTCACTGGCTAGGCTTCTCAATACCCCACTATAAGGAGTATCGATCCACCCCACCAGACTGTACTACCGCCCTGCGACTTTTGGCTCAGCCCTCCTGTCCAGTCGCTGGAGCCCCAGAGGTCGTGCGAGGACGGAGGTTGTATCTTCCTTTGGCTGGCACAGTGTGGTCTTCGAACAGTTCGAGCTCTGGTTCTTGGAGGCCATACACTGGGCGGTCGTGTGCCAGTACTTCCTTGTAGGCAGACAGAGTTGGGTATGCCCAGACGTGGGTCCCTTGCTCACTTTGCCACTGGATTCAAGCAAGCCTGGCTGATGACGGCTGAAATGCCAGAAACCGGTCCTAGGATGCTTGTTTCCGGTCCAGGGAAGACATGGCTTGGCAGTTCGGGCTGGACTGTTCCCATGTGGCACAGGGTCAGACTGATTTGCATATGGCCATGTCTGAACTGGGGTGGTGGAGTGAGCTAAAGAATGATGATGGATTAAACCCAGATCAGTTGACTGGGGGTGAGTGTTTGATTGGCTCAAACGTTCCGTCCATCATCCCCTTTTGTACTTCCTTGTAGGCAGACAGAGTTGGGTCAGTCTGTGTGATGCTGGGGACCTTCCGGCAATGAACTGCATGCACCCACGATTTCTTGCCTTCCACTCGTAGGGCTGTTCGGGTCGTCAGGGGCACTAGCAGAGGACCTTTCCACCGGGGCTCCAACGTTTGCTTCCGAGCAAAGTTCTTCACCAGGATGTAGTCGCCTGGCCGGATGGTGTGTCCTGGCCCCGTGGATCGGTCGGGCAACGCTTCCTGAACCTGCTGATTAATAGAAGACAAAGTTCGTGTAAGTACCGACAAGTAGTCGCTCAGCATTTCACAAGGAGAATCCGACAAGGTGTAGCAGGGGGCGCGCCCCAAATGTTCATTGGGCGTCCAAAAACCACCTCATATGGGGTCAACGAGGTGCGAGAATGCGGGACAGATCTTATTGATAGAAGGGCCAGTGGCAATGCGTCAGGCCATCTAAGCCCCGTAGTCTCCACTATTTTGGCTAGTTTTGATTTGATGGTGGCATTGTATCTTTCCACCAGGCCTGCTGACTGGGGGTGAAAGACTGCGTGGAATTTTTGCTTGACCCCTAGTCCAGCTAATATGTGTTTGACTACCTCTCCAATGAAGTGGCTCCCGCTGTCACTCCAGAGTACCCGGCAAAGGCCATAGCGGGGAAAGAATTCTTTCAACAACATCTTGGCGGTTGTTAGGGCAGTGTTGTCTTTGACCGGGTAGGCTTCTACCCATTTGCTGAACGCGCAAACAACCACTAGGACATATTTAAGGTTGTTGCACAGTTCCATCTGGATATAATCCATCTGTAAGACCTCGAAGGGTGCCGTGGGGATGGCAAACCCAGCTCGTGGTACCCGGGTCCCTTTTCCTACATTGTAACGGAGACATACTAAACATTGCTGTACCAGCCTTGTGGTGGTAGACCGGAGTTGGTTGTTATCCCACACCTCCTGCAAGATTTTAGTTATGGTGGTAGCATCGGTATGGGCCGGTAAATGAGTCATGTTCAACAATGGGAGGAGATAGGCATTTGGCAATTTCCATAATTTTGTGTCCTTAGACCGCCAACAATTCTCCTCGTCAAGCATGCCCTCCTTTTCCCATTGTTGAAGTTCTCCTGGAGTGGCAGTAGACTGGATGTCCCTGATCTGTTGTCTAACGTCACGCCACTTCTCTGCTTGGGATTTTATTATGTACATGGCGGTATGTGTTCTTTCTTGTGCAGTGGCTCGGGATGTCTCATCAGCTAAGGCATTTCCCAGTCCTATTTCGTCTGTAATTTTCTTGTGGGCATTGCATTTGACAATAGCTAGTGTTCGGGGCAGTGTCAAGGCTTGGAGTAATGCAGTTACTAAGTCACCATGCCGGATGGGCGTACCATGTGACGTCAAGAATCCTCTCTCTTTCCAGAGGATACCAAAACTGTGTGCTACTCCAAAGGCATATTGGCTGTCGGTGTAAATGGTGACAGCTAGACTCTGGCTAAGGATACAAGCCCGGGTGAGAGCTATAAGCTCTGCTGCCTGGGCCGATTTCTGAGGTATGCGTGCAGTTTCAACAATGGTGTTGGTAGTAGTGACGGCATAGGCAGCAGATGTGGTACCATCTGATAGTTTAATACAGGACCCGTCCACCCATAATTGCCCATCCTGTTCCGTCAGAGGGATGTCTTTCAAATCTACTCCGCCCCTTA
The DNA here is from genome assembly GCA_963921515.1 of Calotriton arnoldi. Taxonomy (NCBI): domain Eukaryota; kingdom Metazoa; phylum Chordata; class Amphibia; order Caudata; family Salamandridae; genus Calotriton; species Calotriton arnoldi. The sequence continues at coordinate 396,893 of CAWUFW010001438.1, forward strand.
GTCTGTTCTTCTGTTTGGAAGAGGCAGTCATGTGGAGTGTCTGTGGTGTCTGAATCTGGTGTGGGCAGGAGTGTGGCGGGGTTCAAGGTCGTACAGCGCTTTAATGTGATGTGGGGTGCTAACAACGTAAGTTCGTATCCTGTCGGTCGTGCACTAGTGAGGTGTTGTGTCTTTGTCTGGTTTAGTAGTATGTCGACTGCGTGGGGAACTAACACCGTCAGTTTAGATCCTAAAACAATTCCCTCACTTTGTCGAATAGAGACGGCCGCAGCCGCGACCGCTTTAAGACAAGAGGTGTGAAAAGCAGCGAGTTTCCTGGGATCCCCAATGCTGCCCGGCGCAAAGTCACCTTTAATCCACTTTGGATTCACTATCTAAAATAACGAGGCAGGCGCTGGAAGCTGGAAGGCAAGAAAAAGGTTTATTACTCTTAGAGGAGACCACGTCAACTGCTGACACCAGGATGTCTTCAGGGAGGTGTTCTACTGGCAATGCTTCTGACTCTTCCTTTTATACAGTTTTACACAATGTATTTGTTTCTTTTATCATGGTTACAAGCTTGGAGTCTCCGCCCGGGCAGGTTGTCACACAAGCCTGACATTGTTTTATCAACATGGTTACACAAGCCCAACATTAACTCTCCTCCCACCCAGGTCAAAAACAGACAATTTAATTGCAGCTGGACCTTGCTTCAGGGTCTAAAAACGAGTGATACCAGCCAGATCTAAGAGTCCGTTCTGTTGATAAGAACAGGTCCCATTGTTGGCAAAAAACCAGTCTTGCTGTGTGTAGTGCAATAAACCATGTTTGCAAGAGTCTGTTTGGTATTTGTAACCCGTTTGTGCAGGGATGAGAGGAAAGACGAGTTTGAGGCAGCAGGTGATGTTGATGTTTGTCGTGGAAATAGTTTATAGCCCCCAGCACACATATCAGGTTTGGTCAGAGAGTCAGAAGGCTGCTAGAGGACAGGGTGAAATGAAGGTGACCAACAGAGTACAAAATGGCTGTGGTAAATCAGAATGACTGTAGTTTATGTGCACGTAGGAACTTTCATCAGACAAGATGGCGCAGAATGTTCATGATTGTGTTTTGTTCTTAACAGTCGCCCCTTTGAACAGAACTAGCCATCTTGTCAGTCTATTTCGATCTCCATAATGTCCTGTATTTCTTGTTCATACATTACTCTCATTTTTGTTAACTGAGTGTCCATAGTCTTAGGGCGCAAGGCACTTATGCAAAGAGAACACAAAGGTGGTATACAGTGTACACCCAAACAGCAGCCACATATTGCCAATACTGGGACCAAGAGAAACATTGATATTTTCCAACCCCAGTCCTTTAAGATGCCCCAAAGCCAACTTCCAATTGTCCAAGTCTCTGATCCTTGATGAATTTCTGAAGACAGTCTGTGGAGATGTTCGATTGCTTCATAGACAGAGGATGAATTATCAGGGATGTATATGCAGCAACTGGCACCAATGATGCGACATGCTCCTCCACGATCCGCTAGTACCACGTCCAGGACCATGCGGTTTTGTAGGGCCACCAGACGGACCGCTTGAAGCTCGGCAGTGTTGTGGGTGAGGATGCCAGCTGTGACGTTCAGGCGGTTTCTACCGCTTGAGACAGATGTCTGATGGCTCGGCTGTTTACCATCGGACCCCATAGCGGGACGAGCCCTTTTGCTGCGTCAACGAACTGTGATGCGGCAGAGTCTGCTTGATCAGTGTCTTTAGAACGCTTTTCTCGATGATGCTCTGCAGGGGCTGTGTAGGTCGGTGGCAAAACAAAGGCGATGTAGCACGTGCCCCCCAGTTTCTTGGGAGCCAGGTGTAGGCTTTGGTTCCACAGACAAAGTACATATTGGGTGATGCAACAAATGCTGGAGGATTGGCAGTGTTCAAAGTCCTTACAATGTTACAAGTGCTGTGACCCACATTCTTAGTCCCACGGCCTTCAATGCATACAAGGCCAGAGACGTTCACCACAGATAGGGCCACAGTCAGTGTTGCAGCAGTTCTTTTCTTCAGGTAGGAAAATGTGGCTCTGACAGGATTATTGAACACTTGTATTTCCACTCGTTCTTTGGAGGGGACATTCATTGGGAATGTCGTATTGGAGGTGTGAGGGCAAAAGGGAGCTGCTGTTCTTCCTGTTTGGTTTAGCCAGAACTCGTTGTAGAACTGAGCGATTGTCCCATCGGAAGTGGCATTGTCTTTGTAACTTTCTTGTAGGAGCATCATCCAGGCAAGGCAAGATCCATGAACAGAAAAGGGTGAAGGGATGAAAGGGATGGAATGTTCAGTGGCATGTGGTAGCAGCCCACAGACCCAACAGTTAGTGGCATTGGTGGCAAGATTGTGCTGGTGCAGCATCTGTACGAAAGAATTATTCCAGAATTCTTTGCGTCGTTCTCGGAGATGTGGCGGTAGTGATACCAGGTAGTGTTCTTTCTTTGTGATTGGTTGCATGGTTGGTGACAATGTTCTGTATGCAGGTGCATTCTCTTCAATGATCCAGAGTGTGACCATTAGCAGGAGGCAGGTGAGAAATGCAGCTACAAGTGCAATTGTCTTTGTACTGTGCAGTTCAAAAGTCTTGGTGTCTTTGCGGTGGCTTTGCAGGTGTTCCGTTTCTTCCATCATCTTCGAGGAGCTCACCAACTGTTAGGACCACAGACTTTTGTCTGGTGTTTTTCCTGGTAGCGTCGTTTGGCTGTGCTACCGATCTGAGACTCTGACTCAGTTAGTGGCCTGGTTGTTGGAGCTCCCCCTTTCGTCGATCTTAGGTTGTACCCTTCCTTGGATGGCACCGTGGGGTCGGGAAATTCAGACAGTTGGAGGGTGTCTTCTTGTGGGTAGCAACTCAGAGCTGGTCGGTCTTTTGCGAGTACTTCCTCTTGCACCTCCACCTCTTCACAGGTTGCCAGCGTTGGAGGGACTTTCTTGCAGTGGTGGGCGTGCAGCCAATTTTTTTTTCCTTCCACTCGGAGGGCAGTTCGAGTGGTGATCAAGACTTGCCAGGGCCCGTCCACCTGGGCTCCAGATTCTTCGTTCTTTGGAAGTTGCGAACTAGGATGAAGTCCCCAGGCTTTATCACATGTCCTGGGCCCCTGGATATGTCAGGCAAGGCTTGCTGCACCTGTTGGTGGATAATTGTTAGCTCGTTTGTCAATTTATGCAGATAGTCTGACATTAATATGTTCGGGACATCGTTAATGGAGGTGGAGTCTTGGTGCCGCCCAAATGTTCATAGGCCTGCCGAAGACCACTTCATACGGGGTCAGTCTGTGTTTGGTCGGGGTGGAGCGCATTGATAGCAATGCCAATGGAAGGGCGTTGGGCCATTTCAACCCGGTTGTGGCAACTATTTTGGCTAGCTTTAGTTTCAATGTTGCATTGTGTCTCTCTACCAGGCCCGCTGATTGGGGGTGGAAGACGGCATGGAATTTTTGTTTTACCCCCAACCCTTTCAGTATGTTCTGTATCACTTGGCTACGAAGTGTGGGCCGTTGTCGCTCCATAAAATTCTGCAAAGGCCGTACCGGGAAGAATTCTTTCAACAATACTTTTGCAGTGGCTATGGCAGTATTGACGCGGGTGGGATATGCCTCCACCCATTTGCTAAAAGCGCACACAACCACCAGGACATATTTTAGACCATGGCATCTCTCTAGTTGGATGTAATCCATTTGAAGGACTTCAAAGGGGTGATCAGGGACTCCAAACCCTCCCGTGGTACTACTGTCCCTTTCCCTGGGTTGTGTTGTAGGCATACTATACATTGTTGTACTAGGCGCTTTGCAGATTCTGTTATCTTGACATTATGCCATACTCTTGTGATTAGTTCAATCATGGGGGTGGAGCCTATGTGTGCTGGTAAATGTGCCATGGTCAATATGGGGATGAGGTAGGCATTGGGTAACAGCCATTTATTTCCGTCTTTAGTTCTCCAGCAATTTTCCTCGTCTTTTAGTCCCACCTTTTCCCACTCGGTCAATTCGTCTTGTGTGCCTGTAGTCTGTATGTCCCTTACAGTGGTCCTAGCATCAGTCCATTGTTCAGCTTGTGACCTGGTCACATACATTCGTGTCATGGTTCTGTCTTCTGCTGTGGCTCGGGCAGTAACGTCTGCTAGCGCATTTCCCTGTCCAATGAGATCTGTCACTTTCCTATGTGCTTGGCATTTTATCACTGCTAGCTTTTTGGGGAGGAGGACTGCTTCCGTCAAGGCGGAGACTAAATCTCCATGCAGGATGGGTGTACCGTGTGAAGTCAGGAACCCTCTTTCTTTCCATAGAATCCCGAAATGGTGAACCACCCCGAAGGCGTATTGGCTGTCGGTGTATATGTTAACTGTCGTGCCAGCTGCTAAAATACATGCTCGTGTGAGGGCAATGAGTTCTGCTGCCTGGGCGGAACGTTGGGCAATACGGGCTGTTTCTAGAATGGTTCGGGCTGTGGTGACAGCGTATGCAGCTGAGGTGGTGCCGTCGGGGAGTTTGATGCACGAACCATCCACCCATAGTTCTCCATCTGGCTCTAGAAAGGCGGTGTCTCTGAGGTCTACTCTACTTTTTGTTTGTTCATCGGTTAGTGTCACACAGTCGTGTAGTGGAGCCACGTTAGAATCGTTCTCGGGTAGGGGTAACAGTGTGGCTGGATTGAGGGTGGTGCATCGCTTTAGGGTAATGTGCGGTGCTAGCAGGGTCAACTCATATCCTGTCAGTCGGGCGCTAGTCAAGTGTTGGGTTTTGGTCTGGTTCAGTAGTGTGTCGACTGCATGGGGTACTAAAACAGTGACTGGATTGGAGAGCACTATTCCTTCGCTCTGGCGTATTGATACCGCTGCAGCTGCCACAGCGCGCAGGCCCGCTGGCAGTGCTCTGGCTACTGGATCGAGGGTGGCAGAAAAATATGCACAAGGGCGTTGTTTGTGACCAATTGATTGTGTTAGGACAGACAATGCACATCCCTCCCTTTCGTGTGTGTAGAGGAAGAATGGTTTGGAGTAATCTGGGGTTCCTAGGACTGGTGCTGAGCAAAGGGTATTGCGTAGTTCTTTCAAGGCTGTCTGGCATTCGGGGGTCCAGGGGAGAGGTGAGGGGATGTCCTTAGCTAGGAGGGAGAGAAGGGGTTTGACAATGAGGCTAAAGTTCGGTAACCACTGTCTGCAAAACGAGGTGAGGCCTATCAAAGAGCGGACTTGCTTCTGATTTTTGGGGACAGGGGTGTCTAGAATTGTCTGGATCCTGTCAGGCGTGAGTTTTCTCCCTTCTTTTGATAAAAGGTGACCCAAATAGGTCACTTGTGATTTACAGAACTGCAGTTTCTTTCGGGAGACCTTGTGACCATTCTCAGCAAGGAAATGGAGTAGTTTGATGGTGTCTGTGACGGCTATTGGTATGGTGTCTGCTGCTAGAAGGATGTCGTCTACATATTGTATTAGTGCCACTCCATCTGGCAATTGTATGGCGTCCAACTGTCTTTTAAGCGCCTGGCTATAGATACTTGGGCTCTCAGTGTACCCCTGAGGTGCTCTACAAAATCTATACGAACGGAAATTTAGGGTAAATCCAAAAGATAGCGGCTGTCCTCGTGTATAGGTATGGAAAAGAAGGCGTTCTTGAGGTCGATCACAGTGAAGGTGGTGGCAGTGGAGGGGATTAAAGTCAAAATTGTCGTGATGTCGGAAACTACTGGGTATTGTGGTACTACGATTTTGTTTACCTCCCGCAGGTCAATGATGAAGCGGTAGGCTTTCCCATCTCCCTCTCCCTGTCTCTTTACAATCGGTAGTATGGGACTGTTACAAATGTTGCTCACTACTTCCTCTACCACCCCTGCCTCTACCAAAGAGTGTATGATCTCTGTTAGTGCTTTCTCACCCTCTGGCGATATTTTGTACTGCGGTACCTTCGGTAGGGTTGCGTCCTGTCGTATTGTTATGTGTACTGGGTCAATCATCATTCGTCCTACGTCTGAATCAGCCCTAGCCCATAAGTGTGATGGCAAAGTGTCCAGTAGGGATGTGTCAGTCTCAGAGATGGAAAACATGTGCTGAAAAGGGTTCTCTCTATGGCGTTGGGGGTTGTCATACAGGATGACACGCACTCCGTCTGGTGAGCATCTGATAGTCGCATGGAAGTGTTTCAAAAGGTCGAGGCCCATAATGGCGTCTGGGGTGTTAGATGAGAGGAGGAATGTCGTTTCGACGCCATTGCTGTCAAGATTAAAAGGGATGGGTCGGGACAAAGGGTTGGTGGAGGGCGTACCGTCAAATCCTATTGAGGTCACATGTGAGCCTGACAAGGGTGCCCTTGGAATCAGTCGTTTGGATAGTGCACTACGTGTTGCTCCTGTGTCTACCAAAAATGGCGACCTTGTGCCCAGGACCTCAGCGGTAACATAAGGGCCTTGCTGATCAACGCAGAGCTCGACTGGATCCCTCCCTTGCCCCTGGCTGTCCTATGCAAAGTCGTACGTATTGTCATAATCTGTCTGTTGGTACTGATTCTGTCTGGGATGGTCAAATGCGTTCACTCTTCCTGGCCTTTCCTCGCTTGCTTCACTCGCGTACCCTCTCCCACGTCCTCTTCCTCTGTGTCCACTTGCTATTTCCCTCGCCCCTCTGCCCCTAGCAGCTCCTAACAAAGCCGGGCATTGGGATTTCCAGTGTCCATATTTTTGCAAAATGCACATTGATCCTGTCCTAGGTCTTGGCGTCCTACATATGATGTAGATGGATTGTTCCTAGGTGGCTGTACTCTAGGGGTATTCTGCTGGTTTCCTCCCTATATTGCTCCCCTCCTGTATTCGCCCCCTGGAGTTGTGCTATCATTACCCTTTCCTTCAAGTCCTTCTTTTTCCTTTCTGTAGCCCTGTCATTTTCGTTTCTCTGATGCTCGTAATACTGGGCCATTTGGAGAATGGCCGTCGGTTTAGATGCTGCCCAACTACTTTCGCTGGCTTGTAGTTTCTGGGATACATCTGGCAGTAATCCTTTGACGTAGTTCTGCACAAATAAGTGGTGTCCGGTTGCGGTGGACATGTCTTGTCCACTGTAATCAGAGAACACAGTTTCAAATCTGGAGAAGTACTCTGAGACGTCCTCTTGTGGTTTCTGGCGGCATGCGGTTACTATGGACCAGTCTATCTTTATCTCTGGGATCAGCGTTTTCACTTTCTGCACTATTTTGTCAGGGAGGTCTAATATTGCTTTAACTGGTTTTTGACCAGGGTTCCGCTGTTTATCTAGTGTGTCGAGTTGTTCCCAGGTATGACCAAACAGTTCGGTATGGTTTACTTTCTTAACCTGTTTCCACACATCTGCTGGCAAACAACCCGAAGAACAAGTCTATGTCGGCAAGTGTCATTATTGTTGATCCCAGAGCGGTACCCTAGCTCTGGCGTAAAGGCGGTGGGGTTCTTTCGTAAATCCGGCAAAGATTTACGGAAGGTCAGGATGTCCTGTCTGTCCCATGGCTGATACACCCAATTGTAGACCACCCTTCCTCTAGCGTCTTGATGGTTTATATCGTCATTAGTCCCTTGTCCTCTAGGAGGTACCCAGTAAGGGGCAGCTTCTTTTATTGGCATCATGCTATCTGTTTTTTCCACTGGGGGTCCTGCTACCTTAGTTGTCCTGTCCCTATCTATCTGTCCTTGTTCTATGAGGTGACGCAATACTTCTAGTGTGGATGAAAATAGTTCTGCAACATCGTTGTCGCCTTCATCTCCGATGTCTACCTTCCTGTAGAGAGCCACTAATCGCTCGGGCCCTACGTTTTGGTACTTCTCTTCATATGCAGTAAGGGTGTGGTAACAGAGACGTACAATAAAGTATCGTTTGCGGTTTTCAACATAGGAGTCGCATATGTCTGTTACGTGTTCTTCTGTTTCTTTCCTATCTATGAGGGTTTTAACTATTTTATCAATGCCTGCTCGCTCATTTTTACTTAATCGCGGGACCCTGGGCGCTCCTATTTCCTTGGTTCCTACCTCTACTACTGCCTCCTTTGATGAGGCATTTGGTGTGGGTGGCTCGGTGGGAGCAGAGGTGGTGGAGACTGAGGTGATCGTGCCATCTCCAGCTATACTTTGGGGGTCCTGGCGTTGTACTACGGGATGAGTAGGGGCATAAGGGGGTGGCATGTATATCATTGAGGGACCTAACAATAAATCATCATCTACCCCCTGTTTTGCTGGTAACTCGGGGTAAAGAGTTAAGGGCGTTCTAACAGGGCATTGACCTGATATTTTTGATTCCTGTTCCTTTTATCGATTTCCTTTTCTTTTAGTTCTTCTTCTAACTTTTTACAGGCTTGGTAAGCTGATTTTCGCGTTTCTTTATCTTGTCTAGCTTCGTCTCTTTTCTTTCGTTGAGCTGCTTCTTTCGCCATAAACCAAAACTATCAAACATGGCTGGTCTAGCTTTCTTTTTGTGGAGAGCTAATTCTAACGTTTCTATTTTAGCGGGATCGAAAGATCCCGTCAGTGGCCACTGATTTACCCGGTCCTTCCTAGTGTACTTATGCCATAGTTTGCTATAAGCTACGGTGGCTAATCCATATTTTACGTACATGTCCTTGTTAGGGTGCCTTCCGGCGGTGCCGGATGACTGACCTCTAACAAACGGTCCGGTCCAAAACAATCAAACAATCTAGAGAAAACAGGCATGACGTATTTAGCGGTCAAAATGAATATCTCAATTAATGTTAGACAAAAGTCTGCACTACCTGTCCTTCGCTGTCTGCAAAGAGAGAATATTCCTATTCTACGTTGTTTGCAAGCAGGGAATGTCTCAAATAACTCAAAAAGGAATACTAGTATTTCTATCAATCAATCAATTTAAGTCATGTTTTCTCACGACCTTACCCGGACCGTATGGACAGTTCTTCGTATTCCCCTTCCAGCGCCTGGTTGTCCTCTTTACTCCAACAATCAATGCGGCGTTCCTGTAAGGCCCCAGTCAGGACCGCAGGTCACTCGAGAGAGGTCCGTTCGGAACCGGTGAAGTTCAGTCAATTGGCAGCCAGACGAGGGTCTCTTTCAGGCAGGTGCACTCCAATCATTTAGTCGTTCACTCCGTCGTTAGGACCTCTCTACTGGACCCACGTGTCTCTGATGGGCCCCACGTTGGGCGCCAATTTGTGAAAAGCAGCGAGTCTCCTGGGATCCCCAATGCTGCCCGGCGCAAAGTCACCTTTAATCCACTTTGGATTCACTATCTAAAATAACGAGGCAGGCGCTGGAAGCTGGAAGGCAAGAAAAAGGTTTATTACTCTTAGAGGAGACCACGTCAACTGCTGACACCAGGATGTCTTCAGGGAGGTGTTCTACTGGCAATGCTTCTGACTCTTCCTTTTATACAGTTTTACACAATGTATTTGTTTCTTTTATCATGGTTACAAGCTTGGAGTCTCCGCCCCAGGCAGGTTGTCACACAAGCCTGACATTGTTTTATCAACATGGTTACACAAGCCCAACATTAACTCTCCTCCCACCCAGGTCAAAAACAGACAATTTAATTGCAGCTGGACCTTGCTTCAGGGTCTAAAAACGAGTGAGACCGGCCAGATCTAAGAGTCCGTTCTGTTGATAAGAACAGGTCCCATTGTTGGCAAAAACCAGTCTTGCTGTGTGTAGTGCAATAAACCATGTTTGCAAGAGTCTGTTTGGTATTTGTAACCCGTTTGTGCAGGGATGAGAGGAAAGACGAGTTTGAGGCAGCAGGTGATGTTGATGTTTGTCGTGGAAATAGTTTATAGCCCCCAGCACACATATCAGGTTTGGTCAGAGAGTCAGAAGGCTGCTAGAGGACAGGGTGAAATGAAGGTGACCAACAGAGTACAAAATGGCTGTGGTAAATCAGAATGACTGTAGTTTATGTGCACGTAGGAACTTTCATCAGACAAGATGGCGCAGAATGTTCATGATTGTGTTTTGTTCTTAACAGAGGGCAGACCTCGGGCCACAGGGTCTAGAGTGGCCGAAAAGTAGGCGCACGGGCGTTGTTTGGTGCCGTGAATTTGGGTCAAGACCGAGAGAGCGCATCCTGAGTGTTCATGGGTGTAGAGGCAGAAGGGTTTAGAGTAGTCAGGTGTGCCCAGTACTGGTGCAGCACAAAGAGCGTGGCGTAAGTCTTCAAAGGCTTGGTCGTGTTCATGTGTCCAAGGGAGGGGTGTGGGTGTGTCTTTTGTAAGTAAAGCAAGGAGTGGCTTAACTATGAGGGAAAAATTTGGAATCCATTGACGACAAAAGAAGTGAGGCCAATTAGTGCACGAACATCTCTTTGGGTAGTAGGAGAAGAAAGGCGTAGTATTGTCTGGATGCGGTCAGGTGTGAGTGTACCTCCTTCCTTAGACAGCAGATGGCCGAGGTAGGTCACCTGCTGTCTACAATACTGTAACTTATTCTTGGACACCTTATGGCCCTGTGACGCCAGAAAGTGTAAAGTAGTAAGTGATGCGGTGCGGGCCAGGGACGGAGTGTCCGCAGCCAAAAGAATGTCATCGACATACTGAATGAGGACAGTGCCGGGTGGTAACTGTATCTGGTCGAGCTGTTGTTTAAGGGCTTAGCTGTATATGCTCGGACTCTCGGTGTACCCTTGTGGAGCCCGGCAGAATCTGTATGATCTGTTTCTTATGGTGAAACCAAAAAGGTAGCGTGAATCAGGATGTATTGGTATGGAGAAAAAGGCATTCTTGAGGTCTATCACGGTAAAGGTGGTAGCAGTTGAAGGGATCATTGTTAATATAGTTGTTATGTCAGAGACCACAGGATATTGCGGGACCACTATTTTGTTGATCGCACGAAGGTCAATGACGAAACGGTATATTTTCTCAGAGGTGGACGTGTGTTTCAGGACTGGAAGGATAGGACTATTGCAAATGTTGGACTGGACTTCCTCAACTACACCTGATGTAATCATATCCTGTACTATAGTCATGAGGGCCTTTTCTCCTTCTGCAGAAATCTTATACTTAGGTAGGCGGGGAAGAGGTGCATTTTGTTTTACTGTTATTTGGACAGGGTCCATGACAATCTCCCCCACATCGGTGTCCGTGACAGCCCACAGGGTATCTGGTAATTGGGACAAATCCTGCTGTTCGAAATCAGTGAGACAATAAAAACTTGATTCATAACCGGTGGGGCAATCATTGTCAAACAATATGACTCGGACATTTTGGGGAGAACAGCGAATGGTGGCTCTGTAGTGTTTTAACAGATCAATGCCCATCAGGTTATCTGGGCAATTTGGGGAGAGCAGAAAAGAGGCCATCGCTGTGTTCCCTTGTATATCCAGGGGTACCTTAGTAGAAAGGGGGTTAGTAGAGGGCGTGCCGTCAAATCCTACGGAGGTGATCGATAAGCCGGACAGGGGTGCCCTAGGAATCAGTTCTTTTGATAGGGCACTTCTAGAGGCCCCGGTGTCAACCAAAAATTTGCCCTGCATGTACCAACCACCTTAGCTGTGACATAGGGACCTGTTTGATCGACAAGAAGTTCTACTGGTTCCTTCCCCTGTCCCTGGCTGTCTCATGCATACTGCGTTGTCGGGGAACTGATCAGTGGTAAAATCTTGGGTAACAGCCTGCCTGGAATTATCAAAGACGTTTGGACGCTGTCCGCCAAAGGGTGGCGCAGGACCTCTCCCTCTTCCTCTAGGTGCTGCTCGCCCTCTCCCTATGGTATTTCGCTGCAAAAGTGGACAATCTGCCCGCCAGTGGCCTGTTTCTTTACAATACGCACACTGGTCCTGGGACAGTTGACATGGGGGCTGGTGTGTTCTAGCAGCCGTAGGCATATAATTGTTTTGTTGGCCCCTACCGTTTCCTACCCCTCCCGTGCTTATCCGGGAAAGCATCACCTTTTCTTTTAGGTCTTTTCTTTTTCTGTCTTTTTCCTCCTCTATTTTATTTTGCAGATGTTCGTAATATTGGGCCATTGTCAGGATCTGCGCTGGTGTTGCACGCAGGCCACGTGCTTTCGCTACTCTGTAACCTAGTGGAGATCGGTAGCAACAATCCCTTAACAAAAGTCTGAACTAGTAAGTGTCGGCCTGTCTCAGTCGTCGTGTCCTGTCCACTATAGTCAACAAACACCTGGCTGAGTCGAGAGAAGTAGTCAGACGTCGTTTCCTCAGACTTTTGCTTACACGCAGTAATGACTGTCCAGTCAACCTTTCTGGCTGGAATGGTGGCCTTCAGCTTTGTTACTATGTGACCTGGTTGTGCTAAAATAGCTTCCGCTGGCCTTTCCCCTGGTTTTCTATCCTTATCCATTGTTACTAAATCTTCCCACTTGTGACCGAATACGGTCTGATCGTCTATTTTCCTTATTGGTCTCCAGATGTCTGGCGGCAGTATTAGCCCAAAAAACGGATCTATGTCTGTTAAGGTCATGGTGTAGGTGGCAATAACGTGTCCAATCCTTCGTAGAATCCAATAGGATTCTTCCGGGGGTCGGGTAAGTCCTTTTTAAAAGCTAAGATGTCAGCTCGAAGCCACGGAGTGTACACCCAATTATATAACGTCCTGCTCTTCGCATCCGGACTATCTAATCCCTCAGCAGTACCCTGTCCTCGAGCAGGGACAAAAACTGGAGCAGCTTCCCTTATCAGTGCCATATGACCTCCCATCGCTCCCTCCACTACTGGTTCTTTTTCCTCTTCCTCCTGGTCTCTCCTCAAACTTTCCATCATTTGTAGTGTAAATGCTAACAAGCTGTGGCTTTCCTCAGCACTTCCTCGTCCCTCTGTCAACTTAGGATACAATTCTGTAATATGGCCTGCTGGTGTTACTCCGTGGCGTTTCTCATAAAGAGAGAGTATTTCATGAGCAAATTGCTGTAGGAAGTAGCCCTTGCAGGGTGGTGCATAGGCTTCATAGATCGCACGGATCTGGTTTGATGTGGAAAGATCCTTCAGGCAGGTGCGAACGAGATCATTCAGAGCCTGTTTCTCTGTAGGTGTAATGCGGGGTGTGTGTGATCGAACAGAGGGGGCTAAATTGGGATCAGATGGAGCAGGCGGGGCAGTGTGATCGGGAGGTGGAGGTTGGGCGTTAGGGGTGGTGCATTCTCACCGGCCGGCTGTGGGATAGGATGGGAGGGACATGGTACGGTGGTGGCAATGGTTGGAGGAGAAACTCCTCCTCCTGGGGGTCCGTTCGTGACAAGGGAGCGTAACGTACAGAGTATTGACCGGACATATTTAACCTGTATTCCCTATCTGCACACGCGATGTTTGAAGCAACCTTTTCACGTCGCAATTCCTCTAATGCCTGTTTATCACTTTTCCGAGCCTCTTTCTGTAATCTAGCCTGAGCCCTTCTCACCCTCTCAGTCCCTTCCTTTTTCCACTGACCCAAGGCATCAAACATTGCTTGTCGGGACCTCCTCCTATGAAGTTGTGCCTCTACGGCCTCAAGCTTCTGGGGTTCGAAAGAGCCGTACATAGGCCATTGAGTCTCTGTATCCTTAGACGTGTATTTATGCCACAATGAGTTATACATTATGGGAGAAATACCGTACTTTATGTACATGTCCTTACTAGGGGTACCTTCCGGAGGAGCCGGCTGACTATCCTCCAGCACCCTTGATCGAGATGTGCAACAACAAAACCATCGTGCAAATTTACTACACACGGGCATGCTTTTCTATGTTATCTTACCAAGCGTCTCCACAAGTTTCTAAGCCGGACAAAAAGTCCACATTACCCGTTTACCTTCACTTTTTGCAAAGAGTGAACCAAAGACAACCAAAACCAAACAAACCAAACAAACAAAAGGTATCGCCAATCGGCGATCCTACCAGAATCCTTTGTCTCGTTCTCCAGGCGGTCTCTTTACTGCAAAGCTCGTCCAAGTCTATCGGGGGCTCCAGTCAGGACCGGTGCCACTTGCGGGGGTCTTTTCGGATGCAGCGAAGGTCAGGTGGTGGCTACGAAGACGAGGGTCTCTTTCGCGTAGGTATACTCCACCACTGTCCGTTCAAACTTCCTCGTGGGGACCCCTCGACCGGGCAGCCGCGTCACTGATGGGGCCTCACGTTTGGGCGCCAATTGTGGATTTGGGGGTCTCCTTGGAAGACCACCCAAAGGTGCAGGGTCCACCCTTCGTCCACGGGTCCGGGATACAAACTGAGACCAACACTGGAGCGCCGAGAGAAAGGATATTTATTACAATCTCATGAGATGGAGAGAGAGCATCAGCAACAGACACCCGCAGCTTGTCTGAGGAGGCAATCTGCCAAGCACTTTGGTTCCACGTCTTATATACCCTTCATCCCCACCCCAGGCGTGTATAGTAAAGAAAGAACACCATGGTTATGAAAAGGGGGATGTATACAGAAAACGAACACCATAATTATACAAAGGGAGACGTGTACAGTAAAACAATGAACACCATAATTATACAAAGGGAGACGTGTACAGTAAAACAATGAACACCATAATTATACAGGCAGAGGTCAATCTGATAAGTTAGCAGATGGTCACTGTTGGGCCCCCTGCAGGGGTAGGTGAAACTCATAATTACACAACAAGCAGAGGACAATCTGATAAGTCCGAAGATGGTAGCTGTCAAACTCTGTAGGGCGAAGGGCAGGGTGAGGACAGTAAGCGCAGGTGAACAGTCCTGTTCAACTGGGGTTAGCAAGAGTTCAGTCAGATTGTGGCAAACAAAGGCACGGACAGTCCTGCTGGGCTGGTTTAGCATGAGTTCAGGCAGGTGGCGGCAGGTCAGGTGTGGCAGTGCAGAGGTGAGGTGAATCAAGATGTGAAGCCGCAGAGCATTCGTGACCCCTGTAGAGAGGTCGCAATGGAGGATGAGGCGCAAAATGGCTGAGCTAATGGCAAGACAACAGACATACTTTTCCACACTTTGCAGCAGATCGCCATTGAAATCAACGACGATTCCCGACACCATTTGACACCTATGCACCCGGTTTCCCTGGGGGAGGTAACTCGAGTACTCCGGTGCTCCCGTGGGTGTTGGCTCTAGAACCCCTTAAGTCTAAAGGGGTTTGCTCAAAGTCCTCTCCCAAGTGTCCTTTTTCTGTAAAATTCCAACCGCGACTTTCCTCATAGAATCCTACGGCGCTCGCGGCTGTGTTCTCACACTGCACACGTCCCCCGTGGGTCTCCTTTGTCACTACCTTGGGTGGTTCCTTGGGGACCCAGCGATTCTACGTGCTCTAGGCACTGTGTCTAGTCAAGTCGTGGTTCTTATACCACTTTCTTAATATATGGGTTGGTCCCCCCCCTGGGGCCCATTGTATATTGTGCTATTTACTGTCGTTTTAATACTGTGATATTGTGTATCTTGGACTCTAATCTCATAAAGAGATTAGTAGTGAGTGTTTAGAAATAAATACATATCTTTTATATATACCTGGTGTGGTTCTCCTTTCATTTGGTCATTCAAGAGGTTATAATCTGGTAAACCAAGCTGCTTTACACTCCTTCAAGACTTAGCCTGAAGGCTGCTCTCCATAGCTACCACTAGGATAGCTTTCAATAAAGGTTGTCTTTAAACCTATCATCAATAAGGGTCGCTTTGGACTGGTGCAAGGTGCCCACTATAACTAGTGGACAGCATATGCCATGCCAACTTCTCACATTGGTGTGCAGCTGTGGGATTCAAGCTTGCTATTGCTTTACCAGATAATCTCTTTGAGTGACTAACTGAAAACCACAATAGGTACATAGGTACATATAAATCAAGTTTAGAATACAGTAAGTTCTACTGAACTTAGAGTTGTGTGCCAAGGGCTTAGCACACCCTTTCTACAACTCAAGAGAGTTTAGTAGGCCCCACTAGAGTAGGTAGGTGCATACACCACACCACACTAGTCATGTCTTCAAGGGCAGAAGCCAGTGGGCCTCTCCCAACTAAGTATGACCAGGTCTCATACCAAGAATTGAGGACTATGTGTGCCTCTAGGAAATTGAAGACTGGGAAAAGCCCAACCACACAACATCTCATAAAGTTGTTGCTTGTAGATGACCTCAGAAAGACCCCAGGGTCTGATGAGGTTGGCATAGTGGGTGGGACAGCAGAAGAGGAAAGGCCAGGTAGTGAACACTACTATGACCCAGACTCTGATGCTGGCCAGGAGGATCAAAATGATTCTAACCTGGAAAATTCAATTCTTCCTGAAGGTGAGGAAGGAGACCCCAGTGGGGTTCTCTTTACCCCACCTGGAAGGGTTAACAGTTTACCAAGAAGATCTAGATCTCCTTCTGTGGAATCTAATCGCTCTGGTACATCTGTAGGGAGCTCTGTTTCTCATAGGACTTTTTCTCATAAAAGGGAGTCCTCTTATGAGGAAGAAGTGCCAACTGCTTGAGTTTGAGAGAGCTAAGCTCAGGATCAAGAGAGAGCAATTGGCCTTAGACAGGGAATCCCTGGAGCTTCAGAAAGCTTCTCAGAAGTTGGGGCTAGAGCCCCATGGTGGCAGCAACAGTGTCCCTAGGAGTAGAGAAGATACTCATCCCCATAGGAACCTGAACAAGATTGTCCCTCCCTACCAGAGTGGGGATGACATCCACAAATGGATAACTGCACTGGAGAGGGCCTGTAAAGTACAGAGGGTCCCTCATGAGCAGTGGGCAGCAATCTTGTGGCTCTCCTTTGCAGACAAAGGTAGAGACAAGCTCCTCACTGTAAGAGAAGAGGATGCTGATAATTACAAAGTCCTGAAGAGTGCTCTGATTGATGGGTTTGGCCTAACACTGAACAATGCAGGTTAAATTTCAGAGATACCCAAAAGGCACAGACTCAGGACTGGGTTGACTTTGTAGATTGTGCTACTAAGGCTCTGGAAGGTTGGATACATGGCAGCAAGGTGCATGACTTTTTAGGATTGTACAATTTGATTATGAGGAGCAGATCCTTAATAATTGTCAAAACCAGCTTTACACCAGTACCTGGTGGACTCTGATCTGACCTCTCCCCAAGAATTGGGAAAGAAGGCAGACAAATGGGTCAGAACCAGAGTAAAGCCAAAGAATCAGGGTGGTGACCAGAAGAAAGATTCTTCCAAAAACCAAGAGAAAGGTGGGGATAAATCAAAGACAAATCCCCTACAGGGCCCCAAAAGTCCTCTCCTGGGGGTGGGTCCCAAACTCCTTCCTCCCTGAAAAGAAACCTTATTGCCATGACTGTAAGAAGCCTGGCCACTGGAAAAATGACCCCAGTTGCTCCAAGGCTGGCAATAAGGAAAATGTTCCTCCCAGCAATACTACCACTCCTCCTGGTACTACAAGTAGTAATCCCCCAGGTGGTAGTACTGCCCCCAAAAAGTTAGGTGGGTTGGTATGGGGAACTGAGGTGGACCCCAGCTTTTCAAGGTCCTCCTCACAGGCCTCCTTAGTCTGTGATGGTGGCATGGGATTTGCCACTTTTACTATGAGTCCCAATACTTTGGGCAAGTACAGACAGAGCCCTAATCAATGGTCAGAAGGCGTTGGCATTCAGGGACACAGGGGCTAGTGTCACCATGGTGACAGGGAAACTAGTCCCCCTCAACAGCTTTTACCTGAGTTCAAGTACCAGGTGACCAACATTGATGGTATCAGAACAGATCATCCCATGGCCATAGTCAATCTCAGCTGGGAGGGGTCACTGGCCCAAAGAGAGTGGCAGTGTCCCCAAACTTGCCTGTAGATTGCCTGTTGGGCAATGATCTAGAAGTTTCAGCCTGGGCTGAAGTTGAATACCAGGCCCATTTAAAAATGTTGGGCCTCTCTGAGAAGGTTGGTGGGGCTGTCAGGGCCTCAGCCCCATCCCAGGGAAATTTTGGAGAAGTGGCGCCTGAAAGAATGGCCCACTCTACTCCCCAAGAGAGCAGAAGGGTTGAAGGAAAGTCTTCTTCCCCCCAGACTATAGGTAAGTGGTCAGCTTCCCTCAGGGAACTGATCCTACCCCTAGTGAAGGAACTGCCCCAGAGGTGGTCAGGCCTGGCCTGGCAACACCCATGATGGCAGGGGACCCTTCCAAGGTGGTACCCAGTCTGGAGCAGGTAACCTGCCCCTCTCTACCCCTCCCTCTGTCAGCCCAGGGCTACAGAGGTCAGGGAGGTCAGTGGACCCCTAAGGGCTCCCTGTCCAGAGGAACCCCTCATCCACAGATTAGGGGCACCCAGTCTAGTAGCCCTAGCCAGGTGAAAATTCCTCAACACACTGAGGGATCCCTCTTACCCTTGTGTAGGGACCTCCCCCAGATGGACTCTGTTGGGCAAAGGCAGACCTGGGACCAAGTGGTTCCAAACCTA
The DNA here is from genome assembly GCA_963921515.1 of Calotriton arnoldi. Classification (NCBI taxonomy): domain Eukaryota; kingdom Metazoa; phylum Chordata; class Amphibia; order Caudata; family Salamandridae; genus Calotriton; species Calotriton arnoldi. The sequence continues at coordinate 415,174 of CAWUFW010001438.1, forward strand.
CCCTGTCCCTCCACTGTTCCAACCAAAGGGACCCAACCGCCAGCTGTAGGCTGCCAGAGGTTGTCCCTTAGGGCCAGATACAACTCAGTCATGGAAAGAAAGGCCTCCATGGTGACCAGTGATCTGAGGAAGCTGAGACCAACTTTATTAGGGCCTCACTTCTCCACTCAGACACCCCACCAGCCTTTTACTTTGCCAAAACGCACTACAGGTAGTAATTCCAAATGGTGGAGATCATCCAATACCCTTGGGGTTAGGAATTGCTTAGTGGACCATAAGACGGTAACCATGCTAGTGCAGGTTCTTCCTTATATGGCCACTTAGTCAATAAAGGCTCAACTGGGCAAGGTTAGCCTTATCTCCTTTCGTTTGGGGGGGTTATGTAGGAAGGTGGAATCTGACTGCATGGTTGCCCCCACTTTTTTCCTGGTGTTTTGCTGGTTTTCGACTTAGTTTGGCTGGGATCCTGCTATTCAGGACCCCCAGCCTATCTGCTTTCCCCTTAAATTGATTGCATGTACTTTAGGTACACTCCAGATTGGATTCTGGGGTACCCTTATAAGTCCCTAGTATATGGTATACTATGTACCCAGGGCATAGGTACCTTAGAGGCCTCCCAGGGGCTGCAGCATGTATTATGCCACCCCTGAGAGGCTATCCAAAATGACACCACAGGTCTGCTACAGCAGCCTGTGTAAGGTGGTGTATGCACCCCTTACTGAGATATAGGTTCCCTATATCTCTCCATATCACTGCACATGTAAACCTATCAGTCACCCCTATGGCAGGTCTTAACAATCCTGAAGGCAGGGTGCTGGGTTTCATGTGAGAGGGTGCCCATGCATGAGCAGGGCCCCTCTGCAGCTTTCGGAATCTTCATTCCGGGGTTGTCTGGGATGCAGCCAACCATATACTCTTAAGTGCATTATAACCTCGCGGTAAATGCTAACTTGAGAATGGCTGCATGGAAACATGTCGTGTTTGGTGTCAAACACCTTGGAATCATACCTCCACCCCAGTAACTGGGGTGGGAGGTATGATTCCACCCTACTAGAGGGAGAAACATGGCACCACCGGTACACCCGGTACCAGCTTAACAGTACCCTGGCATCACAAAATGGATGCTGCAGCCACAGTCACGAGTCTGCCCTCCTGCTGCTGGACGAAACTCCGGCAGGGGAGGCCTGGACAATAGGTTTCCTGTCACAGGGAGGTGTGACCACCTCCCAGACAGGCTTTAGTGTATTGTGGCTGGGTGGGTGCACTCCAAGAGTGCTTTGAAATCTGCACTGGGGGCACATTTGGTGTCCCTGTGCATAGTCCAGCTCAAACCGGTTGCAGGGGCTACCAGACCCTGCTCTGGCGCGAAACTGGACAAAGGAAATGGGTGTAGCCACCCCTCTTTCCTGACCCTCCCATAGGTGGGTCCCCAGAGTTTGTCCCACCCCTTCCTTGGGTATAAAGTAGGAACCCCTGACTACAGGATTTTAGATTTACCTGGACGAAACTCTGCTACAGAATCCCAGAACTTCAACTATCTACACGACGTTGGATGACCGAAGAATCTCCCTTGGAGAAAAGGAGTTACTCCCCTGCTTGGCAGGCACCAAAGACGCATCTGTCCGGTTGGCATCTCCGAAGCTCCTGAGGACTCCGAAGAATATTGCCACACAGGAGGTGGGTTCCCGTGGTCTCTGAGGTCGATCTGTGTGCTCAGCAAGTCTGAGGCCTGTATCCCTCGTGGAAACTGTGCAACCCGAACCCCTGGGCACCGCGACCATTTGCAGAAGCATCAGCTTTGAGGCGACCTCTGAGGCTGAGCTTTGGGTTACTTGTAGCCCTGACCCCGAGCAGCAATTCCACTGAAGATTGCCAGCCTACACTCCACGAGTGTTCCGTGAGCTGGCCCTTTGTGTTTTCTCTCGAGGTCCCTTCGCGATCCCTGGTCCGTCGACTGGTGGGTCCCTGTGAAGGCAACACTAAGATTAATTGGGCTACCCTGGTTGCTCCAGACGTTCCCTGACTCTCCATCGCTTGGGGAGTCCCCCGGACCTTGCTGGTCCGCACCAAAACATCTTTACTCTTCCTGCGTGGGTTGCTGTTGCCAAGGCTTGTTGGGTTCAATCCGAGCACCGACACCCCAGCACTCGACATCCTTCGTGGGACAGCTCGAATCCGGCTGCTGGTCGTCCTCGACGTCTCCTGGACCCCATGGCTGCAGAGTCAAGCCTCACCTCTTCGCACCTGAAGCACCCGACATCGGTGGGCATTTGATTGCTCCGCTCCTGGTCACGTGAAGTGACCCAGACTCTGTCCCCTCTGCTTTCACGTTCTTCACATCTTCGATCCAGGCTTGGATCATCCCAGACACTTTTCTTCTTCCCGGCAGCAGCACTTTGCAGCAGATCACCATTGAAATCAACGACGATTCCCGACACCATTTGACACCTATGCACCCGGCTTCCCTGGGTGAGGTAACTCGAGTACTCCGGTGCTCCCGTGGGTGTTGGCCCTAGAACCCCTTAAGTATAAAGGGGTTTGCTCAAAGTCCTCTCCTAAGTGTCCTTTTTCTGTAAAATTCCAACCGCGACTTTCCTCATAGAATCCTACGGCGCTCGCGGCTGTGTTCTCACACTGCACACGTCCCCCGTGGGTCTCCTGTGTCACTACCTTGGGTGGTTCCTTGGGGTCCCAGCGATTCTACGTGCTCTAGGCACTGTGTCTAGTCAAGTCGTGGTTCTTATACCACTTTCTTAATATATGGTTTGGTCCTCCCTGGGGCCCATTGTATATTGTGCTATTTACTGTCGTTTTAATACTGTGATATTGTGTATCTTGGACTCTAATCTCATAAAGAGATTAGTAGTGAGTGTTTAGAAATAAATACATATATTTTATATATACCTGGTGTGGTTCTCCTTTCATGTGGTCATTCAAGAGGTTATAATCTGGTAAACCAAGCTGCTTTACACTCCTTCAAGACTTAGCCTGAAGGCTGCTCTCCATAGCTACCACTAGGATAGCTTTCAATAAAGGTTGTCTTTAAACCTATCATCAATAAGGGTCGTTTGGACTGGTGCAAGGTGCCCACTATAACTAGTGGACAGCATATGCCAGGCCAACTTCTCACAATCATGATAGAAGATAACACGTTCAAACAATGGGGGATAAAACTGGAAGTCGAACAAAAACCTCCCTATCTGACACCTTTTCTACTCTCCAGTACGATTGCTCCACGAAAAAACACCATTTCAGTACTAAAGGGAGCCAGGAGCAGTACCCCCAGAGCGCATGCCTCAGATATAAAGGCATCACCCTCGAACTTAGACCCAAGGGAACCACGTTATGCTTCGTCAGCTACATCGCAACACTGGAGGCAAATTCAGCATACAATCTTCATGGACCAAACAAACTGACAAAAGGGGAGCAGCTCACGACCGGCACCGGATGAGACCAGGGAAATCAGCACATGCATCTGGAACATCAATGGTCTAGCCAACAAAAGCGAGGACCCGGAGTTCCTGCAATATTTAAAATCATTCGACTTGATATTGCTCCAAGAGACCTGGGAGGATAAGGCCTTTGAGCTTCAAGGTTACACCTACTGTTGTGTCCCAGCAACAAAAGGCTCCGACTTTGGCCATCGATCGGGGGGCTTAACGATCTTGGCATCTATAGCAACAATAGGAGAAATCACGCCAATAGAGGCTCAAATAGCATCTCCGAGCGTTATACAGGCGGGAAAGATAACACTTGAGCTTAATAACGTATGCCAAGAAGTTATAATAATTAACGCCTACATCCACCCAAAACAAAAATTGAAAGCGGCCAAGGAATTGATAGAAGCAACAAAAAAGATAATGGACGAGGAGGACACTGATTGCATTATCCTGGCAGGCGACTTCAACATGTATCTTATCGGTGCCGGAACAGATGAAGCCCTTGATCAAGAACTTAGCGCTGCATGGGAAGTACCAAATCAGGGCTCTCCAAAAATTAAAAAACCTACAAGATGCTCAAAATATCTGCTACGGCAACTTGAACATCTTAACTTAAGAGCTTTGAACAGGCGCTTTCAGGGGGACAATCCACCACCTGCAACGTTTCATTCAACAAAATAATCTTCCCACCTTGACTTTACATTTACATCTTTAAGTATTCTTGGCAAAGTAGCAACCTTCAGGATAGGTACTAAGGAACACAGCGACCACTTGCCTCAAGAAATGACAATAAAAGCCAACTCAGTCCTCAAGATCGAGCCATACGCGGGGGCTAACACCGAAGGGGCCTCAAACCTTAAGCGGTTGCGGTGCAACCTCAGTAACATCAATGCAGTATCCCTCGCGGCTAAAACACTATATACCCAAGGGGCAGGTTTGTTAACCAAACCAGTTGATGCATGGCAAAGCTTTATAGCGACTGTTGGTGACAAACTATTGAAAGGGACAGTGGCAAGTCCGAGCCAACTAGAGGGAGCATCGATAAGATTACCAGCTAGTCCAGAATCGAAAAAATTAAAACCAACTATAAATCAAACATTGAGGCAGATACGCAAAAATCCAACAAATCAGGATTTGCAAATCGCTCTCCGGAAAGCGAAGGCACTGCTAAAGAGGAAGAAATGGGAAAAGAAAAAAATGATGAACTATGGGCCAAGCTACTCCATGAAGTTAAACAAAAAAACAGCGCCAGGTTCTGGCAAATAATTAAAAGAATCAAGAATCCAAATCATTTTGGTATAAACTCCAATATAACGGAGGAAGCATGGGCAGGATACCTCTTCACACATTTTAATAGTATAGCCGCAGATAAAGATAAGATTGTCAAGGAAACGGGGAATTTGACGGAGCGCAGCAGCAATACCAACAGGGAAAAAACAGGCAACAGATATACAACGGCCACGCCGCAAGACCCAGACGGAACTGCGAAACCCTCCTGGGAGGGTGAACTGGTGCCAGGCTTAAATTCTCCTCCCCCTGCTAAATTTGAACATCATGACCCTACACCAACAGACATTAAGAGGAAATAGCCAAGGGCAGACCAACAGGTGCCCCCAGTCCAAACGGCATTCCACCAATGCTGTATAAAGCCGACGTAGAATATTGGAGTGCAGCACTAACACCGGTCTTTAAAGACATAAAGGATTCTACACTATTACCGGATTCTTGGTTAGGATCAATAATAAGCCCAATTTTCAAACCGGGCGACAGGAAACTCCCAAACAACTACCGGCTTATTGCCCTCATTGATGTGGAGGCAAAGTATTTCGCAGGAACCATATTGGAGGAGTTAACATCATGGGCATTCGAAAACTCTATTATCCCAATTAACCAAACAGGTTTCTGCCGGGGCCAAGGGACTACAACAAACATCATGGCACTGACCTTATTAATGGACGCAGCAAAAGAGGCCAAATCCCCTCTATTCCTCTGTTTCATCGACTATACTGCCGCCTTCGACCACGTTGACCGCCCCAAGCTCTGGCGGAAACAGGAATATTGGAAAATACCGAAATCGCTTCTGGACCAGCTAAAACTACTGCATACAAATACCTGGATCAAGGTCAAACTAGGAGCTGGAACGCACCTTTCTAAACAAATTCCGACCACAAAAGGGCTAAAGCAAGGCTGCGTTCTAGCCCCGCTTTTATTCAATCTTTTCCTTGCAGACCTGCCGGGAGAACTCGACAAATGTGCCTCCCATGCCCCAAAACTGGGGAAAATACCGCTGTCAAATTTGCTGTACGCGGATGATTTGGTACTGATAAGCCGGACCCCTATCGGCCTTCAACATCTTTTAAATGCAACCTACACCTTCTCAGAAAGGAATTCCCTGCAAATACATTTTTTAAAAACTAAGATCATGGCAGTAAATTACTTAAAAAAGAAAAAGATCAATTGGCACCTAAACGGACAAGAGTTGGACTTGGTAACCAACTATAAGTATTTGGGAATACTAATGGACCATAAAAACACGTTCAAGCCCCAACTGGAGTCCCTGCGGGGGAAGGGAACTGCGACGTACCTGGCGATAAAATCAATAAAGGACAAACTGCCCGACTTAACGCTTGACCCCTTGCTGCAGGTACTGCGCGCAAAGCTGCAGCCGACTCTTACGTACGGGAGTGAATCCCTTCAAGGAAAGGACGCCGCAATACTGGACACAGTGATAGCCAACTCGTATAGAGCAATCTTCAACTTGCCAAAATACGTTTCTCCAGCGCAAATACGGCTGGAATTTGGCCTTCTAAAACAAACGCTGGAAAGAAGGAGCGCGTACGTAATCAGCTGGCATAAGATCCGCAGCGCGGAGGTTGGATCCTTAAGCTTCAATCTCTGGGAAGAGCTACTCCGCCACAGAAAATCCTCAGCCAGGGACTACTTGTTTGATTCACTTAAAGAATTGGGACTGTCAGATCTTTGGGGCACCCCTATCGACCTTTCGCCTTTTAAAAAAAATCGTGAAAAAATCAACACAAATTATATCCACCATTGAGGACAAGGAGGCACTTGCTAAAAGAGCACATGGCTGGATAACGCTTAGTGACTACGGAATATTGCAACCTCAATCTTATCTTAAAACCGGAGTCAAAATAAAGACGAAAGAAAAGTTTTTAAAGCTACGCCTCGGAGTAATCCCGATTACCCCTCATCTGCCGCCTTGGGAAAGGAAAAACAGCCTGCAGTTCTGCCGCTTATGTGGAGTGGCAAGGAAGACATTATTCATGTTGTCTGTATTTGCCCTAACTTAAAGGATATCAGGAATAGCCTGTTACGCCCATCTTTTAAGCTCCACGGGATTCGAACCTGCAGGCAGGCTTACAGTAAAACTGTGCTTTAATCTAGTCGAGACAAAACTAAAATGCCGACTTACAAAGTTCTTCGACTTAGTAACAAAAAGGCACAAGAGCATGCTGTGCGTGGACCAACAAAATATAACCTGAGCAGAAATTGCCCGATGGCAGCTTGAAACACCCAAATTTTTATCTATGGACTTCCAGCGTCTAAGTAATAATGGCATATCGTGGAAAAGAACAGCCTGCCTTTAGATCGATAACGTCAGCACTAGCTCCACCTTGGGAAGTCTCCCAAAAAACGTCACAACATTCTTTACTTGATTAGTACAATTGTAAACAAGTTGAAGAGCGAGGTTTAGGACATCCGCGACTAGGACTTAGATAGAGAAGCACAGGCACTTTAAAGACTAGCCCACTCAAGGAACTCTATCTAACTTCTTGGGCTATGAGACATTAGCACCTTATGAACTATTGATGAACTCTGTACCAAATTGCGTAGTTTAATATAATACTTAAGGAAGGCCTTTTTAATTTTACCCTGATTCTGTAAAGCTGTTGCCCAGACTAGGTCAATTACACACTGTTTACCGCTCTAGAAGCACAAGCACTTTGCAATCCACTAGATTAAGAACAACTTCAAATTGTTTGTCTGACCTTGATGCATTTGCACTTTATCACCTACTGATGATTACAATTGAACTGTGTAATTTTAAGAATTCGCTTAAATGAATTTTAATATTGTTTTATTGTTGTAAAGGTTTTAATTAATCATGTACAATAAACTTACTACTACTAGATTATACCAAAAGTAACTTTGATGGGGGGGGGATGACTTCAATGTAACTCCTTGAAGTGCACAGGTCCTTCTTTCAATCCAGCCCTGTCTGTCAGGCTATATTTGGGGGGTAAATCAGCCCTTTGGGGACAGAACACTACCTATTCAGTGAAGTGTTAGCCCTCCTTCCATCCTTCCATCCTGCCCTGGCAGGGCCATCAGAATGCAGATGTATATAGATGGGTACTCACACACACACACACACCTATCCTTCCTGTGTTTGTGCCTGTCTAGAGAGAATGCACAAAGTGTAGCTCTCACCTACTCCAGACATGTACTGGAGACAGGCTGCAAGTCACACAGAGCACTAAATGTAGAGAAATCTCCTCTTTCTAAAAGTGGCATTATAAAAGAGAAATGTTAAATTGAACTTCACCGGTATGGAGCATTTATCATTACCATTCCAAAGGTATAAAACATGAAGTAGCTACTCCTTTCTGATCAGGAATTACCACTTAAAAGCGTATAAGGGAATTCTCAATACTAACCTAAGATAGGAGTAGGCCTCACAGTAGCGAAAAATGAATTTAGCTGTTTCTCACTACCAGGACATGCAAAACATAAAAGTACATGGCCTACCTTTTACTTACATTGCACCCTGCCATTAGGGCTTACTAGGGCCTACCTTAGAGGTGACTTGTATGTAGTAAATGGGAATGGTTTTAAATGCCAAGTAGAAGAGGCACTAAACTGCACACACAGGCACTGCAGTGGCAGGCCTGAGACAGGTTTGAAGGGCTACTTCTGTGGGTGGCACAATCAGTGCTGCAGGCCACTAGCAGCATTTAACTTACAAGCCCTGGGTATGTGGTATACCACTTTATAAGGGACTTACAAGTGAATTAAATATTCCAATCATGTATACACCAATTACACATGTTTAGGGAAGAAGCATGTGCACATTAGCACTGATTATTAGTGGTAAAGTTCTCAGAGTCCTAAGGCCAACAAAAAGATTCAGCAAAACATGGAGGTAAAAAGCAAAAAGATTGGGGGAAGACCAGCCTAAGGATGCCAGGTCTAACAGCTGCGTTGCTTATAAGAATGGCACTTTCTACTCGCCTAATGTAACCTCAAAGTGATGGGGGAGGTGGCAGGAGATGCGGAAGAGAAGGACCAAGGGGAACTAAAAGAGGGATGGAATGGAGGGGACGAGGTAGGTCTGTGGCTGGAGCATCCTTCCCAAAACACTAATATCTCCCTGGGGACAGCAATAGTGCATTGTGGGTAGAGAGGCTGAGGTGACTGGTTAGCAGGGAGCGAAGTGGAGAGGTAATGTGGGTATGAAGAGCAGCTGAGGGGAGAAGGTAGAAGTCCGAGGATGATGTGAGTTGACGGAGGGTTAGAAATCATGTTACACTGTTTAAGAGATGCTACGGTGGAACGGAGCACCACTGAAAGACAGGGGACTCCCCTCCCCAGTATCCACAATCAAATTGGCCACACTCAGAAGTTTGTACATTCTGTGCTGGCTTTGACTGGCAGGTTCAATGCATCAGAGCATGCAACTAAGGCTCAGCAAAAGAGAGTCGCCTGGACACCCAAAAGCAAGTGGGTGACCAGAGATTCTTAGTGGCGCCTGAGGTGTGGAACATCCTGTCCAGCTAAATTCCCCCTAACGATCACCGATGCATTTCAGTTAGAGGCCAAAGACCCTTCTAGTTCATGAATTCAGCTTCACTCCCTCTTTCTCTACCCTTCCACCATGAATGCTATCTTCATATTGCCTGTATTTTACATATAATACGCAGGTATAAATATGCCTCACCTGATTGTTGCATGATATGCTTCATAAATCCCTACTGGATACTGTCAATAACAGCACCTGCCCAGCTACATCACCAGAAAGACAAGGACCTGAGCGCTGTAACCCTGTCATACACAACTCTGATCAGGCGATCAAAACTGACCAGTACAGTACAAATCACATAACTAGTCAGGGGCGTAGCGTCAGGGGGTGTTTGAGGTGTTACAACCCCCTAATAAATGTATTTTGTGATAAATAGTTGAGTACAGGTGCTTTCAGTCAGGTATGGTGAGGTGTCTGATTTAACTAGGAATTTTTACACACACAGACTAAAAATGTACACACACACTCTCCGTCTCCGTTTATAGAATTTAAAAAATGTTGGATATTTCACAAAATAATGTGGTTTTTCTCACATAGTACCCCTATCAATCCACATAGCTCTCCCTTTTCACTTCCCCTTAAGTCCCTCACAGGCCCCCTGCTTGTCACATAGTGTATTTTAACATTATGGGGTATATTTATTAAGATTTTGTGCTGTGTTTTCATCACAAAAGTGACGCAAAATCATTTTTCCCCAATTTACTTTCCAGTGCAAAACTTGTTTTGTGCTGAAAATTCACTTTAAAATAATGCAAAAAAGCACATAGCACTGCTTTGCATTACTTAGCGCCAAGGGGGCGTTACATGGGTTGTGCATGGGCATTTCCATGCAGCCACCCCTGGTTTTTGATGCAAAACTCTATTTACTAAAAAAGTAGACATAGTTTGGCATCAAAAAATAACGCCCATTTCAAATAGGCACCATCAATGAGAAATGGTTTTATTTCTCCTTTCTTTTCCAACTTTGCATGTGCGCTGCACTGTACAGCACACATACAAAGTGGAAAAAGTTAGTCTAAGCATTGTATTTTGTACTGGAAGGGTACCCATCCAGTACAAAACCTATACTAGACTCGCACAGCCACCCTTAAACTATGGTGCAAAGGTGTGTGTGTGTGGCTCACGGCTACCTGGTTGTGCGCCGGCGCTATGGAGATGGGAGGACAGTGCCATATCACTGTAAATATGGCGCTCTCCTTCTCTCTCCTTGTCACGCAGCTCAGCATTTTTGGCTGCTGCGCTGCCTGAGAATTTGGGAACTAGACCCCTAAATGCTAGCGTGATTGTTGGGAAATCTTAAACGCCTCCCCAATCTTACTGACCAATCTACGCCCCTGCAACTAGGCTAAATTGGCACCTACAAGGGACGAAAAAACGTTGCATGTGCAACATAAGCAACAACAAAAAAAGGGCAGTTTCCAGGGAAAGAATGGGAGCAGCGTGCGAGGAGGACAGGCAGACTAAGGGGCATGAGAACAGGCAGTGTGAAGGAAATGATTGGGCGAAATTTGCACAGAGGGGCTTAGGAGGAGCTGGCAGTGGCACAGATGGGGGGCAGGGCAAGAGCACTGCGCAGCTATGAGGGTGGGAAGGTCGGGGACAGGGAGAACGTTGGAAGCAGTGTACCGAGAAAGGAAACAGCCGAGTGTAGTGGATAACGAAGAATTATAGATTGATTATGCAGGGGGAAGAGTAGGTTTCGGGGTGCAGTGAAGGATCGAGGAATTGTTGGGGAGCAGCGTGTAGAGAAACGTATGGGTAACATTTTAAGCCACCTAGAGTGTACAGTGTATGAAGACTGAGCTGGGGCACTGTAAAAGGAGGGGACACAGTGTGCAACGGAAGGGTGGGTGGAGTGTGTATGGAAAAAAGACGCCTGGGGCTGGGTGGGGTGCCGAGGGAGGGTTCACTCATTGTGCAGCTGTGACTAAGAGTTGTGCTGCGCAGGGAGCGAAGAGGGGTGCGGTGTGTAGAGCGCACGAAGGGGAGCAGTGCACATGGAGGGGGCGGTGTTTTAGGGAGGTAGGGGCACAATGGGGCAGTTTGTGCAAGGAAGAGAGGAGGTTAACGGCTGGCTGACGTCTGTATGGTATGGGAGGGGGCGACCTCGGGTGCTACAGCGTGGACGCGCACCCGGGCACAGGGACGGACAGAGCGGATGGGGCGTCTATCCAGAGAGGGAACAGCTCGGGAAGCTCCACGCCCAGCCCACTACGGGGTCTGCCGCACCACTTTAAACAGAAGGAAAGGGAGTCCTGTCACAAGAGCCGCTCACATCCGGTCTTGGTGCGTCTCTCCTCAGCCCGGGAATGTCAGGAATGTATGAGCCGGGACAATGGATGACCCGAGTGGGGAGGGAGCTGCTATCCTCAATATACAAGCTCATGCTTTACTCCTCGGCTTCCCCCTCCAAAAAGTGAACATAAACAACGAGCTGTACACCACAATGGAACCGCCTCCCCTCCCCAAGCAAACGTTTTAACAACAGATAATATCTCGGCGATGCAACCCCGCTTCCCCCGTCCACCTTTTGATTTGGATCAGTCCTTGACACGTGGGCGGGTCGATCCTCCGGAGCCCGAGCGGTGCATGTAGCCAGTCAAAGGTGGTGTTGGGGATCCGAGGTTCCCTCAGCCTTTAACTTTAAGGGCTCCCGGGGAACAGTACACACGTTAATAAGAGCAACAGAACATAACTTAAAAAGTTATCTTCATACACTAAAAAAATAGAAAAAAAAGAACAGACATATTCGCTCGGACATTTTTTCTTTCAGTTATGTGTAAATAAAAATATTTTAAAATGCATTTGGGATTTGATTTCAAATTGCAAACTGTACCTCTTATACTGCAAAACTATTTGAAAAGCGCGATAAACATTAAAATAAACAAAGTGTTTGTAATAACTTTGCAGAATTCACGCGCTTTGAGGTTTTTTAAGTGAAATAGAATCTGAACTGTTTTGGAAAAGTTTGTCGATTCTCTTTTTAATAACTAGCATGCTTTTATTAGAACTTGTTTTAAGCAGAACACAACAAAAACAGATCTCCTTTGTTTGGAATGAAACACTCGAGTCAATAAAAATTGTAAACTTTTAAATAATGAATCCGTTTACCTTTGAAAATTTACAGAGAAGCCTTTGGGATATACGCAGAAATATTTCGAAAGGCACGCATGTGAATGTTAATAATGTAGCTAAATGATTTAAATAAAAAAATGTACATCATTTTCTTAAAGATGTGCTGAAAAAACAACACTAATTAAAGTTAATTAATTTGTTTCAATGAACAAGCTGAATTATTTTCAGACGTATAGTTTTAGTGAATTACTACACTCTTAAAGTACATACATCATTAGATGATTTCTTGGCATTGGTAATATTTTTTTTTTAAAAAGCGACACTTGCATGCCTCGTGTATGACACTTTAGAGTCACACCTTATCAAAAGCAGAAATGTAGTGCAAAGCTGAGACGTACTGTTCTGTTTTCCCATTACATTGAATACATATGGTTTGTGTTTGTAATGAAAGTATCAAACCTATAAGTATACCATAATACTCTGGGGGGAAAAAAGCATGGAATATAGAACAGTCCTGCTTTACGCTTGTAATCGAATGTTTAATTTGTTTTCCCAATTGGAAATGCAGAAATACAAGTACCGAAAATAAAGTGAAAAAAAGAGTTGATAATATATTTATAAACAACTCGGTATAACTCTAGTTCTCCGTTTACATTTGTCTCAGTGCATATGTTCTTAAATACTGTAAATGAAAACGTTGTATAAACCACGTCGTCTGTTTATTTTTAAGTTTCATTTTCAAAGAACTTCTCTCAGTTGCATTATTTTAGAGGGCCTTTAACATTGCAGTTATGCAATTGATCCTTTTCAATGAAACCTTTTTTTCTTTAAAAAAAATGTTTGATGTGCACTTTCGTATTTTCATAGCCTAAATATTATAATTGTTGGAACCAATAAGCACCAGTGTTCTGTGCTAAAGAAATAGTGCCACTTCTGTACCAAGGGTTTTGACGACGAAACACAAATAGTACAAAAAGTGTAAACATTTTCATTTTGGGCTCTCCCTTTCAAAGCAACATTTACAGCATTTTTTAATAAAACACGTGAAAACTTGCAGAAATCTTTACAGACAGTATCTCTTTTTGTTTTTATTTGTAACCCCTCTTCATAGTGGGTGTTGTGACAACTGTTGCATCTAGCTAGTGCTGTGAAGCTCGACCGATACGAGCTAAGAGACAGCGAGCTATAAAAACACGAGCAGCATGTGTGACAGTCGGTAACCTGTCCTGTGATTCTGCAGACCACATGCGTCACTGCCTGCTTCAAACCTGCCGCATGTACTCCAGGTAGAATACGGCTGGCACGTGGGCCTCCCTCCATCTTGTTTAGCTGCTTGAGGCAGCCAATTGGCTACAGTGATGTGACTTCTCCCTCCGCCCGCGACCTGCCGGTCTGGTTGAACTTAAAACTTAAAGGCACATTTTTTTAGAATTTACCTCAGTCTAATTCTGTTTTTCCCTTCCTTTGCTTTTTTCAAACCCTCTCTAAATTGTCTGTGTTGTATGTGAATACACCGTTGACCCTGGGACTGGGTTTGCAAAGTCCGAATACTGTAAACAAACAAATGGGCAGTATAAAGAATACGAATTACACAGGAATATTATCATTTTTAAAATCAGTACTATTTTGAGACTATCGCGGAACCGTAATAAATTCGAACCCTAACCCCTAAGTGTGGTGAAGGATTTTTTTTTTAGAATGTTGACATCTTTACACATTAAATATTTTTAGTAGAAAACCTGTAAAAAAAAAAAAAGGGCGAGGGGGGAGAAGTCTTAGATGTCAAGTTAGCTCAGTGGGTTAATGTTACTATCGCAAACCTGGAAGCAATATGTATGGGCAACCCCTGCAGACCTCACTCATAGTTTCATCCTTAAAAGATCAATAAAATAGCTACCGACGAGTTTTGTTTTAAAAAAAACTGACAGAAGCCTTTAAAAACTAGCAGTGCAGAGAAATATTACAACACCTATTGGCACAGCAGTACGTAGCAGGGATGGCAAACTCGAGGCAGCGTCGGGTCCTCGGCATCACAGCTATCCTGCATAAGACAGACCTCTCCTGGTCACAAAGGGAGAGAAAGCAAAAATCGCACTATTACGTCCATTCCAGACCTAGAAAAGTTGGTGAACAGGGGGTGGCTTCTTTGTAGGCTGAAGTTGCACAGAGCTGTGTGTAGCCATTGCAGCACTTTGACCACAACAGCTTTATTTTTATGTAGTTCTTAATAGCGGGGGCAGTCAGTTTCTAAGCATTGCCAAATTTATCATAAAGTGATTTATTCCGGATCACACCGTGATAACAAGTCGGCAAGCCTGGATTGGAACTCGCTGCTTGCTGCTTCTGCAGGCAATAACGTCATCAACAGAGACCACATTTCCTCCCGTGAAAAAGATATTTGACATTCAAGTCACCTGGAAACTGGTTTAGATCCGGGGGCTTACTGGGAGCGGAACTGTAAGCACGTGCAGGGTTTTTGTCTGTGAAAAGGACAGGGGAGGCGAACTGGGGTGTCCCTCCCCCAAGGGGAAGCAGTCAAATCCCTGAAAAAATCAAGGTAAGACGTCACATTATTTTTTTCTAAATTCTATGCCTAACGTAATCAAACTGCACTCAGTGTATTTTATGTATTGGCAATTTGTCAACATTCCTGAATGTGGCTGTCGAGCACACTGAAGCATGGAGGGTCTGTGCCCAAGGACGTCACGCGGGCTTCCGCAGCCCCCTGCGTTGCAGGGAGGGGGTGACCCTTCGGGGGGACTCGATTGAGACCAAGCTCAATGAATATTGGTGAGGTATGGCAAACTCGGGAGCCCCTTCTTGCGGGGGGTTGCTGGCCAGTGATGTCACCTCACCAAAGGGGATATGTGACAGTGTGTGTTTGAAAAGACCACAAATGCTGCCAGAACAAAATCATTGGAATGACCCTTTTATGGTTTATTCACATTATAAACTGTTACGAGATTTATTAATGGGGGCGCTGCAGCGCTTCCTGCACCCCTAGCTTCAGTGCCACGAGTGGGTCTGCGCGTCCCGTTGTCTGTGCCTCCCTACTCCTCACCCACATTTCCCGTCAGCCTCTCTGTGCCCTGATGCAAGAATATTTGCCCCGCCCACATCTTGCCGTGGCCGTCTTGGCGCGTGTGGGCACCTAAGAGCAGGTGACCTAGGTCATATGAGTAAAGGGATAGAAGTGAGCTCGCGCTAGGTTACTCAGCACCTGAAGTAGTAGCTTAATGTGCGAAGAGTTACTGCGCAGGTACCCGCTGCTCGGCCTAATGTATCAAGAAACTGAGTTGACAGTACTTAAAACAAGCATTGTCAAAGCCAGTAGGTCTTGTGTTAACTGCCACCCTTTTGGCTTTGTCAGTGCTTGTTTTGTTTTCACATGTTTTTTGCAACTTTATTGTTGGGAGATCAGCCGGGCCCTCCCCAGTCTAAAAAAAATCATTGGCTAAAAGCAGAAATAGTTTCTGATTTCAAAATGCACACATTGGCAAAGTAGTCGCTGTCACCGAAGGGAACTACATTGTGTGTGGATGTTATTTTTTTGAATGGGAAGAATGTGGTCACCTGAGGTAAAACATTACCCCAAGCTGTATGCTGTAGCAGGCGTAAAAAAATGTTAATGACTCGATAACAGATCAATAAATGAAGAAGGCCTGCTGAAGGCCCTATAAGTAAGTATATCACACATATTGTTTCTAATTTCAGTAAGATCAAAAGGTCTTGGCTAACGCCAGACCTAATTCTGTTTATATGAAGTACTGTCAGATGTTGTCTGCTGTGTCTATGGCCCTGTATCCGTAGCATTGTTCATTACTCCTTTGTTATGATGCTCTCGCTGACTGTCAATCAATCAATCAATCAATCAATCACAGAATTTGTAAAGCGCACTACTTACCCGTGAGGGTCTCAAGGCGCTAGGGAAAAAAGAAAAAAAGGGGGGGGGGGTGCCTTCTTCAAATACAAAAGATTAGACCATTTCGAAAAATCTGCAGAAAATGTCCAAGATGTCCCCAATCCACAGGAAATTCCAAAATCTGAGACTAGTGGAAACAGAGGGAAAGTCTTGTGGGTGGTGTGGCCGTCCCCGAAACACTGATATCTCACTGAAGGGCATTACGAGCATCTGGTCTAGGCGTGTGACTGGAAGGAAACGGAAAGAGAAGAGAGGTATTGGGAAGTGGGAACCAAGAGGTAAAGGGTAGAAACTGTGTGGGA
Organism: Calotriton arnoldi; assembly: GCA_963921515.1. Lineage (NCBI taxonomy): Eukaryota > Metazoa > Chordata > Amphibia > Caudata > Salamandridae > Calotriton > Calotriton arnoldi. Next base: position 431,734 of record CAWUFW010001438.1, read on the forward strand.
GGGCCGACTATGGGGGAGAGTTCAGAATCATGGTGAACTGATGGAGAGACTAAAGCAGTCGAGAGAGGCCCCTTGGGAGCCTGGAAACAGTGTCCAGATGGGAGGGGGCTGTCTGCAGACGGATCAGTCGCGCCGCCCGCCTCTAATCCATGCTTTTACCAGTCTGCCCACAGCAGAAAGGCTGCTGGTTGCCGTACAAATAACTAGATTGAAATAGCAAGTGGGTGATCCGTACACCTTCGAGAGAGACACACCCACCCCCTCTCTCTTTCTATTTGTGGGGAGCTGTCGACTATGGAACTGAGGAGCCAGGTTCTAGTCTCGGCGCAGGCTCAACATCCTGTGATTCTGGGCAAATCACTTCCATCTTTCAGTGACTATAAAATGAATGTGACCTTGTGTAACGGAACTGGTGCTCAGGTAAAGCGCTCCGATGCACTTAGGCAGAATTCACACTATGCAACACTGCAGCAATAATATTAATAAATAGGGTGGAAAATCATCAAACTAGTGCTAGAAGAGACAGCACATCGCATCGCATCACAGGACGTCATCACATCTCAACACAATTGCACAACATTTGAGAAAGTGTAGCAAAATATAGCATCGAATTCTACACCTGAATCCTCACAAGAGGTTGGAAAGTGCTCGGTGCCAGTACAGTGCACTGCTCTTTCCTTGCAGTGCTGTGGTCTGTTATTTCACCCGCTGTGTGTGTGGTATGTTGTTTCAGTGTTCGTGATGGCTCAGAGCAGCCTTCATCGTCTGCTGTTGGAGTTGCAAGTGCACTGCATGGGATGGCTGCTGCAGTAATCAGTCTGTCATTGCAGGTTTCTGGATCTATGTTTTCAGAGTTGTTTGGCTGTCTTTGCTGCGTTGGTGATCCAGCACCATACTTTTCGTTTATTGCCGTTGCAGTGTATTTGTTTGGTTTTATGCATTGCTTGGTTTCTGCCATTGCAGTGTGATTGTTTGGTTTTATGCATTGCTTGGGTTCTGCCATTGCAGTGTGATTGTTTGGTTTTATGCATTGCTTGGGTTCTGCCATTGCAGTGTATTTGTTTTGTTTTATGCATTGCTTGGGTTCTGCCATTGCAGTGTATTTGTTTTGTTTTATGCATTGCTTGGTTTCTGCCATTGCAGTGTATTTGTTTTGGTTTTATGCATTGCTTGGGTTCCGCCATTGCAGTGTATTTGTTTTGTTTTATGCATTGCTTGGTTTCTGCCATTGCAGTGTATTTGTTTTGTTTTATGCATTGCTTGGTTTCTGCCTTTGCAGTGTATTTGTTTTGTTTTATGCATTGCTTGGGTTCTGCCATTGCAGTGTATTTGTTTGGTTTTATCCACTTCTTGGGTTCTGCCATTGCAGTGTATGTGTTTTGTTTTATGCATTGCTTGGCTTCTGCCATTGCAGTGTATTTGTTTGGTTTTATGCATTGCTTGGTTTCTGCCTTTGCAGTGTATTTGTTTGGTTCTATGCATTGCTTGGGTTCTGCCATTGCAGTGTATTTGTTTGGTTTTATCCACTTCTTGGGTTCAGCCATTGCAGTGTATGTGTTTTGTTTTATGCATTGCTTGGGTTCTGCCATTGCAGTGTATTTGTTTGGTTTTATGCATTGCTTGGTTTCTGCCATTGCAGTGTATTTGTTTAGTTTTATGCATTGCTTGGTTTCTGCCATTGCAGTGTATTTGTTTTGGTTTTATGCATCGCTTGGGTTCTGCCATTGCTGTGTATTTGTTTTGTTTTATGCATTGCTTGGGTTCTGTCGTTGCAGTTTTTGCGTTCAGTGTTTGAAGTGTCGGTGATGTGCCTGATGCAGTTTTAGGTTCTGCCATAGCAATGTTAGCGATATGTTATTACAGTGCCCATGATCTGCAATTGCAGTTTCTGTTATCTGCAGTTGCAGTGTTTCTGATACTGTGGTCATTATCTGGTATTGCATAGCTCGTGATGCTGCATTACAAAGTTTGCGATCTAGAATTGCCGTATTCATGATCTGCTGTCTTGTTTTTTGTCTGTTTTGTCTGTTGCAGTGTTCTTGTACTGTCTCTGCAGTATCTGTGTTCGATGATTGCAGCAGTCGTGATGTGACTTTGCAGATTTCTATATCTGGCTTTGCAGGTGTTTTTTTACTTGGCACTGCAGTATTTGTGATTTGTCTTTGGAATGGTAATGATCAAGCGTTGTGTTGTTTGAATGTTTTTGGTTTATCGCCGCAGTGTTTGTGGTCTTGGTAGAGCTATTTCACTGTTGATATTGTGTCATTGTTCTGTACCACTGCAATGTTAATGACCGGGCTTTCCAGTGTTCATGATAGTCCCTTGCAGTGTTCGTGATCTGCCATTGTAGTGCTTTTGGTTTGTTTTTGCAGTGTTAGTGTTTTTTATTGCAGCGTTCATGTTCTGTAATTGCTCTGTCGTTGCAGTGTCCCCAATGTCTCACTTCAATGTTCATCTGTAGAAAAGGAATTGAGTGGAAAAAAATGCAAAATACCTATGGTGGGCTTACCAAGAACTTACAGTGGGCTTAAATCCCCCCATTGATTGCCATTGGTTGGCTTTATTGACACCGTCATTTCCCTGCTTTTTAATTAGTGGCTTTTCTTGTCTGTCTTGGTCCATCTGGTCTCTCCCCTGGAGCATAGCCTCTTCACCATCCTTTTGATTGGCTGACTTGTGTTCTTCAACCGCTTACTTTTAGGGACCTACTTTTTAGATCTGGATTGACAGCGCAGCTGTCGCCAGATGTAATGTGAAAAATATCAAAAAGAGCTTTCAGCTGCACTACAGAGAGGATGGCTTTGGCTCCGGCCTTGTTGTTAGGAAGGAGTACTTGTTATGATTGGGCAGAAGTTGTGTGCTTCCACAGAAAAAAGGGCTTCCTCTCCATGCAACTGTGATTATTTTATTTATCCAGCTGCCTGAGCCAGCCGCAGTATGGCTGCCAGAGCATGAACTTTCAGGCGCACACACCTGACATTATAATGCTGTTAAAGTGTCTTAAATAACGAAATAATTTACAGTGTTCGTTTTTCTCTGGTAGCAGTACAGATGGGAGGAGGGCAGTCATGAGTAATGTACTGCAGTCCTAGGACTCTTCCCTTCCATTATTAACTTTAGACTTCAGAGTGCAGGTTTGTGTATGAGAGCAGTATGGGAAGTCCAGGGCTACATAAATCTACTCAGATTTGTAGGTCTTCTTTGACAGTGTAACTGCCACCTTACTTTATGCCATCAACTAAAAAGAGCTTTCTGACTACTACTGAGAGAGGTGCTTAAGCTCCACCCACCTGCTGGTTGCCCTGAGTGCGGCATCTGATTGAGCCAACTTTGTGTCCACTAAAAAGACTGCTTGTATTGCACTTTTTAGCTTGTAGCAAAGCTTATGCCCAATACATCAGAAGCGACTTTTTCTGGGACAAGCCAATCAGTGGCGTAACAAAGGCCCCCGCAGCCCCTGCAGTGCAGGGGTTCCCCCGCAGTTCGGGGTGCCCGAGCTCTAAGGGGTCTCCTCAAGGCAGTACCCTGGCCTGAGAGATCCTGAGTAAGTCGGGAAGGGGGCCCCTCCATGCACTTTGCAGGAGGGCCCCCTCAAGTTTCGTTACGCCACTGAAGCCAATGATCCTGGGCATATTTATTGTAAAAAGCCTATATTAAAGTCAATAGGCATTTAAGTGTGGATTGTTATTACTCTATATTAAAGTCCACCGATACGTATTTTCTTACATGGATTTTCACAGATTACTGTGGTACTCAATGGTTTTGCTGTTGGTTACCCCGTGTGAAAAACCCTGGAAACAGAAGTTTGTTCTGTGAGAATCCTTGTTAGCCCGGCTTAGGCCAGCTAGTATTTTGCTTAGCCAACTGTAATCTTTTATACCTTTCTGATTTTATGACAGCGTGTCTGATGGTTGACTTGCGGAAAAATGCATGCTCAGTACAGCAGGCCTGGGATGGTTATGGTGACAACCTATAGTAACAGCTATAAACTTGACTGGTGTGCAGGGAAATGATATACCAGATGCCGTAGGTTTGGCCGGGTTATTATGAAAAGTTATTGCAAAGGCAGTAGGCCTTGCTTTTTTATTTTCCTCTAACCGTGCATTGTTATCACATTATGTTACAGGCCATAGAAAGTTATTTTGTTACAAGTAATCTCACAGAATACCATAGTAGGCAAGGGTTTTGATGTTGGTCATCCACTCTGACAAACCCTGGCAGTAGAGTTTCACTGGGATGATTCTTGTTTGGCCCTGTTGAGAGGGGTTGTATATAGTTTTGCCAACTGTAAATTTGTACATATTTGTAATTTTATAAATGTATGCCTGATGGTTGGGAGCTTATGCGCACCGCAGTAGGCCTGTGCTGAATATAGTGTCATTCCATTGGTAGAGACTGGAGGCCTTGTTGGTTCCCTGAAAAAAGTGATGTCAGATTCCTTAGGTGTGATCTGTTTATAATGAAAAGTCATGGCAAAGCAAATAGGTCGTACTTGTTTATTGTGAAAGAATGCGTTAAAGGCAAAAGACTTCAAGGGTGGATTGTTTTTGCCTCAAGCCCGTAGACAGGTGTTTTGTTACATGGAAACTCACAGATTACTGTAGTAGGCAAGGATTTTGGCATTGGTGACCCACCCAAACAAACCGTGGGGATAGAGGATTTGCACTATGTTAATCCTTATTAGGCTCTATAAGTAAAGATTTTATATTGTTTTGGCCACTGTATTTTGTACATGTTTGTAATTTTATTATGTAAAACCTGATGGTTGCCTTGTGGGAACGCTTATGCCCCACACAGTAGGTCTGAGCTGGTTAGGGTGACAAGTCAATGATAAAGGTTTAAAACTTCATTGTTTATAATGAAATGTTACAATAAAGGCAGTAGGCCTCACATATTGCTTGTGAAAATCTTATCTTAAAGTCAATAAGCATTTAGGGGTTGATTGTTATTAGTCAATCCTACACAAAGGTATTTTGTTATAAAAAATGTCACAGATTACCTTTGTAGGGAAGGATTTTGCTGTTGGTACCTCTTCTGACAAAACCTAGGGGAGAACATTTGCACCAATAGCTGTTGCTAGAGTATCTTCTTAGTTGTCTGCCAGGATCTTGTAATAAAAAAATATACATACATCGATACATATAAATATATATATATCTACATAGATACATAGAGGGTCTTTGGATCAGCTCTGATCTGCCATTAGTCTGTCCGAGTGTCATTTACACTCTGCTTCCATCCATAACAGCAAACTGCATGGAGTAAAGGTTTAGTCCACATTGGCTCTCTTGCCTTGTGAATGAAGGCATTTTCTGATCATTTTGTAAATCCACCTTAAAATGAATGTGCTTAAATATCAGGGCTGGTTGACTAGGCCTTTAGTTTTCAATTTTCTCCTTTTACATTTACCATTCCTTTTCTTTGGTTCTCCTCTTTTTATTTTAATGTTTCTTAAGAGGATACTACAGCTCTACAGGCAGTGCTACCGGGTTGCTTGCTTGCCGCTCATTTAATCTGCAGTGGACCACATCCCACATGGCTACTTCCTCTAAACCAGGAGACCATTATGGAATGTTGTTGTCCAAAGTGTATCATTGTTTACCCATTCCAAGATGGCCAACAAATTGGTTCTAAATTTTGTGGCCATGCTGTAACTTTAAAATAAAAATATACTGTTTACAATACCTCTGCAAGATTGACACCAGCTGTTATGTTTAATTTTGTTAATGCAAGCTTACTTGTGCAGGGTTTAAATGGCAGCATGTTTTCTTTTTTTCTACTTGTTTCTTTTAATTTATCTTACGTATCTTGTTGAGTTTGTCTGTTTTATTGCGGTTGTGTCAGAGAGTGGATGCAAGAGTGAGTCAGTGGATAGTTGAATAGCTGCATGAGTGCAAAGATGAGTGACAAACGTCATGTACGATGATTTATTGAATGTCTAAATCTGTCAATGACATCAAAGGCACTTTCATTCATAAGCTAGATCAATTGGCATTGCCAATGCTTGTTTTTCTTTGTTATTCATCACTCCAAGAGAGTCCGTGTGTTTTGCAGCTCTCTTCCTCATGTGCAGCATCCCCTTCAGATATCCACCGCCGCATTGTGTTGCTTCCCATTCCTTCAAGTTTGTCTGTAAAAGCACTACAACAGGGATACTTTTGCTGGGGTAAGACTGAAGTGCAGATGTATAGGGTTATTTTTGTTCTATCTCCTGCATTCCACATCTTACATCAAAGCACAAGCATTGGTGCAGACAAGCTTTTATGACGCTGTAATATCCAGCTCAGATGGGTAAATACAAAAAAAATGCTGCCAACGTAATATCGTTGGTGCAGACTTGCATGATGACGCATTTGCACACATGCATAATAACGTGGCCACTGGTGGCTGTGACATTGAGCCTTTTTTTCCTTTTGGCCATGCCGCCCAGCATAGGCAAGAAATGCTTTTTACCAATTCTGTACAGCATCACCAAAAGGCATAGGCAAAGCCAATAGTTCCCAAAGGCAAGACCTATTGGCCTTGTCAATGCTTGTTCTAAAAAAGTAACAACTGCTTTAGAGCCTGGAGGGGTTCGCAGAATGCTCCGTACCAAATTCAATTAAATGGAAAAGTGCCTATTTAGCCAGTCTTGTCAGCCTCAAGTAATCAATATATATGGGATAAAGTACCCCTTGCCATACATTATAAAGATATTGCACGTCACTGAGGAGTTCTGTGACTTTATATAGGAACAAGGCTGAATGTAGAGTTTCTTTATAAGGCGTAATATGCCAAAAAGTGTCACACTAAATTATGCTATTGGGCACCCTTACACCGAAAGAGTTAAATCAAGATGAGGAATTATATGTGCATTTACAATAAAAAAGAAAAATCATGGAACTCGGTAATTAGCTAAAATAGACACATTCATCATTAGAGGAAGATGAAAAGTGATACAATCCACTATAGGACTGATAAAATAACATGGAAATCTTATAAACTAAAATATATTAAAGGAAAAAAGAAACAAGCATTTCCAATGCAATAGGACTCGCATTTACGCGAGACCTATTGCATTGCAAACGGAGTGCGGGCGGGCGAGAAGGTACGGACTGCGGGAGGGGGAGGCACGGGAAGAAAATAGTGTTCACAGTATAAATAAAACATACTGTGCAACACTCGAAGTAAAGGGGCCATTAGCTATGGAAGGATACAAATGACGACATGCCCATCATAAGGAGGGACTAACAAGCCTAAAACCAATCGGAAGGCAGCATTTAGGAACTAAGCCAATGAAAAAGATGGGCGGAGAGTGGGCGGAGCTTCCACGGAGCTTCCACTCCATACTGAATACTGCATGCCTCGCAAAGCGAGCAGCGCATGTGTGCTGCCGCTATAGGCTGTACCTAAAAATGGTTAAAACATGAGTCAAGATTTAATGTTTCCCAAAAATTGGATTTCCTTAATAAAAGAATAAGAAAAAAGATGAGAAGGCCCACTGGAGGGCTTGAATCCATACAATATCGAGTCATGAGGAAGGAAAAGACATTAAGAAAAAGAGGAGAATGGCCACTGGAAGGCTTCAACATCGATCAAGTAATAAGAGCAAAAAGAAATACAAAAAAGTGAGTGAATACCGATGACAAAGGAAAAACAAAAAGCGCATAAGGTGCACCATAGCTACCAGAATGCACTGTGAAAAGTCGAAATGATGGCAATAAATAAAAGAAGGAAAGATAACAACAAACATATGTGAGAAGATAATGGTTGAAATATAAAAAAAGATGAATTCACACTTTTGAATGATACAGCCTTACTTCCTCTTGTGATGGTCATTTGCAAGAAAAATTACATTTGCACTGTAAACTGCGCACGTACGTCACTTTACACTGTAAAGTACGGAGCACTTTTTATGAAACCACAAACTGTGAGCTATAACTCCCGGCAGTGGAAAAAAGAGAGAATGAAAGGGATAGAGATGATGGAAAGGAGAACATGAATTGCACAATGCACTTTTCACGCAACTATGAACTGTAAACTGCAACTCCCTGCAGTGGAAAAAGTGAAAACGGAAGGGAGAGAGATTATGGAAAGGATATAAACATTGAGAAAAGACTCGAGTAATAGCCCGTGAACAAGGTCCGAAATGCGTTGGGAGTTTTTTGTCAAGTTATTTCGCAATGAAAAAAAAAACTAATTTATAATCCACTCATGAGTGCGATCTGCAAGTGCTACAACGGCAGCATATTTGAGCAGATTAACACGGCGTGGTCCAACCGTGGAACCACACCACCAATTATTAAGTGCACCATAACCGTTCGGAATGTTGGGGCCATTGGAAAAAAAATATATATATACACAGTGGCGTAGCAAGGGGGGGCGGCGGCGCAGAATTTATCGCCAGCACCCCCCCCTTTCCAGCGCGGCCACGGGCGGCAAAGGCAGGGACCGCCACGGGCGGCAGAGTGCCTAGCTACGCCACTGTATATATACATATATATGTATATATATATACACACACATGTATACACAGAAGGGCTTTGAGGCAATCCTCTTCATTCATTGGTCTGTCTATGTAACATTAACATTTTTACTTTCACCCCACTTTAGCATACAACATGGGGTAATGGGTCAGCTTACTTCAGCCACTGGCTCTACTGGAACTGAGAGTGATGCATTTTGCTTGGTAAAATGTGCACATCTATATGAGAATACATGTGCTTTAGTGCCAGGTTTGGTTTAAAACTCCCTTACTTTAGCATTCTCTCTTTTTAATACTGTTTTTTTAATGTATATTTTTTAGGGTCTGACAGCTTTCCAGACAGTGTTACTTGGCCACTCATTTACTGCTCTGTGGCTGATGTCAAATGCAGCATGCTGAATCCCGCACGGACACTACCTAAATAATGGGGGCTATAATTAAAGGCTATTGTGTATACATTATTATTTTTATTATTATTTTGAGTTTAATATAGCGCTACCTCGACTATCGTTTTTGTAACGTTTCACAATAACTGTCAAATTTAGAACCATTTTCACAGATGGCGACCTGCTGCAGTCTTAGGTGTTGTTTTAGATTTTGAATTGGCAAACATTTTTTCGTTTCTTTCTTATTCTCTGATTGTGTTCTTTGGCAGTACAGTTTTTCCTGCCTTTTTATACATTAGCTTATTATGTTTTAATATTGACACTTCTGAGACGACTTACAATTTGGAGCGTTTTCCCAATATTTTGACATATTGGGTTGTTTACTGCAGTCCTTTCTCTATTTTGGCGATGTACTGCATGCTGCAAGGTCAACATTGGCATCTTACCCTTAATGTCTATGCTCTCTTCATTGGTTCAGATATTTGTTTTGTTTTGATTGCCTCCCTTCCCAGTTGTGTGATCTTGTAATTAACATCCTTAATAGTCCACTTGGCTGAATATTATTTAAATCGAGTATGTGCCTGTCCTCCTTTATTCAATGCAGTCCACTATGCTGTGCTCCGTTTATCGCATCTTTTGCAACAAGCACCGCTCACCATGTTTGGTCAGGAGCTGGTACAACCAGGGTGTTGAGATGCTGGCATTTTTGTGTTCTATTGGGCAGTATATTGATTTAATGTCTCGTCTTTTAGTTTGTGTAGTATGCCCTCATTTGGAACCATTTCCGCCCTATTTGTCTAACCACTGTTGATCTTCTAACCCCATTACCTGGTATGATCCTCACTGATGTGGCTCTCATTTGTTTGAACCAGCTATTAAGGTCTCGTCTACCGATAACTTTAGCTGCCTGTTGTCAAAAGACCTATTGTTTACAATACCCCCCAAAAATGTGGTGAGCTTTGGGTCAGCCCATTGCTTATCACATGTTGCTTTTTGTTGTGACTCTTATTTGCTTGATTCTTATTCAATGTCTCTCCATCCCCTTCTCGTCATTTACCTGGAGCATAGCTTCATTACCATCCTACTGAGTGGAAGACTTGCATACTTCCACTGCTTACATTTAAGGACCTACATTTTATGTATAGTGTGGAGACATCTTTAGCTGTTGTCCTAGCCTCATGTTTCAAAAATAATGAGTAATAGAAATACATAGATAGCCCTTTAATCCATTTGTCTATTCAAGTGTCATTCACATCTTACTTCCGCTCACCACTGCCTACAGCATCGGGCACTGGGTCAGTCCACCTTAGCCACTGGTTCTCTTCACTGTGAGTGAAATCGTTTTGCTCCTGCACATGTGCACATCTACCTAAAAAGTAGCCAACAACTGTGCCAGGTTTGATAGGTTAATTTCAGCTTTCATTCCATGTTTTAAAAATTATTTTAAACTATTTTTGCAAACACATGCATGCCATATTTAGGCAGCAGCATTTTTACTTTAATACTTTTAATGTCTGTTGCATGTACTTGCAGAAAAATACATGTAGTCTTGCCAAGGCCAAGCCTTTTGGTTTTGCCAATGCTTGCTTGTTTTGCTGCGATCTTGATCTATTATTAATGTGATCGTGAGGTGTCGTGGGAGTATTCATAATATGTCATTGTACAGTTCATCTTATACTACTCCATGATTTGTGTTCTGTTATGTCCTTGTCTATGTTCTGCTATTGGAGTGTTGATGTTCTGTCATTAGTGTTTGTGGTATGTTGTTGAAGTGATCATGTATTGTCATTGCCGTGTTTGCCATGAATGTTTGCATTGATCATAGCTTTTCAATGCAGTGGTGGTTATGTGTCATTGCACTTTTAATTGTCTATCATTCATGTGTTGGTGGTTATTGTATTGTATTATATTGTAATTGCATTTATATAGCGCTTACTACGCCTGACGAGGCGTCGAAGCGCTTTTTCGGTGAGTAGCACGCTACTCCGGAACCCAAGAAGGATTAGTGTTGAATTAGTATAGTGAAATATGAAAGTAATTTGAGTGGTGGATAGGTTAGTTATTTGGGTTCAGAAGGATAGCGGAGGGATAGCAGAGGGATAGCAGAGGGAAAAAGGTTTGCATTTATATAGCGCTTGTTACCCCTGATGGGGTGTTGAAGCGCTTTTTTTGGCGAGTAGCATGCTACTCCGGAACCCATAAGGATTAGTGGTGAATTAGTATAATGAAATATGAAAGTAATTTGAGTGGTGGATATTAATCAGTTATTTGGATTGAGAAGGATAGCGGAGGGATAGAGGAGGGAAAAAGGTTTGCATTTATATAGCACTTGCTACCCCTGTTGGGGTGTTGAAGTGCTTTTTTGGCGAGTAGCACGCTACTCTGGAACCCATTAAAGGTTTAGTGTTGAATTAGTATAGTGAAATATGAAAGTAATTTGAGTAGTGGATGATATGTTAGTCGGTTATTTGGATTGAGAAGGGTAGCAGAGGGATAGAAGAGGGACAGAGGTTTGCATATATATATAGCGCTTGTTACCCCTGATGGGGTGTTGAAGCGCTTTTTCGGCGAGTAGCATGCTACTCCGGAACCCATAAAGGATTAGTGGTGAATTAGTTGTGTGTCATTGCACTTTTAATTGCCTATCCCTCATGTGTTGCCAGTTTTTGCAATGTTCATGCTCTTTTTTGGTCTCACGTCCCAGACATCTTTTAACTATCTGTAGATGAAAGCCTCAAGCCTCTTGTGAACCATGTCAAAAACTAGTACTGGGCTTAGCGCTTGCCCACTCCTTACCATTGGTTGTCTTTATTGTCACTCGCTTTTGCTTTCTTGTTATTGGAGAGCTTGCCATTCTCTACTTGTGTTTGTCCCTCCCCGGTGCATAGCGCCTCTACCATCCTTTTGATTGGCTGACTTGTGTTCTTCTATTGCTCACATTTAGGGAACTATTTGTGTGTGGCACGTGTAGCTGGAGATACACATGCTATGCGTTTTTCTGCCATCTAGTGCTGGGCTCAGACATGTACAACTTGTTTTTGTTCGAAGAAGTCTTTCAAGTAATGAGCAGGCCTGGGCGTAGTTCGCGGAGTTTTGCTACGCGGAACTCCGCGAAGTTGCAAAAAAACTCTGCGGAGTTCCGCAAGTGGCGGAGTGCAGTGCGAACTGCAGTTCGCGATGGTATTCCTGCCGCTCGGGTAGAAATTCTATCCGAGCGGCAGCTCGCGAACTTACCGTTCGCAATCGCGAACGGGGGAAAAACTCTGCTGCACTACGCGAAGCGGAGTTTTCTGCACTCCGCGAACGGAGCGGAGTTAACCGCCCAGGCCTAGTCATGAGGGATAGTGACTCCTCCCTTGGTTGGCTGTGCACATGGACACCAACTCCGTGGTTAGATTGTTTTCTTCCGCCTTCGGATTCAGTACTCCATGAGAGTTCTTGTGTTTTCTAGCTTTCTCCCTCCTATTCTCCTCCCCCCTCATATATTCAACCTCACATGCTGTGTTTCTCCCCACCCTTCCCAGTTTTCTGTGAAAGCACATTAAGAGGGATATTTTTGCTGAGGTATGGCTGAAGGCAAACTTCATGGGTATGTTTTGTTTTATCTCCTGTGTCCCACATATTGCATGAAAGCACAAGCTTTGGCACACTAAGGATTTTATGGTGCTGGTGGAAGGGGCACCTGCCGATGTCTGAAGCATAAGGTGTACTTAGCGTGACACTTCTTGATGCTGCCCATGAATCTGCTCTGTGCACTGCCAGTGCAGACCAAATGGCAGAATCATGTGGAAAGTAAATTAGAGCTAGGCAGGCATTTCCCTTTACATTAAGATATTTCTTTATTCTTTTGAAATTCTGTTCAGAGATTCCAGAGTGATAAATATTTCAAAAATATCCATGCCATTTATGAAGACTGAATTTAATTCTCAGTTTCGAAATACCATATAACATATGCTTGCTTTTCCTCCAGTATTTCAAAATGTTTTTAAACATTACTTTGAAGACAAACACTGGCAAAACCAACAGCTTCAAACTTGTATTAAAAAGGTGAGACCTATTGACTTGCCAATGCTTGTTTTCACTAAGCACTCTAAGCGAGTGCATGTGTTTTCTTGCTATCTCTCTTGAGTGCTGCTTATACCCCCCCCCCCGATACTAGACCTCCATTGGTTCTCCTTCACCCACCCTCTTCTCATTTGCTGCTTCACCCCAGGGGTCATTTCCATTTTTTAATTAGAATTTTTCTGGAGGGACCAGGAGATGTAATTTGCTGCTCCGCATTACAAAATATGCTTTTGCGCACCTTCGTTGCTCACTCGCCCCACCCTGCCCATTGCCAGTTGCTTCCTCCACCTGTCCCCCATTCCCACGCTCCTTCAAATAATTTTTAAAAAAATTGTATTTATTGTTTTTGGCAGGCCTAGCACTTGCCATTTGCTGCCGGGCTATTTTCCACTGCAAAAAGCACTTTCACAGTAGTAACATTACTTTTGCTGATCAAAGTGGCTTACGTCATCTTGGACTGGTAAAAAAAAATAAAGGGAAGAAAATGGAGCTCTTCATTTTATAGATGTGCACATATGTCATTACTCATGCATGCGCATACTTTACCACACAGTCACATTACGTCTTTTATTTTATTCTCCCCTCCGCCCCCGCCAATGCATTGTCAGTAGGTCAACAAGGTGAGACCTATTGGCTTTGCCAGTGCTGGTTTCCAATGTAGTTGGTCTGCCTTTGTAATGTTTGGATGTATGTAATACAGTTGACTTTTAAAATCAAGTTGAAATTGTCGAGGAAATAATGTTGTATCCTTCATTAGTACTTATGGCAATTCCAAAAATGTTGAATTTTAAAATGTGTTTTTATTACATGCATTCTTTATCTAACTGCACCCCTTAACTCTCCCCATCTCTGAACTCCTAAGACTCCAAAATACCCCCTAATACTACCCTTCCCAGAACCCTAAAAACCCTTGCTACACCTTAACACTACTATTCCCTGAATCTCCTAACTACCCATAAATGTTATTAATCCCTGAGCCCTACCAGTCTCTTACTAACCATTAATGCTACAGTTCCACAAATCCTAAAAGCACTTGACCATCCCTTCAGTCTTACCTTCCTTGAAACATAAAAGCCCTTACTATCCTTTAACGCTATCCTTTCCGGAACCATAAAAAACCACTATTACTCCTTAATGCTAACATTCCCTGAACCCTGAAAACCCTTACTATCCTATATCCCTATATCCCTGTTTTCAGTTTTTACTTATTTTTACAGATAAATACAGACAGAAAACAATGTGTTTCTGTCTGCATTTATTTTTCAAAGTTGATAAATACAGAAAATTGTGCTGCTTTTAAGTGACTCTCCGTGATGTCTTTCATGAATTATAGCCCTACAGCTGAGCAGATGGAAAGCATGGGAAATTTAAAAAACAGCGTTATTTAAAGAAATTTCATCCTATGTGTCAATATACATTTGTGGTATAATGCTAGTATTTACCAGTGGATGTATTGCTATGTAATATTTGGCAGCTTAAATAGCTAAAACACGGCAGACATCAAAGTATGAGTGTGCGTGTATCAGTTAAATAAATATGGAAATGTACAGTTTTACAGCTTCATTTATATGCAAAACACAAAATAAATATGGATGGATACAGATAAAATGGCCAAAAAATAAATATGGATAAATACAGATGGAAATGTTAAAAAAAGAAATATCATAAAACTGGGAGCCCTACCTATAATGCTGCTCTTCCTTAAACCTAGAAATTCCTTATATCCCCTCTTTGCTACCCTTTCCTAAACCCTTAATGCTATTCCTCCCTGAGCCCTAAAAATGCCACACTATCCTTTTATGCTACTTATCCATGAACCCTAAAAACTTCAAACTACACCAATGCTATACCTCCCTGAATCCTAAAAAAACCCTTGTTATCCCTTAAAGCTACCCTTACCTGAACTTAAAAACCCCTTACTGTTTCCTATTGCTACCCTTCCCTGAACCCTAAAAAACCTTACTACCCCTTAACACTACCCTTCACTGAACCCTAAAAATCCCTTGCTACTCTTTTACGCTACCCATCCCTGAACCCCAAAAGCCCTAACCACCCCTTAATGCTACCAGTCCTTGCACCCTACCAACCCCTTACTACCCGCTAACAGTACCTTCCCCTGCCCTAACAGCCCACGACTGCAAACCTCGGCATCATCCTGGACAACAAGCTATCCATGAAAAAACAGGTAAACGCAGTCTCATCTGCCTGCTTCCACACCCTACGCATGCTCCAAAAGAGCTTCAGGTGGCTTCTAGTGAACGCCACAAGGACTGTCACACAAGTCCTTGTCAACAGCAGGCTGGACTACGGGAACGCACTCTATGTAGGAACAACCGCACACCTCCTGAAGAGACTACAGACAATACAAAAAGCCACAAGGCTCATCTTCGACCTTCCCAGACGGACCCACATCACATCCGACCTCAAGAAGCTACACTGGCTCCCGGTCAAGAAGTGATGCCAGTTCAAGATGTTGACCCATGCATACAAGGCCCTGCGCAATGGGGGACCAATGTACATTAACAAACTCATGACCTTCCACCAACCAGCGAGACACCTACATTCCGCCTTCCTTTTCCTCGCAGAGACCCACCGAATCCGCCTAGCCAACAGGGGAGGACGCTCCTTCTCACACCTGGCAGCCAAAGCCTGGAACAGCCTTCCCCTGCACCTCAGTACCACCTCTAAGTTCCAGCAATTCAGGAAAGGACTCAAGACCTGGATGTTCGAATGAACAGATCACCACAAAGCAGCTAGCATCCCCAGCGCCTCGAGACCCTCATGGGTGATTTGCAGCGTTTTACAAATCCAGTTTGAATAATTGATTGATGAATCCCAAAAAACCCTTAATAGTCCAACACCCACTTCCCCACCTCACTGTAAATGCTCCTCTCTGATTTAGCAGGAGTGTGGCCCCTTCCCCCTGCTCCCAGTACACTCAACCTTTGCCCTATAAGGCGTGGCATTATTGGATTATTTTGATAGCCACACTAATTTTTCATTCTTTCTTTTCAGTAGAGGACATTTTGGCACAACATTTTGGCAGCATAGTTTTTTTCCTGGGATATGCTTACTCCAGCCGAGTGTTTGTAGTCTTTTATTCCAGTTTTTGTCGTCTGTCATTGCATTGTTTTTTGTCTGTAGAAGCAGTTTTTGTTTTCTCACATTGCAACGTTTCTTTTCTTGAGTTGCAGCGTTTTCTATTTTGCAGCCTTCACAGTCTGTCACTGTAGAGTTAACAGTCTGTCACTGCAGTATTCGTGTAATGCCCTTGCAGGGGTTTATGGCTATTATTTCAGTGTTCAATGTCTCCCACCACACTGAGCAGTGAATGGACAGAGTAAATCTGACTGCTGTCCAAGCACTACAACAGAACAAAATATAGAAAATTAAAAATTATATTAAATGTAGAACAAGCAAAATCCTAATGAAAAGTAATCTTCTAAACAACACTAAGAGAATTGAATCACTAAATGAAGACTTGGGGCGGCAAGCAACTAGCCTCGAGTAGGCTTGGCTGAAGAACAGAAAGTCTAACTGCTAATTGTAATTGCATTTATATAGTGCTTACTACCCCTGATGAGGCATTGAAGTGCTTTTTCGGCGAGAAGCACTCTACTCCAGAACCAAAACAGGATTAGTGGGGAAATTAGTATAGGGGAATATGAAATTAATTTGAGCGGTGGACATGCAAGTTTGTTATTTCTATTGAAAAAGGATAATGGAGGGATAGAAGAGGGAAGAGTTTGCATTTACATATCGCTTGCTACCCCTGATGAGGTGTTGAAGCGCTTAACGGGAGGCAGCAATCTACTCCGGAACCCAAAAAGGATTAGTGGTGAATTAGTATAGGGAAAAAGGAAATTAATTTGAGTGGTGGACATATTAGTCTGTTATCTGGATTGAAAAAGGATAGTGGAGGGATAGAAGAGGGAAGAGTTTACATTTATATACCGCTTGCTACCCTTGATGAGGTGTTGAAGCGCTTTTCGCCGGGTAGCACACTACTCCGAAACCCAAACAGGATTAGTGGGGAATTAAGTATAGGGAAATATGAAATTAATTTGAGCGGTGGACGTTAGTCAGTTATTTAGATTGAAAAGGATAGTGGGGGGATAGAAGAGGGAAGGACTTCATTTTTTTTGGGCGCTCATAGAAGTTAGAAGACTTGTTTGGGAGATCTGAATAGTAAAAGAGGTATGAGATGCAAGGAGAGGTAGAGGGGTGAAGAGTCTAGAAAGGGTTATTTTGGTTAGTTTGGGATGAGTAAAGGGGACGTGGAGGGGGAAGAGTCAGAGGGAAGGGTTTAGAGAAGCTTGTTTGGGAGAGCTGAATAGTAAAAGAGGTATGAAATTATGCAAGATGGGGTAGAGGAGGGAAGAGTCTAGAAAGAGTTATTTTGGGGATCCTAGTAGTAGAATGGGGTTTGGGATGAGTGAGAGAGTGGAGGTAGAGGATATATTGAGAGAGGTATAGGGTGAGAAATAGGTAAGAGTCTAGAAAGGGTCATTTAGGGGATCATAGTAGTAGAATGGAGTTTGCGATGAGTGAGAGAGTGGAGGTAGAGGATATATTGAGAGAGGTATAGAGTGAGAAATAGAGTAGTGCATTGGAAAGAGTATTAGAATGAGGTTTGAGATGAGTCAGAGTGGAGGTAGAGGATATATTGAGAGAGGTATAGGGTGAGAAATAGGGTGGTGCATTGGAGAGAGTAGTAGAATGAGGTTTGAGATGAGTCAGAGTAGAGGTAGATGATATATTGCGAGAGGTATAGGGTGAGATATAGGGTAGTTCATTGGAGATGCTGAATTAGAAGCAAAGTAATAAATATAAAGATACATAAGTCCATGGAAGGTATATATGTATAAGGAAGGTAAAATATGTAGATTTAAGTTGTATTTAATAAACTCAGACTTTCAAGTGTTGCTGTATTTAAAGTTAATTTTATTTGTTTTTATTGTTTATTTGTTTGTTTGTAATTCAATAGTGAAGCCATTGTAGATAAGTAGTTATGATATGACAAAAGATTTATTTATTTATGAAGTCACCTATATACATGTTAAACATAGAATAATATAACCATACGTAATATGGACATTTGTTTAGCAGAACTAATGAATATCTATATATTTAAAGGCATATATGTTATACACGTTTATACAAAGCAATACACATATGTAGGTACACATGTATAGTCCAAATAAATGCTTATATACAGAGGGATATGCTGTATATTTATGTTTCAGTATGGTGGTTATGTGAGGAAGAGCCAACTCTTGAGGAGTCTTCTGAAGATAAGATCTGCTGATTTTCTTTTTCTCTGGGGGTAAAGAGTTCAATTTTTTGGCTGCTTGAACAGAGAAGGATGTGCCACCTATGGTTTTTTTCTTGTATGGTGGGATTTTGAGGCGAGGTGCTAATCTAGAGCGGAGATTTCTTTGTTGAATGTATTTGGTGATTTAATTCGTAATGAAGAGTGGTCCTGTTCCATGTATCGCTTTGTGAGTGATACAAAGCAGTTTGAATGTGGATCTTCTGGCAACCGGTAACCAATGCAGGGCTTTCAAGACAGAGGAGATGGGGGCTTACGGTTTTATATGCAAGAGTAGTCTGGCAGCAGAGTTCTGAATCTGTTGTAGTCTTTTCATAGTTGTTAAAGGTGATCTGTGGTAGAGGCTTTTGCCGTAATCGAGTTTGGACAGAACAAGAGAGATGGTAGCCTGGACCTTGTGTGAGGATCCCAGTTGGGGGAAGATGCGTCGCAGAGTTTTTATAGTAACAAAGCTGGATCTTGCTAGTTTGTCCACTTGGGCATTCATTGATAGCTTGGAGTCCATAGTAATTCCGAGGTTTCTTACTTCCTTTCGATACTTTAGGCGGTTTTCCCAGGTCATCAGGCCAGGCGGCGAGTGGGTCATAATTTTTCCATTCGCCACACATGAGTATTTCCATTTTGGAAGCATTCAATTTGAGATGGCTCCATGTCATCCATTGATCCACGGCTCTGAGATAACTGAAAATTGGTGAGTGTCCAATGTCTTTGGGGCATTTCAGTTGAAGGAGTATTTGTGTGTCATCTGCATTGTTCTAGCACATGAGGTAAGATTGATTGATCAGTGCCGGTAACGACTAACTCTTAACTTTTTTATTTGTTGCTTCCTCCTTGTTTAACTTTATTACTCCCCCCCCCCCTTCCCACATGGTCCTTATTCCCCTATGTTCACAACCATCATCTTAATGTTTAATCATGGCAACTGAAACTGCCCACCGTGACTCAGAAAATGCCTAACCCCCCACTTTTCTGACCCTTTCCTTAGGAGCCTGCCCTACCTTCATTCCCTTTCAGCGTTTGCTCGAGCACATCCTTGATTTGCATCAAATATAGCTCTGTCCCATACTTGGACAAGTGAACCCCATCCCCTCTGAAAAATTCAGGTGCATCATACCACAACTCTGGATCTTCCACTCGGCCAAAACTTTCATCTCTGCAGAAAACTCGCATGTCCCTATTTATTTTGCGCCTGGCCTTATCAATAGCGGCGACCTTGGGATGAATTCCGTTCATATGACAAGAGTTCCTGCCGACTGATCTCCACCATGTCCTTCTTCATTTCTTTTATCAATGCCAAACCTTTGCATACCACCAAATCGTTTTCGCCCAGGTGCAAAAACAGAATATCCGGACATATGTGTCTCCCACTAACTTATTCAAACATCCCAACAACTCCCACCATTTCATACCACCTTTTCCATGCCATGTCACTTTAAAGAGGCGTTCATCAAGCCAGAGGTTAGGACCTTTCCCCTTCTGGAGTTCATGCCTCTAAGCCCATTTTATAAATGAATGTCCCACGATCCATATAGATAGTTCAATTGCCTCCGGCCCGTTACTGCACCTGAAAAGAACAACACATATGAGAAACTGCAGAGGGCTGTATTCACTTCTCTATTTCTCCATCCACACATACCCCTTAAAACACTCATATGACCATCTGCCCAACTGCATAATCCTGTCCCTAACCCACCCTTGCTGCGCTGCCTCCATAGCCACACTGATCCTAAAAGAATGTGTCCCATATTCTTCTGGCACCTCTCTCAGGCCTTACGATGCTTGCCGCAATATCCAGAGCACCTGGTACACCGTCACCGTGCCCCATCCACATGGCAAAAAACCATTCCTGCTGCTCTCCCAATAACCGCTTGTCACTGTGTTCCCCACCACACCGGGCATACCTCCCTGCTTAGGAACGCTTGTAACAAAACCCTCTTCCCATTGCCTTCTGGTCTGTTTTCAAATGCTGAATGCACAATTCAATTCTGTCCATAATCACTCTGATGTCCACCCATTCCAACACTGTGTACCCTCTTTGCTCCAGTAGTTCAAAGACCCTGAAGGCCCCGAAAAACATCCACAACATGAGTGCAGAAAACAAAACCTTCTCCCCCTCATTCCGGCACAATGCTGGCCGGTTCCCTACGACCTGACCTAACAACTGACCAGATAACGGCCTCCTCACCCTTGGCCTGTTACCTTTTTCTCTTGCCCACCCCTCTACCATCCTCAGTCCCAGTTCCCCGGCTGAAGGTGTTTAACCCCAGAACAGTTTGCCCATAAATGCAATCCCAGTCAGCTTCCCCACTATCATTACTTTAGACAAACCTTTTTCGACCAAAGTGAAAATGTACTGCACTACGTCCTCCTCCCTGCTCCACAGCTCTGACTTCCATGCTGCCCCTCCACTATAAACTCCTGCCATGCCTGCAAATATGATTTCCTGGTGGATTCCGCTAATGACCCTACCACCAACTGAAGCATCCTCTCTCTCTCCTATGTTCCACATGTCCTCCGGCACAGATGTCCTGTCTTTGTCGGCCTCCATGGCCAGCCCATGGAACCTCTCCGTCTGTGAACGAGACAAAGCATCAGCAATGTCATTGTCCACCGCTGGTACATGCTTCCCTTAAAGGTTACATCGTTTTTCAAACAACCCAGCACAAAAACGCACAGTAACTTAAGTACTTGTTCATCCCTTGCTGACTACCTGTTTACTACATGCACCACTGCCATATTGTCTACTCTGAACAACACTCTTTTGTGAGCCAACTCCTGCCCCCAAAGTGTAACTGCCACCCCTAGTGGAAAAAACTCCTGGAACACAATGCTCCTGCCCCAGAGTTTTCATCCTGTGAGACATTCCTCCGCGCACCACCTGCTCGCTAATATAGACTGAAACCGCCTCCACCAGAAGCGTCAGAGTAGATCTGCACATCCCATTCGCCTTCCTGTTGACTTACCATTGGGATGCCTTTAACCTGCTCCCAGAATTTGCACCACACGTGCAGATTGTCTCTGGTGCCTGCAGATAGCCTCATGTGGTTATGGGGAAGTGACAGACTCGCTAAAGACATTCCTAGGTGCCTACAAAATGTCCTACCCATTCTGACTACTCTACACGCAAAGTTCAAATGGCCTAACAGGACTTAAACCTCCTTGACAGTCACCTTTGGTTTCTCCAACAATGCGTCGAGCAGCAGCTGCCTGTGTATCCTTTTTTCCACCCGAGGCGCACCTCCATGGACACCGAGTCCAATTCAGGGCCAAAGATGAGAGGACTGTTGTTGGCCCCATCGTCTTCTCGGGAGTCAACGGCACTCCTGATGTCACCCATGAGCTCTGGAAAACTAGCCAACTGCTGGTGACAGTCCGCAGAACCGGGTAGACCGATGAAAAAGAAGTCATCAAGGTAGTGAGTCACCATCCTCTTCCCCATGTGCGACTTAAAAACCCACTGTAGGAAAAAACTGAACCATTCAAACAGCGCATATTATATAGCACAACCCATGGGTAACACCTTGTCGACGTACCATTGGCCTTCAAATTGTATGCCTAACAACTGAAAATCCTACGGGAGTACTGGCAGCAGCCAGAAAGCTGACTTAATGTCGCACTTTGCCATGAGTGCACCCCTTTCGATCTGTTCCACCAAGGCCATTGCCACATCCACCGAGGAGGAGGACACTGAAGGAATCTGTCCCGGGATAAATTCACTTACTGAGCTGCCCTCTGCCTATGACAAGTGTTATATAAGGCAAAACTGTCCTTCTTCATTTTTTGGCACTACCTCAATTGGGGATATGATCAAATTGGGCATAGGCCATGTCTCAGATGGCCCTGCCCTTCTACCCTCTTGTACTTCCTTCCCCAGTTTCTCCCTCTCTACTTGTGTAAGTGACCGCACAGATTTCAAGTTCTCTGCCCATCTCGCTACCCTGGGGCTATTGTACACCAGCCTGAACCCCTCCCAAAAATTCTCTCTCAACAACCGCGCGTTTCCTTTGTTGTGATAAAGTGCCAGCTAAAACTCCAATAGTTTGCCTTTAATTGAGGTATGAGCCTTTCCCCATAATCCCATGGGCCCCCACAACCTCCTCTGTTTCCTGCTGCCTGGTTCTCCTGCTGCCCAGCATACTGCCCATGGTGTTGGCTCCATTGTCCCTCCTGTGTGCCCTGTCCACCACTCCCCGCTCCACAGCACTGCACGAGGGGTTGCCTACCCGCGCACTTGGAACATTCGTGCTGGAATTTGCAGTACTCTCTAGTACACAAGCCTTTGTTGAAATCCCAACACAAGCTGATGGTTCCTCCTTGTGTCTTGGCCACCACCCCCACCCCACCTCGTGTGGGGCAGTGCTGAAAGGGTTGGTAAACTAACGGTAAGCCACTTGCCGTGAATGTAGTCTTATCAAACTTCACTGAACCCATGGTCTGTTGGTTTAAGTCGGAATCCATTTCCCCCCATTTTGCCTCAGGATCCCATGCTAGGTGTGCCCGAAACTCCTCATCATAATGCGCCCATGCGTACCCCCATACGTGATATGTGCTCTGCGTATCACGTCCATATATTTGAATAGCGACACGCACTGCTCTGGGTATTTTTTGCAGTATACGCTTGGAGAAAATCAAAAATGCCGCCCTCCAGTTCTCAATTGTCGTAGGCACCCTAAGCCATTTGGACAATTCAGATTCCTCCTTTTTTGACCCTTGCTTTGCCCTAAGTTTCTTGTGGAGAAGCTTAAACATCTCAACGTACTCCCCTTTCCATATTTTCTCCTTGGTTGCCAACATTAGATGGGCTCTCAGAGTCTTAGTCAACCCCATGTAGGGCAATTTTTTAATTTTTATTTCCTTGATCTCCTGTGCTCCCATGTCCCCTGCCACTGTCAGGTTCTGCTCCCCTTCTCATCCCCTTTTTCCTGTGGCATGCGCTGTTCACCTTTTGCCCCAGCTTGTGGAGTCCCTGGTTGCTGTGCCTGTCCACCTAACCATCCTATCTGCACTTGCCCCACCCCGGATTTCATCTCCTCTGCTGGTGCCTCTGTTCTTATTCCGATACCAAAGGGGACGATGGACGGAGCGTTTGAGCAAATCAAACACTCACCCCCAGTCAACTGATCTGGGTTTAATCCATCATCATTCTTTAGCTCACTCCACCACCCCAGTTCAGACATGGCCATATGCAAATCAGTCTGACCCTGTGCCTCATGGGAACAGTCCAGCCCGAACTGCCAAGCCATGTCTTCCCTGGACCGGAAACAAGCATCCTGGGACCGGTTTCTGGCCATTCAGCCGTCATCAGCCAGGCTAGCTTGAATCCAGTGGCAAAGTGAGCAAGGGACCCACGTCTGGGCATACCCTGCCAACTTAGGGCGAACAAAGCGATACCAAAGGGGACGATGGACGGAGCGTTTGAGCAAATCAAACACTCACCCCCAGTCAACTGATCTGGGTTTAATCCATCATCATTCTTTAGCTCACTCCACCACCCCAGTTCAGACATGGCCATATGCA
The DNA here is from genome assembly GCA_963921515.1 of Calotriton arnoldi. Taxonomy (NCBI): domain Eukaryota; kingdom Metazoa; phylum Chordata; class Amphibia; order Caudata; family Salamandridae; genus Calotriton; species Calotriton arnoldi. The sequence continues at coordinate 455,498 of CAWUFW010001438.1, forward strand.
AATCAGTCTGACCCTGTGCCTCATGGGAACAGTCCAGCCCGAACTGCCAAGCCATGTCTTCCCTGGACCGGAAACAAGCATCCTGGACCGGTTTCTGGCCATTCAGCCGTCATCAGCCAGGCTAGCTTGAATCCAGTGGCAAAGTGAGCAAGGGACCCACGTCTGGGCATACCCTGCCAACTTAGGGCGAACAAGCGATACCAAAGGGGACGATGGACGGAGCGTTTGAGCAAATCAAACACTCACCCCAGTCAACTGATCTGGGTTTAATCCATCATCATTCTTTAGCTCACTCCACCACCCCAGTTCAGACATGGCCATATGCAAATCAGTCTGACCCTGTGCCTCATGGGAACAGTCCAGCCCGAACTGCCAAGCCATGTCTTCCCTGGACCGGAAACAAGCATCCTGGGACCGGTTTCTGGCCATTCAGCCGTCATCAGCCAGGCTAGCTTGAATCCAGTGGCAAAGTGAGCAAGGGACCCACGTTTCCGGTCCAGGGAAGACATGGCTTGGCAGTTCGGGCTGGACTGTTCCCATGAGGCACAGGGTCAGACTGATTTGCATATGGCCATGTCTGAACTGGGGTGGTGGAGTGAGCTAAAGAATGATGATGGATTAAACCCAGATCAGTTGACTGGGGGTGAGTGTTTGATTGGCTCAAACGTTCCGTCCATCATCCCCTTTTGTATCGCTTTGTTCGCCCTAAGTTGGCGGGGTATGCCCAGACGTGGGTCCCTTGCTCACTTTGCCACTGGATTCAAGCAAGCCTGGCTGATGACGGCTGGAATGCCAGAAACCGGTCCTAGGATGCTTGTTTCCGGTCCAGGGAAGACATGGCTTGGCAGTTCGGGCTGGACTGTTCCCATGAGGCACAGGGTCAGACTGATTTGCATATGGCCATGTCTGAACTGGGGTGGTGGAGTGAGCTAAAGAATGATGATGGATTAAACCCAGATCAGTTGACTGGGGGCGAGTGTTTGATTGGCTCAAACGTTCCGTCCATCATCCCCTTTTGTATCGCTCTGATCTTATTCCAGCATCCTTAATGTACAAACCTCTCCTTAAGTGCATGTCTTCACTATCCCCATTTCCCCCTGTGCTGACCTTCACGGACACCTTGCGCATGTGTATTGTCCTTTGCCCAGCACCTACCGCAGCCTTACCTGGCATCAAGGTCGGCCTCCGCTCTTGATCCAGCCGCCCAACCAGTTGTGAAGGAGCGTCGTCACCTGCTGCTGTCCGCCGACTTCCCCAGGCACCATGACACTCCTGTAATACACTAGCAGCAGCTACATTATCCGTACCCACCGCGCCTTTTGACCACCACCTGCGTTCTTCATGCACCTCATCATCCCGTCTTCCAAACTCCTGTCGTCATAGTCCAACTGTGCCTGATCCTCACTGACATTAAGCAGCCCCATAGGCTCCACACCCAGTGTATCCGTACCAATGTCTTCCTTCCATGCGGAACCTGTTGCGCTACCTGAGGGAGGCCAGGGTGCTATATTACGCTCTTCTGTCTGCACTCCCACCTGTTGACGCCTTACGCGACCTTCCACTGCCCCAGGGGCCGCATTGTTTTGTCCTGGTTGATGCACTACTGAGATCACTCCAGACCCTCTTGTAGCAGTGTTGTAGCCGGACCCACGCTGACCTCCGAATGGCCACCCGAGACGCTGCCATCTCTTCACCTCAGATGTATGAGCCGCAAAAGACTCTCCCGAGTCCTCCTGACACCTGTGAGCCTGTACCTGAAAAAGAAAAGTAGGTCCGGCGAGCCGTGGTTAGTGTCCCTATCTACTTGCTCTTACTCCTGTTCTGGCACCCAACGCCAACTCCCCATCTGTACCGCACTCAGTCCTCCAACTCCTCTCGCGGCCACTTGCGCCTGTCTCTCTGTCGTGAACTTCACCGCCACCCTCTCCTCCCCCCTCCGGCTGAATTACCTCCCCGCCGGTGCCGACCCCTGATCTCTGCTGTGTCGCGATCATGTCCTTGCAGGAGGCCTCACACCACTAATCATCCTTTCCCACTCCTCAAACCCCCCCATCCTCCTCCTGCCCCTTCCCCTCGCTCCACTCCAATGCTGCTACTATCAGTGCTGATGCTGGGCCCCAATTGGGCCAGCCCATCTCCCCCATCCTCCATTAACCCTCCTCCCCCAGCTGTACTTGATGACCTGTTGGAATCAGTGGGAATTCCATCTTGCTCTCATTGCTTGTGGGGCCCTCTCCACCCCGCTCCCTGCTGTGAGCAATACTGGGTCTCACCTCATTGGCCCCCCTTCTCTGCCTTCCCACACCTCCTCATCCCCCTTCAGCCTCCCCTCCCCCTACTCCTCCATACTGTCCTCACTGAGCTCCCTGTCAGGCTTTTTTCCATGCCTGCCAGGCCCACTGCTCTTCCTTTCTCTCTTCTGCCCTGTGGCAGAGAGCTCATGTTCTCCCTTTTCTCCTTCTTTTTCCCTTTTCCCTTCTTCCCCCTCCCATCCCTCCTTCCCCACCGCATTCGGCCTCTCCTCTTGGCCCACCGCTAATGCCTGAACTCTCGTTCCTGAGCTCAGACGTGCCGCCTCCGCTGTAGCAGCCAGCCACGCTGAAGCCCCGCCCTCCTTCCCGCTATAAATCCTAGCAAGGGCTGACGCGCTGGGCCTTTCCCAGCGCGCGGCGCAACCCTTGTGCTCTCCTCGGGGCCACTCTCTTGCCTCATGTAAAGTACTTGGTTGTATTGTGAAGCGCTCTGACAGCTTTGGGTAAAGTCCGCGCTATATAAAAATGCATTAAATAAATAAATAAATAAAAATACCAAGCGGCCCCTGGACCTCACCGCCGCCGCCATTCAGCTCACCACAAACCTCACCGGGCGTGCCAACATACGCACTCCTGGCGTGAGTAGGTCCATGCGTCCTGCCTCGGATAGCAGGCGCATGACCCCCTGCACACGTGCATCCTCAATTGCCATATTCAAGGATATAGAACCTAACACCACAAACTCATTAGCTGTTGTATGGTCACCGTGTCACCAACAAAATGGTGACTATACATGTAAAATGGCCGCTTATAAACTATTTCCAAAAGCCCAATATGCCGAGCCCAAAGAAGCCCAAATGTCGCCTCGGCTGACCCATTGCCCAAATTCCCCAGGGGGCCCACCTCCCTTCGGTCATCTGTCGCCAAGGCCCATTCTACTGTCTGAGGTCAGGCGCAGCAGAAGATTACAGTGGGCAGTACCAGACCCGGTCGGTGGGTGTGTCTCCCGGCGTCACTCTCTGCGTAGATGTTGTTGCACCCAGCGTGGGAGAGGCACTGGGAAATAAAGTATCTGGTGCACTTACGCAGGTACAATGGGGACAGGAAGAGTTTAGATCAAGGCTGTCTCTGAATGTTCTGCATACTTGTCTGACAAAACATTCCAATGCAGACATGAGAGAACGCAACTGACAAGTCATGCGAGTTAGACACTGTGCAAGAAAAAAGGTGGTGGAAAGAGAGAAGAAAAGAATGAAAAACACACAAAGCAAGTATATGTGAGAAAGAGAACAATACAGAAAGCTAGGGGGAGAGAAAGGACAGGGAAAGGAACAGATAAAAGAGAGGAAGACAAAAAACAAAGGGAAAATGATAAACAGATAATTTAGAGAACTTGAGATGGTAAAGAAAGAGAAAATCAGAAAAGAAATCAAAGAAGATCAAACTAGAGTGTTAAAAACAGTAAAACGTGAAAGAGATTGTATGACAGAGAAAAGGAAATAGAGAATGAAAGATACAGATAGTAAAAAAATACAAGTGAAAGGAAACTGGAAAAAAATAAAGAAAAATAAAGAGGGGAAAAAAAAAACTGAAAAGACTGGCAGTACGAAAGTAAGAATCAAGAAAGTGAGAAAATAAAAACAATAGAAGATACAAAAAATAAAGAAGCCAACAAATCCTTAGAAGCGTAGCACTGATCTAATGCCCTCATGCATCAATGTATTTCCCAATAGAAACAGATTGGGTACAACCCTTTGATACAGCAGACCCTAAGATCTGTTCTTTTTAAAAGAGATAGCTCAGACTGGTCAGTAATCTCTGCGACGTGTATCTGAGATCCAAACCCTGATTGCCTCCTAGAGCAAGCCTCGACTTCTCGACTACTCTGCACTTCGAGAGGCGAGACTTCGAAAAGGAGTCCTTGGCATCCAGTGAGCACTGTAATGCTACCACGACTCTGCACCAGTAGTAAACATCTGCTACTCACCGGAGAATTGGCCAGTAACCCACTGGCTGCGCCTGAAGCTGGAGTAAAGGCCTCACACCAGCCATGTATCAAAAGGAGAAGAACACACTTTTTCTTCACTAGATTGTTTTCCTACCAGTTGGTTGGTCTTCTAATAAATGTCCTTCAACTCTTCCCGGGCCTATTTGTAAATTGAAACTTTAGATCTAAGAGTGAAGATGTCTTTGTTTTACCAAAGAGATACACAAGAAGACAAAGACGAATTAGTCGCTTATACAGCAGGTATTGAAATTACATACACAACTGTCCTTTCAAGTCCTGTGACTACTGTGATCGAGTCTAATTAAGGGCAACATTTTTATGGCACTTTGTCTCTTTGGGACGTTATTTTTGTTTGCTTCGCTTTAGAGTACTTGGTTTGCAGTGGAGATTGCCCTCATGTTTTGCGAACTTACTTAATATATTATCCTGCATCGCCTTCTTGCTATTGGTCTGTAAATAAAACTTGACATCCATATTTGTCCAAAGCCTTGACCAAGGCCCAGGCTCTACTTTCTGGAAGGGGTCAATCACGTGTTGCCTTGGACTCTACCCACAAGCAAAATGCTACCAACTATGTATTGCTTGAAGAAAAGTTAAACCCTATCATCAACACAGCAAAATATGATGTGTGGTCATCCTTTCAATAATTTAGCAGCAAGATACAACAATGGCAAAAACAAAAGACTTTAACTGAAGTAAGTGTTCTCATGCACTGCATTTACCATGATGCAGTGGGGTGACCTGAGTGCTGGGATGTGAGGCAGCGTGCTCCCTTCCTCCTTTGTTTGAAAAGGCTCCCTTGAGCTAATGAGCTGACGAGCTCTGGTTGATGGACCTGCACTCAGTAAGTTGTACAGAGACCCGAGAAGACTGAGCCGCATTTCCAGCACCTCTAAACCAACTTGTTACTGTCTACTGAAGAAGGACAACAATCCTGCAACACGTGTCTAGAGATACACAGCGCTGGCTGCACCAACAATGGTGAAAACTAAAGACTGAGTGCTGGGGTGTGAGGCAGTGTACTCCCTTCCTCCTTTGTAAGACACAATGTTTATTTATTCTTAGAAAGTTGGCATTCCTCCGCTACTAACCTCAAAACATGCTTCCACAAGTCTGGATCGTAAGGCCGATCCCTGGGTAAGCAGAAATTTACACCACACTCATTTCTATTTCACTGACTTGTTGGCAATTACTATTAGTGTATCAGTCGATTATGGCCTTCCACATTATAGTTCTTGTATTAATAGGAGCAATTTGGGTGAAACTGTGATATCTGATTGGCTCTGCACATCACAGCAGTCAACTCAAGTGGGTTTCTCTCTGTTCAGCGTTAGGTGTAGGTTATGTGCCTACAGATTTGTTGGTCCGCTCTAGCTTAGATCAGTCTCTGAAACCCTGGGTTTCAGGCAGTGAGTAGCAGGACCCATGCTTCTAAGGAGTAGGTCCTGCCTTTTGTTTATTCATCTGAAAATTGGGTTGTTTGCTGCCAGCTAGCAGTCAGCCTGGACAGGTTGTGGGATGGGCAGGACATAACAGGGTCAGTGCCTATTTTGCTGCTAAGTGAGAATCTGTACTACCTGTAACTAGGCATAATGAGACTGGTCAAAGGGCATGAGGAAACTGGCAGTAACTCTTAACGGGATTTGAAGTCAGAAAAATGTGTTACTGGGCATGTGGAAACAAGCAAAATCTGGTACTGGACATTTCGGAACTGGAAATATCTGTTACGCTGCTTGTAGAAACTGGCACCTGAACCTGTGCATGTGGAGATTGACAATCCATGCAGCTGGGGGTGTGGAGACTAGTGATACATGCTACTGACAATAAGGAAAATGGATATATATGTGTGTTGCCAGCGATGTGGAGATTGGCACTATGTGTTACTGGGCATGTAGAGAATGTCAATATGTGCTACTGTACTTGTGGGGAATGGTAATATCTGTTAAGGGTTATCTAGAAACCGGCAATGCTCCTTGGGCACAATAATCCAAGGACAGTAACAGTAGACTCCTGTCTTGCCCTGAGTGTTCCGGGTCCCAACTGGTGCTCACTTCAGGCTGATCTCCACTCTCAGACGGGCAACAGCTTTGCTTTCTGAAGGGGCTTTTGTCATGAAATGCTGGAGGTGGTCGGTGCATGTGGGATTTCTGCATGGCCTGCCCTGTGGAAAAGGGACACCCCCTGCCTTCAAATGTGCTGTCTCATGCACAGAAATGTTATTGAATTGTTAATTTTATTTTCTTGGTGTCATGTGGTGTGTAGCCTCATGCGTGGTGGGCAGATACGCATTCGATGTCGGTGGGAATGGACAGGGTTGAAGACCTGTGATAAGGAGAGACAGGTGCATAGGGAGAGGTATAGCTTCTAGATTATGGGTGGCAGAGGAGAGTTGCTTTTAAAGAGTAGAATAGTTTGTATTTGATGGTGGCATTATCACAGAAGTAGAAGTTAATGGTAGGCAGTTTTTTTCTGACTGGACTGTGTTGACCAGCTTTGTTAGCCTTTGACGGTTGCTTTGTGAAAGATAAATATGTATTTGATGTGTTTCCAGAAGATCATTGGCAGTGGTCGGAGTAGGTGGAGCCTGGCTGCAGCCTGGCAACTGTGCCCTTCACTTGCTGCAGGAAGCATTCAGATTCATGTGCCCTGGCAGCTGCAGTAGTCGAGGTGTATGCCCATGATAAGTGGTCTTTGGTGGGTAACAGGTAGAAACAAGGGGCTATTTTTTGGAGAGGAGGTATAGGGTCAAAGAGGAGAAGCCCTGTGCCCATAGACTTTTGTTTTTCATGTCAGACGTCTATGGTGTACAAACCCTGAGAGCGGTAAGCGAAGAGGAACTCAGTCATATGTCATTTCACCACAGTAAGTAGGTCTTACCTTTGTGAACTATTGGCTTTGCCAGTGCTTTTTTGTTGATGCTGTTTAGCATAAACAAAAAAAGGCAAACATTTTTTGCTGATGGTGTACACCATTGGCAAAAGAAAAAAGACGTGATAATGTGACGCATGCAGGAGCGGGTATGTGTTTTGCCACTAGCTGCAGTTGTATGTGATTTCATTGAAAAATGATTTCATGGAATACCATTATTGAGAAACCATTTCATCTAAACTGTTTACTTGAAATTTTCAGAATGAATGGCATTTACTTTTTCGTAGGAATCAATTCACAGAATGTCTTTGTGGTCAAAATTGGCTTTTGAATGCTTATTTTTTTAATGCATATTTTTAAGTGTAAATGTAATGGTTGCCGGTCTTACTTTCAGAAACAGTTTTGTCGTAGATATTTATTTCAGTGCTTTACTTCAGGGAACATTATTTCATATTTATATCTTTTACATAGTCAAACAATTAATTTGGATGCTTTTAATTTGCTGACCCATCACCGCCTGTAAACACCATCCATCGGTGATCCCTCACAACCCCGAAACACCACCAATCCCTGCCCCTAAAACTCTTCACCCCGGCTAAACTATACTCATCCCTGAAGCGTAAAAGCCCTTTCTACCCCAAGAATCTACCATCCCTGAACTATAAAATCACTCACTTTCCCTAACTCCACCTATTCCTGAACCCTAAAAAACGCTTTCTATGCCTAACCCCACCCATCCCATACCCCTTAAAACACCTCAGCACACCCAAACTTCACTCATCCATGAACCCTAGAAAATGCTCTCTGCCCTTAAACACCAATCATCCATGACCCATTAGAACTCCTCATCGCCCTAAACTACCTAAGAAAAACCTTTCTACAGCTAAACTCCACCCATCCCTGAAACCCTAAAACCCCTCATAACCCTAAACTCCACCCCGTCCTAAACCCTAAAAACTCTTCACCACCTAAGCCGCTACCCATAATTGAACCTTAAAAACCATCACCAGCCCTAATCTCCACCCAACCATGAACACTGAAACCCCTCAACATCCTTACACTCCAGCCATCCCTGAAACCTAAAGCACTTCACACACCTCAACACCACTTATCTGTGAATCCTAAAAACCCCTCACCACCCCTATACTCCACCAATCTCTGAACCCTAAAAACCCCTTTCTATGCTCAATTATTCCTGATCCCTAAAAACCCCTCATCACCCTAAACGTTACCGATCCCTGAACCCAAAAACCCCACAGTAGTCCTAAATTCCACCATGTTTAATGTCATTTTGGATTTTTCCTTAAAATGACCCTTCCTTTAAAATGTTTCCTTTAATTTTCAATTTCTTAAATATTTTCATTTAAATTGGCTTTCCTTAAAATTATTTTTTTATGGTTTTGTTTCGTCCAATGTGGTTTCTCAGTTTTCGTTTTCCATTAATTCACAAACAGCTACCGGCACCCAAGTTATTTATTAGGCGCTCACATGTGATGTAGTATGCACATGCCTGCATTACCATGCATACCTGCACCACATGATCCATTTCCCCCCCCCTTTATTGATCCATGATGGCAGACGCCACATGGAGTGGTAAATAAAATAATATATTTCCACTTGAGCAAAAGTGCATTTCTGAAAGATGAGCAGCCCAACACCAAATGGGAGTTGCAACGATCACCAGAAAATGCTGAACAAATCACTAAGAGGGGTGGGAGAATAATGGAAGACCAGATCAGGGGCCAAATAGGGGAAGCAACTGGGAGTGGACGGGGAATTGATTTTCAAAAATGTAATACCGGTGGGGTAGAAGGGAGAAAAAAGGGGCACTATTGAAGGAGACAGCAGTGCACGAGAGAGAGAACAACTCTGGGAGGAGGGAGTGGGTAGGGAACAGCAGCACACGAGGTAGAGAGCATGTGGTGGGAGGAGAGAACTACAAGGAGTGTACTTGGGGCGTGTATTTGGGCAGGGGAGAAGCGCACAAGGGAGAGAGCTGGAAAACACATGTACTCTTACGGAGTACTTGAAGAAAAAAGTTGTTCCCTAAATGCGAGCAGTCAAAGAATACAAGCCAGCCAATCAAAAGGAGGGTAAAAAGTCTATGCAGCAAGGGAGGGACAAACACCAGAAGAGGTAGGCAGGCCATCGAATAAGAAGTAAGCAAATAAGAGTGGCAGTAAAAGCAACCAAGGGTAAACAAACCATTATAAGTCTTTGGTAAGGAGGCTTTCTCCCTCAAGACAGCCAAATGCTGTCTTGTAAGTGAGCTCTAACAACGGTAGCACATATCAGAACTCAGGCTGGAGAAAAGAATCCATAATTTTATGACAAGTGTGGTCAGCGCTAGTTTTTTATTAGGTCTCGCCTACGCAGCGCGCATGCGCTGCATAGGAGGGCCTTTAGCCGTCGCTCTGCTCATTTTCAAGCACACTCGTGCTTGTGGCGGCATCCACCTTGCGGGAGCGAGCAGGGGCGCGCCACAAGCACGAGTGCAGTGCTTGAAAATGAGCAGACTGTGCGCGCACGCACGCATGCACCACTCCCAGGCTCACCTCCTGCTCCCCCCCTCTCTCACGCGCGCACTACTCGCGGGCTGTGTATTTTCAGCCAGCGCTTCCAAATTACAAAACACAAAGACCTTTGCCTTCGCTCTGTTTCTGCATTCGCTCTCCCTCTCTACCCCTGCCCTCTCCCTCCCTGCCTCCGGTCTCTCTCCCAAGTGTGTTCTCGCGCCGCCTAACTCCCTCGACCTACTTCTGTTCCCTGTCTGCTCTTTTTTCATATCTGGGCTCTTTCCTCATCTCTGCGCTCTCATTCCCATCTTTCGCTCTTTCATTACGTCTGCTTCTTGTTTCATCTCACTGTCTCCCTGCCCGTGCCTCTTCAAGCCTGCCTTTCCTCCCAACCTCTAAACTCGTCTCACCTCTACGCTGCCTCTCACTGTCCAGGCTGCGCTCGGCTTCTCTTCCGCTCATCTCCCGCTGCGCCGCCCTCATTTCCCCCTCGCCTTTTCTACTCTTACACCATAGACATGAGTGATGAGCTCAGGCAAAAGAAACCAAGCATTGGCACCGAGGCCGCTTTGAACTCCAGCGAGGGATGCGAGTGACATCACAATCCAAGGCAGCCTCAGTGAGGAAGCGCGCGGGAAGCCAGCGTCTCCCGTCTGCAGGCACTGCACAGTCTACGACTGCAAGCGCAGCCTTGATGAGATGCAGTCACTCACTGCCACCAACATCAGTCTTGTGGAACAGACGGCTCCTAGTGTGTACTTTTTGTGCGCTCGCTCTCTTTCTCACACACGCACTCAGCAACTCTCTTAACATTATTCCTCTCAAGGGCCGATTGCAAAAGTAACCCTACACATTCTTATCAAGTATGCGGAGAAGACCTGAGAATCTCACAAGTCTGGGAATTTGTCCACCGTCCCTAGCTTATATGCCAAGGCTATCCACGATTCAGAATCTATATACTGCTTATAACCACCTGCTGTACATTCGTTTTATTAATACCCTCCTGGGTTACAGTAAAACAGATGCACAGTGGAGTCTACCACGCATGAAGGAATGGGTAAAATGTGTCCATGTGACCCTAAAGAAAATGCAAAGCATTTACCGAGCGCTGCGTGTCACGGGCCTGACCCAGGCTACCATTTCTTTATTAGCAGCCAAAGCCAGACTTCTCTCAAATGTGCTGAACAATCACTGCCTTATTTCTGAATCACTGAAGCAAAAATATGTCTCCCAGTGAAAGTGTGTGAGCACGCAAATACAGTTTCTGTTTTGGGGCATAGGTTGTACTCCTTGTAGGGTTGGGGGTATATTTTCCAGTGAATGCTGAGGTGTTTGTTGGTAGTATGTTTCTTTCTCGTCCTGCCTTTGAGGCTGCCTACAATAGCGGAGGGTAAACATGGTGCCCAAAGTGTATCCCAGTTAAATGGAAATGTTCTTTCAGTCAGTCATAATAATCTTTATTCGGCTATAAAAAGCCTTAAAAGCAAAGTTAAAACACACATAAAATACATCAATATGACAACAATACAGTCAGAAAACAGAAAATTAAAAATATTAAGAGTACTGATAAATGCCCTCAGGACAAGTCCCCATGGCTCTTCCTAACTGCCAGTGAACATCTTATAAAATTAACAACAGCATAGGGTATTTGAGCATGGCCAAGTTGTTCCAAGAAAGCAAAAGCAGGCTTACAATATCTGATATTAGCTTCAAGGAGAATTGAAAGTAAAAAACAAGTCAGTGGACATGTATACACTGTCCATCCTCTAACCAGAATTTCTCTTTCTTTGCTCTCTTCATCTGCTTCTGTTTTTATTGCTGACCTAAGAAAAAGCATTGGTATAGCCAATAGGTCTCGCTTTTGGGACCTTATAAGTATTTAGTTATGCAGCACAATATCCTTGGTGCAACAACATCAACTGTTGCATGGCTAAACACTTATAAGGTCCCAAAGGCGAGACCTATTGGCTATGCCAATGCTTGTTTATTTAGGAGACTTCAGCCATAGTTTTTACAGGTTTCTCGAGGCCTCGAATGATGCCTCCTCAGTTTTTTGGGGGCACTGTGTCTTTCCAGGAAGAGTGTTCAGTTTAGCCTGGGCACTGAGGGGTGTGCTGCTGAGCCAGGTGCCCCTTCTTATAAAAATAATTCAGGTTCTGAAAGCCAGCATGCAAGTGAGTGGGTTTGAATGCAAGAAAAGTGGAAGGCGTACTCGCTTTAGACCAACAGGATGCCTCGAACAGCCTGCATCGAGAAACTGCAACAAGTATTCGTTGTCAGTGACTCTTCAATCCAATGAGTGGCGCGAAGAACATGGCAGCTGCTGGGTGAGATTTGGCAGAGGGTGTAGATGCTTGATCCCTGGAGAGCAGTCTGTGTATTAGACACACAACATAATGCCACGGCAGATGGTTGGGAATGGCTTCCCACTGAGAAAGCACAGCAAATGGAGTGATTTAACCTGGAATAACTCCGCCTCACCAGGAGGAGGAGATTCCTACAGATATAGAAGCCAAGGAGTGAGTGGGCTTGGGAACGTCTCTATTTTATCATTGATTATACCTGGATCACCCAGTAAGGGGCCAAGGATTGAATGGCCATGAAGATGAAAGACCACAGCTACCCTCGAAAAGCAATACTGCTATATTTTAAAATTGATTAGATTTTTGTCTAAGGTTAATTTTTGTCTTAGTAGAATTGCTCATCATGAATTAACTTTGAAAATACAAAACAAATATTCAAGCATAAATAACACTCCATTTATCAAGAGATTTTCGCCAAAATCAAGGTGCAGAGTGAGCCACGGCTGTTAGCTGATGTCAGTGACGGAGTTGCCTAATGAGATCATTTTAATCAGTTATAAGCCAAAACCAACATAGGGATATGAAAAATATTTACAGAGGGATCTGGAGTTATCCCGCTTTGGAGAACGCAGTCATCAGCAAAATGATAATGTTACTATTCCAAATGTAGCTGTTTCGGATGGATGTGGCTGTCCTGGTTTTATGTTGGGAGCTCCTGATCTAAACTGGTTTGGACAGGAGGGTACTAAAGTGATTCTCAAAAGACCACAGGAGGTGGGCAAGTTTTTGCCTACTTTTGAGATATGCATCTGTGGTGCGGAAACAATTTTCAGAGTGCGGTTGCTGACCACAGACGACTGCTGACTAAAAACAGGGGTTTTGAGAAATACCTATTACTGAGCGAGTGAGTGTAGCAAATGAGCCACCCTACACCCTCTTGAATGTGGGGGGCTTCCCAAAGACATGTATCATAACATGGGTTCCTGTTGTGCATTTTGAGGTATTTTCCTAATTACATGTGTAAAACTGCTCTTGGGTATCTGGTACAGTTGTGCCTGGTCATTTTTCCAAACCTCACTATTATATGTACAGTATCTGATGTTTGAGCTACTACTGCTGCAATAAAAAATTTACTTTAAAGTGGAACTTGGTGTGTGTAGTATAAAATGTCTAAAATTAATATATAAAGCATTAAAGGGTACTCAATGAAATGATGTGGATCCTTCAGGATGAAATTGCTGGAAAAAAAATCCATGTATGTACAATGTATGTCAGTAATGCCCTGGATCTGCCCAAGATGTAATTGCATTTATATAGTGCTTACTACCCCTGATGAGGCATTGAAGCACTTTGTGTCGAGTAGCACGCTACTCCAGAACCCAAGGTTAGTGATAGTTAGGTGGGGGATTAGTGTGTCTTGTTCTTCTATGTAAGTAAGTGATTGGGTTAATTCTTGTGTTCTTGAAGACTCCATGCTTTTACCCCATTTTTGCGTGATATAGTTAGTGAACTGTTTGTGTCAAATATTAGTTTGCTGAATAAAAAAGATTGTGAGGAAAGTTAGAAATGTGGTCAATAAAGGTCCCTGGAAGTCTTGAGAGCATCAGGATCAGTGTGCCAGTAGGGAAAAAGGTTAGATTCGGACCAAGAACTGAAAATGCATGGGGTGGTTGGCAAAAAATGGTTCTGGGTGAGCGTGTGGAGTTTGTTTTTAATTAATTATTTAAACATACATAAAGACACACATGCCCTAATGTGTGGTCTAGTAATGTGTTCTTTCTGCTGCCACAAGTAGTATAGATATTCTTGAATTGTGATTATTGTTTTATTTGTTTGTGATTATGCGGGGAAAAAGCAAGCTCTTAATCTATTTCATGACGTTTATATGGCTCTCAGCAGTCCTCATCTTTGCTGGTAAAGAGTTCCACAATTTGGCTGCTAGCACAGAGAACAACGTGCCACCGACATTTTTCTTTTTGTAAACTGGGATTATTAGAGGAGGTGCTGATCTGGAGGGAAGGTTCTTTGGTTGGATATGTTTGGTGACTTTCTTCCTAAGGAATACCCAGCCGTTACCATTTATTGCCTTGTGGGTGATACACAGCAGCTTGAAAGTGGATCTTCCAGCTGCCGATAGCCAGTGAAGGGCCTGCAAGACAGGTGAGATATGGGCTAGTGCATTTACATATAGGAGTAGTCTAGGAGCAGAGTTCTGGATTCTCTGTAATCTCCTCATGGTTGATAAAGGTAAGCCTTGATATAGGGCATAAATATAGTTCAATCATGATAGGATAAGGGATACATTGCTTGATGTTTATGAGTGAATCCTATATATGGGAAGATGTGTCGCAGTGTTTTCAGACTGATAGGGGTTGATATGCATACTTTATCCACTTGGGCGTTCATGGTCAGTCTGGAGTTCATGGTAATTCCAAGGTTTTGTACCTTCTTAGGTATTCTTGGTGATGGGGATAGTTTTTCTGGCCAGGTGCATAGAGGGTAAAAAAGTTCCAGTCAATATAGGTAAGTATGTCGGTTTTTGAGGCATTATATTTGAGGTGACTCCATGTCATCCAGTGGCAGTCAGGCAACTGACTTTTTTTACATTTTCAATGTCCTTAGGGTTTTTCAATGTAAGTAGTATCTGTATATCTGTGGCATATTTATAGCAAGGGAACCAAAACTGGGATTAGTTCTGCTTCCTTCCTCTTCCTGTGTTTGTCCCTCCCCTGGAGCATGGATTAATTACTTATGTCCTTCCACTGCTTATTTTTTTAGGCACTACTTTTTTTCTTTGTGTTTAAGCACTCTTTCCAAGTGTCTTTTTAACTGGCCCCCTTCGTCCATGTTGCTTGCCTCCACCCAGGTGCCCCCCATCCCTAGCCAGTGTTATGTTATGTGTATTTGTAACGTGCACTATTACCCCCGTAGTGCTTGTTCCCACCTGCCCTCCCTCTCTCGCCTGTCTTGCTTGCCCCACCCACCCTCTTTCCCTTGTCTGTGTTGCTTGCTCCCCACCGCCCTTCCTCCCTTGTCTGTGTTGGTTGCCCCCACCCATCCTCCCTTGCTCATCCATCTTGCTTGCCCACACCCATCCCCTTTGCTCCCTTATCTGTGTTGCCTGCTCCCTTTAGCCCTCCCTCATCTGTGTTGCTGCCTCTACTCCATACGTGTTGCCTTCCAACCCGTCCTCCCTCCCACCAGCATTTCAAAAACCGATATGACACAGCCACATTATAGCACATTTTTTTCCCTTTCAGCCATGCTGCACGGCAGCTGCGCTGCTGTAGAACATGGCTAAAAAGCATTGACAAAGCCAACAGCTATTGTCTCGTAGGCGAGACCTATTTGCTTTCTTCAAAGGAGATTCCTTGGACCGGTTGATGGAGAAGATGGCAGCAATTTGGTTCAAAAGCTTTCTCAACATTGTTACGTGCCCCTCCCAAATCTGGCATTGGATGCTGGGAAGTCAGCACATGGGTCTCCGAATCTGCCTGATCTCTGAATACGGGCCATATCTTCACTAAACACTGGCTGTCTAGGAGACATTGGTCCTTTTGGGAATGAGCCGGGTGCAGTTCATTGCCAGATTTCCAGCAAGAGAGGTGCTTTGTGACATTTGAATCCTAGCAAGAAAAATGTGGGTTCTCTGGCAGCTGGGTCACTAGCCATGCCATAACAGTTTCCTTGCCACAAGTGCCCCATTTATTGAATAATATGATGACATTGTTCCAAGAATAGGGAGGTCAGAGGAGAATTTCCAGTATGTGAGCTGCACACAGTATGGACTTTCAGGGTGAGTGGGAAATCTGTGGGATTCCTGGAAATAGAATTCTAGGATACTGAGCGCATGAAGGTCTGCAAGCTTACCAGCTACGTCTTGACAAATTGTGTATTTAAGTTAATTAATTGCATGATGCACTGTGGAACGTTTAAATGATATCTAGGCTAATACGTAAAATTGATCCAGAGTGTGTGCCTAATTAACAATGATTTTGGTTTGGGGAAGCAGTTGCACCAATAGAAGCATCTTACAGATGTTGTGAGAGTCTCTGTGATCCAGCCGTTTGCATTCTAGGCATGCTGCCTTAGGGGCAGTGGGCAAGCTCATAAGCAAGTTTATAACTTTAAATGTTTATTAGTCAAATACTGGCTGGGAAGCCTACCTCCTGACTTTGCCAAATGGCACACAGAATTGGTAAAATGGTCTTTGCTGCAAACGGGATTATTAATGGAATGGTTATTAGCCTGAGGAAGAATCAGCCGAGGGCAGTCACCATGGCCTACATATTTGGATACATTCTCTGGGCTTTAATGAAGTCAAGGACACGCAGACTTAGAATGACATCTTCGAACTCTCATGGAAGTTTCTGCAAGTATCTTTATGCTTAAAGGCTAAAGGTTCTTGACTTGAGGGTGATGTACTCCGTTGTAAGTCAAGCAGATCATGATGTTGTTGGACAAATGTAAATGCTCTGAGATCTTAATTCATGCAAAGCATTATGGTTATGAATTATGCTTCAGGTAATTGTGGTACTCATGATCTTATATCTAGATTAGCCTTCTGAGTTGCAGTAAAGAAGTTTTATATATGAATATAAAAAAATTAATAATACATGTATAAATAAATTAATATGCTGCCATTTTTCTGGTAATTTAAAGGTGTTGCTAGATTTAGGACATTAATGATATCGATTGTTTCCGGTCCTTTAAGCTTCTCAATTGGTTTCCGACTAATCACAGATGTTGATAGCACTGACTATCAAAGATATTGATGGTTTCAGGAGCCTTAAAGCTGTTAAATATTTCCTGCTATTTGAATCTGTTGATGGTACCCACATCTTTGAAGAAGTTAATACTTTCAGGCAATATACAAATGTAGGTGTCTTCCTGCCATTTAACAATTGCGATAGTTTTAGGCCACTTTTAGATGTATGCAGTATCTCAGAGATCCTTCGGGTATACTACTCTGTCTTTCAATTGCAAGGTTTTGGGTTACTGTTCTTATTAGCCCTGTACAGTACACAATCTGCCATCACTACACATCATAGTGCCTTTCGCTAATCACTTACTAATCCACTGTGCCTTTCACAGGTGAGTTGAGGTCCCATCCATGATTCCGTTTACAGTATTGCAGAGCGCACAAAAATTACTCTGAAACCCAGCATCTCTAAACACATAAGTTTGTCTTTTTAGGTCAGGGTTTTGACAGCTCAGCTGTTAAACAGCCCTACTGCTAATGACATACATAGACTGGGCTCCGTGTGCCTTGCTGTAACGTGCTAACGCTGTAGTTATTAGTACATTAAACCCAGACCTATAGTTTTGCCAGTGTTTGATTGTTCATGAAGATACACTCATGCCCTTCAGGAGCTTGATGGTACACACCTCAGTCCTGACTCAAACTGACTTCCTGTCAGGTGTAGAGGACATTAGTAGAAGCAGAAAGCTCTTGTCATCACTCAGGCCAAGCCTCCCATTCCCATGAACAGAAAGAAGGGACAATGCAAGATACCACCGTGTGGCTCCAGTCTTGATATACTTGCTGACAAGTACAATTGAGGGATTTCTTTCCAAGGCGGTTAATAACATGATTTCTGTGATTTGCTTAGGTTTTGATTTTTTATGGGTTTTTTTCTTTCAAATTTTTCAGGGCAAGTTGTCTATGGGTTGATATTTTTCAAGCACTGAACCAAAAATTTGATTTAAAGTTAGTGGGCTGTTTGAAGAATTTGCCACCCATGTGTAATATAAGCACAGGCCAGAGTCTATGAATGGGAGTCGATAATTGGATCGGTGCTCCGGGACAATTTAGGCTTTCCAAAAGCATGACTGATCCTAGTACAATTTGGTTATTTGTAGATTCTCTGTGTTAGCCCCAATGCTCCACGTTTGAAGTGGGTTTCTGCACACGCCTGCTTAGATGGTGGTGAGAAAGCATGTCACTGAGAAACACATATGCCTGCCTTGGACTGTGCCTTTCCAGCAGTCATGGATTCCGAGAAGCTAAACCCAGCTTGACCGTGAGAAGAGACTTCACCACCCCTCGTCCATACTTTCTTCTATAACACACAGCAAGCGTTTGTTTTCCACATACGTTTAAAAAAATATTCTAAAATGCTGCCACATACCAGTACAGCAACTTTCCCAGTTCAATTTAAGATATTTCAATGGTGAACCACTCCAGAGGCAGGAAGATCACAAGTACAAAGAGGAAATATGAGAGGTGATGAAACATGGTTACGGGCAATGATCAGATCTAAACTTCTGAAGGTCTCCGAACAAACCCTACGAGGTCGGTTATGAGCCATAACTCCCACAGTTTCAACCACTAGCTGATCTCTGGGATCAATCCTTAACACTTTTTTGTGTTTCAAGGAGGTCTTTCAGTCGGTTTTGGCATGAGGGCGATGGATGGCTCTGGCAAGGAGACCCTCAAGAGTTCAGCGAGACCTGGGGTATCTGAAAAACAGAAAGCTGTAGCCGGCTGTCTAGCTGCCGCCAGCAATGCCCCAGGATCCGGACGTCAGGGTGAGGGAGAAAGGTTCCATTCAACGCCCCTTGCCTCCCCTCAGGGCACAGGAAGACACCTGTGCAGGCATGTCTCTTCCCCCATCCAGGCCTCTTCGGATACCTGCAGTCTGAATTCCTAGACTCGTTTTCCGTCAAGTATTTTTATTTCTAGCGCGATAATGCTAGGGCTTAGAGACTCCTCTTTTTGACCCAGACTATTATTTTTAATCCAGAATGAAGGGATGTATGCAAAATCAACATTTTACCACATTTTGTATTTTGGGGGTCTATATTTGTACAAAATATATTTTTGTAGTCTTATGTTTCTACATGTAATCTGAAGAAAGGTAGTAGAACAAAAAATAATACCTAGAACCAGAGAAATCAAACCGTGCAGGGGTGTTTGTGGAGTCATAATCACGTTTTGGGATGATTCTGTAAGTGTTTATTGCGAAAAATCAATAGTCTGCCTATCACAGAGATCACTGACAAGGGAATTCCTCATATATGAGCGATGGGGCAGAGCCCCTCCCCTTGCAAGGCACAGCTCAAATATATTCCCTCCTACACACTCAGGTTTATTATTGATTGCACGACACACTTCCCACCAAGAGAGCTAGCAGGTCCCTAGCTGAGCTCATGAGAATTGGTAAACGGCCTTCGCGAGTAATTAAAATGCAAACAGTTTTGCCTAAGCAAGTTTGTTTTCAAACTTTTGCGTCTAGTGTGCCAGGAAGCAGTGCTTCCGAGTGTCGGAGACTGGCATATGCGGCAATACCAGGTTTGCAGGAGTGGGTTTATACTTAAGCTAAACAAGTAAATGTGTTTAAATTCTTCTACAGCACCAATCTCCACTGTACCACTTTGCATTCGAGTTGACGTGATTATCAGGGGTGTGCAAAATTCTCGTAATTCGCATTTGCGTAATTATGTGAAATTACGCAAAATGTAGATGTGTCATTTTGCTCGATTTTGCATCCTTTGCGTCATTCTGGATGTGAGAACACATTTTGGGCTAACAAAAGGTGCAAAAAATTGCGAAAGCACCGCGAACCATCGCCTGTGTTCTGTTGTTCCCATGCGTTGACGGTACATTGGTACCACAAATGGTGTGTAATTATGCGGCGTCAAGGCGAGATATGTGTAACACGTGTAACATGAAATTCCCCAAACTAAACTGTCAATTTACAGTTCGCCCATGCCTGGTGGTAGGTGATGAGCTATAGCTGTTGGCCGGACTGCCTTCTCGGCAGGGGTAGTCGCCTGGGGGCCCTTTCCCATGTAATGCCTGGAACATATATATCTGCTTTCCAGGAAGTGATGCTGAGCCCGGGGCCAGTCCTGTGCCACCAGGAGTCTGGATGGGAGCCTCTGCCCCCATGTACCCCCCACGCATCAGCAACAGCGGCAGCCATCTTAGAAAGGTCTATTTTTACAAGACCAGTTGATGTCTAGATTAGGCTCACTTTATTATCAACAGGTTCCATCCAGTGTGCCTGCTTATGACTCATCCTTTGCCCAAGCTTGACGACCTGTTTCCCAACTGGCGCGCCCGCCCACTACGGAGCCAATGTTAGTCCATCTTACGTCTGGCCCATGACAATTCCCGACTCACCCTATAACTGCTTCAGGACCACGAGCTTACATGATTTGAGTAAGATGAGGAGTTCAAGCCTTGCATCTAAAACCTTATTTGTGAACTGCTACTCTCTGATGGGTTTTTAACCAGTGGTTCTGAACAAAAAAGGCACAGTGTGGCTATGCTGTTAAATAACTGACTGTCTAGGAAAGTGCCGGTTCTTGGTACAGCTTGAAATTTTGCATTATGAAACTGTTTTAGCTTCAAATGATCCGCACGTTCCCGGCATCTGCAGGTGGAGTCAGAAGTTGTACAATGTTTTTCTTCCCAAAAAAGTTTCGCTGCCAAGAGGGGCGTCGACTGGGCTGTGCCCTGGAGCGAGATTCCTCTATGACGCAGCTTTGCCTTGCATCGGCGCCATCTTTGGGTTCGTGTTTCTGACGTATTGTTTGATTGTCAACAAAGCCGGTGCTCAACTCGCACTATGCCAACCACTCGCTAACCGGGAGTTGCTGTAGCTTCAAATTGCTCTCTCTGCGTGGGATGTGTCTGTGAAAGAATGTTACATTGACTCTGGTGGCGCCGCTGTGCCCTCGCAGTGAACCCAACGTTGCTTAACAAGCATTGGCAAAGCCAACAATCACAACTTGCTGTCTTGGTTATTTTTTTTTTTATTGTAAATCTATGCCACAGTGTTTTTTTAAATATGAAGAATGAAAAAGAAAACATGTTGCCACTTAAATTTGGCAGCCACATGCTTG
Source organism: Calotriton arnoldi (assembly GCA_963921515.1). NCBI lineage: Eukaryota > Metazoa > Chordata > Amphibia > Caudata > Salamandridae > Calotriton > Calotriton arnoldi. The sequence goes on from CAWUFW010001438.1 coordinate 476,298, forward strand.
CAATTCCATTTTTAAATTAAAATAACAGTTGCATACATTTTTAATTGAACACTACATGTCCTTCCAAATAGGCAGGTGTAATTAGAATAGGTATAGAAACAGGGATGGATTGGGATTAAAAATCGGCCCTGTACGCTAAAAAAAAGTGCCCCACATTTGCATATTGCCTTTCCGCAAAACACTGCTTCGGCGAAATTTTATTTAAAAAAAGGGGGGGGGGATGCACGGAATAGTTTACACTGCTGAAACACACCTGAAAACAAGTGAGGCCACTTTTGCTCAATATGCATATATTAATGGGCCGGCCCAGCGAGAGAAAGGGAGTGACACCTCTGCCCGTTGATAAAAGGAAGGTAATGGACGCCCATCCACCTCCAGAAAGGCCACTCAGGCACCCACTGGGCCGCTGGCGACATCCGAACAACGCAGAAACCGCCCAAATCGGCCCCCAGGCTGCTCAGAAAACCAGCCCACCGCTGGAATTCGGATACCGGCCCCTCGGGCATTGCCCGAGTGCCCACGTTGCCAATCCGACCCTGATAGAAACGTTAGTTTTAAGGTGCATCACAGGAAAATATGATTCTGGTGAACAGAAAATGTAATAATGGCTTTGAATTGCTGTAATCCAAATACAGAGTCTAAACAGACACGGTTGACTAAAAAAGTTTAAATGGATTACAAAAAGCTTTCATAAGGTAAAATATTGGCACATGTGATCAGGAAACACACACACACACACACACACACACACACCCCCCCCCCCCGCCTGAGGTGGCCTGGCAAATTGTGTGGAAGCAGAAGGTGAATGTCATTATTTGAAAAGACCAATGTAGGAAAATGGCAAAGTGTGATTTTTGAGACCCCCAATTTTTTGTGCTTTTTTTTTTGCCAGTCTGTTTTTTAATACTGGTGAGAGTCCATCAGGTTCCCCAACAATAAAGCTTTAGAAAAGCTAGAGGACTGGGATACGCTAGACAAATGTGTCAGGGTGGCGTATCAGCAGCAGCTACATATGGAGGGGGACAAGGCGGGCCAACTACAGGCATCCCTTCTCAAAAACGAGACACCCAGGGTTCCCATTGTAGGAATTAAAGACAAGGGTGGTGCGCTCACAGCAGGCCATCACTAAAGTATTCACGAGCCACCTGCGAAGCTTATGTGCAGCACCTGTGGTGCGCGTGAGCAGAGAACTGGTAGAGTATCTGGTGGCGCTCCCGCTGCCCTGACTATCAGATGAAGATGGTAGGGTGCTTGATGCCCCCATAGATAGAGCGGAAGTTGTGGCAACTATTAATGCCTTGAATACTGATACGGCACCTGGAGGAGACGGGTTGCCCGCAGAGTTATACCAGTCCTGGGGGGGGGACTTTGCTGACCATCTTCTGGTGGTATATAATAAGGCTCACGTTCGGAGGATATTGCCGGAATCCATCAGGGAAGCGCTCATAGTGATGCTCCCTAAGTCCGATAGGGATGTGTTAGAGGTGTCTTCGTACCATCCGCTGTCAATGTTGAATGTGGATGTGAAAATCCTTAGCAAAAACAATTTTAGCGACTCGCTTTCTATATCTCCTACCCTCATTGGTACATGAGGACCAGTGCTAGTTTATTTCCCAAAGCAATACACTGTGTAATCGCCACCGCCTGTTGTTAGTTCTCAATGCCCCTGTTTTAGTAGAGGATGATTATGCCCTTGCTTTGTTAGATATTGAGCAGGCGTTCAACACCGAGGTGTGGGAGTATTTGTGGCAGGTGTTGAGGATCATGGGCTTTTGAGATTCATACCTCCGTTGGGTGCAGTTATATCATGATTCCTTGGCCCGGGTGCGTATTGGGGGCAATGTGTCTGCACGGTTCCAGCTGTATAGGGCGACCAGGCAGTGCTGTCCGCTGTCGCCAGTGCTCTTTGCCATAGCCATGGAGCCTTTGGCGTGCAGGCTCAGATCAGTGCTGTAGGGCTGGGGCATAAGAGTGGGGGCCACCACTCATGTAATTTCCCTATACGAAGATGACGCACTGGTGTATCTCCGTCAGCCGATTTACTCGGTCCGATTATGCTGGCAACTCTTTTGGGGTTCAGGGAATTCTCTGGTTTTTGGGTGAACTGCGCAAAGTCTGAATAATTCCCTTTAGGCGCTTTGGCAGACGTGGCACTAGAAGACCTTCCACGATTAGACCTTATGTGGGAGACCACTATGGTCAGGCACCTAGGAATCCAGGTGACGAGATTCAGACTTGTTCCATTGCTATAACATGGATAGGGTACTGACGGGTCTCCGGGCCTCGTGACCTTTTGGAACACACTGTCTTTCCCTGATGGGTAAGATCGCCCTGGTTAAAATGATTATATTGCCACGTTGTTTGTACGTTTTGCAGTGCTATGTTTCGTATACCTCCACAATTCAGTGGCGGTGCGTCCATTGGGGCGTTGGGGCGTTGCCCCACTAATGCCACATGGCCACATTCTTGAAGTTAACGAGGAAGAATGTCGTTAACTTCACCGTCCTGACTCGAAATCAGGCCGGCCGGAGTCAGTCGGGACGCGTCACTGAAGGGGGTGGGGCAGCACTGCAGGGTTGGGTTTGTTACTTTGTTCCTTGTTTGACTGACAGCAGCTGAGCAGCAGGGCAGGCCCAGTGCGCATGTTCGGGTTTGGGCTGATCATTTTTCTGACCAGCCCGAACATGCGCACTAGTACTAGCCTGCAGTGCCCCCTGCATTAGGAGAGCGAGCGATTGCTTCTACTGGCCAGTGGCCGCAGCCCCCGGTCTCCTATGGGCGGGGACAGTCCCTGCTCAAGCCAATCCTGGCGCTGCTGGAGCAGCGTCTGGATTGGCTGAGAGGGGTTGCCGTTGCCACCAGCCACTCACGAACAAGGCGCCAACGCGGACCCCGACCCGGGCCAGGAGCACACAGCAGAGGCGGACCGTCACGGCAGGTAAGTTTTCAATGTTTTTTTTAACTTTATTTTTGAGGCCCCCGCGCGACCCCCCCCCCCGCGATTATCCCGCCTGCTTCACTCAGAGCCCGCCTGCTTCACTCGGAGCCCGCCTGTGCTTTGATGGGCAGGTGCAAGGCCGTTCACAGCTTTGTGTGTACTCTACAAGCCATTTTGTACTCCGCTGTCTGCTTACCTTGTAATCGGACTGGAGAAGCAGCAGCTCAAAATGGATGATGTGTTCAGTTTTTTAAACATAGAAACGAGTATGTCGCATAGTTATGCCTCGTTTGCTGTCTTTGTGACTGGAAGGCTTTGCTGGATGGCAGCTGCACTACTGGTGATGTAGCTATAGAACGCACATTCACAAGGGGTTTCTTGGCGCTATTGACAATTAATCTGGTTATTGTTATCCATCGCTATGATACTCATTCTATCGATCTGAAAACTGAATGTCCCCACCTTCATTGGGCACTATGGGCTCAGAGTCAAACAGTGATCCTTACGGTGGATGCATGTAGTCCGCTGAACCACCAGAATCAGGCGATCTGGAAAGGCAGCAATTACATAGGGGGGATGCAAAGGATAGTGAAGATCTCAAGGGGTGGGGGTGCAGTGGTTAAAGAATGCTGCTTTGACTACATTGTAATGTTCACCTGAGTGATAAGACAGCTTGTTGTCGAAACTAACCCCCGGACTCTAAATCAGTTGCCACGATATAGAAAATGTGCGCTGGTGCACAAAAGCAGTGCAAACTCATCATACTCGCCATTTGCTGCTTCAGCAATAGTGAACAGTGCAAACAGATGTCGATCTAGTCCATATATCGTTTTTATACTTGTGAAAAATGTTTTTTTTAAAACCAAGGGATTGTGAATCTCTATATCAGACAAGAATTGCTTATAATTCATTTTTAAATGCGTGCTAGAATGCTAGATGAACAATCTTTTGTAATAGAAACATAGAGCAAACTGTTTTGCACTTTATTTTGCACCTCTTATTAGATAACATAACAGAATAGTGTGTAACTGGATTGTGTCATTACCTGTTATGCAGGCAGCAAAAGTGATTTAAATTGGATTTGTCCAGTTGATTTAAGAGCAGTGCAAAGTTTCAGTAATATAGCACCTAGTGTGATTGAGAGAGGGACGCTCGTGCTGTATGGGCAATTGAAGAGCATCAGGGCGGGTAGCCGGACTCAGGTGGCAAATCAGTGATGTTTGAGACAATTGGACTGAGCTGATTAGACGTCATGAATCGTAGAACAGGTCACGAGCAGCCTGTGGCCTGATGACATATCTCCGGACCCTCTGAGATCCTGGTTAGTAGCAGGCAGCATGCCATCTCTGTCTGTAAAGTAGCCTAAAGTGTGGCTGACGAACCTGTGCGAGTGGCAAAATACCATGTCCAGTGTCACTGAAGATCTTGCACAGTAGGCTTCCATTTGATTTTAGGCATTGTGTTAAAAAAAAGCCCTTATTTTGGGTCAGGGTAGCCGGAACCATTGCTCTACCGCTGCGGTCTCCTCCCAGGCAAATTAAAAGCACGTGCTGCCAGAGCCCTGGCTCCTAAATCTCACAGCACCAGTCCCAAGCTACATTCCACGTCCTTAGTAGTGGAAGAGGGGAGGAGAAAAAGTGTGAACACTTGGAGGAGAGAGAAATATATGGAAAGAGTGACGGGGAGATACAGAGGGAAAAGAAAAGACAAACCACAAAGAAAGGAGAAAGGGGCCGACTAGAGTGAGGAAGCAGAGAGAGTGAGCAAGACAGGTAAATAATGGGAGGTGGAGAAAGAGAGAGAAAGAACGAAAGAGAAAGGAGGAAGAGAGGAGAGAGACAGAAGTGATAAAGAGAAAGAATAGAAGACGAAGATAGAGCAGGAGAGAGGAGCATAAAGAAAGAAAGAGACAGAAAGAAAGAGGAGAGTTAGAAGGATAGGGGAAGAGAGAAGAGGAGTCAGGGAAGACATTTCTGAGAGAGAGACCAAGGCTGCGATTTCTGTAATAAACACAAGATGATGGACGGAGTGCTGAAACTTTTTAACTACTCACCCCCAGTCAAGACATCTGGGTTTAATCCATTGTTCTTTTGCTCACCATGCCATCCTAGTTTGGACCCAGTCATATGCATATCAGTCTTGACCCTGCTCCTCATGGGAACAGTCCAGCACAAACTGCCAGTTTGCTATGTTTGCCCTAAGTGGGACGGGTATGCCCAGACGTGGGTCCCGTGTTCACTACCCCCACCAGATACAAGCTAGCCTGGCTGATGCGGGATGATATCCCGAAACTGGTTCTAGGGTGCTTGTTTCAGGTCCAGGGAAGACCGGGACTGGCAGTTCGGGCTGGACTGTTCCCATGGGGAGCAGCGTCAAGACTGATTTGCATATGGCTGGGTCTAACCTGAAATGGCGTGGCATGCAAAAAAAATGGATTTAACCGAGATCTGTGACTGGGGGAGAATGTTTGATTTGTTCAGCATGAAGACTGAAGGTGGGGAGCTGGTTTCTGGCGTGTTAAACATGTAATATACTCCCCTGTGTTTGGTTTCCAGTTCCCTGGGCGAGGCAGGTATGCCCGTTAAACATGTGGGTGCTGCTGAGCTCATGTCCTGGGCTGGGAAGCTTATGTTCAAGGCTATTTTTCAGCACCTTGATCCTTTTTCATGTTTCCATATTGCCTCTTGGGGTCTTGGTACAGCACTGTGGCTAATAAAAAAATGCTTCCTTTGATATTACTCAGCAATGCATTGTATCTCAAAGTCTGTTATGAAGCTCTGTGGTTATACTGAATAAGCAGCTGCCTATGTTATATGACATCTCTTTATTAATGTAATAACTGCACTTTCACAATTGCTTTATTAACCTTCTTGCTTTCTCAAATTTGCTTGAAAATGCACCATTTGTCCACTCTTTTTTCAAAATTTTCTCAGGGGGGGGGGGGAAACCCCCCCGAACCTCCCTTAGGTTGTTCGGGCTCGCTCGCTACGCTCGCTCGCTGCGGTGCAGTATGACAATTTTACGCCTCACCACTTTCAAATATCACCAGCCGCCACTGCTCCACATACCTTCAAAGAGCTGGACAAGTTTATAGTAGACCTTTTATGGGCAGCAGGAAGGAAACAGGTGGGGTTGGCCACTCCTAAACAGACATGGCAGTGGGGAGGGATGGAGGTTTCCTGTATGGATCTTTATTACCTTTCTACCCAGTTGCAACATGCGGTCCACTGGCTAGACAAGGGAAGCAACTGAGAAAAACGATGTTGGAAGGAACGCATGGGTCCACCTCTCTGCCCGAACTGTTAATGTCTGGAAATGGGGTCCCCGGCTCTGTGCCCTTTGTGGTCCAACAAGTATGTATGGTCTAGGAAAGTGTGGTCCGGAGGGTACTGGATAGGGCTCCATATGCGCCTGACTTAAACGTATGGATTCTGCGGCATTTTGTGCAGGTTACCCGCCAAATGAGGGTGGACAGGTGGAGAGCGGGGGCTGCGAGGTACTACAGGATCTGTATCCCACCGAAAGATTTATTATGTTGGCTGAGGCAATAGAAACATATGACTTGGGGCTGGTCAATTCTTGCAGTATGCGAAGTTGGCTGCCACAGTGCAGGGTATTTAGCCCTCGTTCTCTGTCGTCCCAGAAACGTCTCAAGTGCTCGCAGAGCTGGTTGGTTTGGTGGGTGGGAGGCATTGGGTACCTCAGCTCTACAGAGCGTTTCGCGAGAATGCCCCTGCTCCAGCGCTGGCTATTCAGGGCAGATGGCATGATGTCATGGGGGGAACAACAACTCGCCGACACAGAATGGCAAGCGGTCCATAAGGGGGTGTCCAAGACCTTTGTGAATGCTCACTTCAAACCGATCTACTATAATTATATACACCACGTTTATTTGACTCTTAAGTTATTGGGTATTATCTACGCAGGCCGAGCGTCCTCGTGCGCATGGTGTAGCAAGGGTGAAGCGCATTTCTTGCATATGGTGTGGCGGCATCCCCGGATACAGGAGTACTGGTGAGAGGTGGGGGCGGTACAGGAGCGTGAGTCTGGTTGGACACTTGATCTGAATGTAAGGACGTGCCTGCTTGGACTGGTTCCTAAGCGCAAGAAGAGGTGGCTCAGTCTGCGTTTTTTGCCACTGGGGCTGGTTCTGGCAAAGTGTAGAACTGCAATTTGTGGATTTCTCGGCTCCGCCATTGATTTCTGATTTGCTGCGTGATGTGGCCGAGTGCGCTGTTGCAGAAGAGAAACATATGTGCATGAAGGACTCGTAGAAATGATAACCTTGTAGATGATATGAGAGCATGGTAGGTGATGGTTAATGACTTACTGGAGCCCCGAGATGCTCGGCCCCCATGAAGCGAGAAGGAGTGTTTGGGGGAGGGGTGATGGAACCATGGGATGGACACGCACGGTAGGGTACTTATACAGTGCAGCTGCTGGTCTGGTGCAGCGTAGATTCTGACATGTTCTAGGTACAGGTTCTGGTCAAGTGGATTGGAAGGCCAGACACTTTTCCTCACGGTTACTATGTTCATGCAGTAGAGCGGGGGTGGAGGGGATATTCATTGATGTAATTTTGAATTGATATTGGATGATCTAATAAAAAAATATGGTGTGTGTTTTTGAATGTCATTTCATTAATAAAAAATGTTTTAAAAAACTTTACAAAAATCATGACAAAACATGTAACCTTTAGCAGCCCTCGTATGACCTTTCAGTGACCCCACAGTTGAAACCCCATGCCAGTAAGCTGTGCAAGCTTAAAGGTATGAAGAACTTTCCTCTCACAGTAGGAGTTATATACATTGACAGCACACCTGCTGAAATATCTCTCGAGGGCCTCCAGAATTATGCGATTCTGCAGGTGCAGTGTGTTTACACTACAGTTATGCGCTTACCGCATTTGTCACATAATTCACCATCTGCTACATAATTTTCAGATATAAAAAATATATATGACGCTCAAATGGATCAAAAGTATCAGCCAGTTTCATTCATGTTAGCAGGAGGACCTACACAGTATAGGAAAGCTGTCTCTAGACAGTCCTAAAGCCGTCTATATCCGTTGAGTGACTTTGGGGCATCTGCCAGTCGATGAGTAGTCATATTATGTTATGTTATAATGATTTACAGCGGCATTGCTGCCCCTAAAAGGGCTTCCCAGTGATACCTGCTTCTGCTGTGACAACCCAGAACACAACCAAGCCTCGGCTGCAAACAGCCATGTCTTCAACTGTTTCCTAAAGCAGAGATGATTTGATGTTTTCCGTAGATGTGTAGGCAAATTATTCTATAGCACCGGAGTTATAGCTCGAAAGGAGCGTCCTCCCTTTCTAGCCAGTTTAGAGTGTGGTACCACCGCCAGTTTAGAGTCCGCTGATCTTAATGCCCCGGTCGGGTTATATGACTGGAGCAAACTAGATGCGCCCTGCTTATTCATGATCTGGTGAACCACACATAGTGCATTGAACTGGATGCGCTTCTCTACCGGAAGCCAGTGCAGATTGTAAAGCTGCTGAGAGACAGAACAGAATTTTTACAAATGGTGCAGTCATCCTACACAGAAGTAACTGGCAAGCCAATTGAAAAAGTCCAGTGACCACACATAGGACTACAAACTCGCCACTTCCACATCACATTTAATGCTGTCACAAGCATTCAGTTCAAACCCATTTAGAAAAGGTTAGCTTAAACACACTTCACCATTCTAGGCACAGGACTGCTTCAAAACCATATAATTAATTAGATTACCGCAGCACCATGGCCAACATCTCCCTCCATAGTCCTTCTCCTCACAAGACAAGGTTCTCTGCAGCGCCACCCCTTATTCAACCCAGCCAAAGACACGCTTGCTTCATGAAGCTGGATGACTAACAGGTAAAACCAGCCCTCTACAAATTGCTGACGTTCATAGAACAAGCATTGGCAAAGCCAAGACTTTTCGCCTTTTGGTTGCTAATGTGGACCGATGCTATTCAGCATCTGCAGAAAGAGAAAAAAAAGTATTTTTTGTTGATAATATCTGCAAAAAAAATATATACATCATGTCACGGCTATCTTTGTCTTATTTACCGATCCAAGATGGTGGACGCCAATCAAGATTAGTAAATGAAAAAACATACTTTACATGTACGTGAAAGTGCCGTTTGTAAATGGAGCAGCCCGGAACCACATTGCAGCTGTTGGACCGTTATAAAAACGAAAAATTCAAACAATAAAAATTGTGATACAAAGGGGTGGGGCAGGGAAACACTGATAGATCTGTGGTTGGGGGGGCCAGTTAAAAAGTGAATGCCTCCAAGCGGTGGAAGCCATGAGTGGAGGGGTGTGGAGTACAGAGAATGCAGATGCACAGGTGACGAACGGGGAGCAGGAGAGAAACACGAAACTTAGAGATGGCGGGTTTTAAAAAACAAACATCAGATGTGGAGGAGTGGAGAAGCAAGGCACGAGCTCGGGGTTGGAAGAACACCAAAGAGGTGGAGAAGAAGCAGAACATGAGTAAGTTAGCAAGAAAACACATGTACTTTCGATGAGTGCTGAAATTATTTTAAAATGTAGTTCCCTGAATTTAAGCAGCCACAGGATAGAAGTCATCACATCAAAAGGATTGTAAAGAGACTATGCTCCAGGAGAGGGTCAAACATGTGGAGATGAAGGAAAGCCTTCAAATAAGAAGCAGGCAAATGAGAGTGACAAGAAAGGCACCCAGTGGTAATCAGTGGGATGCACCAAAGCGCACTGTAATTTGTTGGTATGGTCCACAAGAGGTCTTTCGACAACAGACTGCTAAAAGCTGTCTGTAGGCGAGACCTAAAAAGTGGTCCAAGGTACCTCTCTGCTCTCTCTTGCAAACATAGTGACACCATCATGCGCTGCATTAATGCTCCAATTTCTTTACCTTATAGGGTTCTATTAGAATCGGGGTCTCTAGTTGGCAGAGGGTTGCACCTTGTGCAAGTAGGGTCTCACAATCTTAGTCAGAGTAAGTGTAGTAGCTTGGCTCAGAGCAGTCGGGCTAAACTTAAGAGGCAATTGTAAAGTATTTGTGCACACACACACTAACACAGCGAAAACACCACAAAAGTACTCCACACTAGTTTAGAAAAATAGCTAAAATGTATCTTATTAAAACAAGATCAAAAACGACAAACATCCAACATACACAAATAAAGATACAAATATCTTCAAGATTAAATGCAGTTCTAGCACTTAGAAATACAATAGCTCTGGCGGGGGCTATAATGACGTGCTTGATGAAGTGGAATCTCAAAGTTCTGGGCCAACCGCAAAGGAGCACGGGCCGGCTATGGAGTCGTACAGACCCCAGTTACAGTACCTTGGAAATATTGACAAAACCAAGAAGTGGTGAGGCGCTGGGGAGGTGAGGCATCGCTGAGGCTATTGCGGCGTCGGGTCCTCACTGTCGGTGCAGGTCATTGGGTCATCTGGGATGCCCGGGACGTTGCAAGGCATAGGGGAGCTGATGCAGCATTGGCAGCGAGGCGGGGTTGATGAAGCGTCAAGGGTCAAGCCACAAGGCCACAAGGCACCGACTTCGCTGTGTCGATGTCACACCACGGGGCCACAGGTGTTGCAGCGGAGTCAGGTGTCACGGACTTTGGTGACGTAGTGCTCGAGACTCACGTTGTGACGGATCTTCAGAAGCGCTGCGGCGGCATCAGGGCCTGCGTTGCAAGTCATGGTCGTTGCATTGAGTGGGGACCACGGCTTCGGTGCAGGCAGTGGCGCTGTGTCGAAGAGCGGCGTGGGCTCCGAAGACACACTCTAAGTCGATGGACTGGTTTCTTCTTGCTTAGCACAGCGAACCCACTTCCAAGGGCCCAGGAACTTGATTTGGCCCCACTTGGCAAAGTAGGGCTTATAGTAGAAAAGCCCTAACCCTGTAGGTGAAGTCTTTGATGACCCTGAGACTTCCAACAGGAGGCAACCTCAACTCATGCCCTTGGAGAGCCTTAGAAAGCAGGATGCAGAGAGCAAAGTCCAGTCTTCTCACTCCCAAGACAGAAACAGCAGGCAGCAGGCCAACACAGCAAAGCAAGCAGCAAAGTGGCAGTCGCTCCTGGCAGCACAGCAGCTCTTCTTCTTGGTAGAATGTCCTCAGTCCAGAGTGTTCCGAGTCAATGGTTTCAGAGGTCCAGTACTTATGCCCATTTTTGTCTTTGAAGTCAGCAGACTTCAAAGAAAGGTCTTTGTAGTGCACAAGACCCTGCCGTTACTGGCCCTGGGTCCAGACACATTACAGGGGGGTAGGCAGCTCTCTGTGAGGGGACAGCCACAGCCCTATTCAGGTGCAAGTGTCAGCTACTCCCGCCACTCTAACTCAGGAAGACCCATCAGCCGGGTGATAGGTCATCAGGATATGCTGGGCACAGCTCAGCTCCCTTCACGTGTGACTGTCTAGAGTGAATTCACAAAGCCCACCTGTCATCCAACCCAGATGTGTATTTTAGGGACAGGCAGAGACATAGAACGGTTAAGTAAGAAAATGGAAACTTAATAAAAGTGGCATTCTCAAACCTGCAATTTTAAAACCAACTTCACTAAAAGATGTGTTTTTAAATTGTGAGTCCAGAGACAACAAACTCCAAATTTCTATCTGTTCCCAATTGAACGATACACTTGTAGAGTGTTACAAGGTTGCTCCAATGCTAACCTATTGGCGAGAAAGGGCTTGCTGTAGTGAAAAACAAATTTAGCAGTTTTTCACTACCAGGATATCTAAAATTCAAAACCACATTTCCTACCTTTTAAATACACTGCACCCTGCCCATGGGGCTCCCTAGGGCCCACCTTAAGGGTGCCTTACATGCAATAAAAGGGAAGGTTTGGGCCTGGCCGGTGTGTGGACTTCCCAGGTCGACTTGGCAGTTTAAAATTGCACACACAGGCTCTGCGGTGGCAGGGCTGAGACAGGTTTGAAGGGCTAATCATGTGGGTGGCACAATCTGTGCTGCGGGCCCACTAGTAGCATTTGATTTACAGACCGTGGGCACACACAGTGCACGGTACTAAGGACTTATTAGTAAATCAAATGTGCTAATCATGGAGTAATCAAATGCCATTACATTTTAGACTCAGAACGTATGCACTTTAGCACTGGTCAGCAGTGGTAAAACCCAGAGTCCTAATACCAGCAAAAACGAAGTTCAGCACACAGTCAAAACAGGGAGCCAGAAGCAAAAAGACAGGGGAAACCACGCCAAAAGATGAAAGGGCTAACAGGTTCCATCAGTGAAACCCTGCTTTTGCCGCCCAGCGGGAGGGGTGGTGGTGGGGGGGAGGGGGTGCTGGCGATTAATTCTGCGTTTGCAAACTCATGTAAGAGCTGGGGGAGCCGCCACCGCCCCCAAAACTTGTGCGGCCTGGGGCGGACCACCCCCCTCTTGCTACGCCACTGTGCTTCTCAGCCTTCATCGCACTCTGCAAGTTCAAAACTTCCCTTGAAAGTCATCTTGTGAGACTAGAACAAGAGGACAATCAATGACGCACACAGCACCTAAACTGTAACTAGGTGTAGAAATTAATTAGCCTCCGTTGTCTTACTGGTGTTTTCTCCTGTTCTATCTCTTCGCCACAAAAAGCGCTTCTTGCTCAAAGCCTCCATCTCCCCTCTGGTTTGTGCATTCCATCATGTATACTCCTACACAGTGCACTACAAAGAACCTTGACAAAGCGGAAGCATCTTATTCAGTCCACAGTCCAAGTTAACAGTACTTTAGACAGACATCTCTCTACAAACACAATCCGCAGACCACCTTGACTCCAGCAAAGCAGATTCCCAGAACCTTAAATGGTGCCTCGGCCTTGAAAGCCCTACGGACCGTACAAATGGTCAAAGTGAACAAGGCAGATGCTGGTGAGTGGTGACATGACAGAGCACGTTATGAAGCTGGGAACGTGCCAGCGAGGCCGGTTCACTAGCGGAAGGGGCGCCCTCTCCCGCCAGGCCCCGCTGAAGAGATAGCATCACCTCGTCGCCATAGGAGATCAGAGGCTTTCAGCAGCTGCTGGGGGGTGAGTACATGAAAGGCCCAGCTCTGCTTTCTTGGCTGTCTGGTGCTATCAGGTGAGGACGCACCCCGCCCTGCAAGGCGGCCCCGGGCACTAATGCCCCTCTGAGTCCAGGGAGTGGTGAACAACTGATCGGGTGCCAGTGGCAGATTCAGGTGGCAGGTATGTGTCCCCAGCATGAACACAGGTGTAGGAATGGCAGGAGCCAACTTCCTTGCAAATGCTCGCTTCTTTGCCCATCTCCACCGAGGTGGCACCAAGCGATAGTACATTTTTCAGGCTATTCCATCAAAGGGTGCCAGGTGGGCACAGGGCACTGAATGGCACAGAGATCTCCTGCTAGTGTCACAGAGAGGGATGAAAGACTTTAAAATGCTGCCAGCCCTGCTATGTACCAGGCCTTACTCTCAGAAGTATGAATCCTATGGCACGCAGCCTCCCTCCTTGGTGCCAGGAGCCAGCCCTGTTCCAGTATCGGGGCCTACACACGGCTCTGCCATGGCATCTGAAACCTGAAATGCATCACTGCCTGCTGTCCAGTTTCTGGAACCCCAAAACAGCTTTGCCAGTGCGCCTCCACTGTGAATGGCAGCACAGTCCGCTACCCAAGCACTTCAACCCACAATTTGCTCTGCCAGTGGACCTCAACCCTAAACTTAGTAAGCACTGCTCAAACCAACGTTTGGGTAATTACTGGTGCAGATAGATATATCAGATGTTCTTACAGTGCATACACATCTACTGCAAACAGCAGTTGAGCGACATGCAAATAATAGTTTCACTTAAGCACAAGTGAAGTGATAACAAGCGGTGTGCCTTTCTTCCTCTTCATTGCATTAGCATCATTTTTAGGCTTTAGATAGTGTCAAGTCAGGAAAAAACTCCATCAAAAGGAGGGCTGCTGGCCCTTTAAGTGAGGCCTTTGTGTTTGGTCCAGCTGCAAGTGAAAATAAGAAACCCCCTTTGCCCCCTGCATGTTGCTGCTCTGAATGAAAAGTGAACAATTTGTGGGCACTATTGAATGTATCCCATTGTAGGCAAATTACACTAGGACAATTCAGCATAGTTTACTGGGGCCAGCCTGGATACCAAAGATCAATAATGGCTGCCGGATTCAGGATCTGGCTGGATCCCCTCATTTGCTACCCTTACTGGCACCCAGAAACCGCCAATGCACCACCAGCATTCTCTGCTATGCCCTTTCTGACAACGCACACATGGACACACACAAGCACAACCACTGCAACTCAGTAGGACAGTCACAGATTTAATGCAGTAGATCTCCATGTCTTGTCGCTGTGCAATAGCATCGGGCTTCATATGGCATTCCCCTGTATTGGCAGCTCCAGTCTTCAAGCAGTGTCTTTGTACGACAGCCCCAGACTGTACAGCAGTCAATGCCTTGATGCCTTGCTTATGCGTGGCAGCAGTAGACCGTACCTTGATACGTTGCTCCTCTAGGCCAGTGAATGCCTCGATGCTTTGTCTCTATAGGCCAGTAAGTGCCTTGATACTTTGCTTCTCTAGGCCAGTGAATGCCTCGATGCTTTGTTTCTGTAGACAACCCAATGTCTTGGTGCCTAGCCTCAATGGACAGGTGATGCAGTGGTGCTTTGCCAGTGGTGTAGTGCATGCCTCCCAGTGCTGCCTTTCTAGTCCTGTGCTTTGTCTAGGAGTTAAAGTCATTGTTTTGGCTGTCTAGGTCTGTCAGTATTCTGATGCTTTGCCTCTGGCAGGTGAGCCAGTCTCTTGACAGTCAGTGTCTCCATGCCTTGTTTCTATAGGGTGGTTTTTATTGGGAAATATTTGCCACTTATTTCATTTCAGGCCTTTTGAGTCTAAATTCTCCTCTTGTTTTCTTCCAGCAGCCTTATGTATCCACAGCCCAGCTGATGGCTCCCCCCAGTCCCAGCAACAACAGCAGTAGCAACAGCAGCAGCGGAGGCGGCGGTGGAGGGGACCAGCTGAGCAAAACCAACCTGTACATCCGGGGGCTGAACCCAGGCACCACCGACCAGGATCTGGTCAAGCTCTGCCAACCGTAAGGACAGCCATCTTCTACCCTCTACGCTCACTGTCCTCATCCTGTGCCTTACTCCCCTTCTTTCGCCCGGCCTCGGCTGATACCCTTCATGCCCTGTATCCCTCAGCATCTCTCTTTAGCTCTTACACCCACGCTTCATTCCTTCCAACACTACCTCCCTTCGATCCCTAAATCAATCTTACTCGCCCTTCCACGCCTTCTTTCTTATTCTCCTTCTTTCAGTACCTGATTATTGCAATGTTTCCTCTGTCTGTATGTTCTGTTCGGTATCTTGTGTCTCCCTAATTCTCACACTGTCTTTCTCTCCACTTCCCATCGCCTTCTATTCATTTATTTCTCTCGCGGATGCTGTCTTTTTTCAATCTTCGTCTACTCGTTTCCATTGCCCCTTCACTTTTTCTTTTGACTTATTCCATCTCTTTCTTCTCCTCTCTTCCATTTCTATATCTTGCCCAATGTCCTTTCCCCATCTCTCTACCTGCATCTCTCCCACTTGTTCTGTTGATCCTCTCTCCGGTCCTCCGCCTCTCTCTCCATATCTTTCTCCTCATCTCTTTCTCCTAGTTCTCTGTTGCTCTTCCACATTCCCTATCATTCTGCTCCAGTTTTCTCCATATCTGCCTCCTTTTCACTCTCCTTTTCCCTCTTTTTTGCCCATTTTCCCTCCTCCATCCCTCCCTCGGCCCCTCTCCCTCATATCCACTTATATTTCCCCTTCTTTTTCATCATTTGACCACATCGCTTATCTTTTCTGTCCCAAGCTCTTTTCCTACCTTCTCCTTGTACTTGTGAAATCCATCTTGCATCTCGACGCCATATCTGATAGGGCTACACTCCTTTTAAAACGATAAACATTAAGTCACGTATAATGAAAGACTATGCACGTCTCTATGCCGTGTAGGTGTCACATTGATCAACGCGAAGACTAAACAGCTTGCTGCAGACTCACTCTGCTCGGTCCATTTTTGAATGGCAGCCATTTTGTGCTGAAAGCCACAGCTCTGCATCTTTCAACTCCATATTCGCCGGGTCCTCGGAGTTCGACCTTGGACCTTCGTCCTGACTTTCCCTAAACCTGTCGATTTACCCTAGATAATGATCTGTAAGAATTTGCCTTGAGGGTTAAGCAAAAACCTAAATCTGTGGTACCTCAAAGCTGACTGACCGAGCTGAGAGACAGCCGCAACATCCATTATTTAGCACCAGGGGACCCATCAGTGCAGCGCGGATTGGGCAAAGCGGATGTGCTTTGAGGTCAAGTGTCGAATGACAAGGAAGGGTTTGCTTGAGAGGTCACGGTCACACAGCCTCGGGCCGGACATCCTCACAGCACCAGCATAAAAATAGCAGCTTTTCTTCCTTTTGAAAAGGAACAGATAGCCGTCCCCGCTCCCTCTCACAGTCTCCATTCCCAGAGATTCCTGCTCTCTCCTTTTGATTTATGTCTATAAACCGCTGTTCCGCAGTTGTCCGGCACAACATCCATTTTAAAAAGAAGAATGCTAAGTAAGCAAGCGATGATACATCAGGCAGGCTGTCAGACCTGCTAGGATTAGGAGGAGATCACTGTCATTGCGCCTCCTAGACTAGTGATAAGAACTCACAAATATAGCTGCTTAGTCTTAATTTAGAGAATATACTGGGAAACTGCTCTTAAAATGTACATATAGCTCACAAATATTTTTTCAAGTGATAAAAAATTTGGGCCGTGATTATCAAAGAACCTATGGCACAAGATTGGGAAAAACACATTTTTTTCATTATGATTTTAAGTAACTCCGCTCTGCTACAGGTGCCAACGTTAACATTTTTAAACGTGGTGAACTTCCAGTGTGCACCAGGGCAGTTCTAAAACGTGTTACTGTTGTTTGCTCTAGTTTGCATATAGAAGACAATGTCGTTAGTAGGGTGGGCGGAACTCGTGGAGTTACAGAAAAACTGCTAGATTCTGTGGAATTCCGCCACAGGCAGGAAACTTGCAGCTCACACTGCTCATTGGAATTTAGTGCCAGTAGAGCTAGCAGCGCTGAACATCATTGTGAATGGCACCATGCAAGAGCGCGCAGCTATTTGAGTAGATTTGCTGCTGCTAGAGTAGATTTTCTACTCGCGCCGCAGCAGAATCAACTTGAACGGCAGCCATCTGACCGCTTGCGAATGCCGGCGACCGCCCACATTAGAAAATCACGCTAGGGGACGCCAAATCTCACTCGCGCTTGCCAGCTCGCATATGCTGGAGCCTCGCAGGAGAAAACCTCTGCCATGCTGCGATTGGCGGAATTTAACCAGAACTCCACGGAGTGGCCAAAATTCAGCCAATTTCACAGGCGGAACAGAAAATTCCGCCCACCGCTAGTCGTTAGTAAAAGTGGTACTTCATCCCAAATTGGTTGGAAGAATGGCATGCCAATAATAAACTTAAAAAAATAAACTTTTTCATATGAGTAGCAACGAGATTGTAAGAGTCTTGATTTCTCAGCTCTCCCGACACACCGGGTTCTTGCAATAACACTGCTACTTTGTTGTGATTGTGTTTAAGGTATTTATTTATTTAGTGAGTTTTATATAGCGCGAACATGACCCTTTCAGGTATCAGAGCGCTGTACAACATGGAGCCAAACAGATAAGCATATACAAGTGCTGTACATCAAGAAAAGTAAACAGATAGGAGTATACAAGTGCGGGGGAATAGCAAAAGTGAGGATAAGGATGGACATTGGTTGACGTACGTAGAGTCTTGAGTTGGAATGGTCATTTAGAAAATATGTAGAGAGTCATAGTAGAAAATAACGCAGAATATGTAGGGCGAGAGATATGTATATCGCTCAAAAAGGAAGACACTTTGAAATAAGTATTTCAAGTGGAAGTTAAATTATTTTGCTTTGTATTTGTGTAGCACTTATCTGGCATTGGACTGAGCTCAGTGGGAAAAGTTTGATGAAAGAGAAAAGTGAAGCTGTGAAGAGTTGAGGCTGCCGAGCACTTAAACAGGCTTGGCTATTTGTACAAAAAGAAAAGAAAAGGCACTCTAAAGAATTGGCCGTATTTCCGGAGTCTTTGAACTCAAAATGTTTCCATAAAGGGAAAATTAGATGGATTATCAGGTCCAACACAATTTAAGTATTCGGATTCAATGAAGGGGCTGGTTTTAGTGAAGTCTTGTATTTGATATTTGATTCGTGTGATCAGTTTAATCGAGGGTTTTTTTTTCCATCGTGTGAAAGCGACAGGAACAGCTCAGTTACGCTAAAGTACAAAAAATGTATAGACAGAGTCAAAGGAATTATACGATTCTGCCACTTAATTATAGATTTTACCACACTTGCCACATCATCCACCAACTGCTGCATAATCTTTCAATTTCAACAAAAGCATGTTTCTAGCTCAAACAGATCAGAAGTTACAAAAATAGTGCTACACAATGGCAGACATTTTGCAAGGGTTAACTTGTTACCTTTATGTGCGTTTTCCTGTATTCAGGTACTAAACTGGTACTAATGAAGTGAAACTTTAGCCCAGATAGTATTAATGTGTGTTGCAAAAAAGGGAAATAATACTGCCACATAATGTGCTACATTAAACTGCATAATTTACCTCTCCTTAAAGCATGTTTTAGTCAACGCTGCCGCATTATTTGCTACTCCATTGCTGCATAATTGTAGTGGTCATGCTCACAGGCATCTTTCGCTGCATGTTAAATCAGGAAACTAACCCTGATAGAATGAGGTTTCTCTGTTTACCTTATTTAAGGAGTGGTTTCCAGCTTGAAGACATCTGAATACTTCTAAAGTAGACCCACTCCAAGCCCACTGATGCATACCCACATAAAACGTATCTCTAACACCACTGTTGTGGCACTCAGTAACCAGAAAACATATGTGAAACAGGACATTTTTAAGTCCCAGGTCAACTCCTTGGCACAAATTGTGATGTTGGGCACCTCACTCTGTCTCAGAACAGGATTGCCTGTGAGCTGCCCAAAGACCATTTATGTTTTCATTGCCAACCAGACACAAACATTATGTTGTGGTGGGATGAAAGGGGAAGTTTACCAAGATGCAGCTTTCTGTGGTGCATAACATTGAACTAGGCCATACCCTGAATCAGTTTGTGGCAGATGCTGAGGGAAAGGAGTTCACATCAACAATGGGGAATTAGATCCATGCGAGAGTTAGAGTAAAGCTGGTGACTTCACAAAATCTGCTCTGTAAGCACAGACGGACCACTACCTAAATGGCCCTATGAGCATTTGTGCTTTCTCGACAAATGGATACCGCTGGTAGGAAGGCCAGTAAGACTGGGGAAGAGTCAGTCACATGTCATGCTTACCTCTGCATACCACCGGGGTGGGGGAAGAGTAAAGCCCATTCCAGAACTGCTTTTGCAAAGCTAGTGGGAATCAGACAAAGTCAGAAACATGTTTAACACTAAAGTATTGGTGAGTCTTGAGTAGAGCCAGCCTCTTATGCGGCCGACCCCGGTAAAGCCCCAAGAGGTGAGGCAGAGCCAGGCACGTCAGGTTTACCTCTGGAAGACTGGTAGAGTTGGACTCAAGTGAGTGATACAGCTCCTTTGAAAGGGTAGGGTATGAGAGTTGAGTGTCAGGCCTGCAACTTTGGAAGATGAGAACGGCTGTGTGGCGCAGTGAATTATACATCAGGCTCACCTCTGAAACACTCAGAGGGCCGGAGAAGTCATTCACCTCTCAAAGGCCACAAGGAGTGAGACAGTCAGGCACACGTTGAGAAACCTCCTGGTTTCACTCAAGGCAGGGCCTCTGACATTATGCGATTCTGCAGCTGTGAATTCACAACAGTTGCCACATAGGTCACCATCTGCTGGATAATGGGCAGATTTCAACACAAAACGTTTCTAGCTCAGAAAAGTCAAATCTTAATTTAAAAAAGTGACAGTGGTGCGCAATCTGTTTAGATGATCATGTTCTATGCTTTAAAGGGGCAGGTACTCAGTACCTGCACTTCTTTCATCTCCAAGGGATGGTACGTGCACTTCTCAGCACTGCTTCAGTGTTTTAATGGGAGGGTATCGACACTTCTCAGCAGCATATAGGTACTCTGAGACAAGGAGTACCGGCGCTTCTATATTTCCATTTGAAGCACTGATCATGTTTCAGTTGCTGATTGTTTTATTCATTTGTGGAACTTGTACTAACGAGGCGTAACTTTTGTCCATACGGCGACACAGCGTAGTAAAATGAGAAACTAGCGAAATAATGCTGCGAAAGATGTGCTGCGTAACTTGCCATTTCATGCAGCCTAGTTCCAGTGGGCCTGCTTCCAGCCCTGCCTGCCTCCAGCCCTGCCTGCGCCCCCAGCCCTGCCTGTGCCCCCAGCCCTGCCTGCCCCCAGCCCTGCGTGCCCCCGTGTTCCTTGTTCCTGCATCCCTGGGCAGCTGCCTCGAGGGCCACTCGCTCTGTTTACACAACTCTCCGCGATTGCTATGGGCTCCCTATCATGGTACCCAGCTCCCTAGAGACAGTCGGACGCCAGCAAGACTGACGGCAGCCAGGAACACTGTGGAACCGGGAAGGAGGCGGGGACAGGAAGTGGATAAGGGTCGGCGGAGCAGGAAGCAGTCCCCGGTGAATTCCCATTTCCAAGAAAGGGCTTTCTGCTGAGCGGGCGTTTTCACGCGCCATGAGAAAGCTGTGGTGAACGTTTAAGGGAGTGTATCTGTAGTGCCACCGGCGTCTTGCTGCGGCATACTCTCCCACCTACCCCTCACCCATAAAATCCTCAAGCGCACATTTTTGGAACAGCTTCAGTTCTCCCCGGGGCTGTCCTCGCATCACCCCTAGCATGCCTGCGCGCGCTCCCCAGAGTCCCCGTCACGCTACGTGGAGAGTATCTCGGAGCTGCGGGGTCGTGTAAAAGCCGGAAATGGAGAGTAGGGGTGTTCAGGGGCTGGGTGGGAGAAGTTGACTAGTTCTGGCAAGAGGGTAGGGGTAAGATGGGGCGGTGAGTAAGCATGCCTTTTTGTCTCTAAGTTCTTGAATCATAAGTATTCTTTTTATAGATTCAGTGGTTCTCATTTTATTGACCTTGCGAGGATGAAAGTCCGAGTTGGTCCGCTAGAATTTCATCACACGGGGAACTTTGCATATAGTTGCAGTTATAATGCCTGGGTACAGGGTCCTGGTTAGGACACCCAGTGGTTAGTGTTGCCTTGCGGCTAGCTTTATACTTAAGTATTTTAATGTCCCTGTAGTAGAAAAATTCGGAAAATCACATAAAGTCGGTATATTTTCTCTTATCTGTACATACTTTAAACAGCAACTATAAGAAAAAAATTTAAAGCGTGTTCTGAAGCTGCATTAATGACCCCTGACTTATAATGAAAGGAAACAGAAGAACCATGTTAAATATGAACAGACTACGTTGGGTCAGGGAGATCTAGACCGTATTGCTGCTCTGTGAACTGGTGGGGGGGTCTGGGGGACCGGGGCTGCAGAAATCGCATGAGAATTTGTCATAAAATATCTCTGTTTTTACTGTTACGATATATACTGCTTAACGTCACTGTGATTTTCTTTAATACATATGCAATAAAAAGATTTTTATTTTTTTTAATAAACAGACGATTTCATATAAAGTTCTGCTTAAGTATACTGTCCAGGCCTTTGCAGAATCTTAAAACGTGAGCAGGTGACTGGTATATTTCTCTGGGAAAGGTGGCAATCCCACCACTGGTCCGTGTAAGTGAGTGACTGTCGTATCTCCACTTCCTTAGTGTCCGCCCCAGATGAGGTGGCGGCTGTGATCCGGAATGCCTTGCTTCTCCCACACTAAACCCCTTTCTACCTTCACCACCACCTGGTTCTCTAGAAGATGAAGGGTCTTCTCTCAAAATGGATTCAGCCATTTACCTCTCTGCGGAAGTTCCCTCGAAGGCATGAAAGGGTAACCCGTAGCGTGAACGCCACACCCATTCAGTTATTGGCCTCTCTATGTAGGTATCCATATGTGAAAGAGAAGGAAGTGCAGCGTTTGTGCCCATTCATCCCGTGGTTTAATTTTGTAGGGATCTCGCTGCAAACAAGTGGAAAATACAATTTCCTTGCCCATTCATTCCTTGCCCTCGCTTTTTTGGGATCTCTGTGCGAGAGAAAAAGTAGGGCTAATCCTCTATACACATTCATTCCCTCGTCTCTCTAGTTAGGGCTCTCTCTCCGAATGAGTTAGGAGTACAGCTTACATGCCCATTTAATCTCCGGTCTCTGGAACAAACAACCCTTTACATGCCTTTGTGGGCAGACACCCTCTGAAGGCCACAAGAGGCTGAAAGTTACTGAGCGCAAACGGAAGACAGACTAGTAGTTCTACCAACTATAGGTCTTTGTGTTAAATAATCAATATACTTGCCCATAACATCACACTAAATGCAGAATCTCACAGCATAGAGTCCAAACTCTTCAATTTGTATTGCTAGGGAGCTTGGTGCCTCATTGCCTCAAGCCACAAGGTGTCCTGGGCAGTGTTTACATTCCTCCATGACACAGGCATGCCCTTTGCCCTCTCTGATGCGTAGTGCAGGACACCTCTGCACAGGTCCTAATGTGATGGTAGCTTCCGTCTCCCTGGTAGTCCATGGCTTAATTGGCAATAACTTTCTCGACACTGGCCAAGGCACAGATTAATAAGACCGGGGCACTTGTGTACGAGCACGAGGAAGTAATGCTACCCCCCCCGCACTGAAGCCGAGCTCCAGGTACACAAAAGGTCTCTGTGGTACCAGAGGCAGTTTGCCAGGTGTGTCAGCATTCCTCTGCGCCCTGCTCAAGAGCAGAGACTCACAGCCGATGGTGAGGCGAGCACCCAGTGAAGCTGAGAAAGTGATGGCTTGTCAAGCTTCAGGTGACCTGCTCTGACTCCAGAGGTGATAGGACACTCTCCAAAGTCTGACCCTGGCCCACCACAAGTTTATCCAACCCTGAAGGCTTTCTCATCATTCTTCAGCCCTCAGCCTGCCACCGGCATTTCAGAGGTGGTAACCGCTCTCGGTTCCTATCACTTGCTATGGGAGATATAGTCACGTACTCCGTGTCTACTCTGGACCCGGGGAAGCATGCAAGGAGGCTCTTGATTGTACTTTGAGAATTATCTCGTCCCATCCCCAATGGAGCTGTGTACTTCTCCAAATCAGTACCATGTATTGATGCAGAATTTGTCCCTATTCTTGTGCTGTTTGTTTCTGGCCAGCCCTCTGGAGGATGTCAAGACCAGCAGTGTCTGACAAAATGGAGGGCCGAGGCTGTCTTGATTCTCCTCCAATTGGTGAACAGAACATTCTGGAAGGTGAGGTTGGATCTGGTCAACGCCCCATCTCTTGGTACTTACGGTATGCAGTACACGATGGTCAGGGTGGATTATGTCAACAAATCTTCTTTGGCGCCATCCGTGATCTCCCTCACTTGGTGCCACGTCATAAATGTGTTTAGCGCAGTATACTTCCCAGACAAGGTTCTACGTCTGCGAGCCACCTCTTGCACAGCCTGTTTCATGCCTGTTGGATGGCTCCGGTACCTGACTGTAGCTATCGCCAGCAGAAGGACAGGCTGCACGAAAATATGAACTCTACACTAAAAAGGATGCTGGAAATCTTCGGGGAAAGGAATGGGAGATGCATAATCTCTTTGGGTGAAAGGCAGACATGAGGGCCCCCTAGATCATTAAGGTTCCCAAACTCACACCCACTTCTCTGCAAAAAGTAATAGAGTGCTGACAGTGGTCCTCCAGCACTTAACGTATCTGAAGTAGGCCTTCGTAGGCCTCTTTGCTGGATCTTCTTGACACTGTGCATGAGGGAGGCCTTGTGTTTTGTATGGCTCACTTCCCACGTTCCAATGAGCCTTCTCCTCAGACTCTCTTTACTGGAATGAAACGTGATATCAAGATGTCGCTCTCCCCACCAAATAGGTCTATGGATCTCTAAGAAAGACCTCTCGAGGGGGTGTCCAGCGGAGTTCCAGGAAGACTTGATTCATGCCAGATTTTAGGACAACCACTGGATATGTACAGGAGCTCCAGTTAGAATAATTGGATTGTATCTTTTGAGAATATAATACATGGGAGCCTGCAATTCTTGTTCAAAAGCCATCCCCAATTACCTGTTTACATAGAGCATAATCATAGCTGCAGTGTAAACACTGAAAACAAAAACTGGCTTTTTGTTCTCCTGATCTGTTTTTCTAAAATAAACGGTGATCAGCTGAAAGGAGATATATATGGCAACATGTTTATTTTTCCCTACTGTAGGTCTTTGGAGGAAATATATAGACTCTGTATGTTTCTACATATTGCAAGTTCTGTACTTTTTTAATCTGAGTACATTAAACTGATTCTACTGCTTTTTTAAAACAAATTGCATACTGCTTATTGTTGAGTTTAATTTTACGCTATGGATTCTATTTTTATTCTTCATGCCTGCAAACATACTTTCTCTCATATGAAAGAACAAAACAGCAAGGATTTAAGCAGTTTGCATAAAGTGCGATGGTTTGATCATTTTTTATAATTAGGGCTCCCGGTTTTATGGTATTTTTTTTTTTGACATTTCCGTCTGTATTTATCCATATTTATTTTTTGTCAACTTTCTCTGTATTTATCCATATTTATTATGGGTTTTGTGAAAAAAATAAAACTGAAACTGGTATATTTCCACATTTATTTAACCAATAAATATGCAGTCATGTTTGAATGCCTGCCAGGTTTCAGTGATATGAACACCCGCAGAAAATAAATCAATGCACTTATATGAAAATATGCACATTTTAGTATCAGCCTTGTGCATATCTACTGCTGTTTAAGCCTCTTTACTAAAAGTCTTTCTTTTTTAACACCCTTACCTATTAATACTCACAGTTATTAGCCTGGCAGTGATGACAAAGTGTGTTTAGAATCACTCAAAAAGCATCCAATTTCCATTTTTATCCACATTTAAAAATAAATACAGACAAGAAAATACATGGTTTTCTGTCTGTATTCAACTGTAAAAATCAGTAAAAACTGAAAACAGGGAGCCTTAATTATAATGAATAAAATATTTTCTGTCCGTACGTTAAAAGGATATTACAAGTCACCACTGAGTTCTGTGACGTTAAAAAGGCATTCAGTCTATTTCCTCTATATGCTCACAGATCTCCTCAATATCTTGCAATATCCTTAAAATGTATGGCACAAAGTACTTTATCCGGTGTATCATGAAAATCTGGCATGGATCTGGCCCTCCTGGACCGAGCTTGGGCACCTCTGATCTAGCAGAAAGCCCTTTCAGTTGGCCCTGTGCCCATTGGAGCATTTGCGCCTATCTGGTGGATCACGCTCAGCCACTGATTGTACACACACCATTACCCAAGCAGTCAGGGTTAGAAAATCCATGGATATGTGTGCACCCCCTGGTTGTTCACACCCCCTGTTATATCGTATTGCATACCTTGGACACATTCACCCCTATACCAGCCCCCATGGGTTGGTCCGTGTTCTATTCGAGTATCATTTGAGCTCCAGGAAGTTACAAAATGGGATTTGTAGAAACTAAAACGCTTCCACCCTTGCTGTGCAGGAGCAGCACTTTTTGAAATGTATTTGACATATTTGATAGAGATCACACCCATCTCCAAACTCCACTGGAACTCCTCAGAAGTTTCCAATCATTTTAAAGGCTCAGTGCCTGCCTTCAGCCAGAACTGATAACCCCACCCACGAGCAATGGGAATGTTTTGAATTTTAATTATTTGGAACATTTTCGAGACACAAACCCATTGCAAGTGGAGGACAGTGCTTGCCAAAGATGGCTGCAGCTCACACAGGAGAGGGAGTTTTTCAAACTCTAGAGAGGAGCCAGATTGACATTTTCTTGGAAGGAAGTTGAGTTTGGGTGTTGTGTCCAAGAGGGTGGGCCCTCTAACTGTTAATCTTTTCATACCACTGGAGGAGGATATGAAGAAGGGGATTTCCAAGATTTTTATGCTAGCACAGCGGCGCACGCTCTGTGCCTGGTGTGGAGTCATGAACCCCAAGCAGTGTTTACCTGCCTTGTTGTGAGGAGCTCTGGGTGTCTGCACTAGTCTGTCCTGCTAGTACTGTTCTCTGAAAGCGTAAGGATAAGTTGCATAATGCAGTCCCCTGCTGCGCATGGGGGCCCACCTGCCCGTCAGGGCTCGGCCCCCATCTCTTAAGGGGCGGGTCTTTCAGCCCAAGGCCAATTAAAATTTGTGAGGCATTGACAAATCGGGGGGCCCTCAACACATTCTGCAGGGGGCCCATCATCTTGCATTATGCCACGGGTTATTCGTGTTTCCCTGAGACTGGTTAACTCAGATATTTGTAGGCTTTATTTGGATTGGAGTCACCCTGAAAGGGGAGGGGGCTTCTGCACGACAGGGGCCTGCTTTACACATCTGTTTGACGCCGTCTTTCTATTTGAGTGGTACTGCGTTTGTTGACGCCCACTCTTCAAAAAGAGATGACACTTGAAATGTTTAAGCCGGCTATTCAGAGAGGGGATGCAGCTTATATTTAACGGCTGGGTCTCTCTCGCTCTCGGACTGCAGGCCCCTGGAGCACACACTGTGCTTTCCTCCTGTGCTGTGCAGGAAGCCCTGCCCAGGTGGAGCACCGGAAGGAGCAGGAAGCCGAGACTGCCCGGAAGCTTCCGGCGCGCTCACTTCTGGCGACTGCTCTCCAGCTCTCTCTGTTGTGGAGTTTAATGCTCCAAGGGGACTCTTATGACAACTGGACACTTCAAACACGGCTTCGACATTTTGTTAAAGTTCAAACCAAGCACAGCTGTACTAAGCTCTCTGCTCAGCAGGGCAGGTGTTCCCTCTTAGCCGCGTAAGTCCAATGGAGTAGGTGTACCGAACAGACCTGGCCCGGTCCGCCCAAATGAGAACTTTCAGGGTTATATCCGGATAGTTGACGTCTCAAAATTCTGTCTCTGCGTCACACAGAGCAGCCGCGCCCCCGGATGGGAGTGGACTCTTCTGACTGTGTTATTATAGTCCTACCCGCCTTTCTCGGTTTTCCTTTGCTAGTGTACATAGTTTGCACACAAGAGTGCACACGCGGCCGTCTCGGTGCATCCGTGAGTGTCTCTGTGTGCTAGCCTGTGCTACACTCTACACAGAATGTGTCTGGGTGTCTGCGTTTACAGGCTGTCAATATTTGTGTTCCCTTGTGTGCAGGGCTTTAAGTGGGATGAAAAAACTGGGGGGTCTCATAAAGGGGCGTGGCCCATGTAATTAAGGGCGTGGCTTAAAACACGTAAACTAAAAATCTGTCTTTATCATACTGTGTGCCTACGGACTTGTATTTTGCTGTTTCTGTCATTGCATCCAGATATGATACAACAAGTAACATCATACTTACAACAAGTTAGGACTATTGGCTTTGTCAATGGTTGTTAGTTGCACAAGATAAATAAGCAGCAACTATGGCTTGTATATAATATTGAAAAAGCTTCCACTTACAGCCCTTGTGACACCACGACAGTGTTGCTGCTCCTGTGTTTCAAAAAGAGAAGGGAAATCCAGAGAGAAAACAACTCTGTAAAGGATTTCCCTTCCCCTACAACGCTCACCTGGCATGAGGTCATGCTGTAACTTCTCCACTAGTGAGAAGAGAGCAGCGCACATCGATGTGCCCGCTGTCACTGCAGCCCGGAAAACAAGCATTGGCATAGCCAATAGGTCTCGCCTTTGGGACCTTATAAGTGTTTAGTTATCCAGCACAATATCCTTGGTGCAACAACATCAACTGTTGCATAGCTAAACACTTATAAGGTCCCAAAGGCGAGACCTATTGGCTATGCACATTCACTAATGCTGATATTTTAAAGCAATGCGGATATAAGGCTGATATTTGAAAGCAATGCGGAAATGTTAAAGCACATTCACTAATGCTGATATTTCTGGCCCAGGAGTGTTGCGTGTGTGATTGGCTAATAAAAAAACAAAACAAAAGAGAGCCGTGCACGAGTGAATAACTAAGGCTGATATTTGAAAGCAATGCGAATATTTTAAAGCACATTCACTAATGCAGATATTTTAACCCCTTTACCGCGGCGAACATTCCACGCCGGTGCGGCACTTCAAAGGAGTGGGCGGGACCGCGTCGGCCAACGGACGTGCGCAGCACTACCGAGGTAGTGCTCGCGACGGCCGTTGGCCGACGAACGCAGCGAAGGGGTTAAAGCAATGAGGATATAAGGCTGATATTTAAAAGCAATGCGGAAATGTTAAAGCACATTCACTAATGCTGATATTTCTTGCCCGGGAGTGGTGCGTGGCGTGTATGCGTGCGCGCGCAGTCTGCTCTTTTTCAAAGCACATACTCGTGCTTGTGGCGCGCCGCTGCGCACTCCCGCAAGGTGTATGCCGCCACAAGCACGAGTATGTGCTTCGAAAAAGAGCTGAACGACGGCTAAAGGTCCTCCTATGCATGCGCGCTGCGTAGGCGAGACCTAAAAACGGACCACCTGTGCCAGGGCACAAAACAGAGCCCGATAGAGACCCGTTTCGAGGCCTCCTTAAAAAAACTGCCGGTGCTCAGACCCGGTGAGACCCGGCCCACTTAAAGCCCTGCTTGTGTGTTTCTGCATTCACAGAACGTGCCTTCCGGGTTGTCTAGTGAGATGGCTGCCATGAACTTTATTGAACTTCATCGCACGAGATGGATGTTTTAGAGGACTCCAGTTGAAAATAGAAAGCTCCAACCCGTATTTTGCTTGCTGACGTTTTTGTTAAGTGCCCAAAGTGGGAGAGAAGAGAAGAAGAGATTGTTTTGATTTTATGTACCATTTCACTCATAACACCCCCATGGGGAGCTTACTCATCCCTTGGCACAAACCATCAGCAGATGGAGGGGATCCCCGCCACAGAGATGAGACTGAGGGGGGTACAGGATCCTGGCACAGTAGCTTCGTTAAGCTGAACTTTTTCATATCTCTCGGGAAGAAAGCAGAGAGTGCCTTTGATGCTGAGTTGATGCTTCGAGGTAGCAAAGGTCAAAATGAGGTCACAGTAGCCACCCCTGAATCCAAAGGTGGTTTCTTAGTGGACTTCCCGGCCGGCACTTGTAGGCCAGCCTTAAGATTCGTCAATTGACCCTTGTTCCAAGTGGAGCCAGTTAGTCTTTTTAGGAGGGGGCAGGTGGGCATGACATTTTCAGACCAGCAAGCCACCCAAGGCATTTGACCTCATTCTGGCACCGGGGTCAATCGAAGCAGATGGAGTACGCATTGGCCAACTTAGAGTCAAATGTGATGGAGACAGCAGTGTGGTGAATGTTGTATGGGATAAACTGGTGGACATACATGACTTGTTGAAGCAGCAAGTGCACAAAAAATGGAGTCTGCAAAGAGCTGGGAGTGGCATGAGTCTCAGGGATGTTCAGTGAAATAATAATATTCAAACAACTCTTCTTCCTTAAGTGCCTTACGTTGGTTCAATAAATGTGCTATATGGTTTCATTGGATACGTTCACAGAACGCTTGCTGAAGTATTGTTTTGATAGGTTTATCAGAACGTAAGAACATAACAGCCACAGAATGTTGAAACATTTTAAATATGCAAAAGTAGTCAGCAGTTTGTTTATTGGCTGTTGTGGGTTGGGACTCTTGTTTTTAGCGAGTGGTCTTTCTTAAATGGTAAAATGTACATTAGTCTTACGAAGCGGCCCAGGTAACCGAAAAGATTTGTGCCTTAGCAGAGTCTCAGTCAACAAACCACTTCCTTACCCACTAAGGTTTGCTGAGGTCAGACTGCGGGTGTGAAGATGACGCTCATGGAGTCGGAAGGGTAAGGCGTAAAGAGGGCGTGCTGCTCTGTGTGTGATTAAATACCACAAATCAGAGCCGAAGAGGATTCCCCTGTTCCGCACAGGCCTGGAGAAGGTTTGGAGGTGTCCAAGGAAAGCAGGAGAAGCAGTAGAAACAGGGCTTGGAAGAGCTCCTTGAGACCTACTTACCCTCACACCTATATTTTCGATCCTTTAGGACCCAGGGGCATCTGAATTCGTGTAGAAAGGTTTCTCTGGGCCCTTGAGACGAAGAAATATCTGCCTGAAATTGGAAGCCTTCTCACAACTCCTCGATCCACTACACCTACGTTGTTAACCGTGGAGGCAGCAGGAAGCCGGGGCATGCCACAGGTGCTCATGGGAGCTGAGGAGCTCGAGCCAGGAGAGGGGAGCTCTATCGGGGATAAGATAATGTCCCCAGACGGTGGCCATGGCTATCTCAGTGCCACAGTTAGGCCGTCAAGGCACAGCTCCAGAGTGTAGATTCAAGGTGTGGTTTACACTGAATCAATCAATCAAGGTTTGTAGAGCGCACTACTCATCCTTGAGGGTCTCAAGGTGCTGAGGGAGGGGGTGTGAGCAGCTCCGTTGGGGTCATTCGAAGAGCCAGGTCTTGAGGTTCTTTCTGAACTGGTGCAGTGTCTGGCTTCGCCGGAGGTGAAGGGGGAATTCGTTCCAGGCCTTGGCTGCAAGGTAGGAGAAGGATCTGCCACCTGCTCTGGTCCTGTAGAAACGTGGGACGGTGTCTAGGGCGAGGTCGGCTGAGCGGAGGTTTCTCTTGGGGGTATGGAAGGAGATTCGTTCGTTAAGGTATTGGGGTCCGGTGTTGTAGAGGGCTTTGTAGGCGTGTGTGAGCAGTTTGAAGGTTATTCTTCTTTCGACGGGGAGCCAGTGGAGGTCACGGAGGTGTTGGGTGATGTGGTCATGTCTTGGGATGTCGAGGATAAGTCTGGTTGCATCATTCTGGACGGTCTGGAGTTTGCGGAGGAGTTTTTTGTTGATTCCGGCGTAGAGAGCGTTTCCGTGGTCCAGTCTGCTGGTGATGAGTGAGTGGGTGACGTTTTTCCTGGAGTCAGGGGCGGGGGATTTATTTGAAAGTCTTGCGAAGTATGCGGAGGGTGTTGAAGCATGTGGAGGATACTGAGCTGATTTGATGTTTCATGGTGAGTGAAGAGTCGAGTATGATGTCGAGGTTGTGTGCGTGGTCCGTTGGGGTGGGTGGGTTTCCGAGGGCGGGGGGCCACTAGGTGTTGTCCCATGCGGAGTGGGGGGGGAGCAGAGGATGAGGACTTCTGTTTTCTCAGAGTTTAGCATCAGGCAGCTGTTGCTCATCCAGGTTGCAACGTCATTCATCCCTTCTTGGAAATTGCGCCTGGTGATGTTGGGTTCCTTGGTGAGGGAGAGGATGAGCTAGTTGTCATCGGCGTAGGAGACAATGTTGAGTCCGTGGTTTCTGATGATGGTTGCGAGGGGGGCCATGTAGACATTGAAGAGTGTGGGACTGACAGAGGATCTTTGGGGTACGTTGCATCTGATCTCTGTCGGTTCTGAGAGGAAGGGCGGGAGACTTATTCTCTGAGTTCTGCCTGAGAAGAAAGATCGTATCCAATCTAAGGCTGTTCCTCGGATGCCGTCGTCGTGGAGCCTGGTGGCTAGTGTGCGGTGGGAGACGGTGTTGAAAGCTGCAGATAGGTCCAGGAGGATGAGGGCTGCCGTGTGGCCTTGGTCGAGGAGGACGCGGATGCCGACGGTGGCGGCGATGAGGGTGGTCTCGGTGCTGTGGTTGCTGTGGAATCTGGATTGAGATGTGTCTAGGATGATGTTGGTTCCTATGAAGTGTGCTATCTGGATGCTGACGGCCTTTTCGATGACTTTGGCGGCGAAAGGGAGCAGTGAGATGGGCCTGAAGTTCTTGAGATCCGTCAGGTCTGCGGAGGGCTTCTTTAGGAGGGGGTTGCCTTAGGCGCGTTTCCAGTCATCGGGGAATGTGGCGGTCTCGAGGGAGCAGTTGATAGTTCGGCGTAGCTCGGGTGCGATGGCAGTGGTGGCCCTGTGGAAGTTGTGCGGCGGGCAGGGGTCAGTAGGTGCGCCAGAGTGGATGCTCTTCATTGTCTTTAAGGTGTCTTCTGTGGTGAGAGGGGTCCAGGTGAGAAGGGTCTGTTGAATGGCGTCGCTGGGGGTGGGAGTTGAGGCGGTGCCGTGGTCTTGGTCGTCGAAGTTGTCGTAGAGCGTCTTGATCTTGAGGTGAAAGAAGGAGCCGAGTTTGTTGCAGAGGTCTTGGGAGGGAGGGACGTTGGTTGTTTTGCTGTTGGGTCTGGCAAATTCTTGTATGATGGCGAAGAGTTCCTTGGAATTGTGGGCGTTGGAAAGGATTCTGTCTTAGATGAAGTTTCTCTTTGTTGATTTGGTGGTGTGCTGTGATGGCTGCTTTGGAGTGTGCTTCCGGGGTTTTGCTGTTTCTCCATGTCTTCTCCAGTCGTCGGCAGGAGCGCTTGGATTCTCGGAGGTCCGTGGTAAACCAGTTGGCTTTCTTGTGTCATTTCGTGGTGTTCTGGAGGGGGGCGAGAGTGTTGGCGCAGTTGGCAATCCATTGGTGGAGGTTGGTGGCGCTGTGTTGGGGTCTGTCGTAGTTGGGGGAGGAGTGCAGGTGAGGGCTGAGGTGAGGTATTCTTCGGAGACTTTGTTCCAGCTTCTGCGTGGGGGCAGAGCATGCACATGTGTGCGGTGGGTTTCATGAAGGAGAAATGGATGCAGTGGTGGTATGTCCAGAGCAGTTCTGTGGTGTGGCTGAAGCGAATGTTGTTTCGTCCGGCGAAGATGGGGTTGAGTGTGTGTCCTGCTGTGTGGGTGGGGGTGGAGACAAGTTGCTTCAGTCCTATGTTGGTGAGGTTCTCCAGGAGGGCGGTGGCGTTGTGATCGCTGTGGTTGTCTAGGTGGAAGTTCAGGTCTCCGAGAAGTATGTAGTCCGTAGAGGCGAGGGTGTGGGGTGCAATGTGGTTTGCAATGACGTTGGTAAGGGGGTGGGGGGTCCGAGAGGTCTGTAGGTGAGTGTTCCACAGAGTGTCGTTCTGGGGTTTGGCTGGATCTGGAAGTGGATGTGTTCCATGAGGGTCGAGGCATCGTCCGAGTTGGTTGTTGTGAGTCGGAGGGAGCTTTTGTGGACGATGGTGAGGCCTCCTCTTGGGCGTTCTTTCCTCAGGATCTTGTATCCATCGGGGATGGCGATTGCGATGTCTGTTGCGGAGCTGGCGTTGGTTCAGGTCTCTGTGAGTAAGGCGACGTCGGGCGAGTGAGTGTTGAGGAGGTCCCAGATTTCTACGGCGAGTCTGTGCAGGGAGCGTACGTTGACGATGATGCAGCTCAGCGGCTTGTGTGCGGTGGCGTCTGGTGAGTTGGGGGTGGCTGCCTGGGTCCGGAGGTGGGTGAAGGTGCGCGGCAGTGCCGGCAGCAGATAGGGCCCTGGGTGTTGCTCGGCGTCGAGAGCTGGCAGTTGGTGTTGCGTCCTGGGTTGAGAGTGTTGGGGTCGTAGCAGCGGGGGGTCGGGGGACCAGGGCCCCTGGCGCTGATTGCAGTCGGGTTGTGGACGGGCGCAGACGGGTTTGCCTTTGGTGTGCCAGTGGCGCGGCTGCCATTAAGTAGGGGTCGGGAAGGGCGGTCAGCTGGGAGGCGGGAGCGACACGGTGGGGGGGGTGCAGGGGCAGCAGCGGCGGGGAGCACGGGAAGAGGGAGCAGGGAGGGAGGAGGCAGAATGAGAAAGAGGCAGAATAGAAATAAATGAAAAGAGGCAAAAGAATAAAAAGCCAATGAGAGAAAAGCAGAAAAAAAGGCAAAGAGACAAAAAGACACAGAACATAGTGGAATAGCAGAAGAGCTGGGTGCTCCTCCACTAGACCCCCAGGGATGAGGCGCAGGCAGGAGGCTGTGGGTGGAGGAAGGCCTCGAACACCTACCTGAAGCTCAAGCTGGCGCTAAGGGCAGAGCCTTAATGGTGGAGCTGCATGGGGGGAGAGCAGTGACTCTGACCAGGAGGTGAGAGGTCTTGCTCTCCTTGGCTGGGAGACGTAAAGGTGCGAGGGCACCCAAGAATCCAACAATTGCTTTCTTCATCGCAGAGTAAAGACTGAGCCCGTGACCGGGAAGTGTTACTGGAGAGGGCCTTGAATGTTACATGTCTTTTCCATGAGTGTGTTTGTGTGGCATGTGTGTGTCTCTGTGTTTGTTTATGTGTACACCAGTCGCTCTTTGTGCGTGTATGACCTTCTCTACTTCTTCTTCTGTGTGTCCTTGTATTTCTCCCATTGTGTGTACTAAATAGAATCTATAATTGTCTGTGTTTGTGTGTTTGCATGGGTACGATGTATGAGCGTGTTAGTTGCTTTCTCTCTACCTGTGTGTTTTTTACACAACACAGCTGTCAGTTATCCATTCTTTGCAGGCTCTGGCCTCAGTGGCCCTGTGTGTGTGTATTTGTATGCATAACCAGAGCTTAATTTGAACCGGTGGTTTCTGGTGCCTAGCACTGGCACCTAATTGTCAACACTGGCACTTACGACAGCCTGCTCACGGTGACCCTGTCGTTCTAATTTAGAGACGAGCACAATGATTGTTGTTTATTAATTCTATATACATTAAAATGACTTATACCTGCCACCCAAGCCATTCTTCTCGCTTTGGTACCTTGAATAGTTTCAATTATCACACTTGTAGCAATGTGATGGATAGTGGTTGTGTTGGTACTGTCATTGGCAGCGCTGGCAGGGGCAATAGGGGCTGCACACTGCAGTGATCTCTCGACGAGGGCCCTGGCACTTATTTTTTTCTTTTTCTTCAAATTAAGCACTGCATACATCTGTCTCTGTATTTTTCCTCTGTGTATTTGTGTGTACCATCTGTGTTTGTGTGTCCCATGGTCTCTAGTTGTAGCGTTGTTTTCTTGTGTGTTTCAGTGTGTGCGAGAGAGTCCATGTGTAAATCATGGTCTGTGTGATTGCACCGTGTGTTTGCCTGTTGCTTTGTCACGCAGCCCTGCAGCAGCCCGCCCTGTGTCCAGAGCTCCAGCCGCCTCGAGCCTCCCTCGGTGTCACGATGAGCAGCAGCCCTTGAACAGGAAGACACAGAGTCCCACACCCCAGGGAGCGCCCAAAATAGCCCTAAACCGAGGGCGGAGAGTCAGGAAGAGCCGAGCCCTGAGACGCAGAGCAGCACTGCCAGTACCAAGCCTGCCTCCGTGAGGGAGGAGCTGCCAGCATCTGTACCACAGGAGGGGCGGGGGCAGGCGGGACCCCTGGCTTCCCTGTCTGTATGGTTCATGCGTGGGGGGCGGGTACAGGCGGGACCCCTGGCTTCCCTGTCTGTATGGTTCATGCGTGGGGGGCGGGTACAGGCGGGACCCCTGGCTTCCCTGTCTGGATGGTTCATGCTGGGAGGGTTGGATGAAGGTGGGGGTGTTACAAGGTACGTGGACCCCTGGCTTCCCTGTCTGTATGGTTCATGCTTGGGGGGTGGGTACAGGCGGGACCCCTGGCTTCCCTCTGTATGGTTCATGCTGGGAGGGTTATATGAAGCCGGGGAGGGGGTGTTACAAGGTGTCTGGGCCCCTGGCTTCCCTGCATCAGTATAGCTCTTGTTGGGGAGGTAAGGTGACTAGATTTTGAAAACCAGGACATTCCACATATGCAGAAGTGGGCCTTCAATTTAGCATCGACCGAATGGCACAGAATAGACAGCTTATCATGTTGCTTTCTGATAAGGGCTTCTAACTAATCCTGCACTGGAACACATTCAACGCGTCTCCCACTGTTAGTGTACCTGCTCAGAAACCTGGGACCTACGCTATATTTACTGACATTCGCTGTGACAGACGGTGAAAAACAGAGACTGTGCCTGCAAATCCGGGATGCCCAGCCAGGGGCTTAGCTCCCTGGGGGTGTTTGGGGAATGACACCCCACTAATAAATGAATTCTGGTGTGTATATTTGGGTCCAGGGGCCTCCAGTCGGGCTAGCGGTGTCTGTGGTCGAGTTTCCACTCGGATTAGCAGCCCTCATAGCACAGATACATGTCTCTATGAAACTCTGCAGCGCTTGTAAACACCCACCCGCCTCATCTCTCTCACACAAAACAGGCCAAGAATAAACAAAGGACTGGATGGCTCTTATGTGGAGCACTGAAGCTTTTAAATGTAATACTATTTTCATCCATTTTGCCATTTCAGTGGGAGTGATGGTTGGGAAATCTCTGTTCCACACCACCCAAATCTAACTGACTAAGCTACGCCCCTGTGCCCAGCCACACTACTGGGAGGGACAGGCCACTTGGGCCTTCGCTTCCATGCATGCGTATGTTTCATGCTTGGAAGGGGCGGGATGCTTGGGCCCTGGCCTCCCTGCATCTCTATGGTTTGTACTTGGGAGGTACAGGATGCTTGAGCCCTGGCCTCCCTGCATCTCTATGGTTTGTACTTGGGAGGTACAGGTTGCTTGGGCCCTGTCTCTATGGTTTGTACTTGGGAGGTACAGGTTGCTTGGGCCCTGGCTTCCCTGCATCTCTATGGTTTGTAC
Source organism: Calotriton arnoldi (assembly GCA_963921515.1). Taxonomy (NCBI): domain Eukaryota; kingdom Metazoa; phylum Chordata; class Amphibia; order Caudata; family Salamandridae; genus Calotriton; species Calotriton arnoldi. Next base: position 512,697 of record CAWUFW010001438.1, read on the forward strand.
TTGGGAGGGACAGGCTGCTTGGGCCCTGTCTTCCTTGTATATGTGTTGGTTCATGCTTGGGAGGGGTGGGCTGATTGGGCCCTGGCTTCCCTGCATCTGTATGGTTTGTACTTGGCTGCTTGGGCCCTGTCTTCCCTGTACCTCTATGGTTTGTACTTGGGAGGGACAGGCAGCTTGGGCCCCGTCTTCCCTACACCTCTATGGTTTGTACTTGGGAGGGATAGACTGCTTGGGCCCTGTCTTCCCTGTATATGTGTGGTTCATGCCTGGGAGGGACAGGCTGCTCGGGCCAGGGATTCTCTTCATCTCTATGGTTTGTACTTGGGAGGGACAGGCTGCTTCGGCCCCGTCTCTATGGTTTGTACTTGGGAGGGAGAGGCTGATTGGGCCCTGGTTTTCCTGCATCTCTATGGTTTGTACTTGGGAGTGACAGACTGCTTGGGCCCTGGTTTCCCTGCATCTCTATGGTTTGTACTTGGGAGTGACAGACTGCTTGGGCCCTGGTTTCCCTGCATCTCTATGGTTTGTACTTGGGAGGGAGAGGCTACTTGAGCACTGAGTTCCCTGCATCTCTATGGTTTGAACTTGGGAGGAACAGGCTACTTGGACCCTGTCTTCCCTGTATATGTGTGGTTCGTGCTTGGGAGGGGCTGTCTGCTTGGGCCCTGGGTTTCTGTATCGCTATCGTTTGTTCTTGGGAGGGCAGGCTGCTTGGACCCTGTCTTCCCTTATATGTGTGGTTCATGCTTGGGAGGGGCGGGCTGCTTGGGTCCTGGGTTTCTGTATCGCTATTTTTTTATTTATTTTAAAAGTTTTATATAGCGCGAACATGACCCTAGTGGGTATCAGAGTGCTTTACATAAGAGTTGCTGAAAACATATTGTTTGTTCTTGGGAGGGCAGGCAGATTGGGCACTGGATTCACAGAATCAATTGTGACATGCTTTAAGAGGGACATTCTGGCTGGACCCGGGATTCCCTGATGACTAGAGGAGCTGCTTGGACTCTGTCTCTATGGTTTGTACTTGGGAGGGAGAGTCTGCCTGGGCCCTTGTTTCCCTGCATCTCTATGGTTTGTACTTGGGAGGACAGGCTGCTTGGGCCCTGTCTTCCCTGTATATGTGTGGTTCATGCTTGAGAGAGACAGGCTGCTTGAGCCCAGGATTCTCTGCATCTTTGTGGTTTGTACTTAGCTGCTTGGGCCCTGTCTTTCCTGCACCTCTATGGTTTGTACTTGCAAGGGACAGGCTGCTTGGGCCCCGTCTCTATGGTTTGTACTTGGGAGGGAGAGGCTGATTGGGCCCTGGTTTTCCTGCATCTCTATGGTTTGTACTTGGGAGTGACAGACTGCTTGGGCCCTGGTTTCCCTGCATCTCTATGGTTTGTACTTGGGAGGGAGAGGCTGCTTGAGCCCTGGTTTCCCTGCATCTCTATGGTTTGTACTTGGGAGGGAGAGGCTGCTTGGGCCCTGTCTTCTCTGTATATGTGTGGTTCATGCTTGGGAGGGACAGGCTGCTTGGGCCCAGGATTCTCTGCATCTCTGTGGTTTGTACTTTGCTGCTTGGGCCCCGTCTTCCCTGCACCTCTATGGTTTGTACTTGGGAGGGACAGGCTGCTTGTGCCCTGTCTCTATGGTTCGTACTTGGGAAGGAGAGGCTACTTGAGCCCTGGTTTCCCTGCATCTCTATCGTTTATACTTGGGAGGACAGGCTGCTTGGGCCCTATCTTCACTTTATATGTGCGGTTCGTGCTTGGGAGGGGCTGGCTGCTTGGGCCCTGGGTTTCTGTATCGCTATTGTTTGTTCTTGGGAGGGACAGGCTGCTTAGGCCCCGTCTCTATGGTTTGTACTTGGGAGGGAGAGGCTGCTTGGGCCCTGGTTTCCCTGCATCTCAATGGTTTGTACTTGGGAGGGACAGGCTGCTTGGGCCCCGTCTCTATGGTTTGTACTTGGGAGCGAGAGGCTGCTTGAGCCCTGGTTTCCCTGCATCTCTATGGTTTGTACTTGTGAGGGAGAGGCTGCTTGGGCCCTGTCTTCCCTGTATATGTGTGGTTCATGCTTGGGAGGGACAGGCTGCTTGGGCCCAGGATTTTCTGCATCTCTGTATTTTGTACTTGGCTGCTTGGGCCATGTCTTCCCTGTACCTCTATGGTTTGTACTTGGGAGGACAGGCTGCTTGTGCCCTGTCTCTATGGTTTGTACTTGGGAGGGAGAAGCTACTTGAGCCCTGGTTTCCCTGCATCTCTATGGTTTGAACTTGGGAGGAACAGGCTACTTGGACCCTGTTGATCCAGTGCTAACAATAAAAATTCTTCTCCTATATGACTCCGTCATCCAGGTACAAGTATCTCTCCAATACACAGACTATATCCATATGACGGTGGGGCCCATTAACACCGCATATACATTCACTTACTCATTTATTCCCTGGATTACCTCCGTCCTTAACCTAGGAGAAAAAACAGTAAAACGATTCGCTGGAAGGAGACGGGATACCTCTTTTTAACATAACATAATGTTTCTCATTGCTTTAAGGTATTCCGCTCATTGGTCGATGGACCAACTAGTAGGAATCAGTTGATGGTGATTAAGACCAGCTCAATCACAATAAACTCTTTAACATTTTACCTTAATTATTGAGCTAAAGAATCACGGAGTCATTTATTTAAAGATAATAAAGTTTATATAAAGTTTTAGAAACAATGCATAAGTTTTAAGTTTATCACTCAGATTATTACATTTATCATCATTATAAGAATACATTGAAATTACAATGCATACCTATTAGATGGAAGATAAAGTTATGTCACAGCAAGAACTCCAAAAAGATCTATCTATCTATCTTGGAAAATCTAATAGCTCTAAAGGAAAAATCTATCAGGAGTAAAAAGGTTCTCCAAAAGCAGCATCTTATACTTAATAAAATAGCAGCAGCAGCTTCGATCATCCGCAACAGCAACTCAGCACCCGCAACTCGTCTATCAGCAAACTCAGCTCTCTCTTCTCCTAACAGTACGCTCGCTCATCATCATCAATAATAACAACTATAGTAAACCCTCCCACCCGGAGTAGGTCTTCTTATACCCTAATTCTCGCTTCTAAATAAAATGTTGCCTCTTTATGGCGTGATTCTCTCTCATTGGTCCATTCGAGTCCATATACATTTTTTATCAAACTTCCTTGTCTTAACCAGTTCTTTGTGGAATGTCCATGCTTGCATCGTTTCCCACAGTTCATGACATTACTCATCAGTTTCGATCAGTCCAATTTGTATCATTTTCTGATACTTTTTAGGTTCAACAGTTCCGTTTGTCCATTTATTCATTTTGACTTCTCACGCTTCTTGCTGATCATCTTGGCACACATTTGCTCAGTAAGGTCACAATAGCCTTGACCATACTTCTACCCTAGGCTCTCAGCACGAACACGTGGTCATTCTTTGTTCACGGCCTTTCTCCTTTTCCACACGGCTTCTCGCACATGCGTACTCTAGCTTATGGCGGCCATTTTATATTGCTGCTCAACAGGCCTAAGCGCACTATTTATAAAGATAAACAAAATATTGTTAAAATAAAGAATATAAACCCTTTCGTTTCCCTCCCGTCTTTCTACGTACCCCAATTAAGTATTACCTAGCAAAAAGCAACATATAAAGCCGTCCCTTACTTACCATCGCTTTATTTTGCCACTACACGTTTTATTTTCAAAGCACAAATCATGCGTTTATTATTTTATTAGTACGCAAATATTACGTTTATGTTAGCCACGTCAACAATTATAAGTAGATTAATTTGCACACAAAATAGCGTGTTACCTTTAACCCTTCACATGTAACATACATTGTTGGTTATTTACTTAAACGAACATGTTTATTAATTATTTTACGTAAATTATTAGGAGGTTAACATTTTTCATTTATCCTGCTCCATCACTGTCTTCCCTTATACGTGTGGTTCATGCTTGGGAGGGGCGGGCTGCTCGGGCCCTGGGTTTCTGTATCGCTATTTATTTATTGATTTAAAAAGTTTTATATAGCGTGAACATGACCCTAGTGGGTATCAGAGCACTTTACATACGAGCTGCGGAAAACACATCGTTTGTTCTTGGGAGGGCAGGCAGATTGGGCACTGGGTTCACAGTATCAATTGTGACATGCTTTAAGAGGGACATTCTGGCTGGACCCAGGATTCTCTGTGGACTAGAGGAGCTTGTTTGGGATGAGGAGGCTGTTTGGACCTTGGATCCCCTGTTTCGAATGTGACCCGTGTATGAGGTAGAGCCTGGGCCCTGAATTCCTTGTATAGTAGAATACTTTGAAACGACAGGCTGAATGGGCTCTGATTTCTTTGAATAGCTGCAGGTTTGACAGCAAATAAAATGTTGATTGTGGGAGAACAGGTGCCTCGCCCGTAGTTCCAGCTCAGGCATAAAGGGAAAGCAGGCAGGGTGATAAAGAGCATCCTGTGCAGTGTAGCAAGCAGGGATTCTATTTGTTAAGAACCATGTACGGTGGTGGTGGGTGGGGGCGAGGCGGAGATTGCGGATGGAGCAACACAGCTGATATATGCGACCACCGTCTCCCGCCATGTTCAGGTCCTCCCCCAACCTCCCACCTGGTATTCCCACCCTACCGCACTACTCACCCTGTCATTATTTCCCATGCCCTGTTTCCCTTGTCTCTGCTGATGGACTTTCTGCTTGTCTGTTTCCAGGTACGGGAAGATCGTCTCCACAAAGGCCATACTAGACAAGACGACCAACAAATGCAAAGGTGGGTGATGAATTCGGTCTCTTCTGACGCTCCGCTGTGTCTCACTGTGATGACCTCATCCATTTGCGCCTTTACGTCTTTCTTCCTGCTGCTCCTTGTCACTATCCCTTCAACTCCTGCAGTCTCTTTGAGTCTTTAATTCTCTGGTTCATCTTCTGTTTCCTTTGAATGGTGTTTATCACCCACTACCACCTCTTTGCACCTTTCCCATTTGGCATCATCATTGCCAAGCATGTCTTTATTTCATGGTAAGTCTGCACTTGTTCCCATCAAGGGGCCTAGAGCAATAACTGGCTCACCCAGAGTTTCGTGGGAGAGTAAAAACTCAGGGGGAATAGTGTCATTGAATGGTCGCTGTGTTACCTTGGGCGCTTTTACATCCTCAGTCTAAGTTTCAGAATCAAATGGGGCTTGACTTGCCATATTTGATTTTTGAAATACTTAAACTACACAATTCCACTATCCGATCTCTTTTTCCCTTCACAAATTGCTCCCCCATAATATCTGGAGGGAGCAGCCTGAGGAAAACTGGGCCCAAGCTCAATTTGTGTGCATCCCGGAATGTGAAATCAGGCCCTAGCGCTTAATTTCACGTTTACAGACTCTCAAATGAGTTACTAACTAAAACTAGGTGACCTTGAAGTACAGAGTTAGGACACAGCCCACAAAAACGACACTGTAGGAAAAAGACATATGGGGCAACAATTATTTTTACCTTGCACTCAGGAACTCTGTATAATCAGTGCATTTCCTGTCCTCTGGTAAAAGGTCCTCAATTTTTGGGATGACACTCTCCTTGACAAACAAGTTACTTACCTTTGGTAAGACCTATCTAGCCGCAGATTCCTTACCTTAGAATTTTTCCAGGCGTCAGAATGGACCCGGAAGATTTTTCCTGAGCAGTACCCTGCGCGTCAGTAGTGTGTCAAAACTAGCGCCCTCAAAGGGGTCAACTGTTCGCAGAGCGGGGAGGAAGGATAGGTCGGTAAGGAATCTGTGGCTAGATTTAGTCTCTACCAGATAAGGTGTTACTTAAGGTAAGTAACTTTTTCATCTGATAGAGACATCAGGCCGCAGATTCCTTAACTTAGAATAGATATCCAAGCAATACCATCCCCGGAGGAGGGTCTGCAAACTAATTCCAGATGACAAAGTGCCCATCCCTGTGGACCTGACTCTCCAGGCAGTAGTGTTTGGTAAACGTGTGCAGAGATTCCCACATTGCAGCCTGGCAGATGTCCAGAACCAGAACACCGCATGCTAACGCAGTGATCTCAGCTTTAGCTGTGGTGGAATGAGACCGCAAGCCTTCAGGAGGTTGCTTCTTGGACAATGCGTAGCAGATTTGGAGATGGTCCGCTTATGCACTGCCTGACCTCTCTTTGCACCAACATACCCCACGAAGAGTTGTTCGTCCACCCAGAACTCTTTCGTGCAGTCAAGGTAGAATAACAATGCTCTTTTTGGGTCCAGATGGTGGAGTCACTCCTCTTCCTTAGAGGGGTGTGGTGGAGTGAAAAAGTAGGCAAGGTGATGGATTGGACTGCATGAAAAGGAGTGACCACTTTCGGCAGAAAGGAGGCCTGAGTGCGAAGCACTACTTTGTCAGGATAGACTCAATCAATCAATCAGGATTTATAAAGCGCAGCTAATCATTCGATAGGGTATTCAGGCGCGCATGCAGGTCCCGGAGGCTTATTTGAACAGCCAGGTCTTGAGGCCCATTTGGAATTCTGAAAGTGAGGTGATGGTCCGGAGGTGTGTGGGGAGGCTGTTCCAGGTCTTTGCTGCGATGTGGGAGAAGGCACGCCCTCCACTTCTGCTTCAATAGATGCAGGGAGTGTGGGCAAGTGAGAGGGAGGCGGAGTATAGTCTTCTCGACGGTTGGTGGAAGTTCAGGCTGTGGTTATGTTCTTGGTTGTGCAGAGCCTTATGTGTGTGGGTTAGCAGCTTGAATTGGCATCTCTTCTCTACAAGGAGCCAGTGGAGTTGCCTGGGGTGGGGTGTGATGTGGGTTCGTCGGGGAAGGGCAATGATGAGTTTGCCTGCGGCTTTCTGTATGGTCTGAAAACTCGGTAGGAGGTGCGCGGTGATCCCGAAGTAGAGGGTGTTGCTATATTCCAGTCGGCTGGTGATGAGGGCCTGGGTCACATGTGTGTCATGTGTAGGGGTAGCCCCTTGAAGATCTTACGTAGCATGCTCAAAGTGAGGAAGCAGGCGGAGGAGACAGCGTTAATCTATGATTTCATGGTGAGCTTGTTGTCAATGATGATTCCGAGGTTTGACAGGGTGGAGGGAGTGGGTGCGGGTCCTAGGTCTGGTGGCCAGCAGGAGTCATCGCTGCTGTTGCCAAAGATCAGTACTTCCGTCTTGTCTGTGTTCAGCTGCAGGCAGTTGTTTTTTACAGTGCTTAATTTGTAAAAAAAAATAAGTGCCAGGGCTCTAGTCAGCAGGCCACTTCCACTTGCACTGCCCATTGCCGCTGTCAATTACAGTAAAAGCATAACTAAGTCACACTCTGACAATTTCAGGACCCCAAGGTTAAAAGAATGGCTTTGGCAGCAGGTATTAGTCATTCTTAATGTATATTGAATTAATAAACAACAATTGTTCTGCTCATCTCTGAGTTTAAAAAAAACAGCGCCACCATGTGGCAGACTGTCATAGGTACCAGTGCTAACAAATAAAGTGCCAGTGCCAAGCACAGGCTCAAATTAAGCACTGGTTCTTCATCCAGTCGACAACGCTCGTCATGCCTCTGTGGAAGGTGGTTCTGGTGGTGGTGGAGTCGTCGCTGAGTGAGAGGATGAGTTGGGTGTCGTCTGCATAGGAAATTATGTTGAGACCATAGGATCTGACGATGTTGGCCAGCGAGGTCATATATGCATTGAAGAATGTGGGGCTGAGCCCTGGGGGACACCGCAGGTGATCTCCTTGGGTTCGGAGGTGAAAGGTGAGAGGTAGATCCTCTGGGTTCTTCCATTGAGGAAGGAGGTGATCCATCCAATCGCGTCCCCTTGGATGCCGATATGGTGGAGTCTTTCGATCAGCGTGTGGTGGGATCCGATGTCGAAGGCTGCTGAGAGGTCGAGGAGGATCAGAGCTGCTGTTTCTCCTTGATCGAGGAGGGTTCGTATGTCATCAGTGGCTGCAATCAGGGCGGTTTCGGTGCTGTGATTACCGCGGAAGCCGGATTGGGAGGCATTGAGTAGCTGGTTCTGCTACAGGTGTGTCATGAGTTGCTTGTTGATGATCTTTCCCAGTACCTTCACTGAGAATGGGAGCAGGGAGACTGGCCGGTAGTTTTTGAGTTTGCTGGTGTCGAGATCAAGAGCTAAGGTGGCTTAGATGACAAGGCCTGCAGCTCACTTACTTGCGGGGCATATGTAATTGCCACAACTAAGTCTGTTTTCAAGGTGAGAAGCCTGAGGGACAATTGTGTAGAGGCTCGAAAGTAGCGCACATCAAAAAAGTCAAAACCAAATTAAGGTCTCACTGAGGCAAAATGAATGGTGAAGGAAGGTAGAGATGAATAAGACCCTTAAGGAACCTATGGACAGTAGGGGACTTGAACAAAGAAGGTTGATCAGGCAACCGTAAGAATGCAGATATATAGCCCTTAATAGTGCCCAGAGCAGAGCCCTGCTGGGCAAGAGACAAGGTAAAACGCAGAACCTCAGAAAGGGGATCAACAGATTTTTCTGCACACCATGCCACAAACGACAAGCGTATACCATCTTGGTAGAGGGACGCCTGGCTGCCAAGATAACGTTACAGACTTCGGGAGGAAGGTCAAAAGCTGTCAACTGTCACCGCTCAATCTCCACGCAAGAAGGCGGAGAGTGAGCAGGTTCGGGTGGAGAACCCTCCTCTGCTGCTGCGACATAAGATCTTCCAGAAGGGGCAGCCTGTTCGGAGGATTGATGGCTACGCTGAGTAGCTCGGGGTACCAGACTCTCCATGCCCGGTCCGGAGCCATAAGGATGACTTGGGCCCAGTTGTTCTTGATCTTCTTGAGATCTCTGGGAAGGAGGGGTATGGGCGGAAAGGCGTACAGGAGGCCTGACCTCCACTCGAGACGAAAAGCGTCTCCAAACGAGTGCCGCCTTGGAAACGCCAGCACACAATACTGCTGACATTGCGTGTTCTCTGTGGTGGCGAACAAACCTAACTAAGGCTCTCCCCACTGCTGAAAGAGACCATGCACCACTTCCTGATAGAGACACCATTCATGATCCGCTTAGGCATCTTCGGCTGAGTTCGTCCGCTCTGGCATTCAGAGAACCGGCCAGATGTTGAACCACCAGAGAAACGACCTGACATTCCAGCCATATCTGGAGGCGCAGGGCCTCTTGACAAAGGGTCCACAACCCCACCCGGCCCTGTTTGTTGCAGTACCACATGGCAGTGTTGTTGTCCGTGAACATTTGCACCAGCCTTCCCCTGATGGAGGGAAGAAAATTTCAATGCTAGTCGGATCACTCGGAGCTTCAACAGGTTGATGTGGAGTCCGGATTCTGCCAGAGACCAGAGTCCTCTGATCTCCACCTCTCCCAGGTGGCTAACCCATCCCACAAGTGAAGCATCTGTCACTACTGTGAAATCTGGTTGTGTGATGGAGAGGGGTCTGCCTTTGATCCAATCGCGGTTTGTGAGCCACCGCTGCAGATCGCTCATAGTTCTTTTCAAGATCTGGACCAGATCAGAGAGATTCCCCTGATGCTGCACCCACTGGAACTTCAGGTCCTATTGCAGAGCCTGCATATGCCATCTGGAACATGTCACCAGTAGGATGCTGGAGGCCATGAAGCCCATCAGCCTCAGAGTCACGTCTCACTAAAACCCAGGATAGAGTCTTAAATATCGGCATCATAGCCCGAATATCCTGGACTCGCCGCTCTGGAGGATAAGCCCGAAACTGCACTGTGTCCAGAACAGCTTTGATGAAAGGGAGCATCTGAGAGGGAGTCAGGTGTGACTTTGGTACATTGATAGTGAACCCCAGCGAGTGCAAGAGGTTTGCCGTAGTCTGGAGGTGGGAGATGACAGCCTGGGATGAGCCCTCCTTCAACAGCCAGTCGTCGATAGGGGAAGACTGGAACCCCAGATCTCCACAGATGAGCTGCGACAACCACCATCACCTTATTGAACACCCGAGGGGCACTGGTAAGGCCAAAAGGGAGCACGGTGAACTGAAAATGCATGTGGCCTACTGTAAACCGCAGTTAGCGCTGATGGGCAGGCAGGATGGGTATGTGTAAATAGGCGCCCTGCAAGTCCAACACTACCGTCCAGGGCAGACAAGACCTAAGCCAACGTGAGCATTTTGAATTTCTCCTTCTTGAGTAAGAGATTGAGGGTTCAGAGATCCAGGATAGGAAGAAGGCCCTTGTCCTGCTTGGGGACCAGAATTAAATGGGAATAACAACCACAACCTACTTTTGTCACTGGAACCCTCTTTATAGCTCCTTTGGCCAATAGCGCTGTGAGCTCCTCGCGGAGAAGGGATAGACGATCCTTCGTCAGCCGATAGTGAGATGGTAGCATGTGGGAAGGGGGTAGTCTTGAAGAAGAGGGAGTAGCACCTTCAGACAATCAGGAAAATCCACCTGTCTGATTTAATGGACTGCTAGCGGAGCAGGAGATGGCGAATCCTGCTGCCAACTGGGTGCCCATGGCGGTAAAGGGGCAGACTAGGAAGGTTTGGAGGCGGTTGCAGCAGGGGGGTGGTGGACTAACCAGACCGCTGGCCACCTGACCCACAAAGTCTGTGGGTACTGCGCCCTCGGCCATGCAGAGGCTGGGGAGCCTGCGTGATGCAGTGGCTGGGCTGGAATTGGCACGTCAGAAAGCCCCTTCTGAAGCCACGAAAGGAGCAAAAGGCCGATTGGGGTGAACAGGGGGGCCGCAGAGAGACCTAAGGACCTGGCTGTAGCAGAAGAATCTTGAAAGCGCTTGAGTGCCGAATCTGCCTCGTCTCCAAAGAGACAGGTGCCATCAAAGGGCATGTCCATGATGGAAGCCTGGACATCCCCCTAGCAGCCAGTCGTTCTCAGCCAGGCATGGTGTCTAAGGGCCACTGTCGCTGAAATCGCTGTGCCCAGCGAGTCGGTCGTGTCAGTTCTGCATCGAATCGTGAACTTTGCAGCATCTCTCCCATCAGTAACAGCTTGGGTGAATACAGTCCAGACCTCCTCCAGTACATGTGACAGCACTTGCACAAACGTATCCCACAGATTAGGGGAATAAGGGCCCAAAAGTCATGCAGTGTTCATGAACCTCAATGCCAGGCTGACGGAAGAAAACAACTTCTTCCCTAATGAGTCCAGCCTCTTGAATTCCCTATCTGGGGAAGTGGTGAGGAAAGCGCCTTGGGAAGTGGAGGCTTGGACCACCAAGCGCTCAGGGGTAGGATGTTGGGTGAGAAATTTGGGTCTCCAGGTGTGGGGCGAGTGCGGCAGGCAATCGTCCTGTTCACAGGAGCCCTAGTGTTGGGTTTGGGCCAAGTACCCAAAAGAACGTCAGTGAGGGTTCCGACATTGAAACTCCCAGTTGCAACACCTCCGTCAAGAGATTAATCTTGACTGCCATCGTTGGCAACTGAAGGTCAAGAACCTCAGCCACCCCACGTACCAACATTTCATATGATGCTCCCTCCTCCATAGCCACGGTAGGGGGAGAAAACAGACCAGCATCTGGAGAAGGGTCCATCCCGCTTGCCTCATCCAGGTCATCACACCAGTCCACACTCTGATCATCATAGGGCTGTTATACTAGGGTCCAGCTACCACTCCCATTCTTCCCAGAGTCCTAGCCGATGAAAATAAGGCACGGATCCTGCCGACACCAGAGTCAGGCGACGCGCCTCCATCTCCATGTCGGGGATGATGATCGTAATCGTCGGGAGCGACGCTGGGTTAGGTCGTGATGGCTCGACCAGCACCAGTCTGTATCCAGCAATGGCTCTGTGGGGCCCCGCCAGGGCCGGGACCCCCCAGCACGGAACCAGAGGGGGCCCTTTCTGACCCCGCTGGGCCCAAAGACTCATCGTTGGGGTGAGACCGCCCAAAAATGAAGCACATGGCCTCAAAGAACTCTCTCAGCTAGGCAAGGATCGCTCCGGCCTTGGAAAGTTCTGGAAGGCGCTGAGTTGGCCCAGGCGCAGGTTCCGAAGAACGAGACCTAGAACACTGAGGCTCCCTCGTGGCGTCAGCCGACGAACGAGGAGAAGTCAAAGAATGCTTTGACTTCTTACTCTTATGCCTCCTACCTGAATGTCCCGACAACTACAAGCGGAATGAAGAGGACTTCGGGCTTCGTGAACGATCCCGGGACCTTCACCATGACCAGAATCTTGACTTCTGCGGAGAGCATACCGGGCTGCTAGCAGCTTCAGGGGCCGCTCCCTCAAAGCCTTTGGAGCCATGACCCAGCAATCTGAGCACGCCTTAGTTTCATAGTCACGCTTCAGACACCACAGCCAAACAAGGTGTGGGTCCGTCACCGTCATCGGCCGCTGACAGGAACTGCAGGGCTTAAAATCCAACTTGCGCAAGGACACTCTCGACACACAAAACGTCAAAAAAAGGCCTGTCAAAAAGTGACAGAGGAGAAGTTCATCTCCGGATCTGCGCTGGTTTGCGCGAAAAGAAAAGAACTAACTTTGGAGCGCCTGGGTGGCGCCTATATAGGGCCCGTGACGTCACTTCTGGCGCTGACTACAGGCGTGGAGCCGATCAGTGTCACCTACCGGCGCGCTGGGGTACTGCTCACGAAAATACTTCCGGATCCAGTCTGATGCTTGGGGAAATTGTAAGGCAAGGAATCTGCAGCTAGAAGTCTCTATCAGATATGAAAGGATGGATGAACGTACGTGAAGTGTAACACTCCTGCACATAGGTTAGTTACCACACCCTCTGTTGGGATTACCACGGGTGCATCTGACCTCTTTACCCACTTAGTGTGGCATGCTTCATCACAAAGTTCCCCGTCTAGCCCTGGGAAGCATCTGAGGTTACAACGGTCTTCTGCACGTCCAGTCTGCTAGTCAGGAGGGCACATTACTCTGTGTCAATGTGTGTTGTTTACTTTGTGATACTCTGGGGCCTTAATTAAAATTGTGTGTGGGTGGGAAAAAAACACAATTCTTTAATATTGCCTTCCAACCAAAGATAAAATTACAAGGGGCAAGCTAAAGACCGTGCATGCCCTTTTTGCAGACTTGTTTCGGCATACTTGGATAACTGTCACAAGTCCAGGCCCTTCTTCAGGACAGCATCCTGGTTATTCAAACTTAGTAGTTTGTGTATCTTTTTCAAACAAAGGATGTGTAGAATAGCAATGCGTTCAGTTAGCACCTGCAACTATTGTACCCTGCTGCTGTGCCTTCTTGATGCTTCACTCTAAGTTTTGTGGAAAGCTGTGGCTCCTTCTTGTCAGATTTCAAATAGCACAGTTCTCCATTGCCACAGGAGATCTGTGCCAATCACACACAATAATGGCAATCTTAGCAGAGGTTTGGTAACTTACGTGCAGGAGTGCTGTACTTCATGGATGCTTAGTGTCAGAGTGAGGATGATGTACAACAATCAGTTGAATTCTTCTCAGACTCCCATTTTTCGTAGACAGGAAAATTAGTAGATAGGAAAATATGGATCACATATCCCGAGGGGTTGAGGAGGAATTCTACTTTGAGAGTTTCAAGGTATAATTTTGAGCTGTTTGTGGAATCGTTTGATTCGCCACAGTACTTCATAAGCCACTTTAAACACTCTGAAGATTTTAAGAGGAATGCATGCAAATAGTCTGAACCATTGGTAGTCACCCTAGGGAACATTCCAACCCATCGTTTTTCACCCACCGTGCCACTCTAGACAGATGCCACCTTTATGCAAATTAGTACTGACCCTGCTCTCATGGGAACAATGCATCCTGAACTTCCAGGCGAGGCCCCCTCCAGAAGGCAACACATGCAACCTCAGACCGGCTTAGGCCTTATTAAGACTCGTCTGTGAAATACAGCTGGAAACCTGTGCCACAGCAAGCAAGGAAGGGACCCGTGTCTGTGCACACCCTTGGCCACTTAGAGCATTACATCAAACACACAAAAGGTGATGGGAGGAATGCTGGTAGAAAGTCTAAACTACTGATAATCAATCCATGTAGCATTCCAGCCCATCTTTTTCTACCACTGCGCTACTCTAGACTGAGGCCTGCCTTAAAAGCAGATAAGCAGTGACCCTGATCCTCATGTGAACAGTCCATCCCAAACTGCCAGGCCATCTTGAATTGTTTTCAGCATGTTATTCTAGGACAGAACACATCTCAGAGTGCCGCTTTTATTTGTTCAAAGCTGCTACCATGATCTCACATAAAAACAGCTGTCTTCTGCAGTAGTTGGACCTCCATTTATACAGAGTGCTACATAACAGGTGCTCTCATAAGCATCCTTCACAAACTGGCCGCATTGACACAGATCCAGATGGACTTTTGGGTCACAGGTCGAGCGCATGCTCTTGTTGGTGAACTCTTAGGTAACAGAAATCTATACATCAGGAAACTCCCTTTCTACTAGCAAACTACGTTATTTGTGAGGTTAATTGCTTCAACCTGGTGCCCTCTTGTGGCCGTGTGTGGTGGTGCTGTTAGTTACGCAGCTCTCTACAGTGGCCTTATGTAGATTCTGCCTGACTCCACCCACCCTAGACAAAGCCTAGAGTGTGAGATGACCTCTGGTTATGGATCTCTCTTTGTCTTGATTCCCTGTCACTCAGTGTCTCGCTTTAGACAGCAGATGCGCTCTCTCCACTCGCCTAGAGGGGCAATAGCCCTTCCTCTTACAATCCTGGTTATTTCTAATCATTACCACTGGACTTTAAACCGTTTAATAGTGTTGGAAGCCGCAAGTGATTTGAGGGGATTGCAGATTACAGTGTCATCTTTTAGAGTTAAACAAAGCATAAAAAGGTGATTTGGAAAACAATAAAGAAAGCAAAATGTTAATTAAAAAGGCAATCTTCGCATATAGAATACTATCAAAATGGTTGGTTTAGGTTTCTAAACTGTAAGATAGAAACATAGGATATTATATAGCTCACTCAATGCCCATTTATACAGAGTTTTAGTGTCCAGAAAAACCAATGGAGGGAGAGGTAGATCTTAACGGGTGGTTACTCCTTGTCCACCTCTACTTTCTCTGTCTAGATGCCCCTAGCCTCTACAACATAATCACAGCCTCCAGCGCAAAAGCGTGTTGCAGTTTCCACTCAAACTCCTGTTACAGTAAAAGAAACACATTAAAAAGCTCCCAGAGAACTGTCAATTTTAGTATTTTTCTCCTGCGTAAATATCTGGACTAGAAAAAGAGATGCAGGGTGATTTTTAATCATATTTCCTCAATAAGATTATTTGAAAATGAAATGCCTGCTTTTTTGTGCCATCACTGCTGGTTTCATCCCTTGAAGGAAGAGCAGTTTCTTCTTGTCATTCTCACACAGCGGCAGGAGGGCTGTGCCAGTCCTTCTGCAGCTGGACAGGCCTGCTCTTTGGGAAAAGAGCATCTTTCCCCCAAATATACAAGGAGGCTCATTTAATATTCTAACTCCAATCCTGGAATATTTTGGGTAAAGTTAAATTCCCAAAGTATTTTTAGGAAGGGTTGAAAAGTAGTCATTTTGAATGGCAGAAAGTGCAGCCCTGAGGGCGCAGCTCGGGGCAAAAAACTAGGAATGCCCCCCCTCCGAAAAGGAAGAAGTCACCTGTGACCATAGATGTGCCTCTTGTTCTGCTGTATATCTCGAGCAGCTCACTCTACTGCCATCTCACGTTGGGTTTGGACTATTGCAACTCGCTTTTGTTTTCACTGCCTTTTGCTTTCGCTTTCAGACATGCGTTGAAAGACTTGTGTATGTTTCCTGAAACCTACAAGGCACTGGGGACACAGACCCCTCCTCTGTGTCTTTTTTCAGCATCCGCTTAGGAGATGTTTCCTTTGGCACTGTTTACATGGGAAAGAAACAGGCAACTGGGTGGAAAGAGCTGGGGGTACTTGTGCTAACTATGAAATAGATTAAATAGAAAGTGTACAATCACCAGTGACCTCCTTAACAAGCATTTACAATGCAATAGGTCTCGCAATGTCAATATTTTGAGCTATTGGCATTGTAAATGTCATTGTTTTTTTTTTCCCCCTTCGTGAAGCATTAATCAAATGGTGTAATGCAAAATGGCAATAGCTCACTTTGTTGTAATTGCGAAATCTATTGCATTGCATTTGTACTAGTGTGAGTTTTGTATTGTAAATGGTACGAGCTTTTATTAAAGTTTTTATTTTTTATCACATTAATCTAATGCATTAAAAATGTTAATACCCACTCATTTTGGAATAAGGACTCTGAGTGGATATTACATTTACCCATGTATTGTTACTATGATTGCAGTTTCAGGTGTGAGATCACTATCACTGCAGATATAGGTGTGATATTACTATCACTGCATATATATTCATGAACACTCGTATTCCTGGAGAAGCTCCTCGTTGGACCCCAGTCTCAGCCTCTCCTGTAGCATTAAACCAGCCTCCCCCACGCCCGCCATGCTTCGCAGCAGCTCGAGCTCGCGCCTTGCAGGTGGAAGCCAGAATCTAGGGCCTCCAGTCTATACAGTACACAGAGAAACTAGCAAAACAGATGGGCTGGGGGGTATTTTCCTACTGGGAGGCTCTCTTAGCTCCAGCCCTGTGGACATCCTTGTTTGTTCCGTGGTAAAGGCAGGGCATTCTTAACCCCAAAGATTGCTATCCCTGGAGCGAATCTCTTGCACGGTGAAGCGCGTGTTAATCACGAGTCTCCATGTGCAGACGCACCGAGCGTGGCGACGTCGCTGCCAGGCCCTGCGCCGTGTGACCTCACTGCCTCTCCCTCTCCCCTTCCCCCCCGTGTACGGCACAGTGAGCTGGGGGCAGAGTCAGAGAGATGGGTACGGCCCGTTCTGCCTCCGTTAACTGGTCGCTGCTTTTGTCTCTTGGAATTATGGTTCATCCTTCAAAAGGGGAGAAAGTAGGTTTTCCTGGCGCCCGCCTCGAAGAGGGGCGGGCTGTTCATATGCAGCGTGAACACGAGATCTTTTCCGCGTAAATGTAATCTACGCATCGACCCTGGCCCCAGTGGGTGAGACTATTAGAGGGTGACGGCGACAGTGCATCATTTGAGAGTGACTGTGGAAAAAGGGGCGTAGGGCCAGTCGGTGACAGTTGTGTCAGGGAGACTGTGACTCCACAGTAGAGCAGGCCAAAAAGAGAAGTTCGTGACAGGCAAGCAGCACACGGGCCGGACAGGACTTTCAGCGGGAGAGGGCCGCTACCCTTTTCAGTTCTTAAGGCTGGGGAGTTTGGGGAACGATGCACAGAGCTTCAGTGCTTGTTGTAACTAGGGCAAAAGGGCGCGCCCTGGCCTGGACATTTAATTCCACCGGAGTGTTCTGCCTCGTGACTGTCCACAATCGTGACCACGCTCAACCTGAAGCAGAATGGTTTCTGAGTAGTATTGAATTTACACGCGTACACTTCCTGTTCAAAAGATTGCCTGGGCTGAGCGCCTCGCTGTTTACTGAGGCTGGATCTGGCCTGGATGAACGGACTTAAGTGGCAACTACAAGCTTTCGAGAATGGAGTGTCTACTGTCGCCGCAGATGCGTGGAAAAAACACCCCCAAACACCCCTGCCCCCGCAACGAAACAGGCGCCATTAAGAAGGGTCGAGACCATTCACAGCGTTTAACAGCTGAAGCTTCTCACGTAAAAATAAAGCCCCAAATCTAAAACTTTTCAGTTCCACAACCCAGCCATTCACAGCATTTCATTGGTGAACTTCCAGGACACTAAGATCGTCCCGGAGCAGGACAACAATGAGCAGTGCTTTCAATGGGCAGGTACTCGCATATAGTTTTAGTAGCACACCGGTCGCCGGTGATAGTGGATACCTACACTTTTTTATTTCCATTTCTATTTCTAGCGCTGGCAGTGAAAGATGGAGAGAGGCCGGCTCTATGAATATCTGCAGTGCACAGTTAGCTCATGCTCAGAAATTCCCGCAGCAGCCCAGCGACAACAACACGCTTAACATCATACAGTGTTTCCTTACGAAGCCGCCGCTGGACCCATCTTTCAGATCTCGTTAGTGAGCAGGCTGCTGGGCGATGAATAACAAGTAACATCGCGGACTGTCGCCTTCGGGAGGGGAGGGGGGGCCCCTCGAGGCGGGTGGCGCTCGTTTTGTTGAACACGCGTGATCTGGGGAATTGCTAGCAAGGCAGGAACGTTCTTTGTTACCGACCGGTCTCCTTTTGGGACGGCCCATCCGGACTGGATCACGGCTTGTTTAGATAACACGCCTCCTTTAGATAAGAAATTGCTTCACGACAGCCGTGAAGCAAACGATCCAGTCCGGATGGGCCGTTCCAAAAGAAGAAAGGGCGGTAACAAAGAAGCCTCATTTTCAATGGGAGGCCACCGTTTACCATAAACGACGCCATCCAATGAAAATGAGGGGCGGGGCTTCAAGCCCCCTTCTGAAATGTCCTCTCTCACAATATGTCTCGCAGAGCGAGCAGCGCATGCGCGTTGCAACGCTAGGCGAGACCTAAAAACCAGTTTTGAACTAAAGAAGGAGACCCTGCATTCTAGTGCTCAGTGGGTGCGAGGGTTAATCCTAAATCAAACCAGAAGTCCTCATTTGTAAATTTGTATCTGTTTCTTTCTGCACGAGTGCCTACTTGTTTGTATATTTGTATCTTTTGCCTTTTTAATTCTATACGCGTGCCTGCTTGTTTTCCCCTACCTTTTTTAAAATGTATTTCAAATATTGGATTTATTTTATAATCTGTTTTCCTTATCTTACGTGTGCACCAACCATTGCCTTTCTGTCCTGATTTTTTTCTATTTTCTCTTTCTGAACCCCGTGACTGTTTTATCTGTCTCACCCCTTTCCCTTCTGCCTTGCTCTCAACTCTCTCATTCCGTGGCATCGTCTTCTCTATTTTTAGCTTCTTTTTTTGTCACTTGCCCGTTCTCCTCCACTCTTCCAGCCGAGGCAAAGACGTTTTCCTCCTGAAGCGAAGTGGCAGCTTCCAACTATTCTTTCTAAGACAGGCAATCTAGTGCCTCTCTCTGGTCGAAGAGTCCCGCCCTGCTTGTCCTTGCATCTGCTCTGGTCACCCACCCCTTTATTCTCTCTCTCTCTCTTTCTCTCTCTCTTTCTCTCACTCTTTCTTTCTCCCTTCCTCTGTGGCTGCCTTATTGAGAGGCAGTTATGGAGCTGCAACAGGGCAAAGGGCTCCGACAAGGGTGGCTGGACAAAGGTAGGTTGAGGCATCAATCTGCTGCAGACGCCTTCCTGTATGTGACCCGAAGAGGATAGGGTAAATGAAACCTCAGTTGGACCAGCTGAGCCTTTCATCCTTCCCAGGGTGGTAAAACTGTGTCTTACGGGATGTAGGACCAGGATAGCTTGGTGAATTGCCCAGGCCAAGTTGGGGATGTGCTCCACACATGCCTCCGCTCAGCACCCTTTCTTGTATTTTTCAGGCTATGGATTTGTAGACTTCGACAGTCCGGCAGCCGCACAGAAGGCAGTGACCTCTCTGAAGGCAACTGGTGTGCAGGCGCAGATGGCCAAGGTGAGTTTCTAGTTCCATGAGGACCAGAGGGGCAGGAGGAGGTTCTGCTGCATCTGGTGAGTGAGTGGGGATTTAGGAGTGAGGGTGGCTTTACAGCACCTCAGGAGTGATGGCTGGTGAGTAGCAGGAGCCCGGCTCCACCCGAGGTTTGGTGTGGGGACAGACAACAGTTCAGTTGCGCATGA
The DNA here is from genome assembly GCA_963921515.1 of Calotriton arnoldi. Classification (NCBI taxonomy): domain Eukaryota; kingdom Metazoa; phylum Chordata; class Amphibia; order Caudata; family Salamandridae; genus Calotriton; species Calotriton arnoldi. Next base: position 532,323 of record CAWUFW010001438.1, read on the forward strand.
AGATTGAGGGTCTGAGGCGGAAGGTCTATATTTCAGTATCTGCAAAAATAAGTTAATGTCTTCTAAAAGTACGCTATTGGCTGAAGAAAAGCTCGTGGTATGTGATGTATCTATACTATGATTTGAGGGAGAATTAAATATCTATTTGGTGCATTTATGTGCCTTTGTGTGCTCGTTCCTGTGTCCATACAACACCCCTTCCTCGCCCAACACCAACATGTTTTCAGGGATTTCACACTAGAATCAAGGCAGACGTTATGAGTATCAGATTTTCAATGAGACATCAGTAGCGGCCGCTACTAAGCACGGGTGGCGAGGCGGGAGGGGAGCGGAGAGGTGAATGAAAAAATAAAAAAACTCACTTACCTGAATGCCGCCGGGTGCTGCCGCCTCTGCTCCATTTCCTCGCTGCAACAGGAAGCTCCCAGAAGCCCCTGGCCAATCACAACGCTGGCTTAAGCAGCATTGTGATTGGTCTGAGTGCCATGGTTTGGTGCTCAGGCAGGGGCTTGGAGGTTTTGCATGTTCCCCACCAGGCTGTGTAATGCAGCCTGGTGGGGAAGATGTGAAGTGCGCATGACGGTTTGACCAGCCCTCTTGGGCCAGTCAAACCGGCATGCGTACTTTAGAGTGTGCTTTACATTCGTCCCTCGTCCCCTGCACTGGCCAGCCCGGCCCACCGGCCCGCCCCGAGCAGGAAGGAAAATGAAAATGATAATAACGTTAGTTATTATCGTTTTCGTTTTCCTTTTTACACTGCTCGCAGAGCAGTGGGGAGACGCTCCCATGCCTTAGCGAAGGAGCCGCCACTGTCAGACATACTGCTCAGACAAGAGCAGTAATGTCTGCAGCTTCACGGCCAAGCCCAAGGCACTTTATTTTCAGTAGTTTTTGCCTTTTCCTCAAAGCAAGGTGGGCTTCAGATATCTCCAGGCTCTTGGATGGCCATGGTTCCTTGACGTCCAATATACAAATTCTTCAGTCAGCTTGGCCACGTGTAGGCCTTCCAGCCAGTGAGACATCGACAACTCTCCTAGCGGGGTTGGCCAGCAGTTTTTCTTGCACTTCCGTCATGGCAGCAAAGCGTTTCAAGCACGAAGGCTTGTTCCCAGTCTCGGAAGAGAAAACCACCAGTTAAAGATTGGTCACCGGCACTAATCTGTGCAAAACGGATACAAAGGGCCTTCTGGAACTCAAGATTATTCCCAAGTTTCTGACTCAAGGGGCAAGTATGTGCCCAACCTTGGAAGCACAATAGGTAAGTCTTTCTTTATTCAAATTGTGAAAGCATACTCGCAGTCAGGGAGAACTGCACCTTGTCCCTTGGTTTTTAGGGGCTTCTGGTGCACAATTGGTCTGGTGTGGATATGCATTAGTGCAAGACGGAGCCAAGAAGAACCATTAATAGATGGCAGCCTGGAACTTAAGAGAAGATGGAAGTTTACATCAGGCAGGCAAAATCTACTTTAAACAAATTGTCGGCAACCTGTACTGAGTCAATAGAGAGACCGCACCCAGTTTCTGCCTGGGGTCCTGAGTACAGGAGCACTCAGGCTGTCATGTCCATCAAAGGAGAATGATTCGCCAGCTCAGAAACCACCTTGGGGTGCAGTAATGCATAGGGTGCCCTAATTGGATCCTTCTATTCATCATAAAACAGTAAAGCCCTGACAAATATGATGCACACACCCAATACCCAACATGGCGCAGCCATGTGGGTAGGAAGATGCCCCAGGTAAGGGGGACAGGACAGACCTTTACAGGCAAGAGCTAGTAGGCAGCGTCACCGCAGGGGTGCAGGTGAAAGGCCATTAGCCCTAAACTGTCATTGGTGCCACAGCCACGATTCAACTCATAGCCAGGAATGAGGGAGCAGGAGCCACCATCACTCAGGTTTGGGGGAGACTTTTGGGTGACCGCCAGCACCTCTAGTAGACTCACGAGTTTACAGGAGAGAAAGACACTGAGGAGGCTAGAAATGAAAGAACAGGACAGTGCGGCACAGCTTTTCCAGGCCACGCGGAGACATCTGGCCCTTCAGTACACAAGCTTAGACATATATAAAAACACACATACATACACACGCACACACACACACACTCTCAAACTCACACACACACACACTCTCATACACGCACACACACCTCATACACACACACACTCACACTCTCAAACACACACATACACACTCACACTCATACACACACACGCACACACACACAACACAGCACAGCTGTTTGCTTGGCTTCGTTCTTCTAGGTGTGACCGTTTCCCAGCTGGGCCCACGACCTTTGTTCATTGTTCTGGTCTTCGGTTTGGCGCCAAAATGCGAGGGCGGGAGTCATGCCTCTACAGAAAGACATGTCGGAGGAGAGGGCCTGCACAACTTGTCTACCCTCTACTTCTCCATAGAACCACCTTGGCACTCATCAAAGCATCCCCTACAAGGTGCTGCGAAGGGTGTCCGTGAGGGCTGGGTCCTGGCCCCCCCACCCACCGAGGGCGTGCCAGTCCTGATTCAAGCATAACCGAGGCTTCATAATTAGATAGTTGTTTATTTTTTGTTTTTTGGCATTTGATAACGCTGGAATTATACTAGGGGCCGCAGAGGCTGGAAGTGGGCAGGTTCTCTCTGCAACCCTGAGAGGACCTTGTTAAAAGCCCTGTGCAAGGCGGCCTGTGGGCCTGGGGGAAAGGTGGCAGGCTGCCATGTGAGTGAATGCACAGAAAGAGGGTACACCCTCGTCAGGTGGGAGATAGTGAGTTGTACATTGAGCCAACCCTGACATATGTGGAGCGTTAGGAGAGTGACCACCTGCAATGTGTATACCATAAGGGATCTGGAGTGTGCTCAAAGCTACCCATCGGCAAGCGGGTGAACACAGAGCTCTCAAGATATTCAGCTACTCGTGGGTGTTTTTTACCCAATTAAATTGGGTAGTAGTAACTTCTGTTATTAACAGAGCACCAGAAGGACAAAACTGCGGGAGCAAGCACCGAATAGAAAACACATGACCTCATCTCTGTGTGCATTCTGGTACTGGTAGTCCAGATCTGCTAAGTGACGGGAACTTTTTACCATTGTTGTGGTGGGCTATTGTATGTGGATTATTGCTTTTATTCCACATCATCGATACATTTCCAAAAGTACCAGAACATGCAAGGGAGCTTACAGAAATCCTTGCTGCCATCACTGCCAGAAGCTGATTGGATAAACATGTTTGGTTTCCATCTTTTGCCTTTTCTTTCACATTGTGTATGTTCAGACTGTCCCCGTTTTCAAAGCTCATGAATCTTAGAATTATTTTTTGGGAAAGATCTTTCCAGGGAACCCTCTGAGGTCAAAGCTCCTGCAAAGGGTTGTGTTAACCCACTGTGCCTGTTCTGTTTCAGCCCAGATTTGAAGGGTCCATGAACGCTTTGTGCTCGTCCACGCTCAAAATGTCGGACCATAGTTCAGAGCATGACTTCAGATTCCTGAAATATCACAGAGGCCAGCGGCTTGCCAGGTCCCAGGGGGAAATCCAGTTCAGCAGGATTAGCAAGAGCTTCCAGGGACATTTCAGGGCATAGTTCTCATTTCTAAATCTAATTTTGAATGTGACTGCCGAGAGATTGTGTCACTATAAAGAAACGCTTATGAAGAAATACCTTTGCAAAGAAACTACAGAGAATTTAAGCAGTTATAGCACATTTTATTTTTGTACACTAGTCAAAAAAGGTATTGGTTACTAAAAGTGATAACGTCAAGGCCAGAGCTAGGGGTAGTTTGAGACTTGGGTCCTGATGTATGAAATTTCTATTCACAAAAAGTGGTTGCAAATTGTGCACAGACTTTCTGCAAACGAAAAGGAATTTTGCAAACCTACCTATGTGCTAATAGGTTGCATCACACAATTCCACATTGTAGTGGGTCGGATTCGGACTTACCTTATCAATATTCATCAGGTAGGTCATAAATTGTAACTCACTACGATTGGGTGACATCACAGGAATGGTGGTCTGCTGGGGTAGGCAGCCCACTATGTCTGTGATCGGATTTTAAATAAAGTCAACTTTTTAAAAAAAATGTGGTCCGTTTTCCTTAAAGGAAACATGGCTGCATGTAAGAAGGAAAGGGTTTTTTGTTTGTTTGAGAGTTGACAGTGGTCCAGCGGAGCACCGTCTACTGCCAGCAACCTTTTTTTTCTAACATTCATGAAGAGGAAGGGGTCACTCCCGGAACGCCGTGTGGACGCAAAACTACTTTATTTATTCAGGAGCCTATCAAGGTCTCCGCATGTTCACCAAATTACAATCTGACCAGTACACGGTTTCTACGGTGCTACCATCCCTTAGAGAACTTTTCAGGAATATCATCAGTGCTAGCCTTGAAGAAGTCACTGTGTGACTAAACACGTGTCAGCTGTTATTTGCTGTTATTCAATGACAAATGAATAGAAGATTACAGAACGTGGCTTTTCTCTGCAATAAACCACAGAATTGAAATATCTACACACATACTTACTGTATGGACTGATTATACTTTTGGACTTCTGTTTGAGTGCTGTGATATCTTTCTTCGATGTAATGTACACAGTGGGTCCTGTGGTCCGGTGTGTGTTGGCACCCCAGGTAGTAGGGTGTTCGATATCAAAATAGCACCAACTCAGGATTATGTGAAGTATTTGTAAAGATATTATATCCAGAGATACTTGTACAAAGAGGTGCAATTGCGTTTCACTGCTACCATCGTTATTGTAAATCATTTATGAATGGGATAACACCTCCTTTGAGGTGTTGGTAACATTTCTGTGTTTTCCAACTGGACTTCAGTTGCAAAACATTGATACATACATTAATAAATCACTGTTTAGAAGAGATGCCCTAAACACACCCCTTCTAAAAACCCATTTATTAAGGGTTTCTAAATCCATTTTGCGATTCGGTAACGTGTTACCAAATTGGAAAATGGGTTAAGTATAGAATAAAAAGCCATTTTGCGGTCATAAACCCAGTGGTTTTGTGAATCGCAGACTTTGAACTTAAGGACCTGATGTACACAGCCTTTTGCTGTTCCAAAGTTGGAGTTAGGAGGATGAAATACATTTTCTTCACTATTTAAGTTTGCTTATTTGGTCTATCTAGTTCTAATAGAATTTTTCATTCTTGAGGATTCGTTGTAGTGGGTTCTTAATAATAGTATTTATTCATAAAATTATGCTTCATTCCAGCAAAAATCTGGCTGCTTTGCTATACCTAATTTACTAGAGAGTAGGATCTGATTAGCTTAAGACCACACCTTGAACCTTACACAAGATGACCCATTTCCTGATGGGAACCACTCCTCCTTCTTAACTCTCTATCCATGACTGTATCAGATCTGCTTCTGGGCCACTCTTCGTCCTGCCCTTTTTAGTACCCTTTTCTTCCACATCAGCATTTTTATTTCCAGTACCTGTTGCCAAACGCGACCAAAAACTCAGTTTTTCTCCCACTTAGGGTTTGGTCTTACACCGAGAGGGCCCAGAGACAATTGTGTGTATTCACACAATTTTTGGACCCACTCGGTTCAGATTCAACACTAATGATTCCGAAGCGCAGTCTGTGCTTCAACAACTCCACGTCACTCTACTCTACCTGACACATTCAGAAAACCAGTGACTACCGTTCGACGCTCCGGAGATTGGGGAACTCCCTGCATGCACCCTTTGGGGATCGCAAGTCTTCTCGATGTCCGGCACCAGAGAATGCAGACCGGAAGGGGGGTATGGAAGAGAGACCCTCCGAACATTGCCTGAGGTGCAACTACAAGTATCTGTGGTTAGATCACCACAATGTCTGCAATCTCTGGCTCTCCTTCGATCATGATGATGCCTCCTGCAAGTCCTGCCTCGCCTTCCACTCCAAGAAGACCTTAAGGTACCACAGAGAGAGGTGCTGGACTCACTTCAAAATGCACTAACAACTGTCCTCTAAAACTCTGGACATTTTCATCGAAGAGGATCCCTTCGGTGCTGAAGAAGGTATCGATGTTGGTCATTCCAAAGTCTGGGCAGCCCAACAAACTCCAATCCCAGAGGTGGTATCCTCCAACAAGTCGGAGCGCAAGGCAGTAAAGGGCATCAAACTAGCACCAAAGAGCTCTGGTCCTCGAACCAAGAAGATACCCAGACTCTTAAGAACCATGCCTGTCCAGAGAGCCGTACAGCCAAACTGAGGCTGCACGAGAAACCCCCCACTGAGGCAGAGCACTGCTTCTGGGAGTGGCATTGTGCCCTAAGCATGGACAAAAGAAACCGCTGCCTCCAGGGCTTTTACAAACTTTGAGTTCTGGTCATCAGCCAGAGAAGGCTTCTGAATTGAACAAGCTTCCACCGAAGTTTGTCGTACGCTTCTTGATCCAAGGGCACTGAGCACCCTCACTTGCACCCAAAATCATTGCCGAAGGCACCCCCAAAGCTGGCGTTGAAAATCCTGTTGACACTGAAAGCTTTGTGGACAGTCAGATCCAAAGAATTGGAGGCACCAATGCTGCATAAACCGCAAGAGGAACTTAATGCCAGACAGAAGCATCTCTTCGTACATCTCGTCATCAGGAAGATCTTAGCAAAATCACCTCCGCCAAATCTATCAGAGATGCTCTTTCGAAATAGAATGTTTGCCTTTGAAGAGGAATTTTCATCAGAGACCACTATGTGCTTGGTGCTGAAACAACACAGGGATAGGGGCACGCGCCCTTTGCCACACCTTTCATCACTGCCATTTCTACCTCCTCCACCTCCACCACCACAATGCTCACACACACACCACCTCCTAAGCCTCCACCAGAGTCACATGAGGGGCCCCCACATACATATTTTGGACCTGTCAATCCATATGATCTCACTGACCCTTATGGCCCACCCTTTGGCACAGGGCCAGGTGATGACGCCTGGTACGACTACAATGTTGACATCCTGGGATACCCTCCTTTAGAACACTATGGTCATCCAAAGGCAGCCAGACACCACAAACTAGGAATGCGTGTGCTACTTGAGGAAAAGAACTTCCGAGTGGAACCCTTTTCCGAGTCCGAACACATGGTACATTTTCTACCAATGCTGAAAGGCATGCTTAAGTCTGCCTAGACAGTTTTAAAGAACAGGTATAGGCTACGTGTGTGACACCCAAGGTAAAGAAAAAGTACAAACTCTCATCCAATTACTCCAATTGCGTCCCTCCACCTGATAAGGAGAGAAAACAATTAGATGCTGGGGCAAAAGAGTAGCAGTTTGATCTTCTATACACTAGCCAATAGCCAATTCTGTCAGACTCCTCTCCGACTACGAAAGGCTTCAGTGGTAGGAGATGCAGGATGCAGACAAGTACAAAAAGAGGGGGGAATGAGATGATGTTTGAAGGCAAAATCACCCTAAACATCAACATGCGTTTTGCACTTGACACAGTGGACACAGCCTCCAGGCGCATTAACACTAGCATCCTCCTCAGAAGACACACCTGGCTTTGCACCTCTGGGACGCCTATTTTCATATTCCAATCCACCCCGCTCATCGCAAATTCCTCAGGTTTGTGGGAGCGGGCCAACACTTCCAGTTCAAGGTACTTCCGTTCGGAGTCACCACTGCCCCCAGAGTCTTCACAAAGTGTCTGGCGGTAGTAGCTGCTCAAACACAAGGAGATAATGGACGGAATGCTGAAACTTTTCAGACACTCACCCCCAGTCACAGATCAGGTAGTAGCTGCTCACCTGAGAAGACAGAGCATCCATGTCTTCCCATACTTGGACGACTGGTTCATCAAAGCCAGTACGTACCAGCAATGTCTTCAGCACACTTTCAGAACAATTCAGTTACTACATCAACTAGGGTTCACAATCAATGTGATAAAATCACATCTTCAACCAGCCAATACTCAGGACTACCTAGGAGCCACGCTAGATACTCAAAAAGCTCTGGCCTTTCCCAGCACAGCCAGGATTCGCAATATTCAGGCTTTAGTTCTCCAGTTTCAACCCAATCATTGACTTCCAGCTCGGGTTTATATGCAATTGCTGGGAATGATGGCATCTTGCATCATAATCGTCCCCCATGCCAGGCTGAACATGCGTCCACTTCAAGAATGCTTAGCCAGTCAGTGGAACCAGTCACAGTGTCTATGAACCGATCTAGTGTTAGTAAGCGGCTGTACTCATCGCTCTCTGCAGTGGTGGAACACACAAAATTTGTCAAAAGGACAGCCTTTCATAGACCCGGTTCCACAGATAGTACTGACAGCGGACGCGTCCCTCACTGGCTAGGGAGCTCATCTCCAACAACACACAGTGCAAGGCCTGTGGAGCCAACAGCAGATGTTGCTCCACATCAATCATTTAGAGTTGCTTGCAATCTTTCTAGCTCTCAAGGCGTTTCAGACTCACTTGGAGGGCAAGGCTGTCTTGGTTCGTACAGACAACATGACAGGTATGTATTACATACAAAAACAGGGGGGGGACACACTCTCTCCAACTGTCCCACTTAGCCCAAAACATCTAGAAGTGGGCCATTCACCACAAAATGTATCTCCTAGCAGAACACCTCCCAGGAGTGAACAACCAAATTGCAGATCTCCTCAGCAGGCAGAGGCAGCAACTACACGAATGGGAACTTCACACTCAGGTTCTCCATCCATACTTTCAAAGTTGGGGAGTCCCTCACATAGACCTGTTTGCCACACACCAAAACGCAAAATGCCGAAGCTTCGCCTCCAGGTACCCGCAATGCAAGGGCAATGCACTATGGATGAACTGGTCAGGGATATTTGCCTACACTTTTCCGCCTCTCCCACTCATTCCATTAGTGGTTCAGAAGCTCGGGCAAACAACTCTCACACTAATCCTGGTAGCTCCCACATGGGCACGTCATCCTTGGTTCACAACCCTGTTGGAGCTGTCTCTGGTTCCGCATCAAAAGCTGCATTTAACCTCCAGATGTTGCTCCACATCAATCATTTAGAGTTGCTTGCAATCTTTCTAGCTCTCAAGGCGTTTCAGACTCACTTGGAGGGCAAGGCTGTCTTGGTTCGTACAGACAACATGACAGGTATGTATTACATACAAAAACAGGGGGGACACACTCTCTCCAACTGTCCCACTTAGCCCAAAACATCTAGAAGTGGGCCATTCACCACAAAATGTATCTCCTAGCAGAACACCTCCCAGGAGTGAACAACCAAATTGCAGATCTCCTCAGCAGGCAGAGGCAGCAACTACACGAATGGGAACTTCACACTCAGGTTCTCCATCCATACTTTCAAAGTTGGGGAGTCCTCACATAGACCTGTTTGCCACACACCAAAACGCAAAATGCCGAAGCTTCGCCTCCAGGTACCCGCAATGCAAGGGCAATGCACTATGGATGAACTGGTCAGGGATATTTGCCTACACTTTTCCGCCTCTCCCACTCATTCCATTAGTGGTTCAGAAGCTCGGGCAAACAACTCTCACACTAATCCTGGTAGCTCCCACATGGGCACGTCATCCTTGGTTCACAACCCTGTTGGAGCTGTCTCTGGTTCCGCATCAAAAGCTGCATTTAACCTCCAGTCTCCTCAAACAGCGGCATGGAGAAATCGGACACCCAGATCCCAAACAGCTGAACCTTGCGATCTGGCTCCTGAAGTCTTAGAGTTTGGTTACTTGAACCTTCCACCAGAATGTATGACTATCATTAGGGAGGCTAGAAGGCCTACCACAAGAGCCTGTTATGCAGCTAAGTGGAAGCGATTTGTTATTTATTGTGGTACCAATCATATCAACCCTCTTGATGCTTCCATACAACACATCATCTGCTATCTGTTACATTTACAGCAGTCAGCATTGGCTTACACCTCCATTAGAATACACCTGGCAGCAATAGCTGCATATCTACAAAATAGACAACATTTGTTGTTGTTTAGAGTACCTGTAATCAAAGCTTTCGTGGAAGGACTAAAAAGAGTCATACCACCAAGACTCCCACCTGCTCCAGTGTGGAATCTTAACATAGTCCTCACAAGATTAATGGGCCCACCTTTTGAGCCCATGCACAAATGCGAACCACAGTTCCTCTCTTGGAAAACCGATTTCCTCATTGCAATCACTTCATTAAGGAGACTGAGTGAACTACAGGCATGAACCATACAAGAACCCTTTTTCCAACTACACAGAGACAAAGTGGTTCTTCGTACCAACCCCAAATTTTTACCTAAGGTAGTATCTGCATTTCACATAAATCAGTCAGTAGAATTACCTGTATTCTTCCCTCAACCTGATTCTGTTGCAGAACAAGCTCTACACACCTTAGATGTCAGAAGAGCACTTTTGTACTACATTGAAAGAACAACATCTTTTCGTAAAACAAAACAACTTTTTGTTGCTTTTGCGCCACCACACAAGGGCAATCCTATCTCCTAATCAGGTATTGCAAGGTGGATTGTTAAGTGCATTCAAACTTGCTATGCGAAAGCAAAGAGAACTCTAACTGTACCCCCTAGCGCACATTCCACTCGTAAGTTAGGGGCCACTATGGCTTTCTTGGGAAACATTCCCATAGTTGACATTTGCAAAGCTGCAACATGGTCTACACCGCACACATTCACTAAGCACTACTGTGTAGATGTGTTAGCGTGACAACAAGCCAATGTGGGTCAAGCAGTACTTAAAACACTATTTCAGACAACTCCAACAGCTACAGGTTAGCCACCGCTTTGGGAGGCTACTGCTATATAGTCTATGCACAGCATGTGATCTACAGCTCACATGCCTCGAACGGATAATGTTACTTACCCAGTAAGCATCTGTTCTTGGCATGTAGAGCTGTAGATTCACATGCGCCCACCCACCTCCCCGGATACCTGTGTCTGCTGTAGTTCTCTATTAATTTACATACACACGCACGGACATCTCTATTCTTTACTATTACTCCATTCTCACCCGCTGCGGGAAAACAATCTAACAATGGAGTCGATGCCCATGCGCACTATCACCAAAAGGAGGAGTCACCTACCTCGTGACTGGAAAAGACTTCTTCGAAGAAAAACAAAGTGCAAACATCCGGAACCAATACTAGATGGCGGGTTATGCACAGCATGTGAATCTACAGCTCTACATGCCAAGAACAGATGCCTACTGGGTAAGTAACATTATCCTTCCATCAACAGGCAGGCAGGGGATAGACCAGGGGTGCATACAGGGGAATCAATAGGTGAAAGGGCAGAAATGGCGCCGGTAAAAGAGCTTGCACTTCTAAGCAGTGACCTGCCCTACTCCTCCCCACCCCGATCACACAACACCTGGAGTACATCACATCAGACCAGTGGGTTCTAGCGGTGATCAACAACAGCAAAAAGGCAAGAACTATAGGTTTTGCCAATGTTTATTAGGTCTGCTTGGCAGCACAACTGTCTAAAGATCCATTGCTCCTAATTCTATAAAAAATATATAGAGTGGGCTTTGGCTGTGCCCAGAGGGGCTTTATCGTTTCATTTCATGCTGTTGGCTGTTGGCTGTTAGGCGCATCATTCCACTGCCTTTGGAGTGCTTGCATTGCTTTGCATGAAGGATTATTTTACATCTTAAAAGCACCCTGAATCAGGACACTTAAAATGATTTATCTCATAGATGCATTGTATACAGAAAGCAATCGTTTGTTGTTTTGGTTTTTCACTACAGCGGGTTTTAAAGAAATATTTTAGAGACGACTCAAAATGCAAGCTACACCTACTGGCTTTGTGAAAGCTGTTTTCTTTTCCTCGTTTTTCAGATTTCTACACCGGCTGCAAAAGTGTCTTATCCAACAGTTGTAGTGTGTGGTTTTCCAGAGGGGTTTGAAGCACTGGATAAGTGTTACAAAGAAGGGGCAGGGGCGTGGTCTGCAAATTGGGACAAGAGCTATGGAAATTTTCTGAATACAGTAATATTCATAGATTGACAGAATGCCACATTTTTTAATGACTTTGGCATTTCTCCAGCTTGGCAGACAGCTGTGGGGGTTTCCAGAAGGCCCTGAATACAGAAGTTTGCTGTTTACATGTAGAAGAGATGTGGACTAGGGGTGAAGTCATTAACTGTGGAACAGATCAGAGGGTTTAATCCCAACTATCCTAGTTGAGAACCACAAATGAGACAAATATCAAGTATTTTTGTCAATCAGCATATTCATTCATTTTGCACATTCTCTGTGTTTGTCGTGCGAGGGTACTCAACTTGGTCGTATGTACCAAAATTTTTAATATACAGGTTATTATACAGATAGTTACATTTTTGGTAGATCTGACTAATTTCATGGTATTACAACTTAAATATTTAGCAGTGTGAACTGAATTGATATTCGCTCGCCATACATCATGTCACGTTCCAGAGGTCAGGCTCCGAGAAGTGCCTTGATATTTTCATTACATTTTTGGGCATCAAGCATAGGTGGGGTCAGTTGACTCCTCGTAACTTCGACCCAGAGCCTACAGTGCCTCACACCTTGGATACTGTCTTCAGATTGTTTTTCCAAATGGTGGTTGACGACGCCCCAAACAGCAAAAAAAAAACAAAAAAAACAACAAAGACTATTCCGGACCCAGTGTTCCTCATGGGTACAGTCCAGCCCGAACTGCCAAGCCAGGTCTTCCCTGGACCGGAAACAAGCATCCTGGGACCGGTTTCAGGGTAACACCACTCATTAGCCAGGCTAGCTTGAATCCAGTGGCTTTGTTCACCTTAAGTTGGCAGGGTATGCCCAGACGTGGGCCCCTTGCTCACTTTGCCACTGGATTCAAGCTAGCCTGGCTGATATGGGGTGTTAGCCTGGCTGATGAGGGGTGTTACCCCGAAACCGGTCCCAGTATGCTTGTTTCCGGTCCAGGGAAGACCTGGCTTGGCAGTTCGGACTGGACTGTTCCCATGTGGAACAGGGTCAATACTGATTTGCATAGGCTGGGTTTGAACTGGGGTGGCGAAGTGAGCTAAAGAACGATGATGGATTCAACCCAGATCTAATAGTGACTGGGAGTGATTGAAAAGTTTCAGAGCTCCGTCCATCATCTCCTTGTGTTTGCTCTTGCCTGTAAAGAAACATGCGGTCGTTCTTAAAGGCTAATCGGCTGGAGCAAAGTCTGTCAATTGACAGGAGGCAAAAGATGCACTCCTTTTATTCCACAGAACGCAAATAAGACCTTCAAGTCAGACTTGCTATAGAAAGAAAGGAAACATGTTTCGATCTAATATCAGAAAAGAGTCAGTCGCGTACAGCACAGGTAAAAGCGGTGGGGCGGTGCACAGTGCTTTAAATGGGCCGGTACTCACCGGTACTGAGTACCGGCACTTCTTAGATTCATCACTCTGAGTACCGGCACTTCTCTACTGCCGAGGAGAGTACCGGTACTCATGAAACGCTGGTGCTGGCGGCCTTTCTCTGACAGCCAAGGCACTTCTGTAGACTTGAGCCGAGCCCCCGCTGAACTATTCAGCGTGGGCTCATTTGCATACCGGGAGTTCACCATCCTGCTGTGTTGCAAACACAGAAATCGAGGCATCCAGGTGACAGCGCAATTAAGAAAGCAGTGGGAGGTAACCAGGTTCAAATGGCTTTAATCCCACCTGATTCTTTTGTGTAAGTGTCCGCTTATGTTTGTCTGATTGCCTGTGATTGTTTTTGTGTGAGAGAAAAAACGAGAGAAAGGGGGAGAGAATAGAGACACTCTTGGAAGTTATATTAAAGGAAATGTGTGGAATGCTTTGTGTGTTGCTTGTCTGCTTGTTTCTTTCTGTGTCACTTGAGAATATATAGAATTGTGCCAAGCAACAGCAATTAACAGTATTGATGTTGCAAATATTACAAAACAAGGAAATGTTAAAATATCGCTGCATTTGGCTTTCGTTTTGTGTAATGAGTAAACAAACCTGCTTTGTTTATTGAAAGACATTTCTCATGTGTTTTGGTATGTGCTGCAAGTAGTATAGAAGTCAATAAGTGTCGGCATGTCTTGCCCTAAGCCCCGCCCCCAAGCCCCACCCACTCGCCACATTTAAATGAGTACCTGCACTATTTTCCCCCCATTTAAAGCACTGGCGGTGCAGGATAGGTAAAATTAAATACAAAAATAAATAAAACCGCTTACCTTGCGCTCGCCGCATCGCCGTCTGTCTACTCCCCCCGCCCACTGCTCATACCTGTGCCGGCCGCGCCTGAATAGAGTATAGTAGACGACAAAACAAGCACCTAATGTGAAGGAGAGCATAGTGCACGACGTGATCAGGCTTCCGAGTTGGATACATTTGCTAAGCAGTATTGAATATGTTTATTTAGGATACAATGACTCAGCACAATTGTGAGCTTGAGTAGAAATGATTATGGACTCCACAGTGTCATCTTTGTAAATTAGTGAGTGAATAAGTGAGCTAATTGACAGTTTGGCACTAATCTTTGCACCTGTTGTGGGTGATTTGCATTTCTCAGTGCATTGGTATAATGTGACATATTAATTTCAAAGCTTCCAAGTGTGAAAGAAATTCACTTTTTTACAATTTTGAAGAGACTTCATTATATTTCAGGTGATGTTTGTTGCGTGATTTACATACTTATTTTTAGGGCTCGGCTTCGTGCACGGGCTGTAAGAGCCGAGCCCTGCCCTTGGCTCAACTCTGGCTCGGCCCTCTCTGAGGGGGGAGACGCCTCGGCGCGCAGGTCTGAGAAGGAGGCTCGTTCCATTGGCGCCCTTCGCCTCTGTGGACCACCGGCGCCATCTCGTGGCCATATGGAAACAGTTCTGCATATGAAAGGCGTCAGTTGCTGCCAAGTAGAAGAAAACCGACGTCTGCCCCCTTTGCCCTGTCTTTTGGAAGGCCCAGCCCTGTTTGGAGTATGACTTCACTTGAGTCTAGGCCACTACCCAACTCCAGATGTTTTTGGCACTAAATGGAGAGATAAGCGAAGACTGTTTGTCTGAGGAAGAGACAAGGAGCGCCCTTGTTCCTGGTGACTGCTCTGCATCGCTGCCTCTGCATCTCTCTTAGGTGTACACGTGTGGGGCAAGCTTGCGGTTTAGCAATATTAACTGGAAACGTATAAAGACACAGGTCTAAGGTTGCTGCTGTTAGAGAGAAGCGGCGGATGTCAACAGTAGTGCAGTGGAGCAAAAGATGTGTACAGAAGAGACAGCACAGCAGGCCAGAACCCTGGGAGGTCGGTGAATTAGTAAGCACCAGAGAAAGAGAAGCACTCTAGGGACAGGTGGAGAAGAGAGATGCTAGCAAGAAGTGGCGAGCCACTCTAGGATGCGGGGGTGAAATGGCGCCTCTCACTCTCAGGAAATCACAGAATTCTCGGGGACCACCGAGTCAAAAACGAAAGAACAAATATCCTTCAGGAAGCACCAAACGTTTAGTCTGATGATGCCAACTGTGGAACAAAGAGATGGGCACTTCAGCTTGCAGGTCCACAGAGAAGGGGCAGAGCGACAAGGCAAACAAAAACCCAAGCTTTCGTGCAGACCTTCATTCGATTCCAGTATATCAGACGGGACTCTCCTGGGTTTCCTGTATTGGCCCCCACAAACACACGGGACACGGGCTGCGGTGCACACGCGTCTTTATTTCCTCGCTTACATGCGCGCACTGCACTTTTCCCCCCAGACTCCTCCTCTTCCTGCCATGCCTGACCCTAGGATGCGGACTGGACAGGCATGGCGACATGACATCTCCCCCCTTTGTATTTTGAATGTTCGATGTTCCTCAGAGTTCTTCAATGAGTCGGGTGGGTTTCCGAATGGTTCTTCGTGGTCGGCTGGTTTGTGGTTGGCTGGAGGGGCGCCCCTCTCTCAAGTCGCAGGTCTCTGACACCCGTCTGGGTTCTTCATGACTGCTTTCTTCTTGACTCGACACGTCTGTGTCCCAATCAGGTTTTCGGGCCTGAGCATATGCTGTCGGGTCACACTTTTTGAAGTGTGACACGTTTCTGGTTGTTCTCTTGATTCCGGAATCAGCTGTAATCATGGTCCCTTTCCTTCTTACTACTTGCAGCGGATGGGCATAGTAGCGGCTGTCTGCTTTGGTTCTCCTTTCTTGTCTCACCAGCACCCATTCTCCTTCTTGGATGTCAGACGTCTTGGCATGTCTGCGATGATCTGCATATTCTTTCATCTTTGCCTTCTTGGTCCGATCCAGTTCTACCAGGGTCTCGAGGTCTGAGGTCGTGATTCTGGATTGTGTGACAGCGTCTGCGGTCAGTATCCGGGTGCGTGGAATTCGCCCGAGCATCAGAGTGGCGGGACATTGATTTGTGGTGCTGTGTGGCGTGGTCCTGTACGCCCGTAGTACTTCATTTAGCGCTGGCCGAATGTCGCGATGAGCTAATTCAGCTTGTTGCATTGTCTTTTTTTATAGTGGCCATAAATCGTTCCACCATCCCGTTGGCCTGGGGCCACAGGGGAGTGATTTTCCGGTGTTTGAAATTCAGGTGTCTCGCGAAATCTGCAAATTCTTGTCCATTAAAAGGTGGTTCGTTGTCAGTCTTTACCACCGTGGGGATTCCCCACGCGGCGAATGCGTCAATGACGGGTATGACAGTGGTCGCTTTGGTAGAGGAAATCTGATGGGCGATGGGAAATCGGGAGTACTCGTCCATGATGACGATGATGTATTTTCCCGACTTCAGCGGGCCAAAGAAGTCGACGGCTACTTGTTGCCATACACTGTCTGGGAGGTCCGACATCTGCAAAGGGACATGTGATTCTTCTCGCCCTACCAGTTGACAGTGTGGGCAGTCTTGGAGCGTGGTCTCTAATATCTGGTCAATGGTAGGGAACCAGACGCGCTCTCGCAGCGCTTTCTTCGTGGCTACGTCCCCTCGGTGTCCTTCGTGTGCCAGGTTGACGGTTCCTTGTCTCAATTGGTGAGGGATGATGATCCTCCGATCTCTTAGTAACAAGCTGTTGGCACTGATGGAGAGTTCGTCTTTGACGTGTTTGAATGCCATGAGTTCCTGAGTGTCGATGGCGTCATTCGTCTTTGGTTCTTCCAGGTGTCTCCACGAATCAGTGCGGACACGATGCATGATATTTTGGAGCGTAGCGTCTTTGGCAGAGGCTTCGATGATGGCTTCTAATGGAACGGAAGGTGGGCAGGCCTGGTCAATGACGAAGTGGAGATATTCTTCGGCTACAGAGTGTCGCACTCGCATCAGAGCTTGTGGATGCCGCGATATGTAGTCTGCAGGGTTCTCCGCCTTCCCCGGTTTATGAATGATGGTGTACGTGTAGTCTTGCAAACGGATTCCCCATCGTTCGATCCGCGGAGGCATCTTCGCCCGGGGGTTTCCGAAAATGGTTATCAGAGCTTGGTGATCCGTGATGAGTGTGAAGTGCTTGCCATATACGAAGAGGTGGAAATGCACGCCCACACGACCGCCAGGCTCTCTTTTTCCGGTTGGGAATATGCTTTTTCTGTGTCGGTGAGGCTGCGACTGGCATATGCAACGATGTGGCGTTGGTCATCTTCGTCATCATATTGCGCCAGAATCGCCCCTAGCCCAACAGGACTGGCATCCACCGTGATTTCCGTCTTCCGTTTGGGGTTGAAATACGCTAAGTTGATGGCTGAACTCACAGCTGCCTTGATTTTGTTAAAGGCTTGTTCACATTTGGCTGACCACTGAAAACTTTGTCCTTGTCGAGTGAGTTCTCGTAGTGGGTAGCTGATGGTTGCATAGTCTTTGATGTAGCGGGCGCAGTAACTGGCCATGCCCAGGAACGAGCGGATGTCGCTAACATCATGCGGCTGTGGAGTGTCCGATAGTGCTGATACCTTTTCGGGGTCCGGTCTCATGCCCTCTTTTGAGAAAATATAGCCATAGAATTTGAAAGTCGATTTGTGAAACTCACATTTGTCTCGGTTAAGTGTGAGATTGGCGTTGAGGAGGGCGTGACACACTCAGTCTAGCGCTTTGTCGTGATCTTTCTGGGTCTCTCCGAACACCAAGATATCGTCACTGTAGTTGAATGCATTTGGGATGTCTTGTATTACTCGCCGAACAGCCTCCTGAAAGATCTCGGTGGCTGACGAGATTCCGAAGTTGAGGCGTTTATATCTGAAGAGTCCTTGGTGTGTGGTGAATGTAGTGATGTATCTCGATTTTTCATGTAACTCAAGTTGATGGTACCCCTTGTTGAGGTCTAGTTTCGAGAAGACTGTCACTCCGTTGAGGCGTGTAATCATGTCGCTGATGTGGGGTCCTGGGTGTCGCTCCCTTTCGATGGCTGTGTTTGGAGCTCGCATGTCTACACATAGGCGTACCTTGTTGTCCTGACCTCTCTTAGGCACGACCACTACTGGCGACACCCATGGAGTGGGTCCGGTTGATCTTTCTATGATGTCCGCCTTTAGTAGGTCTTGGAGTTCGTCATCTACCGCTTGCTGTAGGTGAAATAGCACCTTCCTGTGATGCTGTGCCACTGGTGTCACTTGCTCGTTGATATGCAGCTTGACCTTGAAGTGGGCTAGCTTCCCTAGGCCACTGAACAGCTTCAGGAACTTGTTGACGATGTCTGGTGAGTCGTCCACTTTGTACAAAATCTCGACGAGCTTCAGGCGTTCTGCTGTTGGTAAACTGAGAAGGCAGTCTGCTGCTTCAGGACCTTCAATCATGTGGATTTGCGCTTGAATTCTTCTGTCTTTATATGTTAGCGTTGTGTGGAATTGTCCTAGACACGGCAGTGGTTCTCTGGACATCCAGGTATAGACTGGTACTGCGGCTGGTTCCAGTTTCGGTTTTGGATTCATACTCTGGTATTCAGTGGCGCAAATATAATTGAGTGATGTGCCTGTATCTAGCACAAACTTGGCGGAATGGCTTCCCATTCGGATGTGTAACCGCGGGTACTTCTTCAGTCTGTCTGGGTCTGCCACCATGCACACATACTCATCACTGTCTTGTGATATGGGAGTGAGGGAGGACGATTCTCTGGATGTGGACCGCTGGGATCGGTAAGAGCTGTGTGATTGTGTACTGGATCTTGACGAACTTGTTGAGTGGTCTCTTCGTCCTTGTACAGCTCTCACGTGGTGACGTGACCCGGTGTTGTGCTTGGTCTGTCTCATTTCCGTGCGACGGGTTTGGCAGGTGGCTTCAAAATGGTTGTCTTTCCCACATCGGTGGCATTGTTGACCAATGGCTGGACACTGACCCATATGAGGGTAGTCTTGACCACACCGGTAACACCGTGATGGTTGTCTCCTGGGGTGACCGCTCTTGGTCCCGCTGCGGGGAGACTTCGTACGAGGTGACCTTGTAAATCTTCCTGATTTGTGGCGGTCCGGGCGGTGCCTCGGTTCTGCGTGAGATTGTACACGGAGAGCTTGTTCTCTTTTCTCAGTTTTGCTGGCCTCCATCTTTTTCGCGTGCTCTTCTGCTTGATCATTGATACGGGTGAGTTCTTCTATCTCGTCAAGGGAGTAGTGCTTTTTGAGCAATCGACGGCGTAGTGACTCGGATTGACACCCTTCAATGATACGTAGGCGAAGTGCGTCTTCTGTGTTGAAGTTGTCGAACTCGCAATAGCGAGCTAGACGCTTGAGGCGGGAGATAAAGTCGCCCATGGGTTCATCTCGCTCCTGAGATGCTAGGTTGAACGTGTAGCACTCGTAGTCTAAGTTCCGCTTGTGAAGGAATTTCTTATTTAGAGCTTCTCTCATGTCCTCATAGGACGCAGCGCTGGCTGGGGGTAATTCTTTTATAATTTGTCCAACGTCTTTGCCTATTAGGTTTCGTAGGGCTATGAGTTGTTGGGCAGAGTCACGGACTTGTGACCCCTTCATGAAGTCCTCAAAGTCCTCAAGCCAGCTCTTCCACTTGGGGCCCATACTGTTTCCAGATGTCAGCGTTAACCTCTTCCATGCGTCGGACGGCCCCTGGCCGTCCGACGTCATGGTGGGCGTGTGCGTCGGACGGCCACGGGCCGTCCGATCTGCGCACGCGTGTAATTCGCCCGCACAGCGGGGGAATGTGCGCCGCGTCAAAGGGGTTAAGGGTTCTGGAGGACGCAGGTATGATACCCCCATGAGTATTGGTCCAGGCGGTGGGGCAGTTTGCGCCGGGCCAGGCACAGCTTCTTGCGAGGAGTCGGGGTCTGACATGGTGGGGCGCAATGTGGCTCCTGCAGGACTCAGTGGCGTCTGTGAGTCTTAGTATCACTTTTGGCAGGCTCTAGGGAAGATTTTGTGTATCTCCTGACTTTAAGATGGCCGCTGCGTTGGGACCAGCCTTAGTCAGTGCAGCTTGCCTGACTCTAAAATGGCCGCAGAGAGGACTCCTGTATGCTTCATTCAGTCTTCAAAAAGGGGCATTTCATTTTGGCTTACCCCTGGCTTCTTGTGGTGTCTCTCCGTGTGAGGCAGTTCTGTTCCTGACCTTCGGGTTCTCGAGCACGTCTCCCGATCGCAGGCCGCCTCAGTGTGCTGGCTGTCACTCACGCTCTCCAGCCGCCTAAACGCTCCGCTCTTCATTTGCGGCAGCGCTCGCTTCGTCCACTAGGCTTTGGCACCGCAGGAGGTAGAGGGGGGTGACTCCGTATCCCATCCTCGTCGCCAGTTTCCTGTATTGGCCCCCACAAACACATGGGACACGGGCTGCGGTGCACACGCGTCTATTTCCTCGCGCACTGCACTTTTCCCCCCAGGCTCCTCCTCTTCCTGCCATGCCTGACCCTAGGATGCGGACAGGACAGGCATGGCGACACAACATCGGGCATCGTCCATAGCCTTCACCGGACTGGATGAGACGCTGCCTCAATGTGGCATGCAAAATTGCAAGAATTGTAGTTTCTGGCATTCAGCATAATGGTTATCAGATAGCTTGTAAAGCTCCAGTGCACGGAATTTCAGACCCAGTAACCCAATACAACAAGGCTATTTATTGCAATCTGGCGCCCTCTTGTGGTAACACTGTGAGACAGCCAATACAATTACCAAGGCTTCTGGAAATATGCTATTCCTATCCCGTGGCCATGGCGTTGTGCACATAATTATGGATCGGCCACATTGCCACATAATCCATCATCTACTGCATAATCTGCAGATTTAAACAAAAAATTGTTTCTAGCTGAAACGGATCAAAAGTTATTAAAAAGGCAGCAATGCATGTTGCCGCATATTGGATAGCCCTTTGCACATATTAACTGGTCTCTTTTAAATTGTTTATTGCTGTGTTTGGATGTTAATCTAGAACTAATGAGCTGAAATATTTGCCCAGATGGTGTAAAAATGTGTACGGATGTCCAAATAAAGTAATACTGTCAAACAATGTGTCACATTATGCCACATAATTTGCAATTTGTTGCAGCATAACTTTCTCAACCCTGCTGCATAATATAGTCCTCCCCTACCACATAATTCCAGTGGCCCTGACCTTAATGCAGCACCAGACAAGCTGCTCAGACGTCACCACGATCAGTGATGGAATTCTCCAGGGGTCTGTACTCTAATCAGCCCTCCTCAACATTTAAATGGCGACACTGGCAGTCATCTTGGAAGTGTCCTATATCAATTCATCACTTCTAGGCCAACGACACATCTTTCAAGCAATTTGCATTTTTGGAGCAATCTTTGACATGCAAGTATTGTAGTTTTTGTCTTTGTGCCAAGGTATTTTACTAAGCAGTTTTTCCTTTGTTGCTCTTATTTATTTTAATTTATAAATGTTGTTTGTTTTTTGAAAATTCCTGTTTTTGGTGCTTAGCAACTAAATTATGTTGATCGGTGCCTCCGATCCTGTGATCAAAAAAGCAACCAATATGTCGCTCACTGCGGTGAGGAGTAGAAATAGTCAAGCATTTGTGGAATGGGTTTTTCATCTTCCTGAGACACCTTGGAAGAGCAGCAGGTCGTTGCTCATTGGGTATAAGATGGCACTCTTTTACAGTGCTGGGGTATAGAGTGTCTCATGTTTGAGATGGCTGGGAGTGTGAGGCTCTTGTTAGTTCATCACAGGGTGTGACTGTGAACTGTGTATTTTGTGTGTTAGACAACTGCCTCTAACAGTGACCCAATCTGAGTGTGGGCTGTGAGTGATAGATTACTGGATGTTGTTTCTTAAAGATGGCTGGTATGAGGCTGTGGCAGCCAGGGTATGAGGTGAAACTGCTAGTGACAGTTGTTAGTGTGGTCTGTTGTTGGCGTTTTGAATGAAGTTGCGGATGTAGACGGTTGTTAGTGTGGGGCTGTTGATGATAGGTTATAGGGAGTTAACCGTAAGAGGTGTGTGGAGCTAATGCTGGGGTGTTACAGGTTGTCATTGTAGAGATGGTTGTCAGAGTGGGTCTGTTGCTGATTGTTTATAGGGTTTCCTGCTAGGGATGACTGTTAGTGTAGGATTAATGTTAAAAGCAATTAATGTTAGACAAAGTTGTTAGTATGGGCTTGTGTAATTGGGTTAAAGAGTGTCATTGCGAGAGATGCTATCTTGTGTGACCTAGTTGCTGGATTGCTTCTTTGGAGACTCTTTATGGACCTCCTGAACAATTCACCTCTTTTTCCTTGACTGTTTCCATAGCAACAGGAGCAGGACCCGACCAACCTGTACATCTCAAACCTGCCGGTGACGATGGACGAACAAGAGCTAGAGGCGATGCTAAAGCCATTCGGACAGGTCATCTCCACGCGGATCCTGCGAGATGCCAACGGGACCAGCCGAGGCGTGGGATTCGCAAGGTCAGGCTGATATTTCATCCAGATTCGTTTATGGGGAGAGGGTGCTTGGTGTAATATCGCAAGGGAGTCAAAATTGCTGAACCATTGTAAGGATTCGTCAGATGATAGACCTTTTACTGGAAA
Source organism: Calotriton arnoldi (assembly GCA_963921515.1). Lineage (NCBI taxonomy): Eukaryota > Metazoa > Chordata > Amphibia > Caudata > Salamandridae > Calotriton > Calotriton arnoldi. The sequence continues at coordinate 555,133 of CAWUFW010001438.1, forward strand.
TTTATAGGGGATGTTCTAAATGGTAACAGTAGTGTTGATACATAAAAACCACAGAAAGCAAAGTTCTCAGTAATTTCCATGTGCAAGACCGTGACTTCCCAAATCTCCACTATGATCGTACACTCCCTCCTCCTCTACAGACAACCCGACAGAGATGCGAGGATGACTTTTGCAAACGCCATCGCTACTGTACCCCTTTGGCCAGCTGTAACTCACCTGTTGAATTTATATAGCACTTATTACCCCTGATGAGGCATTGAAGAGCTTTACGCCGGGCAGCACGCTGCTCCGGGAATAAAATGTTAGTGGTTAGTCAGTGTTTAATGATTATAATTGGTTATTTGAATTAATCTTGTGCTCTCAAGGAAACCATTCCATGCATTTACAGAAGTTTCTTTTTGTTGGAAGATGGAATTAATAGGACTTAGTTGTGATCATTAGTGGGGGTATTTGGAGTTAATAAATGAGCTAGAGGGACTCAGGGGTATTATTTACCAAGGAGTTCATAATGATCTTTGAAAAGAGGTGTCATCAATTTGTAGAAATGTCATAATAGAGATTAAAGCAATAAAAACTGACACCTATTGCACATAATATATTTTACATGTAGGCGTGAAAACTGCCCATCATGGCATACCTATGGTTCAGCCTGGCCAACATGCCTCTGACCATATCACAAATAGGCGTCCTAAACATTTTACACCGCCACCAATTGTAGAGGTGCTCCAACCATTAAGCAGTACACACTCTTGATGCCGTCTTTGACTCCCACTTGACCCTCACCCACCATTTGCCAATGAGGGTTTAGTTTGCAGTCTCTTTTCATGTCCGAGTCACTCTCACCCCGTGGCCCACAACACAAGCACTCGCCCCAATGCATCTGGCAGTGGATGTCCATCAATGTGGTGAATTTTGCAGCGTGAATCTTTCTGGATTCACTATGCTGTGCATTATTCCGCGGTCTAGTGGTTGGGTCCGGAATCGTAGTCTCTTTTTTTGTGTGTGTGGCCCAGGTGGGCGTCGACGCCCCACCATTTGGTGTCCTCCCGTGACGTCGGCACGCTTCCTCCGGAAGCTCCCACCCCTGGGCGCCATCTTCAGATTCTTTTTCCCGCCGTTGGGTCTGGATCGTCACGAGGAGCTCCAGAGTTTTTGAAGAGGAGAAAAGAGGAAAAAAAGCAGAAAAACACAGAGGAATTGGAGCTTCTTCATCACACGACAAAGAACATAGAACCGGGACGACGAAGTAGGTGAGAAGGAGGAAGAACTTCGACGTCCGACGGAGAATGCGCACACAGGGGGCTCCTTGAGCGCGGGAATGGACAAGACACCATTCAAATTTTGCCGTAACTGCCACCACAAGTTCGCGCAGAAGGACCAGCATCCAGTCTGCAACCTCTGCCTGCCGATCGACCATCAAAGTAACGACTGCAACGCCTGCTCGGCATTCGCCCCCAAGACCCTCAGAGTGAGGGACAGACAGAGGAGAGCAAACTACAGCATGCAGGGGCAAGGACAACCTCTGTCGCTTCGGGACCTGGGCCTCTCCAGCGGAGAAGAGGACAACATCGCCGAGGGACCAGAAGACTGCACGGTCGTAGAGACCGATAACAAGTCGAGGAAGGAGGTAAGAGAGACGTCGACCCATAAAACCCCGACAGACTCTCGAAAAACAGAGCCAAAGTCCTCGAAAGGAGCACTGGCGTCGAAGCAAATCGACGACCACTGATGCGTCCACGGACAAACAGCCCAGCGGATCCTTCGATAAGGCCTCCCAGCCGGCGAAAGCTCTAGACACACCCCGGTCGTCGAAGCACAGTTCCGAAAAGCCGCACTCGACGCCGAAGGGAAAAGAGCAGAAGGCAACTTCGACGTCAACATCCACGACCTCGAAGAGAAACGCCGAAACTCTCGACGCCGAACAAGAGGCCGAGATGGAGAGGAAGAAAAGAAGGCTCGAGGCGGAAATGAACAGTATCCTCCAGAGGAAGAAGGACTTCGACGAACGGATGAGTAGATACACCATCCCCTCGACGGTTGTCGAAGCAGAAGTCCAGGAAGAGTTCGCCGCCGACCCGCCGAAAACTCCCGAACCGGCGGAGCAACAGGACGAAGAGGGCCTGTATTATTACACTGAGGGCGATGACGACCAGCAGACGCACTTGGGTTCGACACCCTCGGAGGCTCAGGACCTGGAATGGCAGGACCTCGACGCCAAAAACCCGGAAGAGGCCGTGGAGACGTATCTGTCGAGGCCTTCGCCGCCAGACGACATTGGTGTATACAATATGGTCATCCGGAACGCTGCAGCAACCTATAGGGTGGAAATGGAGGAAGAAAAACCAAAGGCTTGTTTTCTCTTGGAGACACTGCTGCCAACCCAAACTAGGAGCCAATTCCTTCCTATGCTCCCAAGTGTGCTGGACCAAGGCAGGGAAGCTTTCAAGAAGCCATCAACCTGCAGATCTGTCATCCCCAGAACAGAGAAAAAGTACAAGCACTCTTCTAAAGATCCAGCATATATCCAAGGATCCGTACCAGCTGACTCTATTATAACAGCGACAGCCAGGAAGAGGGCCAACGTGCCCACGAACTCAGGGCCACCTCCAGACAAGGAGAGCAAGAGAATAGACCTCACAGGGAGGAAAATTGGGAGGAATGCGGCAATTCACTGGCGCATCGCCAACTCCAATGCCCTAATAAATAGACATGCCTACCAGCATTGGGAAGAAGTAGGGCAGCTGCTCAAACATCTCCCAACCGAACACCAGCAGAGAGCAGCGCACCTGGTGGAGGAAGGCAAGAACATGGCCAACACCCGCCTGAAGTCGGCCTTGGACGCGGCAGACACATCAAGCAGGCTTATGATGATAGGAGTAACAGAAAGAAGGCATGCCTGGCTGAGGATCTCGGGGTTCAAGCCCGAAGTACAGAACAATATCCTAAACATACCCTTCAACGGGGAAAAGCTGTTCGGCACACCAGTGGACGAACCGCTGACACAGCTGAAAAAGGATAACGAGACGGCAAGGTCCATGGGAGCACTGCAGTTCAGAGGGATGAGAAGGGGCACCCCCTCACGAAGACCAAATGGCAGAGGAGGGAGCCAACCGGGAACATCGCACCAGGCCTTCCAGCAAACCTATCAGGGAAGCAACCAGGCGCAACAAGGTCAGCAACAACAAGGCTGGCAGAACCAACAGAGGGGCCAGTCCTTTCGAGGTCGACCGAACGGACGAGGCCAGACAAGGAGAGGGGGACAGCAACCCGCCCCGAAGTGACTCCACAGTACCAAACGTGCCCACACACACAACATCCCTAGTGTCGTGGCACAACAAAAGACCCAAAGAACAATTAAAAATCAACGATCATATTACACCTGTAGGAGGCAGACTAAAACACTTCTTCCAGGAGTGGAAGAAAATAACAACGGACAAATGGATACTCAACATCATACAGTTCGGCTACTGTATAGAACTGGTAAAAAAGCCACCAAACAGGAGGCCAACCAACAAAATACGCTCCGCAGAAGAGCTATCACTCCTTTGGCAGGAAGCACAAGAACTCCTCCACAAGGAGGCTATAGAAAGGGTACCATACAAGGAAAGAAACATGGGAGTGTACTCCAACTACTTCCTCGTACCAAAAGTAGACGAAACGTTAAGGCCCATACTGGACCCAAGGTTCCTAAACAAATACATAAAAACTCAAAAGTTCAAAATGACGTCCTTACAGGAGGTGATACCTCCGATAAGGCACGGGGATTTTATGTCCACAATAGACCTCAAGGATGCCTACCTGCACATTCCCATGAACCAAAAACACAAACATCTACTGAGATTTACCATCAGCAAGATGCACTACCAGTTCACGGCCCTAGCCTTCGGCCTAAAATCCGCACCAAGGGTCTTCACAAAATGCCTAGCTGCCGTAGCAGCACACCTGCGGAGACAGGGAATACATGTATACCCCTACCTCGACGACTGGTTGGTAAAGGCGAACTCCTACAACCAATGCAAACTACATGCTCAGCGGGTCACACATACGCTGACAGAACTAGGCTTCTCGATACACAACGGGAAGTCCTCGCTAGAACCAGAACAGGTGAAGATCTTCCTGGGTGCACAAATCGACACCATTCAGGGCAGGGTGTTCCCCAGCGAAAAGAGAACCTTTGCAATGCTGAAGGAGACTCCTCAATACCAGAAGGGGCAACGTCTGACAGTGAGGACGGTGAGCAAGCTTATGGGGATGACGGCGTCCTGCATACACCTAGTCCCCAATATTCGACTACACATGAGACCATTCCAGGAATGGCTCCAACAACAGTGGTCACAGGCAACAGGGAGTTGGGAAGATCTAGTGGTTGTAACGCACGCAGTGCAGGAAGAGATAGCATGGTGGAACAAGGACAACATAACGAGGGGAAAACCATTTACACCACCAACTCCGACAGTGACCATCACAACAGACGCATCCCAAATGGGGTGGGCGCGCACATGAACCTGCTCAAAGTAAGGGGTTTATGGACACAAACAGATGCCGTCAAACACATCAACTACCTAGAACTAAAGACCGTGTTCCTTGCACTAAAAGCGTTCCAGAAACAGCTGTACGGGCAAAGAGTGTTAGTACAAACAGACAACACCACAACGATGTTCTACATCAACAAGCAGGGAGGAACACAATCAGTGGCACTGTCAAATCTAGCGCAACAGATATGGAAATGGGCAATCCCATTACAAATAGACCTCCTGGCGATACATCTACCAGGGAAGAACAATGTGGAAGCGGACAGACTCAGCAGACAGACATCAATCTCACACGAGTGGGAGCTCAACCCGCAAGAGACGCAAAGGCTATTCAAGAAGTGGGGGACCCCACAAATAGACCTGTTTGCAACACACCAGAATGCAAAATGCCAATACTTCGCATCCAGACAGCCAGGCCAACAATCCCAAGGAAATGCCCTATGGATGAGCTGGTCAAAGACATTTGCCTCCGCTTTTCCGCCGATACCGCTGATACACAAGGTGCTCAGCAAGTGCAGAACAAGCAACATGACGCTAATTCTGGTGGCACCACAGTGGGCCAGGCAGTCCTGGTTCTCACAGATAGTGGAAATGGCACAAGGGCCACCACACAAGTTCCCAAGAAGAAGAGACCTGCTCTCGATGCAAAACGGAAGGGTGCTCCACCCAGAATCAGAGAGCCTCAGCCTAGCAGCGTGGCTCCTGAAGACTTAGAGTTCGCTCACCTCAAGCTTCCCCAAAGCACGCTGGCGGTGCTGCGAGAAGCGAGGAGACCCACTACACGGAAATGCTACGCAGCAAAATGGAAAAGATTCACTCAATGGTGCACCAAGGAAAAGCTCCACAGGAGAATCACCAGGGAATCAACAGTGCTAAAATACTTAACACACTTGCTAAAGAGTAACCTAAGCTGCACCTCGCTAAGAGTACACCTGGCAGCAATAGTAGCCTATACAAGAGGAGAAACAGGGAAAAGTTTCTTTACATCTCAGGTGGTAAAAAGATTCCTAGAGGGGGCCAAGAGAATAGCCCCACCAAAGAGGATGCCACCGCCTGCATGGAACCTCAATGTAGTTCTAACACAGCTTATGAAAGCACCTTTCGAACCCATTCACAAGGCCTCTCTACATATGCTCACAATAAAGACAGCCTTTCTGGTAGCAATTACCTCGCTACGCAGGGTGAGCGAATTGCAGGCACTCACACTACAAGAACCCTACATTCAGATTCACAATGACAGGGTGGTAATGAGGACGGACCCACACTTCATGCCAAAGGTGGTGTCCAAGTTCCATATAAGTCCAACAATACAAATTCCAAGTTTCTTCCAAAAACCATCCACCAGCGCAGAGAGGGCACTGCACACTCTGGACGCCAGAAGAGCAGTAATGCATTACATCGAAAGGACTAAAGATTGTAGGAAGACAAAGCAATTCTTTGTGTCCTTCGCAAGCAGTTTCCTGGGCAGACCAGTGACTAAAAACACCATCGCACGATGGATCGCACAGACAATTCAATACTGCCACAAACAGGCAGGCCAAGAACTACAAGGAGCAGCACAAGCTCACTCTACGAGGAAAAAGGGAGCAACTATTGCCTTCCTGGCAAACACGCCCATCCAAGACATTTGCCTGGCGGCAACATGGGCTTCAGTGCACACGTTCACTAAGCACTACTGCGTGGATATACAGATGAACAAGGAAGCACAAGTAGGTCAAAAAGTGCTTCAACATATATTCAACAACCAACGCTCATCTTCCACCCAGCCGCCACACGCATAGCAAACCGCTACAAAGTCTATGCACAGCATAGTGAATCCAGAAAGATTCACGCTGCAAAACGAATAGTTTCTTACCTGTCGGTGTAGTTTTGCAGCTTGAAGACTTTCTGGATTCACTAGCGAACCCACCCACCTCCGCCAGAAAGATGAGAGAGGAGGTAAGGGGGACTAAGAAATGGAAAACACCTTCAAAAGGTAAAAGGATAAACAGGAAAAGCACAAGACAAGAAAAAAAGAATCCGAAGATGGCGCCCAGGGGTGGGAGCTTCCGGAGGAAGCGCGCCGACGTCACGGGAGGACACCAAATGGTGGGGCGTCAACGCCCACCTGGGCCACACACAAAAAAAAAAAAGAGAAAAGAGACTACGATTCCGGACCCAACCACTAGACCGCGGAATAATGCACAGCATAGTGAATCCAGAAAGTCTTCAAGCTGCAAAACTACACCAACAGGTAAGAAACTATTCGATCCCTTCTATGAAGGAATCACAGTCCAGATACCAGGACTCCCATCCACAGAGCCAGGACTCGCTCAAGCTCTGATTCCCTATACCTTCAGCATGCTCGCCCCTTAAAAACTGCCAGCCATTCGAGGAAAGAGAGAAAATGGGTGCTTCCACTCGACATGAACAAAATCCAAGTTTCGATACAAGTTTTTAAGCATAAAAAGTACAGGCAGTACTATCACAATGCTAACCTTGTCTACAAAGGACACTATCCTGCCTCTTTTGCGAGGCAAAAAAACCCACCAGTTGCACAGAATAGTTTCATCTCTCTGCCTCCAGAAAGAACTTTTAAAGATAATTTGCGAGCTAAGAAATAACATGAACCTAAAAAACCCTACCATCACACGCCTAATGCAACATGTACAAGCACAAACTTGAGAGCAACGCATACAAGAGCGCAGGTCACTACCCACACAAGTGCCACCCAACCAGAACCATTCCACTATGGACAGACGGTGAGGGAGACAGATATCCTTTGGCCACTGGTCTCTATCCCAGGCTGCCTACAGCTGAGCGTATGGAGTAGTGTAAGTGCAAACAGTAAATCCTGCAATGTGCAGGGTCTTGTTGAGATTCTGTTGTCGAATCATTGAATTGTTTTAAAATCATGTAAACACAACTGTCAGGTCCAGGATCTGACCGAAGACTTTATGCTACTGTTTGAGCCCACTCTGTATTTTTCTGTATATTTTGACTTATTTTGAGATTTTGGTTGCTTTCCACAGTCTCTGGACCTTGCCTCCTCGCTAATCTATCACACACTGTCCATTGGACTGAGTGGCTTACAAGCTTGACTCTGCGCCTTTACTCAACTCCTCCCCCAGGGGTTACAGTCTCAAAATGAAGGTGAAGGTTGGAGAGGTTAGAGTGTCTTTACCATTTGGGCATGGAGTACTTCCTCACATTCTTTTTCCTTTACCTCTCCTCTGCCCCTCCCTCCTTCCAGAGGTTTCCTGAATTGCACGCATTCCAGCAGGTTGTTCCCGGGAGGGCCTAACCGACCATCTATAGGGGTGTCTGTTCCCTTGAGTTGCCGCTTCATTGTCTCTAGGGAATTCCATAAACCCACATGTTGGTGTTGCCTTTGGATTTCTTTGGGTTGTGCTCCCCCACTTTTGGTTGGATGTCTTCTTCAGACTGTGGTGCTAATCTGGCCTCGCAGGTTGCACCACCACCCAATCTAGTAGGGAACTGCACCCCAACCATGCTACTATTGTTCGATTCAGGACTTAATGTCCATCACATATCCGCCACCCCTTTTAACATTGACCAATACTCTCAACACATTAAATTGAGTTCAGAAACACGAGAGTATTGAGCCAATTTTAAATCTCACCTCACCTGAGCACATAGCACTCACTATCTCACCCAAAAGAAAATAACCAGCTCCGCTGTAATCGGGCATTGAAGCACACCCTGGAAGCATTTGGTGACCAGGGTGGGAACCCATGATGAAGCATGTCACCTAGTAGGTAGGTGAGTGAGGGTTCTTTTACAAAACCTGATGGTTTTCTAGGCAGTACACATCCTCCTAAAAAGTAGGTTGGAGGTGTTTGTATGTTTGATGAGCGACCCGTTATTGCTGTTTATATATGATTTCCTTGGAAGCGGAACGGGTTCCCTGACTTCTCATCTCTCTAAAACTGTTGAGTCTCTAACATAATATATACCCATACAATACTGTTTTCAGTTCTCCCTTTCTCTCTCATCCAATTACTTCAACTAATCATCTCCAGTGGGAATGTTGATTTCACCACCAATCCATGCCCACCCTCACTGTTCAACAAGCTCATGACATTAAACAACCTACAACAATTTCTATGTCTTTCAGCACCCAACAAAAATTTAGATTTCCACGGGTAAAGTTCAAACAGCTTAAACCAAGAAAACACAGATCATACAGCTCCCTTACCAACATCCGATTTATTCCTTACTAAGCTCTAAAAAGCGCAGTGTAAAACAAAAATCTAGGAGATTGTTGAATCTCACAAATCACTAGATAAGTCCAATCTCTGCGACTACCTCAAGAAAACCACAGATGCTGACAGAGGCAGTAGTACGTGGCTTTTTGAATCTCCAAGCATCTGGCGACACCATCAAGTACTCAATAGTAACTGACTGCCAATGCGACATGGTAGTCCAAAAAAGCACCCTGGACTCGATATACTTGTTCTTCAGATAGACGGCAAATAGTCGACTTGGTCTTCTTCTCACCAAGCTCCCCGTACTCTTATGCAGAGTCCTACCAGACAGCACGCAGACCATACTCTTGTTCAATGCACCGCTCACGCCACTGTCATCTGCCATCTTCTCTTTTGGACTCACCTGCAGCAACTATGCAGACAACCAAAAATTCATACAAAATCAGTAATTCTCATTTCACAGACACCAACCTCACCGCAGATGCTCGGTTATAGTTGACCACCAGATGTTCCATAGTCAATTTAAGCTAAACCAACGCAAAATAGAAATACTATTGTGTGGAAACTAATCTCTGATTTCATAGTGCTTCCCTAGGCCGTAATTCTTTGTTTTCTGCCCCAAAACCTATTCCATCCCACAAAAGTAAATATTTAGGGCATATACATGATCTTAACCTACACCTGATATCTTCATACCTCAAATCAACTCAGTGACAAAAGTATTCTTCTACCTGATAACACTTACAAAACCAGTTAATTCCTGACTTTCTAATCCTTGCTCGAGTAGTCACTGCACACTCACAACTACTCTCTGCCAGCATACTCTACGCAAGCATTCCAGAATGTCTACTACACAGTCCAGCACACATAATACATATAGCATCAAGGCTGATCCCACAGAATACAAGAACACCTGACCAACTCTTCACTCTTGCACACGTCTCATGCTGGGCCATCTTCAAAGCACTCTGCTTATCCCCAACATGCATCTGCGCCAGGGTGGCCTCCATGCTCAGCAGCTGCTGGTGCTATATTATTGCAATAGACTCTGTAGTGGTTGGGGAGCCATTGGGGTCACTGATGGGCAGCTGGCAACATAGAAGTACAAAGATGAGCTGCTACTGACGTCCTCCACCGTGTATAGTACCTGTCTCTGGAAAAAGGTTGCTACCTTTCTAAAACATTCCACACATTGACACTGCACATCTGCACAACAATCACAGTGCTGACATCCTACAACAGCCTTATGCTTCTTTTCAACCAGGGCCGGACTGGCCACTTTGCCATTCCCCCAATGAGCTGCAGGCTAGCGGCTGTCTTTAGAGCAGGATGGGCTGTACTGGCCCAACTGTGCCTCCATTCTGCTTCCAACCCCTGCATTGTGGTGCTGATATGAACATTTTTGCCAGGGATAATTTTGGAGTCCAGTTGGGTCTTGTTTCCAACATGTAAAAACAAATAAAACCACGCACACACACACACCTCTGCCTTTGTTATTATGCCTCAGTACCCCATTGCTAGTGTTTAGTTGTCCCAGGATCTTTGTCTCCTAGTCTAAACGTTCCGGTGTCCCTTTCAAAACATTAGTGCTCTAGTGTGACGTCCATATCCCAGCGTTGTATCCCTTAGTCTGCATGAGTGTCACCTTTCCCATTGTTTCTGTCTCCATGTTTCACTGTCTCAGTGTCCATATCACATTTGCCATGTATCAGTGTCGCCTATGTGTGTGTGTCTCTGTTTCAGTGTCCGTGTCATTGTCAGTCTGTCTCTTCGTCCCAGTCCCCCGATCCATGTGTCCTTTTCCCAGTGATGCCTCTTATGCTACAAGATGTCACCTCACTCTGATGAAAGAAGGTGGCGAGTGCAGTGAGTGACAATTCACCATGAGTAAGAGGGTGCACCCATCAGTGTTACATGATCACACATTTACACCTTGTAGCACAGACATGGAACGAGCTTCCCTTTCACCTACGGACCTCCCCATCTCTTCCAAAGTTCCAAAGTCCCTAAAGACTTGGTTATTCGGCTAATCAACTGTACCCTGCCAGTGCCTGGATACCGTTACGGGGGGCAAGTCGCGCTCTACATATCTACTGATTGCTTGATCCTTACATAGGCACTGTGACCTACCTTTACGTTACCAACATTTACGGTGTCATCAGTTACAGTAGATGAATTAGAGGCTACAGTTAGCTGAGCTGACGCTGTAAGGACAGTGATATTGTAATGATGTCGACATGAAGGTAAAATGCATGTATGTAGTGATATGGCGACATGTATGCATCAGTTTGTGGTAAGAATGCAGACGCAGTGGCATAGATCAGTATAAGAGTGCTGGCTCCTCCTGAGGCTGGGAGAGGAGCCGCCCCTCCCTGCTCTGTCCTCTCCCCCCTGTCCCTGCTCCTGGCAGAGATGGCAGGGTGAGCCCGTAGCCCTCCCTCCTGTCTGGCTGCCTCCAGAGGGTTGTGTTCCAGGAAAGGGAGGTGCTAATCAACGAGGGGAACCCCCGGGACAGAGACCAGGCAAACAGCAGCTAAAAGTGCAGCCAGCAGGAGCAGAGCCAGGAGAACGCACACCCCAGGGTGGGAGTAGAGAGAGAGGACAGAGGCATTGAGAGATGAGAAGAGAAAAAGGTGAAAGGGGGCAGCAAGAAAGATAGTGAGAGAGATGGGAAGAAAAGGATACCAAAGAGGAAGTAGTAGAGGGAAAGAAAGGAGAGAGAGAGAGAGAGGAGAACAGGGCTAAGCAGAGTAATAAAAATGGGAGAGTGGAGGCGGAGAGGGAGACTGTAAGGGGAGGCGGGGTGCATAGGTGGCAGAGGAGAGGGTGAGATAAGTTAACGGTGAGTAAAAAGGGAGGGAAGGTATAGGAGGGAAGGGAGATAAATTGGCAGAGAGGTGAGAAGTAGGAAATTGGTATGAGAAGAGATATGAGGAGGGAGATGAGGGAGCGATGGGAAGTAAAAAGGGGCATGTACAGTGGTGCAGAGTAGATTGGCGTACAGTGCAGTGGCATAGTGCTTTGGTTTTGAGTAGTGATGTAGAGTGCATTGGCGTAGAGTGGAGTGGCGTACAGTGGAATGGTGCAGGTAGAGTGCAGAGGTGTAGAGTGCAGTGGAGTGTACTGCTGCAGAGTAGATTAGAGTGACGTAGAGTGGAGTGACGTAGAGTGGAGTGATGCAGAGTGGAGTGATGCAGAGTAGAGTGGTGTAGAATGTATTGGTGCAGAGTGCAGTAGAGCGGTGTTGAGTAGTGCGTAGTAGAACACAGGGGTATACAGTGCCGTGGCATTGAGTGCAGTGGTGCAGAGTAGAGTGGCGTAGAGTGAAGTCTGGCAGAGTAGAGTGATGTCGAGTGCAGTGGTGTAGAGTAGAATGGTGCACAGTAGAGTGGTGTAGAGAGCAATGGCATAGAGTACAGTGGTGCAGAGTAGAATAGAGTGGCGCAGAGACATAGAGAGCAATGGCGTAGAGTGGCGTAGCTTTCAGTGGCATTGAGTGCAGTTGTGTAGAGTATAGTAGCAAGGAATGCAGTGGTGCTGTGTAATTAGCTTTGATTGCAGTGGTGTAGCGTGCATTTGTTTTTAGTAAAGTGGTGTACAGTGCATTGGTGTAGAGTGCAGTGGTTTGGAGTAGAGTGGCTTAGAGAGCAGTGCTGCAGAGTAGAGTGGTGTAAAGTAGAGTAGAGTGGCACAGCGTAGATTGCAGGGCTTAGATTTCTGTGGCATAGAGTGGAGAGTGGCACAGAGTGGAGTAGAGTGGCATAGAGTGAAGCGGCATAAAGTGCAGTGGTGTAGAATAGATTATTTTAGAGTGGAGTGAAGTGGTCTAGAGTGGAGTGGTACAGAGTAGAGTCCATTGGCATAGCGTGCAGTGGCATAGAGAAGTTGCATAGGCTGCAATGATGTAGAGTACAGTGGTACAGAGTAGAGTGCATTGACATAGAGTGCAGTGTTGCAGAGTAGAGTGGCATAGAGTGGAGTGTCATAGAGCAGAGTGCTGCAGGGTAGAGTGAAGTGGCCTAGACTGGAGTGGTGTAGGGTGCTGTGGTGCGTAGTAGAGTAAAGTGAGGTAAAGTGCATCAGCATAGCGTAGAGTGGTACAGAATAGAGTAGAGTGACATAGAGTAGAGTGCAGTGGCACAGAGTAGAGTAGAGTTCAGTGGCAGAGAGTGCAGTGTTAAAAAGTAAAATGCCATAAAATGAAGTGGTGTAGAGTAGAGTGGTATATAGAAGAGTGGCGTAGAGTGCATTGGTGTAGAGTAGAGTGGCGCAGAGTAGAGTGGCGCAGAGTAGAGTGGCGTAGAGAGCAGTGGCAGAGAGTACAGTGGTGCAGAGTAGAATAGAAGGGTGTAGAGTGCAGTGGTGTAGAGTGTTTCAGAGTAGAGTATAGTGGTGTACACTGCAGTGGTGCATAGTAGAGTGGCGTGGAGTGTACTGGTTTTGAGTAAAGTGGTGTAGAGTGCATTGGTGCAGAGGCATAGAATGCAGTGGTTAGATTAAAGTGCAGTGGCGTAGAGTAGTGCGGAGTAGAGTGGCTTGGAGTACAGTAGAGTGGCACAGAGTGGAGTGGTGCAGCGTAGATTGCTGTGACATAGAGTTGAGTGGCACCGAGTATATTGCTTTAGAGTAGAGTGAAGTAGCCTAGAGATGAGTGATGCACAGTGTAGTATAGTGGTGCAGGGTAGAGTGTAATGGTGTAGAGTGGCGTTGAGTGCAGTGGTGCAAAGTAAATTGAAGTGGCATACAGTGGATTGTTATGCAGTGCACTGCCATAGAGGAGTGATACAGAGTGGAGAGCATTGGTGTAGAGTGCAGTGGTGCACAGTAGAGTGCAGTGTGGAGTGGCATAGTGTAGAGTGGTGCAGAGTAGAGTGGAGTAGGGTAAAGTGGAATATGCATGGTGTGGTAGTGCACTGCCATTACAGACAACACATCTTCAATTGAAATGACCATTACATTTGCACAGACATACAGTTTTACTGATAAAAGTATACAGCTCACAAACGATAATGTCCGGAACTGTCATCACCTAGTGTATTGATTTGTTTTGATCATATTAAAATATCTGTTTTCACCTCACTTCAGAATTCGAAAAAATGTGCTTTATTTGTGCTCTCCTAATTCTGATATATTTGGAAATGTCTGCACAGTTCATTTACAGACATTTACATTTTGTTATGTGCTAGAAAAAATAACATTGTGCAGCCTTCCTCTAGCACACACCTAGTAGTCAGCATGATTGTCATATAAATTCTCTCACTTTGAAGTCAGAGAAAGAAAAGTAAACACCAACCTCTCTTGGGAGACAGAGCCTAACATTTGACCTCTATCTTTCAATGGACATGAAATGTGATGAGATAAGAACAAGATTTAAAGACTTGTTTACAGAAAGGGAGTAGTGGAAGTATACAGTAAATATGGTATGGGCCTCAAAAGGGACAAACTCAAGCTGGATAGACCTCACAGTTTTGCATAAAAAACAGTGTTGTTTTAAGAAGAACTTTGCAGACTCCCACATCAGTTTAATCTCCACGTTTATTTAGATATGACCCTTTGTCAATGTGTTTCTACTAACGAATACTCTTGTTCACCACACAAATTTCCAGGGCCACATGGCCTTAAAGAGAAACGTCGCACAACAAATTTTCATGAAAAGTGAAAAGATATCACTAGATTACCACTGCTTGTAATCTCAATTGAACCAATCAAAATATATGCATTTCAACTACCTTGATGTCCGAGTTTTTAAAAATACAAATTACACCCAGTGCTCTACATAAAGTTCCCTTCTGTTTAAAATTGAGGTGGACGTGCCCTCTCAATTCTGTATGTTCTGTCTATACACATAACACATATGCACATATAAAGATACTTAGTTTAGATTTGAAAGAAGTGAAGTTTGAGAGATTGACAAGGTAGGATAGAACTACCGGAAGTGACAGCGAAAGTTTGAATACACAGAAACAAATGAGAGGCCATGGGTGCAAGCACAGCACTTGATATTTGTAGGTGCAACCTAGTTTTGCTTCCTGTACAACAGCCCATGGAGGGAGGAAGGAAGAGTGAGAGAGAGTCATTGGAGCCGAAGTAGGTATCTGTTAAAGATTCACCTACTTTGCATAAAACTACCACCTAGTGGTTGAATAGGAGCCACCCTCGAAAGTAATCTGGGGTGTAGCCCTAATCGCATCCACCTGTGGCGCTGAACTGAACATCCCAATACCGCCAAGTGTGTTCTCGAAGGTTTTCCTGGAGCGAGGAGCAGAGCGGTGACAGCAGTTGTCTTCCTGGAGACGCCATGACTAAAAGTGTGCAGGCAGCAAGACTTTTTCCATAAAACTGTTCTTTGCCGAAAGGAGGGAGACGTCAGCAGTCAAACCGCTAGAGAGCTCTTTCACAAACATGGCGCCGCTGACTCAACCCGGAAGCACCGCGACAGCAAACCGAGGAAAACCTGGGCAATGCAGGAGAGGGTTTTACTGTTGACAGAACCCATCCCAGAAGAGAACAAGCATTTGCAATGCAATAGGTCTCGCATTTGCGAGAGTTTGAGCTATTGGCATTGTAAATGATAACGCCTTTTATTTATGTGTTTTGAAAACCTGCAAGAGGTGCGTAAACACCGCTTGCAGGTTTTCTAAACACAAATTAGAAGCATTATCATTGTTCATCTCCAAGGTCACCACTTACAAACATTTTGGCAGGCCACCAGAACACAGGTGTGCTTATTGTCAGTGGTGTGAAAATCGAGTCATGTGATTGGTTGAGCTGAGCCCTGTATTGTGATACTCTGCGTCACGCAGTGATTCATAAGGCACTGCGCAGAATTTTAGCATGCCTGGTGGATTTTGGTCAGCTGGAAGTGTGTGACAGACAGCACAGCCTTTCAACTGCTGAAGACAACATTGAGGGAGTCGTCAGTGTGGCGTCAATTTAAGTTGTGTGTGTTTGCTTTTTGATTTATTTGGTAATTCCAAGGTCACGGTGCGGTATTTGGGAACAAAAGCCCCGCTGCTGTGCCCTGTGTTTCATAGTCTGCTGAACACGTGAAGGCGCTGGCTGACTGCGCCGGCGGGCGGCACACAGTGTGTACAGCGCAAAAGGCAACACAAGGCTCCCAAATCGCCAGCTTTTTCCCATAGCCCAGTTGCTTTAATTCCCTTGTTTTTGTATCGCGCCTAAAAATGTTGCTAATCAAGGAAAGTCCCCGAAGAGTCTGTTACCTTAGAAGGGTGAACAAACAGCTCACTTGGAAAGGGTGGGGTTGGGCTTTGCAGTCTTTGTCAGGCTGGACGGCCTCGGATTTACACTTCATGCATCTTGGCTGGAATATTGTAATTGCATTTATATAGCGCTTACTACCCCTGACGAGGGGAAGCGCTTTTTCGGCGAGTAGCACGATACTCCAGAACCCATAAAAGATTAGTGGTGAATTAGTATAGTGAAATATGAAATTAATTTGAGCGGTGGATATGTTAGTCTGTTATTTGGATTGAGAATGAAAGTGGAGGGATATTAGAGGGAAAAGGTTTGCATTTATATAGCGCTTGTTACCCCCGATGAGATTTTGAAGCGCTTTTTGGTGTGTAGCACACTACTCCGGAGCCCAAACCTGATTAGTGGGGAATTAGTGTAGGGAAATATGAAATTAATTTGAGCAGTGGACATGTTAGTCTGTTATTTGGATTGAAAAGGATAGTGGAGGTATGGAAGGGTTTGCATTTATATAGTGCTTGTTACACCTGATTAAATGTTGAAGTGCTTTTTGGCGGGTAGCACGCTACTCCGGAACCCAAACAGGATTAGCAGGGAATTAGTATAGGGAAATAGGAAATTAATTTGAGTGGTGGACATGTTAGTCTGTTTCTTAGATTGAAAAGGAATAGTGGAGGGATAAAAGAGGGAAAGGTTTAGAAAGCTTTTTTTTTGGAGTTCATAGCAGCAGGAGGGGGGTTGGGATGAGTAAAGGGGAGGTGGCTGGGGAATAGCCAGAGGAAAGGGTGTAGAAAGGCTTGTTTGGGAGATCTGAATAGTAAAAAAGGTATGAGATGATGCAAGGAGGGGTAGAGGAGGGAAGAGTCTAGAAAGGATTATTATGGGGGGGATCATAGTAGTGGTATGGGGCTTGGGATGTATGAGAGAGTGGAGGTAGAGGATATATTGATAGAGGTATAGGGTGAGAAATAGGGTAGTGCATTGGAAAGAGTAGTAGAAAGAGGTTTGAGATGAGTCAGAGAGTTGGGCTAGAGGATATATTGAGAGCAGCACAGGGCGAGAAATAGGGTAGCACATTGGAGAGAGCAGCAGAACGAGGCCTGAGATAAGTCAGAGTGGAGGTAGGGGATACACTGCGAGAGATATATGGTGAGACACAGGGCAGTGCACCGGACATGCTGAACCTGAAGCAAACCACAAAGATACACAAGACAAGGAAGGCACACATATGCACAAGGAAGGCAATACATGTAGATCAAAGCTGCACTTTAAATTCATTTACCCATTTCTATTTTTGTAATTCAATAATGAAACAATTGCAGATAAACAGCCACAATAAAAAGATGTACTTATTTATGCAGCCACTTCTATACAACATAAGGCAAAGTGTGGGGCTCCAGGACAGGGGCTTCGCTGTCCAGCCCTACAACGGGATCCATTGAATCATTCTGTGGGTTGATTGACGAGCGCACCTATCTTTGAGATACCCCGAACACCCCTTAAAGTCAGCACAGGCGTCGCCATGAACGTGAGCAATAGAGTAAAACAAAATGGATTTGATGGACATGGTAGGGAGTTCGTCTCATTTTATCAGCTGCTAAAATTGTCCGGAATACAAAGAGCACCATGACAATGGGTGCCGAGTTCCAAACCATGTGGAATGCGCTACTGAAAGTGGTAAACTCGAAGTACACCCAGCCCATGGCTAAACAGCCGGACATCTCGGTGAGCGGCCAACGATTAATGCAGAGCTTGTGAGACGAGAGCGTGGTAAAGTTGTGAAACCTGTATAGAAAGGGAGGGGTGTTTACACCTTCTGTCAGCTCAATATTTATTGTCTGCAGACTTCGTTTCATCTGTAACCAGCCGTGAGCCCGAGTTGGCTTTTAGAAATTCAGTCAGATGAACTTAACTTGATTCACTACGTATGTTACATCGTGAAGCTTATTAGATAGTCCTTGAATTATTTCCACATTGTCATATTTATGCTTGTATGATTCTCATGCGACTTGTATTTACATGTTCAGAGAAGAAAAATGTCAATATAAATACTACCCAATAAAGCCTTGCATCTTTTGAGACCCGTCGAACAAAGTGTTAAACTGTTGGCAGTGGCCGCAAGGAGCACATCTGGAGGGATCCTAATCCATAGCACAAGTGGTAATATTAAATCTCCATTCATTTGTCAGTGCATCCTTACAACATTAAAGAATGCAACATCTGTCTTCTCTTCTGGTTCAAATGCCTCCAAGTTGGCTTTTGTGTTTGTGTGCACGGAGTAACAATAAACGACCTTATCTCCAAGTCTGCGCACCTGCAGTACTATTCTTCTGGTCTGTTCAGATTCAAACCCTAAAGCTTTTGTGTCTTTGGTCCTTGTTATCTTTCTGCTGTATGGGATCAATCAGAAGGGTTTACTATGCTCTAACATTACAGTAGGGACATTTTTGCTTGTGCAGGGTTAGTTGTTGAGACGCCTTTTTTGTTGTTGTTAAATATTGTGTGCCAGACTTGTATTCAGGCAGAAATTTGTTTCATTTTGAGTCCCTCCGTCAAGCATGGCATGCAACATTAATATACCCTGTTACAGCCAGACCCGCTTTTCAGGTCGTTCCTTCTGTATGAACACTGCACATTGAATCACCTTTTTCATGATGCTGCATGCTTATGTAGTCACGTTGTTCCATTGTGCTGTTGTTTTGTGAAAGACCATGGAAGCTCGTATGTTCGGAGAGCTGAAAGTTTTCAACAATATTTGAAGTCTTTGTATCAAAACGGTATGTATTAAGTCATTCCTGGACACCCAAAAATCTTAATAAAAATGCCCCCCTATATACATACTGGGACTTTCAGTCAAGCCTCCTTACGCATCAGTGTGTTCAAGGGAACTTGTGGATTTCTGTTTCTGTTATAGGCTGGTGTGGAATGCTGAGTCATACGGAATGTGTGACGTTATCAGTGTGAGGGTTCTGTCCCTGCCAGTGAAGGTGAGCAGCACTGTGCTGCTGGGTGTTTATGCGGTACTGCTGTACAGTGACGGGAGCCATAAACTAAAACAAAATTGCGTTGCTTGCTATGTAATCACAAAATACCAACTGTATAATATTAAAAGAAAGCACAGTGTAGCTTTAAACGTGCTTGTTTATAAGCGCACTCTGAAGTTCTTCCACCCTTGGATTTTGCTTTCACATTGTTTTTTGGAGCCTGGCTAGTTGTACATGACCTACTGGAAAAGCAACCATCAGTGGGGACGTGTCGTTGCAGAATGAGCGCAACTTGCTTCAGCTGGTGTTTGAATTTACGTGCGGCACAGTGTGTGCTCACCTCTTCTGGTGTGCAGTGCTTTCTCAGCGCAAACAGATGCCACTTGTATCATCACCGTTTATACGATCAGCGTTATGGACCTCAAGTTCTTGTAATTAGAACTAAGCAGAAAAATAAAATAAAACGCGCAGTACCCAGACTATCGAAACTGAAGTAGGACTGACCGGTTCTTTTTCATCACCTCCAAAATAAACCGTTCTGGATTGTTTTTTTTTTGTCATTTGAGAAACTGCCTGCGATTAGAGAGAAAATGTCCGATTCAAAAAGAATAATGAAAGTGGTGTTCAGCTTTTCATATATATTTTTCCTGGTCAACGTACAATACCCGCTAACATTAAACTAGTGCGTCAGAGGCTAGAGCCCTTACCTGGGAGCGCGCAGGAAAAAAAACATAATCCCGAGTTTTAGAAACCACGTAATATCTGTAAACCAGTGGTGCGCGCACCACAGAGGAGCGGGGGGGCGAGGGAGCCTGTCGTCCCTAGACACGGACGGGAATGGGCGGAGCAAAGGCGGGACATGCGCCCGCCTTTGCCCAATTGCGTGCCGCTTTTTTTTTTTTTTTAAAACCACGCTACAGCCAATGCCAGGCATCAGAAAGCTAACCACACGCACGAGCGTGTGGTTAGCTTTCTGAAGCCCATACAAGAGGTCTCGGGCTGCGCGAGCAGTGCTGCGCACTGCAACGCTAGGCCCGAGACCTAAAAAGCACATGCAGACGATGTCGGCCACAACTTTAGTGACTGTCACAAGGAGTTTCAACAGCAGCTAGTACATGACAGAATTATGAAATAGGAAACAGAGAAAAGGCCGGTTTGCAACAAGAGAAAAAATTAAGTCAATGCCACCAAAAGGGGCCCTTGTGAAATGCTGTTTTGCTAAATAGTTAAGCATCTCTGCAAGGACTTTTCCCCTTTACCAATGTACCATAGATGTGTGTGTAATGATTGCACAGTGATCACCCGTGCCACCACGCGCACATACAACCATGACATTGACAACTGATTGAGACATTGGTATATCTTTATCAAAGACTGATCAGCAAAATCAGTCCCGGACACGGTTCTAGCCCTGAACTGATGATTTGAAGACTGCAGAATATAAAGATTTTCATTTAAGCTGCCCAGATGAACATTTCTTTAAGGACTCCCAGCCTCTCACCATGCCATCACACCCCACTAGTATTTTTTTTGAAAAATGCTCTTAAGATCTGTGTAAAAATGTGTTCTTGTTCCCAACTGTTTCTAGGCTGCTTCTTATTATGTTGATTTGATGGATTTAATCCAAAATAATCGTATTCAAGTGGGTGCCCCTCGTCCTGCGGTGCTGGGGGTCTAATTCTGGCTGTGCTGGTGAAGGGTGCACCGTGTCAGTGATGCTGTTTTCTGAACTCTTCTTTTGTAGAATGGAATCGACAGAGAAATGTGAAGCTATAATTGCGCACTTTAACGGAAAATATATCAAGACCCTTCCAGGCGTCCCAGGTAAAGCATGGGGGTCTACTGCATCCTTCCTACGGCCAGACCACCCTACGCTGCTCCTCCTTTCTTCCAGCGGTAACCCATCCCTTCTGCCTCCACACCAGAGGTGTCTTTTTCCTCTTCTGCTCCCACTTGTCTTTACTCCACTATTCCATTCCCTTCCCTTTGCTATCCTCCGCCACCCTTCTTCCATCGGTCTCTTCCCCCTTCCACAGCTGTTTCGCGTGTCATTCATTAGTAACACATTCTGTTTGACCTCTTGCAGCACCCCCGGATCCCTTGCTGTGCAAGTTTGCTGATGGGGGACAGAAAAAACGTCAAAATCAGGGCAAATACCTCCAGAACGGGCGAGCGTGGTCAAGGGATGGCGAGACGGTAAGTCCATCAGAGGGTCTGGTTAAGATACAGAGAGCTGAGGGGAACCATGAACGTCAATTCACCAAAATGTCAGCGGTAGCGGAAGTGACATCACACACCCTTTGACCTTCAATTTAATTAACACGCACACACATGCTTACACATATCCACATATTCACACTTACACATACTCTCTTACTCACTCGCAAGCTCTCACCCAACATACATTTCAAGGCATTTTTTTTTTACTTACCTCAACTGCCAGGGAATATCACAGTCCAGCTAATTATACTCCATTTTTTGTTACACTAATAATGAATAATAAAACACTATTCACTATTAGTGTAATAGAAAATTGAGAGAAAACAAAGCAAGTTGAGCCCCAACCGACGTCTATAATGAGGTGGGTTCGTGGCTACTGGGCCAGTCTTGAGATGGAAAAGGAAAACATGTGAAAGGGGAAGTGGAGATCATGAGGAGGAAGAAGAGCTATGCAGGAGAAGGCAAAGGAAACATGTCAAGAGAGGAGAGATTATCTTCAACTGCATCTGAACTGTTCGAGTTCTGAACCTCTTTTGATATGTCAATGTTCGCACTAAGAGTCGGTCGCAGAGCCAGGGTGACCACAAGGTCCCACAGTGTGTCCTAGCGCAGCGGCATGACTTGCATGCATTAGACCACAGAGGAGCAGCGCTGAAGTGCGAGGGACAATCAGACCCTTGCACTGAGACAGGATTCCACCTGGGCGGGGGGAACCTCTTCTATCCCTCATTCACTGACCTAGAGACCATAGGTTATGTGTCTGTCTTCTGGTGCCTCTAAACCAAGGGCCCTTTTCCACAGAAATACAGTGCCTGAAAGCCTGAGCTCACATCAGTGGGCCCAGTTGTACTTAAAGCAAACCTTCCTTGAATTCACACTCTCCATCTAGCAAAACTTGTCTGCTCACCAGGCACTTGAATTTATTCCACAAATCATAGACCACAAAAACAATATATTGAGCCCACAAGGCTACACTCCACACATACTGTACATCACACACTCTGTAACCCGCAGCATGAATCCAAATGCAGTGTTTTGCATTAAAAGAACCACAATAAATCCAAGCAGAAGCCTTGGTTGAAGATTGATTGATGTAAGGATATTTCTAGAGCGCACTTACGCCCAGGGCTTTAAGTGGGCCGGGTCCTGCCGGTGCTGAGCACCGGCAGTTCGGCAGTTCTAAAAAGCAGTGGCTGAGACGGGTCCCTATCGGCCTCTCCGTTTTCGGCCTCTCCCTCGGTGAAAAAACATAAATCTTAACTCTGAAGTTACATCAAAGGCAGTGAAGGGTGGTATTTCTGCAAAGAGACGCGTTCTAGTTCTTTCAGCCTCATCATTTCAGAACTGAAGCATTTTCAGTATTAAATACAACCAAGCCATAGTCGTTGCCTGTTTATCTTATGCAAATAACCATTAACAAAGCCAATAGTCCTGGCTTATTGTAGGTGTAATGTTACTTGTATTATGTGTCTGGATGCAGTGACAGAAGCAGCAGCGGCACACTATATGAAGCACAGATTTTCAGTTTATACGTTTTTAAGCCACACCCTTAACTATGTCGGCCACTCCCCTTTGAGAGGACCCCCCCCAATTATTTCATCCCACTTAAAACCCGGCTTATGCCTGACAAGCCGCCTTGGACCCTTACTGAAGGCCACAAAAATGTGAAATGGAAATGCTCTAATGCGCCGTGGCTAGTCCACAAACTGTGATTTGGTTGGCACCACTGTTCGGGGGCCTCAAATAATTATGCCCAGAACATATCTGCTAAGTCCAAAGCTAAGTGTTCTTCATGTGAAACCCATTGAGAGCAAAGTGTGACTTCCTGGCATTATATGGTGCCTCAGTCCATCTCTCCAGTAGAGTGGTCCTCACTCAAGTAGTGCAGATTGGGAAGAATGCGATTTTTAGTTAGTTTTTGTTTGCTGATTGACAGAAGAAGTTGGCATCCATCATACAGACGAGATTCCAGAAGAAGGAGCAAAATCTGTCAACCTCTATTCTGATGCACATCATGTAAAAACCCCCAAACCCTGAAGTTGGACAGAACACACCCATTCCTAGGCAAACATGCAAGCAGTTAGAGAGCGATTTCCACTATCACTCAAACACACACACACCCTTTTAAACAGGGAAAACATACTTGCCCAATGAAGACATACGCAGACATGCAGGGAAAGGGACATTATAAAAAAAACCATCCCAAAGAATTAACAGGGGACCTCAAGGGACTTAGCACATTCAAACTCAAGCACACTTTGGGGCTCTGGTACCCTCCTTCATTCCTCACCTTGGCCCTTGATAGGCCCAATGGGTCACAGTGAGGTCAAAAAAGAAGTGTTGTTTCTTAGTCATTGTGGTACACCTTCAACAGCACAGATCCTCTGGTCCCCTTGGCAGCCTTATGTACATCACCTCTAACCTCCTCTGTCTCTGCTCCTTCCAGGGTGGCATGACCTTGACGTATGACCCCACGACGGCCTTGCAGAATGGGTGAGTGCCCTAACCACCACTACTTACTGCATGTGCCCATTTGTATGTTCTATTGGTGCTTCTGATTCTACATTCTCTGGGATCTGTCTGTAGAAATCCCTTTTTCTGCTACCCAGTAGCAGACAGAACGGTGCCCTGAGTTGCGGAAAACAAACCCAGCAGTAGTGAGAATGTAATTTTACAAAACATTGAGAGACATTCTGTATTCAAATGATATTATTGGGTCAAATTAGTTATATTGTAAAATTACTTGAAAGAGACTGTGTAGTGAAGGGAGTTACACTGTGTGGTAAAGTGAGAACCTGTTGTCAAATAAGCGGCATTTTGAGGCCAAGTGATTCATGTTTTGTTCTCTCCACAACTGAACCAGTCACTTTCTCTTTCTGTTGGGTGTAGACTATCGGTCCTTAATGTTGATACCTTCTTGAATTAGATTCTTCATTTTCGATCATTTTCTTCAACCAGGACAAATTAGGCATTTATCAATGTTACGGTCTATCATTTAATACAGCATAACATGCAGCCTGACATGCCCCTTGACCTTTAACGAAACAAACCCATTGAATATCTGAAGAACTACAGGAGGACGAGACATCGGCCGGTCATGCACTGATCGAAGCAGCAGTCTTTCACACTTGTAGTCTTGCCCATTTTACCAACTTGTGTGATCCATACATAGGGTAAGATAGGCCTTGGCAGAGAAACAGACAACTAGCAGGAGATATTCCGTGATTAGGATGTGCTATGCTGGTGGATTTCACAACATTAAGAAGGGCGAATGGAACTTCAAGCGTTAAGGGAGACCTTCACAATATTTTGTAGTCGGGGAGTGGTTTTAAGACCATATCTAAAGCCTTTACCACAGATTATTTCAATATTCTGTCAAAATAAAGCACATGAAGTACCAGTTTTCTTTATGAATCTACAAATTCCAGCAGATCAAAGTCTGAACAACTTAGATGCTATGAAATCTGAACCTTGTCTTGTTGTGTTTGGCCAGGCAGAGCCATCATAAGGGCAGGATTAGTAAGGTGGACAGTAGAATGTTTCAAGCAGTTACGTCAATTATCCGTAAAAGACGTCGAGACGGGACCAGAGTCAGAGTTTTGGCTTTTCTAGGAAAAGATGTGATTATTATTTGGTTTACTCAAACAGTTGCCACATGACTTTGTGCCTAAACAATTAGATAAATAGCACCATTTGGAATAAAGTAAGCAAGTAAGATAAACTTTAGAAACAGACAGATGGGCTTGATGACAGAACAAACTCTTAAAACAAGACTTTTGTTAACCAGCCTGAAGGAGCTCGATGCATACTTTCACAATACATTATTGATTCGACTCAAAATCCAAACAAGAGGCAAAGGGGGCAGCAACTGCCTTTCTGAAGCAGATAGTAGTTGGTAATATATGCCACTCATATGAATCTGTAATAGATTCACATTGTAAAGATACACAAGTTCCTTACTTTTGTTACTAGTTTTGCTTCTTCATATCCTGTATTGAGTCGCATGCAATAAACTGCTTCACCCAGAGGATGAAGAGATTACGAAACCTAAATAATAATTAAATACAGATTTGATATAAAAGGAATTTTGAAATGGTGCAGAGATGGGGGATATTGTGGGTTTATGTTCAATTTCATAGTAGCATCCCATTACAGACACCCTTAGTGGACATCTGAATGTTTACGTATTATTCCAGATCTGACCATGAGAAGATAATACACTGTATGTGAATCTATACGTGAGTCCATGCTGCAAAAATATATATGCTATCAATGTACATGCATACATTTAAGGCAGGCTTGTGATTTTTATTAAAAAAAAGTTATTAGAGCGTGAATATCTCTCTTGCAGGTTCTATGGATCCCCATACAACCTCACCCCAAACCGTATGATTGCACAGACAGCACTCTCACCCTACCTTCCTTCCCCGGTGTCTTCCTACCAGGTAAGGGATCTCCTCTGCTTGGCCAGTGCATTGTCCGGGGAGCCCTCCACCACGTGGGCAAACCCTCAACCACAGACAGGCTGTGCACCAAGGTAATCAAAGGTCACGAAATTAGGGAGCATGGGTTGCACAAAAAACACAAACATAACATAATATAACAAGCCACAGCCATTCACCAGAACTCAGAGGCTTGACAAAGCGTAAAAAAGCTGGGCTCTGACCTTAATGACAAATTCATCACTGGTAAGACCTGCTCTGTCTTGACTTCGCCATCATAACTGAGCAATAATTGGTACTTTTTATTGGCTGTTTTATAGTTTAATTAATGCAGATACCTGCAAAGTCCTCTGTTGTTATTTGGAATGAGGTGGCCATGATTTTTCTATGAGTGCGATAAGCAATCCAGACCATGATTTGAAGAACTGTACTGAGCAAAGTGACAGGCTGAAGACTTCCAACGCTGCCCAGGGCTATCTAGGGGGCTGTTGTCCCCCATTTCATGCATTATCATGCTTCATTCAATGCTATTTTTTATTTTCAGTCTCCCTTGCATCTTTGTTATTGTCTAGAGGATGTCAAGAGGGTTTTGATACATTTTAATTGTATGTTGTACTTTGTGTAATCTGTCAGTGGTGTGCATCTGGTCTGCTCACTTTTTCTTGGTTTGTCGAGATTGGAGACGTGCTCTTTCCAGTCATTCCCAGTGAATTCTTGCTTCTGTGGACACTCTTTTGGTCAGTGCTTAATTTGTAAAAGAATCAGGGAAGGGGCCCAAAGTTTTGTTCAGAAACCCGTAGCTGGCGCTACTGAAGGTCGGGGTGCGGAATACCAAGGCTGCGTAGTCTTGATTCCACCTTATGTTTTTTTCATCCATTACCAGACACTCCCTGCCACTTTATCTCAACCGTGCAGGTTCTTTTTCATCCCTGCTTTTTTGCGTTTGTCTCTCTTTTTCCTTCCTTCTCTTGCTCCTTCATTCGCCCATTTGTGTTTTTCTCTCTCTTGTTCTAGATCAAAGTTTGTTGAGGAACAATAAGTGGCTATTCCCAAAAACAGGTGCCGGTGGACCCCACCTGCAAGCACTGGCTCAAATTAATCACTGCCTTTCGTCATTGTGTACCAAATTGAGTTTTGATGTGTGTTAGACATTTTTTTGATTTCATGTCAGTGCCTTGAGTCTGTCTCTCGTCATTCTCTCGCCTTATTTTGTCTCGTTTTCTTGTTTACACTCCGCTGTCGCCTTCACTCTCTTTCCCTTTCTCTCTCTGTCTCTCCCTGTTCTCTTTTTCAATGAGGATGGATGAATGAATAATGAACTTGCAAACTGAACCTCTTATTTCTCTCCGTTTAGGTTCACAATCCTTCATGGATGCATCACCAGTCATACCTCATGCAGCCTACGGTAAGTGTCCCATTCCCACCCTGCAGATTCACCCTGTGGCCTTCTCTCTAACTCCTCCGCCGCTTGCGCAGCTACCGGACTCCTTTCACACCATCTCACTCTTTTGCACTCTTGTCTCTTTTGACTTGCAGGGGGCAGTCCTGACACCCACCATGGACCACACCATCTCCATCCAGCCCACATCGATGATGGGACCCCTGACTCAGCAGCTCGGCCACTTATCGCTCGGCAGCACTGGCACAGTAAGGGACATCCTCAAGTTGTCTTGCTCTTTCTGCAGCATGCTGCCACCCCCACCCCCAAAAGAGTGGGAAATAGGGGAGCTATGAAAATAGAACGGGCATCCCTTAGACAGTAGAGCCATTAAGACAGAGCTGCGGATAGAAGTACAACAGCACCATCTTCCTCCTACCCGATCACACATCTACACCAGCTCCCCGGTCTGTTGAGGACTCATGCATGGGTTCTGAAGCAGTCAACTAACGGGATAAAACATGGCCGCCAAAATTCATGCCACATGGTGTGCAACATAAGCCACACATACATCACAACGAGTCTCACTTGCAATCTGCAATGCACACTAACCATACTGAGAATGTGCATTCTATAGCATGTTTGCACGTCTTGAATTAGTAAGTAGACCCGCGTGGCAATGTGCTTTCCGCTGAGCTGATTCTATAGCACAAGTCATGGTAAAACTCAAGCACAAGGGGTGAACGGGCTGTAGAAAAACTGGTAGAACTCCAGACAGGTCACCGCCTCTAAAGGGGTGGATCGGCTGAAGAAGAATCAGTCACCTTTCAGTTCCCAGGAACATTCCTTCCCCAAACAAAAGTCTTTCCATTGGCTCAATAATCTCTACTCTGTCACTACATGGCACAGCATTATGACATATTAACCAGAGAATGCACAAGGACATATCGCTTCTGCAATATAGTGAGGTGTAGAATGAACTAGGAATGATCACCCTCCAATCGATGGCGATAAAGAAAGCAACGTAGGAGATAACCTAGCCTGCTAAGGGTGTATATGCATTAAAAAATATATATGAAACAGTCTGGTCCAGCTACTGTAACCTAGAGTTGAGACACGAAGGCAGCCAAACCTCCCATTCCAAGATAAGAGAACAAGAAATCGCAGCAGTTGTTGCTAAAGCTAAGTGAAGGCAGGTCTGCATCAGGAGATTATAGCTGTTGAATTCCATGATGCAGTACTGCGATTTCAAAGGGTCACTTGAAGCAAGGGGCCCGATCACAAAGACACAGAAGAAAATATAAGGATCTAATGCAGAGGCGCTAAAAGTATAATCTGGGTTCCCCTAACAGCGATCAATACATGTTTTGGCTGACGGAATGTATGCCGGATATGAATACGCTTGTGAGATTTTGTTGTAAATAACTTCACATGTCTTTCGAGTGATGACTTTAAGTTTACACTGGAAAGCTAATGCTAAATGGCAGGAACTTGAGGGATTTCTACACATCCTGACATTACGCATGCAGTATTAGGTCAGTGTCTGGAATAGTTTGCCATGCCCGCGAGTGCATTTGTTTTTATGATGCTACACCTGTAGTGAACAATAACAACACGAACCACAGTGGTGCATGTTCTCCTGGGTTTTGCTTGAAAGTGACACTACTTGCATTCATGCTTCATTGTTGTCAGAGGTGAGACTTACATATGGACCGAATCTCTCGATTCAGGTGGGAGAATCATGATTTTGTTTAAGCAAGTTTGCTCCGCATAAAACATTGCCACTTCAATACAAGTTAACGAGGAGACTAAATCCCCCACGATCTTATTTCCAAATCTCCATCTTTTCTGTTACCAAATGTTGGCATGTGGATATGGACTCGTGCTGTGCAGCTCAATTCATTCTACTGTAATATTTTATGGTTATGAGGTCAATCGATCAATCAACTTTATTTCGGTTCATTGAACCATAAAAGTGCACAGTGCAAAAACATTATAAATACATAAAAGCTCATAACAGTGTAAATATAAAGATCAATTCCAGTCATGATACATCGATTGTCAAAGTGCTACCACAATACTAAGACCTAAACCAAAGAAATAAAAATCTCAAAAGAGAGTCCTTAGAAATGGACTCCTTACGGGTTAAGAGGTATATTTCTGTCTTTGTATGATAATTGTTTGGATTTTACATAATACAGTGCAGTATTCCTATTGCTAAGTTAAAGCTTTGGAGCTTTAACATTTAAAGCTTTGGAGTTTGCACTACTTACTGCATTATTCTTATTCCTGTAGAAAAGCTGTGGGTTTATAACAATAGAGTGCAGTGTAATTGCACTAGTAATGCAGCGAGGTTGCTCATTTCCATGCAATAATCCTATTCTTGTAGTAATGTGTGGGTGTAGCACAGTTACAGCGCAATATTATGCTCCTATTGCAATGCCTTGTGGTTTGGCATGCAATAATGCAGTATGTCGTTAACGATGTGGGGCTGGCACAATGGGGCTGCTTTTACATGCTGTAGCAAATTGTAGGTTTAATGTTCTAGTAAAAGACGCATATTGCACGTTTTAAAATGTACACTGTGTAGTGCAGAATTTATGGTATTCCATGGGCTAATGTCCAAACCACATTCCCCTTCGTGTACTGTCTTCCTCATTTAACTACTCAACCCTCCTCTCCTATTACTCCGTCACCTCACCTTTTTCATATCCTTCTCACAGTCACACTTTTCTCACTTGTAAAGCATTACTCAGGCCCTGTGATTCCCTCCCTACTCCTCTCACTGACACACCTACACTCTGCGGCCCCCGTAACAAATTTATCTCCTCTATTTCACCTACTTGCATCCACCTTTCAGTCCCCAGCTCCACTCCTGGCCTATCCCTTACTTGACCTGTTTTAACTTCTGCGATTTCTCATCCTCCGTCTCTCAGCATTGCATATCCTATATCCTCCTTAAACACGCACAGTAGTGACTCATCTAGTCTACCTTCATCCTTATCTACTTCCCCTCCTTCTCACAATCCCCTAAAACTTTTACTCAGGCCGCTTTCTCTGAGAGTAACCTCACTCCTGCTTCCCTTTCAATTCAACCAATCAAATGACCTATCGCAAGCCCCCTTTTATCACAGACTGTCATCGGTCCTTATAATTAACAAAAATCACCCTAACATCTGTGGTGTGATCTCAGACTTTATATTCGATGGTGTTCATCACTAAAAAATAGCTAAGCAGTGACTCTGCGCCAGTCCTAGATAGAGCTATATCCCCCCAAACAACACAATCCTTATAAGAAGTCACACCACAAGCAAGACTGGAAGAGGAGTGATTATCATCCACACAATCTCACCACCTCCTCTCAGCTCACCCAGTGCTCTCCTACGTCATCCAGCGCACCCCCATTTCTCCTTACGTACGGATCTGCTTGAAAACGTCCCAAGCTCTCATTCCTTGGGGACCAGTGCCTGGTTTGCGAAACATGATCTGCCCATAATCAATTACCTGATACCCACCTTATAATCGCTGATCTCATTGAAATATTCCCTGGTGATGCCGGCACAGAGAGAAAGACATTAAACACAATTTTTTAACTTCAGAAACTTCACAGTTATTTGCAAATAGCACATCAACTGGACTGACCATGCTATAATTCAAGGCGACCTTTATACATCTCCCCCAGCAAACCCTAGAACCCATAACCTTGTGCAGCACACACCCATGGAATCCAGTAGGCCCCACAATGCTCCCATCAAGGTACAAATGTGAAACCTTGCGCTCTCTCTGTTTTTGACATACACACTCCCTCTCTCTCTTTTCCTTGTAGGGGCCTTCCAGGTATGCCCCAGATATCACAAAGAGAAAGGACTCCTGTCCCTGCACACCATAGCAAACAGGAATGTTTGTTTTTGCTTTCGATGTAACTTTGTAAAAGACGGTGGTGTACCCTGAGCCCCGGTGCTTCCAAATAGATCCGAGCAAAGTCCAACCATCTTCCACAGGACAACATTGGCCTTAGAGCTCAATGTTAAACTAAATGAAAGCCTCTAGTGCCAAGGAGCTACAATAGTGTTTTGGTTCGTTCTTTGGCCCAGAAGATTTCGGTTTTCACTGCTCATCTTTGTTTTTATGTTCAAACTGTACTTGTGTCTAAATAAAGTCCTCTTCTTTTACAAAGTTTAGAACTATTTAGATATTGAGAATATTACTGCCCATTTCTCACTTTCTAACCCCCACGACCTCCAGGAGTAAGCCATATCTGCTGGAACATGCTCTAGTTTGAGTGTCAAGTGCTAAAAAGAGTACTTGGTCATTCTGTTTGAGTGCATCTGTAGTGCAGCCCCAGGACACCGTTGGGAAATTGGCAGTAATTGCTACAATAATTACTTAGCAACCGTTGATTACGCTTGACCGCACAAAAAGGCCTCACAACATTAAATTAGGATGTACGTGCTTCAGGGCTTGTGGGTATCTCTTCCAGATGGCCACCAAAGACAGCTCAACTGGCACTTCCTTGGTGTCTTCAGTTGTGAAGAGTAAGCTTGCTACAATCAGGATAACAGACACACAGTCCTTACCGTGCGATCCTTCTTGTAATGACGTCCTTGTCACACTTAAAGCACCCACTTGTTTTGGAACTAGAATTCTTCTCAACTCCATTCATTTTTTGTGGCCCTATCCATAGAACCCATTCCCTTTGAGCTTCTGCCGGGGACTGTCATAGCCATTTCTTTCAGGCTTCTGGCTTCCAGGAACTCTTGTCCCCATGATGCTCGGACTCTTGCTCCTTCTGTCTAATCCTGTTTGCATCCCACGTGTCAACACCTCCTCTAGCTCTGTCTCTTTAGAGATACTGCAGGTTTGGGCAATACCGCTCTCAGAATTTTCAGTCTCATAAAAGATCTGATCCTTCTTGCCCTCCTGCTTGAAGCTCCTTCTTCCTTGGTTCTTACTGGGCTGGGGTCTCCCTAAATTTAAGGATCACACCCTTTCCAACCCAACTCGAAAATAGCTGTATTCCTACTCAAGAGAAGACGACTCAGTACAGCCCCCACCTGCTCAGCAGGGCCTTTTTTCTGGGCTGCATTTGCAAGTGCATAAGTTTCCGGCTGTGCTGAAACATCTGATCTGATGAAGTAGGAGGGTACAGTCACCAAAGGGACTGACAACTTGGGTGAGGAACATTAACAGTGTTGCCGGAGCTGTTGAGGAGGGTAGAACCAACTAATAGATTCTAACTCCTAGTCTTAAGTACAATGGACAGCTTCCCTTTTTTCAGTATCTTCTATTTTTTCTTTCCCAGACATTCCTCATCTGAGCAGCTCGCTCTCTGTCTCTCCATTCTAGTGAGCCATTCCCATCTTTTAGAGCTAAATGCCATTATCTTCCACACCTTTACTACCTCGACCTGAAATAAGCTAGTTCCAATTTCTTAAGCTCTACAGCTTCAGAGGTGAGGATATTAAGTGCCAGGAGGTCCTGAGAAAGGAGGTGGTGGTCAGCAGGAGAAAGAATGGAGAAACCCATTTGCTAACCCTGCCTTTGTAGGCTGTGTGTGGGGAAGTTGAATGATCGTCCCACTTCTCTGGGCCACGA
The DNA here is from genome assembly GCA_963921515.1 of Calotriton arnoldi. NCBI lineage: Eukaryota > Metazoa > Chordata > Amphibia > Caudata > Salamandridae > Calotriton > Calotriton arnoldi. The sequence goes on from CAWUFW010001438.1 coordinate 587,707, forward strand.
CAACTAGTACCAGGTTCAGAAGTATCTATATTTCATAAATTCACACACATCCCGCTGGTCCCCTCCTTGAGGCTGCAGAATAAAGATGGTCAAACTGTCATTTATTACAAAGACTGATGTCATTCAGAAACATGAGGTTTAAAACAACAGTCTGAAGAATGTCCGAGAGGTGATGGGTTTTGTTGCTAAATTTGGACGGCATTCGATTATCTTTTCTCAAGCAAGGTCGACCCCAAAAATTTTAATTTTAGAAAAACCATATACAATTCTGAGCCCAAACACTACAATGCGGGATATGCACACCATCTGATCGTCCCCTTCCTGGAACCATCCCATATGCAGGTCAGACAATGTTTGAAAACTCACACGCTCCGTGCAGCCAATAGATTGCAGTCACCACTCGTCTGGCTCATAAATCACAATACGGATCCCCATTGAAAATTTACTCACTCCTTCTTCACCCTGGGTCATTTGTCAAAAAGCCTTCCACTGGTGTGAGAGCTCTACATATACATTAAATAAATAAAATGAAATACATGACCTGAAATTTGCTTGTGGTTTTATTATTTCCAATCACAATAATTAAGCCCATAATGATTATCATCACAATCAATGTCTGGCATGGTGTCTTGATATCGTGATCTTCTACCATTCTACCATTAACAGACGAAGAACATTACGTTTGCTCGGAAGAGCAGGACTGAAGTGTTCATAGCTCTTGAGGTCTCTTCTTCTGGGTCACTGTAACTCTGGAGTTGGGGGCCTCTACTGCATCCCCCCGGGCCTGTTCCCCTCTGGTTAAATTGCTAGCTATCTTCCAGGCGACCGTAAGCAGTTCTGTCCTTACACAGGCACCCCCTAACCCTACCTTTGGCGAGAGATGGAGTAACGCCCCACCTTCATATACCCGACGCTCTACACTATTCATATTGGTTTAACAGAAGAACCCCTGGGACAGAACAGTTTGTTTTTAGTTAAGTTTTATTAGTTACACATATTGGCCTCTATAATTCCCCTAGATGACTGTAAAGTTATGAAGCCTATTCGCTAAACTCGCCTGAGGAAGGCACATACTAAGCAGCGGGGATTCAATTTGTTGATGAGATTGAGGGGCCTAGGTCGACATGTACTAGATAGGAAATGTGGTCTGCATACATCCTCTTACCATCATGTCTAGTACAAGGTGTTCACATTGTTAAAGGAGCAGTCTCCACTCCTCATCTCACCTTTATACTCATCCAGGATGTTATACAGTTCTCTGTCTGAACATGACTGTCCCAACCATGCGCGTACACCTTAGCAGGCTGGCATAGTAATATGCTGATCAGGTTGACTGTGTATTGTGATCATTGCTTTCATGACAAATTGTTGTACATCAGAAATGGCAATAAAAATACGTTTTAAAAAAACCCCATTATCTCCGTTATCGCCTGCACGCCAGTGAGGGATGGCACAAGAACACCTTTACAAGCCAGTATTTTTTTTGACTTCTCCTTTAGTGTAATGCCTCTGTAGTTTGTAGGAGTGCACAAGCTAATACAGGCTTACAGAGTACATAGATTTTAAGTTTTACGTATTATTTACCAGTATGTCAGTGGATATATGCAATACATTTGTTTGTCACCCAGTACAGTCCGTTGACATTTGCCAATTTTTTCCTTATCAGGCTTACCCATGTTCTACATCCTATGCAACACGAAATCTGACAGAATCACATAAATAGCGACACGTAGTTCCATTGTTGCATTGGAAATGTCTGCTCTTACCTTCTAAGCACAGACTGTGCAAACACAAGATATTGCAACATGAAATTATAACTTCCTTAACCTGCCCCCTCAAGGTCTAGATTAAAGTTCCCTCCTTCTGTGGCCCCATGTTTGCCTGTTTTTGTGCCTGCTTCCACTCTCATAGACTGTTTTGCTATTATTGGGTGTATGTATCAGGATATGTCCTTGTGCCCTTATGTCTCGTTTCCTGTTTATTTCAGGGGCGGGATCACGACGGCTCTCGGGGAAACTACTTCTGGCAACTGGCGAGAAGTCACAGCTTCCAAGTAAGGAGGCAGGGCACAACTTGCTATTTCATTTTTGTATGGGGTGGAGGCGGGATCAAAACGCAAGTTTTGAATGGTACTGGTGGTTGTCGGGCACATCAGCTACCAGATCCTTCACCTGGAACCTGCAGAATGGTAGTTTGAAGCCCGAGGAATGTTTTGTTTTTCACCCAGGCAGTCATACACGCAGTGGCACTTGGGCATAGTGAATACTGCGTAGATGTAATGGCAGCCAAGCTGAGTCTGTTTGCCTCCATCCCTGCTTCTCTTCCCATTTCATTTGAGTTGACTTGCCACTGGTTCACATCATTTCACCTGCTTTCCCCTATCTGGCTTGTCATGATGCCCATAAGAAGGACGTGAGAAGGTGCGTTGCTACCCTGGCCCATAAAGAGTTACAGATTTCTATCAGCATCGGGGGACTCTTCCAACTCTGGGTTGCTCTAATACTGTGATTTGGCACAGTATAAATCTGTTTTCCTTATGGAACAATACTATAAAGGGGCTGACTGAAAGTTTGATGGCTGGTGCTCCATCTTTCAGAGTTGCAGATTACATTATCTCCACCATCCTAGTGGACTAACATCTGTCAGATTTCGAGATGACTACTTGCCCAGCGGTCATCTCTGTACGTTGGAAGGAACCACCGTCACGACGATTCCGGTCAATATACAAAAACTTAGATGGACGGCTGCTGTCGGTTTTGATGGCCATACAGCAAACGTTTTTCAATGTTTTTTTTCAACAAACTGCTAAAGCAGTAGTTTGTTTTTTAAAATTTTGAAAAATGTTTGTTTTTCTGTTCCTCACTGTCAAGTTTTTTCTGGCGGCAACAGACAGAAAAAATACATTACACGACCCACCCTAAAAGGGTTGGGCGATGTAATGCACTTCCTTTGATGGCCCCTAATATGTCAGGCCTTCGGAGGAAGCCTACCCAAGTGGCTCCATCGATGGAAAAGTTAAGGTCCGCCCAACATTAAATGAGGCAGGTGGGCCGGGGTTTGGCAGACAGGTTTATCATCGCGATTGTGAAAGAGTACCCTGTCCACCAAACTCTAAATCGGGCCCATGGTGTTTCTTTGGAATTGGTAGGAATTCAACACATTATAGTGCAGTGTTTATACAATTATGCTATTGCAGTGCACCATTGCTAAGGTAGCTATATGAAACCTTCCCTAAAGGTCATTTTTTCCATAGGATGCTGTGCATTTGTGGCTCTGAAAAGTTGTATTTCTGTGGTAACACGTGGACTTTGAAGTATAGCACATCATAATGGAGTGTTGTTTTGCTAAAGTCGTGTATTTTACACACCATGCTGCAGTATTCTTATGCTAATGCATTGAAATTATGTTATACACATCCGTGTAGTGTTTTTTTCATTCGTATGGCACTCTAGTGCTTTCATGATTTGGGTAACCTTTCCGTAGGAATCTGGCATTTCTATTGATTGGTTCTGTTTGTTTAGCAGGGATATGTCTAGTTTACTATTGATTTGTGATGGTTGTTGTGAAAGTAAATTGAGCCAGATAAGCATTTCTATAATGTGTTATGTGTATTGATGGGTGTGGAAAAAGATGTAGCCATGTTTCTTTGAGATGATTGGTTGGTTGTTCATTGCTTGGCCTGAGCAGATTGTTTTCTAGACCGGTATCGCTAGTCCGGTATCTAGCTATGATGCAGTGTTGTCTGCGTGAAGGTATGGTATCTTGCAGATAACTTAATCGGAATGGTTTCAAGATGTATGTTGGTGTGATGCGGGAAAGTGCATATTCTATCATAGTGAAGTACATTTAAGACATTTCCCTAGATGTTCACTTCAGTGCGCTGTAACTCTGGGTTCATACCATTGAACGCTATATTTGCACAGCGGAACATTTTATTCGGTACTTTAATAGTGCACTATTTCTATCGTAATTCTTTGGATGATAGCTTATGCGTTCTAATATTCCCATCGGAATGTTTTTGTTACAGCATTGACCTTATTTTCCAAGACTAGAAGTGCCTTTGATGCTGTATTCTCCAGCCCTCTAAGCCACCAACAGCCAAAGTAACACTGGCAAGACCCACGCAGAGAGGCATCGGTATTTAAGTTAAGCCATTCTGAGCATGTTTCAGTCTAGGAAACCCCCCCCCGAAAATGTCCAAACATGGGAAGCGGGAACCAATGCCTACCACAGACTTGGACACTACTGATTGAGATTGATTGTTCTGTAGTGGCAGCTGGCAAGTACGCCGATTGGAGGGGCGGGCAAATGGGTGGCGGCATAAAATAAATACAAAACATAAATAAACATTAACTAAGTAAAAAACACATACCTACTTGCACAGACATGTCCTCCTCCCTCCGGTCCTCTTCTTTTCTGTTGTCACTCCAGGGCCCCAGCTAATCTACTTAACCAATCCTGGTGCTGCTCAGTATGAGAGAAGCGCCAATGATTGGAGGGAGCGGAGTCACTCCAGAGGACAGTAAAGGCCTGTGCTGGCTGCCAACCCAGATGTCTAAGACACCTGGGTTGAGGGGTTTATAGTGAGCATATCAGGCTGGCCAAAGGGACACGCGCACTATAAACTAGTGCAATGACTGCCCACCACTGCTGCCACTCAACAGGCCCCGCCCCTTCCTGAGTCAGGATGGGTTCACGAAGAAACAAAATGAAATGGTAATGAATTAACTGCATTACCATTTTATTTATCATCTATGGAGCTTTTCTGGGGGCAGTTAAGTGGGGTGATGCTCCTCCACTCCAATGGAGCCCCTGCTGTTCTGACTTTTTCATTTTGTTCTCAAACTTGAAAACAATAATATTATAGGATTCTGTCAGTTCATCTAACTGTTGACTTCCATTGTTTTGTCATGGAAGATATGTATTCCCAAAACGTTAAGTAAATGAGTATTAGGGCGTTGGACACATGGAAAAATGTGTGTGTGTGAGGCATAAGCTCTTCTCCTGACAAGTTAACTGAAGCTTTGGTGGTGACAAAGCACAAGTGTTCTGATATTGCTGTTTTCACAACAGCACCTTCCATTTCACACATGAGGATTTAATGGACCACTCAGATGTTATATTTTTCAAAATTTGTTTTATATAGCACTTAATGCAGGCGTTTTGGGGTTTTAAAATGTATAAATAAGACGTTACTATCACATTATTTATTAGAAGTCAATTAATTGCCCTCAAAAAGATGAAAGGTTGAGTTGTCCTTTCTGGGATTCAACCCCATGGCCAGCAGGTCACATTGGTAGGAGCATCTGTGCTCTACTTGTTGAGCTATCCTTCTGGCTTGAACTGATGCTGCAGACCTGTAGGTTCTATCAATGAAAGAATCATTTCCACGTTCCTAAAGGGAATCTCAAACAAGCATTTGCAATGCAATAGGTCTCACATTATTAAATTTTGAGCTATTGGCATTGCTAAATAATGCAACATTGTTATAGGTATATTTGCATTTGTAAAGTTGTGAGTTTTACAGTATGGGAGGCAAGAATATAGTGTTCTTGCTCCTGGTGTGGGAAGAGGATTCTGAGGAAACAAGGCATCTGTAGTCACCCCCTTGTGCTATTACCCGGATCTGTTAACAGAGTGACACCTAGTAGTGACCGGAGGTACTTCACCCTTTGTGCTGACTTCAGTGGGACCCTTAGTGATGATTTGAGGTACTGCTCCCTTTCCTCTGACTTCCTACAGACCACTAGTAACACCCTAAGGTACTGTGCCCTTTCTGAGGACTTCAGAGGAAAAACTAGTAACAAAATGTGGTATTGCGTCCTTGTTTGTGGTAGCATAAGGAGAAAGGAGCAGATTAAGAAATGACTGTTGTGAAAGAATGCCTTGAGCATAAACACTGTACCATTTACTTATGAAAATGACTTATGTAATATTAGCAAACACGACATTTTGTTGATATGTTTGCAAATGAAATGTGGTAGAACTGGTTGCTTAACAGAGCTCTGCACCTGCAGGGCATAGACAAATACGCTACAGTTTCACTTTATGCTTTTAGGAAGCTATGGCTATGTTATTCATGTAATTTGGATTACATTTTTATGTTCAAATTAGGTGATGCCCAGCTTTGTGCTATGGCAACAAATCCTTTTTTTGCTGGTAAATAAAACACTTATTTCTTAGGTTAAACAACATAGATTATATGATACAAGAATTGAGATGTGCTGAGTTTAACATTGCCTACTTGGGGTGAGCCGCTTTCAGCGCTTGCTTAATGAAAGTGTTGCCTACATTTTGGATAAGGCAGAGGTTTTTTTTTCCACACCATCATGCTGCAGATATTTGATTGGGTGTTATATGGATTAGTCCGCCCACAGAGAGAATGTCCATTGCAAAGATGAAGTCCATTGTACTCAAAAGCAGTTAGAACTAATGATGATGATTAATGACAGACCTAAACAACATCCTGAAGCCACTCTTGGAACAATGGTGCCTACGCTTTATGTACCGCTTGCACTGCCATAATGATGGCGATTCTTTATATATATTGTGCCCATTCTACCAGGATTGCATCCGGCCAAGGAGAAGTGCTTGCTGTGGCATAAAACTGGTAATTCTTTGCATTTTCTAACGCCATTACTACTGCTGTCTGCAGCCACAGCCTGCAAGATTGGGGAACCGGTCTGCGTTCATCTATGTACCCGCTCATTAATCCATTCATGCACTTGGACATCTTCCAGCCTGTATTCAATAAACTCACTAATTGAGCCATCTCTTTGTGCTCACCATATATTTGTCCATACATTCAATGATTGTCATTTATCCATCCATGTACACACTTGCCTATCCAACCATTGACTCATTATCACAATCCCACACTCACCTGAGCACTCTCACAACCCAAACCTGCCAATCAATGAAGAATCACATTCTTTTATAAAATAGCCAGACCTATTGGCTTGGCTAGTACTTGTTTCCCTTTGCATTCAGGACTCTTGTGTAGAATGGGGAAAGCCGAACTAGAAGTACCAGAAAAAAAAAGAAATGCCCTGAATAACTTACTAAATCCTAACATGGAACAACTGGGCATTTTGAAAAGAATTCATAAGTGCCAGATGAGAGTTTCCTCCTCAATTTCCAACTTTAAGTTGTGTTTTAAGACGCCATGAAACATATGGCAATCTAAACACAGCTGCAATAGAAAACGAGACCTAAAAATGACTCCTTTCTCTTGGGACTGGGCGCAAGACAGGCATTTTAATATGTCATTAATCATTACTAGTAGAGAGTGTAACTATTCCTTAGCTTCCCTAACATATTTTGTTTGTCCTGCATGCAGTGGCGGCTGGTGAAATTTCAAGGTGATGGGGGCTTAAACAGATGCCTGATACTGAACCAGGCATAACCCAACTCTCCCAAGGCTAGTCCCAGGGGATTTGGGGGGTGGGGAGGAGTAGTGCAAATTGGTGCATTGTATGCCACAATTTACCAAAGACACTGACTCCGAAGCTAAACTTTAAAAGGCAATTCTTAAGGGGTACTTGGTAAATAAGCACTTATAGCGGCCTGCAGTTCTAGACATGTGACTTTCACTTTGCCAACTGTTAGTCCAACTGCCCCTGTAAGCAGATTGGTGTGATGCATTTAAGACCACATCCTGGTTTCAGAAGCAGGATTATTCCCACCCACAAGACGTACAAGAAAATCAAGTTTAGGAATTTTTTATAGTGGCCAATTTGAGTGAAAAATCGTCTGCATGGTAAGTGGGCATAAACATAAATACGTCGAAAGTACAATCGGAGTGCGAGGCCACATTGAAGGCCACATAAGCAGACAGTGGATGCTGTGAAAGTATATCCAACAAGTATACAAGCTGATGCACTCTGGGTCATGTAGTGCCATGGTGTGTCAAAGAAAAAAATAACTATAAGTATTTACAACAACTTTGCTGCAGCCACTAAAGCCAACAGTTTTAGAAGATATGGGACTTCCAAATGCGTCATACTATGCCTGTAATCTCAGCGCAGTAAAGAAACATCTCAATACATAAAGATGAGTCACTACAAAAATGCGTCACACTTTTGAGTATGAATACAAGGCTTGAAACCTACAGCTACCACAGCATCATCCGACTTCTAGTGTAAACGAAAATTGTACACTGCACACTGGGCAGCCAGCCAGCCACATCATCATATGCACTTCGTGGGTGAAAAAAAATCACATAAATCCAGTGACATGTGGGAACGTCTCTGCCACTAAAGTTTTCAATGATTTAAATTAAGTAATACCTCTGTCCTAAAACGTGCTGCATCATGCTTTGGCTCGAATTCACAGAGTAGCATACCAAACGTAATAACTATTTTCGAAATAAATAGTGACAAACCTTAACTTTTATTGATTTCTCTCTCCTACGTATTCTTCACAACAAGGCTCTGGGCAAATAGTCTCAAAACCTCTGAGGCCCGACTTTGCAATCTGGACACATGTGGGGAGGAGTCAGCGAGAATCGTGATCTCACCTCACTCCGTGATGAGACTGGAAAAGTGGTTTGCCTGTTATGCTGCTTCGTACAGCCTGGGATGGAAAGTTAAACGCCCAAGGCTGTTTTTCATCTCGGACACTTGAAGGAGGAGGAGAAATGGCAATGACGTCACCTGCTCTGAGGTGAAATACAAGGGCTCTGCGTAGGCAAACCCTATAGACGCTTCAGTGCAGCGTCAAGCACACATTCTTCCATGCGCAGTGAGCCTCCCGAAAAGCCTGGTTCTAATTGAGCGAGCTTCCGGCAGTCAGGCAGTATTTTTAAATTTACTTTTGATTACAGAATTTGTTTACAAAAAAAGAAAGGTAGTGCACAAAATGGCCAGGGGCGCAGCCCCAGTGCCCTTCTGCAGAAACCGCCACTGCCTGCATGGAAGCTGCACTTGAGTGTCTGGTATATAAGGGTTTGTGTTAACTTGCTGGTTTCACATGTGGTAGCTTTTGCACGTAATAAAAATCAAGAGTTCATTTTGTAATTCACGCTCTGAAGTGGTCACAAGCCATAATGTTTTAGTGCAGTTAGGCACAACAAACAGTTGTCACCCTGTGCGTCTCCCTGAGTGCATCCTCTCTCGCCCTCCGCGCCTGCCTGCAGGAATCTTGTGAGGCAGCATTCCTGCTGGTCGCTTTCAAATCCAGTGTCGTCCATCTGACGTAAACCACGAGGGCGTATACTGTTCATTGACGAATATTACTGCTTTTTATAGGGGTTTGAGGTGATCGAGGTTGTCGTGTGCCTATGTATAGCCATCAATACGTATATGCAGATGGGCCGGGTTATAGACACTGCCACGAAGCGCCACAGGCAGTTCCCGCCAACTTTTGACTCCAGCTGCAATTTGGCATTTCAGAAGATGTTTGGGCAGCCATTTCTGTAACACCATTGTACGCGTGAAAAGTTAGCACCCACACAAGCCAAAGAGAGTGTTTTCAATAAGCGGGTTTCTTTGCTTGTGCAACTACTGTCTTTTACAGATTGAAGTGCATGGCCAAATAAGCATCGGCAAAGGCACTCGGTGTGACCTTGGCTTGGCAGGCTTGCGCAATGGTTAATTTATGTTCTTTTTAATACAAGCATAGGTCACAAAAGTGAAGAAAAAAAAAATGAAACTGTGCTACCACCGAAACGTGACTGCCATATCCTTCCATCACATTTAGCCGAATGCGGGAATCGAAACTAGTGGTGCGCGCGCACCACAGAGGAGCGGGGGGAGGGAGCGCGGCAGCAACACTAACGCGCGCTGCTGCGCGTGCTGGCCACCGACGGGAATGGGCGGAGCAAAGGCGGGACATGCGCCCGCCTTTGCCCAATTGCGTACTGGATTTTTTTTTTAAAAGCACGCGAAAACCAATGGCAGCCGCGGAAAGAAAAACCACACGCAAGAGCGTGTGGTTAGCTTTCAGAAGCCCTTTCTAGAGGTCTCGCGCTGCGCGAGCAGTGCTGCGCACTGCAACGCAAGGCGCGAGACCTAAAAACGGACTACTTATTTAGGAAGCACTGGTCCCGTGGGACTCTTATGCGGAGACCATTATGTGCATATCAACGGTATCCTCAATAATTTCAATCCTTTTGATCAATGTAATGAATACTAGAAACGAGCCTTCTTAATAAAGAGTAAATTAATTGTATTTCATATCATCAAGTAGGTGCATAACAATTACATGTTTTTTTAAAGGTGACAGTAGGGCAGACGGCGCAGTGCATGAGCGAGGAGCAAAAAAGTGACTATGTACAAAGTAAAACCACAGCTCATATTGTAGAATCCCTGGCCCTAAGGAACAATCAATTGAAGCCTGTTACAAATCACAATTCTTCCCTAAATATACTCCAACATGTGGACTAAGGGATCTTAATGTCGAGATTTCAACCCAAAGGTTATTGGTAGGATCTCATAAAGACAAACCATCATACTATTGAAATCACCACCTGTTGAACTTGATGTGTATCCCAGGTATACATTATGTGTTCAATACAGCGCACTATTCCAATTGCGTTTTACCAATCAAGCATACGTGCCGGTCATTCATTTCAAGATCCACTTATTTCTCCAACTGGGTTATCAGCTAAGGCGTTAATCCCTTGCTAAGAGGGCTGGAAGCGCTTCCAGTCCCTGCCGCTGCATGCATTCAGGGCTTCTACAATATACAATTCTACAATGAACTCTTTATCAAGAAGGCCTTTCCCAAGTATTCATTACATTGAACAAAAAGATTGAAATTGTTGAGGATACCCTTGATATGTGCATAATGGTCTCCACATAAAAGAGTCCTATGGGACCAGTGCTTCACTAATCTATAGACCTAGGTCCTGGGGGCATACTGGGTTGGTCTTTGTTATAAGGTATATATATCTCATAAAAGGGAAGCAAAGACATAGTAAAATCTAGTCTACACAGATACAGGCTGGGGTGTGTAGGACTGCAAAGTGTTTGTAGCATGTGTAGCTGTAAATCACGTGCTTAGCACACTTCTTCAATCTAGTGTTGAGCGCAGACATTATAAGTTATTTTTCTTCAAATTAGAAGTTTTGGTTTTAACGTGACTCATGATCCCTCCCTGAAACCCTTAATGCACCAGGACGAAGACTCCATCTTAGTTAGCTTTTTTACCACCCTCGGGTTCGGAGGTGCTTTTTGAGCTCTGGGGGTCATCAAGCTACAAAACTAAATTTTCGGGACTCCAGTGATCAGATTCACCTTTTCCGGCTCTGGAAGAACATATCAAATGATGATGACTTGAATTCGAATGGGACCTAGGTCGTAAGAGAATGACTTGTGGGGGCGAGGCTGGTTGCAGTTTTGACCCAAGTGCAACAGTACGTTTCTGTGGTCAGACCACCAAACGCCATGTTTCCAATCTTTGTTTGCCCAGGAACCACAATGAGTCAAGCTATTCGGTCTGTCTGGCCCTCAAAAACAAAAAGACTATCAGATACAGACAAACTGGTGGGCGCGTTATAAAATGCAACCTGATGACCCTCCTGGGCCATTACTGTTATTCGGATCCAAGGATATCACGTTAAGCTACTCGAACGGGGAAGGCTAGTCTGGAATTCCTTAGGTGGTCAGCCAGATCAGAGTCTGCACAACTCTTTGCTGCATGTGCAAAATCCCACTTGAGAAACCCAATCTCCAAGAAGGGCTTTACAAGATATATAGCTAAATGTATTCAGATATGTAATACTAAAACCAAATGCACTCTTCACATTGTGCCTGGAACACATTCTTGCAAAAGAGAGCCACAATTGCTTTCTTTGGAAACATACCACTCACAGGCATCTGTAAACTTGAGAGGTGGTCCATAATACACACTTGAAAATATTACTCTGTGGACATTCATGCCCGACAAAAAGCACAGGTAGATCTAACCGTCCTAAAAACTTTACTCCAAACATCTGCATGATGGTTCGTAAGCCACCGCTGTAGGGGAAAAGCACTGCTTTTTAGGTCTCGCTGAGCCAGCGCGCATGCGCTGCTCTGCGAGACATTTAGTAAGGGGCTTTTGAAAGTGCTACCAGAGAGGCTCCCAGCTTGCGTTCACGATGGCGTGCACGCGCACAGCTGCCATCTGGGTGTTCTCTAATGGTGTTCACACTACCCCCTCCCTTCTCAGAGGCGCCATCTGGCTTTCCTCTCGCTCGGACAAGCGCTCCTCCGCCCCTCCCCTCCCCTCCCCCGCTGCGCTGCTTTCACTTTCCCGCGCGGCTAATGCTTGTTGTTCCTTGAGTCTTAAGTGCTGGTGCTGCTGCGGCAACGCATGGGTAGGCGCTCTCTCTCCCCTCAGCCCCCCCCCCACTACTTTCTCAGTCTGCCGTGTCCGCCCGTCTGTTGTCATTTCTGTTGTCATTTCTGTTAAACGTAAAATGTTCTTATAAATAAGCGGGTTTGAGCTGAATCGTTCTGTGACGCTGCAAATGCTTGTTTTGTGTGGGATGGCAGTGCTGGCTAAGATTAGCTTTTGAAATCACATGGAAAAATATTTTCTCATCTAGTGGTTAATAGGTTTTGGATGCCTGTAAGCAAATACTTAAAAGTGGTCTAGGCTACACTCACACTATGGCCATGTTATTTTGCTACTAACTTCAGTTACCCTGTACAAGCGTGCCTTGATTTTCTCCACAGGCTTTTCTGTGGACATCTAGCCTGCTGTATTGGGCATGCCTTTTGACTTCAAGAGGTTTTTCAGGGAGAAAGCTACAGTGTGCTTGCTTGAAAATGCATCCTCAACTAAGCAGTTCCACCAACAATATTGTTGCTTTTCTGGGGACAAGCGCTCTCGGCAGGGTCAGTCTCCCCAGTTGGTTCAGACCCTGCAACATACCCACGGCTCCTTTAATGGGATGGGTGGACCGAAGGGTAAAGAGCAGCAGCTCCAGTCTCGCCAATCTTTCTCTGGCACTGCTTCTTTTAAACAGCTCTGCATTAGACTATTTTCTCTGTGGTGATCCACTGGCTTTTAACCTGCATGTGAAGGGAAATGCCCTTCATCGCCTGTCTCTGGAGAATCACAAATGAGAGCTTTAAGTCAGTGTGACTGACATCTTGCCAGGCTTGAATATCAACACATAGGTCTCTCTGCCATGGTTCTGAACAGGAAATGCCCTCTGTCCTACACTCAGTCCTTCCCCCTGTTGTTCCCTGGGGAACATCTTTTAGTTCTGCTGGTGACAGTACCGGATGTATGTGTTTTCTCTACCTTTTGTTTTATGTGTCTTGCAGAAGGTGCAAGGCCATCAAGCACAATCGATTCCCATCATCCCAGATCGAATGAGGAGTGACAGGATTTGTTACGCCTATCTTTTGGAACTCCATGTTCCACACTGTGTTAGTCTCCCACCTATAACAGAGGAAGCATCCTTCTGCAAAAAACAAATCTACGTGCTTGGAGGTTGAACTGTGTGAATTTGAGGCCATAAGACGTGGATGTATTTTTTGCTGCTTGCAAGTCAGTTACAAATTTAGTCTATGTGGGCCTGCTGGATTAAGTTTGTTCTTTTGTTGTGAGTTGTCATACTTTAACTCCTTTCATGCTTGCCTTTCTGGCGTTCTGTGCTTCAAGTTGCTCAGCAAGATTTAGCAGTCTCTACTCTGCAAGGATGTTTAGCTGGCCTATCTGCATTTGTTTTCTCTACTAGCCTTCTTTAGGTTGTCTTTAGTTGCTTGGGTCTCAAGGTGTCACCATTTGACCTAGTGCACCTTTGTGCTGTTCACCTGCTGATGCTGAAAACCTTTTTGCTAGTAGTAATTATCTCAGCCTGCAGGATTTGCAAGTTACAGGCCCTTTTAGTTTATATAAGGGGGACCCTAAAGCTTGCTGTAAAAAGGTGCTGCAAAAAGTGCCTCTCGTCTTACTTGAATCAGGCAGCAACATAGGGTCATCTATGTTTACTTGACCTGTTGCTGTTTTGTCATTCACGAGGAATAAGTATGCACAAAGTATGAGTATATAAAGTGGTAAAAAGTGTAAGAGCATATTTAGATTTTGACTGGTAACATGGACTTAATTGACCAACACAGTAAATGTACAGTACAACTTCTAATAAATGGTCTTATTGTCCAAACAACCCAGTAGACTGTTAACACCCTCATCACAGCCCTTATGTATACCAGCATGGCATCGTGATCGATGAACTCTGCAGACTTTTACCACCTCATCCTACAATGAAAAACATTCAACCATGTCAACCAGCTCTGAAACAACTTAACTGCCTAACCTCTTGATTACCTTTGATCACATCAAATTAAAATCATTATTGGTGATCTTCAGTCATCTAGCATTTCAGTGACTGTATTAGTGTTTTCCAAGGAATCTGTGCTACATGCTTTTTTTCATTAGCAATGAAATAACAAGCATTGGCATAGCCATAGGTCTTGCCTTTGGGACCTTATAAGTGTTTAGCCATGCAACGGTTGGTGTTGTTGCACCAAGGATATTGTGCTACATAACTAAATACTTATAAGGTCCCAAAAGCGAGACCTATTGGCTATGCCAATGCTTGTTTGTCTATGTAAAGCATGCGATTTACACCGACACATTCTACAAACTGCTAGTAACTTGTGCTGTAGCTTCATGTGCTCCCTCCCACCTCGATAACAGTAGGCCTGAGCGAAATTTAAATTACGCCATGTAATTGGTGTCATTTTCGCAATTTTTTTATTACAATTTCTTACGCAATGCAACTGTACACATTATTGTACTGCTTTGTTTCACTCCACTTGCTTTCGAGATTCCCCATAGGAGAGAAGAACACAATGTGAGATGGACATCTTTGCCCGGTGCATTCTGGGTTTCATGGTTTCAGGGAAGGATAGCAAGTCATCTCAAAACCAAATAAAAACAGCTTGCAATGTACACAGCCAGCACTAGATGGCAGCAGCGTACAAAGTAAATTGAAGCTTTAACGGGTACCAAGTAAGCGAAATTGTTCCTTTTTGCACACGTAATAACTCATCATTTTCATACAAAGTATATGTATGGCAAGAAATATGCTTAGGTGGTTGTCTGCATGACGACGTACACCCTAGCATACAATAGTCAGACAAGCTATTGCTCAATGTATTTTCCGTACAGCTTCTAATGTCTCGTGGTGAGTGGTGGCTGCTGCACACATCCAGTTTCACAGCTCTCACAAAATATTTTCTAATCCAACAAGTCTCCTGAAACCAAAAATTATGCAAAAATCATAACATAAACAAAAACATTTTACGAGATTTACTGGAAACCTGATTACCTGGGTTTAGGTGAGATTACAATTGCATAATATTTGCCTGGGTTGAAACTTTGTAACTTCTTTAAAACAAATTGGTCGGGATGTGTCAATTACCCTCGCGCGCTATCGAGTCTGTACAAAGTGCACCGCAGATCCGGGTGCAGTGGGTTGCATCAGTTCTCTCCCACTGCTCCCTCCCCAGGGCACGAGTCGGGGGTACACGCGGGTGGACGGCGTCCACCCACTTCTTTCACAGGGTGAACGCCGTCCACCCTACCAAGAATTTGGGCCCCACCGAATAATGTGCTGAACTCGTCCTGGTGTAATTTACAAACACCGGGACACTTTCAGCAACGCCTGCACGTTGTCTGCTTTCCATCTGCAACAAGCAACAACGTGCAGGCTGGGACGGGCTTTCTTATTTAAGACTCCTGCTGGGCCCATAACAAAGGCCGAACTTGAGGGTCATCAGGCCTCCTTTTGTTCCAGTCTCTTGGCTGGGAGCAGTCAGGAGCCTCACACTTGATACAAATGAAGCGGAGGGGAAACAAAGGCTCACACCTTGTTAGCACTTCACACATACTTAAGAGGCAGCTTTTCACTTTGTTCAGTCCCTGTTTAGGAGATATGCATGCACTGTAAGAATGTCAGCTGTGTTGGTCTTTCCCAGTATTTACACAAAGCAAATTGCATTTATATAGAGCTTACTTCCCTTGAGGAGGAGTTGAAATTATTTAAGTACCACTATTTTTTCTTGTATAGCCCTACTCATTCAAACGCAGGGTGTCCGAGCGCTTTACATCAACACGTGCATATTACATGTACAATAAATTATATGTTTGTAAATGAATGTACAGGATGTGTTACATAACACTGGGGGATTGCAAGGTGTAGAAGTCACATATCATCTTCCATAGCTCACTGCAATGCGCTCAAACGTACACATGATAGACCTGCTAAACATATATGTGAGGGCTTTAGATCTGATGTCACTTCTTGTGATGCCACTTCATAGAAAGTGGCATCACAAGCCATGACTTTACAGGAAGTCAATTCCTGTGATGCCATGTGTGATGTCGTGCGCCGTGATGTCGTGCACCGTGATGTCATGAGCCGTGATGTCGCGCGCCGTGGTGTCACTTGCATACTGCCTAACTAGGTTAGTCCCCCCACTTCTTTTTTTAGGACTTTTGCCCTGTCCTCCCCCTGTAGGTGTTTATATACCTCATTACTGGAGGCGGCTGTGCTAGGAGGAATGTTCCAATGTTCCGGGTGTCCCCTCTGTCCTTTATCGTCTTTTCTTCATGTTCCTTTCTCCACGGTTTTTTCCTCTCATCAGGTGTGGATAAGTCCATTTTTTTAAAGGGTTTAAACTTCTGTCTGGAGATGCGCGCACGATGTTGAAGATCCAGGCCTTTTAAGCAGATCCTGTAGATTAAAAGGATTTCTAAAGCTATTCCAAGGGCTCATTCATAATGCTCAAATGACCCTCAGGAAACAAAAAGTCCTACTATCAAAGGGGAGGATGAGTAAATTTTTCTCAGAGGTTTATTTATCATCACTTACTGCATTACATATTTCTAAGGTGCTTTTCATATCTTCTTTTGTGCCCCAGGCATAGTGTATTTTTCTTATCAGAAGTGATACGTCAGTATTTGTTGTCAACTGTGACTATGTGGGCATCAGTCTTTCTGCTGGGGGGAGGAGGGGCAACAGTGTGCCTGTCACGTGGGAGATGAGACCCTCCAAGCCTGGTGAAACCTTTTGCTTCTCCCTAATAATGGGATTTGGTCTCTTCGAAAGCTTGGCCTCCTCTGACTCCCATCTTGTCTGTGTTTTTCCTTCAGTACCTGCCAGCAGCTGCAGCTATGCAGGGAACATACATCCCTCAGTACACACCTGTGCCTTCCAGTGTCTCCGTGGAGGTAAGTCAGCCGCCTTCTTTACCCAGAGGCCATAGAGACCGCAGGGTCAGCAGGCAGACCTCCGCTGCACACTCCCTCGAAGCTTGAAGTTCGAGTTCATAGCAGCAGGGAGAGGTGCAGAATCATGCCATATTGGACTGGAATTGACAGCACTGCAGCCCCCGCCTTTTAGGACTGGGCCACACGTAGCTCTGCTAATGCACCTCTTTTCTGACCAGCTGATGCACCCACGCGCTGCTTGGCCAGAGCAATCCTCCCCGGAGGCTCTACGTGCTATTTCACCACCAGAACCAACACTTTGCATTCTCAGTGCATCTCACCTCTGCCCCTTGCAGCCCTGCTGCTGTTGCTCCATGAGCCCTATCCGCTGTGTTGCAAATGCTCCTCAAACCTGAGCTGTAGCATCTGTGCAGTTCCAGGACTGGCAGTCATTCACTGCTCTGCCAGTGCACCCTAGTCCTGGTGTGTATCCCCTACACCTCTTTCAGCCCTCTGAGCTCTGTCAGTGCGCCCCTTTTCAAGAGCTGCATTTGTGGGAGGGTGGATGGGTTCTGAATGTCCTTTCAACTTGTCTTTTTGTCTTTTAACCGCGCACAGGACAGCAGCGGCCAGCCTCCACAGCAAGTCACCATGGAGAACGCCTCCGAACATGCTGCCTACTCCTACCAGTACAGCAAGTAAACCCGGGGTAAGAAGTGCTCTGTAGGAGTCGATGGCTGGGACTCACCCGCTACACGTAACTCTGCGGAGTTAGGCCGATGTTTGTTGTCATGTTTCGTATTCAGGGCACATATGTTATAAGATCGGAGTCCCTGAATGCCGTGCATTTGGCATGTGCATTTGGCATGTGTATTTGTCGCATAAAAATCCAGTACTCATACAGTGATACTGCAGCCTGGGTGCATTTACATTATTGTGCTGGCTTCTTTTGAGACACTGTGTTACTCTGCATTCCTTTTGCGCTGCTCTGACTTTGACGCATTAATTTAACATGTAATACTCCTGTGGTGACCTGGTGTATTCCTATCAAGTATGTTCACTTGGCAATTTCTGCGCAGTTTATTGTACTTAATCCTCTTACACAGTAGTCTTATTGTACTGCCCAAAGGCTGGTGGTCTTGTGTGGTAATGCAGTGGTAATTCCTCTCATTTAGCACTCTGCTGTTTTATAGCTTCGTGTCCATTAGCATCAGGTACTTTGCATCAAAAGGTTGAATCACCAGTCGTTTGAAACATCTGAAAATCAGTCTTTTGGTATCGACAGACTGAATGTTTGAAGCTAGGCCAGTGCTTAATTTGTGGAAAAATAAGTGCCAGGGCCCTTGTTGGGAGGTCACTTCAGCTCGCACTACCCATAGCCCCTGCCAGCGATTCAATGACAATACAAACACAGCTACCATCCTACTCCTACAAGTGTGACAATTCAGACTATTCCAGGACCTCAAATCTATTAGAATGGTTTGTGCAGAGGGTATTAGTCATTTTTAATGTGTATTGAATTTAGAAACAACAGTTGCGTGCATCTTTAAAGAAGATAAACAGCGCCACCATGTGGCAGACTGTCATAGCTGCCTGTCTTGACAATTAAGTGCTGGTACCAAGCACCGGAAATCACAGGCTCAAATTAAGTACTGAACTAGGCCGATACAGTATTGACAGTAACATCACTATCCTCAATCACTGAATTGAGTGCGAGTTTCAGAAGAACTTTTACGTCTTTCGTTGCAATGTGGTTTTTAACTGCACACTCCAGTAAATATGCTATAATTCTACTGCCATGTTTTCTTTTAGGAGGAAATGGGATAAAAAGAGTGAAGGGCCGCACATTCCAGGAGACTATCAAACTGATGGTTTGTGACACAAGCAGGCTCAGACTTATGTTCAGGCTAACAGAAACTCTGCTGTTTATTTTAAAATCAACCAATATTGCCTTGACTTCAACATCCTACTGGACAAAATGTCACACCAACATAAAAAGAATCCAGAGCCAAAGATTTTACATTTAAACGAGTCTCCGCTCCGACCACTGGGGCACTGGCCACTACTGCATTGGATTTGAAACTTACTTCAGCTTCCATTGACCTGTTGGAGTAGAAAGCCCCTAAACCACTGTTCACAGAAGAATTTGTATGTTACAGATGAGGAAGCTGAAAAGGCAGAAATGTAGTTTAATTTTAGGGACATAGCATAACTCCTTGCTTGAAAGGAGTGAAGGGCTGTGGAAATTCTATTGATCAAAAGGAAATGGAGGCCCACACAGTTTGAATCCTTCGAGCCATTGCCCAATGCAACTGTAGCCCTGAAACTGATATCTTCAGTTAGGCCCTTGAAACTCCTTTGTGTATTCTGCAACAGGTCCATGCTTGCAGACACGTTCACAGAAGCAGCTGTACAGGACTTTTACAGCACAGGAAAAGTCAAACAGAACTCAGAAACTAGGCCCAGAGATTGCAGCCAACACACCACAAATATAGAATAGGAAACACAATAAATGCTGTCTAGCTGGCATATGATTGGGACGAACTATGCATAGATAGCACAGAAGCAGTGGGAGGATCGTTTCTACTGTAACATGCAGAACATTCTTTCTTACACCTGCAACATTTCAGGGTATTTTTCCTGTTCCTGCATTACAACTCGGGGCATTTTTCCTAAACTACCAACAGTCACGGCAGTAGTAGTATATAAAAATTCTCAAAATTCTCAAGACATCGCAAGCTTGTATAGGAAGCAGACATTACATCTGTTGCATTGGTCGTGGAAAACATTGTGATAGGACAGTTGGCAGCAGGTGGTAGGCGCAGCACTACATGTTTGAGGTCGGAACAGAGGGTCAGACACATGTTCTGAACGTGGCGTTGAGTACCATTGAGTTGGGTAACAATAAACATCTGTTATTCAGCGCCAAGAGACCTCGTTGGGGTGAACGTGCGCTTTACAAATACACATGTTATGTTATGTTTATGTTATGTTAAACAGCACTGGTCTAAGGTATGGGTATAATGCATTACAATGCTACAGACATACTCTGCGGCTTTCAGTGCATTGGAAACATTTCTCCTATTCTGTAGAACACAACACCCCCATTTGCATAGTCCACTATAAGTGAGAGGGTCATCGTGCCAGAGGCCTTATTGTTGGTCAGTTTAGCCTCGGACCAGCCATATCTGGGAGGGAGATGATACGTAGGACGACGACGCAGTATCTCTACAGCCACGAAAGTCTTTACCGTTACAATGGCAAATTCTCATTTACAGAGAAGGGTAGCTTTGGCCTGCCCTCAAAACAGTGGGAAAACCTATTTGTGTAAGTAAATGTCAGTTGAGGCAGTGAAGAGGTAGTGTCATGGGCTCCTAAGCATTCAGCCTTTCTGCTGGGGTCTCAACCAGTAATTTCCAAAGCTCTTCAGCGAGGAGGCTCCATCTTTGCTCTTGGCGATGGCCATAAAGCCAGGTCGTGCTCTTAACTTCACCAGTAAGTGCCCTCCCTGTATGTTTACAGGCCCAAAAAGAGTAGATGTTTACACTTTCTTTTGTAGTACTGGTTAGTTTGAAGACTGATTAGTTTAATATTCCTCTCCACCAACATGACAAGTGGGCAAGAAACATTGCAAGCTCCAGAGAAAATCTGACCAAAGTCTAGAAACGCGGAAACAACCCAAAGCAGGCAGTAAACAGCTGTTACTTGAGTGGGTATGAACAGCCTGTGCCATTCTGTCACAGCAACAGGCAGAAGCAAGCAATACTCAGCTGGCAAAGAGACAGAAAGCGGCAGTGTCCAGCTGGCTCAAGGACAGGGAATGCTGCCCACATAGCACAGACATGTCACGTGATTGTTTGCGTACTCCAGCACCGGCTTACAACTGGATTAAAGCTAGGAAATATTTCGTAGCACATGTTATTAATTTACAGAAGCAGCGTAGGCTGCTGAGAGTAGCCAGGGGAAAACATTATTCAACAGATGGAAACTCAGCAAAGAGAACTTTTCTGTAGATTCCTTAATGAAGCCATAAGAGAATGTTGCTTTCTAGCAAATAACACTCCTAATTTTGCTTTGCAAACATCTATGCTCAGTATGTGTTAGACCTGTAGGCCAATGGCGCGGTAGCAACCAAAATCTTGCTTACGTCATAAATCTCCAAACAGTATAAAGGAAGCAATCAGCAATTGAGTGGTTTGCCTTAAACTACAGAAAGGAAACAAACACCAGACTGGAGAATAGATTGAAGATGATTCGAAGCTTGTGCTGGATGGCTTTCAAACAGGAAGAAAAATAAGCAATGAGTTCCAAACCAGAGGTTGTGGCAGATTCTGAGCTCCAGCTTACTTCTAGCCTGAATCCCCAGTAAAAGAATGGAAGATTCCTCGCGACGAATCTGCTACCAACGCTGCAGTTCTACGAGGGGATTTGTACAATTCTTCCTCTGGATTCGACGAGCCTCAATTTGGAAACATGGCCATTAAAGTCCTAAGATTTTGACCAGATTGTGAGTGAATATTTCAAAAGAGGCTAAAAAAAAAAACCTTTAAAAGACGATGATCCAGGTTTAAATGTAAACCCTGTTATGCTTGATACCGTGTACCCATCAGGAGTTTCATATCTGCCTATTCGAGTTGACCTACCACCTCAGCCTGCACGCTGAAGGACACCTAAGCCACTCTCCTTATTGAGAATATCGGTGGTTCATTATTCTTTGAAAGAGCTGAAAAGGAAATTTCAACCTGATAGCACATTAAGTTTCCATAATCCAATAGGCTATTCGTCAAACTAAGGGACCCACCTTTTCAACCCATCCAGTGAGATAACTTGAAGTGTCTTTTTTAAAGCCTCTGTCTATTGTAATTATTACTTCGGCATGAAGAGTCATTGAATGGTAAACATTAAGCGTAGCAGAGTCTGACAAAATATAATACCATTCGTACAAAAAGATCCACGGATGATAAGTGCAGATTTCCGTATTAATTAGTATATGGCTCTGCCAGTTTTCTTTCGGCACCAA
This sequence comes from Calotriton arnoldi, assembly GCA_963921515.1. Taxonomy (NCBI): domain Eukaryota; kingdom Metazoa; phylum Chordata; class Amphibia; order Caudata; family Salamandridae; genus Calotriton; species Calotriton arnoldi. Next base: position 609,881 of record CAWUFW010001438.1, read on the forward strand.
CAGTTGCCGGTAGAGTGAATTGTACACATAATTGTTGCTATGAAGGCTTCCAGAACCACAACAAAACAAAAAATATTTTGATCGGTGCTTGCGAAACACTGTCAAAGGCTTGTCCGTCAAAGTGAAATGTAGGATGTGCCAGTTATTGCTATCACTTCGTTACCAGTAACTGTTGAATCCAAAGGCAAATTCTAAACTAGAGAAGACAGAACCAAATCTACTCTTATGCAGGATTAAACCAGCTGCAATATAAAAAAAAAATGATATGCTGCTTTGTGCATACCTTCAAAAGCGCTATTGCTTGGATTCAAGCGCTTGCCAATACGTCTAACGACATTACAACCTCTTCTGCCATGGCATAGAAGATATTTTTTTTTATCTCAGTACAACAGTTTCACAAAATAATTTGAAGATGAAACTGAACCCTAGAGGAGCCTGGCTAACAGTCAACATTGATATAGACTAATTCCAGGTATTATCTGTACTGCGACAGGATGTTTTTTTAATACTTACAAAATTATTACAGATCCTAGCACTAAATGGTATGTATGTGCAAAGCATGTGAATTTGTAACAGACACCAAACTGCAAAACTGGTGCTACAGGTAAGTAAACTTTCCCTTTTACTTCTCTGCGTAAGTAATGTTTTCCTTCTCCTTGGTACTGAGGCGGAACAAGTCTGTTGGGCACTAGAGAATCTATCACAAGGGAACATGACTTACATGTGAAAACAGTGCATTGCTGCACATTATTACAACATGGAAACTGCTACAAAACTTCAGGATGAGTATGCAACCTCTTTGATGGGCCATCTGTGGTTGAACATTTGCTGCAGACTGGTGGTCAGTGTGAGAAGCTCATTCTGCGGTAGAAGGCTTCAGGCCTCAGTGCCTTACTTATGGCTGCTTCTGCCATGTGTCAGGAGACTAGCTGGGTGAGTTTGGTGTGAGGTCCCTGTAGGAAACAGTGATTTCCAATGCTAGGGTAAAACATTTACAAGTAAGTACAAGAGGCTGGGAAGGAAGGGGGGGCAGAAGCTGAGGACTGGAGTAGGCAGGAACAGGCTTTGATCAGGAAACTAAAAGTCTGTAAAGGGAAACTATAAAATAACACAAGTATTACGACAAAGGGCCTAAGGGAGAGAAAAGACAAACTATCATGGATGATAGTTTGCATGCTCCTTGGACAGTGATCTCTCTGTGTGGTAAAGGATCTATCTGACAGATTCCTTACCTTAGAATAGCCCCAGGCGTCAGGCTGGATCCGGAAAGTTTTGCGTAGCAGTACCCTTGCGCGTCGGTAGGTGGCGTCGTGCGGCTCCGCGTCCGTCGTCGGCGTCGGGATCGCCGGGATGACGTCGCGGCCAGTACTTAGACGCCGCCCATGCGCGCTAACGTCAGTTCTTTCTTTTTCCGCACCAGTAAGCGCAGATCCGGAGAGAGCAGTGCCCCAGTCATTTTTTGACGGAACTTTTTGTGACTTTGTCACTCTTTTCTCGAGTCGTTCGACTCCAACGGTGTCAGTAGGGATGCCCGCCTTCAAGCCATGCGACGCCTGTAGTCGAATGATGTCGATCACGGACCCGCATCAGGATTGTCTCTACTGCCTCGGGCGCGACCACGACTCCAAGTCGTGCCCTGACTGTCGGGCCTTGCACCCGAAGGCTTTGCGAGAGCGGTCTCGAAAGCTCCTCGAGGTCCGGCAGTCGGCTCCGCACCAATCCAAGCCCCGGTCACGAGAGAGGTCGAGGGGCCGGTCGCGGAGTCCTCATCGTTCTTCGGGGTCAAAGTCTTCGCACTCCTCCGGTAAGTCGAAGCACAAGAAGTCGAAGAAGCGTCATCGCTCGACGACTTCCCCTCGCCGGTCGCGCGACTCGGCTCAGGGTCCCGACGGCACCGTCCCCGCGGCTCCGGGAGTGCCTGTGGAGCCGCCGCCGCATTACCCGCCCTTCCCGGGTTCGGCTGCGACTCCGGCCGAAATACAGGAATTCCTGTCGGTCATGGCCCGCGCCTTCGGGCCCCGCGGGCCCTAGTGGGGTTCCTCCTGCGGCTCCGCCGGCGGCTCCGGCCCCGGCGCCGCCAGCAACACCAGCCCCAGCTCCGGCCCCGGCCTTGGCCCCGGCTCTGGTGCTGCCGCAACCCCGGTCGATGCCCGTTGACCTCACAACACCTCCACCGGCGTCGCTTTCCCCGGTGCCGTTCACGCCGCCGACCGGGGCTCCGGGCGGCGTCGTCCCCAGGTTCTCTCCGGATCCGGACTCGGCGCCGGACCGACATCGATCGACGCCGGCTCCGGTGCCGCTGGCACCTTGGGTCCCACATGTCCCTCCTCCTTACATTGAACCTGATTTGGAGGACGGAGAGACCTGGGAGTGATGGCGGTGGTCGCAGCTCATCTGCGCCGGGCAGGGGTTTCAGTCTTCCCCTACCTCGACGACTGGTTGCTGAAGGCGGGCTCGTCCCAGGCAGTCGTCTCCCACCTCCAGGCTACGGCCGAACTCCTGCACTCGCTGGGGTTCTCCATCAACGTGCCGAAGTCGCACCTGATTCCTTCTCCACAGCTCCTTTTCATCGGAGCAGTTCTGGACACAACGCAGTTTCGGGCCTTTCCTCCCGAACGGCGAGTCCAGGATATTCAGGCTATGATTCCGATCTTTCAGCCTCTATCCTGGGTTTCGGTACGGATGACCCGGAGGCTGCTGGGCCTCATGGCCTCCTGCATCCTGCTGGTCGATCATGCCAGATGGCATATGCGGGCTCTGCAGTGGGACCTGAAGTTCCAGTGGGCGCAGCATCAGGGGAACCTGTCCGATTACGTCCAGATCTCGGAGGGGACTGCAAGACAGTTGCAGTGGTGGCTCTCGAACCGGCAATGGGTCATGGGCAGATCCCTCTCCCTTCCCCAGCCAGAGCACACAGTTGTGACGGACGCGTCCCTTCTGGGATGGGGCGGTCACATGGGAGAGGCGGAGATCAGAGGCCTCTGGTCTCCGGCAGAGTCCCGGCTCCATATCAACCTTTTGGAGCTCCGGGCGATCCGACTTGCACTCAAGGCATTCCTTCCCTCTGTCAAAGGGATGGTAGTGCAGGTGTTCACAGACAACACCACCGCCATGTGGTACTGCAACAAACAAGGCGGGGTGGGGTCGTGGACCCTCTGTTAGGAGGCTCTGCGTCTCTGGACATGGCTGGAACATCGGGGCATATTCCTGATGGTTCAACACCTGGCAGGTTCCCTGAACGCCAGGGCGGACGAACTCAGCCGCAGGTGCATGATGGATCACGAATGGCGTCTTCACTCGGAGGTGGCGCATGGTCTCTTTCAGCAGTGGGGAGAGCCTTGGTTAGATCTATTCGCCACCGAAGAGAACGCGCAATGTCATCAGTTCTGCTCGTTGGAATTTCCAAGGCGGCACTCGCTCTGCGACGCTTTTCGTCGCGAGTGGAGTTGCGGTCTGTTGTACGCCTTTCCGCCTATACCACTTCTACCCAGAGTGTTGAAGAAGATTCGGCGCGACCGGGCCCAAGTCATTCTTGTGGCTCCGGACTGGGCTCGAAGAGTTTGGTATCACGAGCTACTCAGTATGAGCGTAGATCCCCCGATCCGTCTGCCTCTTCGGGAGGATCTTCTGTCGCAGGGGACGGTCCTCCACCCGAACCTGTCCAGTCTCCACCTCCTTGCGTGGAGACTGAGCGGCGGCAGTTGATTCCTTTCGACTTGCCTCCCGAAGTTTGTGATGTGATTCTGGCAGCCAGGCGTCCCTTCACTAAGGTGGTATACGCCTGCAGGTGGAACAAGTTTGTGGCATGGTGCACAGCAAAGGCTGTGAATCCCCTTTCTGCCCCTCTTTCTGAAGTTCTTCTGTTCCTTCTTTCCCTGGCCCAACAGGGTTCTGCCCTGGGTACCATCAAGGGCTATCTTTGTGCAATCTCGGCCTTCCTCAGGCTTCCTGATCAGCCCTCCCTTTTCAAGTCCCCTGTTGTTAACAGGTTTCTTAAAGACATTACACACCTCTTCCCTCCTGTTCCGTTTGTGATGCCTCAGTGGGACTTGAACTTGGTTCTTACCTTTCTAATGTGCGCTCCCTTTGAGCCTCTACATAACTGTCCTCTTCGTCTTCTCACTCTGAAGACAGCCTTTCTGGTGGCCATCACCTCCGCTCGGCGGGTGAGTGAGCTCCAGGCTCTTTCGTGCAAACCTCCCTTTCTGTCTGTCCATCCAGACAAGGTTGTTCTTAGGACGCGTCCGTCCTTCTTGCCAAAGGTGGTTACTGCCTTCCACATTGGGCAGACCATCACTTTGCCCACCTTCTTTCCGCCTCCTTCCAGAGAGGCTCCACCGTCTGGACCCAAAACGTGCGCTTTCCTTTTACCTCAACCGCACACAACAGTTCCGGGTGGATGACCAGCTCTTTGTTGGCTACTTGGGCGCCAAAAAAGGTCGGGCGGTACACAAGAGGACCATCTACCGCTGGGTAATCTTGTGTATCAAAGCCTGCTATTCTTTGCTAAGAAGGAGCCCCCTGTTGGGCTACGTGCCCATTCTACCAGGGCGACAGCTGCTACCACGGCTTTAGGCCGTGGTGTTCCGCTACATGATATATGTCAGGCAGCTACGTGGGCCTCGCTGCACACGTTTACCAAGCATTACTGCCTTGACAGCCAGGTCCGGAGGGACGGCTTCTTTGGCCGTTCTGTCCTCCGGGACTTCCTTGTCTGATTCTGTTCGCAGACCCACCACCGGGGTTGGTATTGTTGGGGTATCTATTCTAAGGTAAGGAATCTGTCACTAACGTGTCTCTTTCAGATGCACAAGTTACTAACTTGTGTAACGATATATCTGTAAGAGACAGTAGTTAGTGACAGATTCCTTAGCGCCCCACCCATCCTCCCCGTTCTGCAAACTGATTTCTAGGGTTAAGGACATCCCTTTCAGGGCCCTAGTATTTTTTCAGACACCAATGTCAGCTTCTTGCATGGCTCTGCGTTCCTGGCGCGGAAAGTCGTGTACAGAACTGACGGCAGCGCGCATGGGCGGCGTCTAAGTACTGGCAGCGATGTCATCCCGGCGCCGACGACGGACGCGGAGCCGCACAACGCCGCCTACCGACGCGCAAGGGTACTGCTACGCAAAACTTTCCGGATCCAGCCTGACGCCTGGGGATATTCTAAGGTAAGGAGTCTGTCACTAACTACTGTCTCTTACAGATATATCATTACACAAGTTAGTAACTTGTGCTACAAGAAAGCAAAGAGCAGATTAAACGCACAGAGTTCAGGGAGACACCCAACAGCTCCTAAGGAGAACGATATTTAGGTGGTTCTCTGTGTCAGAGGCAGAAGCCTCGGAATCTAACTGGCACCTTTGGTGGTAAAGACAATTAAGATTATAATAGAAACAGACAGGAAGACAAAGGGAAACAGTGGAAGGAACACAGCAGCAGGGACTGGGCTCAGCGCAAAGCAAGACTAGAATCAAGGTATTGTTCAAGACAGGAATACACAGAACATAAGGCAAGGAGTTCACATGTAACAGGACAGATCAGGAAGAGTGCAGGACTGGGACTTGGAAAGGGGAAGATCAAGGAAACCAGCAAGACACGAGAGGGAATAGGAAAGCCTGGAATGGAGTGTAAATCAGAGCCAAGAGAAAGGCCAGAAAATAGATATAAAAGAGTCAGAATAACTGTAGGGTCCAGGAACCAGCCTAGGGAACAGAGAACCACCACCAAGACATGATCTAGGAAGAACCTGATGACAGAGGGACCATAAAGCATCAGGGACGTGGGACAGAAACCTGGACTGGAAAGTGAAGAGAAACTAGATTTGATAAGTGAAGATGTGTATAATGTCCTGTACTGATGTAAAGGCTGGTTTCCAAAAGGCCCTTGTGAGCAACATCTAGTGCGGGATGGCAGAATTCTGACAGGATGAGAGATCCACACCAGGAATTCACCCACATTCCTAAAAGCAACTGAGTTCGTAGTGCAGGCTATGCAACAAAAAAAAAAGTCACTCTACTCTAATGTGCTATATGTTTGACGTAATGCTTTTGCTCACAACAGATCTGATTGTGCCATTTTTCCCACAGATTCGTCTAACTGAGGATTCAGAACCCGACCCTTTTCCGGCAGTGAGATGCAAGCCCCTTCCTCTGGCCGGGACCGTCACATTCAGCTTCGCCAACCTGAAGAAGAATGGATAACCCTTTCCTTCCTCGTGCAAAAGAAGCCGTTTTTAATGCAATAGACTTTCTACGTACCAAGGAACCAAAGGAGTGGCAAAGCCTCCCTCATAGATCCCTTCTGCAAAGAATCCCAATTACCCTTCAACACCTAAACATTTATGGAGGGGGCAGAAAAGAACTACAACAAAAACAAAACAAGAAAAACGAAAAAAAGGAGAACAGAAGTCTATTTTAATAAGAGGAAAAAAACTTTTTTCTTTTTTTTTTAAGAGAGTAAATTGTAGAATTACAAGATTTTTTTAATTTAAACAGAAAAAAACTTGGAGGCCGTGATGCAAAAAGGGGGAAGAACCAGACACCTTTCACCCCCCCCAAACCATCAAACCCTCGCTCACATGACTTTCCTCTTCTTTTTGTTGTTTTAAAGATTTTGAGGAGAGAGAAAAAACGATTATGCAAAAACTTTCTTTTTTTAAATTGTTTTTATTCTATTTTTCTTCTATTACAAAGAAAAAGGCACTTGGTGTTTTTTGTACAGGAGCCCTCTCTTTTTCTCACCACCCTCCCCGCCCACTCCTGTCTTCAAATGTTGTGCCTGGTGTCAGGAGATTGAAAGCTCATGACATTCACTATCATTTGGGGTATTTTTTTGTTGTTTAATTTTTAAGGTAAAACACTAAAATGAGTCAGCAACTTAAAATCACTTTTTCTCTTATAAGATAACGAAATAGGTTTGGCAAAAATGAAGATAATAGGTGACTGGGAAAGAAAATGGTCATGAAAAATTTGCTGAGCATGGCTCACTATTTTAGAGTACTTGCTTTGTACAGAGAAGTGTTAGTACTGTTCCACTGAAAGTACAGACATCTTTTTAGAAGTATCACTACTCTACCATTAAATGTATAGCTGTGCTGCTAAGAAAAGCAGCCAGCCATACCTGGAAGTTGTATTACATTCCCATTAAAATTGTAGGAGCCTTTCTGAGAAATGCCAATGCTGTCCCGTTAAATATATTTCTACCGTGCTGATTAGCGCCAGAAAAGATCAATTAAATATACAGAATATTTGATGCGCAGTGCCAAGACTGACTCTTTAACTGTATACCCAACCCGCTGAATAATGTCAGTGCTATCCCATTAACGTACAGTCACTCTCCCGAGAAGCCCTGACACTGCCTTAGAATTATTGCAAATAAATTTATAGTATCATGCTAAAAAAGTGCCAGAGCTGACCTATTCAGGATTTTCCAGCCTGCGGAGTAGGACAGATAGCATTCCATTACAATTATTGCGGCTCTGCTGCGAAGTGTAGTTACTGTCCCATCAAAAGTAAAACAATACTGCTTAAAAAGTTTGGTAGTGTAGCTTTAAAGGTAAGAAATCCAAGTTCGAGGTGGTTCTGTCACATAAATTTGCAGAGCCTGGCTGAGGAGAGTCAATACTCTCCCTTTGAATGTACAGAAACTTTGCGAGACGTGCCAGTGGAGGCTAATGTATAGTACATCTCTTTAAAAAGTTCTTGTAATTGTCCTACTGAAAGTAGGAATTGCTGTACGGCCGTGTTTAGCCATTTAAAGCTCTTCCCAAATGAGCGACAACTCTGTCATGTGACCAAAATAAGTTTGGAAAAAGCTGATCGGCTTCTCAAATTCGGGTCCGAATCACAGTAATTTTGTGACCATGACTTTAGACCAAGGTCTGGATATCCTGACATGAGACTGCTGATAAGGCTGCTTTCCACCTCAGGGTTTCACCCCATCCTTCTGCACACTGAGCACAACTTCTATTCGGGCGTGCGACCACCTCCATGACAAGTGAAATATGGCCGTTTCTGTTAAAATGACAGTCCGCACTATTACACAGATAGCCGCCTTGCGTGTAAAAATGCAGTCACCCCCGATGCAACCTTTATCACCCACACCTGCATTCCCTGGGTAGTGCTAAAGCTTCCAAGATCAAAGATGACTTGGGTGTCACTGTGGTTTTGCAACAAGTGCGCAGGCCAGGCTCCAACTCTAGCCCGCTAAAAGGCAGCCCAGAAGGACACACTCGGGAGTGCACTATCTGACGTGCATTTGTTGTGAGGGCAAGTTGCATGGGCAGCTGAAATTTGTCTCAGAGTTGCTGCCGCATACATAGAAAGGCCCATAAGATAGAGGAAAAGTCCTCTCCAGAAGCTAATTGTCCCCATGTCGGTCCATTTCCAAGAGGAGTTTGATGCGTTTCGGAGAGGCACGGATTATCCTGTTCAGAGGCCAGTGCAGACCACAGCATCTCCAAGCTTTTGTTCCTTAAAAGCCTTTGAATTTTGGAAAGTCATCTCATGTACTGAGCACATTCAAATGCCTACCTTTCTTAGATTCTCCTGAGGCAGCCAATGATTGTTCATAAAAGGAATGGACAGAAATGCATAGAATTCCAGAGCAAAGCCAGAACTGTAAGCTCGAGGACACAGGGATGTCTCAATCATGGCGAGAACTACGAAACTGTTCAAACAATTTGGGGAGGTTGCAGATATAGAGACAATAATAGGAGATGGAATGAGTGGGATGATACTGTGTGCATTAGGGCGTGTTTACTAACCACAGAGGAAAAATATTTAATGCTGACATATACAAGATTCAGGTTCCCCATCCACTAACACCCCCTGCTGCCCCCTCTGTACTGCTGATTCACGCCTCAGAAAGAACTGTGCATGTTATTTGAAAGCATATGACAATCAGAGCAAAAACATAATATATATCTGAACAAACTAGAAAGATAATAATATATAAAAAACATTCCAAGCAAAAAATCGTAATATATAATAAAACAGAAACTATATCTATTTAATTGTTTAATATATTTATAAAAAGAGCCCTTCCTACAAGACTGCTTCATTTCCAGAATAAAAGGCAGTAATTTGGCAGGTGATGGGGTCAGTTCCTTTTAGGACAAGGACACTCACAGAAAATGGTAAATTTCATGAGAGACTGCTGGGCTGATCACGTCACTCTTTCTTCATGTGACTGGTTTTTCCCCAAACCTACCCACTCTGGTTTGTATGGATGTATCCCAGTTTCTTATGACAGATCAACCAGCATAAGCTTACATCTTCACACCCTGAAGCTTTCCTGAAACATTTGATGCTTCCTCAGGCACTTTGCTGTCGTTTCACGTTAGCCTTGGGTGTCTCCTCTACCACAGGTACCCAAGGGAAAGAAAGTGTGAATCCATCTGTTCATTGGTTGTACCAAAAGCAATGGTTTCTCCTCTTCCCAATCGATTCCACAGCTTTCCAGAGTGTCATCCCCATCTTCTCAATCTCCTAGCCCTCCAGCCGCTAGTCTATTAGCTCCTAGTCTTTTCTCCTCACAGTTCCTTAAGCCCAAGTCCCTCAGTGTCTCATCCGTCACTTAGTGTCCTCACATCTCCAAACCGACTAACCTCGCAGCCCATAGTCCATCAACCCTTATATTCCTAGCAGAATTAAGATTCCAAGGCAGAATGTTCCCATATGCCACACAAGTAATTTTCTTGAGATTCTGAAAACACGTAACCATTTCTGCACAGATGTGACCTGCGGGAGCAGAAATATCAGGAAAGGGTAATTTCACGTTCCCCTAAACTATGTCTGAGTAAGGTCTAAGAAAAGAAGCCACTGCTGGGAGACTGTCCTGTTGCACCAGGCCCTGCATCTTTATCTACCCCTTTTTCTCAGTTTGGAGATGGCTGCCAATAGTTTACTTTGGGTGAATAAAGAAATTGTGAATTAGCCCACGTCTGCAAGATTTAGTGAATTGAAATAGGAGTACTTAAAAATTGAACAGGCGGAAATTCTAAACAATGACTGTACTCGTTTTGAAATGGGTCCCACACAAGATAAAATAGCTCTTAAAGCTAACCCGGAAATAATCCACTTTGAACTCCTCCGGCTTGCCTCCCAAGCGGGCAGAAAACCCCCTGTTTAGCAGCTCCATATTTACGTTCTGGTCTTTAAAGTGGCCCTTATGGTGAAGTGGTTAGACCTGGTGTTACCAGTAAATTTGGGAGCCCAACATGGAGGACCAGGACATCAAGGGATACCTCCAAAAGGAAGAGATTGATGTCTCTTGTGCATAGCAAATCCATATCACAATATGCAATTATACAGCATTATCCCATGTTCCTTTCCAAAACTCATTTACATTTTTAAAAATTCAATCTTGAGAACAAGTATGGAAGAGAATGCATGCACATGTGTATTTGAAATAAGATCTAGTGAGGTGGTGCTAGAACCCTGGCATCTACACCATGCGCTAACTCAGAGATCTACGCTAACAACACATTGGACATATAAGGGCACGGCTGTGTCGCGTTAAGGAACAGGTTAGAGACATGGGGCCACACTGGCCTGAAAAGCATGCATAATTGATATACACAAAAGACCGCACGAGACATCCCACAACTGTGTTATAATCCCAAAATATCTTACAGAAAGGGCTTTCAGTCCGAGGCTTGATGTCCATCACAATGCCAATGTATAGACCAGCTGATGCTGGACGACTGCTTCATTGTTATTCTCTACTCAGCACTACCAAAGACTATAGAAAATCATTTAGTCGTCCAAATGACGTTTTCCTGCATTGGGTGATATCTAAATGTCACTTCTTGATTGTAGGGTTGTTTGGTCTAGATGGGTGATCGAGATGGGTCTGAACACCCTAATATGCATCAGAAGGCAGCAGTGTAAATTAAATGTGGCCAGGCATCCATGCTTGCTCCCACCACTTGATGTGACATCTAGTTTAGATAAGGCTCCAATCAAGAAATCCTGGTATGACATCTCCCTCTTGGTGCAAACAAGAAATTTTCGGGCCATTTTTGAGTGAATTTCTGTTAATGATCACAGGACTCACACCATGGTGGCAAATCATATCGGCACAAAATTACAAAAAGGTGTTCCTATATAGGATTCCCCCAACCCCCAATCAAACCGGAGCCTCTAGGATTTGCTTAGTCCTCTTACAGGCACAAGACTTCCTGCAGTAAAGGTGAAAACCTCACTCGACGGAGCAAAACTTTTCTTTAGCTATCAGAGAAGAATACAATGCCAACTCCTTCTCTTCTGGCTAGCCAAAAGACTTAGTAAGTAACTGAAGCGTTTAGGGGGGCTACACCAAAAAGTGAACGTTTTCTTGTCTGACTGTAAAATTAAATCCTATTTTCCTTGACATTGAACGGTTGTGGGTGGGGACTTACAATGCCAAGCAGTAAAAAGTGATTTGAAGTTGCTGGCCAGATTTTCTGCTTCTTTCACTGAAACGTCTTCCTTCCTATGAGTGAATCTCTTGAGCTGCATTTCCCCCTTTCTTTTTTATAGATTTTTTGATAGGAACAGATGTGATAGGGAAAATATAGTTTCGAATTTGTTGATCTGTGATCGGGTTACCTTGAAAAGGAGTCCCCTTCAGTGCTTTTAAATTGTGGAATGCAGCAAAGTGTGAGTTTTTTTGAATTTTATTTTTTGGAGGCAGGGGGGGGGGGGCTGCTTTTCCACAACGCTGCTGTGTGGTGTTTTGATCTCTTTCCCACCCTCTTTTCCTGCATTCACTCCCCTTTCAATATCTGTGTTTTCAGTAGGCGCCAGAGTGGAAACAGAATTCCAGCTATTTGCCCTATTTTGCAGCATGAACCTACGCTGGATTCCCATGCTGTGTATTATTCTGCCGAGTAGTGGCTGTCTCTGGTTACTTGTTAGAATTAAGGAAAGTTTTTTAGTTTGGGCGTCAATCATAGGTGTAGTTAGTATGGCTCACCATGATGGGGCAAAGAAAGAGAATTACAGTATATTTGTCCCTTTTCCTCACATGAACTACTTTGTCTGTTGCAAGTAAATATCTAAAACTTAAATATTTGGGACTAATATAGGAAATTTGTAAAAATTGGTGATGCAAAAATGCACTTGGAAATGGTTTTACAAATAGGTGCACTTGAGCATGAATTGACTTTGTAGAAATGCATATTTTAAAATTCAGTTCCAAAACTCGAGCTTCCCGCCCCCGATACGCCCAGCTTAAAAAACAGGACTTGACTGGATGCCTGTCTGACAATCCTTGATTGTTTTCTTTCAAACAAAATTTTAACATGGAAGATAAGTTTCCTTTCTGGGTTTATTTCTGTTTCATGTGAAATATTGTTTATTGTTTTGTGTTTTTTTAACTGTTTCAAAAGCAAGGAAAAGCTACAGTTAGTTGAAGTTAGTCTTAGAGCCCTTGAGGCTGTTTTAGAGAAACACGAGCGTCGATTTTTATTTTATTTTACACAGCTCTATTTTTTTTAATGGCTTATTTTTTGTTTTGTTTTTTGGTTTAATGATACTTCATTTTTGAATTGTGTTTTTTTAAGAAAGCTACATTTGATTGAATTTTGTTGTCTATAATAGGAGGCCGCTGCGATTGTTTTTTCAGGAAGAAGCACACATTTTCCATTCAGTTAGCAATATGATGATGGCATTTTGTTTATTTGCTGTTCGGGGATGGGAGGGGGGAGAATAGGAGTTTGAGAACCATAATAGACTGTTTGATTTTGCCATTGAGGCATGCCAAAATGGTGTGCCACGTTATCAGAAATTGATTGGCCCAGTGGGAGGAAGTGCACCTCATTTTCTCCACTCTAGTTGTAGGATTAACGAAGCTCCACTTATAAAACTGTATCCAGAAGAGGTCAGCGTCAACAGATACCTCACAGCCTGGCGTGATTCATCCATAACGCGAGAAGAGCATGGCATGTCGTGCCCTACATTTTTTGGTTTCTAAGGTTCTGGCATTAGGACAAGCCAGATGGCGCTGTCTTGGGAAGCCGACGTTGTAGGCGTGCGTTGTAGACTCAACTGCAAGCTACGCAAGCCTGCAAGTGGAGAAGTGCTCCAAGTTCTTCATCACTTGAAATACAGAAAATCTGAGTCTGTCTTAGGTTGGTGAGTTATTGTGCATTTTGTAGCATGGGATTCTGCTGTACCTGAGCCCTATGTCGTCTTCATGTCCCACTGCAACTGATTCCATCCACAGACATCACAAGTACCCCCTCCCTATGAGCACATTGATATTTATGACTCAGAACTGCAAATACAGACAACCATATAAGAAATATCCTTTTTGTATTGTGCGTCTCCCAGCATTCTCCCAAAAACCGAAATCTAGTGTGTGGTGTGGCTGATGATGTTGCGTTGCATGGCTGATGACACGCCACGTGGCTGACCCACACTTTGTCGTATCCTGCTCTCCTAATTATTTGTTTGGCGAATGTTACATCCCTAGCCCGTGTTAGCAAGTTCAGCTCTGTGTCGTTTCGATGGTGCAGAGGGGAGTGGTTGCAATCCCCCGTGAAAGGCGTGGAGCACAACAAATTACAACCATCAGAGAGGAAAATACCAGATGATTAAGAAGGAATACAAATTATAAAATCCAAATTTGACTTGTAGCCCTTGAAATTTGCATCTGGTTTTATGGTGCCTGGGTACGATATCCTGGGTCGGTTGCACGTTTTTGCTTCATTTTGAGCCATAAGTTTGTATCCAATTACACTCAGCTAAAATACAAATTAACAAACTCTCCTGGCCCTGTGGCAATCCTTGCTGGTGATATTTCTCTTTGGCAAAAGCCTTAAAAGTTTCAGCTAAAGTCTGTGTCAGTTTCAGATGGGTCACGCCAGTCAGTCACCTCTCTCCGAGCAGCAGTAAAGTGGTGCGCAAGGTATGACTTCATTAAATACCCATCTACGTGCTTCCATCAAAGTGGGACACACCTAAAAAAAATAAGGTGCCTTAAAATTATGGTGGGAATCCTTAACAGGCAGGGATCTGTGGGCCATGGGAAGTGAAAGTCAGAAAACTGAACAAGTCTAAAGGACTCCACATATGAGGCTTGCCACACACTATCCTCGACTTGCCATGCATCAGTAACTATCCCACAACAGGCCCTCATAGGAGGGGGCCAGAAGTCACAGTAGCACAGCTTTGATCTACTGTGTTTGGGATGGCAATTTGTAGTTTTCATTTGAAGTGCGGCAAAGTAGATCGTTTCTTCTTGTTTCGATCTGAACTCCTTGAAAATATTAGTTTTTGTTCTTGGAAAACCTATATATCAACAATGCTGCTTGGAATCCGCCTTGGGGTAATTTTTCCAGAATGTTAAGCACGCTGTAAAAGGGGAACCTGAAAGAAGTCCTTGGTGACCTTCCAAGGTCCATGCTAACCTTATTCAAAATCATGGAACAACACAAAGCAAATAAAAAGGTTGATGTGAATGGCGTAAGGAAGGTGCTTAGCATTCTAGCAAACCTCTTTGAAAAGGATACTGCATTGAATGATACACTTTTCAGAAAAAAATTGAAAAGCCTTAGAATTTTCAAATTATTGACTCTGAAGAAAGAAGAAAAGGAAGCTCTGCATATTTGCCGAATTTAATTAAAACGCAGAAATGTTCTAGAGAAATGTAGAAAGGACAAAGTTTAAGAGTGTGTGGGTACCATCTATAAAGCCTCTCTAACCATTCATTACCACTAACAGGCTTCAAAGTGTCTTTCTTGCCACCTTTTTCAACCGGCGCAGGACCATGGTAGGCCGAGCCTACAGCACTTTCCTTGGTTCCGTTGTTTTTCTTCTTGCATTTCATTCACACATCTACCTCATAAAGTTGCGTAGCAGTGCCCGCCAGCCTTTGCCTCATGCCCACCACTATTTGGATCCTAGGTGGCAAATTGCCACTGAACAGCCAAAAATATACTCAAACATGTATACAAAAAAGGCAAATAAACATAACCAAATCCGATGAGCAGTGCAGGTGGTCTGCTATCCTTGACGGCACACTCTTCCGCTGACCCCTCTTGGCCACACCACCCACCTTGGCCACCCCTTGCACATAGCTTTGAGTGGATTTCACAGTTTCTACAACTTTCTGTTGCTGCTAAATACATAGAGAGACTGAGGTGTGAAGGGTCTGTATTTTTTGTAGTTGCCGTTTTCTGTTTCCCTTTGGGTTTGATTCATTGGGAGTGTTGAAGAAGGAGTAGGTGTTGGGGCGGCTGCAATAAACCTTTCGGGCAGAGGTTTGCCGTAGGCAGTGCCAGTGCGCTCTGCAGGGAACATATTTATAAACTACAACATATAATTGTAAATAACTCAAATATTTTAGGTGGGATGGTCGGAGAGCTAATGCTGATAATCAAATCATACCAAGTAGTGTCCAAGAAAAGTATTGGGATGGGAGCACGAGGCAGCCTGCACCATTCCCAGTGCCTTGTTGACGTCAACAACAAGAGTACAGATAATTTCGGATTTGAGGAATAACACAAACCCTTGGGTTCAAAGGTGAAGTGGTCGCCAGAACTCCTGAAATGAATACTGGGCATTCGTCCATTTATCTCCTATCGCTTCACCTCTGGTTCTTCCACATAAATGAAAGTTTTGGTTGTGCCATGGATGAGCCGCCAAGAGCATTAGGTGTCACTGCGCAGGCTGCCATGGCAGCTGACAGCCGTTGTTGGTGGCTGCCAATGAAATCTCATTGTTTTCTGGCATCCGTAAATATAGTGACATACAGTAAGGAGATTGATTGGGAACAGTCAATTTAAACAAAGCATGACTTTGGACTAAAGAGGATAAATGGTGGAAAAAGTATGTATGCAGGTGTTCTAAACTGAGAGGAAGGGTGGGAAACCCAAGCTTGCACTTTCAACACAGGTGAGGAGACATGTGGCACATGCCCACTTGTTATAAATTGGGTGGTTGTGGGACCCGTATGTATTATATAGCAGAAGGCATGATGAGGCGCATGTGCCTGGTAACCACCATTTTGCAAGGAATCATTTATTTTTGCACTGTTGGCCGTTCCTGACAAATCCGTTACTATGACGTGATCCCTGTGCAAGACCTGCATTCATGTGAGAAGGGGTGATTTGTCACTATTGCCATGGTTTCCTGGCACTGGCATGCTAGATGTCTTTGGCACTTCCTGCACTGGGGTAGCCCACCCTGCCCTCCGTGGGAACTAGACGAGCTGTACTCTGACAGGAGGAAAACATAGTCTTCTTGTGTCGGGAACCTACAAATTCTTCGAACCAAGATTTAGCAATAGCGTTTGTCCCTTCCACACGGCCACCACACATTCCATGTCAGTTAATGCTGGCCTGACCTCCACCAGACCGAGTTTGATGTCTCTAAGCAGTCAGGACTATGATGCGTAATCGCTTTCAATCGTTCCCTGTAGACAACCCTGCAATCATCCATTCACTGCCTAAATATCTGGCCCCCTCCATCTTTGTCTCAAAAAAGGAAGAGTGGGGAAAACAAGAGCTACAAAGAGATTGGAGAGGAACAAAAAACACTAGAGCGAATGGAAGTGATAAGGTTCTGCCATCCTCCCTGCATTGCCATCTGCCTTGAATGAAAGGTTGGATATTTCCAGCCACACATTTGCCATATCCTACATTTTTCATTTTTGGAGGTCTTGTTCTATACATTTTAATCAAGGGCGTGCAAAATTGCATAACCGTCTCTTTCAAAAATCCACCAAAATGTTCTGCAATTTCCTTTTACAGGGAAATAAAATTTCTTACTAACTTGATTGACTTTATTCAAGCATGCATGCACTTCATGTAAAAAGGTCTTGTGAGATACCAGCAGGAGAGGAGACTAGTTTGAGTCTCCTGTGTGCAAATATTGCCAGAAATTGCGTAATGCAAAATCTATGATTTACGTTAATTTCGCTAGCGGAATTAAAATTTCGCCAAGGCCTAATTTTAATGACAAAATCAGACAAAGATCCATAAAATGCTCATATCACCCAAAAAAAACCTGTCCCGTTAAGTAGCGCTTGAGTGGTGGCATCAAATCAATTCCTCAGAAAGGTGTAAATTTGCAGGCTTGGTCTCACACAGATCTGGATTCAGGGCTCACTGAAAGGCTGCAGCTGGACTGCTACTTTTCCCCTGAGATGCACACTTTTCTATTCTGATCCCCAAGAGGGAGCTCAGTGTCAAGCAGATAGAAGGGATCCTCAATCTTTGGGAAGGTGGGGGATCACTAAACTCTCACTAATCATACCGCAAAATCAATCTCTTTTCTCATGCCATCTGGGCGCCATTTTATTTATACATTGATACATGTTTTTTAAAGCTTTTGTACACTTTTTTTTTAATGAATGTTTTTAGTTTGGTATTACGTCCTACCCACTTGGCTCCATCTTCACCACCCTCCATCCAAAAGGGCCGCTCTTTGTCACTCTTTCCCAGGTCATCGCGTAGCGCTTCAAATCTGTCTCAATTTGGAAAAAATGTTTGTAAATAAAACTTTAAAATTGCTCCTGTGTGGTCCTATTTTTCAGGTTTTCTTTTTAGAGTGGGGTTTTTATTTTTTCCAGACTGTTTTCATGTTTGTCTCTTTTGCTGTTGGTCAAGATTAGGACTGAATATCAGTTGGCTCTTTCGGATGCACTAAGGTGTTCACAATTTATCGGATATCATCATTTGCACATACTCCGAGTTTTAGGGGAATAACATGCAGATTTTGATGCTTAACACACCAAAATTCACATGTCCCAGTAAATACCAGGCTTTTTCTTCTTGTTAAATTCTGCCAAGTTGACATACTGAAATTTAACTATGGGCGCGCTCTTTATGGCAGCTGGTAATTATCGGGTGCGATAAACATCTTTTCACTTGTAATTGAGATTTTGCAGGGATCACAATCTAACAGGTCATTGGTAATCACACTCTTTGAGTGTTAGAAAAGACAAATGTACTCATGCTGCCCCTGAGCTAAAAGATAGGAAATTAGAAGACAGCCGAGGGGGCATGGACGATCAAGTGACCTCCTTCATAGTGACCTAGGATGATGAACACTATCCTGGCTTCAAAGACAGTGCCATGTGTACTTTCCCAGCATGTATATATGTAGGTATGAAATGCACACCTAACCACAAAGCAACAGGGGAGTGTGCACAATGGGATTTTTAGAGTGGATACTCACTACTGCTGCACCATAGACAGAACCAGATCTAGGGAGCAGCTGCGCGCCCAGAGTGTGGGGATCTCGGGCAACCCTGCCCTGCTGAGATTGGCCCTGAATTTTGAGTTTTCTTGACTTGAATGCACCACAGTCAAAGAAAAGGCAACCAAAGTCAGGTCATTTAGTTATTCAATAATATGTTTTGAGCCTAACCAGATGACCGCCTTGTGCAACGGCTTAAACTACATTATCTGTACAATTGTGGCTGTAGACAAATGATGTTTGCCTCTCTCCTACACGTCTGACTAATCATCTCAAGGTGGCACCATTCAACATGTCACAAATTTATAAAGCGGCTCAGGATTTCGGACCCTAACTCTTGTTTTTCCGATGACACTCAACTCATCACCCAAACTGATCCCAGAACGTGCAGTAGATATATTATAGGCAGTCCTCGTCACACAAAGCTCTCGTATTTCAGACAACCAGCCTCAATTTTCACTCAACAACATAACCACACACCAGTCATTTCCATCACACATGGTAGGCAGGCCCCTCTTACTATCATGTGTACAGTAAGGTCATCAAAGATAAATAAATGGCAAAATGCTGCCAAATCAACATTAATGTCATACATCCCACCACAAACCCATAAACCATGCAGATAAAAGAAACATGAACTTACTACAAGCACAAAACATGATATCATAAAAACACGACCTGGCCTGGAGGGTGATGCACTACTCTCTGACTGGACAATGGACAATCAACCACCCAGTCCAGATAAAAAACAAAGAGAAAAGTCTGTTAGCACACACATAAGACACAATAACAATCTGCCCTGTATCAAACTCATTATCTTAATACTCCCTCACTGTCAGAGTCTTGCCTGAAGGAGTTCTTACTCTGCCGTTCTTCACAGGGCCCCACTTTACCCTACCAAACACAGGGCACCCCCTAAGCATCTTATCAGGACCAGGGGAGCACTGCAAAGTCCTGTGGAATGCAAGCATGCAGCACTGCACTACTACCTTGGCTCTTAGGTCCAGTATGTCCCCCTATCAGGAGAAGGAAGCTGTGCCTTCTGCTATGAGACCCTCTTGAACTGGAAAGAAAGCAGTGTGCCTACCACAAGATGCAGTGACAAGCTTCCTCCAAAATACCCAATATCTTCGGGCTGAATGACTGCATAGTGCCGAGGAGAGAATGAGGAGGAGGCAGGACCCTTAGGCTTTCCAACAGCCCCACACGGTGAGAGCCCGGAGGCCATCTTCTCGGAAGCCTCAGAGGCAGAAGAGGAGTGGTTACAAGAGGTCATAGTGAAGCAGGCGCCCACTTACACGCAGGGCCCAAAGACCTGCTCTACTCCCCGTGCCTCTTCAGTGCAACAGCCACCACAAGTTCAGTCTTGACCAAATACACCCTTTGACAGAGGCAGAGCACAGCTCCACGTGGAGCCAAAAACAGCAGAAAGCTTTGGGTTTGGCTCCTACAACTGACACCCACTGGACTTGGGAGACCGAGTGGACGCCCTCCGAAGCCGCTTCCAAAGGCGTACAGCCATGTCATTCGTCAATGCATCCCCTACCTCAAGGCCATGAAAAGATCTACCCAAAGGCCATGGACTGACCAACCCATTGTCAAAATAGATGCCGAAAGGCCCTTTGCCACTGGCATCGAAACCACAACTGAAAGCCTCATCAGCTCGAAAAATACGGAGGAGTCGATCTTCGAGAAACTCTCTAAGGTCCTCAGTGCCAAATAGAAGAAACTGTTCATCCATCTGGACACTTGCAAAATCTTTGAAAAAGGCTTATCCTGATCCCAAAGAAATACAAGCCTGCCATCGAAGATGAGATGAACCAGGCCACAAGCCTTTGTCACCTCAAACCCCAAAAAGGGTTAAGAAATAAAAGGTACATACCTTCGGTAACGTAAAATCTGGTAGAGACACCGTCTAGCCGCAGATTCATTAACTTTTGAATTCTCCCCAGGCGCCAGTCTGGATCTGGAAATATTTCAGCAGTACCTCTGCGCACTGGGGGACAGCTTCGTATGGCTCCGCGATGACGTCGACTCCGGTCATGACGTCAGTGGACCCATATAAGTCCCTTTCGGCATGCGGACGTCAGTTTCTTCTGTGAAACCTTCCACGCCAGAATGCGGAGCCACCATAGAAACTGGTTGTGGAAACAGTGTGTCAAAAAGTTCAAAAATCTTTGAAACGTTAATTAAGGAAAAACATCAATTGGTATGTTAATACCCAACATGGATTTTAAAGAAAGAACGCAAACGAATCAACGAAGCACAGGGCTACATGACACCCTGCACCCTGGTGAATAACCACCATGCAAGGGAAGAAAACCTTATACTCTATAGACCAGTCATCAAAAATCTTTGAAACCCTGTGCCTTGGTAAATAGCCCTCATGTAAGGGAAGAAAACTTGACCTTCTACAGCCCATTCATCAGTGGTAATGAGTGGCATGATAATAGCAAAACAAACCTTATAAAAACTCCACCTAGCTGTTTGTTGAATCACACCTTACGTGACATATTGATAGAGCCAATACAATGTATGATGATACCAAACAAGAACTTTCAAAGAAAGAACAAATAAATCAATACAGCCCACTGGTGTCCAATCCTGTGTGAAGTAGAAAACACCCCCCACCCTACTAACCACACAAATGTGGAATTGGAAGGTATGCAACATTTAAACAAACCTATATGGCCAGGTCAAGTGGTCCCATAAGCTGAGATAGTGATCACTGGTAAATAAAACCAGTACTGAAAAAGGGTATAACCCTTACCTTACAGGTCATTCGCAGAGTGGGGAGGGTGGGCAGGGAGTTAATGAATCTGCGGCTAGACTGCGTCTCTACCAGATATTACGTTACCGAAGGTAAGTAACTTTTACATCTGATAGAGACATCTAGCAGCAGATTCCTTAACTTTTGAATTAAATACCATAGCTATACCCTCCTGGAGGAGGGTCTGAAAATGAATTCTATGAAAGTTCTCAAAGAGATCCCGCCGGTCAATGACTAACAACCGACCAAATGTACGTAGGAATAGCAGAACAAGAGCTTGGCTCTTAATAGAATCTATGATCATTGTCACAGTACATATAAACAATAAACAACCCTACAGGTTCGGGAGAACCGGCCCTTAAAGGAAAAGGGGAGAAAAAAAACAAAGAACCATCTGTCAGTTATCAGACGTTATCCTCTATCCCCCAGAGAGAAATAGAACACATTGACCAAAAAGGGCCAAATGCAAGACAAAAGTCATGTATAATGCATTCTTCACAACAATAGAGAAATATACGAGAAAGAACTGTCCTAAAAATCCAAGAGAAGGACTCTCAGAACTAATTCCATTATAGCAAGGTGAATGAACACCAAAAGAAAGATGAACAATAATGCCTCCATGGTGTTAAGAATTTTGTTTGTACATAATGACCACTCGAAGGTTACATAATGCACTGTAAAAAGACTAAAATGAAATTAATAGGTATTTATTACTGATATTCATCAACTATGCCATTTGTAATAATTTTGGCCACAAAGGTGTATCACCTGGACATATACATAATATATATACAATTGTGCCACAATAAACTCCGAGTGGTCTGACAGCACATAGAGCATCGCTGGCCCACATTTACTGCAGGACTGCAGGTATCTACAAAGCTTGCGCCTGCATGGCCTTCAGTTTCATGGTCCAAAAGTCTGAACATGACTCCGAATCATGGCACGCTCAAAATACCAATGCAAGCGAAAGAAGAAAAGAGAACGCACCTATCAGCGCAGTATCAGTATCAAACATTAAATAAGGAAAAAACAAAATATAAAAAAAAAAATGTATGAAATGAATCCTTGTTAGCAACAGGCGCATGCAACAACATTTTGATGCAAAACACAATTTGATCACAAGTCCGACTCAAGAAATAACAGCCATGATTTCCCAGGGATTTGTAAAACACAGAGAAAATAGATACATACCCAAAAAGACAGGTAATATATAACCTCCAGACAGATGCAAAAAGCATTGTGGGAGAATAGCAAGAAGAGCCTCTTATAAAGCCTAAAACCTCCACCATAAATTGTATGACCGAAACAGGTAAGGAAACTGAAGCTAGAAGTCTCCTTCAGATTGTTTCTGACACTACCTTATCACACAGCATAAGATACAGAGTTCACCCCATATGTTCTAGGAATGAAAAAATGAATTACCTATCCCCTCCACAGAGGAGAGGGCAACTAACTGGTGTCTTCCAAAGAATGCACCATAAACTCTGAGTTTACTCTCACAATTTTTTAAAAAGGAAGCACATATAACAAAAATGTAGATATGCAGTCCGCTCAGAAGGAGAAAACAACCTGCACTATAAAAACATATAGTCCAAGAGAACTTTAATGAAGGATGAACCACAAGAGCATGTTTTCAAAAGAATACAAAACGTAGGCCCTTAACCCCTTGCATGCGTCGGACGCGCGGGAGCCGTCTGACGCATAAGTGCTACTGTGCGTCGGACGGCTCCTGCGCGTCCGACGCCATTGCACATGAAATCCCTCTGGTGCAGGCACCAGAGGGATTTCTTTTACTCCCCCAAAGCCTCGGGAGCTGGGGAAGAGGTTCCCCAGCTCCCGAGGCCCCCCCACCCCGTTTCTGTGAAATGACGATCAGCGCGCACGTCACACTGACGTCATTTCACAGAAACCGAAACTGAAATGAGCCTTTAGGCTCATTTCAGTTTCACTTTCTACGTGCTCAGGGGGCTATCTCAGCCCCCTGAGCACGTAGAAAGATGGGAGAGGTATCATTGGAAAGGGTAGAATCTCCCCTTTCCAATGGTACCCCTCCCCAGTGGATCCCTGCTTGGGAATCGCCCCAGGAGGGCGATCCCCAAGCAGGGATCCACCCACTAGAAACCAGGGAGGGGGGAGCGGCCCCTTGGGCAAGGGCCTTCGCTCCCCCCCAAAACATTTGGCCAAATTCAGTCTTTCTGCCCCCCCGGGGGGGCAGAAAGCCCACTAAAAGCCAGGGATTTTTTGGGGGGCAATTGTTTTTAGGGTGGGGGCTGCCCAAAACGGGCATTCCAATGCCCCCACCCCCGCCACAATAACAGCCTTTCTGCCCCCCCCAGGGGGCAGATGGGGGCAGCAGCCCCCAATCTGCCCCCCCGGGGGGGCAGAAAGCCCACTAGACGCCAGGGATTGTTTTGGGGAAATTTAAATTAGGGTGGGGACTGCCCAAAATGGGCATTCCAATGCCCCCACCCCCGCCACAATTACAGCCTTCCCTGGGGGAAGATTTATTTATTTATTAAACTTATAAGGCGCAGCAGCTACCCAAAAAGGGTTTCCCGGCGCCGAGACGGAACAGAAGAACATAAGGCGGCAAAGTTCATTACTGGTTGAAGAGCCAAGTCTTCAGAGATTTCCGAAATTGGGTGTATGCCGTTTCGTTTCGGATAGCTTTTGGAAGTGAGTTCCATAGCAAGGGACCGAGGTAGGAGAAAGACCTTCCTCCCATCCGGGATAGCTTTATTCTAGGCATCGAAAAGTTCCCTTGAGTGGATGAACGGAGGCATCGGGAGGGCACATAAGGGTTGACCATGGCTTGGAGATATTTGGGGGCAACGCCTGTTTTGATTTTGAACATATAGCTCAGGGCTTTGAACTTAATGCGGTTCTCCACCCTGAGCCAGTGCAGGTCTCTCAAATGGCCTGAGACAGGTCATCCTGGGTACCCTACAAAGTAGTCTTGCGGCAGAGTTTTTGACCAGCTGAAGCCTGCGCGTCACCGCCTTGTAGCCCCCAATCTGCCCCCCCGGTGGGGCAGAAAGCCCACTAGACGCCAGGGATTTTCTTTTGGGCAATTTTAATTAGGGTGGGGGCTGCCCAAAACGGGCATGCCAATGCCCCCACCACCCCCGCCAAAATTACAGCCTTTCTGCCCCCCCGGGGGGGGGGCAAAAAGCCCACTAGATGCCAGGGATTTTTTTTGCCAATTTGAATCAGGGGTGGGGGCTGCCTAAAACGGGCATGCCAATGCCCCCACCCCCCGCCCGCAAAAATTCCAGTCTTTCTGCCCCCCCGGGGTGGCCCCTGATCTGCCCCCCGGGGGGGCAGAAAGCCCACTAGGCGCCAGCGATTACGCTGGCTTTTTTTATGCGTGGGGGCTGCCCAGAATGGGCATACCAATGTCCCCACCCCCACAAAAAATAGCCACAGTCTTTCTGCCCCCCTAGGGGGCATATCGGGGCAAACCCCCCCCCCCCCCGATTCCCCCCAGGGCGGCAGAAAGCCCACTAGGCACCGACTTTTTTTTTAGCAATGTGCCTACCTGTGGAGCAGCTGGCACATAGGGAAACCTAGCAAACCTGTACATTTTTGAAAACTAGACACCAAGGGGAATCCAGGATGGGGTGACTTGTCTGGCTCTCACCAGGTTCTGTTACCCTGAATCCCTTGCAAACCTCAAACTTTGTAAAAAAAAAAAAAAAAACATTTTCCTCACATTTCTGTGGTGGAAAGTTCTGGAATCTGTGTGGATCCACAAAATTCCACCCGCCCCGCATCATTTTACTCGGGAGACTGAGAGGAATGCTGTGGGGTAGGACATTTGTGCCGGCACGGTGATTCCACACAAAAATATGTGGAAAATGTGTTTTTTTCAGCTAAATTTGAGGTTTGCAGGGGATTCTGGGTAGGGAAACGTTGGGGGATCCATGCAAGCCATACCTCGTTGGACTCCCCCGGGTGTCTAGTTTTCAGAAATGTATGGGTTTGGTAGGTTTCCCTAGATGGCCGCCGAGCCCGGGGCCAAAAACTCATGGGACCCCCCTTGCAAAACCAGGTTGTTTTGTGATAGGTAATTTTGATGTCGCCTCAATAGGTTTTTGGCCCTTGGCTGTCGCGGCTACTTGACCCACCCACGCGAGTGAGGTACCATTTTTATCGGGAGACCTGGGGGAACGCTGGGTGGTAGGAAATTTGTGGATCCACGCAGATTCCAGAACTTTCCCACACAGAAATATGAGAAAAAAGTGATTTTTTCAGCTAAATTTGAGGTTTGCAGGGGATTCTGGGTAGGGAAATGTTGGGGGACCCACGCAATCCATACCTTGCTGGACTCCCCCGGGTGTCTGGTTTTCAGAAATGTGTGGGTTTGGTGGGTTTCACTAGATGGCCGCTGACCCCGGGGCCAAAAACTCATGGGACCCCCCTTGCAAAACCAGGTTGTTTTGTGATAGGTAATTTTGATGTCGCCTCAATTGGTTTTGGGCCCTTGCCTGTCGCGGGTACTTGACCCACCCACACAAGTGAGGTACTATTTTTCTTGGAAGACTTTGGGGAACACTGGGTGGGTGGAATTTTGTGGATCCACGCAGATTCCAGAACTTTCCACCACAGAAATGTGAGGAAAATGTGTTTTTTCTTTTTACAAAGTTTTAGGTTTG
This sequence comes from Calotriton arnoldi, assembly GCA_963921515.1. Classification (NCBI taxonomy): domain Eukaryota; kingdom Metazoa; phylum Chordata; class Amphibia; order Caudata; family Salamandridae; genus Calotriton; species Calotriton arnoldi. The sequence continues at coordinate 635,500 of CAWUFW010001438.1, forward strand.
CAAGGGATTCTGGGCAATAGAACCTGGTGAGAGCCAGTCAAGTCACCCCATCCTGGATTCCCCTGGGTGTCTAGTTTTCAAAAATGTATAGGTTTGCTAGGTTTCCCTAGGTGCCGGCAGAGCTAGGGTTCAAAATCTACAGCTAGGCACTTTGCAAAAAAGGGTCAGTTTTCACTGTGAAAATGTGGTGTGTCCACTTTGCGTTTTGAGCCGTTTCCTGTCGCGAGCACGAGGCCTACCCACACAAGTGAGGTACCATTTTTATCGGGAGACTTAGGGTAACACAGAATTGTAGAGCAACTATTATTACCTATTGACTTTCGATGCATTTCTGCCTTCCAAATGAAAGACAATGTGTGAAAAAGTCATTTTGAAAAATGACCTATAATTCTCATGCTAGTATGGGTACTCACAATTTCGGAAATGTGCAAATATCTACTGTTTCTAAACTCTATATTTTGTTCCAATTTCAGAAATACATAGGTGTCTTTCATACCAATTTTTCCATGTATATATTTTCCCAAATTAATTGCTAAATACCGGGTACATAATAAAAAAACATTGCAAGACACTGCTCAGTTATTGGCTCTGGGTTCATCTGGTTCTTGGTGAACCTACAAGTCCTATATATCCCAACAACCAGAAAGGTCCAGCGGATGTAACGGTATATTGCTTTCAAACAGCTGTCATAATTAGAAGAAGTTACAGGTGAAAACGTTGACACAAATGGCTGTTTTTTTCAACTAATTTTCAATTTTTCCTATATTCAACTGTTAGTTTCTATAAAGAAACCTTGAAGGATCTACACAAATGACCCCTTGCTAAATTCAGAATTTTGTCTACTTTTTTAAAATGTATAGCTTTCCAGGATCCATTATTGCTTTCATACCCATTTCTACCATTAACTGGAAGGAGGTTGAAAGCACAAAAAATAGCAAAAATAGGCAATGTCCCAGAAAAAAGCCAAAACTGTGTAAAAACTTTTGGTTTTCTGACAAAAGTCTGCTTGTCCCTGAAAGCTGGGAAAATAGTGATTTCAGCCCCACAACCCCTTTGTTGATACCATTTGCAGGGAAAAAACCAGACGCTTTTATCTGTAGCCCTTTTTCCCATTTTTCCCCAAAAAAACAAAATGTAGCTATATTTTGGCAATTTCTGGGTCCCCTCCAGGGGAATCCAAAAACCCAGGGTACCTTTAGAATCCCCATGATGTTGGAAGAAAAGGACACATATTTGGCGTGGATACCTTATGTGGTCAAAAAGTTACAGGGGCCTAAGCGCGAAATACCCCAAATAGCCAAAAAAAGGCTTAGCACAGGGGGGGGGGGGGGGGAAGGCCTAGCAGCGAAGGGGTTAATCCATCAGCGTCATAATAAATATGCACACCACAAAAGTAGTAAGGACATACTACGCAGATTACTCTGAGTAAGAACCAGAGAGTCCCTATACCCCAGTCTTACCACTGGCATACCAATATGTCCCTATGAGAGACAACGAAAGGTCGAAACCATGCACATTTTAGCATACTGAAATGCTTTAAAGAAGCTTGCGTCAGAAAATCTTCCATACAAGAAGACAGGTCTCTTGACAAAAACCTCTTGAGCAAAAAGCTCATCCTCAGAGGCCAAGGGACAAAGGGAAACCTCCCTCGATCATCTAAATCAATACCAGCCTAAAAATGAGAAAAAAATGGTACTAAAAATAAAACCTCTGCTCTCGCAGGACACCAGGTTGTCAACCCAACAATGGACATGTAAATGCCCTAACAAAGCTTACTCGCTTTAAAAGAAAAAGCCTATATCTCAAGTATAAAGACAAGGTACACCAGTAACAAACAACGAAAAGGTATGACTCTGAAAACCTCTGTCTTTCATGGAAGCGTCTTAACGCTGCATCAGCTTGACTACCAAAAAGATGGACACCATCAAATGGCATGTCGACCAAAGTCGACTGGGTTTCTCAGAGGCTGTCCAAAGTTGCCACCAAGCCCAATGCCTTAATGCCACTGCCGATGCCATAGCGCGACCTACAGAGTCCCTAGTGTCCAAACCACACCTTATGATAAGCCTAGCAGCCTGCTGACCATCTTTAATCAAATCACCAATCTCCGAGCGGACATTATCCTGAAGAGATGGTAACACATTCTGTAGCGAATCCCATAAAGCAGGGGAATATCGCCCAAGCACACAAGATGAATTTGTGGAACTCAAGGCTGAGCTTGCCGAAACAAAGATGTGTTTACCACATGCATCACAAGTCCTAGACTCTTTACCCACTGAAGTCTTAGGAACAGAATCTACATCCCGTGAAGAAGTTGCAACCTGAGTCACCAAGCTACAGGTGGAAGGGTGTTTATGAAGACAAACTGGGTCCCCAGGTGCAGGCAGATGTCAACGTGCAATATCTCGGTCCACTGACACCCCCGACTCAAGCTTTGCCCAAGCACCTAATAAAACATCAAAAAGGGCCTCCCCAGATGGAAGAACAGGTTCTTCTCCTGTCTGTTCCCAAAAAAGGACCTCGATCAAAGGGTCTGTAGTCCTTTGCACTGTAGGAAGTGACAAGTTTAAAACTGTAGCCACCTTCCTAAGCATGTCTGCGACGGAGAAACTTGCCTCCGTAGCAAGGCCAGGGGGAGAAAGCCACCCTGAAGCTGGAAAATAATCCAGGCCACTAGCCTCTCCCAGAGTAGGCAATCAGCTCTTCTCCATCTGAGGCACATTAATGTCAGAAATGGATGAAAGGGCCCTTCCTCAATTGACACTGGCTGTCTTTCCACAGCCTCTTCCTGAGAAGGAATCAAAACCTGCATAGTCCTCTTACTCTCCTCAGTCTGAATAGTCGACTCCACATCCGACGTCGTACGACGCCTACACGAAGGAGGAGAAGCGACTTCGACGCTGCTGACGTCAGTGCTGGAGCCGACTGATCGAAGAGCGGCGTCGTAGGTCAAGATCCCGAAGAACTGTGGACCTGCGCCAAAGCGCCGCCGGCCGACATCGACTGGCGCCAACCCCTCGACTCTAACAGCTCAACAGTCACCGAGGGCAAACCCTCTGACGGTGCCCCACTCACCTCCTTGGGGCCTAACTGCGCTCCAGAGGAAGATGGGGTCCCAAAGATAAGGTACAAGGAATTATAATATTCCTTCATCTTAGCCATCGATGCACCGGCACCCGGAAACACGGGGAGATGCAGTGCAGAGTCGCGTATGGCCTCCTCAACCGTCGAGCGGGAGGAACCATGGGAGACGGAGTCTCCACGCGGTGAAGTCCGAGAATGCCACATGGAGACCGCCCCTTACCTTTTTGACTTCCCCCGGAGAACAACTTCCTCCAGACCTGCTTTGGCTCCTATATCGACCTCGCTTTTCCCGAGACGAGGAAAACCGAGTCTGGGAAGCCTCTGAAGATTGTGACACATACGCCGTCATCCACTTCAACATTAGACAAAGGCACACTGTTCCACCGACACAAAGTGTCGAGGCAGATCAAAAAATCGACCCGAGGAACCACTTCTCCGGATCCGCGTTAAAGCGCGGAAAAGAAGAATCTGACATCCGCGTGCTGGAGGGGACTTATATGGCTCCACTGACGTCACGACCTGAGTCAACGTCATCGCAGATCCGTACGACACCGTCCCTTGGCGCGCAGAGGTACTGCTGAAAATTTTCCGCATCCATACTGGTGCCTGGGGAGAATTCAAAAGTCAATGAATCTGCGGCTAGATGTCTCTATTAGATTTCAATTATAATGATGGGATGCACTCCTATTGATATGTAATCCAAACTTAGTCATAGTTGTCCAAGAATGCGTGCGTTCACCGGTGGGGTGTCATGCCCCGTCGACACCCAAAATTAACAACGTCTGTGGAAGAGGCATGGTACTGCCTCAAGCCGATCGCACTGCGGAATAGTGCCTCAGTGGCAGAACATCTCTTATATCCGATTTATACTCCATTTTCATTCTCATTCAGTCTTTTCCATCCTTGTAATGCTTGCATACACACTCGGGTATTTTGCCATTTTTCTAGTTTTCTGCTGCTGAAACTGTGCCCATCCGGACCTCTTGTTTAAGCATGACGAATGCAAATAGTTCGTTCAAAGCAGCTTTTATTTATAGGCCCCAATGCATTTCGGGCTTTAAACGCCCTTCATCAGGGGACACTGTAAATGAACAATAAAACAACTGACCATTAGCTTATGCATCTTTTTATCACATTTAACATCATCGACTTTCATCATTGATCAGATACTCGCCGAAATTGCTTGATTCTATTTCAGCCTGTCCTTGTTCCCTGCACTAAACCCCTTCATAAGCAGTGTAAATATTACCCCTCTTTTCTGCTGCTAACTCCCCAACCTTCATTGAACGCGCAGCTCCATGTGTGCTCAGCTTTCCATCTTACTCGATAAATTCAAAGCGCAGCCTTGAAACCTTTCGTTCTTTCCTATCAACTTACATTCACCTCCTCCCACATCTTTCCCTTCTACATAACTTTACTCAACAATACTCCCGTCTTCACCTACTCTATTTGAACCTCTACCCTAGTTTACTAACACTCTGCCATACCCCTCACCTTTGAACTGTGCACTCACTCCACTTAAACCCTCTGTCAAAGACAACCACCACGGAACTTCAACATACCTGCTTTGAACCTGCTGGCTGAACCTGCGTCATCTCGTTTGTGAAAAGTGTTAATGTCCCCTTAATTCCACCCTTGTTTAAATACCTCCTCCCTCAGTGAATCCATTCTGATTGGCCCGCTAATTATGATTTTCCCGCCATAGAAAACCGGTTCATGTCTCCGTTAGCACACACACAAACGGAGACATGAACTCGGTTCGTTGAAGGAGCGATTTTTGAAATTAAGTATAATGGACTTTTAAAAAAAGTGATTTTTTCTTATTTTCATGAGTTTTGGTTTAAGATTTACATCAGGACATGATTCGTTTTTGAAATGATAAAGGTTTAGTTCGAAACATTTGTTCCATGTTTTGTCCCAAGAGGTGCAGTGTATTATGGGTAGTGTAGTTTATTCTATGTACTGTGCAACCGGTTTTCTATGGCGGGAAAATCATAATTAGCGGGCAAGTGTGTGGCAATCAAAGCTACCACTCATTGGTGCTTTGCCAATTCCATGGGTTTACTTTCTTGCTAATACTGTTACCACTGGGGGCGTGGCTTCGCGGCGAACGAACATGGCCGCCTGTTAGAGCGTCTCCGAGGCCCCCTCTCCTGCCCCATATATCCGACCCACATATCCGAACCTCCGGTGCTAGAATCGCGCGCCGGAGGAGTAGCGGTGCGCATTGCCGTGATCCCGGGTGCTGGGAACCCCGGAAAGCGGAGAAATCTCGCCCGGAATTTGCGGCCTTCAGCCCTGGGGAAGCCGGGACCTCGAGTGGGCACGTCTGCCTGGCTGGGTGCCGGAAGCGACGGCAAGACCTCCCCGCATACATCCACAGAGGGACGCAGGCACCTGAGGCGGAGGGGCATCCACACCTTGCCATAGCCTGCGTGGGTGGGGCGCTGCCCGACGGAAATACGGCCTGAAGTCTACCGGTGGGGCCGACTGCATCGGGGCCAGTCCCGGAGCACTGACCTGAGGGACTCGCATGATCGGCAGATATAAGGTACATCGGCGCGCAGGGGTAGAGGAGGTGACTGATATATAAGCCCAGCGCCGGCGAGTGTGCCTGAGATTGGACCTGTGGCCAGCATTCTTGGGGGCCCTCCCTGGCGGTGCGGAGCGAGCCCTAAGCCGGGTGTGCAAACGGAGCCTACTCCTCGGCGCCTGCAAGAGATCCACCGTTGGGCTGCGGCACAGGCACTCGACTGCGCAGACTGTTACCGGGAGAAATATACTCGAAGGCCCACAGTTACAGCGAGGTGAGAAAGACACAAGCCGAGCAGAGCCCCCAGAAACTGCGCAACGCGCTGGCGGCGCGGGCCCGGCCCTGATCATGGCTAACCCGAGAAGTACGAAAACGTCTCAACAGAGCAAGCTGGACCGCTACACCTGCCCGAGGGCGGACTTGCCCGAACGAAAGGGACCTGGCGACACACAGCAAGGAGGGCCAGAACACGATCCCCCTGAACCCACTATGAAAGACCTGATGGCGGCGATCACTGGGGTGCGCACATCTATAGACACCCTCTCCTCGGAAGTAACGCTGATTAGAGCTGACCTTACAAAATACAGGGAGAAAGTCAAGCAACTGGAGCTCACCACCACGAATTTAGTAGACGACACCTCACAACTGCGGAAGGACATTGTGGAACTCCAAGCGTTCCGTAAAATCGCTGAAGACAAGCTGGACGATTACGAGGGGCGCTCGAGACGCAATGACATACGCGTTATTGGAGTGCCGGAGAAATCGGAGGGGCCCGCTGCTGACCTGTTCATTGAACACCTGGTGACGACGAAGCTACAACCAAAGGGTCTGTCCAAGCTGTTTGTGGTGGAGAGGGCGCACAGAGTACCTGGGGGACGCCCAAAACCGGGAGCCCCCCCCGTCCCATACTGGCCAGGCTATTAAACTACAGAGACAGAGACACGATCCTACAGGCCGCCAGGGTCGCCCCGCCTATAAAAGTGGACAACTCAGAACTCGCCTTCTTCCCTGACTTTACACAGGCAGTACAGAGGCGTCGACGCTCTTTCCAAGAAGTCAAACGAAAACTGCGCAACAAGGGCCTTAAGTACGCTATGCTTTTCCCGGCGCGTTTGCGAGTTGAGGCGGAAGGAAAAGCGCATTTCTTCGACCAACCTGAGTTGGTTTCTGACTGGCTAGACGGCTGGAGGACTTCGCCGGAACGTAACCCAAACAGCCACTGAACAATAAGAATGGCATTTCTTGATATGAAGCTTGAACGCTCTATTCCGTGTGTTCCTCCCGATTACAGAACAAAATACGCAACCTCTTAAGGGCCCGAGGACCTTGACTAAGAACCTCTGGTTTGAAAAGATGGATCAATGTGACACGGGGCGCAACACCATAGGAAAGTACCTATGTCTAGTGATGGCAGGAGGGGGACCAGAGGGGCACTGAGGCCTCCCTCATTTTCTATTATTAGTACACGTTGGGCGACAGGCACTCTGCATTTGATTAATATGGGTAGTTTGGAGCCCAGAGTGCAGGGGAGCAGGGTGGGGGGTTGTTGGGAGGGATTCTTGTGTTTTATGGTTTTTTTTTGTTTGTGTTTTTTTAATGGTACAGTCCGAATTTGTGCAAGTAACAGTCAGTATGCGGCACTAAGACACCCATGGGTAAGCAATGGAATAAGGAAGTCAAAATGTTAAGTTGGAATGTGAACGGGTTGGGGGACAAAATCAAGAGAAGTGTAGTATTGCAATATATTAGGAGAATGTCGCCAGACATAGTAATGCTTCAGGAAACACACCTGGTAGGTAACACATGCAAGGCCATGCATAGATGGGGTTACGCAATGGTGGCACATGCAGGCTTTGCATCGAACTCCAGAGGGGTGGGCATCCTGCAAAGAAATCATTCCCCCTAACTCTCACGTCCACCTATACAGACGACCGTGGCAGATATGTCGGGGTCACGGGCTCTTGGGAGGGCCGAACGATCACATTCATGTCCATCTATGCTCCCCGGGGCTGCAAGCTGCAACCTTTGCAGACCTAAGCGCCGTATTGATAGCACTGCCAGAGGGACACCTAGTGCTCGGGGGTGACTTCAATTCAGTACTTTCGGGCTCCCTAGACAGACACCCACCCCGCACACTCCCACACACAGCGCATTCTTTCTCCAGTTTCCTAGAGGCAATGGGGCTGGTGGACGGGTGGAGAACCTATAATCCTGATAAGATCCAATACACCTTCCACTCAGGGGCACATAGCAGCTTTTCTCGCCTGGACTACATAGTCATCCCGGCTACTCAGGTGATGGAAATCCAGGAGATCAGACATCTGGCTAGAGGTATTTCAGACCACTCCCCGATCTGGGTCCATATGGCCCTGGAGAGCACACAAGTAGGACGCATTGCTCCCATCAACCCATGGTACTTAAAACACCCCAAAATACGCAAGGACCTCACTAAAGCCGTAGATAACTACTTCCTAGAGAACGAGAATTCGGTAGACTCCCGCAAATACTATGGGAAGCCTTTAAAACGGTGATCAGGGGCCAGGCACTCTCTCTGATTACGGGAGCAAAAGAGAAAACATAAAAGACGTAGCAGAGGTAGAACACGAACTTTATCGGCTGGAACAAGAAGTGAACACTGACCCGTCCCCTGAAATACTCCATACACTTCGCCTCCGACAGGCAGAATACCGAGCGCTGGTCACTAACCGAGCCAAAATAATGGGGCAAAACAGGCTGGGCCGGATCTATGAGTGGGGGATAAGGCTGGAAAACTAATCGCCTGGCTAGAAAAAAGAGAACATGCTAATCGGCTGGTTCCAGAAATCAGGAGCTCGGATGGCCTCCCCATAACTGACCCCCAAGACATAGCCGAACAGTTTGCAACACACTTCCACACAGTATACAGCGCGGTGAGCCCACACACTGAAGAGGAGTCTACGGAACTCCTACAGGATATCTCCCTCCCGGGGCTATCAGCCACTGATCGGGAATACTTAGACAGTGAGCTCTCCCACGATGAAATAGCGGCTGCAATCCGAGCGCTCCACTCGGGTAAGGCCCTTGGCCCCAATGGCATCCCGATTGAGCTCTACAAACTCCGTCCGGATAAGTTGGCCCCACATTTGAAAACCATGTTCGAAGACAGCCTTGAAAAGGGATTGCTACCCCCAGATCAGAGGATAGCAACTATAGTGACAATCCACAAGGAAGGGAAGCCCAAAACAGACTGCGCCTCCTACCGTCCTATCTCGCTGCTTAACGCAGAACCAAAAATCCTTGCCAAATTACTAGCCAATAGGCTGATTAAAGTAATAGGGGACTTAGTGCATCCTGATCAATCCGGGTTCATGCCGAGGAGGAATACGGCGTTAAATCTGCGTAGAGTGCATGGAGTGTTGGGAAGGGTGCCGACCATACGAGAAGATGCAGTCATCGTCTCCCTCGACGCCACAATGGCCTTCGATACACTTGAATGGCCCTACCTATTTGCCGTGCTCAAAAACTGGGATTCGGAACGAACTTTAGCCGATGGGTACGATTACTATACGCCACACCGATGGCACAAGTGGTAGTGAACAACAAAAAATCCGAGGCCTTCACACTTGGCCGAGGGACACGGCAGGGATGCCCCCTATCTCCATTACTCTTCGCTTTGGCCCTGGAACCGCTTGCCGCCTGGATCCGCAAAGATGTGAGGATCCGTGGAATGCGATGGTCGGCAGATTGGGAAGACCGTATTTCCCTATACGCGGACGACATCCTTCTATACCTCACGTCACCACAGAGATCCCTCATCGTAGTATTTGATATCCTATCCGTATTTGGCCGATTCTCTGGGTTCCGTATCAACTGGCAAAAATCTCTTCTGTACGTCCTCTGTGGAAACTCTCCGCCCCTTCCCCGGCACTGCCCCGTCCCGATAGCAATAGACGGATTCAAATATCTGGGTGTATTTGTCTCCCTGGACCGCACACTCCAATATGCTCGGAACCTGGCTCCCCCACTGCAAAGACTCAAAAGTGACATTGCGCACTGGAAGACCCTCCCGCTTTCTCTCCTGGGCAAAGCGGCCCTTTTAAAATGCTGTCCTTACCCCGCTTCCTATATGTACTGCAGAACTCGGCAAACCCTGTCCCAAATGCGTACTTTGCGGAAATAGAAGGACTCCAGCGAGACCTGCTTTGGAATGGAAAGCCACGTATTGCTCTGCAAAAACTCACGCTCAGCTGGTATGACGGCGGAATTGGACTGCCGGACATTAAAAAATACTACTGGGCAGCACAATTGATAGCAATAAACCATGGCACCTATGGGCAGCCGGACAACCCGGGGTTTACTATGGATAAATGGATTCTCCCAAACGGGACATATGCCAGGGCACTGTACTCCAAACCAAATAGATTCCCACTCACGGGTCCAACCAACCACACAGTCAAAATTTGGCATTCGGCAACCAAAGAGTTAGGATGGCACAATAAATTAACCCTCGCCACGCCACTATGGGACTCCCAAAAGCTCGGTGACCTAAGAAAGTCCAAGGGCTTTAGCAAATGGGACTTAATTGGCATCTCTCACATCAGAGACCTTTGGGGTAAAGAGGGTGTGCAAAAATTTGAAGCCCTACAGGGTCAATATGCCCTAGCGGATTCCGAGCGTTTCCGGTACCTGCAGGTCCGACACGCACTACAAACAGTATTGCCCAATGACACGGCTCCACCAGACGCCTCCCCACTGGAGGATAGGATATTGGATGGGCACTTACCTGAAAAGCCATCTCCCTCACCTATCGAAAACTCATCCACAATATGGAGAATCCCCTACAATCGCTACGAGAAAAATGGGCGGGGACGGGGTGGAGGTAGACGATGAGGATTGGCAGGTAGCGGTCTCCTCCCCCAGAACTGTTGCTATTTCTGCACGTCTGCGGCTGGTGCAACTAAAGGTACTACATAGAATGTACATGACAGGTCCCCGATTAATACACATGGGCTTTTCAACAGATGGGTCTTGTAGGAGGATGCACCCAGCTGGGCACATTTATCCACATACTGTGGCAATGCGAACAGATCCAGGAATATTGGCGCAGGATACACGAGGTAATGAGCGTAGTAACGGGAATCGAACTCACACCACTAGCCCCTAGATGCCTCCTCAACATCTGGGAACCCACTGACCTTACCACACACGCCACAATATGGGCCACACTTGGTTACACAGTGGCCAAGAGAAACATTGCGCAGCTGTGGGGGGCTACAAAGGCACCTACGAGTACTGACTGGGAAAGAGACCTGGATTGGTGTATGCTGCGGGAAAAAACGGTGTATATGACAAGAGGTTGCCCGCGCAAATGGTCTAAGATTTGGGCCCCCTGGAACGAATACCGAGGCAATATATGCATTCCTCCCCGACTGCTGGAGTCTGATGATCCCCTCTCCCCTTGAATTCCAATGCATTATCTTGTAATATTTATGTGTGTAATTGAACTCACAGTACTTCCTTCAAGTGAAATATGTGGAACTGTACCATGTTTTGAAAATTGTTCAATAAAAAGAGTTATAAAAAAAAAATACTGTTACCACTGGGAGGAGCTAGTCATGTATCTCTCAGAAACCCACAGGAAGCAGGGCCAGAAGCATGTTGCCAGGGTAAGATTGTCAGCAACACAAACATAAGATGTCCTCTTGGCAAAGCAGATACTGCTGCTAGAGGAATTAACGCCTGCATCCTCCTCCACAGGAATGCCTGGCTTAGGATTTCAAAGTTACCAGAGGGGTACCAGCACCTCCTAAATGTCCCTCTAGATGGTGAGCATCTGTTTGGCTCCCAGGTGGACCTGATGCTGAAAACAAACCAAAAAAGACACAGACATCACTAAGTCTGTAGATGCCCTGCAGTTCCCTAGTCCAGATTTGCCTTTCGCAGACAACATACAAGCGTTCTCAGGCTAGCAATTACTTTAGCAACAACACCAACAGCCCTTTCAACATCCCCAGCAAAGTAAGACCTTTTTTAGCAGGGGGGCTACAGGGGTAATGGCCATGCCAGAGGCGAAGTTGACTTTGCTCGAGGCACCTCAGCCAGAAAACAATGACCCACCACCTGTCCCCTCTGACCACAAGTCACCTGTCAGGGGAAGACTGAGGTACTTCTTCCCTCAGTGTAAAAACATCACCTCAGAGAAGTGGGTGCTCTACATTATACAAGAAAAATACTGCCTGGTATTCCATACCATGCCAATCAACATCCCACCTGCCAGCATGTCCTCAGCTCAGACCACCACCAGCTCCTACAGGAAGAACTTCAAGTGTTCCTCATAAAGGGTACCATTGAACCTGTGCCTTCACACCAAAGCGGGAAAGGTGTGCATTCCCTCTACATCCTCACCTCCAAAAAGGTTCCCTCTGGCTGATCCAAACTGCCAGCCTATGAACAGGGTCATCCTTTCCAAACGCTACTCCGCCAAGGCGACTCATGTCAGCGCTGGATTTGAAAAAGGCATATTTTCACATCCCAATTCACCCAGTGCATCCCCAGTACCTTGGATGCATGGTAAGTGGACAACACTGTCTGTTCGAGGTGTTGCCATTCAAACTACACCTTCAAAGGTTTTCACTTAGCAGAGCGCCTCTGTAGAAAAGCCATACACATGTTCCCATCACTGGATGACTGGCTGACCAATAGCAGCACCAAACGACAATGCCTAGCACACACTCAAACAACGGTGTCCCTACTCCATAGTGGGTTCACCATCAACAAGTTATATCTTCACCCCCAACGGATCCAACCCTTCCTGGGTTCTGTTGAGAATATGGTGACAAGGAAAACATACCCTGCTGCCTCTTTTTCAGATACACCGTCCGATCACTGTGAGAACTATGATGAAATGAAACTGTTGGGAGTTGATGGCTTCATGCATAGAGTTTGTGCAACACCCCAGATTACACAAGCGACCAATCCAGGAAAGCCTCTTGAGGCAATGACACAAGCAGAGGGACACTGGAAGATCAAGGGCTGGTAATGACCAGGGTACACCACTCTCTGCTATGGTGGAACAATCTGTTGCTCAGCTGGCCATTTCTAGATCCCCTTTCTCAAGTGATCATCACCATTTACATGCCTCTCGTGGAGTGCGCACCTTCACGAAATGACCATACAAGGCACCTGCATCCCTTAGTTCCAGAAATAACACAAACTATTGGAAAGGTTAGCCCTCCAATTAGCCCACAGAGCAATCCTCAAACTCATTCAGGGCAAGAGAGTCCCCAAAGATAGACAACAGAACAGCTATGTATTACATCCAAACGCTGGGGGAACACACTACCTCCAGCTCTCCATTCACCTGCTGGCAGAGCATTTGATGGGAGTGGACAACAACTTTGCAGGACTGCTCAACAGGACGCATCAACAAGTCCATAAGTGGGAACGCCACCCACAGGAACCCCAACTGAAGGTGCAAAATGCCACAACTTCGCCTCCAGGTACCCGCACCCACAGTCCATGGGCGATAGATAAACTGCTCAGGGATATTTGCCTATACTTTTCCTCCTCTCTCCCTCATCGTATATAGTAGGGAAGATAAGGAAGCTGTCAATGACCCTCATCATAGTTGCGCCAGCCTTGGCAAGACAGCCCTCTTATTCAGTGCTCCTAGAAACAGCAGCCAACCCCACAAGAAGCTTCCCCTGAGGCCGGAACGTCTCACTCAGCATGAGGGCTAATTCACATGCCCACATCCCAGATAGCTGAACCTCATGATCTGGCACCTGAGTTCCAAGAGTTTGGCTACCTCAGACTTACAGAGGAATTCATGCTTACCCTCTGAGAGGCACACAAGTCCACCACTCAGTCTGCAGCTATGCAGGAGAGACTTGTGCACTACTGTATTTCCAAACAGTTAATCTCTTGTACAAAATACTTAAATGAGACTGTCTGTTACCTCCCACATCTATACAAGGCGGGCATTTCCTGCAATGCCATATGCTTACACTTTACTGCAGTTGCCGTGTGTTTAAGAAAACAGACAAAATTAATCTCTTTTCAAGGTCCCAGTCATCAAGGCTTTCATGGAGGACCTTAAAAGAATAATACCTCCTTAATCGCCCCTTGCACCCTTATGGAATCTCAAAGCAGGCCGTACACGACTCGTGGCCCTACCCTTCAAGCCCCTGTACTTATGTGACCTACAGTTCTTGTCTTGTCTTGGGAGGTGGCCATCTTAGTTGCAATCACCTCCCTCATGCAAATTAGTGAACTTCAAGCTTTTACAATACAAGAACCATTCTGTGGTGGAATGGGCCCTTCATACCCTAGATTCTAAGAGGGCTATCAAGTATTGTATTGATAGAGCTAATTATTCAACTAACTATTGATAGAATTAAGCCATTTTGAAAGTCCAATCAACTTTCTCTAGCCTTTGCCAAACCCCACAAGGGTCCCTCCATCTCTAAAGCAGGCATCACCAAATGGATTATCAAGTGCACCAGACTTGCTATGCTAAGGCCATGTGGACACTCCTAGTCCCCCCTAAAGCCCATTCCACACACAAAAGGGTGCCACATTAGCTTTGCTAATCAGTATCCCCTTAGCAGATATCTGCAAAGCTGCCTCTTGGTCGATACCACACAACTTCATCAAGCTCTCCTGTGTGAATATTCTAATTTGTCAACAGACTTTAGTTGGTCATGCTGTCCTAAGAATACTGTTTCAAACATTTGCATCATCTGTTCGCTAGCCACTGTTGTGAGGATGAACTGCTTTCCACACTATGCACAGCAGCCTGTGTATCTACGGTCACACATTGTATAAACAGAAGGGGTTACTTACCCTGTGATACTCTATAGCACTACATGCTAAGAAAAGATTCACATGCGCCTCCCCAGTGTCTGCGATGATCACCGATGTTTATCTCTTTTTCATGTATGCAGTGAGCAGCACACTCTTGAATACAACACTGCTCTTCACTTACAATACTTGCCTGCTGAAAGGATGACAATCAGAGGTGGAGACCATGTACAGGTGCATTGGGAATGTCATTACAATAGGTCTTGTGGCTCAAACTTCTCCAAAGAAAAACAAGTTGCAAACGTCAAGGCCTAACACTAGCTGACAGGAGTGTGCAGAGCATGTAAACCCACAGCACTACATGCTACAATCTGATGGTTACAGGATAACCTTTTCCATATTGCACAAGGAAGTCGGAAATCCCTGTTAAAAAAAGAAATCACTAATCTTATTACAGGCAACGTGTGTGTCTCTAGTCACCTGTTACAATGAAATGATGTAGCTGCTCAACTGTAATAAGGTATTGCAGTTGAGTTGTGACAGCATAACACCTTTTGCCACAACCAACTGCCAAGGTGCAATGCAAGTTATTGAGCATAATTACAGCTGCAGTTTAAACAACGTGCAATACAATGAAAATGAAAAAAATTGCTTTTTATTCTTATAATATGTTTTTCTAATTTTAATCTCTAAGCTATGTTTTTCTAAAATAAGCAGTGATGAGCTGAAAGGAGAGATATATGCCAACATGTTTATTTTTTGCACACTTAAGGTTATTTTGAGAAAAGAGAATCTCATTTTGTCTACACATTCTGGACATCAGCACTTTTTCAATCTACTTACATTAAACTGATTCTAATATCTTTTTCATAATGACTAGCTCCATTTTGGCATGCTTCATTTCACACTAGATTCCGCTTTAATTCTTTGTTTCTGTAGTCGTACTACCTCTTTCATATGAAAGAACAAGACACCAAGGATTTAAGTGGTTTGCAGGACGTTTGATGAAATGACCATAAATTATAGGGAATAAAATACCCTCTGCTGCGCATTTTAAAGATACTGAAAGGCACATAAGAGTTTCATGACCTTATTAAACTCTGCATTCGGCCTCATTCTGCTATATGGTCACTGAATTTCTCTGTGACTTGCAGTATCCGTATAATGTACGGCACAGGGTATTTCTTCCATATGAGCAAGTTACCTTCTGTAACATTCTTTCTGGTGGATCTAACAACAGATTTCTCACCTTAGAATATCCCCCAGGGGTCAGGCTGAATCCAGAGAACTTTGTAGCAGTACACCCCTATGCTGACAGGTGGCGTTGTGCAACTCCACGCCGACTCTTCACCACCCGGCAAGTGATGGAGCACATATAAGCACACGCCTATGTGTTGATGTAAAACATCCCCCTTTGCGCACTCTGGTAACAGAAGGTAGACGGTTTACATGTTTTTCGTTCAGATTTAAAACTGCGTCACGTATTGATTTATTTTATATATCTAAATCTTTAAACAGGGGCCGAACAGAGATCCTCTCCAATGCATTTTCAGATCATTTCCTTGTTTCTTTGGAGGTCGAAATCCCGCCAAAAGATAGGGATGGATCTAGATGGCAATTTGATAGATCCTTGCTGTCAGATCCTGACTGGGTGGAGGAGACGAAGCAGTTTATTTTTGAGTTTTATTACCATCAACTCCAATACAGCTCAGTTATTCTCTATTTGGGAGGCATTTAAAGCGACCTTAAGGGGAAGGATATAGCATTAAAAGCAAGAAAATATAAGCAACGTACTGAGCAGAAAGCAAACTTACAGGCCACTCTAAAAAATGCTATCAGAATCAGGGAACAAAACAATGGGCACGAGATAGTGCCAGGATCAATTGTCACTGCAAAACAAAATCTTAGGGACTTCTTTACTCTTGAAGAAATCAAAAAATCGTGCATGTACCAACAAAAAATATATGAGGAGAATCAACACATCTGCAAGTTTCTTGCCTGGTCAACTAGACTAAAGAAAGAGAAGGAATTGGTCATTTCTTTAGAACATCCAATCACAGGCCAGAAGGTCACTGACCAGGAAGAAATTCACAAACTTTTTTTTCAACATTATTCTCAAATCTACCAGACTCAATATATGGTATCTGAGAGCCTTATCAGTCCAGTACTACACTTCATTGACTTTGCCTCTTCTATCTGAATCGAATTATCAGGCGATGTTGAAGCCAATAACTCTCTTGGAGATTCAACAAGCTTTAATTTTAATGCCCAACGCAAAAGCTTGCGGTAATGATGGGCTACCTACAGAATTCTTCAAAACATTTTCAAATGAACTTCTTCCATTCCTAGTCGATCTATTCAATTTTATAAAAAGTGGCGGCAAGATCCCCTCAACCTTTTCAGAAGCAATAATAGTTTCATTTCTTAAAAAGGATAAGAACCCAACATTTCTGCACTCTTACAGGCCGATTAGCCTGCTTAATTCAGACTACAAATTGCTAATGAAGCTTTGGGCGATCCGTGTCACTCCAGCAGTACAACAATTAATACATCCAGACCAAACTGGGTTTGTTGCAGGCCGTTTAATGTCTTCCAATACCCAGTTTTTGGTTCAGGCTATAGATTATTTTTCAGTAAATCAGGTAAAAGCCCTAGTGATGATGATCGATGCCGAGAAGGCATTCGATCTGGTAAATTGGGACGCCTTATTTCTCTGTTTAGGAAAATTTGGTCAGGTGATTTCAATGCTAACCAACTTATATAATGGCGCCCAAGCAAAGCTGGTGGTTAATTCCAGGGTAGCAGGTCTAATTAAGATCAAAAGAGGCACACGTCAGGGGTGCCCCCTTTCCCCGCTTTTATTTACCTTTTTTATAGAACCACTTGCAATACAAATTCGTAGCAGGGCAAATGTAAAATCGCCATTGATGGGGATGGCAAAATTAAAATTATTTGCCGATGATATGATTCTCTATCTTAATCCCGAAAAAGATAATATAGAACGCGCCTTTCAGATTATTGCAGATTTTACTAAGATAGGAGGGTATAAGATCAATCAGACCACAATGGAACTTTGCTTTTTAAAGTTGCATTGGATGCTCTCCCGCCATCATTACAGTCGCGCGCTAAGGCAAGGCTCCCAATCAGATATCTTGGTATATTCGTTACAAATTACTTCTCTAGCCTTTTCCAGTTAAATAACACTAAAATGTTATATAAAATCAAGGGCTTGCTGGATAAATGGGCTCTTCTCCCCTTGACTATAATAGGCCGTATATCAATGCTTAAAATGTCAATTCTACCGTTATTAATTTTTTATTTTCTAGCGTTCCGATAAAAGTTCCTAATAGTTTTTTTCAGGCACCAGATTCAGTAATGAGGAGCTTTATATGGAATAAAAAATCGTCGAGGCTCAGGCTATCGATCTTACAACCTGATAAATCACAAGGTGGTTTGGCATGTCCCAATATTCGTATTTACTATCAGGCAGCATTACTCGATGCACTGTCATCCTATTTAAATCGGGCCAATCCGGTAGACAAGTTCTTTTTAGAGAGAATGATACAAGACGCAGATACGAGCTTACCAGTCTTTATAAAAACAGCAAAACTATCAGGTGTAATTGACAAGGAGGAAGCACAAGACCAAGAAGCCTCAGAGCAACCCTCACCTGCATCCAGGATCAAACCTCAAACATCAGTATCATAGCTCAAATGTTCAGGACTCGTCACAGTGGAGGAAAAGCAATGACAATCATTGTGTCCAGACCGCCCCAGCCTCTCTGATGGAAAAAAGTTGGAGTTTGGCTTGTTTAAGGTAAATCCCAAGAATGTTATGCCATCATCCAGAGGTGGTCCATAACTGACTGCAGCGAGTCTGCCCTCAGCAGCCAGTCATCGAGGTAAGGGAATAAAAAGATTCTGGACTTCCATCGATGAGCATCAACCACCACCGTCACTTTCATGAACACAACAGCCGAGGGGCACTGGTGACGCTGAAGGGAAGCACGACAAACTTGAATGGCAAGTAACCGTTGGACTGCAGGATAGGAATATGAAAATACTTGTGCTGCACATTGAGGGGCACCATCAAGTCTCCCGGGATGAGGGCTGAAAAGCTCTGAGCCAATGTGAGCATCTTCAGCAGGAGCGCATACAGGGGTTGGAGTTTCAAGATAGGCCCATGTCCTTTTTCAGGAATAACAACCCCACCTTTCTCAAAGACACCTTTGGAGGAGACGTAACTCCTTGTTTTCGTTTGGGAATGATTTGGGGTGGGGAGGAGAGAAAGTGTAGGGCATAGCAGTTTTGAACAATTTGCAAGATCCTTGTGTCAGAATTGATGGCCAACCTGGGAGGAAGTACTGACCCTGCACCCCACTGGTTGGGAATGTGCCACTGAGAGCAAACTATAGCCATAGCTGTGGAAGAGAAGTTAGAGGACCGGGCCTGGTGGTCGGCACGCTGTCTTGCAGGTCCACGGTCTGTAAAAGACTGGGCTGTCTGATGCATCATTGGCAGAAAAAGCTGCCTCTGCCTATATGCTAGCCCCTACATTTCTGGAACAGATGTGTAAATTGTTTTGCCGGAGTCAACAACCCCAAAGGAAAGCACTGTAGATCTGCTGTCTTTAAATTGCTCCAAAGCCGAAGCTGCCTTCTCTCCGAAGAGGTGAGACTCAAGAAAGAGCATATCCATTAGCGATGCTTGCACATTGCTAGAGAATCCGATGGACCTCATCCAGACATGCCTTTGAAGGACAACACAGGTATTGACTGCTCTGCCAAGCAAGAGAGGCCCTAAGGTCATCCAGGATTGGAGTCTATCAGCCCAATAGACACACTGATTTCTTGGATCACAGGGCTAGACTGGCCAAAGAAATATAGGTTTGCCAAAGGCATCAATCCGTTTGGATTCTCTATCCAGAGTATTGGTTGGAAATGAATGAAAAATTTCCTAGCTAACGTAACAGAAAGTTTCAATTCTATTAAGGACTCGAAGGCGAGGATTATGCTTCACATTTCTCAATTTTATTTTCACAGCAGCTATTTTGAAATGCATAACAGAACCACATTTCCCAGAAACCATTGGGAAATTGGTAAAAACAGAAAACAGAGAAGGCAGTCCAGTCCACTTGTGTCCACCAATCAGGAGGCATTATCCTGCATGTAGTCCCTCGTTCCCATCTTGGCACTCCTCTTTCTTTGCACGAATCACGCCACCATCCTTGTCCTACACATCCTGCTTTCCAGAATCTCCGCCTGGAACCAAGAGAATGACATCAGAACAGGAAATGGACAGAAGGCAAACACATCGAAAGATGCAAGAACATTCTTATACACTGAAACAAGCTAGCAACAACCGTTGACCGATCAGCGAAATCAGAAATCAACACAAACGCATTACTTACTAGCCACTGGAGGGTGTCGCCGATCCTGTATCCTCGGGTGGGATAATCCTCACCTCCCAGTCCTTACTAGAATTGAAACTTTCTGTTACGTTAGCTAGGACATTTTTCATTCTATGACAGGAACAGAGGCTTCGGATTATGCTAGTTTAAAGCTTACTTACCACCAAGTGAGCCATATCCACGATGGGCTTAAAATAGAACCTCTTAAATGTAGATTCCGCAGACCAATCAGCGGCATTCATAATATCCTCTAGACGTGCACCTAGAGTGAAAGCTTTGGAGGCCATTGCTACCCCAGCTGAATGTGCTCCAAACCTTTTAAGGTCAATGCCAGCCTCCTACATGACCCAACGCACCCATCGGGCAATGGTAGGTGAGGACACTGTCTTGTGAGGCTTCCGCAGAGAGGTGAAAAGCTTTTTCTCCCCATGAGGCCTAAACTCTGCCAACATTTCCTCATAGGCCTCCAAACACTGCACCACACAAAGCTTAGGCGACTCTAGGAATGCTAGGTCCTCAACAACTCTCGTATGAGAATTGGTACGTCTACTATTCGCAAAAGTTACCCCCGTAGGGGAAAAAACTCGGCCAGTGATATCCAGGGCACAAACATTTGAGACCCTTCTGCATGAAATTAAACAAAGGAGCATTGCCAACTTAGTTGAAATCTCCTTTCATGACAAAAACCTATTCGGCTGCCAGGACAAGAAAAGGTTAAGTACCTCGTTCACATCCCAAAGCTCTGCATTCCTCGGCTCTGGAGGGAGAGACAACCTGATACCTCAATGCAATCGGCACACAAACGGATGCTCCGCCACCGGGGATCCATCCACTGGCAAGTGCCCTGCCAAGATCATTGAATGTAAGGTATTAATAGAGCGGTACGCCAAACCTTGCTTGGCCAGGCCCACCAGACAATTTAGGATATGGACAACCTCGGCACCCACGGGATCATAACCCCATCGCACACACCAACAACACCATCTCGTCCAAGAGGACCTGTATCGTTTAATTGTGCTGTCAGCCCAGGCCTTGGACAAGAGCCCGTCAGCGTGCGCCGAAAGTCCCAGTGAGCGACCATCCCCTGTAATCCTCAAAGCCATCAGTCGTAAGGCTCCGTCCAGGACCATCTGATGTGGGTTTAGGTCCGGATCGAGAAGAAGCGCTGGAAAGTGGGGGAGAGTGATTGGAAAATCCCAAGAAAGTTCCAGAAGAACTGGAAACCACACTTACGACTTCCAAATCGGGGTGGTGATTACCATCTCCGCCTGCTGCCTTCTTACCTGAGCCGACATCCTTGTGATCATTGCAAATGGCGGAAATGCATACGCTCTCTCCTACCCTCAATCCTTCAGAAATGCGTCCTTTGCCACCGCTGGTAGTCCACTCTGGAGGCAAAAAGATCCACTGGGAAAGGGCCCCAGAGTGCCTGAAGTGTGACAAAAACCTGCAGATGCAACTCCCATGGACTGGAATTGCTGAAATGACGACAATGTCAATCCCCTACCTAGTTCTCTCGACCAAGCAGATACTCCGCTGAGAGGGATATCTGATGGTCCAGGCAGAACTGGATCTAGTCCCTCCCAGATGATTCATATACCTGACGGCCGAAACATTGTCCATTTTCAACAGGACACACGACTGAATACTGTCCTTTGTCCAACACCGGACCGCAAAGGACCCTACCAGAAGTTCTGGGCAGTTGATGTGCAAACCCTGCTCCTGTGGAGACCATAAGTCGCCGGTAGAAAACTCTCCACACCGAGTGCCCCAGCCTGCTCTGCTGGCGTCAGATTCGATAACCAGGTCGGGAACCGAGTCGAATATAGCCCTGCCGTTCCACGCCTCAATATGGACAAGCCACCAATGGAGTTCTTCCCGCGCCTCGGCGGATAGAACCACAGAATGAGAATAGGAAAGACCTCTTTGCAAGTGCACTGCCTGCAGCTCCCGGTAATGTAATGGGCCCGGGAAAATTGCCTGGATAAAGGCCGACAACAGACCAACCAACCGCGTGATCTGTCACAAGGACACTCTCTGCTTGGCCAAGATCCTGCGCAGTTCATGCCTAATTTTTTATATCTTTCAAGAGGGAAGGCTGAGAGAGGCCTCGGTGGAATCTATGACGAAACCTAAAAAGGTTACTCATTGAGAAGGCTCCAGAAGGGACTTCTTCACATTAATTACAAATCCTAGGCTCTTCAGCAAGTCTATCACCTGCTGCAATTGCCCCGCTAACTGCTAGGGGCTTTGATGCAAAAGAAGCATACCGTCTAAATACGCCAGAAGGCGGGGGGGCGTGGCTTAGCCGGCTGCAAGATGGCCGCACTTTGAGTGGGCTCTGCCGGCCAAGCCTGAAATCCTGCAATTATCCGGCAGACTTCCCACACATCGCTGCCTGTGACCCTACCCTCGCAGCTTCCCTGCATCGGCGGCGTTCTCGGAGCCGTTCATCGCGGCCCTACGACCTGGCTGTGACTGGCTGCGGCGCCTCCGGGAGTTGGGCCTAGACGTCTGCTCGCTCCCCGGGACCCGGCCTGCGCTACCCGTGCTTCTCCGCACGCCCACCGGACCTTCCGCCACTGGCCCTGCGGCCACGACAGTCCGCCGGTGAGTCTCGCTGCTGGGGGCGCTCCGGGCGGGCCTGGGATCGCGCTCGCCGTACCGCCCGGCCCAGCCCGACCCTGAGGAGGCGCCCTGAACGTCTCTGGTATCCGCGCTGGTGGGCCGGGCGAAGAGGGCGGCGCGCTCCCGCGTCCTCCTGCCGCGGTTTGCTGCCCCTCGCTACTCCCGGCTGGGCTCCATCTGCTGCCGCTGCGCTCACGATCGTTCCGGCTGCCTCCCCTACCGCCTTGGTGGTCACCGGCGGCGGACGAAGATCTGGGAGGGGAGCCCGCGATCGGGGTGCTCCTGACTTGGCTGCAGCGGCCTACAATCCGGCCTTCTCATCAGGGGCGACTCCGGGGCATACCGGCGTGTGTCTGCGCCCCCTGCCTGGCCCTCTGAACATCCAGCTCTCTTTGCCAGTTGGGTGCACCGCCGGGTCGACCCTCCACCCAGGTCCTCCCTTTCTACACGGCGCCCAGCACTGCAGGGGCCCCCATTGCATCACGGCCCGGGGACTGTGGCGGTGCATACGCTCTACCGCACCTTCGCGCCAGGCGCGGTCTCCGGAGCGAGCCTTCTTGTGCGGTACCCCGGCTGGCTCCTGGACTGCGCCACCTTGGGAGCGGGGCAGCGGCTCGGTGGAGGGGCCTGCGCTGGCTGCGAGATCGGGGTCCGCTGCCCCCAACGCTGCATTCGCGGCCCGGGCCCTACGTCTGCTGCACACCTGCCTCGTGGAGGGGATCCTCTTTGCCCCCCATTGATCATCTTCCTGCTACCTGTGCCCTTACCGGCTGCACCTTCCTCTTTGGGGCTCCCTGCTCTAGGAGGCCGCCATGGGCAAAGCTGACCCGAAACAGCCCCGACTAACATTTGAGCAGCGGAGGCAAACGCGCCAGGAGGGCGCTACTGCTGACGGGGTGAGTTGCCCGCACCCACGGAAATGGTCGCTGTACGTGAGGATGACTTGAAGGCCATCATGCTGGAGGTGAAGTCGGCGGTGTCTGGGATTGCCACTCAGCTGGAGCAACTGGCTTCTCGCCTGGATGTGGTTAAGTCCAGAGTAGATGCGCACGATGGCCGCCTGCTCCACGTCGAATCGAGGGTGTCTGATGTGGAGGACACCGCCACCCAAGACCGCCAAAAATTGCTCCAAATGGATAAAATCCTCGACCTCATCCGTTCAAAGAATGAAGATTTGGAGGCCCGCTCCCGCAGGAGTAACCTCCGCATCACTGGTGTGCCGGAGTCCTCCAATATTTCCAGGATGGAGGATTATGTGGAGCAGCTGTTGCGAGAACTATTTGGTGAAGTGCTATCCCAGGTCTTTGTCGTGGAGAGAGCGCACCGCTCCCTCGGCCCTCGGCCTGCCCCTGGTCTGCCTGCTCGACCGATCCTTGCGAAGATCCTAAATTTCCGGGACCGGGACGCGGTCCTCCGGGCTGCCAGGGAAAGAGGTGTGATCCGCCACCAAGGTAACACTTTGTCTTTTTATCCCGACTACACTCTGGCTGTGCAGGCTGCCCGCCGCGAGTTTCTGCCTGCAAAACGCATCTTGCAAAAGCACGACGTGTCCTACTCGCTAGCCTACCCGGCCAAATTGCGGGTCAGACAGGGCTCCAAAACCCTGGTATTCCCGGACTCAAAGGGAGCCCTCGCCTTTGCCAAACAGCTGGACCGCTCTCACCACTCCACTCCAGCCAGTTCTCAAGACCCTGCTGCAGCCAATTTGAGCGACAATGACTGAACTGTACCTCTTTATTATTTCTGGCCCCCGGCCCTTCTGTACAAGACTGTGTAGCGCAGTTGCAGTCTCATTCCCCGGCTGTCCCTTGGCTGTTTAACTGGCTGCAGCCCATCATGGTTTCTCTCCTTTCTTGGTCCGCGGGGTTTACAGGCCCTAACTTGGTTGCATTATATTACCTGACTGTGTTGTCTGCTGTTCACTCTGGCTTGGCCACCCTGCCTTTCCTGGCAGGGAGGTACGCTAGGCGTCGCCATGCCCCCACGGGATGATTCCCACTTCTATTGCTGATTCTCCCCCTCCCGGTTGGGGTTCCCTGGGGTTGGTGTGGGTGGTTTCTCGACCTGATTGGGGGTTGGTGTGGGTGGTGGGTGGAGGGGTGTTGGGTTGTTGTGTCCGCCTCTTGGGGCTACTTCGTGGTTCATCGCAATTTCTCTGCTCTCACATTGCAAGAGTTATACTTACAATCATGATGCGATGGGGTGGGTTTGTTCGGGGTGGGGGTGGTTGGCTCCTGGGATTGTTTTTTTGTGTTTTTTCAGAAAAGTTAATGTATTTATGCTATCAATTTATGTATTCCTTCAGTACGCATTACACCACTGCTGCGCTCGATCACTACATCACGTTTGAGCTAGAGACTGCGCCCTCCCTTCGACTGGTGCCTTGCGGGGTCATTGCCTGCCTCATTGTTTTTGTACCCTTGCTGCTCCCTCTGGGGTCACACCTTTCTCCCAGGCGGGCTCTCGCTGGCTCCATTTCAGACTTCAAGCGGCTGACTCGCCCTTGTTCTATCCAAGTATGACCTCCCCGCTACACATGCTAGCTTTTGATTGCGGCTGCTACTCGCGGCCCTGCGCTCCCTCCCATCGCGTCCTCACACAGTATGACTGACACCATATGCTGGTCCTGGAATATTCGTGGCCTCAATGACCACCGCAAGGCCCGGCTCATCCACTCACACCTACTCCGTCATAAAGTTGACATTTGTCTCTTACAGGAGACTCACTTGTTGCCTGCGACCGCCGCTAGGCTTCAGTCGCGCCACTGGGGCGAATCACACTCCTCTTTCTATTCCTCCTACTCTCGTGGTGTGTCTATTTTGATACGCAGGGGACTCCCATGGCACACTGATCGGGTACTCACTGACCCTGAGGGACGGTATGTTATTCTCCATGGCTCCTTACTTTCCCAACCAATGACGATTGCTGCTATATACGGCCCCAACTCGGACGACCCTGCCTTTTTCACTAATGTTTGGCACTCAATATCCACACTGGGCCCTGCGGCACTCCTTTGGGGGGACTTCAACGTTACCCTTTCTGCGGTCCTTGACCGCTCGGGCCTCCACTCGTCACACCCGCAATCCGCGGCTTTCTTACAGTCCTTGCTGGCCGATAATTCACTGTATGATGCGTGGCGACACGTGTGGCCTGAGGCCCGCGAGGGAACTTGTGTCACCGGTACCCGCGGCTGCTGGTCTCGTATTGATCTTTGGATCACCTCTCCTGACGTCCTCACTTGGCTTACATCCGTCACTAATATGGCACGTACTTTCTCTGACCACGCGCCGGTCCAGCTCTGTCTACGCCCTCCCGACTCCCCGCGGAGGGCCTTCGCCTGGCGGCTCCCCTCGTACGCTCTTCGCGACTTGGTCTTCTGTGCCGAGATCCAAACGGCGATCTCCAACTATTTTGACTTGAATGTCGGCTCCGTGGACTCGCCGTCTACCCTGTGGGAGGGTTTTAAGGCTTTGATTCGCGGTGAGTGCATTTCAAAACAATCCGGAGTTCTCCGCTCCATCCGCACCACATTAGGAACATTAGAATTGGAGATTAAGGCCCTGGACTCTGCTCAGGCAACTCGCCCCAGCTCCGAGATACTCGCTCGCCTGCGTGGAAAGCACTCAGAATTTGCCAGGGAGGCCGAGAGGGAACTCTCCTTTCTAGGTAGAGAGGCCCGGGCGCGCCGTTTCGGCGAGGGCGATCGGCCTGGCAAGACCCTAGCCGGCCTCCTTCGTCCCCCCCGCGCTGCCTCGTATGTTGCGGCACTTCAGGATGGCGGCCCTGCTAGAACCACCTCCCCGGAGGAAATTAAGTCACGGTTCTCGGATTATTACACGCACCTTTACGCCGCGGGCCCCACACCTTCGCGAGCGGACTTCGACCAATTTTTTGACACCATCTCACTCGCCTGGCTCGAGGACCATCACCGCGAATTCCTAGACGAGCCTTTTTCTAAGGAAGAAATACTCGCTGCCATCACTGGTTTGCCCGGTGATAAGGCCCCTGGCTCGGACGGCCTCCCGGCTTCTTTTTATAAGACGTTCGCCCCGCTCCTGGTGCCGCACCTGGCCGCTATGTACAATGACTCCTTCGACAGTGGCCTCTTCCCGCCATCGCTCCGTGAGGCGATCATAACACTTCTTCTGAAACCAGACAAGCCCCCGGATTGCCGCGACTCCTACCGTCCCCTTTCCTTAATTAACACGGATAATAAGATCTTCGCGAAACTGATAGCTTCCCGTCTTCTCCACTTCATGCCCCTTATCGCTCTCCCGGACCAGTCCGGTTTCATTCCGGGCCGCGCAACATCTCACAACCTCCGGGCTATATTCTCCGTTCTGCACCAGATCAATCCTAGCCTCCCCGCAGTGGCTGCTCTTCTCGATGCCACCAAAGCATTCGACACCTTGGAGTGGCCCTTCTTATTCTATCTCTTGCCGCGCCTCGGCTTCAGCAATGTCTTTATTCGCAAAATTCAACTTCTCTACACGCGCCTCTGCCCGCCTTCGGCTCAACGGACAAGTCTCTGACCTTATTCTAATTGAGCGTGGCACTCGACAGGGTGCCCGCTCTCCCCATGCTCTTCGCCATTGCGATGGAGCCTCTTGCCGCCAGACTCCGGCAGCACCATACTCAGAGGGGCATTGGCTTCTCGGCCCGCGCCCTCCTGGTCTCCCTGTACGCGGATGATATTACACTGTACGTCCGCCACCCCCAAGACAACCTCAGCCCCTTGTGCGTGAGATACTACGGTTTGGAGGATTATCCGGAATACAGGTGAACTGGAGTAAGTCAGTGCTGTTCCCTCTCACTGATGCCACCACACAATTCACCCCGGACTTTCCTTTCAAATGGGCCTCTGGCCCCACCCGCTACTTGGGTGTCTGGTTGAGTCGGGATCTGGACGACCTCTGGAAGGCAAACTTTGGACGGGCCGTGGATTGGCTCGAGTCCAGGATACCACATTGGAACCGGCTCCCCTTGTCGCTGGCTGGGCGTATTGCCATTGCCAAGATGGTAGTCCTCCGAAATTTCTCTACCTTTTTTAAATATTCCCATACCTCTGACGGCCCATTTTTTCCATAAGCTTCGCTCCCTGATCATTTCTCTGGTTTGGGCTGGCAGGCAGCCCAGGATTGCCTATGATGTCCTTACTCTCCCCATGTCGGCTGGAGGTATGGGCGCCCCGACTTCAAACTGTATGCCTTGAGTGCCCAGGCCAGTTTCCTTCACTTCTGGATTCATCCCTCCCTTTCAGCCGCACGCGGCGGTCGAAGCTGATATCGCTGCCCCTTGGCCGCTGGCTACCGCCTTGTTTGCTCCGGGCGGCCGCGCGCGGGCTGAGGTGGACACGGTCGGGACTTTACGCTGGGCCTGGTCGGGATTGCGTCGCCTCTCCAATGCCCCGTTGCTCTCAGCAAATGCTATGCCAATTGTGCGCCACCATGCCTTCCCACCTTTCCATCCAACCGGCATGGCTAAGCATGCCGCCCGCCTGGGGCTGGAGACACTGGCGGATCTCTACCCCGTAAACACCTTCTACTCTCTTCCTGTTGCCTCTGGCCCTATGGACACTTTGCTCTTTTATCAGCTGCGGGTTATCTGTAAGGACTTACACCCCACGTTTCCACAACCTCCACCTTCGATGCGCGCGCTTGATTTTATATATTCTTCCACCTCCCCCGGAAGCTGGTGTCCAAATTATACGCCCTTACGTTATCAACCTCCGTCGTTTCCACTGATCGCGCACGCGTGGCGTGGGGCGAGGACCTTGGTATGGACATTTCCCAAGCCGACTGGCTCTATTGCTGTAGCCAGACGAAGAAACTCTCTCCCAATTACCGTCTCCGCCTCATACACTTCAAATACCTACACAGGCTTTACCGAACCCCCGTTCTGCTACATAAAATGGGACTAGTTCCCACCGATAGGTGCTCGCGTTGCTCTGCCCCTGCTGCGGATTTCGCTCATCTGGCCTGGTCGTGCCCAAGGGTGTCGGAGTTTTGGCGGGAGGTCTGCGCCGCCCTCACCGAGATCGTTTCCGCACCGGTCCAGCCCGACCCACCGCTGTGCCTGCTCGCCGATTGGTCGCAATGCTGCTTGTCCTCGCGCGGCGCAGGGTGTCCATGTGTTGGGGGCGCAGGCCGGCGCCTCAGTTCGCTCACTGGCTGGAAGACGCATCGAGATGCCAAACTCTTCTGTCTGAATTCTGGGACCTTGTGCCTGCCAGATCTCGCCCGATTGACATATGGGGCCCCCTGGTGACATACCTCCACACCCGATCACATTCTGGCCGGTCTGCCTCTCCCGCGCTCCCCGCCGGCCCTCCGCCCGCGGCGGCCGCCGGTGTTGGTTGCCGGCCCTCTCCGGCCCACTCCCTCTCCCGCCCTCCTGACCGGACCTAATGCCCCCCTCTGCAGTGCTGCCCCCACACATTTCGGATATTTGGTGCTCAAGGGTGCTTTGTCATGCTACATATTACACTGTTTATTTTTTGTCTGTAATATTCCCCCTATTCTTGAGGTGCTTCGTAGATGGTCTTATGAGCTCAGTGTTCTGACTTGATGCAACATGTATGTTTGTAATGCTGACTATGTTCAATAAAGGTTTTGGAAAATTAAAAAAAAAAAAAAAATACGCCAGAAGGCAAACCCCTTGCGCCCGCAGGAACTCCACAATGGGCCGAAGCACCATGGAGCGGAGGACAGACCGAAAGGAAGGGTGGTGAAATGAAACACTTGTTGATACCGGAAAAACTGCAGAAACCTCCTGTGGGGAGGAAATATTGGAATGGCAAGATGTAGGAAGCGTGGAGTGGAGAGGTGTGGCGCAGCGGCCAGGGCAGCTGACTTCGGAGCACAGAGTTCACGGTTCGATCCCCTGCTCCGGCGGCAGCTCAGCTCAGCACCATGTGACTCTGGGCAATAGCTCACTTAATTTCCACTACGGGCCCCAGCGCCTTGAGACCCGTAAGGGTGAGTAGCTGCGCTATATAAAAACGGACTTACATTTTTTTTTTTTTTTTTTTAGGAAGCTGGCTTTGTATATACTATACCAAAGTGCGGTATAGTGTGCACAGAGTCCAGTGGAACCCCAAAGGTAGGCAGAGGTAAAAGTAGATAGCACCTTACTCTCTATTTGTGGTAGTGTGGGCGAGCAGTAAGGCTTTATCAGAGGGTAGTGTTAAGCATTTGTTGTACACACTCAGGCAGCAAATGATGCCACACACTCAAAGACTGAACTCAGACCAATTTTGTTTGTATAAAAATATTCTTTTAGTTATTTTATTTCCTAGAACCAAGCAAGCCTGGCACAGGTAAGTGATTTATACTTTGCAGCAATAATACAGTTTGAATTGTAGAAATATACAGTTTGAATGAAAAATTTCCTAGTAATCATGACGGAAAGTTTCAATTCTATTAAGGACGCGGAGGCGAGGATTATGCTGTAACTTCCTTTATTCCTTACAGCCAGCAGTGTTCAACTTTAACATTTAAACAAAAAACTAGCACTCCCATGGTGCTTTAGGCAGTCCATAAACAGCCACCAATCAGCGTCCTCCGTCATCCCCGAGGGCGTGTGCTTCCTGTGGCAACTCCTCTTTCGAGACTCCGGCCAGAACAACCTCGCATCAGATCATTCGTTTTTGGCACCCTCGGAACCTGAAACAGATCAACCAGAAGGACCATGACTCTATTCTCCGTGACTCTGACAGTCAATCCAACAAGGCATAAACAAAAGGCATAAGCACCTGATGACCAAAAAGAGAACACACATTTTCGTAAGATATACAAATGAGGCAAGGCAGACATACTTATACCATACGAGGAATCACCATCCAAACGGTAAGTAATATGTAGCCACGAAGGGTGGGAGCAAGGAGATCGTTAGAGCCCTGGGAGGGGATAATCCTCCGCGTCCTTAATAGAATTGAAACTTTCCGTCATGATATACTAGGAAATTTTTCATTCTATGTCAGGACCGGAGGCGAGGATTATGCTTGTTCAAAGCTTATCCACCACTAGCGAGGCCATATCTATGACTGGTTTGAAATAGAACCTCTTGAACATCGAATCCGATGACCAGTCAGCTGCGTTCAAAATGTCTTCCAGCCTGGCTCCCAGGGAGAAAGCTTTTGACACCATGGCTCCTCGCACTGAATGGGCGCCAAATTGCGAGACGTTTATGCCCGCTTCTTGCATCACCCATCGGATCCATCGTGCTATAGTCGGTGGTGTAACCGCTTTGAAGGGCTTTCGTAAAGAAATCAACAGTTGCCGTTCTCCCGGAGGGCGCGTCTCCTCCGTCATGCTTTCGTATTCCTTAAGGCATCTGACCACACACAGCTTGGGAGAACTATCAAAGGCTGGATACGATATCAATCTAGAGTCCGACTTAGTTCTGCGGACGATGTGGAAGGTAACTCCCTGCGGGGTGTAGACTCGGCCTGAGATGTCCAGAGCTCGAACATCGGACACACTGCGACAGGAAATGAGGCACAAGAGCATCGCCAGCTTCACCGAAAGTTCTTTTCGGGACAAATATCTATTGGCTTGCCAGGATTTGAACAAGTGGAGAACCTTGTTAACATCCCAAAGAGATGAATATCTAGGTTCCGGGGGAAGCGTTAAGCGTATACCCCTCAGCAGTTTGCAAACCATAGGGGGTTCCCCGACTGGGCGGCCTTGGAGCGGCATATGGCCCGCTGAAATCGCTGAACGATAGGAATTAATCGTCCGATAAGCTAAACCCTGAGAAGCTAGGGATGCCAAGAAGTTTAGGATAGCTACCACCTCGCACTCCATGGGATCGTGATTGTTCCGAACACACCAACCGACCCATCGAGCTCAGACTGATCTGTATCTCTTGTTGGTGCTGTCCGCCCACGCTGCTCCCAGCAATCGCTGAGCTTCTTGCGATAGTCCGCCGACTCTCCAGCGATGCCTGAAATCCGCCAGGCCACTAGAGCCATTCTCCTCTGCTGGAGGAGGGGGTGAGGGAGACCTTGAGGATCCCTCAGAAGAAAAGGATCGCGGGGTAGAAGGATTGGAGAATCCCAAGAAAGTTCCAGAAGAACTGGAAACCACATTTGCGACCTCCAGTAAGGAGTGATCAGAACCACCTTCGCTTGCTGCCTGCGAATATGAGTTGTGAGCCTCATGATCATCGCGAAGGGGGGAAAAGCATAACCGGTGTCCCCGGACCAGTCTTGGAGGAAAGCGTCTGTTGCGGTCGCCAGAGGGTCCGGCTTCCAACTGTATAAATTTGGGAGCTGGTGATCCAACCTGGACGCAAAGAGGTCCACCGAGAACGGGCCCCACGTGTCGTTTAACCGCTGGAAGATCCGCGGTTGAAGCTGCCACAAGCTCATGTCCAACCAACTTCTGGAACACCTGTCCGCCACTACGTTGGACACTCCCGGGAGGTATTCCGCCGTCACCGAGATGTTGTGGGAGAGACAAAAGGTCCACAGATCCTTGGCCAAATCCGCCAACGCCTTGGACTTCGTACCCCCAAGATGGTTGATATAACGCACCGCCGAGACGTTGTCCATTTTCAATAGGACGTTGCAGGATATCCTGTCCTTGGTCCAGCACCGTATCGCGAAGGAGCCCGCCATCAATTCCAGACAATTGATGTGCAGCTGACCTTCTGCGGCAGACCACTTCCCGCCGGTAAAGGAGTCCCCGCAACGAGCTACCCAGCCCGATTTGCTGGCGTCGGACTCTATCACTAGATCCGAGTCGCAGCCAAAAATGGCTCTGCCATTCCAGGCTTCCATATGGTCGTGCCACCATCTCATCTCCATGCGAACCTCCTCCATGAGGGGAACTTGGTCTGCATATTGCAGGCCCTTGCGGAGACAGGAGGCCTTGAGACGTTGTAGCGCCCTGTAGTGGAGCGGGCCCGGGAAGATAGCCTGGATCGACGAGGACAAGAGACCCACCAGGCGTGCTATCTGTCTCAGCGAGGTGGAAGAGCGAGCTAGAGTGCGTCTGAGCTCTCTGCGAATTTTGACAATTTTCCTCGAGGGAAGGCTCAGGGTGCGGGCCACCGAATTGATGGTAAACCCCAGGAAGGTCACCTGTCTGGACGGGGTCAGAAGAGATTTCTTGTCGTTGATGACAAACCCCAGGTTCTGTAGTAGATCCGTCGTTTCCTTGAGCCGGGCGACTAGACGTAAGGGGCACTGCTCCAGAAGCAGGATATCGTCTAGATAGACGATGAGACGCAGCCCCTTCGCTCGAAGTGTTTCCACAACTGGTTTGAGAACCTTCGTGAAGCACCACGGGGCTGATGAAAGGCTGAACGAAGGGTTGCGAACTTGTAGACCACGCCCTTCCAGAGAAACTGAAGGAATCGTCTGTGTGGAGGGTAAACTGGTACTGTTAAGTACGCGTCTTTTAAATCCAGGCGCGCCATCCAATCGTTGGGTTGCAGGAGGTTGCGCAGAAGATGGATGCCCTCCATCTTGAAATGGCGGTAGACCAGCCACTGATTGAACTCTTTGAGATTTATGACGGGACGCTGACCGCCGTCCGTCTTGTCCACGATGAAGATGTTGCTGAGAAAACCCCTCGGATGCAGGCAGGAGGGTACTATGGCTCCTTTCCGCAGAAGATCGGTCACCTCTTCGTCGATAAGTGCGGCCTTGTCTTGTGCGAAAAACAGCGGTTTGGGGCGAGTGTCTTGTACGGGAGTACCGTAGAACTCTATTTGGAAACCCTTTACTGTTTGTAACACCCAGGCGTCTGAGGTAATGGTTCTCCAAGTGTGCTCGAAAAGTGCCAACCTGCCCCCCACTTTGAGGTGTTGGAAAGGTAAAAGGCTCACCTGTTGTGGCCAGAGGTTGGCCTCGTCCTCTGCCTCCCCGGCCTCTGTATCCACGGCGGGACTAAAAGAGCTCCTGTCTGCCGGGGTCCGTGGTCTTCTTGCCGCCTCGTTGAGGGCATTGGGTGTAGAACTTGCCGGCCGAGCGCCCTCTGCAACGACCGGCGCTGACAAAAACACAAGGGTGGAAGACTTTTTTGATGGAAGTCTGTGCCTTGTCGAGCGAGGTATAGGTCGAGACAAACTTCGTCAGTTCCTTTATAAAGGGATCCCCGAAAAGGCCACCCTGAGCAACAGTGTCCGCCTCCGAAGAGGCCAATTCCCCAAGCTTGGCGTCGACTTTTAAAAGGAAAGATCGTCGCCTTTCCGTAGAAAGAGCGCAATTAGCGTTCCCCAAAAAGACTATGGCCCTCTGGGCCCAGTTGGAAATACAGTCAGGTGATAAAGAGGAACCTGTCGCTTTAGCCTCTTCAGCTAGTTCCAGGATTTTGGTAAGCGGTCCAGTCAGGTCCAGGAGTTTATCCTGGCAGTTCTTCCAGGACCTGTCAATACCCTTCTTAGGGTTCCGAACATACTTTTGAAGGAAGGTCGCCGTCTTAGGGTCGACCTCCGGCGTCGTCGCGACTTTGCCCGGAAGGGCTGGACGAGGGCACTCTGCCCTAAGGCAGGCCCTAACCTCCTTTTCAAAGGGTTTACGTAGGCGTCCAGCGACTAAAGCCGAAACCTTAGGGGAAGGCGTCCAGGCTGAGGAACGTGGATGGACTAGGTCCTCAGGGACCAGCATGTCGGAGGGTTCCTCGCTCTGCTTAGAGGAATCAGAAGGGGGCACGCTAGGGCACCAGGGTGTAGACAGTCCTGCTTCGTCCTGGGAGTCCCCCGCAGAGTCGTCATCATCATCCTGGCCAAAGTCTGGGTTTTCCAGAACGTCTGGGGTCCTGTCCTGCTCTGGTGGAGGAGGTCTGGCCAGGAAAGCCCTTTTAAGGCGCTCGAACGCCTCCAAATCGGGTGCCGAGGTGCTTTTGCGCTTCTCCGCGCGTTGGGGTTGCTCTGCCTGTATGGCATAGGCATATTGCATAATGCGGCGCTCGAAGGGACCCATTGCTGCCTCCACTGCTTGATGGATGGACGCGTCAACTGCGTCACAAAACTCGTGATCCAAGGGGATAACTTGTAGGGATTCCTCCTCCGTATAATCCATTTCCATCATTAATAAAGGTCCTCTTGACCAGGATGTGCAGTACTAGGAATGGCAGTCTACACGCGTGAACAGCCAAGCCTGAATATAGTGGCAGAAAAATATATATAGTGGAAAAACACTTTATTTTTTGCCGCTGAGCGGCTGGCAGGCAAGATGACTGCCCGGGGGCGACTCACCCTATGATTCAGTAGGTGTCAGGAGGTCTGGGCCCGCCCCCAACACAGCCAGTAAGCGCTTTGAAAACAGCCAAGGAAAATGCGCCTTACTTGAACTTGCCTCACGGCAGTAGTCTGACCCACGACTGCAGGTGTCAACGCTGTGGCTAATAAATCAAAAAAGATCAACCCGCAAGTGCAGGTGTCAGGGTTCCCAGACCTGACAGGCAGGGGTGCACGTCGGCAGAAAATCGCGGGCTGCGCGTTTGAACTCGCCGCTCCTCACCGCAGGGAGAGGCTTAGACCAACGAGTTCAAAGCGGCGCCCCCTCGCGAGCCGAGGCGCACTGCACCGCTGAGCCTGTGCCTGAGGGGCCGCGAACGGAGCTTCAAACGCTCCCGCGGCCCCGAACAAAGAGAAAAACCTGTGAAGGAAATGTGCCGTAAATAACAGGGCAATTACAGGCAATTTACCATTGTAAGCGTTACGCCGCGCACTGAAGCGGAAACCCAACGCTGAGGAGACACAATCAGGCAAAACCTAGTCGCCTGACAAAAACCATTCGCCTCCGCCGCTGAAGTGCAGGAGGCGAAGGGACACACCAGCCCAATTATCAAACGTGGCGCGCAATAAAACACATGAAATACATCAATATTCACTTAGCAAAAAACGCAGTGAAAGGAAAATGCGACTTAACTGCTGGCAGCAGGAAAGAAAGAGGAGTTGCCACAGGAAGCACACGCCCTCGGGGATGACGGAGGACGCTGATTGGTGGCTGTTTATGGACTGCCTAAAGCACCATGGGAGTGCTAGTTTTTTGTTTAAATGTTAAAGTTGAATACTGCTGGCTGTAAGGAATAAAGGAAGTTACAGCATAATCCTCGCCTCCGGTCCTGACATAGAATTGCAGTTGTATATATACTTTGATTTGATTACAGTAGAACTACTAGTAATGCAATGCTTTGAAATATTGTACATATCCTATGTATAGACTTTTCAATAGAATGTCAAGTAGATTACTTTACAAATTACTTTTCTTACACAGTGTAGTATATCTGGATACTGCACTGGGACATTTCCTGTAAACAGGTAAGTAAAAGCGTTTTTGTTATTTGGTTACAGTTTTAAAGACTTTCATAGATTTTCCAACTCCACACATATAAACTTTTCATAGAAAAACAGTCAATGTTATCCTATGGGGAAAATAGTGTTATCGGTTCAGAGGTAAGTACTTTGTTGTGGGAGTTGGGTTTCTGGGATAAGACTCAGGGGTCCCCCAGGGTCAAGGATGCACTCTTGTTACACCCTCAGTGGCACTAGGGTGGCCGGGTGCAGAGTGCTGAGGCACAATGTTATCCAATCGGGTATAGGGGGCCTCTGGTTGGTGGCTGCTCACGAGCAGGCCACAAGGTTGTGGGAGCAAAGCTCCTGGACTTAAGATCAGGGCAAATGGGGGTTCAAGGGTGGACCAAAGGTACACCCTCAGCGGCACTAGGGCGGCCGGGTGCAGGGTGCTGGTTTGTCGTCGGGTGCCCTGTTACTTTCAATGGGGAGTCTCCGGTTTTCAAACACACTGCAGGCTCGGGGACGAAGGTCTTCTGGGTGCGACCACCACTTGGAGAGGTAAGTTGGGATGCTGGGGGTTGGCTAGACACCGTCGGTTGGGCATCCAAGGCCGTGGGGCATCGAGTGCAGGGGTGTCTTTTAGGGTCGGATCTTCTTACCAGCTCCTGGTCGCGGTTGGGGGGACCTTCCGGTTTGAGGCTGCAGGCGTCAGCTGGAGGCTTGAGGCAGGTCAGGGATCACCGGATCTCGGGTCAGGATCGCCGGGGAGACCTCCTTGTGGTGTTGGGCCACTCGAACTCGGGCCGTAGGCGTCGAGTGGTGCAGACTCGCGGATTTCGCTGGAGCTGGAGTCTGTGGGTGAACAAATCCGGTGTTCACGGGAGACCGAGTCTCTTCTTTGGAAGGCAGGGTAGGTCCTCGGGGTTCTTGAAGTTGCTGGCTGCAGGACACAGCGGAGTTTCGCTTCTGCAGGTTCGAGTTGGGGACAGGCCGGTAGGGCTGGGGCCAAGTCAGTGGGCGTCCTCCTCTTCTTAGCTTCGGCACGGCTGTTTGGTCCTTCTTCTTTTCTTCTTGTGGTTTCTTGTCTGAGGAGGCAAGGTTCAGGGGTGCCCCTAAATACAAGATTTAGGGGCGTTACAGGTAGGTAAAATGGTTGAGACCAATGGGTCCCTTCTCTGGGGTGGGTACACCCCCTATTATGCCACCCTCCAGTAGGAGGGGGGCATATGCCTCACTCTGGTTGGCTGGGTCCCCCCATCTGCAAGATGGCGGGGACTGAGTTGTGCTTCACCTTGCCTCCCCCACCTGAGGGGTGAGGTGGGCACACCTCCCTTCCTCACTTGGTTTTCCCGCTGGTTCTCCCGCCCAAAGTGGGGGTCAGAACCGTTGGGGACCAGTTGCTGGGAGCAGCAAAAGGCCTGGGAAAGCTCACAAAGGCGGCAAGCCTTTGAAGCTTCCCCTTCGTGGACCCTGCCCATCCTGGGGAGGAGGCTTGGCACCTCGTCCCAGGATGTGCATTGTTTCAGGCCCCCGAGAGCAGCAGGCTCTCGACCCAGGGGTCCAGAAACATGTCTGGTGGTGGCAGCTGAAAGCAGCCACTCAGCCTGGACACTTAGTGTTAGGTCGTTTTTCAGGGGGAATCTCTAAGATGTCCTCTGTGTGCATTTTTAATTAAATCCCACACTGGCAACAGTGTGGGTTTAATGTGCTGAGAAGTTTGATACCAAACTTCTCAGTTTTCAGTGCAGCCATTATGGTACTGTGGAGTTCGTAATGACAAACTCCCAGCACCATATACTCTTAATGGCAGCACTGCACTTACAATGTCTAAGAATTGGCTTAGACACTGTAGGGGTACAGGGCTCATGCACCTGTACCCTCACCACTGGTATAGTGCACCCAGCTAGAGGGGTGGCTGATCTATGCCAGGGCAGTGGGTTGTAGGCCTGGCACACAGGGATGTGTGCCATGTCGACTCTTCACTTTGTTCTGCACCAAAACACGCAGCCGGCAAAGGCAGTGTGTGAGTGTAGAGGTACAGGGCCTCTAAGGGTGGCACAATAAGTGCTGCAGCCCTTAGAGGCCTTGCCTGGTCACAGTGCCCTGGGTACCTGTGGTACCATTTACCAGGGACTGAATTGTGGCCAGAGAGTGCCAATTGGGTTTGGTCTTCAATGCAGTTTTATGGAAAGAACATAGGCCCTGGGTACCTGATTGGCAGGAGCCCAGGGCACACTCAGTCAAAGTACATCAGCAGTTCAGCAAAAAGTGGGGGCAACCATGCAGAAAGAGGGCACTTTCTCAAACAAGATACAAGTCTTTCAAATCCAACCGAACCATCCGATTCGCTGGGAGCAAGACATCCCGAAGGAGATGCATCCTCTCCATCTTGAAGTGGCGGTAAACCAGCCACTCGCTGAACTCACAGAGATTTGAAACCAGTCTCTGACCTCCGTCTGCTTTGTCAACCAAGAACATATTGCTTACGAATCCTTGCGGGAGGGGAAAGGAAGGAGATACAGCTCCTTTCTCCAGCAGTGAGGAGACCTCTGCATCAACCAAATCTGCTTTGTCCCTGGAAAACTGAATGGGTCTGGAACAAGCTTCCTGACAGGGCCGACCGCAGAACTCTATGTGGAACCTTTGTATAGTCTGTAAGACCCAAGCATCGCTCATGAGCGTCCTCCAAACCTGTACAAACTGCGCCAACCGGCCCTCCACTCTCACAAGGGAAGAGGAAGAAACACTTAACGGAATTTGAGGCAGCGTCAGCCCCTCTGAAACCTCTGCCTCTTGCTCTTCTGTGACGGGTTGGGTAGAAGTTTCCATAGCGGGTTTGATCCTGGAACCGCCCGCGCCTGGAGCCTTGCCCTCTGGTATTTTGGAAGGAATGGCCGGTCGAGCAGCCCTTACCTCGACCGGCACCACGGAAAATCCAGGACGAAAACACCCTTTTTATGGAAGATTGGGCCTTATCTAAAGAAGTAAAGGTATTTACAAACTTCCCAAGCTCCTTAATAAAGGGCTCCCCAAACAGTCCCCCTTGGGCCTCTGCCCTAGTCTCAGAATCCGCCAGGTCACCTAACTTGGCATTCACCTTGATCAAAAACGAGTGTCTACTCTCGGTGGAGAGCAGCTATCTAGTGTATCAGGGGAAATGAGCGCTCCCGAGGCCTTGGTGTCTTCTGCTATGTCTAGGATCATGGTAATGGGACAGAGGGCGTCCAGAAGCTTATCCTGGCACGCCCTCCAGGACCTATCTATCCCCTTCTTCGGGTCCTTAATCAATTTTGCCAAAAAGGTGGCCATCCTGGGATCCAATTCCGGGGTCTGCGCTACCTTGTCTTCTAAAGAGGGCATGGGGGTATTCTGTCCTGAGGCGACTAAGGGCCTCTTTCCCCATAGGGGTTCTTAACCTGCTTGCTACATAATTGGCCACCTTCGTGGATGGAGTCCACTCAGACCCGGAGCAGGTGCTCCATCCCAGATCTTCTAACATGTCCGACCCACCATCCACCACCAGGGGCTCGGAAGTTGCAGGGGCGGAAGGCCTCCAAAGCCTCGAGGGACCGGGTTCCTCATCTGTACCCCCTTGCGTATCATCCCTGGTCTGGTCGGTGGACACTAAAGGTGAAGGCGCCTTGGGCAGGGGGTCAGAAATAGGGGGAACTGTCAGGGATTGGTGTTGCGCCAAAAACGCCTCAAGCAGACTTCACAGCCTGTACAGACCCGCGTAAGCGAGGGTGTCTCTCTCCAGGGGCAGGCAGAGGCAGGAAAAACCGGCGAGCGATTCTGGAAACCTGACAGGAATTCCCAGAGTCGCGTGTCGGAGCCATAGAGTTCTCGCGCTACAACAGCGCCACCTAGTGGCCGGCGGACCACACCACACTCTGCCACCAGGAAAACAGTAATCTGTCGCGTAGGATTGTGCCACGGTCCCACGACTACAACATACAGGCCAGCCCCTTTCAATGTACACACACACCATAAGTTCCATAAGGTCATGAAAGAGAAAAAAACAGCACTTATCTTTGCTGCGAGCAGAAAGAGGAGTGCTAAGACAGGAACGAGAGACTACATGCAGGATACTGCCACCTGATTGATGGACACAAGTGGACTGGACTGCCTTGTCTGTTTTCTGTTTTTACCAATTTCCCGATGGTTTCTGGGAAATGTGGTTCTGTTATGCATTTAAAATGGCTGCTGTGGAAGATGGCGGAGAGCTAAGACGTGCCTTGTCTCTGCTCCTCCACCCGCCACCTTAATGCACCGGCCTTCGGGTCTCTTCAGCACGGAAGACGGGTGAATTGCCTCTCATCTCACCCAGGCTCCTGTTCTGACTCACCGGAGTGTCCCTCGGATCTCTGGGTTCC
The DNA here is from genome assembly GCA_963921515.1 of Calotriton arnoldi. Lineage (NCBI taxonomy): Eukaryota > Metazoa > Chordata > Amphibia > Caudata > Salamandridae > Calotriton > Calotriton arnoldi. The sequence goes on from CAWUFW010001438.1 coordinate 675,559, forward strand.
CGCCCGTGGGTGTTCGTCTGCGCCGGTCGCGGGGCCGGGAGTGAAGCTGGGTGTCGAGCGGCGTGACCGCAGCGGCGGGGCCGTCGCCCTGCGCTCATAGCAGTGGAGAGTGCCGCCTACCTGCGGCGTCGGTGCCGTCCCGGAGCTCCTCTACCGGCGCTGGATTGGGGGATAGCGGTGACCGGGGGCAGGTCCCCGCGTACCGGAGCAGGCTGCTGGAAGCTCCCTTTTGCGGGACCCGAGGCATGCAACGCCTTAGCACGGGCACATCACAACCGGCGGACAGAATTTCGGGAGGCATATCGGCCTTCCAACACACCGGATCTCTGACTGGGCGGCGGCGGTGAGTACAGCCGGCGGCTCTGCACCCCACCGGGCTCTCCCCTTCCCGAGGCCTACCGGACGTGCCGGATCATCTCTGCTGCTGCGCATTAGACCCCCCTGGATCCGGGGCCCCTGGCTGCGGTCCTGCCAGACGCCCGTGGCACTGGACTCCCCTGCCCTGTCGCACCAGTTGGGTCTGGACCAACGGCCCACTGCCTTTGCCGACCAAGGGGTGTGGTCTGATGCAGATGGTGGCACCCTGGAAGCCATCTTGGGACTCCTGCTGCGGGCTGCGATCCCGCGCTAGGGACTTGTGTTTGGCGCGGTGCAGCACGGGCCTTCGGGGGGCGCTTCGGCCTCTGGCCTTGACCAGATCAGGATTCACTGAGGCCGGCCTGTTGCAGTTGTCGCCCTTTCTTCTGTGCCCACCCTACTGGAATAGAGCCTTGTAGAGGCGCCCAATACCTTCTCCGCCGCACCATGGGCATTCTCAGGGATGGGCCCCTGCCTACACCCCTAGTCGTGGTCCGCGAGTGGGGACCCTGCTTGAGCGGGCTTCGGAAGCTGTGGCGAACCGGGAACCTCGCATTTGGACCCCGGGGCGGACTGATCTTTACAGCGCTAGGCCGGCCGGCGGTGGCAGACACTATCCTCACCTAGACCCCCCCCCCGGGCCCAGACGGCGCTGGCGCTTCATCTTCGGCGAGGGGCCTAACTGATTGTGGCCGGATCCACCACTTCGCGCAGAGGGAGACCCCCTGTTGCCACCTCCTGTTGATGCCCGCAGTCCTACTCCAGGGGGCGGTGTGGCTTCGTTGGGGTGACGGACATCGGACTGTTGTTTCGGCCCTAGCTCACCCTCTGGCTATTGGACTTTGGGCTACAAGCCGTTGAGTATGACTTCTGCCAGAGGTAAGAAAGACAAGTCGTCCACCAGAGAGAACTCGCTCAAGGATTTATTTGCCAAAGCGCAGGGAGGAGGGCGCGGGAACACGGAGCAGCAGAGTTCGGAGACGCAGATGGCTGACCCCGCAGACGCGCCAGTGACACGGGCCTTTCTGGAATCCCTGTTTGCTACCCTGCGTGACGACCTTCAAACTGTGAAGCGCGATCTCACGGCGGAGATCAAGGATATCCGCAAGGATGTAGACGAGATAGGAGAGAGGGTGGCGACCCTGGAAGATAAGAGTGATGCCCGAGACACTGAGATGGCGGCCATGCAACAGGAGGTAATACGGATACACGAACAACAGGTTGATGTGCAGTCTCATCTAGAGGATCTCGAGAATCGCTCCCGCCGCCATAACATTAGGATCAGAGGGGTGGGCACCAACGAAGAAGCTGGTGATATCTTTACGTATGTACGAGAACTTTTCAATCATATACTGGGCAACCCTCCGGACGCTGAATTGAAGCTAGACCGAGCACACAGGGTGGGCCCACCCAGAGCGGCGACTGCACCACCAGCTGACATCCTGGTCTGTGTTCAAGACTTTCACACCAAGGAAGAAATCTTGCGCAAAGCTCGATCGCTACAACAGATTTCGTTCCGCAACCAGACCCCCACCCTTTATCAAGATCTCGCCGCCATCACGCTCCAGAAACGGAAGAACTTTCGGCCCATTACTGAGGCCCTCCGCCAACGCAACATCACCTACTCATGGGGACATCCGTTCCGCCTAGTCGTTCGGCACGATGGCAAGCTATACCAACTTCGTTCCCTGACTGAAGCAAGCAAACTTCTGGGGATCACCCTCCCAGAGGACATGGACGAGGAGGAACGCTCCGACCCCGGGCCTAGCGATGACAGACCGAAATGGCGGCTGCGGGGTCGTCGACGCCACATCCGGCGTCCGGACCCCTCAGTGGTCAAGAAGGAACAACAGGCCGCCTTGGACGCCCTGCCGGACGCCCTAGCGAAGACGTCGACCGAGTGATTGAACCTGGTCATGGCACTGTATCCTTCCTTCATCGCTTTGGGGGTGCGGGGGGGGAGTTGGGGTTGTACTACGCCACGCAAATACCCAATGGACTTTACCTCTGATCATCCTCGGATGACGGACTATGACTGTGCGGTAGACTTACATCGGCGCTTGTTGCGCCTTGTTGTCCTCTTTTGTTTTAGGTATTTTGGGGCTTTCTCTTTTCTTTCTCCTTCTTTCCTTCTATTTCTTTTCTATCTTCTGGGAACACCCGGTCCACGGAATGCCATTAATCTCTACCCCTACACTGGTGAGGCACAGTGCTCTCTAGCGGTTCTATTCAGGTTCGTGCCTGGAGAGGCCCCTGGTCTGAACCCTCCTCGCTGTCCTTTGCTTCAGGGGGCATGGTTCAGAGTACACCACAAGACCTATATTCTCGCTGCTAGCGTTAAGGAGCCCCGGTAGCTCTGTTGCTCCTGCTTGGCGATAACCCCGGTCTCGGTGTCAGATGCCACCACCTTCACTTAAGGTTCTCACTTTCAATGTGAGAGGACTCAACAATCCCATCAAGCGCAGAGCACTTCTCTCATACTTAGAGAGTACGCGGGCAGACATCTGCCTACTCCAGGAGACCCACCTCCTTTCCAAGGACTGCCACCGACTTCGGTCCCGCGCTTTCCCGACCCAATTCTTTTCTTCCACATCTTCTAAAACGGCAGGGGTAGTGTTGGAAAACGAGGCAGTATCTGTGAGGCCTGCACAAATAACATGACTACATTTGTCCTTCACTGGGAACCAAACACCCAATTGTAGCGCCTGACTCTCAGAGGGTAGCGTTGCAGAGCAGTCTGAGGCTTTACTCAAGGGAGGTGGTGTGGGCTAGTAATCGCCATTTGCAGGTGCGCAGAAATAACACTCAATAATTGATTGTCCAGTCTGTACTTTGCTTTATAAAAGTAAGAGTACATTTATTAAACACACACACTACTCAATACTATGCACCAATTTACAAATATACATAAGCTGTTGGAATTACTTTGTGACATTACGTAACATCTCCACCCCTCCCCAAAGGAGGGGTGGGGTCTAGTACCACCACTCCCATGTATGCATATCATCTTGCCCCCTAATGCAGTGTGTTGAGCATAACCTGGAGCGAGGGCCCTGCGCACTGGCACCATCCCAGTGGCGACCCACCCCATTACCTCAACACGCATTAAAAATAGGTTCACCTGCCCTAGTGACACATAACCCTGACTGAGCATCTTATATTGACCATACAGTATGCACCCTACATATTCAGGGCTAACAGTCTGGGTTGTTCCTCACTTAAGCGCAGCAGCAAAAATACATGTTTACGCACACTTTAGACTGACAGTACTCAGCACATTTGTTGGACATTAAAATGCGTTGCAATTACAGCCCCTAAAGGCATCACAGATGAAATCACAGGATTACGCATATCCAGCCAGACACCCTAGCAGGAGTGTCTCGCAACATAACCCACTTTGCTTATGACATCACCTTACACAGGTACTTCAGATTACATATGTGACCTTCAGTCCCTCTAAAAAGGAATAACCGTTAGTAAATGCAGTTGTGGTGCAATTACACCTCTTCACCTCCAGGGATGCCCTTCTCGAGCCATCCCCAACTCAGCCTTTCACTCCATTAAGCACGTTGTAACACACCCTCAGCTGTAGAACAAAAGTTCCAGCCTAGAAGGTGTATAAATGCTGGTTGAGCCCTTGAGGGGTTATCCATTCCAAATCCCTAGGAAACTTAGGGTGGGACTTCACTTCGTGCTGGGGGGAAGACTGCGCTTCTCCAGCAGCTCCCCCAGCACCCTTTTTCACTCTTGAGGGTGACACCCTCTTCTGGGGGCCACCAGGGTCAAAAACGCCAGATTTCCAAATGCCTGGCAAGGCATTATGGGGCGCTTCATGCTCCTCTTCTTGCATATTGGATGAGCGGCTCTCCCGCTGTGCCAGGGAGAGCCGCGATCGAGCTGGCGCTTCGCGCCTAATCCCTTCCTTGGTGGGGGCCCGGTCCCACCCGGACCCCAGGTGAGGGTAACGGATCGGGGAGCCCACCACCGGCCGCTCGGGTTTGCTTTTGCGGGGCCCGGTCCCACCCGGGCCCCGCGAGACCTCCCCGCTCTTCGGCGGGTCCCAGTCCCACCCGGGACCCGCGACTGCCTCTCTGCTGGGGGCAGCCTAGGAGCACACCCTCGGCTGCCCCCGCCGGCTCCCCGCGCGGCCAGCACCCCGTGTGCTGCCGCGGGAGCCGGCTGAGCAGTTCCGGTCTGCCCGCTCCATCGGGCAAACGCGTCTTCTGGCTCCGGTCCTGCTGGACCGCGGGGGAGTGTGGCGGCACTCCCTCGGCCTCCTCCCATCCGTCGGGGCCCGGGGATGGGGTCCCGGGCCCCCTCTCCTCGCGGGGGTGGCATCTTCACGGGGAGCGCGACGGCGCTCCCCGACTCGAGCCTCGGGGCCCGGGATGGGGTCCCGGGCCCCTGGGCACAACCTCGCGGGGGCGCGTCGGCGCTCCCCCGCCTTCTCTTCGGTGGGGGCCAGGGTGGGCTCCTGGCCCCCATACAAGGCACCTTCACGGGGAGCGCGACGGCGCTCCCCGGCTTTACTTCTCCTTAGGGGCAGCCCCGGGACCTGACCCACCCCGGGGGCATCTTCCAGACCGGCGGCGGAGCCCCACGTGCCTCGTCGTCGGTCCCCGCAAAGTTCAAAGGTCGCGTACCTTCTGGGGGGCATATCTCAGCCCCCAAGGGTCCGATCTTCTCCATTTTCGCGTCCTCTCACTCCTGGCGGCGGCCCCCAGCCACTGGGAGCACTCTCCGTCGCCCTCCGGGTCTCCAAGAGGGGGCATTCTGCAGGGAGCGGTTTTCACTGGCTCCCCGCGCCAGACTTTCGCTTGGCTCTCCTCCTGGGCCTCTCTTCTCCCTGCGCAGAGGCCCCTGCTTCTGCGCACCGGTCCTGGGCTCTTCTTCTGGTGCTGTTAGGGGCCGGGGGCAGTCAGGGGTACCTCCTTCCAACTGCCCATTGCCAGGCTCCAGCACCTTCCGCCTCCGCAGACCACACCCCAGAGAGAGCTTCTCTTCCTGTCCAAGCACTTTTTAAAAGTTGAGTAGGGGGCTGGCAGGAAGTCTCTGTTTGTCCTATCAAACAGCGACACATCACTTCCCTGCCCCTGCTCCCTCCTCCTGGTCCAGCCTCTGGGCTTGTTCAAAATGGCGTCGTCCAGGGTCTCTGGCCACATGGTCTCTGAAACAAGTCCCTTTCCCCAGTGCTGCCTTCTATCTTGGTTCAGCTTGGTGCCTGGCACCCAGAGACAGCTGCTGATGGATTAGCCTGTAGCTCCACCCTATCTCCTCTCCTTGGAGGGAAGATCTTCGCTCTGGGAAGAAGGGTCATTAATCTATCCTGCCAGGGCCAGACCCCAGCCAGGGACTCAGAGAAATATGACATTCCTGGATGACCCAAAAGCAGTACAAATATGACTTTGGACTCTGCAGAATACTTCTTTTCACATCCGCTACCGTGGACTTTAGTGCGTGTCTGGAATCTGTAGGCCTTATGGAAGTTAATCTAACACATGGTCTCCACATTCCCATAGGGGAATAATGAAGTGAAAAACACAGTAAAGCACACTGACTTTCCCTGGCATGTTCCTTCCTAGTGTATAAGGCCTATTCCGTGTCACCACCCAATTCTGCATAAGTCCTGCCACACCATTCACTTTGTAGCTGCTCCTGGACTGCGCACGCTAGGAATCTCCCTGCGCAGTCCCCCACGTGTGCACACGCATGTACACAGGTGTTTGCATGTAACTAGCCCAGTGCCCCTTACTCCAGCTGTCTGCGCAGCGGCCTAGTCAAGCTAGGGGGACACCAGTAAAATCCCCATGCAGTCCCTTTCCTCATGAGTTCACTGTGGGTGAGTCCCAACTTATGAGGCTCTCCCACAGTAAAAGCTCAACAATTAGGTGCTCAAAAAGCAAAAAATCCGGGCGGCCCATAGTGTCAGAACCACCTTCTAACAGGTAGCTATTCTAGTTTCCAGGGCCTTCCAAGGAAAGGCGACCCAGAAGGGAGTCGAGATCAAGGGCAGACTTCTCACCTATCACTTTACTATAGGGGGTCACACTGTGGTTGTGGGTTCGGTTTACACCCCTAATGAGGGACAGGAACGCTTTTTGCACGATGCTCTTACGGCTGCCACTGCAACTCAGGAGCGCCACATATTACTAGGGGGGGACCTCAACATAGTATTTGACAATGACCTTGACAGATCAGCACAGCGCACGAGCCAGGTGGGTGCTCTTTCCTCCACAGGGCTCACAAGCCTACACGACCTGGATCTCACAGATCTCTGGAGATACCAACACCCTCATTCACGGGCATTCTCGTACTATTCCAACGCCCATAAAACCTATGCGAGACTCGATTATTTTCTTGGTACTAAAACTCTCCGCGAGGCCACACTCTCAATCGATATACTAACAGCTTCCCTGTCTGATCACAACCCGGTGGAAATAACGCTGGCGCTCCCACAGTTCCGACGACCGGCCAGACACTGGCGCTTTCGTGACGCACTCTTACACAGACCAGCCACGGTCACCCAGATACAACGCGCAATAGAAGATTACCTCTTGCACAATGACACCCCAGACACTGCTCTCTCCACACGTTGGGAGGCCCTTAAAGCGGTCATCAGGGGGGAGGTCATTGCTATCTCTTCCGCGGATAATGCGGATCGCAAGGCAAAACGGGAGGAGCTGACACAGAAGGTGCGGGAACTGGAGCAGATGCACCAGCGAACCGGAGCCCCCCGTATATGGCGACAGCTCTCGGCCGCTCGGAAACAACTGACGGCTTTGGACCAGGACAAGGCAGAATATGCTGCAATCCGGCTACGACACTCCTTCTACACCGGCAATGATAAATGTGGCCGCCTTCTCGCGCACAGGCTCCGTGAGGCCCGCTTACGCGAGGGCATCCAAGAAATCAGAGACGACACGGGTAATGCATGCTCCGATGACGTGCCTATTGTCGATGTCTTTCGCAAGTTTTATGCTCAACTCTACGATGACCAGCCCCTGGACGAGGCGAACATCGATTCTTACCTAACTGAGGCCCACCTCCCCACCTTGACATCAGATCAGGCAGCCCATATCGAAAGAGTGATCAGGCCGGAGGAGGTTATCTCCGCCATTGCCCGCCTGAAACTGGGTAAATCTCCCGGCCCTGATGGCTACACAGCGGCCTTCTATAAACAATTTTGCGCGATACTCGCTCCCTTGCTCACCCGGCTTTTTAATTCCTTCGCGGCGCCCGGGGCCATTCCTCCCTCTATGCTGAAGGCGGCGATAGTCGTCCTCCCCAAACCCGGGAAAGATAGGACAGAATGCGGCTCATATCGGCCTATCTCACTCCTGAACATAGATTTGAAGCTTTACACTAGCATTCTGGAGAGTCGGCTCGCCCCCTACATGCAGGGGCTAGTGGACTCCGACCAAGCCGGGTTTATACCGCAACGGCAGACAAGCGACAACACGAAACGGGTCACTCACCTCATTGAAAAAGCTTCCCGCATACCGGGGAAGTATATGCTTCTCACGATCGATGCAGAGAAGGCCTTCGATCGGGTCCATTGGCCATATCTCGAGCAGGTACTGGCTCGCATAGGCTTTGGGGAGAAAATGCGGACCCATATTTTTAATTGCTACCGGTCTCCCACGGCGACAGTAAGAATTAACGGGCACACCTCCGCCCCCTTCCCAATTCATAGGGGAACGAGACAGGGTTGCCCTCTGTCACCCCTACTTTTCGCTCTTTATATGGAGCCCATGGCGCAGAGGGTCAGAGATCACACTCAGATCACAGGCATACGCTTTGGGGGGGATACCCACACCACCAGCTTGTACGCGGACGACGTGCTGGTTACTCTGGAGAACCCTGAGAGAGCACTGGGCGCTTTCCTGGAGGAGCTGGATACCTTCGCCGGAGCCTCTGGATTCAAGGTCAATCTGACCAAATCTATAGCGTTGAACCTCTCCCTACTACCACAGGAGAGGGCTGACTTGCAGGCCCGCTATCCCCTGCGGTGGTCTGATGACACCGTCCCATATCTGGGTATATATCTGGCCCCAACCCTACAGGACATGAGGCTAACTAATTTCTCGCTTCTCCACACTCACATCCGCTCTGAGCTTCGGAGGTGCAGCCGTCACCAGATCTCCTGGCTGGGGCGCGTCGCTGCGATAAAGATGACAGTGCTTCCTAAAATCCTCTATCTATTTCAAACGCTTCCCCTGCCACCTCCCACTGGCTGGCTCCAGAAGGTACAATCGGACCTCTCCTTTTTCATCAGGCAGGGACGGAAACCGCGACTTAAGCGAGCAGTCAGCTTCCTCCCACCCCACGAAGGGGGACTCGGGATCCCGGACCTCACGCTCTACTACAGGGCTACGCAGCTCAGATACCTAGTCGAATGGAGCCGGGCCTGAGAAAAATTGGCTTTTCCAGGATCGAGCCGTTGCAGGCACCTCTCTCATGAAGGTTCCCTTTCTCTTGAGGGCCCACCGTCCCCCTAATCTTTATGCTTCGCAGGTGACACGCACAATACTAACGGTCTGGGACCAGACGAACATACGCCACGACCTCACGACCTTCCCCTCGCCGCTTACGTCAATCCTGGATAATCCCGATTTCGGCCCTGGGACAGCTTCCCAATCCTTTCACGCATGGCGAGAGGCCGGATGTCGTGCGTTGGGTCTCTTATTTCCCAAGGGAGACTTCATATCTTTCCCGCAGCTCCGGGCCGACTATGGTCTCCCGGAGACGGAACGTATGCGCTACCTCCAGGTCCGACACTGGGCCATGCACCCCGACAACCGTACACAGGCGGGGAGACTCCTTACGCCGTATGAGCGTTGGCTCATAACACGGTCCTCGGACAAGAAATTGATTTCGGATCTCTATAAGATGCTACAATCCAGATACACCCACACTTACCATGCGGGGCGGGCCCGTTGGGAGCGGGATTTAGGGCGCAATCTCACTCCCGAGGAATGGGAAGGGGCATGCTATAGGGCACGCCACACAGCAACACACGTAGGTCTCACCGAAACATTCACAAAATTAGTCTACCACTGGTACTATACCCCAGAGAGACTCCACCAAACCGACGCTACACAGAGTCCTGACTGCTGGAGGGGATGTGGAGAGAAAGGCACACTGGTTCACCTACTTTGGGATTGCGCACACCTCCGGACCTATTGGACACACATACTGGACGAAGTGGACAAACACCTTGATACAGAACTCCCTAGACTCCCCGCATATGTCCTCCTAGGGGTGCCCAACCCCCTCACCTATCCCCTTAAATCCAGACGAGGGAAACAGATAGCTATAGCTCTAGGCACAGCCGTCCAAAATATACTTATTCATTGGCAGACCCCTCACACTCCGGCACACACGGGGTGGTATCAACGACTATGGCATGTCTTGGGAATGGAAAAGATCTCTCTTACCTTGGCCGGTAAAGGCTCCTCCTTTAGCGACTTGTGGCAGCCATTTCTTACGCTGCTCGCACAAGAATTTCGGGAGCTGACATGCCCGAGATATTTACGTCTCCTGCGCTTGACGGCACCAGAATCCGCCTCCTAAAATGCACGAACACCAGGACTGACACATTACCTGGCCTAGCGCGCTCTTCCAATCTGGACCGTGGGGGGTGGCCTATGTCTTTTTTTTTTTCCCCCTTCTTTCCTTTCGCTTCTTCGGGTGGTGGGTGGGGGGCGTGTGCTAATCTGTTTATTTTGAGATATTGATATGTTGCTTTCCACTCCAGCCGGGTCCTGCGTGACCCTCATAATATGCACTTATCTTTTACAGCTCTTAATAAAAAGAATTAAACCATAAAATGGCTGCTGTGAAAATAAAGTGGAGAAAAGTGAAGCATAATCCAAAGCCTCCGGCTGAATTAAGGTTCATTTTACTGGCAGAGTCCTATACAATGAGACTCTCCGGAGAAAGGTACTTGATGAGAAAATCCGGGTCCCGAGGTGCTGGTCTATATTGTCTGGACATCTGCCGGCTAACATGCGGGCAAGAACATGGTTCCGAAGAGGTAGCCTTCAAAGTATCTATAAATGCATCATTAAATGGGACCAAGGGCTCAGATGTTGCCAGCTCAGGCTGCAACATTTCTATCAAAACATTTGTTTTTGTCTCATTGGAGGGTAGCTTTAATTCTAGTACTTCAGCTGCCCTCTGAACCACCACTGCAAATTAGGCACCTTATTCCACTGGTGGCCCATGTGGTGTGTCAAGCTGTGCCTCAGGAGTCATTAAACCCAAATGTATTTTGCACATCAGTGTATAATGCATCATCAGTATAATGAAGGGGAAGAAAGCCAACCCTCTAACCATCATCATCAGTATCCTGAGATGCACCCTGCTCTGGCACAGGATCAGAGCCAGAGAAAAAAAGAAAATGGAGCCTCTTCTGATAGTTGCAACATGATAGAGACACTGTGTTCGAGTCAGGCTGCTTTACAGCTAGTTGTGCTTTTATAATTTTGTAGCGTGACATGGGTTGAGCTCAAACCGATGTTGATCCGGAATCCAACATCGGTGTCTGAGCCAGATATCCACTTGCGCTGGGAACTGGCATGGATCTCAAGTACTGCAGTCTGTATGGTCCCAGTAACAGTAACAGGCCCCAAAGGAACGGATGGAATCGGGGGGGCCCCCCTGGTGGTAACCCAACTGGCAGCCCCCGCAGTTTAGTGGGGTCCGAAGGCGAGCCAAAAAGAGCCAGAGGCACACTGAAAATCTGCAGCATTGCCTCTTTGAATGCCTCAGAGTTGACTATGGCCCAGGGAACTCAGGGTGCATTGCAACCAACTGAGGTATTGGTTGCATGACTGGTGACCTTGAGTGAGTGTGACTTAACATCTTGTTGCCCACATACATCTTTGGGGTCAGAGTGGTGGGATGGGCTCGAGTACCACTTAGCTTTCTTATTCCTGCTCTTGGACTTCGACTTACCTTAAGATTTCGAGAGGGAAGTGAAGTGGTCAGGGGAATGGCCCATGATCAGGACAGGCACCTGACTTGGCGTGGTAGTGAGATCTGCGTGAAGATTGCAACTTCTTCTTGTGTTAGGTGATGTACAAGTTTGCCTCCCAGTCTCAAACCGCCTTCTGGTGCATCAGTGCACATTTATCACACTGTGTCGTATCTGGCGCCCAGACACCAATGGCACAGCTAATTCAGGTCCGTGAACCACATTTGCTTCCTGCAGTCATAGCACGGTTGGAATCCTGTGATTTTATGTGGAGACATTGTACCCTAGCACACTGTAGAAATGTTTATGAGTTATCAGAAGACTGACAAAGTTGGAAGCAGAGGCACAGATCCGCGTTGGAAGGTGCGAAAGAAAGGAACTGACATCAGTGCTTCGGGGTGGAGCTTATATGCTGCTCACTCCATCACTTGTTGCGCAGTATGGAGTCAATGCCGAGCTGCATGGTGCCACCAGGCAGCATAGAGGAGCACTGCTACAAAATTCCCCGAATCTAGTCTAGCGCCTTCAGGTCAAAGATTAACAGCGAAGGAGCATGTGCAGATCCAGAGAACTGGACAGCTGAAATTCCAGTAAGGGTGGGGCATTTTCAATATTTGGGTCTCCACATGTCACACTCCCCATGGGAGGGTTTGGAGTTAAAAATTCACCCCTTGATCGCCTAATCCAGTGCAGGCATGGGCTGCTGGTCCACCGTTTCACTGCCATTATTACAAAAAGAGGACTCTACCTAAACTGTTATCAGTAGTGTTAAATTATCCTAGCAGTCTTCCCCCGGTCTTCTTCAAGAAGCTCAAATTCAAGATCAGGAATTTCATGTGGGCTGGGAAATAACCCGATCTCACTCTCTAAAAAATGTACCCTATCTGTATGACTGGAGGATCAGACCCCTGACATTCAGTTATATTACTGGGCTGCTCAAATGTTAGCATCAGTGATTAGGTGCACGGTGATTAAGATGATCCTGCGTGCAGATTGGAGTTGGATCTTCTCCGTGGGGGTGGTTTCTGGCTACCATTATGGAGCGAGACATCCAAATACAATATTTAACAATGATTGCCCTAGAAGTCTGGAGGGACATTCTAGGGCACATAGGGTTACTACCTAAACTGACTCAATTTACGCCTTGGTGGTTCGGTACCTGACTCCCAGAATAGGGAAGCTGAAGGGACTCAACAAGTGGGATTATACTAGGATTGGTACTCTAGCTGATGCGTGGCATGCATCCTACATGAAATCCTTCAAGGACCTCGAGGAAGAAGTTGATCTGAATAATTTGCAGTTCTTGTGATTTCTCCAACTGCGACACGCACTTGAATACTACTGAGAAGAGTTGGTTGAACTGCCGGAGTTTAACCCCCTGGACAGCAAATTGATAATAGAAGCACTGGGTCGGGGAGTCATATCAAAACTCTTCCGATCATTGGTTATCAATGGCCATGACCCTAGTAGGTCCCTTTGTGCCAACCATACGCCCGGACTTTAGCCAGACCAAACTTGAGATGCTCCAATTGTTCCAGAAGATGCAGCTACAGGTATTCTTTTCAGACCAAATACACCAACTTGAAACAAACTATTTCGGTCTAAAAGAACCTTCAACCTTCTACCCTCCAAACACAAACACACCTATGGAACTCCAAACATTGGAGAAAAAATGTCATGAGAGACATCAAAAACCTAGAAAGAAAAAAGACATATGTAAAATGGAATCTGACAAAGAATGAGAAAGAAGCCCTGGAAAGAATTAAGAACAACCAAGATATAATCATCAAGCCAGCCGACAAAGGGGAAGGCATAGTCATTATGGAGAGGAATGGCTATGAGTTAGAGGTGCGTCGTCAGCTTGACAATCAAGACCATTACAAGAAGATCCATGATAACTTGAGTACCATGGTGACAAACAGAATAATCGAGCTAATACAAAAAGGAGAAGACAACGGTTGGCTGTCGAAAAAGGAAGCCACGTACTTACTAAACAAGAATCCCAGAACACCCTTGATATACATTCTTCCCACAATTCACAAGGATCCGGTCAATCCTCCAGGAAGACACACAGGATGATGGACGGAATGTTGCACAATGGCAAAACATTCACCCCCAGTCACAGATCTGGGTTTAATCCATCGTTATTTTGCTCACCATGCCACCCCAGTTCAGACATGGCCATATGCAAATCAGTCTTGACCCTGTGCCTCATGGGAACAGTCCAGCCCGAACTGCCAAGCCATGTCTTCCCTGGACCGGAATCAAGCATCCTAGGACCGGTTTCTGGCTATCAGCCGTCATCAGCCAGGATAGCCTGACTCCAGTGGCGTAGTGAGCACGGGACCCACGTCTGGGCATACCCTTCCCACATAGGGCGAACAGCAAAACACACAGGATGATGGACGGAATGTTGCCCAATGGCAAAACAAATCAAGACTGATTTGCATATGGCTATGTCTGAACTGGGGTGGCGTGGTGAAGCAAAATAACGATGGATTAAACCCAGATCTGTGACTGGGGGTGAATGTTTGCCAATGTGCAACATTCCGTCCATCATCTTGTGTGTTTTGCAATCCTCCAGGAAGACCAATAATTTCAGGAGTGAATTCAATTCTGGAAAGACCAGCAAAATATGTGGACACATTCTTAAAACCCCTTGTCCCTGCTATTTCAAGCGACCTGAAAGATACCATGCAAACGATCAACATACTCGGAGGCATGCCATTTGACCCAACCTTGGATACCCTGGTAACGCTGGATATTGTCAGCTTATATACAAATATTCCCCAAGACAGTGGTCTAGAAGCACTTGAGCCTTTCCTTGAGAAAAGAGACTGCCCACACGAAGTTCCCACAGAATTTCTACTCAAACTAGCAGAGGTCTGTTTGAAATACAATTTTTTCAAATTCAATGATCAGTGTTACCTACAAATAAAAGGGACAGCGATGGGTTGTCCCTTCGCTCCAGAAATGGCAGTCATGTTCATGGCATTACCCGATGAAAAATGGATTTATAACAACAATCCATATGAAGACCATATTGTAATATGGAAACGTTATATATATATGACGTGTTCATGATTTGGAGAGGTCCCACAAAAAAACTCCTAGAACTCCATAGATGGCTGAATGATGGAATTTATGGAAAATTGAATGTCACGATTTCTAACAAAAAGAAATTCATTTCTAAGACCTTGTGGTTGAACATGAAGATAAGTGCATTTATACCACCCTCTACACTAAAAAATACAGACAGGAACACCTTTTTGCATTTCTCAAGTTTCCACCAAAGGAATCTACGTGAAAATTTGCCATATAGTCAATACCTGAGGATCAGGCGGAATTGCATTAAATGAGAAGATTACTTCAGCAATGCAAATAATTTGATGGTTAAATTACAACAGAGAAACTATCCAAGGAAATTATTAAAGAGAGCGCTCAAAAGAGCATGGTACACGCCAAGAGAAACACTGTTGGTACCAAAGGAACGGAAAGAGAACAAACCTCTGGTATGTGTTAACAACGTTCTCAAGCGCAACGAACGACATAAAGAAAGTCATTTGTAAGAATTGGAACACGGTGAAAGGTCTTGAAAAACTGAGGCCCCTTTATTCGCCCTAAAACAGAATAAATATCTAAGAGACAATTTGGTAAGAGCAAATACCAACCAAAAGAAGGAAAGTGCATCATTATGCACAATGCTTGCTTTGCCCCCAGTCAGAGAACACCACAGATGTGGTAACTGCTCTTAGTGCGCAAGCACGATAGAAGGTGATGAATTTACCTACCGTGGTATAACAATCAAACACAATGAATTTACCAACTGCAATACAGAGAACATGATATATTGTGCCACATGCCCTTGCAATCTGGCATACGTTGGAAATACAACACAGGCCGTTAAGAAAAGGATCACACAACACAGGTCACGCATCAGGTGCAGAGTCCAGAATGCCCCGATGGTACATCACTATATGGAATATAGTCATGGACCATTAGAACTGAAATGGACAGTACTGAAACATGTGAAGGGAAAACAGATAGACGCAATTCTCTCTAAACTGGAAGCCAAAATGATCCTGCTCCTGGGAACAACCAACAATGGCCTCAATGAAATCAGTGAGATAGTTCATTGCTTCTAGACAGATTAGGCAGATAAGAACACACATAAGATACTTAGAGTATATGGCATGCAAGCTTAAGATAAAGCACTCGCACTTCAGATACACAATAAAATAGTAACCACATCATTTCACTTAAGAAGTAAACCTACTCACCGAAAAAGAGTAAAATGATAAGGCAAACCAACACATGGTAACTAAACACGAACATTCTGCGTCAATACATGCTGCACACTATGCGCAAGATTAGGAATACAACCACAGAAGTAACACCATACACAAATGATCAACTAAGTATGATGTATGTCTAAATGCATTATATGCATGCTTGTACCAGTTACCAATATTTGAGTAGTGTTCCTTACTCAAATGCATGAGGACCACCCAGGCAAATTGCACATAAGCAGGAAGCACAGATGATATGTATGCACCATGTGCAAGATCAATTACACAATTATATCTAAAGTATTGACTTTGGTTCAAATGCCCAATGACCATCCAGACAGATTGTACAAAAGCTGGGAGTATACATGATGTACACCATGTCCAAGATGAGTAACACAATCCCACAAGTAACACCATATACAAATTAACAATGCAGCATGATGTATGTAAAATGTGTCAACCGCATGTAAGTGCCAGTTACCAAAAATCCATTGCACTGTCTCGTGTTCAAATGCACAATGATCATCCAGGCATATTGTTCTTAAGCGAGGCGTATATAAAGCAACAAGAAGTCGGGTGACAATAAAACACACTCACCAGGCCTAACCCTGACACATAGGAGCTCTACCCATGCTATAAAAACAGTAATCGGAATCACCCCCCATGCCGCGATACATTCAGAAAAATGCTTTATTCCCATTATCACTGCACCTGGTATGAAATGCTTTCATGTCTCAATAAAGATATCAACCTTCAAAAATCGGAGACAGGAATTCCACCCCAGGAAGTCAGACTATGATTGCCCTGCCCCCAGACTTCCGCTTGTCATGCAGAATCCATTTATAGACGAGGGAGACGCCAGCGGATCCAACCCAAAAGGACCTGGGGCCATAGAACTATCCCTGCGGAAATCAATTCACCGAAGAGATGGCCGGAGGCTCAACTAAAGGTAAAGAGCCGACGCACGTAGGCAGCTGCCCACCAATGTCTCACACATGCGGTAAAATGATAACTATACACCAAACTAAGATCGCTTACGGTTAGCACTGCATGCCGCTTTCATTCCCACAAACCGGGGTTAATAGAGAAGCATGGACCATTCTCGCCGCATCCTGCCGCCGATGTGTGACGATACCACTGAGGCCACTAACAGGGTTCCCACCCAAGGCCACCACCTTGTATGATAACAAGGATTACTCAATGCCACACACCAGCTAAGCAACTGGCAGGCATTGAATACCCTAAAGCTGCAACAGCAAGATGGGTGTCCTCGGCAAGCACACGCATGCTCCAGCACACAAAGTCAACACCCTGAACCACTACAAAGTCAAGTGCCAAAGCTTGAACAAGACTCTGTCACCACGGAAACATCAAGGTACTCCCTAAGTTACACACTGAATGTTTTAACCACGGGGCCAATACTATGTCCTGATGAAGTACAAACTTAAAAAGCACACATTGGGTTTCACCAAGGCACCATCCCTTAGGTACTGAGCCTCAAGAAATGATAAAACACTCCTTGCTCTCAAGCAGATTCCCAGACCACTACAGACGGATGGTCCAAGCTTAACAAACCTCAAGGTAGGCCCTTCTCCTTCTTTGAGCTTCTAGAATCAGCAGACCACGTGTTCCCTCAACCTTTAGAATAAATCTCGCTCCTGTTCCAGGTCCGGTCATCACGCAGGACCCCCTGATTAATACAGGAACATGGGTGGACACATCAAACAAGATGTTCACAAAGCAGCCAGCATAACGGTACGTCCCCCAATACAATCTGCACAAAAATCAGATCAGACGAGGACACACAAGACAGTAATTGTTTTTCTTAACATCCACACAGTGTCCATAAAGTCAACAGCCCTGAAGAAGACCTTCCCCGAAATACATCACAGGCCCACCCCCGAAGGTCGAAACACGTTGGCGTACATACACACTGGGCCAAGAGCAACCACAAGCTGGGTAATTTTGTGCAACATGAGAGATGGAATCTAGGATCCCATCCTGGCATTAACTCATGCTCTGACTCCAAACTTAATAGGGCCTAGTACTAGCATTCAGCACTACAAACAAGAGGACTAAAGTGGTAAAAGTCCCAAAGACAGAGGGGGCGTGGCTAGCAGCCGAAGGGAATGGCCGCACGCTAACGCGGCTCCGCAGCCCCTTCCGTCTATCCTGACATTAATCCGGTCACCATCCTGTTGATTCCATCCCTGTCAGGGGGGATCCCGACTCCAAAGTCCCGCAGCGTCTGTGGGAGGAGAGACCCCGCTCGTGGGGGTTAAAATTAGGCAGATAAACCTGAGCGCGGACGGCGCCCGGGTCCAAGATGGCGCTGCGGCCTCGCTCCGCCGAGTGATCCTGTGGTGACGCGGGGAGTCCTGCGGTGTAACAACAGAGCGGGACCGGCTGGCAGCGGTGAAAAAACCCCAACAGAGTGAGCGACCTGGGCACCAGCTGGATCGGACCTCCGAGGGGGCTCAGCGGCATATGTGTGATCGGCGGAAGCGGCCCACCGGCTGAGTGATGAGAAGACCGGCCGCGGCAGCCTCGGAGGCGTTGGAGGCCCCAGCCCCACGAAATGCACCGGCGGACGCCGGGACGGAACCTCGGAGCACTTCGGCGGTGAGTGTCGCGCCGAGGACACGCCGGCAGTAAAATCACTTGACGCCCCGGCTTCCTGCACGTAGTAGGCCCCAGCCCCAAATTGGCTTCGGGGACGGACACCGGGGGCAGTGAATAAAGCGCTACACAGCTGTGAAAGCTGAAACTACATTACGGAGCCCCGCATGAATCTCTGACAGGCCAGAGGGGACAGAAAAGGTGGTCATTCGCTGCTGCGGGCGGAAGGAAGGCCAGCAGGGTGTCCGGTAAGAGAAATAAACGGCCCCTCGCTGGGTCGATGTAACTGGTGTGGTCGGCGCCCTGCTTAAGACTTACGATCCCAGAAACTGACACATTAGGTGCTGGACAAGAACCATAGTCGGTCCGGCCTAGGTGGGGGAAGCAACAAAAAGGCCGAGAGACTTCCTTAGGGCACAATACAAGTGTACCCTGGCGAAACACACGGCATTACCCCAGAGTTTGGTGGAAAAAGGGGTCAAATAGCGCTGTAGATCTGTCCAGACGCGCCCTGTCTCTGCTTGCTGGAATCTTAGCTGCTCATGATCTTCCCTCAGAGTAAAGAAGGGTCGATAAGCCGGGAAACCCGACAGGGGAAGTTACTAACCCCTGGGTAGGCGGCGAGTACTGGAGACGATCCCTTGGACACACAGCCATAAACCAAACGTTGTGGCTGACAATGGCAAGTGGGAAAGGAAATAAAACCCTTGCACAAAATAAGCTAGCCAAGTTTGCTTGGTCTAAGGCAGGGGAAGACGAAAACGCCGAAACTCAAGGGCCCCCAGATAGCCAGGACCCACCAGTACAGCAAAAGGACCTGACGCTACACGATATTATGGCGGCCATCACGGGAGTGAGAACCTCCCTCGAGACTCGTATTGACACTGTGAATGTGGAGGTCTCACTGATAAGAGCTGACCTAAGGAAAATGGACTCCAGGGTAAAAGACATAGAAGATGTTACAGCAATCCTGAACACAGACACCGCCCTGCTAAAAACGCAAGTATGCCAGCTGCAAGAACGACAGAGTAAAATGGAGGGGTTGCTTGATGAATATGAAGGGAGAGCTCGAAGAAACAGTATACGCATTTTCAGGGTTCCAGAACGGGCAGAAGGCCCTGCAGTGGACTTATTTGTGGAGGAGTTAATTCTGAAGCAGCTACAGCCCAAAAGACTATCAAGCTACTTCTCCATCGAACGCGCCCACCGTGTCCCCTGGGGTAGGCCCAGGCCGGGAGCTCCTCCAAGGCCAATTATAGCGCGTGTCTTCAATTTTCGGGACAGAGACGTGATTCTTCAAACAGCACGTGCAAACCCACCGCTTAAATTTGAGGACAGTCAGGTAACCTTTTTCCCGGACTTCACCAACAAAGTACAGGTTCAGCGACGTAGCTTTGTGGCAGTCAAGCACGCACTGAGCGATAAAGACATAAAATACGCCATGCTCTTCCCGGCGAAACTCCGTGTGGAATTGGAGGGTAAAACGTGGTTCTTTTCCTCCCCAGAGGAGACATGGGAGTGGCTGGAGGGCTGGCGCAGGGTGGAGAAGCCAAATAAAGACCGGAATGGAGGACCCAGACCGGGCAGGTCCGACAACAAGGCTAAGCAACGAATTGAGACCAATCGAAAAGAGACAGATTCCACTTCACGCAGCTGAGGAAATGACGGTGGGAGGACAGAAATAGATAAATATGACCACCGCAGCGGACCAGGAGACAGGGTAGCAGCTTGAATTCCGCAGGAAGGGGTACTCTTCTCCACACCATGGTAGAATGTTGTGACTTGATCTCCACAAGGAAAGGTGACACACTGGCTAAATGACCTTATACGACAATTGCAGCGGGACAGGGAAGGGATCTCTCCCCAGTATCCAGAAGACTGTGGAACTATCCTTGCACTAGGGCGGGGGGGCATAGCTGCAAGCCAGGTTCCTCTCACATGGAAGGGGGGCGACAGGCACTCTGCCTTGTTGGGGAGTGGGTAGTTCAAAATCCACTGGCAGGGGGGCAGGGAGGGGGGAGGCAAGGGAGGGAAATAGGATTGGGGGGGTTTAGTTGTTGGTTCTCAAATAAAAATAAAAAAGTATTGAATATCTGTTTCAATCGGCTCAGTTCAGAATGCAAAGGTAGAAAGTGTACACAAGAGGTTCACAGAGCAGTGGGTGTCCGGAGGCAATTTCAGAACCCTACATTTGACATCGGAAATGGGGGAGGTACTAGATGCAACATGCGCTATGCCTATAGGTTCTTCTGGGAGTTTTCCACATAGCCTCTAATGGAGAGCACAAAAGAAACATCACTATCCATAGTAACATGAAATGTTAATGGGCTGGGAGACAAAATAAAAAGAGGAGTGGTGATGCAATATCTTAAGCGGCAGGCTCCAGATTTGGTGTTGCTACAAGAAACACACCTAGTGGGCAACAAATGCATGGCCCTTAACCGATGGGGATATAAGCTCCTGGTTCACGCGGGGTTTACATCAGGTTCACGGAGCACCGGTATCTTGGTTCGACGGAACCTTGCACTCACCCCTGTCCGCACGCGGGCAGATCCCCAAGGGCGGTTCGCAGTTTTGGAAGCCAGCTGGGAGGGAAAGCCAATTAATGTGGTTTCAGTGTATCTTCCCCCTGCGCTGGGTAAGGAGGCGCTTAGCGACCTGGGGAAAGTCTTGCTCGATCTCCCGGTCGGTACCCTAATTATGGGAGGGGACTTCAATATGACCATGGATGACCAAAGTGATAGACATCCACGGTGACCCCTAGCACGTCCCAACACTCAGATGGAAGAATTTACAAGGGCCCTGGCGTTAACAGACGTGTGGCGCACTTTACAACCAAATATGACATACTACACTCACTACTCCAATGCACACAAGAGTATGTCCCGCATAGATTATTTCCTCACACATACAGCAGATGTTGGACGTTTCCAAAACCCACAGGGATTACTCAGAGGCATTTCAGACCATTCCACAGTGTGGATCGAGTTAACCTACCATAGAAAACAACAGAGCAATACCATCGTCCTCAATCCCTGGCTGCTCAAAGTTCCCGATATACGAGAGACCCTAGTCACGCAAACAGACCACTATTTTACTGAAAATGTTGGATCAGTAAACTCAGCACAGGTGGTGTGGGAGGCATATACGGTGGTATTGAAAGGGCAAGCTCTAGCGTTAAAAGTGGGTTATGTACGACAACAAAATCAACAGCTGACACAATTAGAATGTGAACTCCAGCACCTGGAGGAGCAACAAGCCTCCTCACCCAGCGACGAAACTGCACACCAACTAACTATCAAACAGCTAGAGTATAAAACATTGGCGAGGGAAAAAACTCGAGCTTGACTGTTGCACACTCAACATAAAATATATGAGCTGGGAGACAGGGCAGGGAAAATGTTAGCGTGGTTGGAGAAAAGAGAACAAGGGGAAAGATGGGTGCCCGGACTGTCCCTTGAGGGGGGTGAGCAGATTTCAGATCCACAGGACATTGCGGAGGCATTCGCAGACCATCTGGAGGCGGTTTATACCTCCTCAACTACTTATACGGCAGAAGACTCCCAGCAATTGCTAGCTGATATATGCCTCCCGACTCTGTCGGAGGAAGATAGAGATATACTAGAAACAGACCTTACAGATGAGGAGATCTGCAAAGCAATATCCAGTATCCAATCTGGGAAAGCGATGGGCCCCAATGGAGTCCCGATTGAATTCCTTAAGTCCATGGCCACACGGGTTGCACCCCACCTCAAAAATATGTACAATGAAAGCTTGGAGAGGGGAATCCTGCCTGAGGACCAGCGACTGGCCTCCATTGTAGTTATCCGGAAGCCTGGGAAGCCCGCTGATAGCTGCGGTTCCTATCGACGATTTCTTTAATCAATGTTGAAGCTAAGGTGTTGGCGAAGCTCCTAGCTTCTCACTTGGTGGCAATGCTCCCGTGCTCCCGTCCTTGGTGCATGTGGACCAATCAGGTTTTATGCCAGGGCGGAATACAGCATTAAATATCCGCCGAATCCACAATGTCCTGGGGTGTCAGCCATACATAGCTGAGGACGCAGTGGTTCTCTCCCTCGATGCCTACATGGCATTTGATTCTATCGAATGGCCTTACATGTTTGAAGTGCTGAAACGCCTGGGGTTCGGACCTCGATTCCTGGGGTGGATCAGGTTGCTTTATACGGAACTGCGGGGTCAAGTAAAGGTCAATAGCTGCACGTCCCGTATTTTTCCATTGGGCAGAGGCACTAGACAGGGCTGCCCCCTGTCCCCCCTGCTTTTCGCCTTGATGCTAGAGCCGCTGGCATCGTGGGTACGAGGTGATGTGGTACTCAGGGGACTGAAATGGGAGACGGACACGGAAGACAGGATATCACTTTACGCAGACGATATCCTAATATATCTAGCATCCCCACGTGCTTCCATACATAGACTTCTGAACATTTTCACAAATTTCGGCAAGTACGCCGGGTACGCCATTAACTGGGCTAAATCGGTGTTGTTCGTTCTTCGGGGCCCAACTCCCAGGCTGCCGCCGGGATGTGAGATCGAGATAGCCTCTGACGGATTCCGTTATCTAGGAATTTTTATCACCCCGATCCCCAGCTTTTCTACGATAAAAATTTAAAGGTCCCTCTCGACCGGCACCATAATGATGTCAAACACTGGAGAACGCTACCGCTTTCACTGTTAGGGCGAGCCGCCCTGTTTAAGATGCTTGCTCTCCCGAGGTTCTTGTATATCCTCCAGAACTGCCCTTACAAGATACCTGACTCATACTTTGATAGTAGCAAAAGCGAGGTCCGATCATTGCTATGGAGCGGAGGCGCGCCTCGAATAGCATTGACTAAGCTAACCAAAGGGTGGTACGATGGAGGGATCGCACTCCCGGACATAAGACTCTACTACTGGGCCTCGCAATTAGTGGTAATAAACCACTGGTTGTACCGGTCCCCTACGGACCCGGCTTATATGCTTGACAGATACCAGGTGGGACGGGAGGGATACCTGGGAGCCTTATATACAACACCCCTGAAAGGGAGATATGTGGGGCCTATGGCCCAGACAGTGGACTTATGGCATAAGGCAACAAAACGTCTGGGTTGGAATGGAGTGCTGACCCAGGCCACACCTCTGTGGGCCTCTCAAAAACTGGGACTCCTGTGTTATCACTCAGGATTTGACTAGTGGGACAAAATCGGGATTTCTACCGTGGGCCAGTTAGTAAGAAAGGGAAAAATCCTTACATTTGGTGACCTGCAAAAGCAATACGAGCTGACTCAGGGAGAAGCTTTTCGTTACATGCAGATCCATCACACACTTAATGCAGCACTCCCCGACAAGAGCAATCTGCCAGAGTCCACCCCCTTGGAAGACCGGCTACTCTCCGAGCCCATCCCAGACAAAGCCATTTCCTTAACATATCGTAAATTATGCAATAACCTGCCAGATCCTTTCCGAACTCTCCGTGAGAAGTGGCAAGCCGATATCGGCCACATTGACGATGAGGACTGGCAATCGGCACTGATGACCCCAGGGAAGCAGCCATAACTCTTCGCTTCCGGTTAATACAATTAAAGATTTTACACAGAACATATCTCACAGGGATCACCTTAGCAAACATGGGAACTAGACCATACACACTATGCCTGCGTGGGTGTCAACAGGAGGCAACCTTCTATCATATAATCTGGGAATGCCCCCACATACGGCACATATGGGACCGGGCCACAGTACAAATGCAAGAGGCAATAGGAAAACAGATAGCGCCGACACCTCCATTGGGGCTTATTAATATTTGGGAAGCCTCTGACCTCACAGAAGTGGAGCAACAACTAGCAACGCTGGGTTACACCCTAGTAAAGAGGGCAATTGCCCTGAAATGGGGAGCAATGGAGCAACCTACACCCAAGGCATGGGCAGCTGAATTAGACAAATGTATGGTGGCAGAGAAAGAAGTCTTTAAAGCTAGAGGATGTCCCAAGAAATGGGACAGGAAGTGGGGCGGGTGGAATGCGCATAGGGGGGGCCTGTGTATATCCCCAACCGTAGAGATGGAAATGTCCAGAAATATCAGGCACTCACCAGGAGGATTAAATGTCTGGTTCATATTGTATAACAATGCAAGACATATCAATTACAACTCGATTGAAACATATGACTACCGCTGTATGTATTTTTATTTTTTTTCTTAAATGTTGAAACTAATAAAAAAATCTTTTTTTTTTTAAAAGTCCCAAAGACAATACAATATAGGACATTAAACAGGCAACTGCATCCGGTCTGTTGCACGTCTGTAAACCAAGTTTTTATTGTAATTATGATGTAGGGATTTTTTTGTTGCACATAAGCTGTTCCCCTGATTAATCCCTTACATGTATTTATGAAGTGTTGTTATGTAAGTTTTGTTTTCACAAGTTTTGACCCTTGTCACTATGTATGTAAATGTATTGCATGTTCCTCCAAAAAAAAATACTTTGTATAAAAACAAGCAAGAAAAAATGCTAAGACTTAAGAAAAAAGATTTGTGATTTATTGCATGATATAAGCACAAAAAAACCATTCACATAGGCTCACAGAACAAGCTCAACCAAGTGACCATACATCACATGCAACACAACGAGGAGAACTTACGTTCTATGCTGATCACAAGTACGTGTTTCTCAAAATGTTCACAGACAATGTAGACGTCTTGAATTCCAGTGCTTGCTAGCAAGCTTTACTGCCAACTTTCCTGTTGCATTAAGCTGAAAATTCAATAAAAGTTGCTATAAAAAACATGTACAGCAAAGTAAACAACATTAAAACAATTGCATGGGCAGAGATCTTGAGTTGTATATTACTGCAGATGCAGCAGAGACTCAACAAATTAGTTTTGAACATCTAACTCCTCGGTTCAATGTATACTGGGCATAATGTCAGAGGCAAAGGGTAGCCATATGAAAGTGCACTTTCAATAAGGAAGACCTTCTATTTGTTATTTCTGGTGTAAATCATTGCTTGTAGTGCTTGACAAAGAGCCAAAAACCAATGAAGATTGACAGAAGACCAAACCTATGTAGCGGGTGAAACTTATTATCAATAAGGTTAAAAAAATCAGTGCTATAGGGCTTGATTCACAGTTAATCGGGTCCAAGAGGAAAGCTGTGCTACACCAGGAGAAAAATGCATGCTGTGACTGGGAAACTAGTAAAGTATCAACCTTAGTCAATGCATGCTCAATGTTTTCTAGACTAGACCTCCACGTCCACAATCAGAAGTGATATGGATCATTAGCGGGTCCCTACCTTTCCTCACAATTGGTCTTCTACCAAATAAGTGGCCAGGACGTCACCAGAAAAAGTTGCTTAGCTTCAGTAAAGGTATTTCTGGTGGATGGTATATCTTTTAGCAGATTCCCTACCTTACAACAATCCTCCTGGCGCCAGATTGTATCACCAGAATTTATTCTCCCAGCAACATGTCTGCAGCGCTGCCAGGTGGCACCACATAATTCCAGTTGCAACTTTGTTTACCCAGGATGTGATGACGTTGGACTATATATACGCCATCTGGTGTCCATCCCTTCCATTCTCTTCCACACTCAACCGAGAGCTGCAGCGAGGAAACAAGACAGTTCAATGGCAGCAATGATAAGCGCATAGATAACACTACATACCTTCGGATCTTATTATGACCTGCACTTTATTAGAAGGAAGGAGAGGGTGATGAGGAATCTGTGGAAACATATAGTATTCACCAGAAGAAGAAAAAATTACTTGCCTCCAGTAGTGATTTTTTGGGTGGCTACATATCCTGCAGATTCCTCACCTTCAGGAATTATCCTTTCAGTGATCAGATGGTTCCATAAAAAGCTTTTGACAGCAGTAGCAGTCCAGTGGCACGATGTGGCTCCGCCACAGACTTGATGACCCTGGTGTATATTAGATACCAACCAGAGTACTAGTCTCAGTTCCTGAACTTTTTCTGTGTCCCCTCGAGTTGTCCAGAGAGGACCCAAGACGGCAACAACAATGACAAATACAGCATATAACAGGTCTGCATACCTTGGGCTCTCATTAGGCACGGCATTAGTTACTAAGGGGAGCAGGGAAGGATGTCAGAAAACTGCAGGAAGATTAACCGTCCATCAGAAATATTGTTACCTAATGTCACTTTTGCTTCTGATGCATACGTCTTTCAGATTCCTCACCTTTTGAAAGAGTCCCAAAGCCATACCTCCCTGGGAGGTGGGATGGAGTAGTGATGGTTAACTAAGGAACTACTGACAAAATAGGGCAAACCCAATTATCCCTAAGGAATTGGGTAAGATTAAGTACATATACAAAGAATTCCTTGAGGAATTATTCACATGAGCATTTCACATTTATATTGGTCACAAATGTGATCCAGACTAAAAGAATTACAACTGTAATCAAGGATGTATTTCAATTTCTCTGTATTAGTTTATATTTTGAAGTAATTCATTGAGCATTACATCCACAAATTCATAATAGAATATATACACACGTTGTGAGCAATATACAAACCAATAGCAACACTGCAACTACCAGAACAATCCCATATGATGCACCTGTTTGTTAGGGGATTGGCAGTAGTCTAGACACCCTTTTCCAACAAATAATATGGTCAGTACGAATAACAGTCCATATCTTTCACAATTCTGGATATTCAAAACAACTTGAAATCAACTTAAATCAAGAGATTCAGAGGCAAGAAGGGTGAATTGTCGACGTTTCGGTCTTTTATGGCCACCTGGGTCCACAAGACCATCCTCAGGACTCAGCGTTGCATGTAGGGAAACTCCTGTGGATACTTGCCGGTGTCTCACTCACATATATTGAGTTTTCAACCAGTATTCTCCCAGACCATCACCACTCGATCAAGAAAGCATCTTATTTAAACCTGAATAAATCTGCAACCAAACAGCGCCCAGCTACTCCATTCGCTCCGCGTACACGGCAAGTATCCACAGGAGTTTCCCTATATGCAACGCTGAGTCCTGAGGATGGTCTTGCGGACCCAAGTGTCCATAAAAGACCGAAACGTCGACAACACACCCTTCTTGTCTCTGAATTTCTTGATTTCAAGTTGTTCTGAATATCAAGAATTGTGAAATATATGGACTGTTATTCGTACTGACCATATTATTTGTTGGAAAAGGGTGTCTACACTACCGCCAATCCCCTAACAAACAGGTGCATCATATGGGATTGTTCTGGTAGTTGCAGTGTTGCTATTGGTTTGTATATTGCTCACAACGTGTGTATATATTCTATTATGAATTTGTGGATGTAATGCTCAATGAATTCCTTCAAAATATAAACTAATACAGAGAAATTGAAATACATCCTTGATTACAGTTGTAATTCTTTTACTGTCTGGTCACATTTGTGACCAATATAAATGTGAAATGCTCATGTGAATAATTCCTCAAGGAATTCTTTGTATATATGGTTAACTAAGGAAGTCATGCAACACAGTTCAGCTCACTCCAAGTACATGTCACTGCATGCCTCAGACGTGTGGCAGTAGTGCTTGGTGAAAGTATACAAAGATGACCAGGTGGCCGCCTGGCAGATGCAGGGAACCATAGTGCCTCTGAAGAGAACCACAGAGGCAGCCATGGCTCGAATGGAATGGCCACAAATGCCTTCTGGAGGATCTTTCTTAGTCAACGAGTATCAGATTTTGATACAGAGGGTAACCCAGTGTGACGTGGCGTGGCTGGTCACTGCCTTGCCTTTCTTAGCTTCAGCAGCACCGACGAACATCCATTCTCTCCTGGCGAGTGCTTATACACTACACCAGTGGCGGCTTGTTACTTAGGTATCAGGGCTCTACCCCCTCTCCCCCCATTTCATGCCTCCTATTGCTTTAATCAGAACATCTATGCATGATGCCAATACGTCCATACTTCTGCAGCAAGAATACCACTGTCTGACCCCCCTCTGCCAGGAAGTCAGGTACTTTCCACAGGTACATATGGTAGTGCACATATGCCGGTTGTCGCAGGTTTTTCTGGGATTACCTCTTTCCAGCCTGGTATCTGAGGCCTGCCACGCAGAGTCACCACTCCTGGATGTAGAACATCCTTGCTGTGTAAAGGCGCCCCCTAGTGCTTAAATCTTGTGCTACCCAAGGCTACATTCCAATCAGCAAGGAGGCGTCCAACCCTTTTTCTGAATTCCTCATAGGGCGGAGTGGGATCAGTAAGCCTGAATGACCACACCCCACCCTGAGACGAGTGCTTCTAACTGGTGTAGACTCACCTCAGGTAAGGGAAGAGTGAGGCCTACAAGGCAAAGCTGTTGTAGAGAAAGTGTGCATTTAAAAAAAATACAAATATTAAATTGAATAAAGGTTGCCTGAATTCAGTCACTTAAACTATAGCCTGTAGTGGTTAGATTTTACCATGTGTTTAGTGTGTACTTTTTTGGGAAACTTCTCTTATTCATTATTCATAGCAATAATAAAAAAAACTTTCTTTGAGTTTTGCTCATGTTTCTGCAGGTGGGATATTTTTATGCTATTGAAGGAAACCAAGGGCAAGCCCATGCCAACGTAGCTGTCTGCACGAAAGGATTGTAGAAATAGAAGGAGATCAAATGCCATTGCTTTTCGGGCAGTCGGAACAGTTCTTATAGAATAGGAGAGTCTATCTTTCACGGCAGTAAGAAGTAGAGATTTTTTTTTGTGTCGTAATTCTTTTTTTAAATTTTCACAAAATTTACACAAAAGAAATGGATACATGGTAATAAGTTTCGTCAGTCATTGATGAAGAAGTAGAGATTTTAACGTGGAATCAGTGCTTAATTTGTGCTGGTGTTTTCCGGTGCTCGACACCAGCACTTATTTCTAGGTACCAGCACGTATTTTCCACCACATGGGGGCGCTGTGTCTATTTTCTTTATCAGAATTCCTCAATGGAGCATTTAACAATATATTATACTTTTTAAAAACTGATAAAATGAACACGCAGTTACCGCTGTCAATAGCATTTGAAAGCTGTGAGAGGAGCTGTGGACTGTGCCAGCTGCAGTGAACTCCCAAGAGACACTTTGGGCCTTGGCATTTTATTTTTTGCAAATCAAGCACTGCCTGGAATAGAGCCATAAGCGAAGCCACACCCTTAAAATAAAGATATGGCTGCTCAGTAAGTAAATAATCATTAAAATAGCAAGCAAGAAAGACGCAAGAGTTCTTTCAATGACGCATCATTCAATACCCAACAGTATGTTTGTTTATGAAATATGTAAATAGCGTCCAGTTTAAATTCCCTGACAAAAGACAGAATTACTTTTATGTGACCCAGACGTCAGGTAACAAGTACAACAACAGAATAAATGTAATGCCCGGTTACTCGCCGGTAATCTTCATTACTCCGAATCCTGGTCTTTCCGTTCCATTCCTTGAGCCTTCCCCTCACTCCCTGTTTCTGGTGATTGTTTGTGTTTTTCTTCTTCTTGGGTTTCTTTGGTATTCTCAGGATATGTGGATGACACACTTCCTCCCCTTATGCATGCCTGGCCAGGTATGCTGTGCAGTATTGGGGGAAGTATTCGGCTTTGCTAGGTAATAGGTTTCTTTAGAGCAGACAAGCTGCGCCTTGTTAAGGAACGGGACGGTAAAACGAACAAAGAGGTAATGAGGCACAGTGCGCGTGGCTGATCCCCCATCAGTCATCCAAAGAAAAGGATCTATAATGTGCGTGCTAGCCATTGTGCTGATGGCTGTCCCACCAACTGCACAACCTAGAGCTCAAGTGAGATCAGAACCGAGCCGGTAGCAACCACTCCATAGTCCACCAACCCTGCTTGTAACCCTCTAGCTATCCTGAAATGTTCGCCCTGTTACACCATCATCAGAGGGGAAACAGCCATTACAACGTGGCCCTTACTTACAACGTGGCACTTACAATGCGATTACCGTTACCACGCATAGCCTTTACCACGCATGGTTTTACAACAAGTATGCCTTACCACGCATGCCGTTACAATGATTTTCGTTGTAAAGGTATGAACGATAAAGGCATATGCGTGGTAAAGGTAATCAGAGCCACCATTCAGCATCTGCAAGTCAGCTGTAGACTCGGCACAGAACCGCCCTTGGAGCGAATGGGCGGGGCGGGAAGTGTTTGAGGTAAATGTTTTTCCAGTGATGGGATCGGGATGCAGGTTGGTGAGTTAGGGCCAGTTTACAATGTTATCCAATTCGTTTTAGGGCTCAGGGTCGGGATTGGGATCGGCAGTAGGTTTGTAGAGGCCGGCCAGCTGTGGGATTGGGGAGTGGAAGGTGCGAGTTTGCTAGCTCAGGGCTGGGGTCGGGTAGTTTTCAGGGCTGGAGGCCGGGATTTAGGGCTTAGGGCTGGGGCGGGGGGGGGGCGGGATGGTTTTCAGGGCTGTGGAAGAGGGTGGAGGAAAAGGTGGAATGTGTCCGTGTTTTCAGAATGCACTTTTCCTGCCGTAGGCTAACAATGGGCCGAATGCGGTGATGGCAGACGAGCGCCAGAAGAGGGCGTTTTAGTGCTCAAGGCTGGGATTGGGATCAGCAGTAGGTTTGGAGTGGCTAGCCAGGTGTGGGATTGGGTTTCGGGAGCAAAAGGTGCGTGTTTTCTGGCTCAGGGCTGGGGCCGGGTAGTTTTCAGGGCTGAGGGCTGGGTTTTAGGGCTCAGGGCTGGGGGCAGGATGGTTTTCAGGGCTGGGGAGAGGGAAGGAGTGGTGTATATGGCTTAGGGGTAGGGAAGAGGCTTTGGATCTGGAGGCTGGGGAGGGGCCACAGCGGGTGCTGGTCTCAGGGTTCAGGACTGGGTTCGGGGTGTTTTTATGGTTTGGGGTGTGGGAGGGGCTGTGGCAAGTGCCGACGGTTATAACACGGGTACCGTTACCACGGCAAACCTTTACCACGTATATACCTTTACCATTCATGCCTTTACAACAAAATGTTATTCATTGTAATATCCTGTGTGGTATAGGTAACGCGTGGTAACCCGTGTTGTAACTGCCGCTTTGTAAAGGCATGCATGGTAATCGCATGCATGGTTCCATCATACAACCTCACCAGAGCATTCCAGAGTGTGGAAAAAACCAAAGAACATATTGACCACTTGTATTTCACTTGCTTGTTGTCAAAATTAACAAGCATTGGCAATGTCAATAGGTCTCACCTTTGGGACCTATTGGCTTTTCCACTGGTTTTAGTTATGTTGTACAGCATCCTTGAGGCTTTGCAACCTGGCTAAAAGAAATAAAAAAGTTATTTTGTAGACACGTGCACTAGGCATAGCATGCCTACAAAATGACTCGGGCTCACTGTGCCACTGGATTCAAGCTATCCTGGCTGATGAGGGGTGAAACCCTGAAACTGGTCCTAGGATGCTTGTTTCCGGTCAAGGGAGGACATGGCTTGGCAGTTCGGGCTGGACTGTTCCCATGAGGCACTGAGTCAAGACTGATTTGCATATTGCCAGGTCTAAACTGGGGTGGCATGGTGAGCAAAAGAATGATGGATTTAACCCAAATCTCTTGACTGGGGGTGAATGTTTTGATTTGTTCTGCATTCCGACCATCAATTGTGTGTCTTTTTCTTTCTACAAAATGACAAAAAGCACTTTTTTTTGTTTTTTGCTTACCAATCTGTGTTGGATTGCTAAACAAAAAGAAAAAAAGCAGGACTAGCAGGTCGGGGGAAGCAACATGGAGGACATAGATGAAATTACACATTACAGAGGGAGTGGATGTGAAAGCAACAGAAGGACAGGGAAAGCTACGAAGGAGCGGATGGAAGCAACACAGAGGGTGTGGCAGGGAAGCAAATGGACAGAGAGGAAAATGGAGCTGGATGGTGAAGCACATGGGCGAGAAAGCAACGCGGGTGGAGAAGCACATGAGGGCGCACACATCACGGGGCAGAGAAAGAGCAACACGAGAGCACGGGAGGGGGGAAGTACATGAGGGAGAGAGCTGGAAAACACATGCACTCTTGTGAAGTGCTTACACAAAAAGAACAAATTACTTCCTGAAAACAAATGAGGACACAAGTAAAGAGTTCATGCTCCAAGGGAGGGACGAACGCATGAAGAGGAAGTAAAGCCCACACAAGCTAATGAATAAGAAGCAAGCACATGAGAGTGACAATGATGCCAAAAAATGGTACGGCCACTGTAAGTTGACAAGACGTCACACAGCAGACAGTGCATGCGCGGTCCAGTAGGCGAGACCTAAAAATCTGTCACCCATGTCCACCTTTCTTAGCTTCCTTCTCCCACCCTGCCTCTAGTCTTTGTCCTGCTTTCCCTGTCTGTCCCTCTCACCACAGCCCTCCTCTCATTCCTATCTCGTTATCAGGAAATTGTGTAGTGAAAGTGAACGTCGCTACATGGGATTTCCCCATTCCCCTTCCCCCGCTGTCTCTGTTCACAAGTTTTGTTCCTTGTGTGGACGTCTGCCTTTACATTATTTATACATTATTAATTATTGTGGAGTCATTTGATTATTTTGCATTTTATCCAAAGTGCTCTTGAGAGGAGAATGCATTCCTGAAAATGCAATCAAGTAAAAGACTATAGCTGCACATCAGCTTGATGCATTTTTCAGAGATTAGTGAGGCAGGAGAAGCAAGAGGCTTAAGATAAGACTTGGGTATAAAACGGTAAACAGCCACGGCAGGGGGAAAACAGACAGACACAGAATAAGGAAGAAAGAGCCACGGTGTTATGAGGCGAGAGGGAATGGAGGAAAGGGGACGAACAGAACAGAAGATGCGATTCGGAGAGGCCACGCAGGATATATTTGTAGATAACTTTACTGAGAAAGAAGGCCAACAACATTCATGCATTTACAGAGAAGAAGTGGACAGGCAGATACAAGAGACGGTTTGATTTTGGGGCTAAAAGATGAGAGAGATTGGTGAATTATATATAAACTGTAGATGGCCGGGGGGAAAATGAATGTAGAACAAAAAAAACTGAAACACAACGGTAACACACATTTTTTTTGTCGATTTCCTGTTCGGTTCAGATACAGTAAATCATCACTTTTCACGAAAAGGCTTACTCGTAAGTCGTAGGTAATAAACTTGACAACATGGGTGCAAGCGATCCCTTTGACCGTTAACCTGTGAAGGGAAAAGATCACGTTAGTCAAAAATCTGAAAGAGACACGTTAGTGATAGATTCCTCACCTTAGAATATCCCCAGGCGTCAGACTGGATCCGGAAAGTTTTTCGTCAGCAATACCCCTGCGCGTCGGTAGGCGTCGTCGTACTGCTCCGCGTACGTCGCTGGCGTCGTGGTCGCCGAGATGACGTCATGGGAGCTATTTAGACGCGCCCACGCGCGCTGACGTCAGTTCTTTCTTTTTCCGCGCCAGCAGCGCAGATCCGAGAGAGAGCAGTACCCCTAGTTAAAAGTTTTAACTTGGTAATTGTTTGTCGAGTAATCGACTCTGGTGCAGTAGGGATGCCCGGGTTTAAATCCTGTGGGCCTGCCGTCGCAACATGTCGGTAGCGGACCCGCACGAAGTGTGTCTCTTCTGCTTGGGGCACGCCCATGACCCCGAGGCGTGCCCCGATTGCCGGGCCATGGCGCCGAAAGCTTTGCGGGAGCGTTCCCGAAAGTTGTTGGAGGCCCAGCAGTCGGCTCCGCGTCGATCAAGGTCCCGCTCCCGTGGGAGGTCGAGAGACCGGTCGCGGAGCCGTTACCTTCGCTCGTCGGACTCGGGGACAGGTAAGTCACGGCACCATAAAAAATCAAAGATGCGACGTCGTTCGTCTTCTACCCCTCACCGGTCCCAGGACGTGGTGGAGGGGGCGGGGGGTCACTCCCCGCGGCTCCGCTGGAGCCCCCGTCGTTGCCTGCGGCCTACCCGACCTTTCCGGGTCCGCACGCGACGTCGGATGAGATACAGGTCTTCCTGTCGGCCATGGGCCGTTTGTTTGGCCCATCGGGTCCCTCCGGAGCGCCTTCAGGCCGCGCGGACCCGTTGGGTGGGTCTGCCCCCGTGCCGCCGCCTTTGGCCTCAGCTACGCCGGCAAAGTACCCTGCGGCGCCGCAACTGACGCCGTACGGCGCCGAACCAGACGTGGTCTCTTACCCCCCCGATTCCAATTCTTGGTACAGAGGTTTCTCCCATTTCCCCGGGCACCTCGTCCTTACCGGCCTCTTCAACACCGGTAGCTGAAGGAGAGTACTGGGAGGGGTCTGAGGACCCTCTTGCAGCTCAATGCGAGAACGAGCCTGAATGGGAAGAAGACCTGGAGGGTCCTGTGGATCTGGATTTCTCTCCACACCCTGGCACACTGTCCCCTTCTTCCGTGGCTACGGAGGAGGTGGGGACTTTTTCAGTGGTGCTGCGTAGGGCGGCTCAAGCTCTTAACCTTGAGCTCCCTTCTGTGCCTATCAGAACGAATCTTCTGACTGAGGTGCTGCAGCCAGCGTCCTCCTCTGCGGAGCCGCTGCTGCCCTTCAATGAGGCACTCACTGATGTCCTATTGAGCACCTGGGGCAAGCATAACACAGGGGTTCCTGTGGATAAGGGGGTAGCACGCCGTCATCGCCCCGCGCCGGGCGACCCCAGCTTCCTCACGCAACACCCAACACCTGAGAGTCTGGTTGTCCAGGCCCCTGCCTCTCCGAGCGCATTCCCTTCTGCTCCCCCGGACAAGGAATCTAAGAAACTGGAGCAGTATGGAAAAAAGATCTTCACTTCTGCCAGTTCAGGGTTTCAGGCGGTGAATACAGCGTGCCTGTTGGGCCGCTATTCACATTCCGTATGGGACACCGTGGCACAGGTGCTTCCTCAGTGCCCGGTGGAGGCTCGGGCGGTGCTCTCCCAGGCTGTTACAGAGGGGAGAGATGCTGCAAAATTCACCATCCGTTATGGACTTGACACAGCAGATTCCCTCGGAAGGGCGCTTTCCACAACGGTGGCGCTCCGTCGTTACGCTTGGCTATGAACCACTGGCTTCTCCGGGGATGTTCAAAACACCCTGTTGGACATGCCTTTTGATGGCACACGCTAGTTTGGTGACAAGGCGGATACTGCCCTGGAACGCTTTAAGGACTCTCGGGCTACGTCCCAGTCTTTAGGTCTCGCCACCACACGCACTCCCACGGGGTCTGCTTTTCGCTCCTTTCGAGGGCAGGGTCGAGGCGTCCAAACGCGTTCCTTTCAGAGCCGCCGGCCTGCACAGCAGCAGTCTCAGCGTGGCCGAGGTCGGGGGGCCCGCTGAGGTGGGTCACGGGGCCAGCGGGCAGGTCAGTCCACCGCCGCCCCCGCTGCCTCCAAACCTTCCTAGTCCGGTCTTTCAGGCCCACCAGACGCCAGTGGGTGGCAGGATTCGCCATCACCTCCCCACTGGCGCACCATCACTTCAGACAGGTGGGTTCTGCAGATAGTCCGAAGGGGCTACTCCCTCCCTTCGAGTCTACCCCTCCAGCCATACCACCTCAGTGCCACCGCATGTCGGGGGATCACTTGGCACTTCTCCAGCAGGAAGTCGCGGCCCTCTTAGCCAAGGGGGCCATCGAGCGCGTTCCGACGCCAGAAGTAGGTCGTGGTTGTTACTCCCACTACTTAGTGGTTCCGAAGAAGGACAAAGGTAAGCGTCCTATCTTGGACCTCCGGAACGTCAATCGCTTCCTCCGGAAGGAGAAGTTCAAGATGCTCACGCTTGCTCAGGTCTGGTCTGCCCTAGACCCGCAAGACTGGCTGGTAGCGTTGGACTTGCAGGATGCTTATTTTCATATTCCCATCCTGCCTGCCCACTGGCGTTACCTACGGTTCACGGTAGGCCACGAGCACTTTCAGTTCACCGTGCTCCCTTTCGGCCTTACCAGCGCCCCTCGGGTGTTCACAAAAGTGATGGCGGTGGTCGCAGCTCATCTGCGCAGATCAGGGGTTTCAGTCTTCCCCTATTTCGACGACTGGCTGTTGAAGGCGGGATCGCCCCAGGCAGTCGTCTCCCACCTCCAGACTACGGCCGACCTCCTGCAATTGCTGGGGTTTTCCATCAACGTGCCGAAGTCACACCTGATTCCCTCTCAAAAGCTCCTCTTCATCGGAGCGGTTTTGGACACGGCGCAGTTCCGGGTTTATCCTCCCGAACAGCGAGTCCGGGACATTCGGGCTATGATTCCGATCTTTCGGCCCTGGTCCTGGGTGTTGGTCAGGAAGACCCTGAGGCTACTGGGCCTCATGGCCTCCTGCATCCTGCTGATCAATCATGCCAGATGGCATATGCAGGCTCTGCAGTGGGACCTGAAGTTCCAGTGGACGCAGCATCAGGGGAATCTGTCCGATTACGTCCACATCTCGGAGGGCACTGCACAGGACTTGCAGTGGTGGCTCACGGACCAGCGTTGGGTCAGCGGCAGATCCCTCTCCCTTCCCCAACCGGAGCACACAGTGGTGACGGACGCGTCCCTCCTGGGATGGGGCGGCCACATGGGAGAGGCGGAGATCAGAGGCCTCTGGTCTCCGGCGGAGTCCAAGCTCCATATCAACCTTTTGGAGCTCAGGGCGATCCTACTTGCACTGAAAGCATTCCTTCCCTCTGTCAAGGGGAGAGTAGTGCAGGTGTTCACGGACACCACCGCCATGTGGTACTGCAACAAGCAGGGCGGGGTGGCGTCGTGGACCCTTTGTCAGGAGGCTCTAAGTCTCTGGACGTGGCTTGAACGCAAGGCATTTCCTTGGCGGTTCAACACCTGGCAGGTACCCTAAACGCCAGGGCGGACGAACTCAGCCGCAGGTGCATGTTGGATCACGAATGGCGTCTTCACTCAGAGGTGGCACAAGGTCTCTTTCAACAGTGGGGAGAGCCTTGGTTAGATCTATTCGCCACCGAAGAGAACGCGCAATGTCAGCAGTTCTGCGCGTTGGAGTTTCCAAGGCGGCACTAGTTCGGCGACGCTTTTCGTCGTGAGTGGAGTTCTGGTCTATTGTACGCCTTTCCGCCTATACCACTTCTACCCAGAGTGCTGAAGAAGATCAGACGCGACCGGGCCCAAGTCATTCTTGTGGCGCCGGACTGGGCTCGAAGAGTTTGGTATCCCGAGCTACTCAGTATGAGCGTGGATCCCCCGATCCGGCTGCCTCTTCGGGAGGATCTCCTGTCGCAGCACCAGGGGACGGTCCTCCACCCGAACCTGTCCAGCCTCCACCTCCTTGCGTGGAGATTGAGCGGCGACAGCTGATTCCATTTGACTTGCCTCCTGAAGTCTGTAATGTGATTCTGGCAGCCAGGCGTCCCTCCACTAAAACGGTATACGCCTGTCGGTGGAACAAATTTGTGGCATGGTGTGCAGCAAAAGCTGTAGATCCTCTTGCTGCCCCTCTCTGACGTCCTCTTGTTCCTTCTCTCTTTGGCCCAGCAGGTCTCTGCTCTGGGCACTATCAAGGGCTACTTTTCTGCTCTTTCAGCCTTTCTTAGGCTGCCTTATCAGCCCTCTCTTTTCAAGTCCCCTGTTGTTAACAGATTTCTCAAAGGCATTACTCACCTTTTCCCACCTGTTCCTTTTGTCATGCCTCAGTGGGACTTGAACCTGGTTCTCACATACTTAATGTGCGCTCCCTTTGAGCCTCTTCATAACTGTCCTTTGCGGTTATTAACTTTGAAAACTGTGTTCCTGGTGGCCATCACTTCCGCTCGGCGGGTGAGTGAGCTCCAAGCTCTTTCCTGTAAACCTCCTTTCCTGGCGGTTCATCCAGACAAGGTGGTTCTTCGACCACGTCCCTCCTTTCTACCAAAAGTAGTCTCTGCCTTTCATCTCGGGCAAACTGTGACTCTGCCCACTTTCTTTCCGCCTCCGCACCCTTCAGGAGAAGAGGAGAGGCTCCACCGTCTGGACCCAAAACGTGCACTTTCGTTCTATCTCAACCGCACACAGCAGTTCCGGGTGGATGACCAGCTCTTTGTTGGCTACGTGGGCGCCAAGAAAGGCCGGGCTGTGCACAAGAGGACTATCTCACGATGGGTTGTCTTGTGCATTAAAGCCTGTTACTCTCTGGCTAAAAAGGAACCTCCGGTTGGGCTGCGCGCCCATTCTACCAGGGCGACAGCAGCTACTACAGCATTGGGACGCGGTGTCCCCCTGCAAGATATCTGTCAGGCGGCCACTTGGGCCTCGTTGCATACTTTCACAAAGCACTATTGCCTTGACAGTCAAGTCCGGAGAGACGGCTTCTTTGGCCGGTCGATTCTCCGTGTCTTTCTGGTGTGATTTCACTTTGCAGACCCACCACCGGGGATGGTATTGCTTGGGTATGTATTCTAAGGTAAGGAATCT
The DNA here is from genome assembly GCA_963921515.1 of Calotriton arnoldi. Lineage (NCBI taxonomy): Eukaryota > Metazoa > Chordata > Amphibia > Caudata > Salamandridae > Calotriton > Calotriton arnoldi. Next base: position 714,092 of record CAWUFW010001438.1, read on the forward strand.
ATCACTAACGTGTCTCTTTCAGATGCACAAGTTACTTACTTGTGTAACAATATATCTGTAACGATATATCTGTAAGAGACATTAGTTAGTGATAGATTCCTTACCGCCCGCCCATCCTCCCCGTTCTGCGAACTGTTCTCTAGGGTTCAGGTCATCCCTTTCAGGGCCCTAGTTCTATTGCACCAGTAGTCGGTCTCTGGCATGGCTCTGCGCTCCTGGCACGGAAAAGTTGTGTACAGAACTGACGTCAGCGCGCGTGGGCGCGTCTAAATAGCTCCCATGACGTCATCTCTGCGACCACGACGCCAACGACGTATGCGGAGCAGTACGACGACGCCTACCAACGCGCAGGGGTATTGCTGACGAAAAACTTTCCGGATCCAGTCTGACGCCTGGGGATATTCTAAGGTAAGGAATCTATCACTAACTAATGTCTCTTACAGATATATCGTTACACAAGTAAGTAACTTGTGCGATAATTCCACCCCCCTTGTCCAAACTGCTAAATTGCCAACATCATTTTCACTCGCAGTCATAGGAGACTTTTTGCCATCAAATTAATGGACCCATTGCTGACGGGGGAAGGGAGGAGACAGCAGGCTCTCCCCTCCCTTACCCCGGCAGCCTTGGGTCTGTGCATGACAGCCATATCATTTATTAGGCATTTCCTTCATTCCTCTAGATGTTGTCTTTGTTGATTTGAAAATGATACAAATATTGAAAGTTGAATTTTAGAGGCATTTTAAAAGATGAGCGAATGACATATTCCAGCGCCTGGATGCCCTCATGGGTGATTAACTGCGCTGTACAAATTCAAATAACATAACCGTAGCCCAGAATTCAAAGCACAATAAACCATCAAGTTTACACCATGCCAAAATAGTTAAGACACAATAGTACATCTCAAACTGATCCTTTATATGAAGTACCTTAGCTAGGCCAGTTTAGCCAATGACCCAGTTTGTAAAGAACCATCTGCGGCCAGGTCCTGTAATGGCCAAACAGGTCAAATCCATTCACAGACCAATAAAAATAATCTTCCCCTATTTACTTTTCAATGGTTTTTATTGATTAAGTATGCAACATAAAAAGGTTAGTATACCCCCCCCACTGTTTAAATAGCCATCACAGGGCCAGTAGCTGTAATTCCTTATTATGTAAAACACTAGTCCACAGACCATACGGATAATGCCCACTAGATATAAAATACATCTCAATGCCCGTGCTGCGATGCCCCAGTGGTTTTAATTTTTAATTACCTGTGATACCTACCGCTCTTAAAATCCATGAACAGCATGCCTCATGTAGTTCAATGGACTCCACCACTGACCCTTCAAGTTACACACGTAAATATTCATGGTCTCTCTCTCCGCCTCCATCTCCATATATCTTCCACACATCATCCAGGGAGAGGATCCCCCAATTACTTATGGCTGCACAGACTTTACTCAGCCAACAGCCGATTGGCACTACTAATGAAGGTCTGTCCCTTGAAAATATATAATGCTGCTACGCTACCCCTGCCAATTCACATGTAGTCTGGGTAGTGGGGGCAGGAGTCGCCCTGGTAAAGAGAGGTGCATTTTGGGCCCCCTACCCAATTGACACCAGAGCCTAAATCTCAAGTCTTACATCTCAAAACCTCCAATGGGCTTGCATGATGGTAGAGCCCACTAGGGGAAAACAAGCAGGGTTATTCAGGAAAAGTGAAGGGCAGGGCAGCATAGCTTCACAAATCCATGCGGAGGACTTCCATCCCAACCCCCTATGCACTATCTATCATTTTCCACTCCTTGTTAACCTCCCTTACACATCTGGCTCACCATATGCAAGAACTCTGCATGCAAGAGAGAAGTCTGTGCATGGGTGGGGAGAGGGAGGCAGTCACCCTTCTCTTGGAGTCCCCGGCTAAGAACCGCAACAGGAGGCAGCTAAGCCATCCCCCGAGAGCGTTACCACCTCCATGTCCTACCTGCCCAGCATCACCTCAATTTTTCTGAATTCTAACTCACAGTGACCAGATACCACCAACTTCCCCAACCAGCCCATTCAGAAATGCTATACGTCGAACTCTTTCAATCACCAGACTAATTTGCAATCACAGGATCTTCACAGCAGCATGGCCATCCTCCAGCCCCAGCAATACTGGCGCCATGGGCCCTAGGAATGAACACCAGCAACCTCTCTTCCTGACCAGGCCAGCAATTCCCATCCCACCACTGCCCATTACCAGAGAGGTGCAAAAGAAACAAATTGATGGACGGAATGCTGGACAACTCCCTCCCCACTCACCTTCGGCGAACCCAGGACCATCTCGCCTTCAGGAAGCAGCTCAAGACCTGGCTGTTCGAGCAGTAACTTACCCCCTCCCCCAGCGCCTTGAGACCCTCCCGGGTGAGTAGCGCGCTCTATAAATGCCGTGATTGATTGATTGATTGACAATGCAAACATTCACCCCCAGTCACAAGGATCTGGGTTAAATCCATCATTCTTTTGCTCACCACACCACCCCAGTTTGGACCCAGCCATATGCAAATCAGTCTTGACCCTGTTCCTTGTGGGAACAGTCCAGCCCGAACTGCCAAGCCAGGTCCTCCCTGGACCAGAAACAAGCATCCTGGGACCGGTTTCAGGGCATCACCCTTCTTCAGCCAGGATAGCTTGAATCCAGTGGTGTAGTGAGCACGGGACCCACGTCTGGGCATACCCTTCCCACTTAGGGCGACAAATGCAAAAGAAACAAATTGATGGACGGAATGCTGGACAATGCAAACATTCACCCCCAGTCACAAGGATCTGGGTTAAATCCATCATTCTTTTGCTCACCACACCACCCCAGTTTGGACCCAGCCATATGCAAATCGATGGATTTAGGCCCAGATCTCTGTATTGGGGTGAATGTATGACATTGTTCTGCATTCTGTCCATCAACTGTTGTTTTTGCATTTGTCACCCCGAGTGGGACGGGTATGCCCAGACGTGGGTCCCGTGCTCTCCATGCCACTGGAATCAAGCTATCCTGGCTGAAGAGGGGTGAAACCCGAAACCGGTCCTAGGATGCTTGTTTCCAGTCCAGGGAGGACCTGGCTTGGCAGTTCGGGCTGGACTGTTCCCATGAGGCACAGGGTCAAGACTGATTTGCATATGGCTGGGTTCAAACTGGAATGGCATGGTGAGCAAAAACGATGGATTTAGGCCCAGATCTCTGTACTGGGGTGAATGTATGACATTGTTCTGCATTCTGTCCATCAACTGTTGTTTTTGCATTTGTCACCCCGAGTGGGACGGGTATGCCCAGACGTGGGTCCCGTGCTCTCCATGCCACTGGAATCAAGCTATCCTGGCTGAAGAGGGGTGAAACCCGAAACCGGTCCTAGGATGCTTGTTTCCAGTCCAGGGAGGACCTGGCTTGGCAGTTCGGGCTGGACTGTTCCCATGAGGCACAGGGTCAAGACTGATTTGCATATGGCTGGGTTCAAACTGGAATGGCATGGTGAGCAAAAAAACGATGGATTTAGGCCCAGATCTCTGTACTGGGGTGAATGTATGACATTGTTCTGCATTCTGTCCATCAACTGTTGTTTTTGCATTACCAGAGAGGAGCAGGCAAGATCCACTCCACCCTGGCTACCTCTGCACTACCAGCTTAACCATCAAAGAAGGTTCACATCTACACCCAACATGCTGCCCCCAGGATAAGAATGCAAGGAGGCCAAAGCCGGGCATCAGAAACTCCCTCGCCAGAGAATCCGCAAAGCACCCGCCAACGGGGAAAGAATTAGTACACAAACCAACAGATTCAGTGAGGCCTACATAGCAATGAACCAAAAACTACTAATCCTGATTGGCAGACGAAGAAGCATGAAATATGCATTTGCAGCACAGTGGGCAGACGCCTGACAACCGAGGCCTAGGCAGTACCTTTCACTGACAAAGTCTTCAAGTCATTCCCTTAAACACAGCCCAGAATTACAGAAGGAAAAAAAGAGGCGGACTAGTCAATGAGAGTAAGGCACATCTAGGGCCCCCATCCCTAGAGATGGTCATTACCACCCACAAGACCAGGCCTCTGCAATGGACTGGCTGGTACAGATAGCAGCACAGTAAGCACCCCCTAGACATAATGAAGCAAACCTTAAACCGTACCACACAAGGCACAGGACCATAGCTTCCGACTCGCCCAAATCAAAAGCAATCCACTGCACTTCCTCCCATTCTAAAATACAGATGACTGCCGGTCCATACATAGCAGGCAATGCCTCCCGAGCAATGGGGGAGAACCCTCAACTCCCTTCCAAAGTCACCTGTCTTCCTTAAGATCCATCACCTTTCAAACTAAACCAGAACTCTCCCTTGACCCACTGTTACTCCCTGGGCTCACCGAGCACACCAGCATTCAACCTTATACCCGAGAGAAAAATCATGACACTTTCTCTCTCAACTAGTTGGACACCATTGGTCCACCGGTCAACTTTCCCTGTATGCCCAAATACCTCACTCCCCAACAACCCCTCAACTACTGGTCGAATTGAAAGTACTGAAACACGTAGCTCACCCCTAACTTATTTTCCCACTTGTTAGCTTAAGGGATACGGTGGGAACCTGACTTTGTGGTGGTATTGAAGCCTTCATAGTCCACGCAAAACTGCAGGTCTTCCAAGCCTTGCTTGGGTACTAGCACCAATTGGCTAAGCCAAAGGCCTTGGGAGCGCTCTATTACATCCAAGTGCAGCATCTTGGCTACTTCTGCCTTGATGCACTCAGGGAACTTTCTGGCATCCTGTATGCCTTGCTCTTGTCATACAGTCTATCCCCATTGTCTGTACCTGCAATCTACAGATAACAGCAAGGCAAGAGGAGTGGAGGTGGAGTAACTTTTGTGTAAATAAACTCATGTACCTATCATCAGCAGTGATTACCTAACACCAGAGTGTAGGGTTTCTGTAGTGTAGTGGTTATCATTTTCGCCAAACCTAACACCAGAGTTGAATCCTTATTTGTTACCTATGCACCAACTCATACTTTCTCTAACTCATTTTTCTCATCTACCAACACCCTCCTTGACTCTATTATGGCTATCACATTTGACCCCTTCACCTATGTATCCTGGGAGATGTCAACACCCGTTTTAATAAAAAGAATATCAGCAACGCGGTCACTGGGCCCACTGGTGTTTGTCAACCATTTGCACCACCAACATTTTATGAGATGGCTTGTCTTACAGCATCACAACATCAGCAACCACACCAGAAAGCCAGCTGGCTGAACTCGGGAGATAAAACTATTAAAAAAAAAAAAAATCAGACACCTTAAAAGATAGTGGAGTAAAGAACCAGCTAAAACTGGTGCAATGATAACACAGAATGTAAGAAGTTGCCATCAAAAATGTCCAGAAACTCCACTACTTCTAGCACACTCCCAATTTCACTTATCAAAACAAAGAACTCTTGAAATTTAGCCCAGAATTTAGAAGCCCATACTTCAGCTCAGTCCACGTCCAATGCTTTCAATAATTCTGCATCTCCTTTGCAAAGCACCTAAATAAACAAAGTACTTACAAAGCCAATAATTCTGGCTTGCCTTTTTTTAAGATCTGTTGACTTTGACAAAACAGAAGCATGCTGAATTTGTATTTCAGCAGCCACAGAGTTTCAGGAGCACTGAATCCTCTCAGCAGCCTAGCGGCTGCATGTGAGTGGTGGGGTTGCCAGATGGACGTACCTCTGTTGGAAGCCATCATTTATTTTGCAATAAAGTGAATCAATTTGTCTTACGGTGAAAGAAATTAATAAACAAGGGTTGCTTTTTGCGTACAATGCATGTTTACCATAAATAATGTGGCAAAAACTGTGATGATTAAGTGTACTCTTCAGAGGTGAAATAGTCCCTCATTCACTCCAATAAAAGCACTTAATGTGAGGTGGAAGGATACCCCCAAACACCCAATAGCATGTCAAGGAGACTACAATAATCCCCTTGGCTGAGCCAAGAAATTATTAGGAATGTCTCAGGCCAATGGCTCAAACAAGCTCAACCAAGGTCTACTGTCTGTACAGACCACAAGAGGCTGGCTCTGCCAAACCTGAAAATCCAAGGTTCTTGAGATCCCCTTCGTAGCAAGGGTGGTCTGTATCTGCCTTCCACTGCTGATGAGCAGGTGTGGCTGGCACAGGTAACTGTGGTGGGCCGGTGGGGTTGGTGGGGGAAGTCGACAGATGACGGAATAGGAAAAATTCAATAAATCCTATTCCGTCATCTGTCGACTTCCTCCCCACCCGCGCCCGCCTCACCGCTGTTACCTGTGTCGTGTAGCTCCTATAGTGCCCCTGCAGGACCTGCGCGTTTGGATAACATATACTGCGGGCTTGGTGGCAGACTGACTCTGTGCACCCCCACCGTATATGTTAGCCTGGTTTGCATTAGCTAGCTCGCAGTGCCACTAGTGTCTCCTCTTATCGGGGAGAGATTAGTTTCTGGCAACCTTAGAACATGACAACCCTGATTCCCTCAGAATCGTGGAAACAATGTACTACCTTTCGCTCAGTCACTCGTGCTCACTTATTCGGTTTGTCTCAGAGAGTTACACAGAATAAACAGTTGGGCGTTTCAATAAGTATTTATTGAACAGTTGTTATTCTGGTGTAAAATATATGTGCTGCAGAGACCAGCAGGCAATAGCAGAGATATATCATCAGCAGTACGATAAAAGCAAAGGGATAGAACAGTTCTACCATATTGCGATAATCATGGATACATACATGAATATAAAAGCATTATGCAAAGTGTGCGTACTCCTACGATGCCTACATAGATGTACCTGAGTGTACCTAGCATATCCTCCTAGGATTTAGTCGAACCCCCATACCTGAATAGAGAGAGTGTGGGACCCCGTCCTGGTCTCAAGTTGGACACCCCGTCCGGGTTGTGTCAGACCGCTGTCAGCTTGAGCGACTGCATGCAGGAGCTTCAGCGTCTCTGGTCAGTGTGTCAGCATGGAAGTCTCGGTTCCCTCTGCCTTACCGGGGCAAGATGTGGTGTATTTATACCCTAAAGAGTCTCGGTCCTCAGTATGGTTTGTATTGGACATGAGGACGACGTCAGGGGTGAACTTTGTACATACATATTATGCCGGTGGTGTATTCTTAGAAAGCCATGCATAATTAATGAGTACAGTGTGGGCCTGTGTTTGGAAGAACCCTGCTGCATTCAAAACCACAGGATAGATAACGTTCATCCCTCAGAGCTCGTTGTGTACTAGCTGGGACCAATGTAGGTGAAAGATCATGCCTATATAAGGAATCATACTATAATAGGACATGTACAGTTGTGACCATAATTGGGCATATGCGGCCATGACCATAATTTGGCAAGTACGAATATGACCATATTAGGGTAAATATGAATACGTCCATTTTAGGGCATGTACGAACGGGTCTACATTAGGGCATCTATGCGGGATATAACACCCACTCCACTTCCGAACTGGATAATAAATGACCATACTTAAAATCTGGACAATTTAAAAACGTTTGTAAAAGCAAGTAAAAACTTGGTTCTAAAAAATCGTTAACATTTTTTCGGTGCCTTAAAAAAAAAAAAAAAATGTTTATATTCAGCTTTTTCCTAGTTGCCACTTAAAAGTCGATATCGTCTCTCTATAGAAGTTGCATTACCATAAGCAGGAGAAGGCCATGCTTTTCTCAAGCGAAAGTGTCAATGTAAGAAAATTTTCCAAATTTAGATCGTTTATTTTGAAACGAGTGAAGAAGCCGAATTCTTTCCCAGGACACGATGAGCCAATTCAAGATTAAACGTCCTGGCTGGGAAGCTCAATATTATCGTTGTCCGCCGCTGTAGATGACAAATCCAACGCCTCACAGAGAACGTCAATCGCACATAGATGGAATGTAGTACTGCCAACAGTCGGTGCTGCGGCAGCTTGTGCGGCAGTTGTAACCTGGGCGCCTGTGGAGGAGTCACCTAACCCAGCAGGAGCGAACGGCACCTGTGGATTCTCCAGGAATGCATTCATCAGAATTGGGAGCCGCTGGGGACAACGTAGAGCATGGGCCTTTATGGGGTCCAGCATTGCATCCGTGTCCGGAGGCGCATCTGATGGAAATGTTAGACAAAGATCCAACGTGCATTCTTCTCCGCAGAACAGGCATCGAAGCACAGGTAAGATGCAGTCTATCCAGACTGGAAAAAATGATAGAAACCAGGAGGCATTAAGTTCTCGCAGGCAAGAAATGCCCAGAAGTTGTACCATGCGTTCACGGTATTTCCGCTCCAGGAGCGTGTTCACCATTCCCTCGGGAAGTGGGCCGTCCATTGCGTAGCAGCAATATGACAATCAGGATTCCAGCAATTAGGAACAGGATGAGCGGGAATCCTCCAAATACGCTTCCCAATACGGAGTGTATAAAATTTGGGATTACTCCGAGGACTATCTAAAAGGTGCTTAACAGTCCTGACCCTATGGTCTTAAATAGGTGTATAATTCCGCTCGTATCTGACATGTTAAAGATACGTCCCACCATTTCTGCGAAATGAATGGGGCAGTTTGTACGTATGAGTGCCTGTATCTCGGTCGAGGTCCTTGCAACTTGAAGTTCATAGGTTTCTCGAGCGGAGGTTAATGGCACGGGTTGCTGTAAAAGCATGGCTTTCAATCTGCTCAGAGTATCAAACTGTATAAAAGAAACATTCAGCGAAGGCCATAGCGGCGCCTCCCTGACTGTTAACTCCAGGGTTACTTGCTGTATGCAAGTATTGTTTCCGCCACTGAACACAGTCACTAGATATGCTACGCCCGGAAGCATCCCACAACAACCTTGATCATTTAACATTAAGTAACTCCCATTCGAGAGCAGCTGGAAAACTGGCGTGATCATGGCCGCTGGGGTCCCTGACATGTGACAAGACAAGTTTGCTACTGAACCACTGCAGGCTCCGTGTAGAGAAATATCCTGACACATGAGAAAACCGCTTAAAGCGTTCTTGCAGTTTGTACCACTCAGATACACTTCTCGATCCCCATTCCGGCATCGGTATCTATATGGTAACTCCCAAGTTTCCTTGATGTATCCCTAACCCATTTTTACATATTTGCCTGCCTGCCTTTGCTCAAGGCAATATTGAAACTGAAACGTAGTGACCGGCAGAGTGATTTGGCCATGAATGAGCCATTCTGTTGATGGTGATTCGGCTACAGTGAATGGTAACCTTTCCAGTTTCTCAATACGCAGCATTGTATATTTGGCTCCCCTTTGTGCCATTTCTGTCTGTTTATCAGTTAGATTGTTTTCTGAAAACAGAGACGTGGTGTTTATAAAACGCCATGGCACATAGCCTGCACGCAAAGATTGTAGCGTCCAGCTTAACATCATAATAGAACGTAGTTGAGATTGCCCGTGTTGTAACAAGGCCAGATCTTGTTCTAATATGTCGATTGCCGAGGACACAATGTTGCCTAAGGAGTAAATCCTGGAGGTCAAAGTAGTTAACCCATTATCCACTACTGCCAATGCTTTTTCTAAGTTAATACGGTCTATTTCCCGTATTCTTTCTGCGGCCTTTTTGGGATATTTTCCAGTTCTCATTGTAGTAGGCATAAAGGCCTGCATATATGAAACGTTTCTGACGTTGTTTATTGGGTCCTAGTAGAAACTCTCTAAGATCCATGTCAGGTGTGAGTATGGTCAAGTGGTGCTTTACTTCTGTGAGTGTCGCGGTCTCTAGCCAATCAAGGCACAACTTCCCAACACTATACGATGTCACTACCCCTGGGTGTTGTCTTTGTACATAGCGTGGATCTGGCCTATGGATACTAAACCCTGCGGTTGTATTCATAAATCTCTGTTGACATTTGTTTGTGTCAATGGGCCAAACCAGCCATTCTGTCCAATCAGGATCTGATCTGTTGTACTGGAAAATGTCATCTAGTCTCACCCCTTGTGTAGTTGAATTCTGCCCCCCCCCCTCCCCATCTGCGATGGTGTTGGAAACCCCGGTGTGTTCATTTCCTTGCCTTTGTGCAACAGACATCCTGTCTTGGATTAGCCAGTTTCATTCAGAAATAAAATCTGCTGCGGAATGATGCATGCTCTAAAAAGTGCTTCTATTCCCTGGACTTGCCAGTCCCTAGAACCCCAGACCGATTTGGAATCCATTGTGTCTTTCCATAGATCGAAAACCTGTTTAGACAACTGGTTCAAAAGGATGCAGAGTAAATATGTTTGGTGTTTGTTAACATAATTTTCTGAGCTGAAATTTTCTCCACTTTATAATAAAAGGACTTCGGGTTGGATGTGTTAAACCCTGAGAAGTATGTGAATTTCTGTGCAAATGCTTGTGAACTACCTTTTGGAGGTGTTGGGCAGTGTTCCCACTGGTGGTACTCAAATACATTTCTAGGTGTGATAGACTTGTGTAAGAAATGATCCCCAAAATGTTGGTCACAGTACAATGTATCATAGTCTGAAGTACCTTCTAACATTTCATTGTTCGGAAATGCAGCTGTTTTTTCTAGATCAGACATCATAGCATTTACAGTTTCAGTGTCCCAATCATCAGAAAATGTACTGGAGGTAATGATATCACTTAAAGAAATTTTAAATACATGTTTTAGCTTTAAAAGTTCAGTCGGACCTAATATATCATAATCAACCTGGTCCCATACTATACCGTCTGGTATAGGAACTGCTGTAATGTTCACTGAAGACAAGTCTCTTGGTTCACGATGTGAAGACTGGTGTGGTTTCAAAATCAAATTGACTCTTTGGGCCGTGGAGTTTGGCTGGAGGTATCGTCCATTAATAAGCATACTAAATGTTATTATTAAACCTAGCCAGAAAATGAAAAATAAAATCCCAGTGATATACCATAGTTCTATCCAAGGTGACACCAGGTAAGTCTTTCTAAAAAAGTGCAAAAAGTCATTGAGTTTCTGTTGGAGTGATTTTTGGCAGGCGTAGTTTCCGTCTCGCTTGGATCTAGTGAAAACGTATCAAAGTTCATGAAATAGCCCGAAGCAGTTCGATCAATTGTTGGAATTGCATCGGAATTTGTTGAAATCGCTATGTTCTCTTGTCGAGGCACATTGACATAGATGTCTGTATTAGGTCTGATTGCAACTTGGTTGTTAAGTTGATTTTCATTTTGAAGATAAATTTCTTGATGAAGTGGAACGAGTTCCATAGCATTGTTGCTTAGTCCTTCATTTTGTACAGGTGGCTCTTCAAACGTGATGAGTCTTTCTATTTGGACTTCTTGGATTGTAGCGAGAGGAGGGCGTCTGCTACTGTGGAGTCCACGAGGCCTACTGTTTAGTATCGGCCACATAGTGTGGTTTGATTAAGTCTATTGAGACAAATCTTTTCTCCTTTTTTCCGGCAAGAGGTGGCAGAAGTACAGTTCTTATGCCGTGGATTGCTAGGACCGGTACAGGCTTTCTGTAGGATGGCCCAAATTCTTTCTTGTCAGCAATCTTCTCTCTGACTAGATCCCCGAGTTTTGGGATCCAGATAGGTCTTGCGGTTACTGCCTTGACTTCCTCAGTGGCGGCCTGTTTCTGGAGCACATTACTTTGTTGTGTCCTGGATTCATTTAGATCCTGTAAAACAGCCAAACGATCATGGATATCAAATGGTTTTTCATCCGCCACTGTGCCTTCACAATCAAGATCAGGTACCCACATTCTTGTCCCAAATAGGACCTCGTAAGGAGTGACACCTCCTAGAGAGCTTCTTGGCTGATTATTGAGCGCGCGCTGTACCCCATAAAGGTGATCGACCCATCTACTGCCCTTGCCTAATACCCTAGCTGTTAAAGATTGCTTTAAGTCTTGGTTTTTCCTCTCCACAACAGAATTTCCCTCGGGATGGTACGGAGAGGAGTACCGCAATGCTACGCCCATTCCTTCCATGGCCTCTTTGTAAGCCCGAGAGCTAAACGCCGGACCACGGTCAGAATGTAACGTGCCAACTGCGTATGTGCGGATAAAGACTCGCAAATCTTTTATAACAGTTCGAGCGTCAGCCGAGCGCTGAGGCCAAACCCATAGGAAACGTGAGCAGGAATCCACTGCAACCATGATATATTTCTTGGACCCATCAGATTGTAGGGGTCCGCAGTGGTCCAAATACACACATGCGCGAGGTTTGTCTGATTTCAGCAATGGTGTCTGCGCCGGGCGTGTTACAGTGGAACCTTTTATCTGCTGACAGATGTTGCATTTCAAGACATAGTCTTTAGTCTGCTTTGCTAACCCTGGCCACCAGTAGCGCTGTTTCAGTAAAGAAATAGTCGCTGTAACGCCTGTATGCGCAGAACCCAAACCCTCGTGTGCCGCTAAAATCAAGCCTAGCCTACAATCCATATTTGGTATTACTCTATCCCCCACTCCAGGAATCTGAGCATATGGAATGTTTTGTGCATCCAACTTGTAGGAGTACTTGAGTGGAATTTTTTTTAAGTACTGCTGTGCTGCCTTTGCGTGAAGCATTGACAGCTACCATTATCTCGCCGTCTACCCTCGTCTTTGAACGAGTAACTGCAGCTACGGCGGCTGTGCGAACAGCCCCCTTTGCGGCTTCATCAGCCAATGAATTCCCTTCAACGTGAACGCCTTCACGCTGATGACTCAGTGTATGTATCACGTGAGCCCTTGGTAGTTCGTTTCTCAACTCCCCTACCTGTTCCCATAGCATTTTATGCTTAATTGTGCCACCTTTTGCATCTTTGAACCCGTTTTGTTCCCAATGATGTAGATATTCATTGTACGACTTTACACAGTAAAAGGAATCACACACAATAAGTGTGGGGAATTAGTGATCCGTATTTATAAGTGCCAGTATTAGTGCTTTGAGTTCTGCCAACTGAGCCGTGCCGTCTCCTAGAGATTGCGTTTTAGTGCAACTCGGATGGAACTTGCCATCGTGCATGCGACCTTTAACAATCGCACACGCCGCGCTGTAAGCTTGCTTACTCCCTATGGCCGGTTGAGCAGATCCGTCAGTGTAAATAATGTATTCATACTGATCTAGAGGCAAAATCTCATTTGGAAGAGGATATTCTTGTTCGTATTGCAGGAATGCCTGTGTTTTTAAACTTGGATCAAATCTGTATTCAACATCCGTTGCAGTAAGAGAATTAGCCCATTGTATCCATCTTGGATGTAAGGCTTTCGCATTTGGAATGCTAGCTTTTGTAACCGCTTCTAAAGCTGGTACTGGGGTCACGACAATTATGCGTTTTCCCTGAGCCAGAGCTCTCTCTTGCTACAGCGGTCTGAACTGCTGTCAGGATTTTTTCTGTTGAAGTGAAACGCATTTCTGCGTTTGTATACAGGTGTGATTTGTATGCGATTGGTACGGTTTCACCTTCATTAAAAGTTAAATAAGTGTACCCGCATTGACCCGCTATGACTCGGATCACTAAGTTCCGTGCATTTACGCATGTCTGTAAATGTTTAGAAGCTATCATGTCTTCCTGTAGGGAACGCAGGATATTTGTGTGTTCCCGTGTCCATTGTTTGACTGAAAAATCAGGTTTTATTAAGTCGTAGAAAGGTTTTACTCTTTCTGCGTAATCCAAAATGTATGTTCGACCAAAATTTAGGAATCCCAGAATTGATTGTAAATTCTTTAATGATTTTGGAGGTTGGAGCAGCGCACACTTTTCTAAAAAGTTAGCTGCTAGGCTTTTTCTTTCACTTGACAGCTCGTATCCTAAAAATAGGACATTGAGGTGGGCAATTTTTGATTTTTTTAAATTAAATTTATAGCCCTCAGAGGTGAATCCCATAATAATGGTGCTCACCCTGGTCAAGTGCCTCTTTAAATCATCGTCCGTCAGATAAATATCATCCACATAGGACAATGCTTCTTCATCCAAATTTTGGAGTAACTCTGTTACCCTTGCTGAGAACAACCCCGGGCTATTCTTGTACCCTTGGGGGAGTCGGCAGAATTGCCGTTGCGACCCCAACGCACTGAATGCGGTTAGATACCTGCTTTCAGGTGCTATATTTTGGCAGAAAAATCCATTTGAGATATCAAGTGTTGTTTTGTATTTTTTTCGCACAATGTTATTCATTAATGCGGCACTGTGTGCATTTTGAACTGCAAATGTCTTTGTGCAAGTGTTTAAATGTCTGTAATCTAAAACTAGACGATATGTGTTGTCAGGTTTGGCTAGGGGGAACAAAGGATTGTTCATAGGTGAAGTGCAATTTTCTATCACCCCCTGGTATTCAAGTTGATCTAGAATCTCCCTGACTTGTTTTTAGATTACTGCTTTATAGGGTATTGCCTTTGAGCATTTGGGGAAACTTTTAACGGGATCACGTGGTGGGTTTACTCCTCATCCCAACCAGCATGATTTCTATACAATGCTGGAGCTAGGGCAACCGCCCACTCCTGCGCATATGCATGTTTTAGGTGAATGGGAACGAGGTCGGAAAAGGCTGGAAAAATTATCATTTCTCCCCTAGGGCACCCCATGACGATTGCAGGCGGCCAGTCTTGTTCTGCTAATAGAATGTCATAACCAGATGACAGATTTTTCCAAAAGAGAGCTTTAACTTTTCTGGGCTTGTCCCCCTCCATCCAGAGTGTTATCTCATGTAACTTATGTGGGACACTTACCCGAGTATCAGGTGTTTCCACCGTGATATACTCACTCAACTCCGCTGTCACCAGAAATTCCTTCAGGTTCTGGCGAGCTATCGTTACTTCTGCCGCGCTGTCTAGCATCGTCAGAGCCCACTCCTCGTTCAGAAGCTGTGTCCTCAGAATTCTGGGCATGTCTGATCTTGAGACCTGCTACCTTCTTCTTTTTGAACTGAGGTTTTGATTTTTGTTTATCCTCTTTTTTAGGTGCGTAGGCCGCAGCGTGTTGCGTGTCTCTGGACTTTGTACGCTCCTTTGATCGTCCTTCCCTCTCGGAGTTTCGTGATGAACCCTGAAAGGAACGAGAGGAACGAGTATCAGTATCCTGATACCTGTCAGGTTTTTTAATGTTATCCCTATTCCTGAGGTTATACCTCTTTTCAGAGGGCTCCTGTTGAGGAGACCTACCTCTGGACTGAGATCTGGTGTCTTTAGACTTTTGTTGTTTTTTATTTTCCCACTTCTTTTTAGAAGAAGTTGGTGTCTGCTTTGTAGTGTCCTTTTCAGGACTGCCCAGTTGTGGTTTTAATGCTTTCCCACCCAAACTGTCTCTGCCTAGTTCTGCATATGCAGTTTCAATTATTTTGGGTAGTTCATGTTGTTGATTTACTGGACTGAACTCCCTTAGGCGTTGGCGGATCGCCACAGAAGCGGCTTCCCCCTTAATGTTAGCTAGTAATATGGCTGAGACCTGTTCAAAGTTGTTTAACAACTTCATCCCTAAGTTAAGGGCAGGCTCTGCTCCGTACTCATTTTGTATCTGTTTTAATACGTCAGGTACTACTGCTAAGGACGGGATACCATGTGTTCTAGTATATATTGCAGCAAAGACTGAACCCCAAGAGGTGCAGTCCTCTTCTTGTGGTGTGAGACCCATGGGCAAGCAGATTGTTAGAATTCTGTGTTTATCACTGGTTGTAGTATTCAGGAATACTGCTTCAAGCTGAGTTATTTTCTGAGCTATCCAGAATGGGATTTGTTCGCGTTTTGCTGGCATTTTGCCCATTATCGCGTGTAATGTTTGTGGAGTTATTTTATTAACTGTACCTTGGACAGGAGCGTCTTGTGCTGCAGCTGGTGCAGGCTGAACTGTTAAAGTCCTCATCACGAATTGTGTGAGGTTTCTGTAGATTTTAATTAAATCTCTGTGTTGTACGAGTAAGTCTGGCTGTGGCATTGTGTTAATATCAGGATGCGGTGTGTATGCTGCTAATATGGGCCATGTGGTTCCTGCTCCTCCGAGCGGGCCTAATCTTGCTCTTCCTCGTACGTGGGGTAGGGCGCCTTTAAACCAGTAATTATGCTCCTGGTAAGTGAGCGGGACCTCTACTTCCTCAAAAGGAGTATAGTCCGCTGGTGTTTCACCTTCTAGGTAGTAGTGAAATACATTTGTAATTGCATTTGTTACTGGGAATGTAACCCATGAATAGAACACCTCTGTTTTATTGGATTCGTGTGCCTCAATCACGAAAATTACTGTACCACCCATGGCTCTTAAGCCATGTTCTAAAAGTTTTCTGGTGACTGCCCTTCTGAAATTTGGTGCAATTTGTATTGCTTCTTCAGGGTCTTCTTCTAAACCTAAGAGGTTTGTTGTAACTCTCCCTGTTGCGCTGGTTTCTTCCACCATTTTTAATTGGAAGAAGGGAGATTAAAGAGTTCTTAAAATAAGGTGTAAGTGCACAATTGTAGGAACTAAATATCCTTCAAGCTTGAGTAACCAACAGCCAATAAATAGTATTCTTGTACTACTCAGCTGCGGCGGATTTTGTGCCCACCCACTCCAGACGTCTCTGGGGTTTTGTGAGTAGGTTCTCTGAGAATAGCACGACTGAACTACTCAGATTCTACTGTTAAATAAGTACCCAACCAACGTTGGCGGCGCCATGTCGTGTAGCTCCTATAGTGCCCCTGCAGGACCTGCGGGTTTGGATAACATATACTGCGGGCTTGGTGGCAGACTGACTCTGTGCACCCCCACCGTATATGTTAGCCTGGTTTGCATTAGCTAGCTCGCAGTGCCACTAGTGTCTCCTCTTATCGGGGAGAGATTCGTTTCTGACAACCTTAGAACATGACAACCCTGATTCCCTCAGAATCGTGGAAACAATGTACTACCTTTCGCTCAGTCACTCGTGCTCACTTATTCGGTTTGTCTCAGAGAGTTACACAGAATAAACAGTCGGGCATTTCAATAAGTATTTATTGAACAGTTGTTATTCTGGTGTAAAATATATGTGCTGCAGAGACCAGCAGGCAATAGCAGAGATATATTATCAGCAGTACGATAAAAGCAAAGGGATAGAACAGTTCTACCATATTGCGATAATCATGGATACATACATGAATATAAAAGCATTATGCAAAGTGTGCGTACTCCTACGATGCCTACCTAGATGTACCTGAGTGTACCTAGCATATGTGTGTAGGTCTTAGAAGCTAAGAGCCAAGAATCCTCCTAGGATTTAGTCGAACCCCCATACCTGAATAGAGAGAGTGTGGGACCCCGTCCTGGTCTCGAGTTGGACACCCCGTCTGGGTTGTGTCAGACCACTGTCAGCTTGAGCGACTGCATGCAGGAGCCTCAGCGTCTCTGGTCAGTGTGTCAGCATGGAAGTCTCGGTTCCCTCTCCCTTACCGGGGCAAGATGTGGTGTATTTATACCCTAAAGAGTCTCGGTCCTCAGTATGGGTTGTATTGGACATGAGGAAGACGCCAGGGGTGAACTATGTACATACATATTATGCCGGTGGTGTATTCTTAGAAAGCCATGCATAATTAATGAGTACAGTGTGGGCCTGTGTTTGGAAGAACCCTGCTGCATTCAAAACCACAGGATAGATAACGTTCATCCCTCAGAGCTCACTGTGTACTAGCTGGGACCAATGTAGGTGAAAGATCATGCCTATATAAGGAATCATACTATAATAGGACATGTACAGTTGTGACCATAATTGGGCATATGCGGCCATGACCATAATTGGGCAAGTACGAATATGACCATATTAGGGTAAATATGAATACGTCCATTTTAGGGCATGTACGAACGGGTCTACATTAGGGCATCTATGCGGGATATAACACCTGTGCCGGCCATGCCTGATGAAGAAGTGAATCATGTCTGATAGTAGAAAAGCAAAAGTATCCTCTTTCAACCTTCTTTCTATAAAATAAATCAATTAATTCCTGGACCTACTGGTTAACCATACTACCCAAATTTATTCAAAAACATTCTCACTGGCTTTCTCTGCCACCGCAATACCCAGAGCGGTCATTAATGAATAACTTTCAAACAGAAAATTCCCCTGAGAATTAAGGATTGGACCCTGATGACAAACTACAGAGTGATGTTGAATGGGACATTTCTGGGCAAACGGTTTAAAAAAGCTGTATTTATTCAGATCTCATTATAAGCAAAACAACCTACTTTCTAACTAACAAATAGGCTTTCAACTTTGGAGAGGCATCGAATCAGCATGAAGTATATATTGTGGGGTGACCTTAATAACTCAAAAGATACCAATGAAGTCAATGCACTACTACCTGATCTCTCAGCAGCTTTTCACAATATGCAACAAGAACTCCTGCAAAGACGTAGGGCCTGATTTAGATCTTTGCGGATGGGTTACTCTGTCACAAATTTACGGATGTCTTGTCAGCCTTTTTGCAGGTGTCATAGGATATATTGTACATGTAATAAAGCAGAATGGATATCGGTCACATTTGTGAAGGAGCTCCCCGTCCGCAAACTCCAAATCATGCCCATAAGGATATAAGGATCCAAGGCACAGCACTAAAATTGATGAACTTCTATCTCAGACAGCATAAATTGTGACTCTGCCTCCATGCCGGACAGCAACATTCTTGCAAAAGTTAGGTGTCTCCTAGGCTCAATGATTGCCCTTTGTAAACCGGTCCCCTCACTACCTCAGCTGGTCAGCACATTTAAGCTTAGATGCTGCAACAACGCTTATGATACATACGTTATATAAAAGTGGAAAAAACCTTAACCTTAAAATCTACGGCCATCTAGACCAATCAAATGCCTGCAGGAAGTGGACACCTGGATGATAAAGAATCCCTTGTACTATATCCTTCAAAAACAGAGATCATAACTTAAAACCTAAGAGCCCAGAATGCCTGTCTAAACAGTTTGGACCATGCACTAAAACGTTGCCAGACAAAGTAAATAATCTTTCTGGGATCATAACTCCAAACTCCCACCCCAAAGTCGGGTCAAAAATGTGAAGAAAAGTGCTATGAACACTATAATAGCATTGATGTGCACCTTTCCTAACCTGGGTTACCTTGACAGGAGTCGAGGCCTCACAAGTTCGTGTTGTATTGCACCTTGACTATGCCATAAGATTTCTACATTGGGATTCTAAAGCCAGAAAACTGCTTTCAGACAAGCACAAGGATCTAACGCCATGCAGAGTCACTTTTTTGACGTTACAGCAGCTTTTTTGTTTGCCGCAATATTTGCAAAGTGACACTAGCGTCACATTTTCACTGTTAGTGCCTACTTTTAAGCGCCAGATCAGAATTTTCGGTAATGACATGCAAGGTAGGCGTTCTCCCGGAAAAAGCATCACAAAACTGATGCAGCTGTATTTTCAAGGATTTACTGAAATGGCGCTACTTTTAAAAAACATGCGCGGAGTCCCATTAGCAGCAGTTTTTACTGCTACGGTAAAGCAGGTGTAAAAATGACGCATGCAAACTCGTATGAAAGCAGAACATACCCAAATCACTTTGGCACGCTCAACTACACCATGGATCTACTAATATTGCAGCTCGGAGCACCAAGGAGACGTCTGCCACCACCACCACAGTGGCAGTGCAGGAGAAGGGAGCGGACATACCGCCAGAGGATTACCCTCATTGCCCTCAGGGAGGAGGTCATTGCCCCATTATAGGCTCAGGAGGAAGTCCATTGCCCACCTCCTGCACCAGCTAGCACCAAGTGTAGGAAGCGGGCTCTGTATATACTATACAAAGTGAGGTATAGTGTGCACAGAATCCAGTGGAACCCAAAATGTGGGCAGAGATAAAGTAGATAGCACCTCACTCTCCATTTGTGGTAGTGTGGTCGAGCAGTAAGGCTTTATCAGAGGACAGTGTTAAGCATTTGTTGTACACACTCAGTCAGCAAATGAATTCACACACTCAAAGACTGAACTTCAGACCAATATTCTTTTAGTTATTTTATTTTCTAGAACCAAGCAAGCCTGGCACAGGTAAGCAATAAATACTTTACAGTAGTAATGCAGTTGTAACATAGTTTGGTTTGCAATTGTATATGCACTTTGTTTTGATTACAGTATTGTTACTGAAAATGCAATGCTTTGGAAATACAGTACATATACTTTGTATAGGCTTTTTAGTAAAATGACCAGTAAATTACTTTGCAGATTACTTTTCTTACACAGTACAGTATACCTGGATACTGCACTGGGACATTTCCTGTAAACAGGTGAGTAAAAGCGTTTTTGTTATTTAGCACAATTTTAAAAGGATTTCTTAGGTTTTCCAACTCCACACTTAATAACTTTTCATAGAAAAACAGTCAATGTTATTGTCAGGGAACACGGGACCCCACACTTCCAGGCATCGGATGATCGACGCCGCGAGGGAGAATTACAACTCCCAGCGGCCTCGGCAGACGTCAGACGCACCGTCGTGCGTGATGTCCGAGACCGGTGAAGAGCGAAGAACCGGCAGGAGACGCTGCCGATTATTCCTGGTGTCCGGTTCGTTGAGTTTGCTTTCCGCAGCAGTCAGAGAGTTCCCTGGTCGGGTAAGGGTGCCGTTGGGCACTGCTTATTTCTACTTTGTTACTTGAAGCCCAAGGAGGGCTTTTTCTCATACACGCTTGGAGTGGATGGTCGTGTCAGTGCTCATTAACATATGTTCCCTACGTTGGCGAGTCCTTATTACTTTATTCTTTGGGATTGTGTGACTCATGCGAGGGAATAACATTATTGTTTGGGTGCATTAACATTTGCCCATATTCGCATTTCAATCAATGTGAGGGGCTATCGTCATTCCTTCCCTGTTGGCGAGTCCGTGGCAGTGGCTCATGCAGGGAAGGTTCTTATAGCCTAACATAAGGATTGGGCTATTATCACACAGAGAGTGATAATCGACTCAACACTGTTCCTTTGTTATCTGATTTCAGACTGCAGTATAACCTTTATTTGGAAAATATGCTATTGCATGTTTAAGACTTCCTTGCTTGCCCATGATATATTTAATGCACCTTTTGTCCATTACTACATTTAGTCAAAGATATCCACGAATTGTGTTTGCACATCCACAGGGGTGGTCAGCAGCAGGTGATCCTTGTTGCTTGTGTTTCCGGTCTACTTACACTGATATCAAGGGTATGTGTTTAGTCTTAGAAATCAGTTTTCTCACATACTACAAGGATCTTTAGGTGAGATAGGTTTTCCAAAGTTTATAGTCTTGTTTGTTTTGTTTATTGCAGTATACAGTGTAAGGACTTGTGATTACCTGCTCACCACCCATTTCTGCACAGCAGCATTTTCTTTCTTTACAGGTTAGTGGAAGGCTGGGTCCATCTAGATATAGAGGAAGTGGTGGTAGTCATTTCATCTGAATGAACATAACTGATGGTCTTTCCTCTTGTGTTCACAGGTCTCCCTCCCCGCTGTCCCCATCCTTCCCTTCCCCCGCTTGACCATCCTAAAGTCTGCGTGTAATTATATCCAGACTTGGGGCTGTCGAGAGGTGGACCCCTAAGAGCATCGGTTCGATCCTGAGGATACGTTCAGGCCTGGGACAGTTATCCTATGGAAGAAAATAGTGTTATCAGTTAGCAAGTAAGTACTTTGTTGTGTGAGTTGGTATTCTGGGTTTAGACTCAGGGGTCCCCCAGGGTCAAGGATGCACTCTTGTTACACCCTCAGCGGCACTAGGGCGGCCGGGTGCAGAGTGCTGAGGCCCAATGTTATCCAATGGGTGGTAGGGGGCCTCCAGTTGGTGGCTGCTGACGAGCAGGCCACTGGGTTGTGGGAGCAAACCTCCTTGACTTAAGCTCAGGGCGAGTGGGGGTTCAAGCCAGTACAAAAGGTGCACCCTCAGCGGCACTGGGGCGGCCGGGTGCAGAGTGCTGTTTTGGCATTGGGAGCCCTGTAGCTATCAATGGGGAGTCTCAGGTTCGCAAACACACTGCAGGCTCGGGGACGAAGGTCTTCTGGGTGCGACCACCAGTTGGAGAGGTAAGTTGGGATGTTGGGGGTTGGTTAGGCACCGTCGGTTGGGCCACCCAAGGCTGTGGGGCGTGGGGTGCAGGAGTGTCTTTTAGGGTCGGATCTTCTTACCAGCTCCTGGTCGGGGTTGGGGAGACCTTCCGGTTTGAGGCTGCAGGCGTTGGCTGGAGACTTGAGGCAGGTCAGGGGTCACCGGATCTCAGGTCAGGATCGCCGGGGAGACCTCCTCTTGGTGTTGGGCCACTCTAATTCGGGCCGTGGGCTCCGGGTGCAGAGTGGTGCAGACCCGCGGATCCTTGCGGAGCTGGAGTCTGTTGCTGATCAAATCCGGTGTTCACGGGAGACTTTGGGATGGAAGGCAGGCAGGTCCTCCGGGTTTCTGGAGGTTGCTGGCTGTAGGACACACCGGGATTTCGCTGTAGCAGGTTCGAGGTGGGGACAGGCCGGTAGGGCTGGGGCCAAGTCAGTGGGCGTCCTCCTCTTGTTAGCTTCGGCACGGCTGTTCGGTCCTTCTTCTTTTCTTCTTCTGGTTTCTTGTCTAACTTCTTGGTTCAGGGCTGCCCCCTAAATACTGTATTCAGGGGGCGTTTTAGGGGTCTCGAAGTCAGTAGCCAATGGGCTACTGACCTTAGAGTGACTACACCCTTGTTGTGCTCACCCCACGTGGGGGAGTGAGCACAATCCCTAATCCTGATTGGGGAGTGCCTGCCATCTGCAAGATGGCGGGCACTGAAGAGTGGGCTTCACCTCGCCTCCCCCACCTGAGGGGTGGGGTTGGCAGAGGTGAGCACACCTTCTGGACTGGCTAATTTTTCCCGCCTGTCTTAATGGCGAAAAGGAGGGGAGACAGGAAGGGGGCATGCTCCTGACAGCAGGAGAGGCTGGGGGTCGCATTACAAAGGCTGCCAGGCCTTTGAAGCGCCCCTGCCACAGATGGCTCTTCCTGGCCTGGGGGAGGTGTGAACTCCTCCGCCCAGGAAAGGCTTTGTTTCTGGGCTTAGGAAGCGAAGGCTCCCACCCTATGGGGTCCAGAAACATCTCTCGTGGTGGCGGGCTGGTGTGTACCAGTCAGGGAACCCCCAGAGGCTGGTCGTTTTTCAGGGGGCATCTCTAAGATGCCCTCTGAGTGCATGTTTCATTAAATCCCACACGGGCATCAGTGTGGGTTTAATGTGCTGAGAAGTTTGATACCAAACTACTCAGTTTTCAGAGCTGTGGAGTTCGTAATGACAAACTCCCAGCACCATATACTCTTAATGGCAGCACTGCACTTACAATGTCTAAGAAGGGACTTAGACACTGTAGGGGTACAGGGCTAATGCACCTGTACCCTCACCACTGGTATAGGGCACCCAGCTAGAGGGGTGACTGATCTATGCCAGAGCAGTGGGTTGTAGGCATGGCACACAGGGATGGGTGCCATGTCGACTCTTCACTTTGTTTTGCACTAAAACACGCAGCCTGCAATGGCAGTCTGTGTGTGTAAAGGTACAGGGCTTCTAAGGGTGGCACAATAAGTGCTGCAGCCCTTAGAGGTCTTCCCTGGTCACAGTGCCCTGGGTACCTATGGTACCATTTACCTGGGGCTGACCTGTGGCCAGAGATGTCAATTGAGTTTGGGTACAGTTTTGGGGAAAGAACACAGGCCCTGGGAACCTGATTGGCAGGGACCCAGGGCACATCAAGTCAAAAGTGCATCAGTAGTCTGGCAAAAAGTGGGGGGGTTACTGCAACAGAAACCCAGCTTCTCACACCAAGGCTGCAGATAACATTGCAGCGCTGCACCAACATACCTTCGCAGGCCAAGCTACTGGCTGTCCTGCACATGCTGGCGTCTGGAACCTTCCAACACACCACAGCCAAAGTGGTAGGAGTATCCGAGGCATCCTTCTCAAGGTTCCTCCCCTCCGTCCTGGATGCCATCATAAACCTTACACCCCAGCACCTCTACTTCACGAACACAACGCAGGAACAACATGCGAACAAGCAAGGGTTTTATGCCATTCAGGATTTCCACATGTGTTGGGAGCAATAGATGTGCAACCAGCAGCAAGATCACACATCTACCGCAACAGGAAGCACACCTATTCGATGAACATGCAGGCAATCATGCACCATCTGGGCCTCTTCAAAAATATCCTTGCAAACCACCCTGGCAGTGCTCTTAACTCCTTCATCTTCCGGCATTCCACCATCAATGAGCGCTTCCAGAATGAGACCTATGGGAATGACCTACTGGTTGGTAAGTACTTCTCAAGCACTTGACAAACCACATGGCAGTCAATTATGTAGGAATACGCGGACATATCAGTTTTGGGTTGAATGAGACAGTGCATACATAGTTGGTGTGGGCCTATATACTTCCGCAATACTACATGGCATATGCACAACACAATACTACAACTCACACATGTCGAGACCGTCTACGCCACTGTGGGCAATATGTACTGTGCTGATGGAGTATCACTTTTCATGATGCTCTGGTGGAGCAACTCCCCAAATCATATCAACGTCGCAATGCAAAGTCTGTCTGCATGACATTGCATGGCCTCATAGGTATGCAGTAAGGCAAACCAGCGATAAGGGCAGCATATATTTACCCTATGTTAAGGATGTGTACCATGGGCCTTGCGGTGGCCTTTCCCATGAAACACCAATGAAGATCTCAAACCTTTTCATACATCCTATGTTCAGGGACCCTGGGACTCTGTGCAAATAGTGTGCCTCCCAAGCGGAGGTGAAATGAGGATACATAATTACATGTCTCTTTGTCATGTCCAATTACTATGTGTTCTGCATTCCGCAGGACACATAGAATGGGGGAAATTGCATAGATTGTGTGGTTTTTGGTGCTGGAATGTGTCCCATAAAGCATGACTTCATATAAGGACACTAAGCTGACACAAGTGCACAATGGTACAAGGGAGGGATGCTGGCACTAGTCACTACTATGTGATGGTGCATATGCGGACAAACCGTAGATATGCTGTATGTTAGGAAAAGGGCACATTCTACCCCTTTACTTTGGATGCAGGTCAGCACAGCCATATTACATCCATTGCTGCACAGTGGCAACAAATGCTAAACGAGACCCTGTGTGTGCATTCAATAGTGTCAAAGACCCTCACAAATGCTACTCCTTGTAAAATTATGCATCCAAACACCCAGTTGAAGCAAGGCAATCACTATCTGTATGTCCACATGTAAATCCCATGGTCATGAGGCATGAGATATATCCCAGATCTGTGAAACTGAGAAATATTGTCATATATGAAACTCACAAGATGATTCTACCATGCTACATTATATCACTCATCATATACGCCCATCACAACCTATGTGCACACCGTGTTGTTGCACACAAACCATTATATCATTCATGCAAGGCCGCAGACTGTGCAGCAAGGTGCAGCCTCATGCACAAACTACATCTCCCATGACAGCCAACAACACAGTTATCATGGGAATAATGTGGGCGCACACCGGTGACCCCTCCAACAGAAGCATGGATAGGCGCGCTCCATAAATGAGGCGCTGCGGAGGATGCCCTTCACTATGAAGAGGTCTGTTGAATCTCCCCGCAGTGGGCATCCCTCCTCATACATTTCCGACAGCTGGACGGCAATGACGATTTGCCCCTGTGATCACCTCGCATACACTGTACATCAAGCCGGTACACCCCCCCCACCCCCTGAGATGGGCCTACTTTGACATGATATCTGGCATTCATCCTCCCCTGCATGAGCATGCCCCCTGACACTTGTCCATCTCTCGCCCTTTCTCAGTACCACACAAACCGCCAATGCTGACACATTCTGATACATCTGTCCCCCACCCACCTGCTTACCCACCGTTCATTTTCACCCTCACAACATCTACCACATCTGAGACAGGTTGTAGGCACCAATCTCCTGGTTACAAAATGACTTGATGCATCACAGAGTATTAGAATTATCATATGTTACAATCTCCGCATGTAAATGTATGCTACCTACCTTTTCTTTTGTTATTCCCATTGCTTGGTTATGCTCTGTAATTTGTGGCCGCTCTGTGTATCTATTAACATTCAATAAAAATGGTTTAAAAAAAATCATGGGAATAATGTGCTGGTCTTGGGGCAATACTGCACAGGTTCTGCCAGTGCAGCCACAAAACCCTGGACACTGAATCATGTGGAAAATATGGCCTATACTGTCCACAAGCAGTGTGGCACTGTAGTGTAGTTAGTCTACCAGTTGCTCTGTGCAGTGCACGATTAACACATATCTCTAACCCCTTGTGTACGGTCACAATAGTGGACACTGAGCACTGCCATGTGTGCGCTATCATGTCCCTCTTTGATATCCACTCACTAGCCTTCCCATGGCAGTATACATTGAACAACATTTACTCTAACTCTCAATGCCAAATATGTGCAACTGAAGTACGTCACATCACCTGCTCCAGTTACATTTTGTAAAATCAGACAGGTATCAAATCAGGAATGGCAATAGTAGCCAATAATAGACAAACTAGTTGAATGTGTGACGTGTGTCTACTCAATGGCAAATTGATTTTCTTTACTGGTGACAAATCAATACGTGGATGACATTGGAACTCACCAGTATGACACACAGTCAGTGCATTACAGCGGACAGCACACCTGTATGTGTAGCACAGTGTCAGTCATTTCCAATCCCTACTTGCTTGTATGCCACACAATATCATAGCACATCTTTTACAGTAAGCAAGGTGTATGAGTCAATCTGGACACATAATAGAAAGGCCATGAATGTTGGGCCATCGCTTGTCATGACTCTTAACTACTTGTACACCCTCCTGCCTTTGCTGCGTACCAAGGATACGCTCTGCTGCCGTGGGTCATGACTTCTATGAAAAACCTGCAACAGGAAGCCCAGAAGAGCTACAATCATGCCCTATGCAGCACCAGGTGCATCATTGAGCGGACATTTGGAGTTTTTAAAATCCAGCTTACGGAGCATTGACATATCTGGGGGCCAATTACAATACTTACCACCTATGGTGTGCAAAATAATATTGGTGTGCTGTATATTGCACACCATATGTGCAAGGACAAATGTACCATGGGCTGATGACAATGGGGAGCAGGAACAGCTGGACGATAAGGAGGAGAAAGAGGAGGAGCTTCAGATGTATCACATCAGTTGCCTTAACACGGTGGAGGGACCACATCATCCTCAATTTCTTCACAGAAGCATGAGTTATGTACATGATATCACAGAATGAAGACAGATCTAACTTTGTTAATCTATATGTAAATAAATGTATGAGCACTAACACTGTGTGTGTATTTTGATTCTATAGTCACAGTAAACACCTAAACATTCACATTTGACCTGCTACTGTCACAGAGAAAATGTATGTAGCTAGGTTTAACAAACAACATTCAGCATCATCCGGTACAAATTAATTATTGTGCACTCCAACTACCTGTAGCAAATAGTCCTCCACTGCCAGCCACAATAACATGGTGTGGTCACATACAAAAAGTGTGCAATGACTGTGTGTGTGCCTCTCCTGCTGCTAGCCATTTGTACGGCCTCATACTTGTGGACGATAGTAGAGGCCACTCATAGTATGAAGAATGTGAAGTGTTCCACATAGTATGTGCACGGGAACACAGTCCCAAAACTACAGTCTACATATGCTACATCAAGAACTGTATCCACATGTCAAATCCATTAGGTGATTTCATATCACACATACACATGCTACATACTATACTTTGCCAGTGCAACTGAGTTGCATGTGGACACCCACTACTATGCACAAGCAACACCGCCTTGATGCAGTGTGTAGTTAAGGTGTGAGTTACGCAGCCTTACTGTCAGCAATATGTAGAAGGTCACGCCAAGGCATGAATGGTAATCTACCATAGCATCATCAGCATGAGTGAGATTCATGTTGGCCACAAATGATGACACTGTTACCTTCCTGTGGGGTATGACTGGCAAATACACAATCAAATGGTGCCATCCATACATCCCCTTCCAGGTAGGTGCAGCCAATCGCTGCACACTCCCAAATTTCTCCACAGCCTGATGCCTCCACTGTGGGACTTGGCGCTGTTTGGCAGTAGGCTGTGCTGTCGTAGATGTGGGTGCACTAACCCCATGGCAGTGCTAGTTTGTCGCATCACTGGGGTAAGCTAATACAATATCAATGGGTGCTAAGACTAATTTAGCACACAGGGCACCTCTGGTAAGGTGTGCCCTTGTGCTACCACAGTGTTTGGGCACTATGCGTAGTATGATCCCTGAACAGCATTAACTCACACATATGTTGACTGTCAACACACATAGTAAACACATGCAAAGACTGTAAACAGGTCAACTCCACTAATCACACCCAACACTGCAATCCCTGTACATTATTACATGCATTACACACCCCAATACAACAAAAAAAACACACATTTGCCCTATTGTGTAAAAAAAAATGGCGCATGAGAATTAAGCATGATTTTTGCAGCCACTGCAACAGCCGAAAATTACGCTTCCCAGCCGACGCGTCTAAAAAAACGCATTGTGCATTGTTAGGCCTTGTGTGAAATTGTCAGAAGTGTAAAAAAAGACGCATCGGCTGAAAACGTGAAGCATCCGCCCAGGCAGTGAAGTAATGGATAAAGGGAAGAGATGCAATGGATCCTGCATGCTGCAAACCTGGAAATGTGAAGTTACTTCCATTTTTACTTTAAGTCACAGTTTTACTGTCTGAGCTCGGGAGTGGTTGTGTTTTGGTTGTGCTGGAGAGTGGTTTTGGTGTTGTTGAAGCTGGTTTGTCATGTCTGCTGTCAATGTCGTGTCCTTCAAGTCATTTTTGTGTTTAATTATTGCATAGTGTTGTGTATTGTCCTATGTGCTGTCGGGTGTTCATCTTTTGGGGGATATTTGTTATAGGGGTAGAAGTGGGTTTTTGGGGGTTTAGGTGTGTTTGGGTGTTACAATTTGGGTGGGATCATGCCGGGGAAGAGTCGGTCTCACCCCATGAATGAGCAGAAGTTTGCAAGCTTCCTGTGGCTGGTCACACATTTCCTGCCTGCCACGGTAGTCAGTGGGGGACGTGTTATCCAGGGCTACCCCGTGATGGTCCGAAAACAATGGTGGGAGAGTGTATGGCTCCAGATGCAGAGGATGTTCAGAGTGGACCATGACACCCATCAGCTGAAACATCGCTGGGCCGATGTGGTTGGCAGGGAGAATGACCTCCTGGACTATGTTGGCATAGATGTTGGCGGAGCAGTTGGTAAGTACACATGATTTGTCTGCTATCCTATGTGTCTCATGTACACAATTGATGATTTGTGGTAACATAAGTATGTCTCACATGACTTTTCCACAAAATAGCTATACCCCCATGTCACTGGGGGTAATGAGGACAGCACAGTCAATAAAGTTTTGATAGTAAGGCCCCTTTATTTGTATCTCTCAACTCAAAAGAACTATCATTTTTCTTTAACCAAAAATTGTCCAACGGTTATATTCTTGACATATAATGTTGTATAATGAGTCCTTTTCCTTTTTAGAAGGTTCTTAAGTTCCTTTTTTTCTTTTTTCTTCTCTTTCAGAAACTCCTTCCCCAGCCTTCTCGGAGTCTTGTTTCAGGGGATTCGTCAGCCTCAAGAAAAAGAAATATCTCGGAGTAAGGCATTTCACTTAATCCTTGTTTTTATAATAGTGGAGAGGCTACCACCAAGAAGGGAGAGAAAAAACTAAAATATATGTCCCCGGTGCTCAATTAACCTCACATAGACGGGGGGGGTTCCCAGTCCAAGGGTTTTATAATAACAATAATATATAAAAAAAATGAATAATGAGCCAAGAGAAGCGGGGTGCTTAGTGACCCTTTATCCAAGAAGGTTAGCTATAGAGTCAGGTAAATATAGATGAGGAAGGAAGGCTAGACTAAGAAGTACGTCCCTTTCCTCCCTCCCGTATCCCCCAGAGTCGGCCCCGTACCCGACTCAGCCACGTTTCTCCTGAAACATGGCGGGGCGACTCTTCCGTTAATGTAGAGGTTTCTCGGGGTCTGACTCGACCGGTACCGGCACCAGGGTCTTCTTGCCGTTGGAGTTGGAGAGTCTTCTGTTCTTCCCTGGTGTTGCTTCCCGTACTGACGAGGCCTCTGAATCGTCCCCGCTGCCAGTTCCTCGATAGAAACCAGGTCAGCTTTGATTTCCGTTTCTCGGCAGTTAGATTCTTATAGCAGTCTTCAGGACTTCTTCTGACGTGCACTTCTTCCGGACTTCTTCCGACGTGGTCTTTTTCCTCCGGTTCATCAACAACCCGTGTTTCCTGCGGGCCGGCTTTAAGAAGGCAGGTCGGCTTCACGATTGGTTCTTCGTGGGTCACATGACCGTCTGCATCCGGTTCACGGATGGTAGCGTCTTCCATGCTGATGAAGGAGCCTAATGAACGCGGCTGCAGAGGGAGAGAAGATCGTACGGGTGAACCTGTGTTCCATAGAACGGACCAGGGTATTGTGTCGTCCTCTTCTGTGTCTTGCTCTACCACAGGTTTACACCCCATGCAAAAGCAGGAAATGCAGTAGCTATAGTGCTGGCATGATCCGTGCACCAGTGCTATCTGTGACACTGAGTGCGCCACACAAGTATTCGTGTCCCTGTAAGTGAAACAAATGAATCCCAGATAAGCATTGAGTTGATGTACATGCCCATTACCTATCCAGACAACTCATATGATGACAGACCAGGCAGTGCAGATCAGCTCCAGAGCTGCTTATTTCACAACAACATTTGTCAGGTACAGTAGTGATGGGCCATAACAGAACATATGTTACACATAAAAGGGCTTTTTACAAGCCCCTTGCACTGCTGGGAAGTCACTTCTTACATTGTCAAAAGTTATGCACCGGCCGCGCAAGGGCCTTGTAAATAAGCTCTAGAGTGATGTGCCAATTATCCTCCTTGGCATACCTCCCCTGGATTTTCAAGCATTAATGAGGCCTGCCATGGCTTACACTGCTTAGCTAACCTCTGAATGTGGCAAAACACATCACTGGTCTTAAACAGCATTTTCTATGTAAAAGGTATGGCTCCTTGATGTCCATCATAGCTACGCTGTGCTTTGCACTGGCTTGCCTGACTGCATACCTCTGAATGCATAGCAAAGCCCAGATCCTGCCTTTGCATGGCCTCATGGAGGAGTTTTTGAGGCCAGAGCCACTGGAGCTATCCTTGCATACGAGAATCACATAGTACATGCCTCTAGTATGAGAGGCCCAATGTATGTCAGATGGTACTGTATCCAAGGGTATGCTAGCCTGAATAGAACACATCTCAACCTATCAAACACGTGTTAGTGTTCAATTATGCTATTTAAAACTTAGCGATGCATGGAACATGTGTGAACAATATCATGTACTCAGCAGCACTGACAGTTACAGAACTCACCTAACTTGGGGAACAAGTACGCCTGATGTGAGATGAATGTAGCGTCCTTATTTCCTGGGTCAGAATTTAAGAGGACCTGGGTATTACAATACCTTGCTGAGTATGGCTTGTGATTTATGTAGGTACAGAGAATCATCAAAGTCAGCTACCATAGTGAAATTTGGTAGTGATGAGGTTCATGATCTGGTTCCGCAAACTGGCCAACTGGTGCATGTTTTGGCTCTTCATATGTATGTGCACTTCAGCCGGCCTCACCGATGTGTATCATTCAGGCATGTCAACTGTGTAATTTTATTGCTTACAACCTGAAGGGATACATAGCCAATAGCTATGCATATGTACTGTGCTTCTGTTGCATATCAAATAGATGTTCTAAGTTTACTGATGTGTTTAATATGTTATTTCTTGTAGCTGGACCCCCATCATTCACACGTGGCGAGGTGGGTAACTTCAAGGACCCCAACTTCACCGGTGAGTGCCTTCATCAATGCTAATTGTGTAGTGCAAGAATTGAGTGTGATGTCAGAAGCTGTGTGACTTGCCAAATTCAATCTTTTGTATGAAGATAAATAGATCAGGAAAAGTGGACGTTCAGTGTTACATGTCTATCAGCATCTCACTACTGGCAAGGAGGACACATTACCAATCTGTGATGGACCACATGATAGAGGCTTGACAGGAGACCTATGATCACACTGGCAGACTATGTGAATATATGTGGTAGTGATACACATCTGAACATGACCGTGGTTGTGAAGCATTCAGAATGAAAGTCAGTTGCACATGCTATGATATTGGGAGCATGTAATGAGCAGTGGCATGGTCCACCAGGGACTTACAACAGTTCAGATAGGAGAGGTTTCATATGCCTCTGTGTGATGTTAAGTACTTATCCAGCATCCATTGTTACATGTCATACCTGCCAAGTGTTCAGTATGGTTAGCTATGTGTCCTGATATGGGTCCTTGCCATATCAGTTACACTACGTTGTGAGACAATACATGTACTTTGCGGACATTGCACATCTTACTGTGGCAAATGCCTATTGCATAAAGGCCACTGCAGGATGGAAGGCACACTAATGTGCATTAAAAGTGACATTTGTACCTTTCCATGGGTACCAAAGAGCATTGTTCCCAAGCATACTAAGTACTGACATGGTCATATCTAGATGTGCCAATGGTGTTGCAATTGCATTGGGCAACAATTGCCCAACCTTTGTAATTAGGGCTGAGGACATCTGATATGATAGATAATAGGCATGTGTATGCTCACTCTAAGCTTTAAGATGAATTTAGGCTGTAGGATCTGCTACCTTAGATGTTGTGTAAATAATGATGTTTCATGATGTTGATACCTGTTCCTAGTCACCCTTTGACTGTCAATTATCCTCATTGCCTCAACAGATAACATGACCCCAGATGAGCTGAGGCAATACAATAAGTGAAAGGAGCGCTTCCACCACCTCGGATGGGTTGCCAAGGCACACGGGGCCATGAAGAGGAGGTATGAGGAGGAGAAGGCCCAGGGGAAGTGGTCAAGTTTTCCAATGGGACCACCAACCACTGTCAAGGGAAGTTCTGCCAGGCATGGACAATCTGCTGCAGGTGCCTCCAACCCAGCCATACTAAGTCCCTCCACCAGCGCCAATCTATTCCACCTGGACCCACACCTCAGGCCACATGAGGGCCTAGCTTATTTGAGTTGAAACAGAAAAAGGACCTTTCAGACTTAAAATTGCGGGTGGTAGTCTTGGAAAACAAGATGGACCAGGCACTGGCAATCCTCCAAGAAATAAAGCAGGCAGTGAGAAGACCCAGGCCACGTTCGCCACAGGGAGCCTTTTTGCCCTTTCCCTTTAAATCGTTTCAATGTGGGTCATCATGTTTTATAGCTTCGTTTATGTTAGAGTAGTGATAGCGATATTGCAAGGGTAGTGGTTTTATCGGTTTTGTAGGGGGGGATTAGAATTTTAGTGGGTAGGGTTACTTTTTGTTTTTGTGGGGGGGTTGATGTGTGTCATAGGTATAAAAAAAATATATAACATTTTACAAAAATACTAACAAAATATGATTGTTTAGGATTCTATGTGTAGGTAGTTGATGTTTAGATGTAGTTTCTGTTGTACTTGTGTGAAGACGTGTCTGGGGGGGTGGGTGGTTGATGTTTATCATGTTTTGCAAAATGTGTAGAGTAAGATAGGTTTAGTTAAGGTAGATTTAGATAGTAGGTAGGATAAGATAGTGTAGGTTAGGTTAGAATAATTAGTTAGTATAGGGTAGGTAGTTTTATATTTTTTTTTACTTTTCTAATGACATTAAATGTCATTGTTTGCTACATACAGGTCTACGTCATGATTTACTGTGTGGGAGTTAGCATGTTTGCTCAGGTAATGTTATGTACACGCATATGTCTTTGCTGGCAGTGTTTGGCAACAAGTGTGAGTAGGTGTCTTACCTATGGACAGGGATCTGTCTGGTTGGCCATGACTTTACAACATCTAACTATCAGACATTGTTAAGCAGTGGACATGACAATCATGATAGAAATTGTACACAGTGCAAATCATGTGTTCACATACAATATCTCTGTGTGGGTATGTCATGCAACATGCCTTGGAGGGATTTTGAGGTCAAAAGCATTTGCCCAATTAGTAGGTTTTTGTACTCACACACTGATTGATTCCCCATACCCACTCACACTTGCAGTGTTTACTTGTGAGCCCAATGTTGTATGCTTGCTAGTAACCATGGAAGGACCCGGCCCTTGTGGGGTGACTTACTTCACCATTAACATTGGCTGCATGACAATAGTTGAACTTCATGCTTGCAGCCTTGAGTAAGCACTTGCGAGCCAACACACAAATAGTGTTCACCAAATATGTTACACTCTGACTGCCTGGCATTGTCACAGACTCGACAAAAGACATGTCCCTTTGGTAGGTAGCTGGTGTATTTGTCTCACTGAATGGCCACTATTCAACCTAGACGAAAATACAACGCATCCCTGTGATTTCCAATATGCTGGTGCACATGCAGCTGACTAGCACCAATGCAGGTACCCTTGCATCATGGTGCAAGGGTGTCTGCTTTGGCAGACGTCTGCTGTTTGTGCGCCGGTGCTGGTAGAAAAGGACAGGAATACGCTGTAGCCAGTTTCTCCATTGTCTTGCTCTTACAATCGTGTCATCGCTTCTACAGTCACTCACTGTCCTCTTGACTTCGGCAACGCTGTTCAACTTGTCCACTCTGGTCTGCTATATGGTCTTTTTCATCCCTAATGGCACTTTGGAGCTCACGAAGAGCTGGTGTTGGTGCTCCATCACCTCCGTGATCAGTATCTCATTCTCCTCTTGACTGAACTTGCACTTCCTCTTCCCCTGGGACTCTGGCTGGTTATTCTGGCTGGTAGTGGGGTTGCTGTGGTTGTTGTCCTGTGCTCACTTCTGGCTGCTTCATTGCTGCATTCCGGTAAGTGTAAATATTTTGTTCGCACGTAGCAGGTTTTTTTTTTTTTCCTCACCAAGTGCACAAAAGTGATGCTAGGATGGTTAGCGTTTATTTTCAAGTCGTTAATTGGCCAAATGTCACTTTGGCAGCATTAGCGGGATTTTATTTTTACGACACGGCCAACACAACAGCGTATGTTTTTACGACTGCAGTCCCTTCCTAACGCCATGGAGCGGTGTATTGTGAATACGACTCTAACATGCAGTTAGAAGCTGTCATACTGTGGCGATAAACTTTATGGCGCTCTGCTGCGGCAAAACAGAGGCCCGCCAGTTCTTGCAAATCTACCCCTATGGTTTGATGCATGGTTACAGCCGTCGCTCTAAGGTAGAGCAAACAGATGTTGCAGATTTCCCTGGACAGTCCCAGTTTTTTAACTTATGTCCAAGCATCCTGATACTTTTACTAAAATGAAACATGTCCTGTTCTGAGGGAAGTTCAAGAGGGCATGAGTACTAGAATTAAGATGCTGCACATGTTTTCTTCTCCATCACAACCTCTCACATGCAGCGTGATACGAAGGAAGGTATCCTCGTCTTGCACCTTCTGCCTGACAAAGGTGGTAGCAGCCCAGCATGACATGCATGGCATGTCTTAGCCTATCAAACTATTGTGATCTTCTTACATAGATATGTTTTGCTGCATGCAAAGCAGGTGTCACATTTATGGAAAAAACTGTATATGGTGTGCAGCACAAGAAAGTATCACTGGCTCAGCATCTCCACATTGCCATGGTTCACAACTCTAAACCTTTCTTTGCTCACCAACTCTTTGCCAAATGATTTTGTCAAAATATGCACATTTATAGGGGACCACAACATGTGCCTTTAAATTTTACTGTGTAATTTCCACAAAAACACCAAAATGTGTTATATGTGAAAAGTGTATATTGTTGTCAGTTTAAAAAGTGAAGTCTATGTAGCAATGTCTCTAAAACTGCATGTTAGTACAGTCTTATGTCGATGAGTGTTATCAGTGTAACCATATAGTATCACTGCCATTTTGTAGTCTTACTTCTATTTATATAGCCTGCCCAGATTTTTGGCTTATAAAATCTGGTCATCCTGTCTTATGCAGGTGTGGCTGAATGCGAGCAACAGGCTTCTTGTGAGTTGTCCGGCTAGCCCTAATGGGCTTGCCTTGTGATGACAAAAGGCTTTTCAAAAGAGAATGCGTACTCCTGCCTGGAGAGTTTAAAAAACACCTTGATTCTTTAGCTTTGCCTTCCCGGAAAACCAGTGCCACCAAGAAAGATGTAATTTCTGGTTTCCCCCAGGGGACATCCTTCAATGCCATAGCAACCTTCTCTGCTAGTCCAGACGAAACAGCGGTCCTACCAGTTCTTTCGAGGGAGAGGTGGACCTAATGGATCCCAACAGCAGCTACAATCACCCCTTCTTCGGCTGGAACTGCCATCTCAACTCCGCTTTGATTCCTTCTCTCTCCCCACCACTTCATCTCCCACTGGAAGGCAGTTACGATAAATTGCTGGATGCTCCAGCTAGTCTACAAGGGATACACCGTCCCATTTATGTCCTCCCCCAGGACCACCCCCTTGTCACATGGCCCAAAGGGACATTGTCGTCTTCACTAAGTTAGCATGAGCACGCTGCAGCTTGCCTGCTGCTTTGCGCACCGTACTACACGTCTTTATTTTTTGCAATAATTTCTATGGCTGTTTTCACATGAGAACTCATCGCTGTGTTCACTCTCTGCATGTTCCTGGGATTTTGACTGAACATTATGAGCAAGGTCAAACAACAATGCCCCTTTTATTTTTTTCTGGCCAGGCCTTAGCACCTAGACAAAACATACTGATGCAGCTGTTTGGACAACGTAGTTTAGTTTTGTTGGGATACACGAATCGGAGGGACACACTTGGAGAGGGACCTTTCCAGGGAGAAGAGTGAGACAGCACCTATGATGTAGATCTACCATCTATAGGCTAAGGTATGGGGTTCTGCTGACAAAGCCCAGAGATCTTCTAATATATAATAATACTGCTTCTTAGCAAGGGGAGGGAGGTTAGGCTCTATTGTCTTTCCATGATGACATCTCATGATGTATGGACTAGCTGCTATGCTGACTGTATTTGTACTATGCATTTTCCTGCTTGTTGTGGTACGTATACTGCATTTTAGGGCACGCTAGTTAAAATAAATATTTTAAACAGTTTCGTGTCTCTGTCAGATCTTATTGTGGACAAGTACAGGAGTGCGAGCGAAAGGGTGAGTCTTGTTACCGCGATTCCGGAGAGATCTGGGAGTGTTGTATTCTGGGGTGTCTAATCATTTGTTTCTCTGTGAATGAGTAGGAGAGCAAGTGAGACCCTATAGCTAGTCGGCCCTGGGCTCATAGGTACTTAGGTGGTAGGAGGACTCAGTCCCTATACACCAAAGTCCTATAACCCTGCGCATTGTTCTGTTTTTGGGCAGAATCCCTGCAACATGGCACAGCCAACGTTTGGTATGGTACTTATTCGCGAGACCCCCGAGTAGCGCTTGGGCTTGTCCACAATACCCTCTCACCGGTTCCCGGAGATGTCCGTGGTGGGGGGGGGGGGCTTAGCCTCCTGTATTTGTAGGGTACCCCCATTTCTATAGGTTTTTCAAGCTTGAATTTTAAAAGGTTTTTTGGCCCTGTTTTGCGCTGCCATTTTGTTCATTGCTTTCTTTATAGACATGGCACAACCTGTCACAATTGAGGCACATAACCGTGCTGCGGTTACTGCATTTTTAACTCAACACGGAGTCCCCAATGCAGGGGCAAACATTATTTTCATGGTTGAGGCAGATCCAGCATACCGCTTTGAGGTATTTTATTCTTGGGTTACATTTCCAGCAGTGGATGGGAATGATAATTTGTTTCATGAATATACGCCCGCTGCTCCTCCAGCAGTGTATCATCCTTATGCATTACTTGAAGTTCCGTTGACATCCTGGGAGCATACCATTTGGGTTAATGGCGCCCTTCCTCACCCTGTTTCTTTTGTTCGCATGGGCCCCTTGTCTATCGATGGGACCACTTGGCCTGTTTTGGCTGGTTTCACACCACATCCAAATTATATGAATGTTACTGTTGCAGAGATATGTATATTGTATACACAATTAGTTCATCTTCATAGACGTGTCATACAGTTTATGTCACGTGCCCTACAAGCAGCTCCGGCTGGAGCTGCTCCTCCGCCACCAGGTCATGGTGGTGGACTTGTGATTAGTCCCGTCATGATTAACTCAGTGATGGGCAAACGTCCTCAAAACCGTGATGACTTGCCGTTTTGGCTTGCGCAAACATTTGAGCAGCTTGAGGCAGTTTTTCCACATACCACTCCTGTTGAGAAACACAGGATCCTAACAATGAGCATGCCGAGAGGTCTAATACCTTCTTTGGCTGACTGCACCACCTGGGGGACGGTGTTTGCTTCGGTGTATACACTGTGCTTTGGCACCCCCTCCATGAGCGTTCTACCGAGCGTTCTGAAGAAGGTACAGAATGAGCACGGGGCTGGTCCAGTCCTGGATTTGGGGATGAAATTGGTGGGAATGTTCCCTTTTGTCTCCGATATGATTCTGGCCAACATTAAAGGTGAAGCGGTTTGCTTACAAGTAAGTCAACGCCTGACGGTGGTGGCGGACGTGGATCGGCAGTGACAGTTGCAGATTATTATTGCAGATGTGTATACATATTTGGGTCGCAATAGCTTGGGTATTTGACCATTTGCACAAGCACAAAGTAAATCCCCTCCTGAAAAGGAGGGACATCCAGTCTTTCCTAAAAAGGCTTGGAACAAGATCCACCAGCAGCAACAACAGAAGCCTGGTTCACGTGCAGGTTCACCTCCACCTGATGCTTCTGAACGTAGATATGATTTGCGTGACCGCTCACAAATTAAGACACCAGAGAGGTTCCAGGTTCCTGATCCTCGTTCTCCTCGTTCCTTTCAGGAATCGTCGGATCAACAATTCAGCGGAGGAGGGCATCAGGTTCGCAGACAAGGCAAGTCTACGCAAGCTAGACGTGACCCGCAGCGCCAGTTTAATGTAAAAGTCAAGCAGGAGGAACCACCTCAATATCGTGCCCCATTTCAGAAGAAAAAAGTTGCCGCTTTGACTGCAAAGTATGCCTCAGACGGTGAGAACCCTGCTCCTCGACGGGAGTTGGCCGGTAACGCTCCTCGACAGCGCGGCGGAGGTTACTATAGTGCAGCAGACACTCCACCAGCGTCTGGAGGCGAAAGCAACTGACACTTTTATTACTGTAGAAACAGTTGATACTCGAGTTGCTCCTCCTGATAGGCTTTATGAGATAAGCCTTCAAATTGAAGGTGATATTAAACGCCCAGTTAAAGCAGTCTTTTGGGAAAATCTCACTTCTTCTTATGATATTTTGTTGGTGGAAGTTGATTGGCCTCCCCCTTTTGTACTAACTTCCTCTAGAGGGGAAGATGTTATTGTACCCAGTTTTTCGCAATATGTCCCTGATGACGATAAAATGGCTTATGCCTTGAAGTGGGCATTGTCCTTAGCTCCGGCGTTGTATCGCAATCAGGAGGGTTGGGATGAGGATTCCCCGGTTCATGTGATTCCTTTGCGTTCTACACCTCAGCCCCAACCACAGTATCCGATTAAACGTGACGTTAAAGTGTCCGTAAGTGACATCATGACTCAAGTTAGAATATCAGGGTGTGATCGAACCCGGTGTTTCATCAATGAATAATCCTCTTTTTCCGATACTGAAACCGGCCGGTTCGTAAAGTATAGTTTTTGATTACAGACATTTGAACAGTCATGTTCGTACCTTTGCGGTTCAGAACACACATATCTGCGTTAGTTAACAACATTGTTCCCAAAAGTACAAAACAACTTTGGATATTTTCAATGGATTTTTCAGCCATTCTTTGGCTCCTGAGAGCCGTGATTTGACCGCAATCAGTGACGATATGCGAGATTGCCTATGGGGTATAAGAATAGCCCTGGCGTGTTTGCGGCACGCATTGTTTCAATTTTACATGAGATTGACCACGATGCCTTTTCGTACGTTGATGACATTTATCTAACTGATGATGAGATGAATCCTCATCTGATGCGAGTTGATCGCATTGTCACACATTTTGCGAAGTTAGGCTACAAATTTAATTTTGCGAAATCACACATTGCCTTTATGGCGGTGCTTTTCCTTGGTTATGAACTTAATAATGAAGGGAGGGGTTGGCTCCCCACTTTTTGGAGAAATGTGCACAATTGCAGCTCCCTCTACCCTTAAAAAAATTGCAGTCTTTGCTGGGTTTTTTGAATTTTGGCAGAACATATATTCCTGATTATGCCCAGCGTATCAAGCCGATATACGCGTTGATACAACCCTCTTTTTCATCTTCCAGTTGGCTTCCGGAACATACAGCAGTACTTAGGTCTTTGCAATCTGATCTGCTTTCAATTCAATTCTAGTTAACGAGAGATAATACTACTAATTTGATCATACGGATTGTACCAGGTGCGTTAGGATTCACTTACGTAACATTCAATGAAGGGGACACTGTCCCCATTGCTTATAAATCGCATTTGTATACTCCAGCTGAGATGCGTTTCTCTTCTACAGAAAAGATTTTGACAGCTGTCCAGATGGCGATTCTGAAGGAACGCTCTCTGGCTCAGGGTGAGCGCATTTTCATGGTTCCGCGCCGGTGCCTGCTTTGGAAGCAGTCACAAAGGCAAGTGTTCAGAATTCCAAAGCCTTGCATCCACGTTGGCTACAATGGGCTACTTCTTTGATGTCGGCTGATGTCAATTTAATCTTTGACCCTTCGTTGCAAACACAGGAGTTTTTACAATATGAACATG
The DNA here is from genome assembly GCA_963921515.1 of Calotriton arnoldi. NCBI lineage: Eukaryota > Metazoa > Chordata > Amphibia > Caudata > Salamandridae > Calotriton > Calotriton arnoldi. Next base: position 754,778 of record CAWUFW010001438.1, read on the forward strand.
TTCATCCGCCACCTTTATCATTACTCCTCTTGATCAGTACAAATGCATTATTTACACTGATGGATCTGCGCAGCCAGCCATTGGTTCTAAACATGCTTATTCTGCAGCCTGCACGATTGTGGCAGGTATGATTGTTGATGGGGATTTTAAATCCTCCTCGATGCACACACAGTCTCTTGGAGATTGCACGGCTCAATTGGCGGAGCTACGTGCTTTGGTTTTGGCTCTTGAATTTGCTAATCCGGAGGTTCCTACACTAGTAGTGTGCGATTCATTTTACTGTGTACAATCCTTCAATGACAACTTGTTCTTCTGGACATAAAATGATTTTCGTGATTCTAAAGGCAGCACAATTAAGCATAAAATGCTTTGGGTCCGAGTGGCCGCTCTCAAGGAACGTTTGCCACTCACACATATCATCCATACATTGGGCCATCAACGTGTGGGAGCACACGCAGTTGGTAATTTGCTGGCTGATGAGTCAGTCGAATCTGCAGTGGCCACTTGTTCAGTAGCAGCAATCACTAGGTCTATGAATAAAATTGATGATGATATTCTAGCAGCTATAGCTGCAACAAAGGAAGGAACTGAGTTTCCCCAAGGTTTCCCTTCACGTTATACATACCACTTGTCGTCTGATCAAATTCCATTTGTGACTATTCCATCCGTTGGGGATCGGCTGATTCCCAACGAGGACCATAGACTTTCTTTGATCATAGCCGCACATGAAGGCGTTGCTTCTGCACATGCAGGAGTGACAGCGACTATTTCCATTTTACAGCAACGGTTTTGGTGGCATGGTTTGTAACAACAGTCATGTAAATATGTTCTTTCCTGTGACATTTATCAACAGATTAAGCCTTCAACTGTTTCACGTCCACCCCACACTCAACTGCTTTCAAACATATCTTGGCTGCAGTGGATTCGTGCACTAGATTCCTTTGGGTTTGGCTGCAACGTAGTGCTGACGCTCGAACTGTCATAAAAGATTTGCGTGTCTTTGTAGGGACCTTTGCCTGTGGCACCTTCCATTCTGCCCAAGGTCCTGCGTTTGCCTCTAAGGCTTACCGGGATGCGATGGAGTCTCTGGGGGTGCAGGTGCAATTCTTGTCTCTATACCGGCCTGAGGGAAAAAGTGGAGAACAAAAAAGAATTTGGTCGATCATACCGTGCACCGGTCAGAGTCCTTGGATTGAAAGGCACCCGTACTCTGATCCTGCCTCCACTACTTGGTCGTAAGGAGAATCGTTACATTTCTATCGAACATGACAAGCTACAGCATATGGCCGATATTGAATAGTATGCCTCCAAGCATTCCACGCCGAGATCTTTCACTGAATCCGATGGCTTCTGTTTCTTCGACTACTTCCCATCTAATGGAGGTGGGATGGAAACTTCAATGGATTTATTGACTGTTTTACCTTCTACTTCCCCCTTGTGGATATTGAGTATGCCTCTCCTCCAGTTGAAGTCATAATTGACATTCCTGGGAGTACCATACCTGAACCTTCCAATGCAGCACAACCCCCGTTGTTTCAGTTGGGGTCCAGTGGTTATTATATGGACCATAACAGCTTTTCTTCTGAGACATCATTCTCGTCATCATCTGTGGCAGAGCCCCCTACACGTACCAGCCTTTTCATCTCCTGGTTCAAAAAGACTTACCTGGTCCCGCCCTGGACATACGTCTGGATAGTGCTAACGATAATTTTCCTCTTCATGATGATTGGATTTGTGACTGTTTTTCCTACTCATTAATGGCCACTATTTACCTGAACGCTCTGCAGTGAACGTTGTTGACGGTGTTCTCGCCCCTCACATGTCATCTCATATAATGCAAAGAGATCAAGCCCATGTCAGTATATCTGCATTCCCAGTTGCTGATGGCATTGTTTGGGACATAGTATCATACGATATCCATGGCCCGACTGAAACTTTGAACATTCCATAAGTTTTTCGTGTTTCTTTGGGAGATGTGGTTTTACCTGGAATACAATCTGTTGACTGGGATGTTCATGCCGTTCATTCTTTGTTCTCTGATTTAAAATATTATACTGCTTTTGACAGTGAAGATCTGTATTTGAATTCGGCAAATGACACAGATTTATTCTGTTATCAACATTATGGCCATCATTTTTTACACAAGACCATTACTCAGAGATCCTTTTTTAATTATACCCAGTGCGAACATTGCCCAACACTGTTACAAGGGAGCTCCAAGACCCAACGGGGTAAATTTATGATTCAGTCTTTCTGACCCTCATTCCTATTTTTACAAATTAAAGATGCCGTCCCGCACTAAATTTATGTTGACCAAACTAAATTAATTTACTCTATGTCCTTCGTAAATGATTTGTCCGTGAAAGGTTGTGAACACTGGAAGGACACTATTGATTTGAGATCCATTTGGGGTACTAAAGATCGGCAGGTGCGGGGCACTGAATCATTGCATCGCGCATATCTGAAACCGTCTCAAATCTTATTTTTAAATGACACGGTACAACAGACTACTTGTTTTGGTTTAGTAACGGCCAAAAATCTAAATACTCCCTCTATTCCATTATTGCCTACTTATGACAAATGGGAAACGCATACCAATTACACCATTGAGGACTTGGCTGTCATGTTTCAAAACGGCACACTTAACTCTTCTAATATTGACACCTTGGGATGGTTGATGTGGCCAACGAGCTCCAATGCATGCCAATTACGCTTCTTAAATAACACAAAAGGGTTTACACAATCTATACCTGATCCACATTTCCATACAGTTACCACATATTTGGAGGGTAAATTGTGTCAGCAATGGTTGGAACATTCCACACTGTCGTCTGTAAAACAACACCTTTCTCTTTTGTCAGGTGACATCGATCTGGCTGATTGTCTTTAAGGTCCAAAGTCCCCAAGATCAAAATGTTTTATTTATTCAGCATATAATGAATTTTGGAAACTGTTGCAGATGGAAGCGGCAGTGCGTTTGCACCAAATTGACCAAGCTAATTTAGAAAAAGTTCTTGCAGTAGTCAATAACAGCATTAATACACTTTCGTCCCATATATATACTTTGGATAATATTGTATCATCCGTCATTGACATTGTTCAACATGAAGTGTCTCATTTGTATCATGGTCAAAATCAGTTATGTTCTGTAATGCAGTTTGCGTGGATTTACAAACTCTCAAGTGGAAAAGTGCCATAGGATTATCTGAATGCTTCTGCACTGTTTTTGCCATTTAATTTGACTGATAAACAAATTAATGTCCATTAAAGACGCAACATACACATTGTTACATATTGAACAATTCGAACAGTTACCATTTTCTGTAGCAGAGACTGATTCAGCTGTATGGTTAATACATGGAGTTATTTCACTGCCTATCTCACTTTTTCAGTTCACGGTATGCATGAAACATCATCCCGTTGGCAGATATGAGCCCCTGGGCAATAACTATATTCATGAATTATGGTCGTTACCTTTCACCTACAGATGTCAGCGCGCGGATTAGAAAGTTTTCCTTACAGGGGAGGATTGCGATTCTACAGTGGGACATTCCCTAGTCTGTAAACAAGTTAAGCTTCACGGAGCCTGTAACGTTTCGGCTACTAATCTGGCTCGTTTTTTAAAAGGTACCCCTGTCCCAGTTATTATTCCCGCATTAACTTTGCACTCTAATGTTAGTTATCTTATTCTAAATAACCACGACTGCTGCGGCTTACGGGCAGGCATCCCGTATATAGTAACAGTTTCTCAACATGTTACATGTTGCAGCAATGTCCTGTTTCCGCCCCCGCATGGGATTGTAGATAGTTTGCTTTAGCCTTCCATTCCAACTTTGAAAACAGATTTCAATAAGCTAAGCAGACTCAACGCGCTATTGTTTCAACAGGCAGTGGCTCTCACGTCAGCTCGAGAGACCTTCGAATTGCAGGTGGCGAGAACCGCAAGTGAGATTCACTCACTGCTAAACACGAATCTCCCACTCCATTTTGGAGATTAATACACCAAATATTTAATGTGTCTGATATGGAGGGCCTTGCCCATTCTTTTAAACTCGTGGGATCCGGCCTTGTTTCCTCCTTTCAGACTCTTTTTGGAGTAATATCAGCCTTTATCCATTCTATTTTTTCCAGCGCCTTCGGAGGGTTTCCCCTTGTGCTACTGTTGATTTGCAGCGTGCTTGTTCTCCTATTAGTGCTTCGCAATGGATGCTCAATCTGTGGAGCTGCCAAACCCGGTCCAGTTGCACCTGTACCGTGATCGAATGCGGCAGCTTTTTGGTTCTATGCCAGTGAAGTCTTTTGCCATCGACTATTGGCTGACCTTCCGTTATGCCTACTTCACCTGCGTGCAACCTGTTCCACTGCCTCCGGTGCCCTTTTCAATGGGCCCTGGATGTCTGCCTCTCCAATACCACTCACGCTGCCCTAGATTACGATCTATTATTGGGTCCGTTGAATGTCCATGACCACGAATGTGCCATGGGTAGGCGTTTGGTGTGCGATCCTGTACTTGGACCAACGGCAGACTTGAGTACCTGTGCTCGTGCGCAGCACCTCACAGATCGGAGTTTCATCGAAGTTAACGCAGGTTGCCCTGGCATGCTCCTAACTGCCTCAGAATATGAGGAGCATGTGTGCTCGTTCGATCTACAAAACTGGATGGCATACCTTTTTACTACGGAAGGCACAGACAACATTCTAGAGTTCATGGCATTCCGCTTTTCCCGACACGTTTCTGTCTCCGAAGTTTAATTATGAATGGATGGGTTTTTGAGTACCCAATTGGCAAACATTTTTTTTTTAAATATCACCTTGCAATAAAAAAAATTTGGCTTCATGACTATCCTCATTGGAACAACACTGTGATGCTTTGCCTCTGCTTAACTCTAATTTTTGTTTGAGCATAGTGCTACCGACCAGCCAAGGGGAGGGTGTCACGTGGCCTATAGGGACATTGTCGTCCTCACTAAGTTAGCATGAGCACGCTGCAGCTTGCCTGCTGCCTTGCGGACGTTACTACACGTCTTTATTTTTTGCAATAATTTCTATGGCTGCTTTCACGTGAGAACTCATCGCTGTTTTCACTCTCTGAAGGTTCCTGGGATTTTGACTGAACATTATGTGCAAGGTCGAACAACAATGCCCCTTTTTATTTTGTTCTGGCCAGGCCTTAGACAAAACATACCGATGGAGCTGTTGTTTGGACAACGTACTTTGGTTTTTAGTGGGACACACGAATAGGTGAGACACACTTGGAGAGGGACTTCCCAGGGAGAAGAGCAAGACAGCACCTATGATGTAGATCTACCATCTATTGGCTAAGGTATTGGGTCTGCTGACAAAGCCCAGAGATCTTGTAATATATAATAATACTACTTCTTAGCAAGGGGAGGGAGGTTAGGCTCTATTGTCTTTCCATGATGACATCTCCCTTCATGAATTATGGACTAGCTGCTATGCTGACTGTATTTGTATTATGTATTTTCCTGCTTGTTGTGGCACGTATACTGCACGATTGTTATAATAAACTTTTTAACCTGTTTTGTGTCTCTGTCAGATCTTATTGTGGACAAGAACAAGAGTGCGAGTGAAAGGGTGTGTCTTGTTACAGCAATTCCTGAGAGATCTGGGAGTGTTGTGTTCTGGGGTGTCTAATCATCTGTTTCTCTGTGAGTGAGTAGGAGAGCAAGTGAGACACTATAGCTAGTCGGTCCTGGGCTCATGGGTACTAAGGTGGTAGGATGACTCAGTCCTTATACACGAAGGCCCTATAATTCTGCGCATAGTTCTGTTCTTGGGAAGAATCCCTACAACAAACTATCTCCTTCACCCACAAGAAAGTCACCTGTATGGGAAGGATCCATCAGCCAATCCCACGCAGGCAATACTTTACAGCATATTATGCTGCCATATTCTGGACGATACCTGCTCCTGCGCCCTCTGTGCCACCGTGGAGGAGTACATTCCTAAGGGCTTAAAAACTTTGGAGGCTGTAACCCCGAAGGCCTCAGACATGTCCCTTAATGAATTTCTGTGCCTATGAAGAAGTTAAAGCATTTCAAGACACTGTACCCCTGGTCGGTTAGAGCTCCCTTGGGTGCCAAAACAAATGCTATCCACTTAGCAGACTATGTCACTGCTCTTGAAGCTGTCGACATTTAAGGAAATTTTTTATATGGCAAGAAAAACAGTTAAGGTGAGAGTTAACAACATTGCCATGGCAGAGAACCTCTCTAGGCCACAAAGATTTGCATGGATGAAGGAGAGTTTTGGCTTCATCTCTGAAGGGCTTGCAATGACTGATAAAGACTACGGCGATGCAGAGGATGATGACTGTGAGGCTGAAAATCTTCTTCCCTATTATAATGATGATGCTGGCCTATAGCTCTACTTTCTATTGCTAGAGGACTTGACACTTCACCAGAGGGAGTATATCTTTTACCCCTCTGGCCCTGAGGGGTAAAGGATGTTTTTAAATGTACAATTGTAGTACAAGAAGCCGTTGAAGCCTAGAGTTGACCTTGCCCACTGAGGTGGAGTCTAACATTTTGAATGAGAACTTGTGCTGGAGCCCCTGCTATTCAATGAAACCTTATTGGATTCTCTCAGGAATGCTTGTGAAAATCAATTTTCAAACCAGTCAGTCCCCGGAACAAAGGTTAAACATCATAGTTCGCCGCTGGGAGAACCCTTCTTTTTGTCATCTCACACGTTGTCAGAAATTCTAGTTGTTCAAACGTCTTCCTTAAAGCTGAATCCAAATGCCTTCCCTGCGGCGGACCAACTGATAGAAAGTTGACTCTGTGAGCAGAAATGTATTTGATTTTGACATCCTAGCCTTCTGCTCTGCTGATGCAGCCTTCCTCCTGGGCTGATGGTTCATGCCTTTTGGGAAATGGCAAAACCTACAGTGATCATTATTGACCTTCCATGTGGTCTGGCAAGCTGAACTGGCTGCATCCAACTACATCCTGAAGTGAAGCATGGACTCTGTGCACACTGCTGCTTGATTCTTGGGCACAGCTGTCATGCTGCATCAGTATGCTTGGATTCATTCTACTGGATCCTGCAGCAATGTCCAAGCCACACTCATAGACATGCCCTTCAGTGGTGAGTGGCTGTTTGGTAGGTATTAGTCAACCCTTTCAATAATCTGTGGACTGCCAGAGGTGAGCTGATTAACATCACTGCCCACTTAGGACCTTTGGACATTTAGTTTGGATCTTGTGATCTCCATTTCAGTGCACACGTCATTACACATTCTTTCCTGGAACGTAAATAGTCTTACGCACTACATCAAGACTAAAAAGGTGCTCTCTTATCTCAATTCCAAATGCGCCGACATAGCTCTTCTCCAGGAGACGCACCTAACTGAGACAGAAGTGGAGAAGCATCAACGGGATTGGATGGGAAAAGAGGTACACAGTTTCTGCCCTTTTTGAGCGTCAGATGGCTTACCAACCCCATGGAAACATGGCGTATCCATCCTGATTCGGAAAGCATTGACCATGTAGTGCTTAAGACCTGAGTCGATCTGAAGGGTCTGCTAAATTAAGGATTAATTGATACTATGCATAGGTTCAGTATACATCCCCACGGGTTTGAAGAGTGCCTTCCTTCTTTAGCTCACTCGAGTATTGATGAAGATAGATACTGCCAACATCCTGTTAGGTGGGGATCGGAACTTGGCCCGAGATGTGATCATAGACCGCACAGGTCCAATTGATGTATCCAATGTGGATAGAGCACTCCTAGGAGATCTTGAGGCTGATGATGGTCTACAAGACATATGGCATCTATTACATCCAACGGACTGGGAATACACATCTGTCCCCAGTCCATGGCACGCAACCACGGTTGGATTTTTTCCTGATGGCCCACCCTTTACATCTTTGTGAGACCTCAATTTAGAGGGTGTGCTCTCAGACCACTCTACCATTGCTCTGGAAGTTAATCTGGGTCTGTCATGGCCAATACGCAAGCCCTGGTATCTCAATTTATCCTGATACAGCCACCCGGGGCCAAGACTCAGCTCAAAGCACATGTGCATACTTATCAGGAAAATAAATGATGTTTCGGTTGACTCTGCCCTGACATTGTGGGTGGCAGCGAAGGCAACAATCAGGGGGCAGCTGATGAGGGATGCAGGCCTGTCCAACAGACAGAGGGAGGAGCGTCAGAAGGCTTCAGAGGCAGCTATAGCCCGCCTCATGCGCGGTTAAACAGTTCACCCTACTGCCATTACCAGGCGCACTCTTGAGAAGGCACGCATGGACCTCAATACCTTCTATACCTCCCAAGCTGAGATTGAGCTACAGAGCTTGAAATACCGGCACTATGAGCAGGGAGAGAAGGCAGGACTACTGGCAGTGCACCTCAAGCAGAGGGAGGCAGGAATGACCATTCATGCTATCATCACTGATTCGGGGACATTGGTCACCAAGCCACAGGAAATTGCAGATATACTCGCATCCTACTATAGGGCCCTCTATCTGCTCTGTTCTCTGGACAGTTTCTGGGGAGTAAACACCTTTTTAGATGGTATTCGCTTACCGTGCCTCACAGAAGACGGCAGATAGCTGCTTCAGAACGAGATCACCAAGGAGGAGATAGAGAAAGTCATCTCGGATCTAGCCTATCACAAAGCCCCGGGTGAAGCTGGATTCCCAGCAGAGAGACCAAATCTGAGGTAGTGGATCTTCTCCATGTGGCCTTCGCTGAGTCTGACTGCTTTGGCTCCTTGGGTTTACTGTCCAACAGAGGGCTGATTTCAGTCCTCCAAAACTAGGAAAAGATCCTCTCCTTTGTGGCAGTTATCAACCCATATCCCTGCTTAATGGAGAGGTCAAGATACTGGCAAGCATTCTAGCAGCCCACCGTAAGCGTATCCTCCCCTCTCTTATTCACCATTCGCAAGTGGGGCTTGTCCCAGGCCGATCATCATGCAATCCTCTTCGTACGTTAGCTCATGCGGTCTGGCTAGCAGCAGACCTTCCGGATGAGGCCTTGGCATTGTTGCTGGACGCTGAGAAAGCCTTTGAAAGGGTAGAATGGGAAAATCTATTTTCTACACTCCGAAAATTTGGTCTTGGTGAGAACTTCATCTCCAAAGTGAGATGGCTCTACGAGTTCCCCTCACGCAGGTCAACGGTAAAGGCTTTCTTTCAGACCCATTACCAGTACGCAGAGGAACACGTCAAGGTTGCCCACTCTCCCTCCTACTATTTCTTCTTGCGATGGAGCCTTTAGCAGCATCCATGCGCCAATCAGAAAATATTATAGGCATTCCTACACTAGGAGGCCCTTTCACATTCTATCTATTTGCAGATGGCATTTTGCTCACTTTATTGACCTTACCCACCCCCATTCCCGTGGTGTTGGAGACCATTGATGCTTTTGCTGCAATATCAGGCTACAAGTTGAACTGGGGAAAGAGCAATGCCTTACCGCTGTCACAGATCCCCACCTCGCCTCCATAGCCTGTTAACCATGCCAGTGGAAGAACTCCCGCCTCAGGTATGTGGGCATTCTAGTAAACAGGAGCTGCAAGCATATGGTGGCGGATAACCTGAGCCCATCAATGGAGCAAATATGATTGGACTTCGCAAAGTGGTCTCACCTGAGTCTCTCTCTCTGGGGTCAGACCCAGGCAGTAAAAATGGTTATCCTTCTTCGAATAACGTATGTATTACTCATGCTTCCCCAAGTAATACCCTACTCAACTTTCCATTAGATAGATAAGACCATTAAGGCTTTGATCAGGGTTAGGCGAGACCTCGCTTGGCGATTCAGAAGCCTATCAACCATAGATCAGCAGGGGCATTGGGCCTGCCTTCTGTGTAACATTACTGCATAGCCCTACATTTGGCACAAATGGTGTAACCCCTCCCCGAATCCTAGACCCTCGATTATGGGTCGTGATTGAAATCAGACTCCAGGAGGCCCCTTTAGGATTACAGGTCCTCTATCTTCCTGGTCCCGCCACTGCCGACACAGCCATCCCATGCTGAAAGCCATGTAAGCTGCCTGGATGTGGGCTCACAAGCTCTTATCAGTGGATGTGCATATTCATGACAAAGCTCCTATCTGGAATAATACTGGCATTGGAATGGGGGGGGAGGGGTGTCGTGCTGGATTGGTGCCCTTGGCGCAGATCTTGGATACTGAATCATATTCACCTGATCTCTGCCGGTGAACTCAAGTCCTTTGAGATGCTACGGGATGAATTTGACTTGCTGCATACCCAACAATGGCGATATACATAATTACATCATTGTCTGCTGAGCAGATTAGGTCCCCAACGCTTGACTATCCCCTGTTCCCCAGTGCTTTCTTACCTCAATACTTGGGGTCAGTTTAAAGGCATGATGTCTGGATTCTACAACCTCCTGCTTCCCCATCTTTACTCCCAACGAAAACTGGCAAGCCTCAGGATGACCTGGCTATCTCGCCTACAGGTGGAATATTATGACTAAGAATAAACAGAACTTTTGGAGGCCCTAGAACAAGCAGTTTGTGAGGCACGGATGAAGCTCAGTCTTTTTAAGATCCTTCAGGGCTGTCACTAGACCCCAGCACAGCTTCAAGCTGCAATGTTGCTCTCTCACTCTGCCTAGTGGCGATGTGATCATGCACCAGGTGATATTGTTCCTAACTTACTGGACCGTCCCACCAGACACCCCTTTTGGATGTCAGTAGGGTCTACATTCTGGGAATCTATGGATTTACCCATACCACTTTCAAAACCCTTAATTCTCCTTCATGAATTATCAGACATTCCCGAGCTGGCCCACCATGCTCATCGCTTGCTTGTCACTTCCCTTACAGTTGGCAAAACCTGTATTTTACGGCATTGGCGTTCTCCACAATTACTATTATATGAGGAATGACTCGCCAATGTATAAAAACGTGAGGATATGAGAAAGGCAACCCCCTGCTAAAAAGGTCTGGGAGAAGGGGGAAATAAGCGAACTGTATATGCAGAAACGAGCTCCCACTAGACCTATATTGCTTTAATGACGGCTTTTTTAAGCTCAAAATAGGGCATACTAAGATACTACTTTCCACACTCCAACTTAGGATATTGTTGTTTCATAGTTTATTATATTTTGTTCTCTTTTTTTTACATATTTATCAAAAATTTGAAAATTGACATAAACATTTCGTTTCTTTCAACAATCTTGAGTCAATTTTACATCTATATTTAGAATATAAAAACTGTTACAATAAAATTAGAATAGAAAAGAGAAAATCAGTCCCCTGCACTCACACCTCATTCAAATGACCCACAACCATGTCACTAACATACTGAACACTACCATACTACGCCCCAGACCAACACTACATGCACAGATAGTTGGAAAAACGGGGTGAAAGGCATCCACCCTCGATTGCTGTGCTGATGTCTGGGGTGTCACACTCTCTGGCCACGTGTCCTATGAAAAGGTCACTTACAACTTAATGGACAAAGCAGATATTTTTTTTCTTATATGGTCTTCTTTTTTACAGAATACCCTCCCCCCCCCCCATAATTCACATGGAATCTGAAGTCTTCCTCATCACTATTATGTGCCTCCTTTCTCATCCCACCTGTATTATCATACTTGGTCTTTGCCTAACCGGTTTATCTTCCCTGTTTTATAGTTCTGTCTTTTCCTCCCATCTTCTTCTATCTCTGTCCTTCTTCCTTTCCTTTCCTTACTTTCTTCCTTTTATACCTTATTTTCTCTCACCCCTTTCTCCGTTTTTCCATCTTTTCTTAAATATTGTATATAAATATTGTTATGTTATGTTAAAATGATTTATAAAAAGGAAACGTCTACCTGAGGGTGTCTTGGCGCTAGCTGCAACTGAGAACAAGTAGAGCCAGGAAGAGAGGGCCTAGATGTTAAAAAGCCATATTTTGAGCTCCTTTCTAAATGAGGTCAGGAATAGGATGGGCAGAGCTCGAATGTGAGGGGGAAGTTTGTTCCAAAGATTGGAGGTGTAGATAGTAAAGCTCCTACCTCCCTGATTGGGCTTGCAGGCTCTAAGACCCTTCACAAACTTGGTTCCAGAGGAGCAAAGCTGTTGGCTGGGGACATGTTATGTTATTGATATTTCTAGAGCGCGACTGTTACCCGGAGGTGTCCTGGCGCTGAATGAAGTCCTACAGTGGCCTAAGAACAGGAGGAGTAAAAGTTGGAAATTATACTGAAAAAAACCAAGTTTTCAAAGCCTTCCTGAAGGCAAGTAGGTTTATCATGCATCCAAGATGCGATGGAAGGCCATTTCACGCCTTGGCTGCTCCCACCACAAAAACTTCTGCCACCCCAGTTGGCTTTTTTTTTTTTACAAAGGGCACCGATACCAACTCGGCATCCGAGGAGCGCAGTAGCCTTTTTGGTGCATACCAGTGGAATTGCAATTTAAGGTAGTTGGGCCCGGATCCATGAAGGGCCTTATGAACCACGCACAGAGCCTTAAATTGAACCCGTTTTCTGACGGGCAGCCAATGAAGCCTTCTGATCTCAGCCGAGATTGAGGCGTATTTTGGTATACCGGTGAGCAGTCTGGCTGCTGCATTCTGCAAAAGTTGCAGTCTATTCATAAGTCCTTCCTGGATATTGATATAGAGACTATTGCAATAGTCCAGTTTGGACATGGCTAAAGCAGTAATAACTGTTTGTTGACTATCTTTGGGTAGGAATGGCATGATTTTCTTGCAAGATCTTAGAGTATACGATGCAGATGAGACCACCGCATTCACTTCGTCCCTAAAACTGAGTTTGTTGTCTATCCAGAATCCTAGATTTTTTACCTTTTTGATAGGGGAGGGAAGGGGACTCAATGTATCTGGCCACCAGGCCGGGGTCCAGAAATTGGCGTCATTTCCGAACAACACCACCTCCGCTTTGCTGGAGTTTAATTTGAGGCACTTTTGGGCCATCCAGTTACCCACCGCAGTCATGGAATCGGGACGCTGTGCCCTGCAGCTTATCTGGCCGCAGCGACACCACAATTTGGGTGTCGTCTGCATATGAGGTCAGGCTGAAACCGTAGGATTCGATCAAGGGAGCCAACAGTGACACAAACGTTAAAAAGTGTTGGGCTCAAGGATGACCCCTGGGGGACACCACAGGGCAAAGAAAACGGTTTAGTAGAGAATTCGCCGAGGGAGACAATTTGAAGTCTGTTTGACAGGAAGGATTTGAGTAGTTTCCAGGCGGAGCCCTGGACTCCAATCTCTTGCAGCCGGTCCATCAACAGAGCATGATGGACAGTATCAAAGGCCGCTGAGAGGTCCAACATAATCATAGCGGCTTTTCCTCCCTGGTCAAGTGTCGCCCTGATCTCTTCAGTAGATTTAAGCAGGGCGGTCTCTGTGCTATGCCCCGCTCGGAACCCATACTGCGTGGGATCCAGCACCTGAGCTACTTCCAAGAAAGAGATAAGTTGGGCATTCATGATTTTCTCTGCGATTTTTGCAGGGAGCAGGAGTCTGGATATGGGTCTGAAAATATTAGAGTCTTTAGGGTCTAGACTCTGTTTTTTAAGCAGGGGCAGTATAGAAGCCCTTTTCCAAATTTTGGGGAAATATCCTTCCGTGAACATAGCATTGATGATGGAAGTCAAGGTTAAAGTGACTGGTTCGGGTGCTAGCTTTAGTATAGAAACTGGGCATGGATCGTATGGTGAGCCTGATTTCACCGTCATAAGAGGATTGAGAATGTCTGATGTTGTAACCGGGGCAAATTTATCAAATTGTGGGCCAGAGTTTGTTACTAACTTAGGATCGGCTGTGTGGTCCGAGGATGTTTTGATTGTTGAGCTAGTGAATGTGGAGAAAATGGCCTCTACTTTGTCAAAGAAAAATTTAGCTATTTTATCACAGAGTTCCTGGCTAGCCGGAATGGGAGGAGGGGCAGGATGTGCTAAGGTGGTTACTGTTTTAAACAGTTCTTTAATTGAGTTCTTTGCCAACTTAATTTTCTTAGCAAAAAACTCTTGCTTTGTTTCTTGAAGCATCTGTTTGTACTGAGCTAGACCTATTTTGTAATCATTTTTTCCTTTATCATTGTACTCCTTCCTCCAGATTCTTTCGAGGTGCTTGCAGGCCAATTTTTGATCTCTAAGTTCTTGGGTATACCAGGGAGAGGAGGGTCGTGCTCTGTTGGGTCGACAGAGTTTCTTGGGAGCAAGCTTATTACCAGCTGCTTCCAGCCAATTAGTGTAGAGGAGTGTGGCCTCATCCAGATCTGTAGGTAGAATGAATGATGTGGAGTTTAACACTTCCTGTAATTCCTCAGCTTTTACCTTATTCCATGCTCTGCTCAGCATCTGTTTAGTTGCTGATTTCCTAGTGTGCCGGTCAGGCATGGTCAACTCAAATAGCACCGCCTTGTGGTCTGACCAGACCAGTGGGAGAAGGCCTGTGAACCGCAGCTGCGCATTGTTAGAAAATATGCCGTCCAATGTGTGTCCTGCCTTGTAAGTGGCACCAATGACCAATTGCTTTAGGTCAAGATTGCTCATCAGGTCCAGCAGGTTTGTGGTATCTGGATCATCAAGCGTCTCCAGATGGAAGTTAAAGTCTCCTAATATAGTGTGTGAGCTGGCACTAAGACCACTTTCGAGCATACTGCCAACTTGTGGACATACCACTCAAAAGAGTGTTTAAGAGAAGCAGGGCCAGAGTTGTGCAGTGCCTTGTAGGCAGTGCAGAGACCCTTGAATTTGTTTGTTATTGGTGCATGTAGCACAATTAACATCTGTAACTCAATATGGGAATAAGCTGGACTTGCATGTTACTGTATTTGTTGTTATTGCTCAATTCTTAATTTTTACCAATAAAATAAATGCTACACAAAAAAAGAAAGCCAACTCCTCCCTGGAGTGCTTCAAAAACAGGTTAACTACAATTCTTGTGCACTGGGCCTAGACTCCATAGAGCAGTGATACTCAAAGTGCGGCCCTCCTGACCTTTACATGCGGCCCCCTAGGCAGCAGCAGCACTGGGGCTGCTGTTTACTCGACTCAGCACTAACATGACATTTTTTTAAATATACAGCAAGCACTTATTTAAAGGTTAATTGAAGTTAGGGAAAGGAAGTAACTAGGTGCCAGATGTACAACCGTTTTTTGCAGTCGCAAACGGGAGATCGGCCCGTTTGCGACCGCAAAAAAGGGTCTTGGAATATACAAACGCTATTTTGCGAGCCACTGACTAGCAAAATAGCGTTTGCGACTCTCGCTATTGGGAAGGGGCGTCCCTTCCTAATAGCGAGTGTCAATGCAATGTACTATTGTTTTGCGACCGCATTTGTGGCCGCAAAACACTCGCAGTTTACCACCTACTTGAAGTAGGTGGCAAACCACTCGCAAATGGGAAGGGATCCCCAGGGGACCCCTTCCTGTTTGTGAGTGTGTGCGAAAATATTTTTAAGAGCAGGCAGTGGTCCCAGGGACAACTGCCTGCCCTTAAAAAAAGAAACTGAAAAGTTAACATTTTCTTTTTTAAATGCATCCGGTTTTCCTTTAAGGAAAACGGGCTGCATTTTTAAAAAAAAAACTGCTTTATTTAAAAAACAGTCACAGACATGTTGGTCTGCTGACCCCAGCAGGCCACCATCCCTGGGAGTGCAAGTCATTCCCAATGGGGTTGCAAATTGCGCTTGCCTCATGAATATTAATGAGGCATGCAATTTTTAACCCCCGATTGGGAATCGCAAACAGTGTCTGAGACACTGTTGTACATTCACTTTTGCGAGTCACAAATTGCGAGTCGCAATTAGACGCTATTTGCGACTCGCAAAAGTGAATGGTCCTTCATCTGGCCCTAGTCCCTTAACATTAGGAACACCTTCATTTTTAGGTCTCGCCTACGCAGCGCGCATGCGCGGCATAGGAGACCTTTAGCAGTCGTTCAGCTCTTTTTCGAAGCACATACTCGTGCTTGTGGCGGCATACACCTTGCGGGAGTGCGCAGCGGCACGCCACAAGCACGAGTATGTGCTTTGAGAAAGAGCAGACTGCGCGCGCACGCACACACGCACGCACCACTCCCGGGCCAGCAACCACTGGCCCTCCTTGCGCAACCACCTAAATCCCTTGCTAACCCCTCCCTTTTCATCCGCCTTACAACCCAGCTCCATTAACTTCGGCCAGGGGCCATCATGCGGCGGAATAAGAGACGAGGCCATCTCCTCCTTGACCCCCCCCACCTCACCCCGCAATCCATCTTCCAATTTCATTTACTGTTAGCTTCCATGCACGTGCGCTGTCTTCGCCCGTTTTCTTTAATTCCTCAGGTGTGATTTCTGCATGTTGATAGTGAACCCCAAAGATAACAGAAGGTTCGCTGTAGGCTGGAGGTTGTTGATAACTTCTTCAGTTGTTGAGGTAGGGGAAGACTGGCACCACCAAACTCTGAAGGTGTGCTGTCACCACCGTCATCACTTTCGTGAACACCTGAGGGGTGCTGGTGAGACCAAAGTGGAACACATCAAACTGAAAATGCTTCTGTCCCACCACAAGTAGCGCAGATAGGGCCAGCAGGACGGGTATATGGAAATAGGCATCATGCATCTTCAATTCTACCATTCAGTCTCCAGGGTTAAAGGCAGGCAAGACCTGGACCAAGGTGAGCATTTTTAATTTCTCCTTCCAGAGGAAGGCATTGAGACAGCACAGGTCTAAAATAAGACAAAGCTGTCCGTCCTTCTTGGGCACCAGGAAGTAGCAGGAATAACAATAACATCCTACTTCTGGCATGGGTACCTTTCGGTAGCCCCTTTGGCCAAAAGGGCTTGCAATTCCTGCCGCAAAATGGAGAGAGGGTCCTCTGTCAGTCGTTGGGGCAAGGAGGTAAATGAGACAATGAAATGTAGTGTATATCCCTGCCAAACAATTGCAGGACATACCTGTCTGATATTACGGCTTACCAACCAGGCAAGAAGCATTGGATCCTGCCTCCCACTGGTTGGCTGTGCTCAACGAAGGGCACACAAAATGGGGTTAGTGGACTGGGAGGCCTGTTGACCTTGACCTCAGGGTTAGTGAACACCACAGCCTTGACCGCGAAACTGCTGGGCACCTTTTGGAGGTTGGATTAACTGGTGGTATGGGGGTCCTCTGCTAAAGCTGCGAAAGGAGTGATGGAGCTGATGCGACTGCCAGGTGGGGCAGATAAGCCCAGGGAGCATGCTGTGGCCCTGCTCTCCTTGAACTGCTCAAGAGTGGAGTCTGCCTTGTCCCCTAAAAGGCGAATCCAATTGAATGGCATGTCCATGGAGACACCTGGACATCGCCTGAAAAAACGGGGACCAAAGCCAAGTGTGGCATCAAATGGCAACACTAGTGCTAACAAATCATTAACTTGGCAGCATCATGACTGTCCTGTATGGCCTGAGTGAGGTCATGTCGGAGGTCTTCAGGAACACCTGGGAGCACTTGAGCCACTGAATCCCAAAGGGTGTGGGAATAGCGCCCCAGCAGGCAACCGCCATTTACAGATCAAAGCGCCAAACTGGTGGATGAGAAGACCTTTTTCCTGAATGTCTCCACCTATTTTGATTCCCTTTTGGGGGAGGTAGGTGGGAACGTGTTGGGGGTAGTTTTGCTACCAGACACTTGCACCACCAAATTTTCAGTGGAGGGGTGATAAGAAAAAAAAGACTGGGTCGCCCGGTGCACAGCAGTGGCTTTGTGCAATTTGGCAGTTGACTGGGGGCCAGAGCAAGGTTTGGCCCATGCCCCCAATAAGGCATACATCCGTAAGGGTCTCGTTAAAAAGTAAGAGGGGCTCAGTGGACATTTGCCCTGGCTGAAGGCTTCTGTAGGAACATTAGTCTTAATCTCCGTCAAGGACTTCAGCCACCCTACGCATTACCATGGTGTAAGAAGCACTCTCCTCAGTGGCAGAACCAGGGGGCGAGCCCCAACTCAGGGGAGGTATCAAGGCCACCAGCCTCTTGTAACTCATCGTACCAATCTTCTTCAAGGTACAGCTGGCCAATCTTATCACCTCCGTCAGAATCATTGTCTGAATCCGTGCCAAACAAGGAGAGTATGTGTTCTCCTTCAAGAAGGCTCAGGGGGAGGAAGCGGTGCCTCATCAGCTGCCGGGCACTGCTTATAGTGAGGTCAAACTGGCACCAACTCTGAGTCAGAGAGTACAAGAGGTACCTCGTCTTCCGGTGTCGGTAGAGTAGGCACTGGCGTTCAGTTTCTGAGAACTGTTGTGGACCTTGGCGCTGGAGGTGGAGTCAAAACTGGAGCTGGAGGCAGCCACGTGGTGTGCTCTGAGGGTCTAACTGTCACCAAGAGTGAACCTGCCGGCAGTATTCCAGCTAGAGTGGCCTCTCTGCTCCATGAAGCCCAACGGAACACCAGAGGGAGTCGGCAGGGATCCAAAGAGTCAGAGAATGGCCCCATGGAACTCTTCAATGTGTTTTGGCATGGAGGATGGCGCCAGAAACTCTCGTTGTGCTGGAACAAGTTGCTGAATGGGTTCCGACATAGACTGACTTCCTGAGCGAGATCGAAAAGTATAGGGCTTCCCCAAAGCGATCTCAAGAAAGTAAGAGTGGCTGAAAGGGGCTAGCCCTGTTTAATTTTCTTTATTTTTTTTCTTTGTCTTACTTGACAAATTTGATCGAGACGAAGACTGACCCCTAAATTGATTACTGCGACTTCTGGACCTGGAACCGGATCAGGATCAATCAATCAATCAGGATTTATAAAGCTCAGCAAATCACCCGTGAGGGTCTCGAGGCACTGGAGTTGCTAGCTGCTTCACTGTGCTCTGTTCATTTGAACAGCTAGGTCGCAAGTCCTTTCCGAATTCCTGGAGTGATGAGGTGGTTGTGAGGTGCAGGGAAAGATCGTTCCAGACTTTGGTCACCAGGTGAGAAAGGAGTGTCCTCCGTGTTGGCTCTGCAGATCTGGGGGGTGTCTGTGAGGAAGAGGGAGGAGGATCGCAGGTGTCTGGATGGTTGGTGGAAGGTAATTCGTTTGTTGATGTATGCTGGTCCATTGTTGTGCCGGGCTTTGTATGTGTCAACATCTTGAACTGGCATCTCTTCTGGATCGGGAACCAGTGTAGCATCCTGAGGTACAGAGTGAGGCGAGTCCGTCTGGGTCGAGGATGAGTCTTGCCGCTGAGTTTTGTATTGTCTGTAGTCTCTTCAGGAGGTGTGCAGTGATTACCATGTAGAGAGTGCTCCTGTTACCCAGCCTGCTGGTGATGAGGGCCTGAGTGACGGTCCTTCTGGTATTGACTGGGAGCCACCTGAAAATGTTACAAAGCATACGTAGGGTGAGGAAGCAGGCGGATGATTCTGCCTTTACCAGTTTCTGCATAGATAACTTGCTGTCCAAATAGATGATGCCGAGGTTGCGGGTGCGGCCTGTTGGGGTGGGGAAAGGCAGAGTTCAGCAGACCACCAAGCATCATTTCATGGTGAGGTGTTGTTCCCAAAGACGAGGACTTCTGTCTTGTCCGTGTTGAGCTTGAGACAGCTGTCCTTTATCCAGTTCGCAATATTCATCTTACATCTGTGAAAGCTGGCTCTGGTGGTGGCGGAGTCTTATGACACTGAGAGGATGAGCTGGGTGTCGTCGACATAGGAGATGATGTTGAGTTCATGCAATCTGACTGTGTTGGACAGTAGGGTCAGGTACGAGTTGAAGAGGGTGGGGGCGAGAAACAATCCTTGCGGGACGCTGCAGATGATCATCTTGAGTTCTGAGGTGAACGGTGGGAGATGGATTCTCTGGGTTCTTCTGGTGAGGTATGAGGTGATCCATTTGAGGATGTCTCCCTGAATTCTGATATGGTGGAGTCTGTTGATCAAGATGTGGGTGGGAGATGGTGTCGAAGGTGGCTGACAGGTCGAGGAGGATGAGGGCTGCAGTTTCTTTGTGGTCCAGGAGGGCCCTTATGTCATCGGTGGGTGTGACCAGGACTGTCTCGGTGCTGTGGTTGGCTCGGAATCTGGATTGAGAGGGGTCCAGGAGGTTGTGGTGTTCCAGGTGTTTAGTGAGTTGCTGGTTGATTGCCTTTTCGAGAACCTTCGCCTGAAAGGGGAGCAGGGAGATGGGCGGTAGTTCCTCAGTTCTGCTGGGTCAGCGGATGGTTTCTTCAGGAGGGGCCTCACTTTAGCGTGTTTCCAGGCCTCAGGGAAGGAGGATGTGGTGATGGAGGCACTCAGGACTTTCTTGAGCTCATCGCCAAATGTCTTGCTCCCGAGGTTGAAGGACATGGGTCAGTGGGTGCTCCAGAGTGTACGGATTTCCTGATGGACATTGTGACGAGTTGTGAGAGGGTCCCAATGGGTGATCAGGTGTTCAGGGTTTGTGTGTGAGAGCAGGCTGATGCTGTTGGTGGCAGGGTAATGGGGTTTGAAGTTCTCGTAAATGGCTGAGATCTTGTCGTGGAAGAAGCCCGTCAGGGTGTGACACAGTTCTTGGGAGGGGGTGATGTCATTCCTGGTGACAGCAAGGTTTGAGAATTCCTTCACAATGGCAAAGTATTCCTTGCTGTGGTTTGTGCAGGCTTCTATGCGGTCTGCTAGAGTGTTCTTCTTTGCTTCATTCAGGAGGCAGTGGTACCGGTTGAGTGCTGTCTTGAAGGTGGTGTGGTCTTCTGTTTTTTTGCTAGTACATCACTTCCTTTCTAGTTGCCAGCAATTGTGTTTCAGTGGATTTCAGCTCTGCGGTGAACCAGCTGGCTCTTCTGGCAGGTACTTTGGGTTTGGCTGGCTTGGCGGTGGTGATTGTGGTGGCGCATTCTGTGATCCACTGGGAAAAATTATTCGCAGCCTGTTCTGGGTTGTTTGCTGTGTCTGGGACTTGGGAGTTGAGACCATTGTTCCACTGGTCTTCCGATATATTTTTCCACTTTCTGCACATGGAGCTGGGGGCTTGATGCCAGTGTTGGTAGATCTTGAGATGGTAAAATGGACTCTGTACGGGTCGGTCCAGGTGAGCTGCGAGACGTGGTTGTACATGACTCTGCCGCTGGGTGTAAAAATGGAGTCTGGCGTGTGTCCTGCAATGTGGTTGGGGTCGGTGACAAGTTTGATGCCGATGTTGCTCATGCTTTCCAGGAGGTCGGTTGTGATTCCCTAGGAAGACTTAGTGCTTGGAGTTGATGGCGATTGGGGCGATGAGATCAGAGATGGCGTTGCAGAAGTTGGGGCGTGGTCTCGTTGGGCTGTATGCGAAGGTGCCTCAGATGGTGCTTTTTCTGTCTGTGTGAAGTTGGAAATTGAGATACTCCATTATCGGGGTCGCGTCGTCTGAGGATACAGCATGCAGCATATGGTGTCCTTGTGGATGATGGCAATTCCCCTTCCGTGTTTGTTGATTCGGTCCCAATGTGTTACCTTGTAGCCTTTGGGTGTGGCGATGGCGATGTCTAGCGTGGAGGCGGGGTTCAGCCAGGTCTCTGTGAGGAAGATGACATCTGGGGTGAGGGGTGAAATTTTGTCCCAAATCTATGTGGCATTTTTGCCGAGCGACGTGCGTTGAGGATAAAGCACTGGAGTTGTGCCGGGGCAGTCTCGGTCGGCGTGGTGGGTGCAGTCATGTTCGCGGTGTCTCTGGCGTTGTTGGTTGCTTCGAACTTTCATCTTGGAGAGGTCCAGTCTTCCGGTGCCTGGTGATGTTGAGTTTCGCTTGCGGTCTCGGATGGCCTTTGGATTCATCGATACGCAATTACTGCAGGCCTCGGAGTTGTGACTCCACTCCAGGCACCACAGGAAACACTGATGAGGGGCTGTCGCAAACATTTTTTGTGACAGTCCCTGCAAGGTTTAAAACCTCTTTTCTTGGCGGTGATATTTCCTGTGCACGCTGTTTTACAGTTTGAAGAGATAACAGGAGTCTCAAAAAATGAGAGGGAGCTCTAGATCTCCGTTTGATGGCTTAGAAAGAAAGGAACTGACATCAGTACACTAGAGTGGCACCTAAATAGGATCCGCACGTCATTTCTGAAGCAGAATGGCTTCAGTTCAGAGCCGCATGGTGTCACCTACTGGTGCACAGAGGTACTACTGAAAAGTTTCCGGATCAAGTCTGAAACCTGGGAAATATTCAAAAGGTGAGGTATCTGTGGCTAGAAATAATAAAATACCGGACTCACATGGTACACAGGAGTATTCTACAACACGCAAACCAATAAATTAATCCTCAAATTGCTCAGATTGTTTATTCACTTAGTTGAAATTAAGAGGGTCAAAAGACCAGCAGGTGAGGCTATTCTGAAAGAGATCCCCAAACCAGGGAAGGATGTGCGATACTGCGTGTCAAATAGACCTATCATACTTCCCAATTTGGGTGTGAAGCAGTATACAAAAATCCTAACCTCACAATTGAATGGCTTATTAATGATGCTTGGTCATTCTGACCACTGTGGCTTTGCTAAAAATAGGCAGGCATGTGATATCATATGAAGAATGGTCCTCTTGGTTTAATACATTGATAAACAGAAGACCACATCTATCCTGCTTTCACAGGACGCAGAGAAAGCGTTCGACCAAGTCATTCTTGAAACAGGTCTTAGATAGATGGTTTTGGACCTAAATACAGAGACATAGTCCTAGCTAATTATGTGGGTCTCACACCAAGTATAGCCTTAAATAGTCAACCCTTGCAATCTTTTGGCTTAGGCAGTGGCACAAGGGCAGGGTATCCCCCGTCTTCACTGCTTTTTGCCCTGGATTTTGAACGTTTAATTCGCCAGATCAGTAAAGCACCACATTCAAAATGTCTCATCTGGCTGCCTTTCCATTTCTACTGTGCTATGTAAATGTATGCCTAATGTTTACCTCCTTTATCACTAATGCTCTTTAAAAACATCTTCTGTGACTTCTTTGATTAGCATCTTTAATTCTGCTGGTTACCTAATGGATACGTTCTTCTCTCAAGTGCACATTGAATAAAATGCAACAGAATTAAATGACACTACGATAATAAATAATGTGAGGACAGATGTCCAACCAAGGCATAAAACTTGTGGACAGGGAGAGCAGAAGTGGAGAGGGAAAAAAGTAGAATGACACCACGCAAGGGAATCGCACTGTCTTCAGTCAACCAATGCGGTGGACCATTTCCACGACTAGGTTTAGGTTCTCCGCTCTTCCTTGGCCTGGGGAGACCCTCAATAAGGATAGCCGAAATGTGTCAACCCCAAAATTGGAAGAGTCTACTAAAATTAAATGAGCCTCAAATAGCACGGCTATAAAGAGAACTGTACGAGGCGGTTTTCCTAAGACTCACTTTATCTTGTGTCTACCTCTCAGTGGAATGCAAGTTGCACTGAATACGCAACTACTTTGTGCGTAACAATATCAAGAAAGCAAGGAGAAAACAAAAATTCTGATAACGAACTTTCCCGTATCTTGGGGATATTTGTACTAATGTGAAAAGGGATGATTGTGTGTTTTTTTCATATGCTGTAAATTGTGTTGGTGCCCTATTACCTTTTGTCCAGAGACATATATAGATGGTGGAATGTTAACAGATACGCAGACAGGCAGGGCCGGACTTGGAACAGCAACCAGCCCTGGCAGACTGCTGCCCGACCGGCCATGGGGGTGGGGCGAAAGGGGTGCTAGTAAGAAGCAACACTCCTGCTTTTGTTACAGGGGGCGATATTGCTGCACTGCTGCAAAACCGGCCGCCAGTAACAAAACCAGCCCCCACAGGTACAAAAGCGGCCGCCATCCCTCCGGCCCCCATCCCTCCGGCCCACCAGGAAAACTCCTGGTGTCGGCTACAGCCAGTCCGGCCCTGCAGACAGGCTTATGTAACGGTTGATAAAGGAATTGTTGCTTGATTGAGTCTATATCCCAGTGAAAATTATTTCACTGTGCTATGAACATCGTTATATTAATTTATCCCAATCTTTTCTTAGTATTGAACAGACGTCCACTCAAGACATAAAACATGTGGACAGGGACAGCAGGAGAAGAGGCAAGGGACAAAAGAATAAAGAATGTGGCTGCTACTGTACAGGGACACATAAGATCCACGTGTATTCCGTGCAACCATACTAGGCTACAATGGTACCAGTGTCAGACCCTGTTCATGGAGCCATGGGGCCGGCAGGGGCTACAGGGCCTCAACTGCAGGGATTGAGGTTGTTTGCTTCTGGTATCCCAGGGCCTGCCCTACTATGGGTCTGCAGACTAGGCCACGTTCAACCCTTTCCACACCAATTCTCAGGGTAGAAAGGAAAAGGAGCCACAAGCTTCTCAGGGAGGTAGTGTGGGGGTGCTCAAGCTCAATCAACAAGCAACCTGCAGACCCAATAAAGTGAATGTCCAGCCCAGGGATTTTCTTTGCTAGAAAGAAAGTATTTCAATCGCCCGCTGCACTCAATACTACAAACAAGAGTAAACATCAACAAGTCAGTATCACAGAAAGCTATATTTTTATAATAAGTTTTTATTGATCATTTCGGTCATCTTAAGACAGTACTGCACTCATTATAAATATTAACATAAAGGTCATCCAGCAACATCACGTCGTCATGTATTCAGCAAACATGCTGGACATATTTAATATAGCAAGCCCTAACAAAAGATTAACAGCAAACCAGAACTCTCTGGGCGCTATAGTTGAAAGGCGCTGCACACAACCTGTTCCTTCTCCATCCCCCTTTCCAGGCTCTCCCATTCTATCTAGCGGTAGTTTTGGAGATATTACAATAAGGCTCAGGTGCACCGTCAGTCATTCCAAATGCATCTATGCACACAGTCTCAGGTCTTGGCACTCTTACTCCTTCACAGGATGAGTAAGTCTTCTCAGGACCGGATCAGGGCCTCAGGTGCTCTAATGAGAAGCCCGCACGCTTCGAATAACAGCGGCACACCACCAGTAGTGTAACAAAACTTGAGGGTGCCCCCTGCAAAGTACATAGAGGGCCCGCCTGTGGACTCCGTCAAGAGCTCTCAGGCCAGGGTACTGTGCTGAGGGGGCACCCTAGAGCTCGGGCCCAACACCGCGGGGCTGCGGGGGCCTACGTTACGCCGCTGCACCCTGCAGTCAACAGTGGAGCTCTTTCTGCACCAGGCACAGGGCCACTTTTAGTGGCACATCTGCTCAGGGTTGCATGAAGATTGGTAATCCGGAGACAGTTCGGCCCCTTGCTGGATTGCCGGTAGGTGCAGCCCCATAGGGGTTCTCATGACCAGCAATTGTAGTTGACGCTGAGACCGATGAGACAGATGGGATAGCCCCACACAGGGTCTCCAGCACTTCGATTAATACAGCCCTGTACAGCCGTTAAGCAATTTGGCAGATGCCGTCCCACGCAGGCTGTTCAGCAATTCAGTAGACGCAGACCTGCACATGGGCTCATGTTGGCACAGAGTTGAGGTTCCCTCCAGCAACCAACAAGAGAGTCTGGAGCATGTGTGTGTGTGTGGGGGGGGGGGGGGGGGGAGGATTCCTCTGAAACCACAGGCCTCCTGGATTGCTCTGCTCAGGTTTACGTCTGGACACCCCACAGCCACTGAGGACATGCAGAACCTCTGCTCCTTACTGGGCTGTTTCTTTTTTCTTTCAGCAGGCAGGCTGGCTTCTAGGCATTTCAGAACAGGTACACAGCTCCTCCAATAAGAGGTGCAGCCTTCAGGTGATGCCCTCTCAGATTTCAACTTGACGAGTGCATTCTCCATTGTTGTACACTATTTGATAAGTTCTAGTCAATGCTACATTATCTTAATGGTGTATCTGAAGATACTACCTGAAACAATATATGCAGCTATGTATAGGATTTGAAGTATTTCTGTTTATAGGGTACTTCTTTTGGATCCCTAGAGTTTTTCAAGCCTCAGTGTGTGATGTAAGTAACCAAAAGGTAGATGCATCACTTCCTGTTATAGCACCAAGTCAAGTTAATGTTGCTTCCTTTGATTTCATGGGGGTCCAAGGGGCAGGTGATGGCACTTCCTGTGATGTCACCAGGTTAAAGTTTGTGTGGTTTCACTTGGCAAAACATCATAGTAATTTTTCAACAACATTTTCTGAAAGTTTAATATACAATTGAATATGTGGGCTTGAATTTGCAGATGTTCAGTAATAAAATTCAGATTTTGAATGGGGGCAAAATTCCATAAGACAACACATTACACATTAATAATACCAGAGTCCTTATCCAGGATCCTTACAAATATATGTCTGAAAGTGGCTTAAAGACGCCCAAAAAGTTGTCAGACGTGATCACTATTCTCTATGTATATGTGACTAAACAAAGTTTTAAAAAATATTTTTTTTAATTACATTTTTCAACACATAACAAACCAATGTGTACAAGACCATAAGCATGCATTTGTGGTAGTGTGGTCGAGCAACGTAGGCTTATTAGAGGGGAGTGTAAAGCATTTGTTGCGCACACACAGTCAATAAATGATGCACACACACAAAAAGAAATCTGAGAACAATTTATAAAAAACAACACAGATTTCTATATAAATTTAGACTCCAAGATCTTTAAAATAACATTCGGAGATATCGATTTTACGAATAAATAGCAAAAATACTCATATAATGGTTTTTGAGGTCTATGCTTCGAAAGCGGCAATGTTATCCTATGGGAGTAAAAACATACACAAGATACGTATACTTGCAGTCGAAGTTCGAGGGTTTCCCCCTTTGGACTTAAGGTGCTAGGGGGCCAAGGTCCAAAGAACCACCAGCAGTTTCGGGTTACCTACCCTGGGCTGTCCAGGTGCAGAGGTGCTGGTTGGGACGGTAGCTCAAGCACTACACCATAGCAGTCAATGAGGTCCTGAAACAAAGGCTGCAAGGGGGACTTGGGGACAAGTCTGGAAGAGCCCAAAAGGGATGGGTTCAGGTGGTGAGGACCCCTTGGCCAAGGGGACACAGTTAAGAGTCGCCAGTGGCGGCTCTTCCGCTAAGGCGGAGGAGCGTCACCCCACTGCTCTTTGAGCAGCGCAAAAAATAAAAATAAAATGATAATAACAAGACGTTATTATCACTGTGTTTTAATTTGCGGAACTCGGAGTCAGATTAGGTCGGGGCGGGGCGGAGTTCGCCAGAGTGAGGAGTGGTTTGCACTCCCTAGGTGCGCATGACTGTTTGGCCGGCCCTCTGGGGCCGGCCAAACAGTCATGAGCACTTAGCATGTTCTCCACCTGGCTGTGTTGCGCAGCCCAGTGGAAAACATGCCCAGGCTCCCAGGCACTGCCTGAACAGCCAAACAGGCCACTCAGACCAATCACGATGCTGCTCAGGCA
Source organism: Calotriton arnoldi (assembly GCA_963921515.1). Lineage (NCBI taxonomy): Eukaryota > Metazoa > Chordata > Amphibia > Caudata > Salamandridae > Calotriton > Calotriton arnoldi. Next base: position 782,026 of record CAWUFW010001438.1, read on the forward strand.
GCGTCCTGATTGGCTGGGAGAGTCCGGGAGCCTGGGTGCTTCTGTTCCTGCTGCAGTGCCAAGTGCGGACGGAGGAGAGGTGGCAGGGGCCGAAGGTAAGTTTATTTTATTTTTCTTCCCCCCCCATGCCACCAACCCTGTTCTGAGGCAGCTGCCACTGGGGGTTGCAGACACGGGCTGTGGAGCTTAGGTGCAGAGGGTCTTGGCTGGCTGGCCACTGGCGGTCGAGGCACTCATAGTTGTCAGTCGGTTCGGCAGGGAAGTGGGGAGACAGCAGGGCCACTCAGGTCATGGATCTCATAGGTCCTGATGGCCCTCGTCGATCAGGTAGGTTTCCAAAGTGGTGGTGTCCTGACTGGAAAAGAAACAAGCCTTGACTGGTGCAAGTGCCCTGGTACTCAGGGTATTGGTGCAGGGGCGCTCCTGGAGCGCCTAGCATCTCAAAGCACGACAGAGAGACGGGGCTGGCCTCCTAGGATCACAAAAACCTCCTCCTGAAGTGTTGCTCCCTCTGTGGGCCCGTTGGCCAACAGCACGGTGTACCGGATAGATGTGGTTGGTGCCTACAGATGCAGGGGGATGGCTTCTCCACCCCGAGGGAGATGCTAGACGGTTTCCGAAGTGCTGGGCAATCCTCTAACTGTTTGGGGATGATGCACAGCTGCAGGACGAGTCGGGTCTTTGCAATTGTCAAGGCACATGCAGCCAGGCAGGGTATGACGCCAAATTCGGTGCAAGTCCTTAGTTTTCGTGAGGTTGGCTCTTCTTTGTCCTTCTTCTGTTCCCAGGTAGTCGAATCTGGTGGCGGGGGTGCTGATAAAACTAAATTTAAAGGCATTTAAGGGAGTACGAGGTAGTAGCCGATGGGCTTCTCACCCCTGGCGTGACTACACCCCTTATATGACCACTTCCTGCGAGGAGTGGGTATAACCTTGACCCAGAATTCTCTATTTTCACCAAAAGCAAGATGGTGAAACCCTTCTCTAGCTGTTCACTTCAGGTGACCCACCTTAGGGGTGTGCTTAACCTGTTAGTGCAACACGCTTCCAGAATATCTAATTTCCCGCCTGCTCTGTTGCCAAATGGGCCCCAGGACAAGGGGTGGCATTCCTCAGGTCTGGAAGGAAGCTGGGATCATATGAAAGGCGGCAGAGTCTTTGAAGCCTCTGATCTTGCTATGCTGATTCATTAGCCATCCTGATGAAGGCGGTGAGACTAACCTTCTGCCGAACACGTATGGTTCCTGACCTCTGAGACTGCAGGGTCTCCCTTGCAGGGGGTCAGAAACTCTTCTAGAGTGGGAGGATGGAAGGTACCAGTCAGACAACATATTAACTGACTAGTAGGGTTACAGGGGGCACATCTAACGTGCCCTGTGATTGCATGTCATAATTAGGGGTGGGTGGAACTCGTGGAGTTTCACTCTATGGAATTCTGCTCAGTTACATAAAAACTCTGCAGAGTTCCTTCCACCCCTAGCATTAAGCAGTTCTCTCTTCGAAAGTATTCCATTTAATCTGAAGTAAAAAAACAATACACATACCAATACGTAATTTGTCCAGTAGAGGGAGCTAAATGATTATATTATTTGTATTCACTGACATGCAGTGGAAGAAAAGTTAGTAGCAAGATGCAGGCAGGAACAGTTTTCAGGGGTATTACTCAAATGCTGTTGCCACTTCTATACATAGGCCACACCAGCTGTTCCTATGGTGCCCTAGGCTGACGAGGGCAACAGAAGCCAGTGATATGCTGCTGACTCATGCTTTGCAATCATACAGGAACAATGGTCCCTCACAACATAACTCATAGACAGTAATGAACATAGAGATACAATGATAGATATGTTATGGAAATCCCAATGGGAATTGTTACTTTATTTACATCAAAAATAAAAAAAAACATGAAAGTGAGACAGCTCTAAACGAGAAATGAAGTTTCCGAACTCAGGCATAACAACATGTGGCCGAAATACAATCAATAATTATGTTATGAAATTTTGTAGAGAGCGAGAATGCCCGGCGGCGTCTTGGCGTTAGCAGAGCTGCAGAGGAAAGAACAGAAAGAGAAAGTCAGATGGGAAAATAAAGGGAGCTAAATGGTGGAAAACAGCCAAGTTTTCAGAGCCTTCCTGAAGGCCAGAAGGTTAGGCTGGGCCGGGCCTTGATGGCAAGAGGGAGGTCATTCCAAAGTTGGCAGCAACCTGAACAAAACCTCTGCCACCCCAGGTAACACACCTGAACATGGGAACAACAACAAGCAGTGCAGAGGCCAAGCGGAGAGCTCTGGCAGGCGTGTACCGGGTGAAGCTGTTTTGCAGAAAGATGGGACCCTGATTGTGAAGTGCTTTAAAGACAATTCAAAGTGCCTTGAAACAAATCCTCAGTCTAATGGGTAGCCAATGAAGTTTCACTAAGTATTTGGAGACCGATTGATATATGGAAATTTTGAAAAGAAAACGTGCTGCTGCGCTTTGCAGGGTTTGAACGTTTATTTAGAACATGTTGATGGTATTTTAGATGGAGACCATTACAATAATCAATCTTAGAGAGAATAAGTGACTTAACTAAAGATTTCTGTAAAGTGACTGGAATGAAAGATTGAATTTTTTTCACCAGCCGGAGTGTGTAGAAGGCAGAAGACGTGACAGAATTGGCCTGGTCAAGATAGGATAGTTTTTTTTTAAAACCTTTATTTTTAGATTGAACAAATATCGCAGCAATCATAGGAATACAGATGTCGAAGGCATACGATCGTCCACAACGATTAGTTTTTTCTCTTACAATTGCAATGACAATAGCGATGGAACAGTAATTAATACTACATTTGAATGCAAGGGTTAAGTACATGCCTCTCACTTATTGTACTTCACTTTTCACTCACCCTCCCCTTCAGGCGTACCCCCGCTACTGTCTGATTCATGCTGATCACTAGCAGCTAAATCTGAGGCCAGGACAGCATTGTGCAGCTCACGCCATTCAATAAGGTCTCCTGCAGTTTATCATCCCTACTGCTTAGCTTCATGTGGACTTCTTCCGCCAAGGTTATGTTATGTTAAATTATATTTATAGAGCGCCAATCACCAGAAGGTCTCTAAGCGCTGTAACAGATCAGAGGTCCAGAATCCTTTTGCGCAACCATACTCAACACACAGCGGAGTAAACTTATCCAAACGCCTCTGTAAACAGAAGGGTTTTAAGTCTCCTCCGGAACGGTAGTACCCTGACTTCCTTACGCATACCGTCCGGTAGTTTGTTCCAGATCTGGGGGATGGTGACTGAGAATGACCGGCCCCCTAGGGTCGTTCTATTAAAACGTGGGCAGACTAACAAGCAAGACTCTGCTGAACGAAGATAGCGTCCGGGCACATAAGGCCTCAGGCGGTCTTTGATGTATTTGGGTGCCTCTCCAAACTGAGACTTGTGTGCAATGCACAACCCTTTACATTTAACCCTTTGCTTGATGGGAAGCCAGTGTAACTGCTGCAGCAGAGGGGTGGCATGGGCTCTTCTTGGCAGTTTATAAATCAACCTTGCCGCGTCATTCATAACCACTTGGAGCTTCCCAGAAGTTTTTCGGGAAGCCCAGTGTAGACTGCATTGCCATAGTCTAAGCGTGACAGGATTAATGCTGTCACGACCGTCTGCATGGTGGAAAAAGACAGCAAGGTCGCCAGTTTCCGAAGTTGCCGCATCAGGCCAGTACAACTCCCCACAACAGCAGATACCTGGCTGTTTAGCGTTAATCCACTGTCCAACTTTATACCCAGGCTCTTCACTGCTGGCACCGGTGTTGGGGTGGTGCCCAGCTCTTGAGGCCAAAAGAGACTGGACCAGGGCGAAACCCCTGAAGTAAGAGCAAGCACTTCTGTTTTATGTGGATTTACGTTCAGTGAATTAGAGGTCATCCAGTTCATAGTGAACCGGAGGATGTTCTGGACATTACGCTGTGAGTCGGGGGAGTTGTCAATTCGCACAATTAACTGTGTATCATCAGCGTAATTAAACACCTGACAATCTGTTTTGGCTAGTGCATCTATCAAGGGCTGAAGGTAAATATTAAAAAGCAGAGGGGACAGCGCGGAGCCCTGTGGGACCCCCCATTGCAAGTTGCCCCGCCTAGACGTGCAATCTCCTAATTGGACTCTTTGAGACCGGTCCTCCAAAAAGGAGGTAATCCATTGGAGGACCATCCCAGTAACTCCCAGCCGCCGGACACGGGCTAGCAACTGCACGTGATTCACTGTGTCAAATGCGGCTGAGAGGTCCAATAAGATTAGAGCTGAGGGGTCTTCTTGTCGGCTGCAAGCCGCAGGTCATCCAGCACTGAGAGCATCACCAACTCAGTGCTGTTATGCGCCCTGAAACCGGCTTGCCGAGTGTGTAGCAGCTGATGTTGTTCAACGAAAGACGAGAGGACTCTGAGTACGTGTTGTTCAAGAACTTTAGCCAGGAAGGGAGTCTGGAAATCGGTCTGAAGTTTTGAGAATCTTGGTGTCCGCCCCTGCCTTTTCAGCAACGGGATCACCAAGGCTTCCTTAAACTTCTGTGGTACCCTTCCTGTCGCCAAAGACAGATTTAATAGGGACAACACCTCAGCCTCTATCACTGGAATGATGGTTTTGAACAACTTCGGCGGACAAGGGTCCTCAGGAGACCCCGATTTTACTTTAGCCACAATGTGAGCTAAATCATGTGGTTCGAGCACGGGGAACACCGAGAGAGCAATACCCTGAAAGTCAGGCGGGTCCTCCACTGACAGGGGGCAGGGGGTAATACACGTATTACCTATATCTGTAATAATGTCTTCAACCTTAGTTAAAAAGAAACCCTGCATCCTGTCACAATCAACCTGACTGGCGACTGTCCTTGGCTCTTTCAGACGACTCAGCTCCCTGAGTACATTAAAGGTCTCTTTCTGAGTATCTGTCGCCTCACTGATCCTGGCTTCATAGTGCGCAGATTTAGTTCTGATAATTGAAGCTTTATAGAGGGCCAATTTTGCTTTGTAAGCGTCCTTCGACTCAGGATCAGAAGATTCCTGCCATAGTCGCTCACATTGACGGAGAGCTTGTTTTCCCCCTCTCAGTTCTTGCGTATACCATGGGGCCCCCTTCATACTATTCATTATTCTTTCCCAGCGGGCAGGGGCTACCTCATCAATGGCTAGCCTCAGCTGATGTAAGAATTCTTCATACTTCAAATCCTGGTCCCCGGACTGAGATCCAAGATGTATTGTCCGGTTCAGTACTTCCCTCAGCTTGGCGTCTATCTTACGCCAGTTCCGTACCACCCTCCATCCTACGGATAGATGTTTGGGGCGGCTGTCTACAGGGAGTAAGAGACTGACCAAGAAGTGATCAGACCAGCTACATGGTCTGCAGTCAGCATGTAATATAGCTGATGACGTGGTCCAGATAAGGTCCAAAGTGTGGCCTTTCTCATGCGTGGGGAGCCCCACGATTTGGTGCAACACCAGCATGGTCATGGCCTCATCAAACCTGCTAGACGTGCAATCTCTTGGTGTCCGATCCCAATGGTAATTAAAATCCCCAAGAACCAGGATCTGTTGATATCTCGAACACAGATCACTCATAACTTCATGGAATAAGTCGTTGAACAGTGGAGTTGGCCGGGAGGGCGGTATACCACTACCACTACCAGACATGAGGATGTAAGTCCCAACTTAATCCCCAGAACCTCAGCCCCATCCAGACTCTCCTCTACTATTTTCTCAGTGGCAAATATCCTGCGTGTAAAAATTGCTACTCCGCCTCCCCTTTTATTTCCCTGCCGATTACAAGTCAAGGCGCTGTACTCAAGAGGAAGGGAGGCCACTATATCAGGTCCTGAAATGTCCTCTAACCATGTCTCTGAAAATGCGAGGAAATCAAGCTCCCTCTCCTGAAGCAGCGTAAATACTTCTAGACTGTGCTTTGTAAGGGACCGAGTGTTTAGCAGGGCAATCTTTAAGCTAGAGGGTACCTCTGAGCCCGTGTCTCTAGCCATCGGAGCTGGCACACGGGTCGTCGGAGGATTCCTACTGCCTACTAGCAAGTTTTCTGACCAAAGCCGCTCTACAACTGAATCCAGGAGGGGCGGCATATGGGGTGTACTCTTAATTATACTGAGTTCTTCCCTGGTATAAACCAATTTTCAACCAGGGGTCCTGGCCTCTGGCCGCAGTCGGGCACGGACGGGCGCAGACGGGCTTGCCTTAGGCGCGCCTTCGACGCGCCAGCGGCGTGCCCGCTGCGCGCGTCCACTGCACGTCCGTCGCAGCATTGGTTTTAAAGGCGTAGGTGTGCAGGAAACTGAAACGCTAACCTGCCTAGGGCGGAAGTGGGCCAAATGCTTTCTCCACTCAAACAGCACCAGCTGCGGTGGACCAGAAAGCGGCTCGACAATGAAAAAAGCGGCAAGACTGGCAAGTAAGCACTAATCTGGTATATGGGGGTACAAGGTTTAAAAGAGTACAATTTATTTCTATTTTATTTTAAAGAAAAGCATTTTAAAACTCACAATTACTAAAACAAATTCACGAAAGCTGTGGTGTGGTCAGCGCGCATAGAAAAGACCAGCATCTGACCTGCTGCGCATCCGTCGCAGCATTGGTTTTAAAGGCGTAGGTGTGCAGGAAACTGAAACGCTAACCTGCCTAGGGCGGAAGTGGGCCAAATGCTTTCTCCACTCAAACAGCACCAGCTGCGGTGGACTGGAAAGCGGCTCGACAATGCAAAAAGCGGCAAGACTGGCAAGTAAGCACTAATCTGGTATATGGGGGTACAAGGTTTAAAAGAGTACAATTTATTTCGATTTTATTTTTTTTAAAAGCATTTTAAAACTCACAATTACTAAAACAAATTCACGAAAGCTGTGGTGTGGTCAGCGCGCATAGTAAAGACCAGCATCTGATCCATTTGCGTATGATCCTATGCCATGCGTTTATACCCGGGGCTCTCAGTCCCATCCAAGATAAAGCCACACTGTGCTTAGCTAGCACCGTCAACAATTGCAACAGCTTGTATGGAATTTTGCGCTTCCTGAGTTTCTTGATGTGACCCAACAAACATTGTAATGGCACTTCCTCAATATGAAAGCCTGTGCTCTCTCGCACCGTCTCCACCACCTGAGCCCAGAAACGCCTCATGCCGGGGCATCTCCATGCTAAGTGTAGACAATCCGCCCCCATCTCATCATATCTAGGACACGTATCGGCGCGGGTCGGGATAATGCGGTGTAGTCTCACCCGTGTTAAGCAGGTGTGGTGTAAAAAATTGTAATGTACCCATTTAAATCGCACATTACAGGACACTGTGTGGGTAAGAGCACTTATGGCTGACCACAACTTGTTATCCAGGGGCTTGGCTAAGTCTGAGTTCCAGGCCGTTCTGGCCCTAAGAGGAGGGCCGGTTGAGTCCATCCTCATCGCATTGTATAGGAGGGAAATCAGCCTGAGCCCAGAGCCACAGGTGAGCAAGATATCTAGGGTGTGAGTTGTCTGCGGTATATCAGGGTATGTGGGCCAGGTTGCTTTGGCAATTTCCATCAGATCAGTGTAGTGTAGATAATGCCCCTGACCCAGTGCAAAGTCCCCACATGCCTGCTCATATGTAAAGAACGTTTCACTCGGGTAGAGATCAGCTAAGACTTTGCAACCCCCCCCCCCTTTCCCTCCAAGCCTGAAATGACATATGTGTGCTCATTTCCCACATTGGAGCAAGTATCCATATAGGAAGCTCCCTCTGAAACGGGGCATGTCGCAGGACCGTCTCCACATATTGCTGCCACATACTTTTAGTGTGACGAACTATATAGGGCATATCGTCCGAGACTGCTCTACCCTGCATCAAAGCCACTAGGAGCTTATCTGGTTAAACTCGTCCCACAAGCAGTCTTTTCTCCCAATTGTCTCCGTCGTCTAAACAACGTGATGCATGCTGTAAGTGCGCCGCGTAAAAATATAGGTCCAGTTTATGTGCTTCCAGATACCCCTCCTCGTAGCGACGGGTTAGTGTATCCAAAGCCACCCTGCTGCGACGTCCCGCTCACAGCAATGTCACAAGCACAGAGTTCAGTTGCTTGAAGATCCATCTGGGAACTGGGCACAGTGAATTTTGCAGTATGTACAGGCAGCGTGGCAGCACCGCCATTTTGGATACCGAAAGTGGTAACAAATTCCTAAAGGTCACCAAACGCCACAGCGCATCTACGACCCTGTCCACATTAAGGCGCATCAGCTGGGTATCCTTAAGAGCCACCTGCACACCAAAGTATCTAAAATGTGCCAGTTCCCAGCGTAACCTGAAATCAAGGAGACTCTCCAGAGGCAGGGCGGCCATGCGTGCCAGAGGGATGAGCAAGGATTTAAGCCGATTAAGGCGCAGTCCAGAGTATTCCCCAAAGTCCTCCAGGTGCTGCAGCAGCCTTAGTAACGCCATGCGAGGCTATATAAAAAAGGGCGTAGTACGCAAACAGAGATATAATGTGCAATGTTTTGCCTATCCGGATGCCCCACTGTTCTAGGTCTCTCCGCACCCACACCGCCAGCAGCTCGATTGCAGGAGCAAAGAGCAGTGACGAGAGTGGGCACCCCTGACGCGTTCCCCGCTCTAATGACCACACCTCCGATCTTAGTTTAGTTGACAAGTTTATTTTAATCAGCGTAGTTACTTAAAACCATTGCTACTGAATACATCGTAAAAAATGTCATTGTAAATTGCGATTTTAAGAAAAAGGTAAAAAAAAGGGTTTAATAAAAATCTGTAAAAATCAGTTCAAATCAGTTAATCTGTCATTTTCAAATGAGAGTTGTAATAATCAATTCGTTGACTTAGCAGCTTTTAACCTTTTTGCGTTTAGGCAGTATCGTTCTGCCCGATGTTAGTGCTGAGATGTGCCTGTCGCAATTGTGGCATTTTCTTCTCCACCTGCCTCAAAAACTTTACCAGGCGACAGTTCAGCTGCGTGTCCTCGGGTGCAAAACACGACAGCACCGCTTGTCTTCGTGTGCGGATGCTTCTATAATTAAAAAGTGGTTTTAAAAGCTGTTTTCGTTCTTGTGTCAGTTCTTTACAAATGCAGAGAAGGTGCAGCATGTCTTCCTGCGCTGTGCTGCACAAGCGGCAGGTGGAGTCGAATTGGCTTTTCAACCAGTGCGGAAAGTGCTTTGTGCATGGTAGCAGGCCAAGTCGGTACTTGAGAAATTTGATTTTAGTAGATCTAGCAAACCCCAGGGCTAGGTATTTTGGAGCAGCGGGTGTAGAGTAGCTGCTCAGAGTCATCCAGCCATGTGTCCTCTCAGATAAGGCTGCTTTGTCCTCAATCCAGGATAGACGCTTTACTGCTTTCCCTGCTATTTTTTTGAAGATTCCCAGAGCTCGATAAGCCCCAGGGTGGTCAGACTTGCTTATAGATATTTTGCAGCAGGTGATGACATTTTATATTGTAATTCTAACCACAAGCACCAACTGAGAGTTCCTGGTTTTGATTTCTGTACTTTGTCCCAAACTCGAGCCTGATCTGTGCTGGAGAGACTCTTTTTGGTAAACCAAAGATTATTCTATACACTTTTGCAACCGTGCCATCTAGGAGCTTGGAGTCCCTGCCCCTCTGTGCCTCGCTCCCATAGGCTATTGTGGGTAGGAGTTTTGCCCGTATTACTTCGACTAGTGGGGCAAGTGAAGGGCCGCTCAGTTTAGAGTTGAGATTTCTTATCGAGACTGCTAGAGCTATTCCCTTCCTCCTGAGTGAGTCCCTTTGAGCTATGAAATGCCCGCCTTTATCGATGATCACTTCTAAATATTTATATTCTGTTGCTGAGTCTATGCGGGTATGACCCCAGAACCAGGCAGATGTTTTCTTGGAGTTCTTTTTGATTGTCATGGTTTTGGTTTTCTCCAAGTTGATGTTCAGGTTATTTGCCTCTGAGTATTCGAATGTGGTGTTAAGAAGATGCTGTAAATCCACCTTTGTTTGACTAATTACAACTAAGTCATCTGCATAGTGTAGACATGGTAACGCTAAGTTCCCTAACCTTGGAGAGTGTGAGTTGCTAGCATTTAATAGCGGGATAAGGTCTGCAAGGAACACGTTAAATAGGGTCGGGGCCAACACACAGCCTTGCTGGAGTCCTTTCATTGTTGGTATCCGTCTCGAAAGGGTTGACCCATCCCCCAGTTTTACTTGTATCCAGGTCTCAGTGTGCAGATTGATTAACAGATTGAGCAATGCCTGGGGTATGCCCCAGCTGGCCAGTTTTGTCCATAGTCTGTTGCGGTTTACATGATCAAAGGCAGCCCTGTAGTCAATGAAGCACAAATATAATGGCATTTTTGTATTCTCAGCCTTGTCAATGTGCAGAGCCATGGTCGTTATATTTGTTACCTTTCCAACGGATTTGGAGAAGCCAGTCTGATTCAGAGGAATTATCAAGTTGTCTTCGGCCCATTGTTGTAATTCGTCCAGAAGTGTTCCCGCAAAATTTTTTGCCTCGTTGTCCAGAAGAGCAACTAAGCGGTAATTCTTTGGCAGAGACATGTCTCCTGATTTAAAGATTGGCGAGATTATCGAAGCCCGCCAAGACGGAGGAAGTAGGCCTGTCTGCCTTATTTCGGTAAAAAGAGGGCTAAGTGCTTTTGCCCAATAATCTGCGTCTTGTTTATAGAGCACAGGCGGGATTCCATTAGGGCCCGGTGCCCCTTCTCTTCTTCCCTTCTTTATATGGCGTTTAATCGCTTTGAGGTAGTCGCTTGGGAGTATAGCTCCCAGCAATTCCCCTTCGTCCCCTTCCGGTGCTGTTACACTTTCCTCACTGGGTCGGTACACGATGGTGGTAGTCCTCGAGTTTGTCTCTGACCTAGTTCCTATAGGCACGGAGAGTTCTTCTTGTTGGAAATGATCTCCAAGGTAGGACGCCCAGTCCTCCTCAGATATGTTAGATGACAGGCCCTCGTGTGTGGGGAGAATAAATCGGTTTATTGTCCCCCAAAACCTTGCACTGTCATTCTGCGTATTATCGGCATGCAATTTCGCCCATAAAGAATCCTCGGAGTCTCACTTGGTCGCCCATAATACTTGCTTCAGCTGAGTTTTCTGCTGTCGTAGTGCTGCTATGTTTATATTGGTTGGTTTCCGGCGCAGCGTGCGGTTAATTGTATTTTTTATAGATCTAATCATATTTTTTTGCAGCTTAGTAAAGTTGGTTGTACCGCTGTAGCTCTGCTGTGCTCTTGATTTAATAGGGACGGCGAAGTATTTTGCAAATGTGGTCGTATAGTTCTCCCATTTCTCTTTTTCATTGCCCCCTTCCCGTGTTTCGAATAAGAGTGTTGCAGTTTGTAGAAAGTTCCCTTGCGTTGCTTGCACAAATTTTATTTTTCTGTAATTGATTGTAATAATCGTTCCTGGTTGGCCGTTCCATTTCAAAAACTTTGGCACCTCCGATCTAGTACAGCCCACAAGGAACCGTGCACGTGGCTCAGTATACAGTATTTTAACCCATCGGCAAAACTGTGGCTCGAAGCCCACTGTCCTCAGCACTTCCAACAGGTACCCCAATCAACCGTGTCGAAGGCTACTGCAAGGTCTATCGACATCAAGGCCAGCTCCTCATCTCTGTATTTCACCTCATGCATGTGTGTCAACCGTCGTAAATTCACGCCAGTGTGATGACCTGGTATAAAACCACACTGGTCCTCATGAATCAATCGGGGCATGTGCGGGGCAACCCATGTTGCCAACAGTTTACATAGTCTTTTAACATTCATCTTTATCATAGTGAGCGGGCAGTATGAGGCCGGATCCAGTCCATCTCCTCCCAGTTTTATGAGCATGCATATCTCTCCCTCTATCAAGGTGGGGGTAGAATTCCATGGTCAAAAGACTCCCTAAATACCTGCAGTAGTGCCTGCGCCACTGTGGCCGAGTACGCTCGGTAAAACTGAGACGGGAACCCGTCTCCTCAACGGGCCTTGGCCCCCAGGAGCTTCAGTCGAGCTTCCCGGATTTCCTCCAGGGATGACTGGGCGTCCAGTTCTTTTGAGCCCAGTGGGGAGAGGCACGTCAGAGCCAAATATCCACGAAATCGGTACATATCGGTCCTCCCGGACCGCCGGGTCCACTGTATATACTTTCTGTAGGTGTTATTGGAACACCTCCAGAATTGCAGCCCTGGAGTGCACCGTCTCGCCCATCGGTGTGAGCAAGGTGGTAGTCAAGGGTGGGGTCTGCTCCCTGCGAAGAATCCAGGTTAAAAGGCACCCGGATTTATCCCCCCCTTATAGCCTTCAACATACCTCCAGCGTTTCTTGCTTTTTAGCCTGCTCCAGCGGGGACTGTGGGGGTGTGACGCGGCGCAGGAGCGCCAGGACAAAAGCGGAAGAGGCGTTCCGCAGCGCGGGAGCCTCCAACATACCTCCAGCGTTTCTCGCTTTCTCGCCTGCACCTGCGGGGACTGTGTGGGTGTGACACGGCGCAGGAACACCAGGACAAAAGAGGAAAAGGCGTTCCGCAGTGCGGGAGCCTCCAACATACCTCCAGCGTTTCTTGCTTTCCCGCCTGCACCTGCGGGACTGTGGGGGTGTGACGCGGCGCAGGAGCGCCAGGACAAAAGCGGAAGAGGCGTCCCGCAGCACGGGAGCCTCCAACATACCTCCAGCGTTTCTCGCCTGCACCTGCAGGGACTGTGGCGGTGTGACACGACGCAGGACCGCCCGGACAAAAGCGGAAAAGGTGTTCCGCAGCGCGGGAGCCTCCAACATACCTCCAGCGTTTCTTGCTTTCTCGCCTGCATCTGCGGGGACTGTGGGGGTGTGACGCGGCACAGGAGTACCAGGACAAAAGCGGAAGAGGCGTCCCACAGCGCGGGACGTGCCCAGGCTCGGCCCAGGCGAAGACTGGGCCAAGACGGGCCTGTCTTAGCCCGTCATAGACCGGCAGAGGACGGGCTGGGTCACCCCCTTTCTTCGGACTGCGGAGCGCTCTAAGACGGTGAGAGGGCATTCCCATTCCTGTTGACTGCAGCTTTGTATGTCCCTCTGTCCTGGTGGTTTCTTTTCCCTGGGCATCCCGGATTGTAACAGCTATCTCCACTCACGGGAGGGGGCCATTGTGTAGAGCGTGGAAGCATCCATATTCACGCCCCATCCCGTCCCCTGCAGCACGCTTGGTCAAGAGGTTCTGTCAGTAACCTCCGTAGGAAGGCTGTATGGGTTTGCTCTTCTGGGTCCCCCCCCTGCTCCCATTAGTCCTGTGAAATTGAGGGCCATCAGGAGGATAGTCCAGTGGGTCTTCTTTCTGTGTGGCGAGATTTGCTCTGATCAGGCCCTGCTTGCCCTGTCTGCAACGACGCTCCCACCCTCCCCAGCTGGGGTGGGTCGCGGTCCCCCAGTCGAAACTTGTCAGCATTTTGGAGTGGGAGGGGCCTTATTGCTGCTTAACCCCACGGAATTCTCCTGCTGTAATTTCTTGCTGCCTCTTTTTGGCTTGTGACCTTGGGACTCGGAGATAAACCCTAGCTTTGCAAAGTTATAAGAGGTAAAAGCCCATCACATCATTGCATCTTGCCATTGCCCCTTGCCCCACACTATATCAGTAACTTGAGCTGACCGAATCATGGGCAAAAGGAAAAACCAAGCCTCCCTTAAAACCCACTGGCACCACTTTGGACGGCTTCCTTCAAAAAGCTGTGGGGGCAATTACCAAGGGAATTGAGCAAGCAGAATGTAGACTCTCGCTAGCCCCTACTGCTGTCCTACCCCCACCAACCCCTGCAGACGCTAATACAGATCCTGTTGGCATGGACACTGAGCAAAGTACTCTAGTACCACTCTCGCCCGTTGTGACAATCAGGAAGAATGATGATGTCCTTGCCAAAGATAAACGAAATGTGCATGATTTCAATCCTACCTCGTAGGAGAGAAGTCCTCCACAAGTAATAGGGGGGAAGAGGAAGAGAATAGAGGTGGCAGGATTAGAACATAAACCAAAGGACCATTTACCTGTGACCAAGAGAACCAGGCAAGACCCCACAATAGGCAGTAGGACTAGAAGGGGCTTGGGTAGAGGGGCAATACCAGAGGGGGTAGACATTCCTCTTAATAAAATCAGTAAGCTAATATCAGAGGCACTGGCTCCCATTTTGGACAGCTTAGGTCGAATTGAAGATCAGCTTTTCCTCATGCTACGGGAACTAAATAAGTCACCAGCACGCATCACATAGAGGGACATGGTTATCCAACCGAGTAGCACAGTTGCCCTACCCTATGATAGGACGGCCCCCGAACTATAACACTCATTACCCCCTTGGATGAAGACCCCTGTGAGGTTCCGCCCGTAGATCCCCCCGTAAACCCCCTCAATCGGTCCCCCTGGGAAACAGTACCCCCTAGTAAAAATCAAAAGGTGGGGCAAGGGGTCATAAATTCCCAATTGGGGATAGCCGCCAATATCATAATCCAAATTTAAATTACCCAGTAAATACACTTCTTAGCGGGGAGGGTGCAAAAGACATACTAAATTTACCACCAGATTGCACCCCCTATACTCTGGTACTAACCGGAGTCCCCCATCTCCCTCCCGGCCGCCAAGAAAACTGCCAAAGGCTCATCAACAAATCAGCCCACTGGTGCCGTAGCAAAATATCACCCCAGGCAAACTTGTTAGACAACATTATTATGGCCAGGCGGGTGAGTTGGCTGGGCCGCACAGTGAACTCTGACGAGGGGGATTGTGTGGTCCTTAATTTTAGGGACCCTAGGTATGTGCGTTTCCTCCTGATGCGCTTTAATGACACACTTGGGGAGAACGACCTCGTAAGGGCCTACCCATTGGGTTTTTTCTACCCACCCCATAGGGAAAACAGTCTGAGCCGAGGGTTGCCCCCACAGGTTTAAGAAGTCATGCTTGCTCACAGCGATTGTCGTTCACCCACCCGAATCGCTTTGAAACCCTCTCAAGTCTCATTGACATCGACTGACTGCAATACTATCCTAGAGAGGCAGCTGAGTTGGGAGGTGCGGCACAGGTACGCAGCAACCTAGGGAGTGCCCCAGATGATGTAGAACCCGTAGCTGAAGGGTCTGTGCCTTCAGTGTGCACCCTACCCTATGCACCCACTAACATATCCGGGGGCCCAGTAAACCAGGGAAACCCTACCCTTCCTTTTAAAATAATTTCATGGAATATTGCAGGAATCCGCTCTAAAATAACGAACGAGGACTGGCTAGGGTATATCAGAGGCTTCGACATCATTTGCCTCCAGGAAACCTGGTTTAGAGATATTACCATAGATGGTTATCGTTCTTTCTGTGTTCCTGCATTACCATCAGCTGCAGGGAGGGCCTAGGGAGGGATTGCGGTGTTCATATCGGTAAAATATGGATCTATAAAAGCCAACTGTTTAAGTTCGTCACCCTGGTATCAACTAATTATGATCTCTAATTTAACTAAGGTCAGAGTACTACTGGTGAATTGGTACCACAACATCTTTGATCAAAACAAACTGTCAGGTTATTGATTCTCTACAAAATAAGATTACTCAAGTCACCGGGAAGTGGCAGCCGTTATGTATCCTCTGTGCAGGGGATTTTAATTGTACAATTTGTAAGCATAGTTCCCAACGTGTGTGTGGGCTGGTAGATACTGAGGGCCATCTCCAGCCCCACTTCATTCATTCGCCCCAGGGCGAAGCCTTAAACTTTATTCTTGTAGGGAATGATTTAAGGCTTTATAAATAGCTAGTAACTCCTTATCACAGTGCCCCACATATGCTGGCTGTGGCAGAGCCAACTTTATTGATTTCATGCTAATATCTAGGAACTTCACCATGCTTGTTCGCGATTTCATGGTGGAACCTAACTGTGCGAGTGATCATAACCCCCTCATCGTCCCCCTCAATTTAAAGACCCAGGCGGGGAGAGCGATGAACGCCCGATTCATTACCACCCGAATAAAGGAGTCAGATTAAATTGGGGCAAGATCTATCCCCCCAAATTTGAGGAAGATATCATCAGAGGAAATTGACACTCAATAATGGGGTGTTTGCAGTTAGACTCCTCCCCAGGGGACGTTGTCCGGGAGTTCGGGTCACTGTGCTCTGAGGTAGCCAAGTGGCTGACTAGGAGCGTCTAACATAGGGAACCCCAGGAGGCCCGGTGGTTTAACGCCGAATGTTCCAGGGCCCACAAGGAACTAAAAAGGCCCTCCAAGCTACTCTCAACAATAGAGATCTAGTCAAAGCCGCAAGGTACAAATATAAAATCGCGATTGAGGATAGAAAAGTAGAATTGAGAAGCTCAGCATGGGAAGATCTGGAGAGAGCAGGAGCCCTAAAAGATACAAGTTATCAACCACCCTTTATTTGCTGAAGTGAGGCAGATGGACTCACTGATCTTGGGAGATGCTTGGGTAGCTCACTTTACTGCCATCTTTGACACGCAGTACAAGAGGGTAGAGGAGTTCACAAGGGATCTGCCCGTAGATTTATCTGCAGCCACCCAACTTAGCTTATCCATCACAGTATCTGAGGTTGAGGAGGTGTTAGCTCAGGGGCCCATCTGAAAGCACCAGGCACAGATGGGGTGCCCCTTGACCTCTTTAAAAGCAATCCTAACTTGTGGGCATCATTGTTGGCGAACGTCTTTAAGGCAGTAATAATTGGCCCCATGCCTGCGTCCTGGAAGGAGGCATTAGTGATCCCTGTTTTTAAAAAGGGCAATAGAAGTGACCCGGCATGCTATAGGCCAATTTCGCTTATTGATGCCACAGCTAAGGTGATAGGCAGAGTCCTCATTGCCAGTTTGAAGGCCTAGGCAACCACCACAGGGGTCATATCTAAAAAGCAATATGGCTTCAGGAGGGGGCTGGGCACGACTGAGCAATGCCTTATACTGTCCTTAATTATTAACAAATACGTGAAGGCCAGGAAGAGTTCTATCCACCTTGCCTTCATGGGTTTGTCCAGTGCCTTTGACACCGTTAATCGGGACAAATTGTGGGCTATGATGGAAAGCATGGGCGTAGAAGAAGCACTGGTATCCCTCCTCCACAGGTTACACTTTAATACCACAGTCGCCATAAGATAAGGCACCCAAAGGGAAAAAACTGATCTGATAGCCTCAACAGAGGGTGTCCGACAAGGGTGTATTTTAGCCCCTTTCCTGTTCTTAATATACACAAATGGTTTGGAGGCCTCTTTATTAAGTAGGGAGCTTGATTTTCCTAAAATTGGCAGCAGATCCGTTCCTTTATTATCTTACGCAGACGATACAGTGTTAATAGCCGCAACAGCTAATAGCCTTCAGAAATCCCTCGATATTTTTATTGATTTTATGTCTTCACTCGACCAAAAATTTGGCTGTCTGAAGAACTAATGTTTTCACGAGAAGTAATTATAGACTGCCAAAACTTGGCCAATGCTCTAAAAATGCCATGGCTCCGCTTCTTGAGGGACAAATATCATGAAATAGGATTGGGGCACTTTTATGACAACCCTGAAAGTATCCCACCGAATGCTAAAGCCATTATTAAAGAGGATTTTTACTCTAGGGCCCACACGCGCTATCTAAAACAAGATGAGATGGGCCTACCACAGATGTCCCTCGTCCCATTGCAATATTATCTAACTTTTACTACTGATCTGCAGACTAGATTTTATTTAACCAGATTCCGTTTACGCACTGTGCACTTTTTGTTGGCATTTCCACTTCAAAGCGGGTGGGCTGACAAGCTCATACCTTGTCCGTGTGACAACTCTACAAGCCAAAGCACTATGCACTTTATTCTATTCTGTACCTTATACAAAACGGCGAGGAGTAAATTCTTAGTCCCATTATTGAGGAAAATCTACCCCTGCACACACATTGATGGTTTTAACTTCCTGCACACATTGGCTACCCCTGATATCTGCATCGAGGTAGCCAATTACATAAATGTTTCTATGACTATTAGAAAACGCTATGAGTAAGAGCTCCCGTACAACAAATGGTTCTATTTCATGCTGTCTTAAACCGTTCACTGTAGATTTAGAATCTTATGCCTTTGGAATTTTATGAACTGTGTAATACCATGCTGCTTCAATTCAATTACTATATGTAAAGAATTTTATGTTTCCGTAATTTTTGAATTGTCTTTTTAACCTATTGATTGTAATTCTTTTACATACTGTGATAATTTTACTGTAAACTTTAAAGGTTCTTTGAACCAAAATAAAGTTAATCTTGGATTGGTATCCCCTTCCCTGTGTAGTTGCTGTCGATACTGGCGAAGAGTGTACTTATCCAATCTATCCCATATGTAGCTGATGCGTTTACATACCGCCCACTCCCGATCAATAGCGGCCAGGCAGGTCTGATCTTCTGCCTGAGCGTCCGGTAATGCCTTCTCCTCCGCCCTGAGGTGATGTTGTAATTGCCTGCGGACCCCGCATGTCAGTCCCTTACAGACACCCGCAGTACCGCCTTCAAAGCCTCCCATTCCGTTGCTCTACTAGTAGTTGTCCCCTTCCAATTGATTGTCATGTAGTCCGTCAGAGCCTGAGATAAGGCCTCCCTCCCAACCGGGTCCTCCAGAATATCCGCAGGCATTCTCCACATTCTGGGGGCCTGCGTGGAGGCGTTTCAACGAACCATGCAGCTAACCGGGGCATGGTCGGACAGGAATCGGGCATGTTGCGTCACTTCGACACCTGGGAAGGAATCCATCCCCGCCACCAATACTCCAGTCTGCTGTGCATATTGTGTGTGGGTGAATAGCAGGTATTCAGTTTCTGGGTCAGGTGCCCATCCCTCCAGGCGTCCCTTATGCCCAAGTCCCGCATTACCTCCCGGGGCCTCTTGGTCATCTGTGGCTTTGTTCCCTGCCTGGGTGGATGCCTGTCCAAGTTAGGGTCCAACACACAATTAAAATCCCCCACCCACAGGAGAGACACGTCCAGCTCTAGGGCCAGCAGATCCTGCATGGACTGATAAAACACAGGATCATCCACATTTGGGGCATATATGTTCAGAATAGTAATATCACGTCAGTTGAGTGTCCCCCTTAGTGGCAGAAAGCGGCCGTTCACATCTGCCTCCATATACGTCAAGGCGAACGGCGTACCAGGAGCCACCCATATCAACATGCCTCTTGCATAAGTACAATAGGAGGAGTGGAATATCTGGCCCCTCCACTTTTTCGCTAATCTATTGGCCCCCATGTAATCTAGGTGAGTTTCATGTAAGCAGGCCACAGATATACGATGCCGCTTAAGGAATGAGAGTACTCTGTAGCGTTTAGTATATGTTCCCAAGCCCCTTACATTCCAAATGAGAAACCTAACCTCCATCGCCATAGCAAAATATTGTGTAGTGTCGTCGTAGCACCCACCTAAGCACTCCACCTGTTGTCAACAAACGCTGCATGTCTTCATAACTATCAAGGAAACCAAACTGTAACAAGTGCCCCCCTCCGCCACGGACAAATAACGTGCAACTGCGCTGTCGTCAATGCCCTTCCCACGATTGTGCCAGGACGTGCACAACTTCCCCTGCAGCCCAAATAGGGCCACTAAACTTACCATTCCAA
This sequence comes from Calotriton arnoldi, assembly GCA_963921515.1. NCBI lineage: Eukaryota > Metazoa > Chordata > Amphibia > Caudata > Salamandridae > Calotriton > Calotriton arnoldi. The sequence goes on from CAWUFW010001438.1 coordinate 801,588, forward strand.
CTAGTCTCCCGGCCAAGCCCGCCTGGCCACATAGCCACAAAATTCCCATTGAGGGGAAAATAATAATGGAGCGTTACCAGTGGGGTTATAGCATGCTCAAGGTTCAACACTCGTCGTCACTTTCCCAGCCACTTCATCAAACGCCACATCATTTCCAGGCAGTCCGCACTCAGTCCCCCCATGCCCCCACTGCTGTTGTATTTGATGTGCAGTCCTCTCTCGCATCACACTCGCTCCACATGAACACCACGCCAATCAACAGTCCAGTGGCTACATAAGAGTCCCCCTTCAGATGACATCTGTAGCGAGGGCTGCATCCGGCATGGTCTCAGGGACAACACGTCCGTCGTCTGGCTCACTATTTCTGGTATGTCCTCCGTCTCCATCCCCGATTCAGCATTCGGTGACAGTCACCCGGAGCGACAGTCCCAAGACACATGGTTCCATCTTCACCCACAGTGATTCTTCGTTCCTCCAGTTGAGTCTCATCCTAGTTCTGAGTTGGGTGTTTATTATGTTGTGACCCCTCCCACGCCGGGTGCCCCACCTCTGCCTCTGGCTACGCTGCTCTCGAGAGGGGAGGGCATCACCTCGGATCTCCAGTCATTACTACACCTCCTGCGGTGTCTCGAAGAAATGGGCCATACCCTGCGCCAGCACCTTCAGTTTGGCTAGATACAGCAGCATGTACTGCAGTTGCAAGTCACAGAGCTTGCGTTTAACTCCCAGGAAGGTTTTCCGCTGTTCCTGAACCTGTTTGGTGTAGTCCGGGAAAATAGTGATTTTGCTCTTTTCATAGCAGATGTTCTGATTCTCCCTTGTGGCCCGAAGGATACAGTCTCTGTCTCAATAGTTTAGTAGTTTGGCAATGATGACCCAAGGCTGGGCCCCTGGGGGGGGGGGGGGGGTGCCTTGCACCAGAGCCCTGTGAGCTCTCTCCACTGCAAAGAGTTCTGATAGGCCTCGCGGACACAATCAGGTGTGTATCCACTGCTCCAAGAATTGCTCTGCCGAGCCCTCAACACGCTCGGGGAACCCCAGGACTCTTATATTGCTGCGCCGCACGCACCCTTCCGTATCTTCAGCCCGACGTTCAAGGGATCTCGTGGCCGTAGTCATCTGAGCCACCTGCTGTTTGAGATTCGCCACTTCTCCTTTTAAGTCCACTATGTCCCCCTCTGTTGTGGACTCTTGGGCTGCTACTTAGCGCAAGTCTGCTCTCAGCAGGTTCATGTCGATGGACACTGTCACAATTTGATTTTCCAGGGCCTTCCTAGAGCCCTGAATGGCTGCCAGGCGTTCCGCAAGGGTTGGTCCTTCACTTGCACCATCTTCTCCCTCGTCCCCACACCCGTCTGTCTTGTTATAGGCTGCGGAGGGTGACGTTGCGTGATGTACTGTGACATTGTACTGGCCCCAGCGGAGCGCGCTTCCTTATCTTTGCCCATCCTAAGAGCGCCAAGGACCCCCCAGTGCACGTATCCCGGTCCACGACGTCTGGGTCGGTCCTCCGTCAGCTGGGATCCCTCCCGTCGTCTTCAATCCGCTCGCTGTGACTTCGCACTCCTGTCCACGCGGGAAGGGGGGGGGGGGTGGGGGAGACAGTCCTGTACCAACTCCCCTACCTCTGGTCCCTCCCTCAGTAGCCCGTAGCTGTAGGATCAAATTGCATCTGGGCCACCGCTCACCGCGGACGCCCCCCCCCCCCCCCATCACCTCGCAGGGTCATCCCGTGTCTCCTCAAGCGTGGTGGCCGTCTGCCACCATCTGTGCGCCGCTGTTTCCTGGCGGCCCCCGCGTCACATTTCTTGCATGTCGAGTTCAGTTGCCACGGTATTTCTGCATGGGGTCTCGGGCGCCCAAGTGCCGCACCCACAGAGGGATCCAAACTCCAAGTCCCGCGGGCGACTCTGTATACGGTTTAGGTCAGCAATCGAAATCACCCCAGCTTGTCGCTCAGGGGACCCAGGGGACCAGCAACGGCGGAGCCTCCTTTCCCACGCTGTCCCTTCGGGCCCATGTCCACGCAGGGCCTGAGAGAACAAAGGCCACCCCCCACCGCTCCAATTACTATAGCCTGACTGTCATGGCCATGTGTATGTGTACTGCCTACATCCATACCCGGTGCAGGTCCTCTGCCCATCAGGTCTCAGTCCTCCAAGGGTGCCTGTCCGTTGTCTGCCCTGTGGCAGGCTTAGCCAAGAACCTCCGGGAGGGTCCCTGCAGGTTCGCGCTCGCTACGCCTGGGTGCTCTGGGCCTCCACTACTGCCGTACTTCACTTTATGGGTCGTCCGCCTCGGCCGCTTCCAGTATGCGCGGGGGGCCAGAGAGTGACAATATCTGCGGCTAGCTCACCCCTCTCCTGACTACTCACCTGCCACCCACGCCGTCACCGCGCAACCAAGGGCTCCAGCCTACGCCTGGGTGCTGCGATCGGTCTCCTTGCCCCCAGGTGCACACAGCAACAGGGCCCCAGTCGCACCAGCTCAAACCTCAGGGCATCAGCCGCAGAAGCCCACAGCGGACAGCTCGTCAGCTCCAGCAGCTTCAGTCGGCACAGGATGAGGGGAGGAGCGCAACTGCCAGGGTAACAGCAGCCTCCTCCACCTCCGTACTCAAGGCTCCCCTCCCTCAGGGCCGCTGGCACAACTGACGCCACTTCAGCAGGCCAGCCCCAGTGCTCTTTGCCACACTTTACTGCTTTCGCCGCCGGGTCCGCAATCAGGATCATGCCTGATTGAGCTCTCCTGTGCATCAGTGCACACCACCAGACACAGCAGCAGGGGCTCTGGCCACGAACTACAACCACCGCCTCCGCCCATGAGGCGAGCTGCTCCTCCGCTGCCGGGCAGACTGGGCCTCACTCAGGCAAGTTATCGCTTTCAGACGGCCGCCAAAGTTTCGACATCTCCACTGGAGCCCCGCAGTGTACATGCCCACAGGTTAGGTTTCATCGTTGGTTGCAGTCGATTTACTGCAGGATCGAGCAGGATTACTGGACAGGCCAGCTGGGAGCTCAAGGGCTCATGTCCTGTCGGCATTGTTGCTTGGCCACACCCCCAGGATAGTTTGTTATTAATAATGACACCAAGGTTTTTGACCATCCTCACAGGGGTAGGGAGGGTACCTGGATCAGAGGGCCACCAAGAGTGGGACCAAAGAGAAGGCAAAAAGCCAAAAGTCAAGACCTCCGTCTTGCTTGAGTTTAACTTCAAACAGTTAGAGGACATCCAGGAACTGACAGCCTGTATACAGTTCTGGAAATTAGATGCCGTTCCTGAGACATCAGATTCAAATGCGACTACAATTTGCATGTCGTCCGGTATGACATCAGCGAGAAGCCAAACGATTTTATAAGTGATGACAAAGGAGTGAAGTAGATATTAAACAATGTAGGACTGAGCTAGGATCCCTGAGGGACCTCGCACAGTAAAGAATAGGTGTCAGAGATAAAATCGCCTAAACGAACAGATTGTTCCCATCCACTAAGAAAGCAATGAAGAAGCATCCAGGCAGTGCCGGTCACTCCCAGCTTGCTCAGTTGATGCATCAGCAGCCCATGATCAACCGTGTCGAAGGCTGCCGACAAATCAAGCAAGATGAGGGAAGCTCTGCTCCCCTGATATAGTGAGAGTCGGATTTACTCTGTTGCTTTAATGAGTGCAGTCTCAGTACTATGATCCGCCTGAAAGCTAAATTGAGGGTCATTGAGAAGGTTATTAGCCTGCACATAGTGCATGAGTTGTTTATGAAGGACTTTCGCAATCAGATTGGTGGGCAGAGGTAGACAGAGATTGGTCGATAGTTATTTGGATTTGCAGGGTCCAAAGAAGGCTTCTTGATGAGGAGTTATGGAAGCTTTTTTCCAAGCCGATGGAAAAAAACCGGAACAGCACATGAGATGAAAAATATGCGCCAACACAGGAGCAATGGTCTCAGCTACTAGGGAAAGAAACCTGGGAAGACAGGGATCAGTGGGGGGGGGGGGAGGGGGAGCAGGGGAGGGGCCGGTTTTAGAATTGTTGATCAGGGTAATAACCTCCTCTGAGGAAGGGGAGTTAAATTTATCGAGAGAGCATGATGGTGAGACAGATGGACTAGCGTCAGGCTGCCCTTGGGAGACCGGCGATTTGGCGGAGAAGTTATCAAAAATGTATAATTAGACTACAAGCATATAAATAGCACCATTGCACATATTTAGAATAAATAAACAAGTCAGTGTCAAGATACTGAGGTCAATGACATTTCGATCCCTAACATAATAATGGGATCATCATGAAGACACAACAAGTAATGCCTGAGAATAATGCCTGCATGTCGCGGTGGGCAAAGTGTTGCCATGTGATGACTGTATGTGGAATTCAACCAAGGCTCAATCTAGATGAAGGTTGAGAGTGTATACCATACCTCAGGCGAATCCAGGCGATTGGTAAGAATGTAAATGTAATGGGAGCTGGGGAATGGGACTGGAGCAAGATCTGACTTCGGGGAGGACACGGAGTGTGTCCGCAATGTGTGTTCAATCAGGAATTGAATCATGCGGTGACAGAGGTCAGCTGGTAAAGAATGACGTATTGCCATGTTTTGCAGTAAATCAAGACCCTCGTAGACAATAAAAGGAAGAAGGGTCGCAGTTCACTGCGGGGTGTACCAGAGGCAGGTGCCTCTCGTTTTCAGCAGCAGCAGCAAACCAAAGATACGTGATTTTGAAACCAACAGTGCACCAGAGGTCTCATTCTTGTTAAGTGACAAGTGAGCTCGGCCCTCTCCTTCGCGAGAGACCACTTTTCAAGTGTCAAACACTTTGCAATATTTCACAGGGAGTGCCCCAAAATATGGATCTCCATTCTCCCCACACCCCTCCGCCCCGAGTTAAAGTCAGTCCAGTACCAGTGATGCCGCTAGATTTGACATACAATGGCTTCTCTTAGTTTACTTTTTAGGCCTAGGGAGCTGCACATCCAGGTGTTAGTTACATCTTGCATACAAGTTGTGAATGCAATTATTGCTAACATGTATGTAAAAGAGGTCCCACAGTACGGTTTGTGATATACAGTACGTCAGATGTATTATGGTCACATCATTACTGAACCAGAAGCTGTTATATGCACAACAGCAGTGTTCCACCAAAGCACTAACTGTGCATCTCCTGTACAACACAGACACTCCTCTTTCAAATCCCAAGTGTTCCACAGATGTATTTTGAACAATCCCGCACAGTACCAAAGGAGTATAGTGTTACACATGCAGTACTGGAGATTACATATTCTCATATGAGGTATACCACATTTCCTTTGTGTCGACGTCAAAGGTGGATGAAGTCAATGAATTAACCATAATGTCGACCTGCACGCTAGATTTCAAATGCAGTGGTTGCAGTTCTGTACGTGCAGCACTGTAACCCTATCTGTCCTCTTCTGTGGACTACACACACATCAGTACCAGTGAGCAAAAAGTGGGGGTGACCATGTCAAAAAGAGGCACTTTCCTACAAAACCGCCCCCCAAATGAAAGAGAATGAGTCTAACCTTTCCCAAGAGACTCTTCATCATCTAAGTGGAAAAACCTGGAAAGACCATCTTCATTGACATGGTCAGTCCCAGGCATGTGTTCCACTGTAAAGTCCATTCCCAGTATGGAGATGGACCACCTAAACAGTCTGGGGTTTTCACCTTTCATTTACATTAACCATCTGAGAGGCCTGTGGTCAGTTTGAACAAGGAAGTGAGCATCAAAGACGTATGGTCACAACTTCATCAGTGACCAAACCACAGCAAAGGCTTCCCTCTCTATGGCACTCCAACGCTGTCATCTGGGGAATAACCTCCTGCTAATAAAAGCAACAGGCTGGTTCTGGCCTTCATTGTTGATCTGGGATAGGACCGCTCCAATCCCATGTTTGGAGGCATCGGTCTGCACTATGAACCGCAGGACTCTTAAGACCCGAAAGCATGCTTGTCTCATACTAAAAAGCTATAATGAAAGAAAAGTTCAAAAATACCTTACAGATACTTTTGCTGTGCACTACAAAATTCAGTACTGCCTTATACGAATGGGAAACTTGACATCATTCGATCTTTCACCACCATGGTCAAAGCGCCCAGTATCAACTGAATGTCGGCTATGTGGAAAAGCTCAGGAGTACATATCTCACCTTCTCTGCATCTGGCCAGTCCTAATCGACGATCGCAGGAAATTTCTTCGTCAAATATGGATTAAACAAGGCTCGCAAACAATTCAGGCAGCAGTAGATTTTTTGCTCTACGGGCCACATCCTCAAGCTATTTGCAGCTTAGTCAAATTCTTAAACAAAACAGACAAGCTGCTAAGAACTGCTACTCTACAGAATACTGGTTGAATATAATCTGCACCCCCGAGTGCTTACAGGTTTTAAGACCAGGTGCACTGTATAAGATTAATATTCAAAAACCTGAATGCATACAGAACATTGTGAGCCTCTCAAGAACTTGTGAAAAAACTGCTCTCTGCTAATGAGCACATTTTTATCGATGCACAGTCACTTTTATCTTTGTTAAAATGGGTACAATATCAATGTTAGTGGCTCTGATTAGTAATGTATCACTATTAATCTACTCACAAGACATTGCTATTTTTTGCTACTATTGTACAATATCATTGGTCAGAGCTTTTATTATTAGTAACCACTTTTTTACATGTGATATGGATTCATAACAATATTTTAAAAATCTAATCAAAATATATTTTGAATGGTTTGATTTGGAATTAATCTTAATTGTGCCGTTTTATATGTTCTATTAATTTGCAATGACTTTAATTAGTTGAGCAATAATAAAATTAACTTGAAACTTGCTTTGAATAATCTGGAGCTTTGAGAATGGGTGTTGAGCATATTGCTTCCTTCAGAGTGTCAAAAGCCCTTTGACAGCTCACTGTCCAGTTTACCTTCTTTGGTTGCTTCTTGTAGGTAATTTCTGTGAGGGGTGCCACAATAGTACTATACCCCTTCAGAAACCTCCCGTAGTACACAGTCAAGCCGAGGATTGCCCTTACTTGAGTCTGGGTGGTTGGACTCTCATACTCCAGAATAGCCTGGATCTTGGGTTGTAAGGGTTGAACATGGCCTCCATCTACAAGGTGGCCCAAGTATACAACTGAGCCTTGTCCTATCTGGTATTTGGTTGCCTTGATAGTGAGTCCTGCCTTCTGCAGAGCCTCAAGTATCTTTCCTAGGTGGATCAGGTGATCCTGCCAAGTGGAGCTATAGATAGCAATAGCATCTAGATATGCAGCACTATAAGACTCCAGCCCAGCCAGGACTTTACTCACCAGCCTTTGGAAGGTTGCAGAGGTATTCTTTAACCCCTTCCATGCACAGGACGGCCGGGAGCCGTCCTGCGCCACGGTGCTAGTGTGCGCCAGATGACTCCCGGCCGTCTTCGCACATGGCAGGGGAAATCCCTCTGGTGCGGGCATCAGAGGGATTTCCTTCCCCCCCCCCCCCCCCGACAGCCTAGGGAGCTGGGGAAGGGCTTCCTCAGCTCCCTAGGCTGTCTCTGTTGTTTCTGTGCAATGAAGATCAGCGCGCATGTCACGCTGACCTCATTGCACAGAAACTGAAATTAAAATGAGCCAATAGGCTCATTTCAGTTTCACTTTCTACGTGCTCAGGGGGCTATCTCAGCACCCTGAGCACGTAGAAAGTCAGGAGAGGTATCATTGGAAAGGGGAGAATCTCCCCTTTCCAATGGTACCCCCTAGTGGATCCCTGCTTGGGGATCGCCCCAGGAGGGCGATCCCAAAGCAGGGATCCACCCACTAGACACCAGGGAGGGGGGAGCGGCCCCTTGGGCAAGGGCCTTTGCTCCCCCCATAAAGAATTGGGTAAATTTAGTCTATTAGTCTACCATTTTTATCGGAAGACCTGGGGGAATGCTGGGTGGTAGGAAATTTGTGGATCCACGCAGATTCCAGAACTTTCCACCACAATAATGTGAGGAAAATGTGTTTTTTTTTTTTTTTTACAAAGTTTGAGATTTGCAAGGGATTCTGGGTAACAGAACCTGGTGAGAGCCAGACAAGTCACCCCAACCTTGATTCCCCTGGGTGTCTAGTTTTCAAAAATGTATAGGTCTGCTAGATTTCCCTAGGTGCCGCTAGAGCTAGTGTTCAAAATCTACAGCTAGGCACTTTGCAAAAAGAAAGGGTCAGTTTTCACTGTAAAAATAAAGTGTGTCCACATTGCGTTTTGAGCCGTTTCCTGTCGCGGGCACTAGGCCCACCCACACAAGTGAGGTACCATTTTTATCGGGAGACTTAGGGTAACACAGAATTGTAGAGCAACTGTTATTACCTATTGACTTTCGAAGCATTTCTGTCTTCCAAATGAAAGACAATGTGTAAAAAGAAGTCACTTTGAAAAATGGCCTATAATTCTCATGCTAGTATGGGTACTCACAATTTCGGAAATGTGCAAATAGCTACTGTTTCTAAACTGTATATTTTCTTCCAATTTCAGAAATACATAGGTGTCTTTCATCCCGATTTTTCACTGTATATATTTTCCCAAATGAATTGCTATATACCCAGTACATAATAAAAAACCATTGCAAGACGCTGCTCAGTTATTGGCTCTGGGTTCGTCGGGTTCTTAGTGAACCTACAAGTCCTATATATCCCCACAACCACAAAGGTCCAGCAAACGTAACGGTATATTGCTTTCAAACATCTGTCATAATTACAAGAAGTTACAGGTGAAAACGTTGGCACAAATGGCTGTTTTTTTCAACTCATTTTCAATTTTTCCTATTTTCAACTGTTAGTTTCTATAAAGAAACCTTGAAGGATCTACACAAATGACCCCTTGCTGAATTCAGAATTTTGTCCGCTTTTCTAAAATGTATAGCTTTCCAGGATCCATTATTGCTTTCATACCCATTTCTACCATTAACTGGAAGAAGGTTGAAAGCACAAAAAATAGCAAAAATAGGCTATGTCCCGGTAAAATGCCAAAACTGTGTAAAAAATGTTGGTTTTCTGACAAAAGTCTGTCCCTGAAAGCTGGGAAAATGGTGATTTCGGCCACACAAACTCTTTGTTGATATCATTTGCAGGGAAAAACCAGACGCTTTCATTTGCAGCACTTTTTTCCCATTCTCTCCCCCCCCCAAAAAATAAAATTAGCTGTATTTTGGCTAATTTCTGGGTCCCCTCCAGGGGAATCCACGAACCCTGGGTACCTTTAGAATCCCCATGATGTTGGAAGAAAAGGATGCAAATTTGTTGTGGATACCTTATGTGGTCAAAAAGTTACAGGGGCCTAAGCGCGAACTACCCCAAATAGCCAAAAAAAGGCTTAGCACAGGGGGGAAAGGGCCTAGCAGCGAAAGGGTTAAACCAAAGGGCATCACAGTGGGGTGACTCAAATTTGCTAGTACCCTGATGTCAAATCAAAAGTACTGAGAAACGTGGCTGCACCCAATCTGTCAATCGGTTCATCATCTCTTGGGATATGGCAAGCGTCAGTTTTAGTGAATGCATTGAGACCTCTGTAGTGCACACAAAAGCTCAGCTCTGGTTTATCTCCCTTGGAACGAGGTTTGGGGACTAAGACCACTGGGCTGGCCCAGTGACTCTCAGAGGGTTCAATCACCCTAGCTCCAGCATCTTCCTGACCTCAGCTTTGACGCTTTCCTTAACTTTACAGGTTGTCTGTCACCAGTGTCTATATTATATGTGCACCGGGTTGTCTGACTAGGGGTTTGGGAAAAGAGCACAGAATACTGACCCAGGACTTGCCTGCAGTTATTTTGCTGTTGGGCAGTGAGGGTGTCTGAAATGACAACTCCTTCAACACACCCATCCTTAGGGTTTGTTAGAGAGTAGGTCAGGGAGAGGTTCATTCTCTTCCTCCTGATCCTCATCAGTGATCATGAGCATGGTCACATCATCCCTGTCATAAAAGGGTTTCAGGCAATTCATATGGCTAACCCTGTGGGGACTGCTGGGAGTGCTTAGGTTCATCAAGTAGGCAACCTCCCCTTTTCTTTCAAGGATAGGGTAGGGCCCACTCCATTTGTCCTGGAGGGCCCTAGGTACCTCCGACTCCAAAATCCATACCTTGTGCCCTGGTTGAAATTCAACTAGTGCAACCTTTTGGTCAAACCAATGTCTCTGGAGTTTCTGGCTTGCCTCACGGTTGTGGTTTGCTTTCCCCATGGACCCAGCCATCCTGGAACGAAGGCCAAGTACCTAATCCACTATGTCCAGTTCAGGCACTTTGAGAGGCTTCTCCCAGTCTTCCCTCACCAGACTCAGAGGACCTATAACAGGATGGCCAAACAGAAGTTCAAAGGGACTAAAGCCCACTCCTTTCTATGGCACCTTTCTGTAGGCGAAAAGCAGGCATTGTAGTGACTTCTCTTCTGGGCATACATTGGTTCTCCCTTAGTTTTGCAAAATAGATGTTTTAACCTGCCTCTGCTTTGCACAGCCACACATAATATATCTGTTTTTGTAACTTGACATTATTCTAGAAATATGTTGTACATGTTATTTGTCATTTAGTTACTGTTCTCGGGATTCAGTCTCAGGATTCAGTCTGCACATTTCGTACAAGGTAGAACAACATGGTGTACTGTTTTCTTGTGCCCGGTCAGCAACATCTACTAATGTTTTAGGCATAACATTGTAGCACAGCTGCAGCTTTCCAACACAGTAGTTCTTATCCTATAGAATGTGTCTCACCCCTATGGGGGGGGCAGAGAGGAGAATTCCGGCAGAGAGACAGGTCCTGGAACAAACACAGCCAGCCGTGTGTAAACTGAGATTGCACCTAAGATGCAGACCACCTAACTACAATACCAGGTATAGGGTCCATTGCTAATCCCAGAGATCACCAACATATCCCTATGCTAACATAGTGAGGGTAGGCCTGGACAAATATATCTTTTGCCATGGTGGGGTTTTCATTGTATGCAGCCTGCTAGTAATGCTGATTACGTTGCTCAGTTGTATTTGCCTAGTTATCGCAGCACATTTGCTTCATAATAGACTATGATAGTTTCAATAAATATTGTAAGTTTTCTTCATGTCTTTCTTTTGTTTACTATGGACATGCAGGATTGAGAAATGAAGAACAAGTTACTTACCTTCGGTAACGATATATCTGTAAGAGACATAGATTAGTTATGGATTCCTCACCTTAGAATTACCCCCAGACGTCAGACTGGATCCGAAGAATTTTTTCCTCAGCAGTACTTAGCAGCCTCCAACCCTAGCTGCATTCACCAGCCAGGTGGAGTGGAGACACAGGCACCCAGTCCCTGTGTGAGCAGAAAATCGGCCCGCTCACACCAATCCCGGCGCTTCGATCATGCTAGTAATAGTATTACCAGCATGAAAGAAGATTCTGGATTGGCGCAGGGGAGTCTTGGAGCCTGACTTTAAACCCCCATGGACTGCCGGGAGTCAGGACTGGAAGAGAAGAGCACCAAGGCGGCAGCCATCAGAAGGTAAGTAATCTTTATTTTATTTTCTCTCCTCGCTGCCCCATAATTGTTCAGAGCAATTCCGTACAGTATTATCGCCAGACCCGGCATTCCTATTAAAAGACACATAATTATACTTCATCTGAAGTATATCGACAGTCAAAACATTAAAGTAAAAAATGTCTCTGTCCGCACCACAAACAGAATTACATATCCAATCAATCTTCATGCTAAGTTATGTTTTTCAGTAACAAATAGCAATGGCACAACCCCATTCGCAGCCACTTATTTGAAGATTTCACCCCAGAGTCAAGGCGCTTGCAAGAGCTTAATACATTTATAAAGAAATATATGAACTGTCAGTGGGAAACACTAAAGGGGCTCGGCGAATTGAAGCGAGCACGGAGATCATCATCTTAAAACGTGCCCTTCATGTAAATATACCCTTCATGTTAATATAAAGGTGGTGTCTAGCCCTGAAAGGAGTTTGCGACCTGGTCGGAGGCATTAAACAGGACACCGCTGAGCTACTGGGGCGGAATGACCCTTTTCTCGTGGCATGCAGATGTTATCACCCTTCCACCCCTCACCCACCTCCCCTGACCTAGACTCACCCCTGGCAGCAGCCCCCAACCCCGAAGTGTGTGTCACTGCTTTCAATTTGATTCCCTCCGGTTGGTGCAAGAATGGCCGCATTCTTCCCGTCAGGGAAAGGTCTTATTTTCTACCTTTGATCCGGCCGGGCCAGGGGTGGGGTTTAAGAAGGGTGGTGCAGGTGTATCCAATCTGTGAATGCATGAGCATTTGCATTTTAAACTAACGTGGTGATGCACAAAGCTTCCTTGGTTGTGAGAAAAAGAAGGATGAGGGCAGTATATGTATGAATCTGAAAGAGACAGTTATGGATTCCTCACCTTAGAATTACCCCCAGGCGTCAGACTGGATCTGGAGAATTTTTTCCTCAGCAGTACCTCTGCGCGTCGATAGGTGGCGTCGGTCAACTCCGCGTTTGTCGTTGGCGTTATGGTCACCGGAATGACGTCGCGGTATCTACTTAGACGCCGCGCTCGCGCGCTGACGTCAGTTCTTTACACGACATTCCATGCCAGAAGCCATGCAAGACACTGACCACTGGTGCACGAAAACTAGGACCCCGAAAGGGAGTCCCTTACCCTAGAAGTCAGTTCGCAGAACGGGGAGGATGGGTGGGGCGTTGAGGAATCCATAACTAATCTATGTCTCTTACAGATGTATCGTTACCGACGGTAAGTAACTTGTTCATCTGAAAGAGACAATTAGTTATGGATTCCTCACCTTAGAATAGATACCCCAGCAATACCAACCCCGGTGGTGGGTCTGCGAACCAAGTTCACACCAGAAAGTCCTGGAGAACCAAACGGCGAAGAAGCCGTCTCTCCGGACTTGGCTGTCCAGGCAGTAGTGTGTGGTAAACGTGTGCAGTGAAGCCCATGTAGCTGCCTGGCAGATGTCATGAAGGGGGACTCCACATCCCAAAGCAGTGGTGGCTGCCGTCGCCCTGGTGGAATGGGCACACAACCCCACTGGAGGTTCCTTTTTCGCCAAGGAATAGCAGATTTTTATACAAAGAACGACCCATCGAGAGATGGTCCGTTTTTGTACGGCCCGACCTCTCTTGGCGCCCACGTAGCCAACAAAGAGTTGGTCATCCACCCGGTATTGTCTTGTGCGATCCAGATAAAAGGAAAACGCACGTTTTGGATCCAGACGATGGAGCCGCTCTTCCTCTTTAGAAGGGTGCGGAGGCGGAAAGAAGGTGAGCAAAGTGAAGGTCTGTCCTATGTGGAAAGAGGTAACCACTTTGGGAAGGAAATAAGGCCTAGTGCAAAGGACAACCTTGTCCGGATGAACAGCCAAGAAAGGGGGCTTAGAAGAAAGGGCTTGAAGCTCACTCACCCTGCGAGCAGAGGTGATAGCAACCAAGAAGGCAGTTTTCAAAGTTAAAAGTCTGAGAGGACAATTATGTAGCGGCTCAAAGGGAGCGCACATAAGATAAGTCAGAACCAAGTTCAAGTCCCACTGAGGCATTACGAAAGGAATAGGAGGGAAGAAATGAGTAATGCCCTTAAGGAATCTTTTTACAATAGGGGACTTGAAAGGAGAAGGTTGATAAAGAAGCCTAAGGAAGGCTGAAATGGCCGAGAGGTAGCCCTTAGGAGTGCCCAGAGCAGAGCCCTGCTGGGCCAAAGAAAGAAGGAACAAGAGAACCTCAGAAAGAGGGGCGGAAAGGGGATCCACAGCCTTTGCTGTGCACCATGCCACGAATTTGTTCCATCTGCAGGCGTATACCGTTTTAGTGGAGGGACGCCTGACTGCCAAGATAACGTTACAGACTTCGGGAGGAAGATCGAAAGCTGTCAACTGCCGCGGCTCAATCTCCAAGCAAGGAGCTGGAGGATGGACAGGTTCGGGTGGAGGACCGTCCCCTGCTGCTGCGACAGAAGATCCTCCTGAAGAGGCAGTCTGATCGGAGGATTGATGGCCATTTGTAACAGCTCGGGATACCAGACTCTTTGTGCCCAATCTGGAGCCACAAGAATGACTTGGGCCCGGTCGCGCTTGATCTTCTTCAGCACTCTGGGCAGAAGTGGTATAGGCAGAAAGGCGTATAGAAGACCGCAACTCCACTCGCGATGAAAAGCGTCGCCGAGCGAGTGGCGCCTTGGAAATTCCAACGCGCAGAACTGCTGACATTGCACGTTCTCTTTGGTGGTGAATAGATCTAACCAAGGCTCTACCCACTGCTGAAAGAGACCTTGCACCACCTCCGAGTGAAGACGCCATTCGTGATCCATCGTGAACCTGCAGTTGAGTTCGTCCGCCTTGGCATTCAGACAACCTGCCAGGTGTTGAACCACCAGAGATATGCCCTGATGTTCCAGCCATGTCCAAAGGCGGAGAGCCTCTTGACATAGGGTCCACGACCCCACCCCGCCCTATTTGTTGCAGTCCCACATGGCGGTGGGGTTGTCCGTGAACACCTGCACTACTCTTCCCCAGACAGAGGGAAGGAATGCCTTTAGTGCAAGACGAATCGCCCGAAGCTCCAGAAGGTTGATGTGGAGCCCGGACTCTGCCGGAGACCAGAGGCCTCTGATCTCCGCCTCTCCAATGTGGCCGCCCCACCCCAGAAGTGATGCATCCGTCACCACTGTAAACCCTGGTTGGAGAAGGGAGAGGGATCTGCCATTGACCCAATCCTGGTTCGTGAGCCACCACTGCAACTGTCGTGCAGTCCCCTCCGAGATCTGGACGTAATCGGACAGGTTCCCCTGATGCTGCGCCCACTGGAACTTCAGGTCCCACTGCAGAGCCCACATATGCCACCTGGAATGATCCACCAGCAGGATGCAGGAGGCCATGAGGGCCAGCAGCCTCAGGGTCATTGTGACTGAAACCCGGGATAGAGGCTGAAAGATCGGAATCATAGCCCGAATATCCCGGACTCGCTGCTCGGGAGGATAAACCCGAAACTGCGTCGTGTCCAGAACCGCTCCGATGAAAAGGAGCTTCTGAGAGGGAGTCAGGTGTGACTTCGGCACGTTGATAGTGAACCCCAGCGAATGCAGTAGTTCCGCCGTAGTCTGGAGGTGGGAGGCGACTGCCTGGGGCGAGCCTGCCTTCAACAGCCAGTCGTCGAGATAGGGGAAGACTGGAACCCCTTATCTGCGCAGATGAGCTGCGACCACTGCCATCACTTTCGTGAACACCGGAGGGGCGCTGGTAAGGCCAAAGGAGAGCACGGTAAACTGAAAGTGCTCGTGGGCTACCGTGAACCGCAGGTAACTTTGGTGAGCCGCCAGGACAGGGATGTGAAAATAAGCGTCCTGCAAGTCCAACGCTACCATCCAGTCTCCAGGGTCGAGAGCAGACGGGACCTGAGCCAGAGTCAACATCTTGAACTTCTCCTTCCGGAGGAAGCTGTTGACATTCCTGAGATCCAAGATAGGACGCAGGCCCTTGTCGTTCTTGGGCACCAGAAAGTAGTGGGAATAACAACCACGACCTACTTCTGGGACAGGACCGCGCTCAATGGCTCCCTTGGCCAAGAGAGCCGTAACTTCCTGTTGGAGAAGGGCCAGGTGATCCTCCGACATGCGATGGAATTGAGGTGGCATGGCTGGAGGGGTAATCTAGAAGGGGAGGGAGTAGTCCCTTCGGACTATCTGCAAAACCCACTGTCCGACATGATGGTGAGCCAGTGGGGGAGGTGATGGCGAATCCTGCCACTCACTGGCGAATGATGGGCCTGAAAGGCCGGACTAGGAGGGTTTGGAGGCTGCTGCAGATGGGGCGCTGGTGGACTGGCCCGCCTGCTGGCCCCCTGACCCACGGCGGTGGGATCCACGTCCTCAGCCGCGCAGAGGCTGTACAGCTTGCGCAGGCCTGTGGCTCTGGGCGGAACATGGCGGGGCACCCCTTCCGTAGCCACGAAAGGGGTGAAAAGCAGACTGCGCCGGGCGGGAGGTGGAAGCGAGGCCTAAGGATCTGGCCGTAGCCCTGGAATCCTTAAAGCGCTCAAGCGCGTTGTCTGCCTCATTGCCAAACAGGCAACGGCCATCAAAGAGCATGTCCAAAAGCGTTGCTTGGACATCCCCTGAAAAACCAGTGGACCTCAACCAGGCGTAGCGTCTCAGTGCTACTGACGTGGAAATCGTCCTGCCCAGTGAGTCGGCCGTGTCCAGCCCACACCGGATGGTGAACTTCGCTGCGTCTCTCCCTTCGGCAACAGCACGGCCCGAGCCTCCACCGGGCACTGTGGCAGCACTTGCGCAACCGTGTCCCACATCAACTGGGAGTAATGGCCCAATAGGCATGCAGTGTTCACCGACCGCAGCCCCAAGCTGGAGGAAGAAAACATCTTCCCAAGGTGATCCAGCTTCTTGGATTCCCTATCAGGTGGTGCGTTAGGGAATGCGCCTTTGGACGTGGAGGCTTGGACTACCAAGCTCTCAGGGGTAGAATGGGAAGAGAGGAAAATGGGGTCGCCCGGGGCCGGGCGGTGGCATCGGGCAATCATCCTGTCCACAGGAGCCCCTGTGTTGGGCTTGGACCAAGTGCCCAAAAGGATGTCCGTAAGGGCCTCATTGAACGGCAGCAGGAGCTCCGAGGAGGCCGCTGCCGTTTGAAGCTCATCTGTCAGGAAGTTAGTCCTGACCACCACCATAGGAAGCTCGAGGTTTAGGGCCTCGGCTGCCCTACGCAACACCACAGCGCAAGATGCACCCTCCTCCGTAGCCATGGTAGGGGGAGACAGCATGCCAAGGTCTGGGGAGGTGTCCAGACCAATGACCTCACCCAACTCCTCTCTCCAGTCAGGTTCCTCCAACTGGTCTGCAAGAGGGTCTACAGACCCCTCCCAGTCCTCCTCACCCTCTCCTGTGAGCCACTCAGGCTGGTAAGAAACAGCAGGAGAGAACAGGGGTACAAAAGTACCGGTCGGCGCTGGTCCCGACGTCATCCAGCGCCGTGTCCACATCGAGGGGGAGTGCCGGGTCGACGCCGGCTGGGGACAAAACCGGCGTCGGAGGCAGCGGGGGTGTCGTCACTGGATTCGGCGCCGGAGGAGGTGTAACGAGGTCGACCGGCGCCGATCCGGATCCAGGCCTGGATCCTTGGGGGCCCTGCGGAGCCGGAGCCGCCAACATCGAAGGCCTAGAGCCCCCAACCGAGTCCGCGGGGCCCAAGGTTACGCCGGCGGAGTCGGACTTCCCGAAGATGGAATGTAAGGCTTCGAAGCTGGGCAGGAGTTGCTCCGGGTCCCGGAAAGGGAGGGAAGGCCGGAGTCGACCCAAGAGGCTCCGCGGGCGGAGCCGGACGACTCGCGCCCTGCGTCGCGTCGGACAGGGAGAAAGCGAAGAGCGACGATGCTTCCTTGCCTTCTTCTTGTGCTTCGACTTACCCGAAGACGAAGACTTCGATGACGAGTGGTGGTGATGGCTCCGTGACCGGTCCCGCGACCTCCCTCTCGACCGGGACCTGGAACGGCGCGGAGCGGACTGCCGGGCCTCGAGAAGCTTTCGGGGGGTTTCAAAGGTCTTCTGACACTCTTCAGTCATATAGCCTTCTTGGCAGCTTCTTTGAAGTTAGCACTGTCAGGAGGTCATCGATGGTGTCATACCCTTTATGAATCCTCTGTAATAAGCGGTCAGACATAGGAAAGCTTTGACCCGAGTCTGGGTTTTGGGAGGCTCCCAAGCATTGATAATCTGGATCTCGGGCCGGAGAGATGGCACAAGCCCCAGCCAACTTGATGGTCCAGGTACATGACAGTCCCCTGCCCTATGTGACACGCTGTCCTTGATAGTCAGCCCTACCTGTTACAGGCCTGCACTAAAGGTCTCCTGCCAGACTGTGCCCTGTTCACCAGCTTCTGGAAGGTCACAGGGGCATTCTACAACCCAAAGGGCATTACTTTAAATTGGAAGTGGCACTCAGGATCTGCCAGTACTCGGAAGTCAGATCAAATGTCCTAAGGTGCATGGCTGCCCCAAGCTGGTCAATGAACTCATCAGCTCTGGGAATGGGTGTGTATCAGTCTTGGTGGTGGCATTTAGTCCTCTCTAGTCCACACAGAACCAGACTTCTGAGGTCCCCCTTTTCAGGTTGGCCTTGGACACCAGAGCCATTGGGCTGGCCCAGGATTACTAGAGGGCTAAATCACCCCCAGGGACAACATTTTGGCAACTTCTTATATGAAGCTGGACCTTACTTTCCGTGACAACCTGTATATTTGATTTTTGACCAGGAATCTGTCACCAGTGTCAATGTCATGAACACACCACTGGGTCAATCCAGGTGTCAGTGAGAACAATTCAGCAAACTGCCCCAACAATTGGCGACAGTCTATCTGGTACTGCTCAGTCATTGAATTGGACAGCACCACACCTTCCACTGAACCATCCTCTGTATTGTGGGACAGTAGGTCGTGGAGAGGCTCACTCTCCTCTTTCTCCCCTCCATCAGTGACCATGAGCATGTTCATGTCCGCCCTGTCAAAGTAGGGCTTCAGGCAGTTGACATGGATCACCCTGTGGGGGTATCTGGAGGTACAGAGGTCCACCCAGTAGATTACCTCACCCAGTACCATGTAGTGTCAACCCCCAAAAAATGGGGGTGACCATATAAACAGAGATATTTTCCTACAATTAGATTTCACTTCATTGCAATTACTGTAGTGTTAGCTATCAAGTTAGATTATTGATTACAGTAAATTCACCTAGTTACGTAACGTAAGGTTACATATGTTATTACATTACATTTTATTTCAATTTAGTGTAAGGGCTAGTGTTAGGTTTGCTGTTAGAGTGGATGTAAAAGTGTGGGGTCAAGGTAGTAAAGACATTAAAGGACCAGAAAGGGGGCAGAGGAGGAAGATGGATGATTATGTGGAGCAAAGCTCAAGACAGGTGAGAGTTAAGATGGATAAGGGATGCAAAGGAGGAAAAAGAGGCACAAGGCAGATGTGAATTTTTTGGAAACAATATACTTCTAAAAAAGGAGACTGGATAATTATTCAATGGTAGTAGTGTTATAATGAACGTTTGCTTATGAATGTACTGGAGCTAGGCTATGAATTATATAAATAACTCCTTCTCTTCACCTTAAGGAGTTTGTGTTTCTAAGTGTTTCGTTATGCCTTCAATCACTTAGGAAAAATATTACATATTAAAGGACAATATGTATTGATTATAGTTATCTTTGTATTTATTTCATTTTCAATGTATTTTTAAAAAAGCAAAGGGAAGACAAGTTGGAGTTATGTGTAACCACAGTTGGATTGTAGCTAAGATTAAGCTGAAAGAGAGAACCTGGGGCACAACTGGATGAGCGGAGACAAAGGATCAAGGTTGGTGAGACAAGGACGCTGCATGCAAGCTGGATGAGAGGATGAAGCAAGTTACAAGCGGAATAAAAAAGGGAAGTGAAAAACCCATTGGTTGAGAAATAGGTGGTAGGTGCAGGATGGTTGTGATCAGGCAGCAAGGACCCAAGCAAAAGGGAGGGTACCTTTGTGCACACTGAATGAGAGGGGAGAAAGGCAAAAGATAGATGAGAGGTAGCAAGATACAAGCCAGATGTGAAGGAAGCAAAGTACAGATGAGTTGAAAATGGATGTGCAAAGAAGATGGAAGAGAGAAGGTCCGATGGAGATAAATTGATGTGAGAGCGTCACAAGCCACAAGATATTCACAGAGTGAGAGGAAAGCCTGATGGAGCACATACGAAGACACTTGAAGGATGAGAAATGGAACAAATACATGAAAAAGGAGGGAGGGGACCAAAGCACAAGTATGGATGACGGGAGAAAGGGTAAGATGGATAACAAAGAAGCAGAGAGCCACAAGCCAGCTCTGAATGAGTGCAAAAAAACACAGTGCTAGCCATAGCTGTGATGGGCATGAGGCAGAAGCCAGAAGAGAATGGAGGAAAGCTTGATCCAGATGAAAAAGGAGGCCAAGGTACACAAGTCATGCAGAGGAGACTGGTAAAGATAAAGAATGAGAGAAGGGGCCGAAGCTAAATGTGGACAACAGAATGGAACAAGGCACACGCTGGATGAGACCGGGAAGTGAGACACCAAATAAAAAGGGATACAGAGACCAGTGATAATAGATGAGAGATCAAGTAGATGAGACAGCAAAGCACAGCACAGAATGCATGAGAGAGGGCCAAGGCACATAGTGAAACGAATATATGTCATTATAATGCATGCGTTACATCGTATGCCATTACAAAGCACATCGCATACGATTAAATCGCAAGTCGTTACAACGACTTGCAGTAGGGGGCGCGCTGGACTTAGGAATAGTATAATTTACTATTCCTACTCCAGTTTGTGCAACAGCAGGGAAAGTGTTGGATTGTATATCCAACACCCCCTACAGCAAATCGTTGTAACAACTTGCGATGTAATCGTATGCGATGTAACAACGCAGTCGTTGTAACGTCCGCGTTGTAATGGCATGCGTTGTAATGGCATGCGAAGTAAATGATGTCTCCCAGTGAAATAATCATGGAACAGAGATATGATCTGGAAGTGTTGATAATCGACCCAAGCACAAGCCAGCAGAGAACATGGAGTAAACCATGAGGCAAATGAGAGAGAGAAGCAATGCTCCAGTCGAACAACAGAGGAGCGCCACAGAACACCAACGAAGTGAAGAGTCTGAGGCACTATACCAATGAGAGGGGCATGAAGCACAAGAGGGATGAGAGAGTTGCAAGGCACAAGCCAGATGAGCAAAGCAAAACTAGAGAAGGATAAGAGAAAGGACCCAGGGTCAAGGTGGATGAGAGTAAAAAAAAAAGTACAACAATGACGAGGGAGGATAGCAAACACAGAACTGATGAGAAAAGGGATGAGGCACAAGACAGGTCACAGTGAGTGACTAAAAAAGAGGGAAGACCAAGAGCAGATGGGGGAGAAATATGCACAAACAAGTTGTGATGCACACTGATGCCCAGAACAGTTAAGAGAAGGCAATTGAGCATGATAAAGATGAGAGATTGGACCTAGTGGAAGATGTCTGAGGCAGAGCCATAATACAGATGACACAGAGGAGAAAAACGCAAGTCAGATGAGAGGAGAAGGAAAGAAAATGGATGGGGCTAATGATGAAGGCACTGATGAGTAAGTCGAACAATACCAAAAATGGATGAAGAGTAACAAGGCACACAATGGATGAGAAAAGGGACAGTGGAACTATACAGATGATGTAGAGGCCAAAATGTAAACTGGATAACAGAAGGAAATAAGGTTTAAGCCCGGAGAGAAAATGAGATGGGAAGAACGAATGAGAGAAGAAGCATGCCATACAATAAATGCACAAGATGGATGAGTGAGGGGAATGAGTGCACGACTAATGAGAGAAGGCAAGGATGCACAAGCCAGATGAGAGAGAGCTACAAATTGAATAATAACAGAATGAGGTACAAGCTGGATGAGAAGGGAACAACGCATTCACCGTATGGAAACGAGAAAATAGGCACAATACAGACAGAGGAACAAGACACAAGCTGGATGAAGATGAAGGAAGTGACCCGAAAAGGGCCACCCGGGTTATCTACAACCTCCTAATAGCCTTCCACAAGATGAAGAGTCGGTCAGACAGTAGAGAATACAAACAGTTGTTTATTAGCAATACTCCGCAGAGGAGTCCAATCTGACCTGCAATCTAAGATGTCTGCCTAGGGACTGACCCCCAACAGTCTGCAACACATAACCATTCCTCCCAAGAACCTCCAACCACGCCCACAATGGCAAGTTACCGGCCTAGGCTGAACATGAACAAAGGAGGCACAGAAGGATGGGCTACCACCTGCCAGATGGGTACACACTATCACAGTTTCAAGTTTGCCGTGCTGGGTCTCAGCGTCTCCTAACGTGGGAGCAGAACTACACACACGGATAGGTATGCGAGGGCAGAATGGCATATTCATTAGTAAATCAGAAAGCAACCTTGCACAGAAGAGAAAATAATAACTAAATACTGTGTTCTGCTAAGGCAAGCAATACGAATAATGAGGCCTAGTTCAGACACGGCCTAATAGGGATTACGAAATACAAAATGGAGTCACACTCGCTAACTGAAGCTCGCACATTGCAGGGATAACTCAGTGGGTTGCATAACGTATATACGAATGGTGTCTAATTTAGCCGCACACTGCTAACATAATATAACATGGAACGAGTGTATAGCAAGAATGGGGTTTTCAAACCTAACAGATTTAAACCCCTTTGTAAACTCATTTTCAAAAGACTTAATTGGCGGAAAAGTAATCTGAGGAGAGCAGCAGAGCACCTTCAATCCACTACATAAACATTACTATTAATGAGAATATCACAACAGGATGAGACTACATCAAACAAGGTCAATTCAAAGGAAATAATTCGTTTGGTGAAGATTACATAATTTATAATATTAATTAGGGATATGGTTTCTTAAAGGCTATATAATTAATATATTTTAATTTTACTTGATTCCAAGATTGGGATAGAAGTAGAATTAGGCTACGTTTGAGCTAATTTACTTTTCCGTGCGTAATTACATTCAAATCAATTCAGGGTTAGCATTTGTTTTAATTTACGGTAATTTATTTAATTTAATTTGTTATAATATTATTAAGGCCTACCATTATAAACACAGAAAGATTAATTATTTATTACACTATGATATAAATTCCAGGGTCTAAATAATGGGACGCATCTTGCTCCATAGACTTGAAGAGTGGGTAACTAGCAATAACATACTTGTAGTAACCCAATGTGGTCTTAAGAAAGGGATGGGCACGATAGATTTATGCTTGAATTTGAGTTTGATCATAGCCAAGTATGCTGTCTTTAAGAAAGGTACTCTGTTCATGGCTTTCATGGACTTATCGGCAGCATTTGACTGTGTCTCAAACTCCAAACTCTGGGTTGTCATGATAGAAGATGGGCGTTGAGGAAGACATCATTATGTTCATAAGACAAGTTACGTGGAGGCCAAAGCATGTTTCTACTATGGGAGGAATGGTGAGTGTACAGACCTGTTTGAGATAAAGCGAGGAGTGAGGCAGGGCTGCGTTCTCACATCCTTCTTCTCTCTGTACACAAATAGAATTGAAGCAGCCCTTACCCTGAGACCTAGAGATACCCCCTATGTGGGATCGCGCTCCCTCCCGATTCTTTTATACCCGGACGACGCAGTATTAGTTGCTAGAATGGGGAGGGCGTTGCAAAGGTTAATTGACTATTACATTTCCTTCATGAGGGACCTGGATTTACAGGTCAATGTACCCTTTACCATGATATGTGGGAAGAGGCCTAAGATAAGACCTGTACATCATATTAACAACATTAGAGTGGCTGAGACAGCCTCCTTTTCCTATTTAGGTGTTATCTTTGATCACCTTGGTGTATAACAGAAACAGCAATATTTGAAGACAAAAAAACAGGGATACAGAGTTTTTGTAAAAAATTGGACACAAAACCTGTGAAAGAGCTATTGACCATTTACTCAGCAAAATCAGTGTCAACTGCAACTTATGGGGCAGGTATATGGGTATGGCAGATGTTAGTGGCATTCACCGGGTTAAAAATTTCTTTGTCAAAAATCTTTTAGCAGTCCCTTGTGGATTGTATTATATTGTGTGGCCTTTTTAATATATATTTTCAGATATGTATTTTTATTATTTTAATGAGACATCACAGATCTCTGCGAAATAACAGATGGTGAGGAATTTAAGGATGGTATCATACCAATTGCATATGCATTTATCTTCTTTTGAATTAATAATTTATTAGTTGGTAATATTCTGGTTTTATGACCCTTGCGTTGATGATTGAATGTAATTTTATTCTTTTGATCTGTACTTTTATGCTGCAGAAACACAGAGAATAAAGTTTTTGACTGGCTTATATAAATCAATTCCACTCAATTTAGAGTATTAATATATTTTAGTTAATATAACTGTATTGTGAGGATTTACATACCTGGGGATCCTCTCCAATTGATCCTCCTCCTGGTCGTCCTCTCAATGGATCTCCCCAATAATGCAGGACCTGGAAAGTTAAACGGACTCAAAGTTCAGTAAAAGAGGGGTTAAGGGGGCAGCCGAGCGCAGGGAGGGAGGGGCTGGCCAAATAATGGCTATTTTGCGTTTTTTGGGCTGCGGTGGGTAGCAGCCCAATTAGAGCCCAATTAGCATAAGGGCTTGTGAGGGGCGCTCCCAGCCACCATTTTAGGTTTGGTGACCTGGTGGCTGGGAGCAGGGTAGTGTAGCGCTAAAAAGTTTCTCAGGTAGTAGTTTTTCAGGCTTTATTAGGCTTAAAAATATGCAGGATTACCGGGTTCTGGAGGCGGTCCGCCTGCTCAGCAAGGCAGGGTGTCTGGACCTGTTGATGCCGGAGGCTGCTGGGGCTTCGCACCCTCCATGGCGTGCGTCGGCGGGGGTGGCGGCCGCTGTCGCGGCCTGTACATCCCCTTAGAGGGCCAAGATCAGGGCGGTAAGTGCTCGGGCCGCTCATATTCTCGGAGAGCGGCCCCTGGGTTGTCCTGTGCACCTGAGTTTTGTGCGTGTTCTTAGGCTCCGGCAAAAGTGCGTGGGGGTGGGGCCCGAGTAGGCTGGAGGAGCGCGTCAGGCACTCCAGAGGCAGAGCTGCACGGTCCTGTCAGCTCCGGGGCATGGACTTAATACTTCAGAGGCCCTTGGAGCGGCGGGACATTATGAAGCGGAGGCAGCAGGGGGGATGGGGGTGGGGTGATGCTTCGCCTGATCGGGAAGGAGAGCAGGGGGCCCGGGTTTGGCCAGGACAGGAGGCTGGGGGTGGAAAGGGGCAGTGAGAGGCTTCCCCATGTGGGGAATTTCACAAATTGGCAGGTGAAGAGCAGGCCTACGGGTGGGAACATCACGGGCAGGATGAGTCAGCACCGGGGGAGAGAGGAATGCCTGGGGATAGGCGTGGGGAGGATTTAGGGGGGGGTTGTACAGGTCCCCATTGTATCATAAGAGGAGGAGGAGGAATTTCCAGGGGAATGGGAGCCAGCAGGGGGCAGCCACGCTTGGGAGGGGTTAGATATCTTCACCTCCTGGAATGAGGAGCTATGGGGCCTTAATAGGTTGGGGCAGGTAGATGCATATTTGGCGCAGGGAGGGTCGGTTGGGCTGGAGAAAAAGGGTATGACTCAGATAAAAGGGGGGTAGGGGGGTAAAAAGAAGGGCAGTGTAAGGCAGAGTGGTCGGGCCCCTGGGGCAGGTACAGGGCAGTGCCATTCATATGCGGACATCACTGCCGGGCTGGAATGGAGTGAGGAAGAGGGAGACAGTGACACAGAGGTGGACGGTTTGTCCAAAGGTGGGGCGTGGGTGGGCAGAGAGTACTTTGGGAGTAGGGAGGAAGAGGAGAAGGGAGCTAGGGGAGGGGTTACATAGGCCCAGCACACCAGACCAGTCATTTATTTTTCAGGTGGAGGACCAACGGCGAGGTGCGGACTTGGCAGAGCTGGGAGCGGCTCACTGGCGCAGAGGAGAAGGGAGGGCGGAGCCTCGAGCGGCGCACCCGTAATCTGCGGGGGACCCCGCCGCGGCCATCATATGTAGGCCCCGGGCGGTCTCGCTGGCCCCAACACCTGACGGACCTCAGCAATTAAGGGGTGCGGTGGAATACAGGTGGGTGCAGTCGGCACCCCCCCCCCGAGGCACGGAGTCAGGGGCCGACTAGGGGCCATCAAGGGGAGATGCGCGAATGGCGCGAGGAGTTAGATTTTGACGAAGAAAGCCCTGAGGAAGGTGAATTGAGGTATGAAGAAGAGAGAGTAGGGGGGACAGAATAATGTGTTTCGTAGTGTTTTACAAATTCCACGACGGGCGTCGGAGCCTGCAGGGAGGCCAACAAAGTCGGCCCGGCCACGGGCCCACTGACGAGGCGGACTGCAGCAACACGGGCACCCTCCTTAGAGCCAGGTAAAGCACAAGGAAAGGGGGGGGAAGCCAAGGATGGTCTCAATTGGGACAGGGGGGGAGGAGAACATGGGGGAGTGGAGGGTAGGTTGCGGAAGGGTATAGGTAAGGCCCAAGATATATCCGTGGGCACTGAAGAAGACGGTAAGATGGGCACGACCAAGGTTAAAGATAATAAAAGCGCGGGGAAAGCTGAAAGAGGTGGAAGCAACTGCCGAGAAAAAAGATAAAGTAGAGAGTAAAGAATTGAAGATTAAAAAGCTTCCTTATATGGGCGTAACTAAACCGCTGGGAGCACATTTGATGCTGGCGACTAAAGAATGCATTTGGAAGGGAGAGTATGTGGAAATGCTGAAACTGTTGCATAGGGAGGTACGCGCGAAGGAAGGGTCTAAAGAAGAGGAGTATGAGCTGGCCAAGCGGCCGAGGGTTCCACTGACCATGGAAAATTGGACAGCTGCCTTCTTGATTTACGCAAGCGTGTACTGCGAAAAATATCCGGAGCGCTGCGTGGCCCTATTTAAATACATGGATGTTATTCGGAAAGCGCAGATTACAGGGGGTGGATATGCATGGGCGCAATATGATGAGTTCAGAGCACGCATGGCCTGGGATCCCGAAGCAAAATGGGGGGAACTGGACACAGATTTGTGGCAGCACACTATGGGGGCGTCCAGAGCGGGCAAGACAATTTTCACAGCCAGTGGGCTCCCAACAGTGTAGTGGCCCTTTCAGGGGAAGCCCACCCGGGGAGGGGTGGGAGGTACTGGAAGAGGACAGACGGTGGTGGGAGGGTACTGTTGGGACTTTAACAAAGGGTTGTGCACTCAGGACTTCTGTAAATTCCGACACAAGTGCTCGAAGTGCAGGGGTAGGCACGCGTTGGTTAACTGCTTTGGGGCGGGGGGGGTCACCAACAAGGGGGCCAGCAGTGGCAGCAGGGAGGAGGAAACGCGGGGGGTAGCAGCAGCAACACTTCGTAGGAGCTCAGGGGCTAGGGGAGTTCAGGGGTCTGGGCTGAAGGGCTCATACGCCGGTTAGGTCAGAAAAGTTGAATGCAGCCTTACAGGGTTATGACAACCGGAAGGCTGCAGAAGTGTTGATGGAGGGTTTCAGATTGGGATTTCGGCCAGGGTATGGGGGACCGAGGCACAGAAGGTGGGCAGAGAATTTGCAGTCAGCAAGGGAACATACACAAATAGTGCAAGAAAAACTGGACAAAGAAGTGAGGGAGGGGAGGATGGCGGGCCCTTTCACGGATTGGCCCCTAGACAACTTGATTGTGTCGCCCATTGGAGTAGTGCCAAAGAAGGAACAAGGTCAACTCCGGCTTATTCAACACTTGTCATGGCCAGAAGGGAGCTCAGTGAATGATTTCATTGACGAGAAGGAAGCTACAGTTTCATACTCATCATTTGACGTGGCCATGTCACTGGCAGTGACGGCAGGCGCAACGGCACAAATGGCAAAATGCGACATAAAATCAGCTTTCCGTTTGCTTCCAGTCCATCCAGAGGATTGGGATCTTCTGGGTATCCATTTCAACGGGAAATGGTACGTGGACAAGCATTACAAATGGGATGTTCGATGTCATGCACATTATTTCAGTGCTTTAGCACCTTTCTGCAGTGGCTGTTTTCAAAACGCATGGGTCACAAGTTGGTGACACATTATCTGGATGATTTTTTCTTTGTGGGCACTACCGGCTCCACGGAGTGCCAGGTGGCCCTGGAAAACTTCAAAGAGCTGATGAGGGAACTGGGGGTGCCGTTGGCACCCGAAAAGACAATGGGCCCCAGCACGGCATTGTCTTTTCTAGGATATAAATCGATTCCAGGATAATGCAGGCGCGCTTGCCAGAGGATAAGAAACAAAAGATGTCGGAATTGCTCAATGAGATGCTGGCTCGGGAAAAGGTGACAGTCAAGGAGATACAGGTCCTACTGGGACATCTTAATTTTGCATGCAGGGTAGTGAGAGTAGGGAGAACTTTTTGCAGGAGATTGGGTAGGGCATTGGCAGGCCAAAGACGCCTCACCATCACGTGTGACTTTCAGCAGGTGTGAAAGAGGACATGAGAATGTGGCAGGTGTTTTTGCAGTCTTTTAATGGGATTCCACTTGCAAGGGAGGAAGACCTGGTGTGGGATGTACAGATTTTTTCAGACGCAGCAGGCAGTAAGGGTTTTGGCCTTTTCTGGCTAGGAAGGTGGTGCGCTAAGCAGGGGCCTGCAGAATGGAGGGAAGGGGGTAGGAGCATTGCATTTCTAGAGTTTTTTCCTTTGGTAGTGGCAGTGACATTGTGGGGAGCACAGCTAGCACACAAGAAAGTGACCTTCAGAGTAGACAATATGGCGGTCGTGGAGATAGTGAACCGCCAGTCAGCGAGGGACGAACAGGTGCTGAAATTGCTGAGAGTGTTTGTTTTGGGTTGTTTGCGCCATGACATATCATTCAGAGCTCTGCACGTCCCGGGTGTGGACAATGACATAGCGGATGCTTTGTCTCGTTTGCAGTGGGGGAGATTCCGTGGGCTAGCCAAGGACGCCGACAGGACCCCGACGCCCATGCTGCAGCAGTTGTGGTACGTAGGCAACACAGGATGCTACAACTGGTGGTAGGGTCGCTAGCAAAGTCTACTAGGATAGCTTATATTCTAGCGTGGAGAGAGTTTTTGCTTTCAGGCACCCAGCGGCGTTTTAATAAAGCTCAACGAGGGGAGGATGTCATTCAGTTCATATTGGATATGATCGAGAAAGGTTTATCTAGAGTCACAATTGCAGGGAAGTTAGCGGGGATTGCCTTTGTTGGTAAGCTACTATGGGGCTACACGGCGTCAGCAGGTGAACTAGGCACACAAATGCTAGAAGGTTGGGCCAGGGAACAAGGCCAGAGGAAACAGGTTACGAGGCCTTTATCGTGGCGGCTGCTGGGCAAGGTGATATTGACAGATATTGCCAAAAATTTGCACGGTTGGTTTTGAGACTTGCTTGTTCTCCACATTGATGGTGTGGATGTTTTTTGGCGCTTTTCGGGTACCTGAATTGTTGGGGGACAGAAAGGGTGGGGGGATTAAGTGGGATGATGTGGTCCAGCGTAGTACGGGGGTTCATATTTGGTTGAAAAAGTCAAAAACAGATCAGAGGCGTCTGGGGAAATGGGTGTCACTACAGGCATCAGTTCCTCAGATTACTTGACCGTGTAGGTGGGAGGCACGTTGGCGCGCAGCGTCCAAAGGGCTTGGGGGGGCGGTTTTCGCGCATGCTAGTGGGAGCAGGGTCACAGCTTTTCAGCTGCTGGCGATGCTGAGGAAGGCATTAAAAGAACTGGGAATCAACGGCGCAGATTTTGGGACACTCATTCAGAATCGGGGCAGCATTTGAGGCGAACAACAGGGGGTGGGGCGGGGAGACATCATGCGGCTGGGTCGGTGGTCATCCGATTGTTACAGGTGTTACTTGCGCAGCAATGACGGGGGGATTGGCGCGGTTGTTTACAATGCATGAGTTCACGCAGTTTTTCTCGTTTCAGGTTCGGTGGCCGGCCCACTCTCCGTGGAGATGACAGTTTGGGTAGTGGGACATTCCTTCGTGAAGTGGGCTCAACTCCAAGCCCGCAAGAGTTATTTCGGAGAGAACCTAGGATTTAATGAAAGGCTTTTTAAGGTGTCGTGGAAGGGAAAAGGGGGCATGTCATGGAGATAATTGATTCCTTGCCTGAATGGATTGATGGTGGCAGGCAGGTGTCCGGACATTTTGGTTATACACCTTGGGGAAAACGATTTGTGTAAAGAGAAAGGTATAGTTCTGATGAGGAGTATGAAGTGGGACTTGGCGCTGATTAAAAAACAGTTGTCAGGCTGCTTAGTTATTTGGACGGAGTTTGTTCCCCGCAGGTTATGGCGTGGGGCGATTAACCCAGGGGCTGTAGACAGGGCCCGAAGGAAGCTTAACACAGAGATGTCACGTTTTTGTAGAGAGCTAGGTTTTGGCAGGATTGCTCACAGGGAAATTCGTTTTGACACGATTGAATTTTTCAGAGGGGATGGCGTTCAGCTTTCAAGGATGGGCATGGATCTTTACCATTTGGAAATAAGGGAGGTGTTGGCTAGGACTCTCAATGTTCAAAGCCACTCAGGAAAGTAAATCCTATGAGGAAGGGGGGGCAGAAAAAAGGGCAGGCGGAGCAGCCGGCCTTCCCTTCTTCCTGGGTGGTGGGGTTTGGAAAAGTTGGCCAGGGTTGGCAGAAGATTTGGTTAAGTGTTGGAAGTTTGTGAGCAGGGGCAGGGAAAGGGTAGGCAGGTAGGCTAAGTTTCCGGGTAAACGTTTGTTAGTTATAGTTGCAGAAAGGCAGGTAGGGGATTTGGGTTTTATTGGAGGGCATAATCTTTAACTGTAATACTGTGTACTGTTGCTGTTATGTTAATGGCAGGGTGGGGGAACGTTTGAGGGGATCGTAGGGGCGGGGGGGATCAGGAGTCAGTTATTCGATGTAAAGTGAGGTTTTAGTTTTGTAAGGCAGTTGCCAGTTTTGTTAATTGTGATATGCACCTGTTTCAATAAAGCGCCCTTTTATACACACAAAATTGGTCTAGGTTTAACTTGCCCCCCTCCCTCCCAAGGGGGCAGCAGAGCGCAGGGAGGTCTGCCCCCGGGCATATTGGGAGGGTCTGGGGCTGGCCAAATAACGTCCATTTTGCATTTTTTGGGCTGGGGTGGGTAGTAGCCCAATTAGCATAAGGGCTTGTGAGGGGCGCTCCCAGCCACCATTTTAGGTTTGGTGACCTGGTGGCTGGGAGCAGGGTAGTGTAGTGCTAAAAAGTTTCCCCTCCCATCCCTCTTTTTTAAGAATTTGGTCATCGGGTGGGTCCTTTGAGTTTTATGGTTATTGGGGCTAGGTTTGTTGAGGACAGGTGCATAAGGAGAGCTTATGTATATTGTCGCTTGGAACAGGTGCTGGCGGGGTTTTGAAAAGTTGGCCAGGGCTGGCAGAAGTTTTTGGTTAAGTGATGGAAGTTTGTGAGCAGGGGCAGGGAAAGGGTAGGCAGGTAGGCTAAGTTTCAGGATAGACATTTGTTAGTTACGGTTGCAGAAAGGCAGGTAGGGGATTTAGGTTTTATTGGCGGGCATCATTTTTAACTGCAATACTGTGTAATATTGTTGTTATGTTAATGGCAGGGTGGGGGAAAAGTGAAATCTTAGCCCAGTGGAGCAGAGACCAAGGCGCCTAATTGATGACCGAGGGAGGGAACAGGCACATGAAAGAATAGGGAGAAGACCGAGGCACACCGGCAAATGAGAGATGCAAGGGGCAAGATGGATGAGAGAGACATCAGAGGAAAAAATGGATGAGAGGGGACAGAGGATCACAGTAAGTGGAAGCAAATTGTGAAGGTTGAGAGTGAGGTACAAGCCTGAGAGGGGAAAGAGATGAAAGCTGAATTGCAGCAGGAACATGGCACAGTTGTGATTCTCCTGTAGTTATAGAGAACTAGCATTTACATAATATCCAAGTAATATTGGAAATACTGAAGTGAACCCCTATGCCTGACAATTATCCCTAGGCTAAGAGAACCCACCGGTCAGAATATGGGCACTCTTGCCAAGATAACCGTCTCTTTATTACAAAGACCTGCAGAAATGTGAGGCACGTAACAATGGAGCTGAATGTTCAGTGTCACCTTCTGCCCAGCTTTCAAGGATCACCAAAGACTAACAAACACTGATACACATCCATGGTTGTGCCCAGTGAGAAGATATATGATTTTGCTAAGTTTCCCTACTGTTCTCCATTTATTTTACAAACAAATAGGAGGGTACAGACCAATGCTGTGTCCATGTTATCATTAGGAATAGGCAATGATTATCTGACTTGAAGGCCAGATCCCTTCTGCACAGCTATGCATAACTGATATCCCTAGAATCAGGGGCCAATCGGGATCAGTGCTTGTGCCCATCAGCCCAAGCAAGCTTTTTACCGGCAGAGGAATATTCAATTGAATTTTCAGGCAAAATGCACCGGCTTAACATATTTGAAAGTTTCCATGTCAGTCAGAAGTAATGAGAACTGCTACACATCCAGAGATTCCTTATAGTGTGTCCAATTAGAAATGTATGGTTTTACAGCATTTTCCTGCAGTCCTGCTAATGTGCAGAAGAATCTTAGGCAGAGACATAAGCTATGTGCCCTGCATCCCAGAATCCCTGTTCAGAATTATGCAGGTCTGGTATTCCTGTATGCGGAACATAAAGATAAAATATGGGTTTACGATCTACTAGAATGTTCCTGTGTGAGGGCAGCATAGAGGAACAAGCATCTTTTATCAAACCAGCCCTTTCTGTGAGGTCTCCAGCTTGGCCAATCTGAGTGACAGAGGACTGCTCCTCCACTTATGCCTTCCTTGGGTTATTCAGAGTTTGAAAATATATGGTTTTGTACATCTCCATGCCATATCCAGAACCACTGAAAACCTATACATAATTAATATAGCAACGCGAAGAGAGACCTGCATGGGCTTTAAATGCGGCCAAAATATGTTGCCTTGAATTCTAAGGGTAGAAGAACCATTGTAGTTCTGCCAATATCCAGTTCATTTTATTTTTAACAATATCCCAGGTTTCAAATGAATAAAGGAAACTCCTGTGGATATACCCTTGGATATTTCTTATCAGCCTTTACCCCTGCTTCAATAAAATATATTTAAGAACTCCTTTCACAGGTTGACTTCACCGGAGCGGTATCTATCTACCCTGATGTGGATAGATCGCCTTTGATGAAGCATGCGTTGATAAGTTGCGGGTGTGGTGATCTTTCCAAAATCTCTGAACATCTGCTGTTTAAATCATTCTTTTAAAAAACCTCTATTGGCCTAGGTATCGGTTGTGTGTATATGTTTAATTAAGGAGGCTATGCTTTGGTCTCTTACTCTTTCTCTCCACTTTTGAATTGATGACCTAGTAGACACTCAGAAGAAATAGTTGGAGTGAAGTATCACTGTCTCAGAGGGGCAGATGGCCCAGTACGCAGAATAGCAAATGGGTAAAGAAGACTCAAACTTCAGACAGGCTAGAATGGCACGGATAAAGGAACCCAGAAACAGAAATCTACGCTTCCCAGTTGATAAGGAGAATCCAAAGGTGATCATGTAGGCGATACTCAAGAATCTAGAAATCCTGTTCTCAAAGTTTGGGGTTTAAAGTCTTGGCTTGGCAAGCTGGCCTCCACACTTCCTACGCGTGGTGGGAGGCTGCTTGGGAATGGAGTCCTTGTATGTATTTGATACAATATACTTGCGTGCAGGGATTCTGCAAACGGCAGCGAAGAAGAGCCTTTGAGTCACTTACCTATGGATCTCATCATTGCGCCACTGCCAGATTTGTAGCCTTGTGGCACAGAGGCATGTTTTTGATTCTGCCTTTGTCAATAACGCACACAGAGTACCTGGACGCCATGCTTTACTAAGTTCCTTTATGATGTCTGGATGTGTGTTTGAGCCTCAATATTGCCCAGTTATAGGTCCCTGCTCAAAATATAAAATAGGCATCTTCGCCACAGTCTCCAAGGAAGCTAACATAACCTGAAGCAATAAATTCTTTCAACAAATTTAATGCAGTACATCATTGCTGGTGGGACTCAACAGCTCTATAAAAAGGAAAAACTGTCCCAACCAACATTACACAAGTCACAAGAGGAAGATCAAGGCTCAGCTCGAAGGTTTTGGTCTCAGTAAAATAGAAACCGGGACCAGACCAGAACTACAGGATGGGACTGTGAAGTAACTCAGCTTCCAGAAGGCTCAGGGAACTACAACATGCTCTCTGCAAGAGGGACTGGCCTGAGCTTTATGACCTAAATCAGGAATCACACAACTTAAAAAGAGTGGTGGTGTTCCTGTGCACAAGGATTCTGCTAGAGTGTTGCACAGACAGATGAACAGCATAGAATGAAGACCAAGCCTGCGGAACACAAGGAGGATGTGTGGCTGTGTCCTCTATTTGGGTAAGGGCTTCTACTAGCATTAGTTGCATTTTATAATGGTTTAATGCACTGATGAGAGGTCCTTTATCTCTCTCCATCCTTCTGCTGCAGGCTGATACTCATCTACTGCTTAATCCACTAGATAGGGATCCTGTCATTGCTCTTGCCTACCTCTTCCAAAATCCTCTGATTAAAGCATGATATGCCCCACAGTCTTTCACACAGTGGTTCCTGATCCATTAATTGAGTGGGTATTCACAATGCGCTTCTTCAGGGTGCTTTGGTAACTCCAAAGCACAGTTCTCCGTTCTTACTTCCTTATAGTGCAGCCCAATTGACATCTGCAAACTTTTCCTTCAGACAATTCCACAAGAGCTGTGGGCCGCTAAAAGTAGTACATGAACAAGTTGATGAAGACGTGTGGACTCTGATGTTAAGCATGGCTGTGACAAAAAACCACATGCATTTCCGTAACACAGCTCAGGCAGTCAGGTTGGTCCGGCAGATGTGGCACCTTGCTCTCAAAACAGGGATCCTGATAATGATCAAGGCCAGGCACAATGAACCCAAAATTCATAAAAGCTGTACAGAGGTGCACAGGTAAAACAACTTTGACCATCCTTGTTATAACTTCAACATTGCTTTATTTCCATATGTTTAGTGCAGTTAGAGCAAACCCTGACCACAAGTGGTGGTACTCAAAACTACTCCACAGCACTGACTCCAAACCTTCATAACAGCCACTGATAAAACTTTACTAAACCCAACAGACAAGCTCTGGAATGTTCCAGTCTTAGAAGAATGCAATCCGGACCACATATTGCTCTGTAGGGAAAGGATTGTACAGGAGGCACGAGACGTACTTGAGAAAAATGTGCAACATTCAAAAGAGCAAGGCAACCACACCCTGTTCAAATGCAGGGACTGTGATGGACTTTCAGTCCGGTTTGAGGAGCCTCTGCTGCAATCACAGAAGTCAGGATAGGCAGAACATCATCCCTCTTTCTAGAGGAGGTGACTGTACCAGTTTGTCCTGTTTGAGTTAAAGGCCCTTGAGGTGGTTAATCAGAGCGGTCGGGAGACCATGTTTGGCACCACAGAAAGTGACCATGCAAGTACTTTCTGTCACATAGTAGGGGGTACAATGTTTTGCTGTATATTTGAGGGTTCTATGGGAGCTTCTGAAATTTGAGGAGCCAGAACAACAGTCCATGGCCTTCTCAACAGACAAAGAAAGTGTGGTGCATCCTGTTTTGTAGGTTGGGCTTCTGCAGATCTAACCTTCTCCTTTGTAAGAGCTGTCTCTGCAACAGTCCTTTGATTAAAGCATAATAAATGGTGAAGACTAGTTCCAGGTGTCTACTCAACACATCTGTCACTGGATCCCAGTCATGCTACAGACAGATAGTAATCTTCAGGTTCATGACTAACAAGTTACTTACCTTCGGTAACGCATTATCTGGTAGAGACAATATCTAGCTGCAGATTCCTTACCTCTGAATTCCCAGGCGTTCGAACTGGAAACTTTTCTGTGAGCAGTACCCCTGCGCACGTTGGGTGGCTCTCCTTGGCTCCGCGTGACGTTGTCGGCATAGTTAGCATCAGTTATGAAGTTGAGGTCACCTATAGAGGCGCCACCCAGACGTGCGGACCCCAGTTACTTTTCACTTATCCACGCCAGAAGCACAGAGCCATGAAGTGAACTGACGTGCGTGTGTGTCACAATTAGGGCCATGAATAAGGGAGCAATCCTAGCCATACCAAATGAGTCTGCAGAGCGTAGAGGCATGGGTGGGTCTGTAAGGAATCTGCAGCTAAATATTGTCTCTACCAGATAAAGCGTTACCGAAGGTAAGTAACTTGTTCATCTGATAGATACTTTTAGCGGCCGATTCCTTACCTTTGAATAGATACCTAAGCAATACCATCCTAGCAGTGGGCTGCAGACAAATTCTTGCACTAAAAAGTCCTGCAGGACCAAACGGGCAAAATGCTTGTCCCTGTGGACCTGACTGTCCAAGCAGTAATGTTTGGCAAACGTGTGCAGAGACGCCCATGTTGCTGCCTGGCAGATGTCCAGGACTGAGACACCCCGAGCCAACACCGTGGTCGCAGCCTTCCCCCTGGTTGAATGAGCTGGTAAGCCCACAGGGGGCTGCTTTCTAACCAGGGCATAGCAGATTTTAATTCTGAGAATGACCCAGCGAGAAATGGTTCGTTTCTGCACTGCCTGACCATTTTTAGCTCCCACGTAACCCACAAAGAGTTGGTCATCCACCCGAAACTCTTTTGTGCGGTAAAGGTAGAACAACAATGCTCTTTTTGGATCCAGACGGTAGAGACGCTCCTCTTCTTTAGAGGGATGCAGGGAAGCAAAAAAGGTGGGCAGAGTGATCATTTAACCAAGATGGAATGGAGTCACCACTTTTGGCAAGAATGAAGCCCGGGTGCGAAGCACCACTTTATCAGCATAAGTCATCAAGTAGGGAGGCTTGCATGACAATGCTTGCAATTCACTCACCCTCTGGGCAGCTGTTTTTGCCACCAGAAAGGCTGTCTTGACAGTAAGCAGCCAGAGGGCACAATTATGCAAAGGTTGGAAAGGAGCACACATAAGAAATGTGAAGACCAAATTGAAGTCCCACTGCAGCATGACAAAGGGCGTCGGTGGAAACATATGTACAAGCCCTTTCAAGAACCTATTTACAATAGGGGATTTGAACAATGAGGGTTGATCCAGAAGCCGCAAGAAAGTGGACAGAGCAGAAAGGTAATCCTTGAGAGTACCCAAAGCAGAGCCCTGCTGGGCAAGGGTAAGAATGAAAAGAATAGTATCTAGAGAAACAGAAAGAGGGTCAACAGACTGTTCTGTACATTATTTTACAAATTGTTACCCTTGGCAGGTGTATACCATTTTGTTGGAGGGACACCTGGCCACCAAAATAACATTACATACTTCGGGAGGATAGATATTCTTTATTGTTTGATTACTTAAAATCTTACAATGAGACATTATACATATAATATATAATACAATATAAAACAGTTAAAACAAGAATAAAAGTGCAATATATAATTTGTTTTAAGCCAGTTGCATTTGATAAAATCCATTTCATAGTATATTTTTTAAAATATTCATTTCATAGTATATTTTTAAAATATTTCATACAGTGCTAATAGATTTTTAATTGTGTTCTTCTAATTTAGCTCCTACTCTTAATAAAAACTTTACAAAAGCAGAATTCATAATTATATCATCAGATTGCAGACATATTATCAAAGCTTGCCTATATGTCCTTACTCCTCGAGCATTGAAAAGAGTCTTGAGTATGGTTTTTCTTTCAGTTTTAAGTTCAGGGCAGAGACATAGTAGGTGAATAATGTTCTCCTCTCCTGTTTTACATAATCTACATAATGTGTCCTCTACTGATTTTAACCATGGTGGGAGATGGCATAGGCCAGGTAATACACCAAATCGTGCTTTTGTAAAGATTTGTTTATTTTTCAATGACCATGGTGTTTCTAAATATGCTTGTATCTTCTTTTTTGAAAACCCACTCATTATTGGCCGTGCATGTTTTCTTTTTGCTAATATATCTTTATCTTTTACAATCGATAGATGATTTGTTGTTTTATTAATTGCTTTTTTAAATGATTCCCGGGTTATTGTAGTTCTCCAGATTGGCATCACATCAAATTCTTCTAGCGCTGTATTTAAATATTTTCAGGCCTGTAATTTTCTGTTTTCATTTATTTCCTGCCATAATAGCGGAGACATTTGATTTTCATGATCATTTTTTATTCTGTTCCATATTTTAATAAATTGGCCTTTTCTTGCGTACACCTGGTTATTTAGACCAAACTCCAGCCTTATTTGTGCCGGTGATGCGTTATTAGGTAGGTGGAAAAGGGATTGAAAAGTTTTTGAGACCGCATTATTTATAATCACAGCATCTTTCCCGCTTAGAGCCTCACTACCGTATATTAAGGTAGGCAGGAGTTTTGCTGATATAACCTTTAAAAAGGGGCGATAAGTAAGATTACCTAATGATTTCTGCAGGATCCTAAATGCTGCTGTCAATGCATTCGCTTTCCTTTGAATGTCTAATTTTTGCGGACGAATGTTTCCATTATCATTGAATAGTACTCCCAAGTATCTGTATGATTCTACTTGTTCTAATTGGACTTTCTCCAGAAACCATTTGGATTTATGTTTCAATCTTGAGTTTTTAGTAATCACCATAACTTTAGTCTTTGTTTCGTTTATCACCATCCCGTTTTCTTTTGAATACGAAGATATTCGATCTATTAGGCGTTGCAACCCCACTTTTGTTTGGCTTAGGAGGATGACATCATCTGCATATAGCAGATTAGATATTTGTTTGCCAGCTAATTTAGGCGGATGTGCATTTGTTTCATTCAGAGCATCCGTTAGAACCGCTAAAAACAGATTAAAAAGTAAAGGGGCCAGTACGCACCCCTGCTTTAGACCTGCTGTCGTTCGTATTTCCTTTGTTAATGTTTGGCCATCCCCCATCCGCACTCTAACCCAGGTGTCGGTATACAAAAGTTGAATTAGGTTTAACAGTTGCACTGGAATATCTTTTTCCGGCAGTTTTCTCCACAGAAGATGTCTGTGCACGCAATCGAAAGCCGATCTAAAATCAACAAAGCACAAATACAACGGTTGTTTCGTTAAAATA
Organism: Calotriton arnoldi; assembly: GCA_963921515.1. Taxonomy (NCBI): domain Eukaryota; kingdom Metazoa; phylum Chordata; class Amphibia; order Caudata; family Salamandridae; genus Calotriton; species Calotriton arnoldi. The sequence goes on from CAWUFW010001438.1 coordinate 840,220, forward strand.
GTTTTGTCCATTAATACCGATAAGGCTAATATATTTGTAGTAGTTCCAAGTCCTTTAATAAATCCTGTTTGATTCGGTGGGAGTATCTTATTATCCGTTGCCCATTCAGCGAGATTTGAAAGTAAGATTCCCGCAAACAACTTAGCATCTGTATCTTGAAGTGTTATTAGTCTGTAATTTTCAGGATGGGCCCAATTTCCTTTTTTATAAATAGGGGATATTAACGACCCTCTCCAGGATTCGGGTATTTTCCCCGTCCGTACTACTTCTTTAAAAACTTCCGTGAGATGTTCTGACCATAGATCCGGTTTTTCCTTATAAAGGGCAAACGGAATACCGTTGGGTCCTGGTGCCCCATCTTTTTGCTTACTTATTAGTTTAGAGACTTGAGATTTTGTTATATCAATTTCACTGCCAATGTCATGAATTAATGTATCCATCCTGCTCCGATTACCTTCCTGATTCATTATTTTCCGATCGGAGTTTAAATGTTTTACCAGAAAGTTAACCCATTCTTTTTCAGTTAGTACAGATGAAACCACAGATTTATTAGGTCTTACTAGACCATTTATCATTTTCCAAAATTCTCTTGAATTTTTGTGGTTGCTAGCATAAATTTTTTTGGACCACAGGTCTTGCTTAGCTTGGTTTCTTTCATTCCAAATTAGTTTCCTCAAATTCTGATTTATGGTTTTTAATATGATTGGTAATTCCTCATTATATGGAAACTTGGTAATCTGTCTCCTTAGACTGTTACGAGTCCTTCTCAGTTTCCTTATTGTATAAGATAAATTGATATCTGTTTCCCTTTTCTCTTCTTGTATCATTTGTTTTTTCTTAACTTTAGGTGCAGAGTCAAAGGGTTTGACTAGTTTACGAGTAAAGTTTACCCATTGTTCAATTGGGGACTTCACGATTTTATCTTCAAAACAATATTTAACCAGTTTCTGCGCCAGTTCATTGGTGTCCTCTTTGTTATGTGGCGTCCAGATAAGTCTCCTATAGTTGATAGTTCCCATCTGGCCTTGCGCGGTCAGGTACGATTGATGTTTTTTAGTAGACAAATTTGTGGTGATTATTTGCTGACTATGATCACTATCAGGGACCTTCCTCAAATGGTACGAGGTAATATTGTTAAAGATATTAAGTGATACCATCGTATAGTCAATACGTGACTTCGAATTGTGGGAGTAAAAAGTCCCTGCAGGTGGTGAGTCTAACGTAAATCTCCCATTTAATATTCGTAGACCCATTGCTTCTATGTCCTTCACAAAATTCGTTCCTACTTTGCTTTGTATAGACTTTATTTCTGTTTCTAATATCTGGTGAGGAATTGCCCATTGATGATCTTGTGACTGTGTAATATCATCTCTGATAAAAGGTACTAAAAGATTTAAATTAAAATCCCCTGTGAGTATAAAATCTGCAAATGGGTCATCCATCGTTTGTTCCAACAAAAAACTACTAAGGGTAGCACACATATTAGCCCTTGAACTCTGCGTTGGATGTATATATACATTAAACAATATTAGGGTTTTTAATTTAACTTGATTGCTTATTTTATATCGTAGTTTTACCGTTAGGATATTAGAATTATTCGTATCCAATTGCTCATGTTCTACTTTTAGGTCGATGGATATGAATGTTGCTAAGCCCCCACTCGGGCGACCATATTTATGTTGCTTAATTGCAGGCTCAAAATAACCTTTATATCCCCGTAGCATAATAGGGTTGATTTCCCATGTTTCTTGAAGTAAAATGATCTGATATGTATTAGACATAGAGTTTAAATGGGCGTTATTGACCTTGTTACCTACCCCGTTTATACTTCGGGAGGAAAGTCGAAAGCTATCAACTGTCGCCACTCAATCTCCACGTATGGAGGCGGAGAGTTGAGAGGTTCGGGTGGAGAACCCTCCCCTGCTGCTGCGACAGAAGATCCTCCCAAAGGGGCAGCTTGATCGGAGGATTGCTACTCATTCACAGAAGCTCGGGATACCTAACTCTCCATGCCCAGTCTGGGGCCACAAGAATGACTTTGGGCCGGTCGCTCTTGATCTTTTTCAGAACTCTGGGCAGAAGCGGTATGGGTGGAAAGGCGTACAGGAGGCCTGAGCTCCACTCACGACAAAAAGAGTTGCAGAGCTTTAGCAGCCTTGGAAGTTCTAGCGCGCGAAACTGCTGACATTGCGCGTTCTCTTCAGAGGCAAACAGACCTAACCAAGGCTCTCCCCGAGACCTTGCGCCACCTCCGACCGTAGACGCCATTCGTGATCCACTAGGCAACGACGGCTGAGTTCGTCTGCCCTGGCGTTCAGAGAAACTGCCAGGAGTTGAACCACCAGGGTAATGCCCTGCTGTTCCAGCCATGCCCAGAGACGCAGGGCCTCTTGACAAAGGGTCCACGGTCCCGCCCAGCTCTGCTTGTTGCACACATCTGTCACTACTGGGAGTTCTGGTTGGGGAAGGGAGAGGGGCTACCTCTGACCCAATCGCAGTCCGTCAACCACCACTGCAGGTCCTTTGCAGTTCCCTCCGAGATCTGGACCATGTCGGAGAGATTCCTCTGATACTCTGCCCACTCGAACTTCAGGTCCCACTGCAGGGCCCGCATGTGCCATCTGGTGTGATTTACCAACAGGATGCAGGAGGCCATGGGGCCCAGCAGCCTCAGAGTCAGTCTCACCGAAATCCAGGATAGAGGCAGAAACATCGGTATCATAGCCTGAATATCCTTGACTCGCTGCTCAGGAGGAAAAGCCCAAAACTGCAGTGTGTCCAGAACAGCTCCGATGAAAAGGAGTGTCTGAGAAGGAGTCAGGTGTGACTTCAGCACATTTATGGAGAACCCCAGAGAATGCAGGAGGTACCCCGTAGTCAGGAGGTGGGAGACGACAGTCTGGGGTGAAGAAGCCTTCAATAGACAGTCGTCGAGGTAGGGGAAGACTAAAACCCTTAACCTACGCAGATGAGCTACAACTTCCACCATCACCTTGGTGAACACCCGAGGGGCGCTGATAAGGCCAAAAGGTAGCACGGTAAGCTGGAAAATGTGTGGTTTAGCTTGAACTGCAGGTAACGTCTGTGGCCCGGCAGGATGGGGATATGAAAATACGCATCCTGCAAGTCCAACGCTACCAGCCAGTCTCCTTGGTCTAGGGTAGACAAGACCTGAGCAAACGTGAGCATCCTGAACTTCTCCTATTTGAGGAAGAGATTTACGGTCCGAAGATCTAAAATGGGCCGCAAACCTCTGTCCTCTTTCAGAATCAGAAAGTACATGATCCTCCGCCAGCCGTTCTTGAATTGGCGGAATAGGAGGAGGAAAAGAAAGGAAAAGCAGAGAATAACCATCCTGAATGATCTGCAAATGATCTGCAAAACCCATTTGTCCGATCTTATGGACCTCCAGCGGAGGAGACGGTGATGAATTCTCTCTCCAACTAGAGTGGAATGGCCTTGCAGGTTCAAACTAGGAGTGCTTAGAGGCCGCAGCTTCCGAAGACTGGGTGGCAGACGACTTCTGGCTACCATTCCAAGTTCGGAATGAGCTGTGTCCACGTCCTTGAACAACTTGGGGAGTCTGTGCAGGACAGTGGATAGGATACTGTTGCACGGCTGAAAACCCCTTTCATTGCCACGAAAGGGGCAGAAGCTAGACTGGCCATGAGGTGTAACTGAGAGGCCCAAGGATCTAGCCACAGCACGAGAATCCTTGAAGCGCTCAAAGGCCGAGTCCGCTTTCTCACCAAAGAGATGAGATCCGTCAAAGGGCATGTACATGAGATTAGCCTGGACATCACACGAGAAGCCAGATGTTTTGAGCCAGGCTGTAGCTAGCTGGCTCTGTATATACTATATCAAAGTAAGGTATAGTGTGCACAGAGTCCAGTGGATCCCCAGAGGCTTACAGAGGCTTAAGTAGATAATACTAAAAGCTCTATTTGTGGTAGTGTGGTCGAGCAGTTAGGCTTATCAGAGGGCTGTGTTAAGCATTTGTTGTACACACTCAGGCAAGAAATTATTACACGCACTCAAAGACTGAATCCAAGACCAATTTGTTTTGTATAAAAATATTACTGTGTCAGTTTATTTTAGAAGCAAGAGGAACTCAGTTGCAAGTAGCAGTTTTAAGAAGAGAAATACTTTTCAAAATGCAGTTTTAAAAGATAGACACTTAGTGCAAGTCACAAGAAGGCAATGCAGTCCTATGGGCAAAACAGTTATGCACAATAACAGGTAAGTACCCGACTTACACATCCAGACTTTGGGGGGTTAGACCGACACTGGGCAAGGGTCAGCTCAAGGTAGGTACTGCACCACCAGCGGCACTGGGGCGGCCAGGTGTAGAGGTCACTGGGCCCAATGTTAGTCAATGGAGACTAGGGGCACCCACAAGAGGTGCTGTTTGCAGGTAGGTAGCTGCGGTTTCAGGGCACAAGCCCCAGGGATTGAGGAAAACACGGGGGCAGTAAGGCAGCATCAAAGCTACACCACCAGTGGCACAGGGGCGCCCAGGTGCAGGGTACAGATCAGCATCAGGCCCCCCAATGCTTTTCAATGGGGAATCTCGGTCGCACAAATAGGCTGCAGGCAGAGACCAGGAGGTTGGACGAAGGTGATCACCAGCTAGGCCGTAAAGTAGGGGTGTCGAAGGAGGTCTTGGCACTGTCGGCTGGGCTCCCCAAAGTCGGGGGGCTGAGGATGCAGGGGTGCCTTTTGGTGTCGGATTTTCTTTACCGGAGCCAGTCGTGGTCAGGGGGATCGTTCGTGTAGAGGCCGCAGATGTCCTCGTGGAGTCTAGGAGTGGTCAGCCACCGGTGGAGTTGAAGTCAGGATCGCGGAGGAGACTTCACTGGACAGGTGAGCTACTCAGACTCGAGCCGTGGGCATCGGCTGCAGAGTAGACAGGGGTCGCGGATACGTCTGGATCTGGAGTCCTTGTAGTTAAATTTTTCTGGACAGCGCCGCTGTCCTCGATAGATCAGGTCTTTGTTGAAGAGTCAGCAGTCTTCCTCGAGTTTCTGGAAGTCGCTGGCCACAGGACAGATGCTGTCTTCTTCGCAGGCTCTTAAGCTGGAGACAGGCCAGTAGGGCTGGGACCAAGTCAATCAGTCGTCGTCTTCAGGCTTCGCTGCACGGCGTCTTCTTTCATCCTTCTTCGTAGGTCACAGGAATCTGGGGATCAAGGTTCAGGGGTGACCGTAAATACTGAATTTAGGGGTGTTACTAGCACAGCAGGTAGTAGCCAATGGGCTACTTACCTTTAGGGTGACTACACCTTTTGTATGTCCCCTCCCTTTGGGGAGGGGGCATCTCCTAACCGGATTGGCTAAAATCCTTCCATTCAAGATGGTGGATTTTCTAAGGAGGGAGGAAACCTAGGTCCAGGACAACTTAGGGGTGGTCCTGGCAGAGAGGGGACACCTCTCTCCTATTTACTAATTATCCCACCGACCTTGCTGCCAAAAGTGGGGCTTGGTCTGGGGGCGGGCATCTCCACGAGCTAGAAAGGTCCTGGCTAGCATAACAAAGGGCAGAAAGCCTGTGAGGCTCACCACCCTGAATGCTGTTTCTGCTTGGACGTAGGTGAGAAGCACCTCCACCGAAGCAGGCTTTGTTCCTGACCCAAGAGAGCACAAGGGCTCCCACCTCAGGGGGTCAGAAACATGTGCGAGTGTGGCAGGCTGGTGCAGGCCACTCAGCTGCACACTAGTGAGTCGGCTGTTTTTCAGGGAGCATTTCTAAGATGCCTTCTGAGTGCATTTTGAAATAAATCCAACACTGGCATCAGTGTGGGTTTATTATGCTGAGAAGTTTGATACCAAACTTATTAGTATTCAGAAAAAGCCATTATGGAGCTGTGGAGTTCGTAATGGCAAACTCCCAGACCATGTACTCGATATAACTTCACTGCACTTACAATGCCTAAGAATAGACTTAGACACTGTGGGGCCTATTGCTCATGCAGCTATGCACCTGTGGTATAGTGCGCTTTCCAGAACCACCAGACTGCTTTGAGGGGCACAAATGGTGCCCTCCTTGCATACTGCGGTTTGAGCCAGTTCAGGAACCCTTAGTTCCTGCTCTAGCACGAAACTGGACAAAGGACAGGGGAGTATCCTCCTCTCTGTCCAGTCCCGCCAGTAGGAGGGACCCCGAGTTGTTCCAAACCCATTTGGGGTATTCAAGGACTTCCCTATGGGTGGGTCCTCAGATTCGTTGTGGGACAAGACTCAACCCTGAAACCACATCACTCTTCAACCATCTGGACACTTGGACTTCGTTGGACTTCGACTAGAAACGAGACTGCATCAAGGAAGACTCCTGCTGCTTTTGGTCTTGCTGTTCTTCAAGTCTTCTGCCTCGTCTGTGCTTCATCCAGGTTCTCCAAACGACCTGTGGGCATCAAAGACCTCCGAAGAAATCTCCCTTGGAGTGAATGAGTCACTTCCCTGCATCTGCAGGCACCGCAACCAAGCTGAACAGCCTGCTGCTCCTGTCGTCCTACGGACTTCCTGAGGCCCAGCAACACAGATGGTGGTTCTGCAGCTTCCTAGAGGCCTGACCTGTCTTCTATGCACTTTTGAGGACAGCATCCCTCATCGGAGCCGCTGGGACCCATCACCTGTGCACTGGGTCGACTGCACTCCAGAGATCTTTGGGCTACAATAAGCTCCTGCCTCCAGCAACTCATTCCATGAAAATCAGCATCCTCACTGCATCTGTAGGAAGGTAGGATCCTTCTGCATGGTTAACCCCACTTTTTGCCAGGTGTTGCTAGGTTTTACTGACTAGTCTGACTGGGATCCTGCTAATCAGGACCCCAGCCTCTGGGCTTCTTCCTGAATTGGACATGGTGAGTACTTAGGTACACTCCAGATTGACTACTGGTGTACCCTTGTAAGTCCCTAGTATATGGTACTAAGGCAGCCAGGGCATAGGTACACCAGGAGTCACCCATGGGCTGAAGCATGTATTATGCCACCCATGGGAGACCACTCAAATTGTGACTATAGGCCTGCCATTGCAGCCTGTGTAAGCTGGTGCAAGCACCTTATATCTGAGGTCACTGCACTTAAAACCTATAAGTCACCCCTAAGGCAGGCCTTCCAATCCGGGTTGTAAATGCATCAGCCATTACGATACATAGAGTACCATGAGTCATTACGCAATGGCTATCTCTAAACTGGCTGGAAGGAACACTGTCGTGTTCGGTATCAAACATGTTGGAATCATACCTCCACATCGTAAATGGTGTAAGAGGTATGATTTTATGCACTGTAAAGCTCCTCCAGGAGGTAGACCCAGACAGCAAACTATGGATGCTGCCAACCAGAGACACGATTTTGCCCTCCTGCTGATGAGCCAAGCTTGAGTAGGAAGGACAATATGTTTCTTGTCATAGGGAGGTGTGACTACCTCCCAGACAGGACTTAGTGTATTGGGGCAGGGTGGGGGCACTTTCCAGCGCCACTAGACTGCTTTGAAATGTGCCCTCCTTGCATACTCCAGTTGAAACCAGTTCAGGGAGCCGTTGGCTCCCGCTCTGGTGCAAAACTGGACAAAGGACATGGGTGTATCCTCCCCATTGTCCAGATCCTCCTGTGGGAGGGACCCCTGAATCGTCCCAACCCTTTCCCTAGGGTACTTAAGGGCTTACCTGTGAATGGGTCCCTAGATTTGTTGTGGGACAAGATTCAGATCCAATACCACTTCAACTTCAACCATCTGGGCACTCTGGACATCGCTAGACTTCGCTCTGGGAACCAAGACTGCAACTGGGAAGACTCCTGCTGCTCCTGCTCTCATCGTCCTGCAAGTCTGCTGCAACGCCTGTGCTCCATACAGGTTCTTCACAAGGCCTGTGGGCATCCAAGACACCCAAAGGAATCTCCCTTGGAGTGAAGGAGTCACTCCCCTGCATCTGCAGGCGCCGCAATGAAGCTGACCGGTCTGCTGTTCCTGAGCTCCTATGGACTCCGAAAGGTTCAGCAATACAGGTGGTGGTTCTGCAACTCACTTGAGGCCTGCCCTGTCTTTTTAGCAAGCTGGAAGCCTGTATCCCTTGTCGGAACCGCTGGAGCAGTACCCCTGGGCAACGCATCGACTTGCCGTTGCCAATACTTGTTGACTCTTTTCTCCAGAGATCTTCGGGCTCCAAGAAGCTCCAGCCTCAAGCATCTTCTGCAGCCAAAGTCTTTGCCTACACCACATCCTTTGCTCCGTGGGCCTTCATCCTTTGGTCAGCTGCTCGAGGTCCTCTTGCGACTCCTGTGCTTCCATCCTCTGGGTCCTCTTGAGGGTCTTCTTTGGCTCCAGTGGGCTCCCCTGCTTGCTCAGGGCCTGCTCTGACTTACCTGCCCGTGGTGAGTCACTTGGCCTTTGCTGGTCCCTACACTGTACCTTTTTCTTCGGCTACATTGTTTGCCGCTGTCGAGGCTTGTTGGTGCCCCTGCCGGACACGGACTCCTTGGCTCTCGACAACCGACGTGGGACAGCTCGTGAACGGTTCCCGGTTTCCTACAGTGTCGCCTGGTCCGCACAGACGACACTTCAAGGGCACCGTCAACTCTCCTGCATCTCTGACATCGGTGGGCATTCGTCTTCTGTCCCACCTGCTTGCCCGCTGATAAAGGTGGTATACTCTCAGAGTATTCTTCTCTAACTAATGTTCAAATAACAAAACCAAAGCAGATGCAGAATTTTCACTTGTTTCGATCCCTCGTTGGTACTGCTACTCAGTACTTTCCTACCTTTGTACAGTCCATCCCTAATCTTTTTTCTCCTTAGGCTTGGTGGTCCTCGTCCGAGGACGTAAATTGTACCTGGCAGCTCCAGACTCTGCCTGATCACTTAACAGAGGCCCCTTGATAGCTCGTATTTCTGGTGGGACAGCCTCGTTCAAAACATAGTTGTTCTCCTTGTCTTTTTGGGTCCATATTAGTTGTGCGTCGCTAAAAGGCACAAATCTAGGCACTTGCTCACATTCAACGTCTCCTATTCCCTCCTTGACACACTGGTTATAAAGCAACGGCAAAGGTATTCTTTTGCAGTGGGTTGCATGAACCCAGTTCTTCCGACCAGCAACCTTTACAGCCGTCTGTGTAACCAACAAAACCTGCTCAGGACCTTTCCATCTGGGCTCCAAACTTTTCTTCCTCGGGAAGTTTTTCACCAGCACATAATCCCCAAGCTGGATGTTGTGGCCAGGTCCCTCTGGTTTAGGAGGTAAGGAGTCTCGCACCTGTTGGTGAATAGAATGCAAACGTTCCGTTAACTGTCCAAGGTAATCAAGCAACACAGGATATTCAATATCTGAAAATTTCTTAGGCCTAGGGACGTCCCAGACATTCGCGGGGCGTCCAAACACAACCTCAAATGTGGATAACCCAGTTCTAGAATGAGCTGTGTCAGGGCTAAGGCCTCTTGTTCCATATACTGGGACCAAATTTAAGCCTTGTGTTAATGCATGTCTTGTTTAAGGATGTTTGTTCTTTTGAGATGATCCCTTACTGCATTCAAGTGTGCACGAATAACGGTGCATTTGTACACGTCCCCTCCTTTGTTTAAAGTGATGTTTCAGGAACAAGCCTACGCTTGTCTTACTGTTCCGATCTCGTAACCACGCCCCGTTTCTCGCCAACACCTGACTGCGGTCTGTTCAAGGAAGGAATTGCAACATTGTATCCAGCTTGCTCTCAGCGTTGAAGTCCTGACTGCGTTTGTTGTGCCTAATTAACAAACGAGGGTACTTTCCTTTTCTCGTGACCACCTATTAAGATTTCACTCCCGTATTCGTGCGTGCCTTATTCTCTGCGCTTCCGCTCAGCTGGACCCAGACGCTGTGTCAGATTGTAGCGCGGCCATTAGCAGAAACTCCATTCCTCTCTTCCCGCCCGCGGTGCGTTCAGTGTCAGCTGCTGACTTCAAAGCCTCCCAGGCTGAAAAAACACCCACGCCTCTCCCGTGCTCTCCCGCATCTGTTACAGAAGAGCACTCCGCTTCTGTTCTTGGCATTCCCAGGCTAAAATACGCACACGTCTTTCCCGTGCTCTATCGCCTCTTTTACAGAAGAGCACTCCGACTCTGTTCCTGGTATTCCCTGGTCATTTGCCCTGCGTTGGAGGAAACCATTTAATTTTGCTAACTCTTTTGTGAATACAGTCTGTTGGAACCCCATCTTATCGTTCAGTACTTCGTTGTCCCAGGGTTCAGCAGCCTGCTAGTAAAAGAAAGGACTATAACTATATTACTTTTGATATTGCCACGTTTCGACACAAGCCTCCGGCTCCTGCAGCTACAAGGGGAGTGACGTTAACGCCTCAATCTCTTCTTTGAGGAAGTTTCGAGGCTATTTGGCTGGTAAGTGGATCTACATACTTAGACTTGACATGCATTACAACTGCCTTATGGTGTAACTAGCCACATTATACTCTGTACTAATAGGTCTCCCTATTTCTTTACAACCCTCATTGTTTCCTGTCCTTCCTCACTGACGTTACCTGTCTCTCAAGCAGGGGAAAGAGTGGTGGTCACTCTATGAAACTTTCCCCACAACTCCTCGGAGACAGTTATCTGTAAAGGAGTCTTTTAGTATTCCTCCAGACGCTGTTTTCAGGGAGTGTGGGGAACGCCTCTTCGTTCCTGTGGAATCTAATCCGAATACAGGTCCGTCAAAGGGCCTGTGGCGCGACAAGCTGTAGTTCAAGTTGACAAAAGAGCTAACGGAAGAGCATCTGGCCATTTTAACGCTGCCGTTTCCTGAATCTTTGCCAATTTCAGTTTGAGCGTACCATTGTACTTCTCAACAAGACCCGCTGACTGGTGGTTTTCGAATTGGTTCTCCTGACTCCCACAATAGCTATCCGGTTTATATAAATCACTGTTACCAGTTATTGTTGTGTTTCTATTGGTATGTGGGGTTATACAATTGGGGATCACCTGTTGTAAAAACGCAGTCCTCAAATTGGGTAGAATGCAAGTAAATAGGGAGGTAATGGTTGTCAATAGCAAACTAAAGGAACTGTCCCCAAGTACAGTAATTGTAGAAATACATGAGTCCAGTAGGGTAGTTGAAAAATCAACTAGAGGGGGGAATGTTAATATGAAAAACTAGGCATACATCAATGGAATTGAAATATCGTCTTTATTAACAGATTTGCACGTTGTGAACTCTACATCAACTTCGACTCGCAAATATGCATTCAGGCAGGCCCTGAGACCTAGTCCCAAGAATTGCTGATTGATAGGGCACAGGTGGGAGGGTAGATAGCTGGCAGGCAAACACTGGGGCAGGACCCTCTTGATCAATTCAACAGATAGGCTCAGCACCATTATAATGGTCAGGGAAGATTGCCCCAATAAAGCACACATGGCCAGAGGGGGTACGCGCACTCCTAAAAACACCATAAAGTCAGATGCCACATGAGTTATGAACACATAGACAATCAGGTCCCAGCACAGGTAATGATCATGTGCTCCCCTTTCTGGACATATGGACACCTTCACCACTGGCCACACTGTGTCCACTCGAGTTAGCGACCTCACCTGTAGTAGTCATTGACCATTAATTTATCACTTTAAAGGAAGCAACCAACAGTCCTCACCATATATGGTATGCCAGAAACGTTTTATTACCTATTGTATTTTGTATATATATATTTTTTTTTGGGGGGGGGTTTGTTTTATATAGCACAAACTTGACACGAAGGTCTCAGAGCGCTTTACATGAGCACCAATTGCGTTACAGATGGACACATTTTTTTTTGCTTAGGTACGGGGAGATTAAGTGATTTGCCCAGAATCACAGGGTGTTGAGCATCCCTGCCAAGACTCGAACCCGGTTCCCCAGCTTCGAGGATGACCGCTCCAGCTGTTAGGCCACATCTTCCAGAAGGACACCAACGAAATGTAAATTGAGACAATCCTCAGTCCTAGTGCCTGTAACTGTTCTCCCGGCCAAACTGTTAAATTAAATAAACTGTTCTTGTTTTGCCAAACGCCTCTTGAATTCTGATTTTTTTTTAAGGAATTGTATTTCGAGCAACATTAACTCAAAGGGACTAAAGCCCATTCCTTTCTATGGCACCTCTCTGTAGGCAAAAAGCAGGCATTGAAGTGATTTCCCTTCAGGGCCCACTTTGGTTCTCCCTTAGTTTTGCGAAATAGACGTTTTAGCCTGCCTCTGCTTTGCACAGCCACTCGAAATATATTTGTTTTTGTAAAATTACATTATTTCAGAAATACGCTGCACATGTTATTTGTTATTTAGTGACAGTTCTCTGGATTCAGTCTGCACATTTTGTACAAGGTCGAAAAACATGGTGTACTGTTTTCTTGTGCCTGGTCAGCAATATCTCCTAACACTTTAGATACAACACTGTAGCACGGCTGCATCTTTCCAAAACAGTAGTTCTTATCATATAAACTGTTTGGCCCCCTTGGGGGCCAGAGAGAAGAATTCCGTCAGAGAGACCGGTCCTGGAATGAACGTAGCCAGCCTTGCGCAAACTGAGTTTACACCTATGATACACAGCACTGAACTACAATACCAGGTATGGGTCTGGTGCTAATCTCAGAGATCACTAACATATCCCTATGTTCACATAGTGAGGGTAGGCCTAGATAAATATATCAATTGCCATGGTGGGGTTGTTTACTGTATGCAGCTTGCTAGTAATGCTGATTACATTGATTAGTTGTATTTGCCTACTTATCGCAGCACATTTGCTTCATAATAGACTACGATAGTTAGTTTCAATAAATATTATACATTTTCTTTGTGTCTTTCTTTTATTTACTATGCACATGCAGGAGTGAGAAACAAATGGTGATGATCTGTTTCCACGGTTCCTTTGGGGACTAGATTGTCATGTTCTAAGTTGCCAAAATCACCTGTTACTCTGGGAAGGTTATGATTTTAGGTGAGGCACATGAGCTAGCCAGGAACTGGTCAACAGATACTGATGTGGTAGAGAGACTCACTCCCTACATTCTGTTACCCCAAGGCACAGTTCTGCTTTGCTAGCAGAATCCCTGCATCATGGCGCTACCAACGATTGGTCAGGTACTTATTTAACAGCTCTCCTGAGTAGTACTTGTGCATGCCCATTGTACCCTTAAACTACTCCGGAGACGTCTGTGGTGTTTGGGATTTTTCCTCCACAGTATTTTAGTAAGCACCTAATTCTTTCTGTTGGTTGTTCAAGCTTGAACCTTTAAAAGGATTACACATATTTGTGTTTGCTATCTCTTTAAATTACTGTTTTATTAATGGCAGCACCACAGCCAGTAACAACTGCTGACAATTGCAGACCTGCAGTCCATGCATTGGCAATGTAGGCGGTGACAATCCTCGTGGTTGAAACCCACAATGCCTATCGTTTAGAAGTTTTTATTATTGGGTCAATTATCCAGTTGTGGATGCTAATACTGGAACATTTCATGAATACACTAATGTTTTTTTTTAAACTTTATGAACTGTTGGCATTATACAGACATGAGGCTAAAAAAGGACATAATAGGCAGAGCGCATGCAACGGGAACACAGCTGTAGACATTACAAATGTGGACAGCAACATCGGGGTCTTAGAAGGACCTCTCATCTCACCCCCCTCCCCCTTGAGTGCCCACGCGCCTTGCACTCAAGACAGTACATTACAATGTTGAAGAACCTCCTGGAGAGGCAACATTTCAATCGCCATGCCACGCTGGGTTCGTGTTGGGAGGCGTGGTTTGTGGTAGAGTCTCCGCATCATCACTGTCTAGGACCAAGGAGGGGGGTTCCGCTTGGCGAAGGTAAGTGGTAAAGGGTTCCCAAATGTCCCTGGGACAAGTCTTTGGGCGCATCAGGTCCCAATAGTTGGATAATTGTTCATGACAATATGTAATGTCTCTGATCCAGTCTTGGGTTTGCGGCGTCTGTGTGCCTCCCCAGTTTATTGCGATTCTGCGCTTTGCGAGGAGGAGCATTAGAGCAATAAGTCTGCAGGAGCTGCGGGGCACATCCTTCACATAGCCCAGCAGCCCCAGCAGTGGAGACGGGGATACAAATACATTTACGACTCTCCCTATTATGCAGAAGATCGCTACCCAGTAGGCGGCAAATACGGGGCATTGCCAGGCAAAGTGAATGAAGTCCGCCAGGGGCGAGTGGCAGCGTGGACAGTGGGAATCTGGGGACAGCCACATTCGGTGTATTTGCACATGGGGACGGTATAGGGAATGCAAAAATTTGAAATGAATAAGTTGTAATCTGTAGTTGGGGGATAGCAGCTCAAGTTGACCACAGCAAAAAGCCCACTGGGCATCGGTTAGGGGAGGGCGAGGTCTCTTCCCCAAGCCTCCCGGGCCGGCGTGGCCACCGCGGGTGCGGTGCACTGCATGTGATTGTATAGGGATGTTATCAGCTTGCGGGTTGAGGAGGTCGTGTATATGTGGTCCAAAGCTGTAAGTGTCTTCGGAGGAGCTGGAAAGGTGTCGTATAGCGCAGGGCATGTCGCTCGCAGTTGATAGTACAAAAAGGTCTCTAGGGGTGTGTATGTAGTGGTGGCCGGGGCTGGAGGGGTGAGGAATTGGTCGTCCGGGTAAAGGTCTGCAAAGGTGTGAATGTTGAGCTTGCTGGCATGGATGCCGGCGCCCCCGTTGTGCAGGGGGAGGCAGCAAGGGATGTTTCACTACCGGAACCGATGGGGCATAAAGTTGTGTGATTCATGCTCATTGTGCCATCCCAATCCAGGCCCACTGCATACATTGCGGAGTGTCAATCTCTGAGGTAGGGTGTTTGTATGGGAGGAACAGCGCTGTAGATAATGGCAATGGGGAAACCTTGTCCGCCTCCACAGCTAAGTGTGGTTGGAAAGGCGTGGGGTGGGTCCAGTAGTGCAGAAAGTGTGCCTGGGCACACAGCGCATATAGCTGTAGGTCTGGTGCACCCATCCTTCCCTGTGATTGTAGCAGTGTTAATAATTCATACATCACGCAGGGTTGTTGCCCTGCCCAGACTAGCGTGATGAGGTTAGAGCGAAGACACTTAAAAAAGGCCTGTGAGATTGGAATGGGGATGTTCACGAATAGATAGAGAAATTTAGGTAATACAACCATTTTTTTCAATGGCGGTCTGTCCCGCCATGGACAGTGGGAGCTTTGACCACAGTGGAATTCGGTCTTCAAACCAGGTCATGGCTCTGCCAAAGTTGGCTTGCCAAAGTTCTTCGACATTTCTGCCGACGAGGATACCTAAATATTTAACGGAGCTGATGGCCCACTGGAGCGGGTAGTCCATAGGGAATGGAGCTGCGGCATTCGTTAAAGGGAATAGCACAGATTTAGCCCAGTTAATTTGAACTCCAGATAGGCCCCCGAATTGTATGATTTCGCGAATTAGTGGGGAAAGGTTGTGCTTGGGATGGCTCACATAAAGAGTAATGTCGTCCGCATATAAAGATATAACGAGGCCACGGGTTGTGAATCCTAGCCCTCGATTCGCATGGCTAGACAAATCTGTGCTGCCAGGGGTTCCATCGCAATGGCAAAAAGTACAGGGGAATGTGGGCATCCTTGCCGCGTGCCCCTACTGACCGGGAAGTTGTCCGATATTTGCCCGTTGAGGCGCACTCAGGCAGTGGGCAGGGTATAGAGAAGACGTATCTGTGCAATGAAGTGGGAGCCGAGGCCCAATCTGCGCAGCAATGGGAACAGATATTCCCACTCCAAAGTGTCAAAGGCTTTTGTAGCATCGAGTAGGGCGGCCTCTGCAGGGGTATGGGGATGCAGATAGTGCACGACTGCGAACATGGTCCTTAGGTTATGGGCTGTAGATCGGCCCGGTATAAAACCAGATTGATCAGGCCTGATCATTACTGGGAGCAGGAGTTGCAACCTGTTTGCCAGTACCTTAGCAAATATTTTGTTGTCTATATTGATAAGCGACAGGAGGCGGTACGAGTCGAAGTGGCTAGCTGGCCTGCTGGTGTGCATCTGATAGCCATACCAGCTCGATGGCGTCGAAATAGGCCTGAAAATCTGGGGCTGTTGTCGCCTGGGAAGTGGAGTAGAGATGAGCGAAGAAATCGACCATAATTTGTAGCAGTTCTGGGGTGGAGCAGCAGTGTCGGCCGTCGGAGTTAAAGAGGTCGGAGATGTAGGATGCGGTGTGGGGGTTTCCGGAGCAGCCTGGCTAGTGTTTTGCCAGGGCGGTCTCCCTCGCCATATCTGCGAGCTTGGGTCTCTTTTCCCAGGAAGAGGGTTTCTCTCAGGGCCTCCTCCTGATATGCAGACATCTTTTTGCGTATACTGGTCAGAGTGCCGGGGTAATTAGAGCGGTAAAAATGGGTTTCAAGTGCGGAGATGTCGGTTTCGAGTTTTGAGATCATCCTGCGAATAGATTTAAGAATACCGTGCTGTTTGGCTATACACGTGCCACGAATCACCGCTTTGAAAGCATCCCAAAGCACGGCAGGGGAGCCAACCGACCCGGTGTCATGTTCAAAATAGTCATGGATAGCTGGGCTTACCTCCTCCCTGAAGACCGAGTCATTAAGAGCGCCTTGGGGTAATCACCATGAAAACGCGCCCAGGAGCGTGTGGGGAGGCTGGAGGACTAATTGCACCGGGGCGTGGTCCAAGAGAGTATGCGGCAAGTGGGTGACTGTTGGCTGCCAGGGCAACATGTCCCTAGTCGCCAACTAGTAGTCTATTCTAGACCACGCTCCGTGTTGCAGTGAAAAGCATGTGCCCTCGCGCACGTTTTAGTGTGTGTCTCGCCAAATGTCTGTGAGGTGGTTGTCTGTGATGATCGTGGCAAGAGTCAAGGCAGCCTGGGGGTGGGGTTGTCTGGAGCTGCCAGCTCTGCCCAGCGCGTCCACCAGCTGGACATTAAAGCCGCCGCACAAGAGTACAGTCCGCGGGCCAGAACCGGCGATTAGGTGCCAGACCCTAGTAAAAAAGTCCAGATCGTCTACATTGGGACCGTAGACAGTGGTGAAGGTTATTGGGTGGTTATAAAGTGTGCCAGTCAAAATAATGTATCGCCCTTCATTGTCGCGAATGCAGTGAGTGGTGGTCCAAGCCAGGCCTCTCCGGATATGGACACAGATCCCTCTCGCATAGTTGGAGTATGTGGATGAATAGGATAGACCCCAGCCCCTAGTGAGCAGGGAAGGGAGAGTGTTGCTGACGAGGTGAGTCTCTTGCAGTACGCAGATATCGACGTTGTGTCTATTCAGGTAAGCATGCACTAGGCGGATCTTCCTGCTGTCATTTAGCCCCCTTATGTTCCATGTGATGAGTTTAACTGAAGCTGCGTTACCCATCTCTACATTAGGGGGCAGCGGCGGCCCTACAGGGAGGGATGCCGTGTTGTATATGTGGTGGTGTTTACTGTGTCCCCGCTTGTGCGCGCAGTGATGGAAGAGGTGTATGTGCGCCATTGAGCCAACAACTTTGTTCTGCATTAAACAAAACTCATTGAACTTTCTCTCAACAATGCCACCCCCCACCCACTCCAAGCCCCAAATTAGGTTGAGATACCTATACCCATAAAAGTTACATCTGGGAATAATCCATAGGGGCAGTGGAATCTCAGAGCGAACAACCCGCCATGAAGGCTGGGTAGCCGAGCGTCAACCATAGAGAGTGGACCTCTGGCCACCGGGAGTACAGCGGCGTGCCCCGCAGGCCCAAGCAGGCATTCCCAAATAATGCAGTAGTATAGAACAATTGGCATCATGCCATGATGTTAGAGAGAGATATCATATTAGAAAAGAACAAAGTGATCAGTGACCACAGGAGCAACAGCCCCTCAGCAGCAACGCAACTCTTGGGTCCTTGAGTCTCGGAGGGAGGAATAGCAGCCTGCGGCTAATCGTTGTCACTCAGTGGAGCCTCCATCGAGGGTCGTGCCGAGGCCTCCTGGGAGCAGCAAGACCTGACCTGTTGTTTAGTGAACTTAAGGGCTTGTTTCAAATCAGTGAAGTGGTGCGTTTTGCCGTCGTGTAGTACTCTAAGCTTGGCGGGATACAACATGCCGTACTTTATGTTGACTTGCTGCAGGAGGCGTTTGGTTGGAAGTCCCGGCGGGCCGTCTGCACCACCATGGTGAAGTCGGGAAAAATTGATATGTTGTCTCCTTTATAATGGATTTGGCCCCGTTCCCTGGCCAGCCTGAGGACCATGTTGCGGTCTTTGTAATTCAGTAGACTGGCCACGATCGGGCGAGGTGGAGCACCCGGAGGGGGTTTTGGGCCCAAAGACCTATGAGCTCATTCAACAATGAAGACTTGGGATAGTTCCGCGCTGAAGAGGTCTTGCAGCATGGTTTCCACGAAGTCTTCCATCCTTGAGATCGCAGCAGATTCTGGCACTCCCACGACTCAGAGGTTGTTGCGCCTCGACCAGGCTTCAAGGTCCTCATTTGTTTGCTTGATAAGGTCTAGCACCTTGTCCATACGCAAGAGGCGTTCAGAGGTAGCCGCTTGGTTGTCCTCTGCTTCAGACACGGGGGATTTCATATGATCAAGCCGAGAGTCGTGGACATCTACCCGGTTTTTTTACCTTGTCAAGGCGAGAGGTAAGTATATCTAATTTGGCATCGATGTATTTTAAACTTGACTTCACCTCCACCAGGATTTCTTTCAAGTCCAGTTCCTACTCTTCGGCGTCATCTGCGGTGTGAGAGACAGGGCCTTTCTCCACCTCGGGGTTCGCCTGCCTGGCGTTTCTTTTAGAAGGAAAGTTTGTTTTAACTCCCCTCCTGCTTACCCATGGCTGTGGATGGGTAGGGGCTGGCAGGGCTGTGTACTGGGTGAGACAGGCATAGCCCAGAAGGCAGGTAGCCACGTGGAGATGGTAGGTCCTTATGGTAAATTTGTCTCTGTTAATTTGGAGCCGTGCTGGAGGGATGGTGTGTTACGAGGCTACTCCAACGCTGCAAACCACTACGCCCGGCAGCGTCAGAGCTCAGCTGAAGGCAGACTATGGATTAGTGCAGTCCGGAGCAGCAAGGCTTGCCGCTTTCCCCAGGGATTTCAGGGGGAACAGCTCCGCCCCCAGTCTGATAGGCCGTGCGGCAGCCCGGGCCTCCCTCAGGTGCTAGGCCCCTCTTCACAGGCGCCGCAGACCTCCATCCCCTCCGCACCGCCTGCGGCAAGGGGCGCCGAGGATTCTCGATTATGGAGCGGGAGGGTACGGCCCACTCCGGTCCGGCACAGAAGAGATGCGACCGCCGACGGTGGCAATGCAGGGCCGCAGGTCGCGGCGTGCTGGTCGGCCCGGGCTACGGCGTCTTAGGGCCCTCCGAGCGCCAGGTACGTTGGTATCCCAGCGGAGACGGCGCTGCAGTGTGGATGGTGTTTGTGAGCCGCGGGGGGGTGCAGCCTTTTCCTTCGCGCCGCACCCGCTATATGGGTCTGGGAATGGCTCCATGGGATAGGGTTCCGACTGCAGCAAGGTCTCCCCGCCTCCAACGCCGGCACAGTTGTCTGGCCCAGCAGGGCCGATGTCATTACACCAGCTGCAAGGCCCAGATAGGCCGCAGCTGCCACCAGCGGTCCCCTTCGGATTCATGTCCAGCACAGCTCCAATGCGGGGCTGTTACTGCATTCACTGTAGCACTAGTGCCCGCAGGGTGCCGCGCCGGATGGGTCCCACAGCGAATGGGTCATTCAGGATTGTGAGCTCGGCCAGCAGAGCATGGCGAGACCACTCCCCCATAAATACACTAATGTTAATCCACCACAAGCATACAGAGCTTCTCAGCTCTTAGAAATTCCACTTTCACATTTGGAACATCACAATTGGTTCTGAGGTGCTCTAATGCACATATTTGCTCCTGTACGCATAGGTTCCCTTAGTAATGAAGGGGCCACCTGGCCAGAGTTAGCCGGTTCTACACCATTGCCTCACTTACAGGGTCTCAATGCTAAAGTGCTACAGCAATTATACACTGGTCTAGTTAGACTACATAGACGCTTAACACTGTTTGTTTTGCACACATTGATGGCTGTCTCAACAAGGGCAGGCCTAGCAGGGCAAACACAGTTGCCTGCAGAACCAACAATAAGTACTGCAAATATTCGAGGGGGCGCTAGAGGGCGCACGGCAAGATGGCTGCACTGTAGTGCAGCTCCGCCGGCCGTTTTCAGTATCCTGCATATATCCTGCTCCCGGACAAGCATCCCAGCCCCAAAACGTGGGGCAGCGCTGCGGACCCCATTGCGCTGAAGGGCAGACCTGAAAATCTGACTTGAGGATCGATACGGGCTCTACCTGGCGGCCTGACCGGATCCTGGAACGCTGGGCCCCTGGTGAAATGGCGGCGCTGCAATCGGCATAGTCAGCGGCGGCGGTCTTACATGGGTTGCAAAAGGTGACCGGACCCTCGTGCATCCTAGCGACGCCCCGCTCGGCTACGGCGGTGGGGGAGTTCGCCGGCCTGCTGACCCGATCTGGCGCGACGGAGGATTGGCGGTGAGAGGGGTTTAGCAGCCATAATCGCTGGCCTGCCCCGGCGGGCGATCGCTGAAGTCTGACCTGCCAGCACGGGCGCGGAGAACGACGGAGGGTAACTGCGCCCGCGGCGGAGCACGGCCCGCGGCGTCTCCTCGCGCCGCATCCCGCACTGTGTCCTGCCTGATCTGCGAGGCTGCTGAGGCGGTGCTGGAGCTGCGGGGCTGGGCCGCCCTGTCTGATGCCTGGCGGGGCCCTCGCACCGCGTCCCCCTGATTGCTACTGGGGTGTGTGTGTGCGCGGAGGCTGTGCGGCCGGACGGTGGGGATGAGCAGCTGCGGCTGAAGTGTGCCGCCTACTATACAGTGAGTACCCATGCGGGGAAAATGAAGCTGGTGTAGCGGACGCCTGATTGCTGGATTTAACGGTGGGGTGCGCAGTGAGGAGGTTGCTTTCAAGGGCGCCATTTTAAGCGACTGGGACTGGCTACGGACTGAATTAGCGGGGTCTGTGCGCTCCCTTCATACGACGTGCACGCATAGGGTGTGTCTGGTGTGTGCGGCCTGCGTCTGGTGCACATATCACTATCTGGGGATCGGCCCTTGGGACTGGTGCACGAGTGGGGGCTCTGCTGTGGTGCGCGTAAACTGGGACGCTGCAATCCGCCGCCATGGGTAAACCTGACAAAAATCAACCGCGCCTCAATTTTGATCTACGCAAATCGGGTAGATCTGGACAATCTGGGGCCTCGGACTCGGAATTAGACACTGCTAGGACTCCGCCCACCGCTTTGGAAAAGACACTAACTGCCATACAGGCCAGTCTGCAATCAATAGACGGGAAAATTGAAGCTCTGAACGGCCGAATGGACACTATCTCTGCCAAACTGGACAGACATGCTGTACGTATAGGGGAGGCAGAGCAGGGAATATCAAACGCTGAGGATGGGCTCCAGCAGGTCACCACGAAGGTCTCAGACATGGCAAAGGTTCTGGCAGTAATCCAAGCAAAGAACGAAGACTTGGAGGCGCGTTCCAGGCGCAACAACGTGCGCATTTTAGGTCTGCCAGAATCTACAAACGTGGGCAGATTGAAGACCTATGTAGAGCAAATGTTACGTGAAATATGCGGCGCCGAAAATCTGTCCACCGTGCTAATAGTGGAGAGAGCCCACCGATCGTTGGCCTCTCGTCCGCCTCCTTGCACCCCGCCCCAGCCAATTATTGCCCGCCTGCTCAACTACAGAGATCGCGATGCAGTTCTACGTATCTCTCGACGGAAGGGAACCATCTCCTACCAGGGTAATACCCTATCCTTCTAGCCGGACTTCACAGTCAGCGTTCAAGCAGTGCGCAAGGAGTTCCAAGCGGTGAAAAAACTCCTCATGAACGAAAAAATCCAATACGCCATGCTATATCCTGCCCGCCTTCGTGTTGGGGTGGACGACAAGGCCCGGATTTTTGACAGTCCCAAACGTGCTATGGAATTCGCCAAGTCTCTTTGCCGCAAGAAGAATCCCCCTCCAAAAACGTCAGACAACGAAGATTAAAAAGGAGCTAGCTGAGCTACGCTGTAGGAATCATAAGACTGGCGAGAGCAGCGGGGTTGTTTTATACCAGTCCTGGACTCCCCATTCACTAGACAACGGTTCCTACCATGGAGTTGGTGCCTTGTTTTGTCCGTTACCCTGTTTTTATGTAATGGGAAGTGAGGTACTGCTTATTAACCATGCAGATTATGTTCCGAGGCACCTTGATATGCTGCCCTGACGAAGGGGTATCTATGTTGTTCTTCATTATGTCAGGGATAATGATGTTGTTAAAACGGCCACCTCCCTAGGTCATCTGGGAGTTATTGTGCCACAGTGTCCCCCAATGGGTATACCCCACCACCAGTTTTGACTTTGTTTTAGATGTGGGGTTCTGTTCTAAGATGGGAATATGGCTTTGGCAAATTGGGGCTGCTAAAGTGGGAGGGGGTGGGGGTCAGTAGAATTTGTAATGGGGCATTTTTGTGATTGTACCTACATACAGGCTATGGTACCTGCTTACAGTTGCACCTATATATATTTTGTTTCAGTGCTCGCTTCAACACTGGATTGTCTATCTTACCAATGTACGATAACTACAATTGTTTGACTTGGAATATTAGGGGTCTCAACACCCCCCAAAAAGTTCGCCAGGTTTTGGCCTACCTGGATAGACAGAAGATACAGATAGCGCTTCTACAGGAGACACACCTCACCAAATCCTCTGAGGCTAGGTTTGCTGTAAGATGGGCATGCCACAGGGTGGCGTCTTCATATTCTTTCTACGCCAGGGGGGTTATCACACTGTTTAGGAGAGAATTGCTTTTCACACCTCTTAAAACATACACCGATGACGAAGGCCGGTGTGCCATGATTCACGGAAAATTAGGGGTAACAATGATCACGGTCATCAACATCTATGGTCCCATACTTGACGACCCACAGGTCTTTCTCCGTATGCTCAACGTTTTACGCACCTGGCCAGATGCTGCCATTTTATGGGGGGGGATTTTAATACACACTTAGACCCGGCTAAGGACAAATCGAATCCCCAAGGAGCACGCACCATAAAGGTTTCTCAATGCATACGAGACGCGATGCTGGAGTGGGGGTTGGTGGATGTCTGGCAAGCACGCAACGACGGTGCCAGAAGCGGTACACACTTCACACCTGCACACAACAGCTGGTCCCGATTAGATTACTGGCTGTTAAGCGAAGAACCAAATGGCTGGGTCAAGGACGTCGCTCCCCTTCCGCGCACCCTGTCAGATCACAATCCAGTGAAATTATGTCTAGGTATTCCCGCCACTCAACACCGACCGTTCACCTGGCGCTTTAGGGCTGAATCACTGCTAGATCCAATCTATAACAACACCATACGGAAGGCAATAACACAATATTTTGAAATCAATGTGGGGATGGTTGAAAGTGCCTCCTCTCTGTGGGAGGCCTTCAAGGTCACAGTGCGGGGGGTCTGTATAAGCACATCTGCAGGTATACTACGGGACATACGGGGACAGCTCTCCAAAATAGAGGCTACACAGATCGATTTGGAACGGGACTACACGAGAGACCCTAACACCGACACATTAGCACATATTCACGAACAAATATTGGAATACAACACATTGGCGGACTCCGAACCCCGCTATTTATCACGTCGACATGTTGCTAGAGCATATGGGGAAGGGGGACGGCCTGGTAGACAACTAGCTAATCGACTTAAATTCAGATCTGAACACCAACACATCACCAAAATAGTGGACTCGCAAGGGGAGGAATATTTCACACCTCGCGGAATAGTGGAACAATTCAGGTCCTGCTATGCTGAGATGTACACATCGCGCGGGAGCATGGATGAAGACGCTCTCGGAGATTATCTCTCTGACATCGCGTGTGCCTGGCTTGCAGATGGCCATCGCGAATACTTAAGCCAACCAATTGACGAAACTGATATTAAAGCAGCGATCCGATCCCTGCCGAATAAAAAAGCTCCAGGCCCGGATGGACTAACGGCAGAGTTTTATAAGGAGTATGCAGATCTCTTAACACCCTACCTTTTAGAGGTGTATGCGGAGGCCCATGACACTGGCGTCCTACCACCGTCTCGGAGACAGGCTCTAATTATTACCTTGCTAAAAAAAGATAAGGCCCCAACGCAATGCGACTCTTATCGCCCATTGTCGCTCATAAATCTTGATGCTAAAATACTAGCCAAAATATTAGCCACTAAACTCCAACCGCTCATGCCGTGTCTGGTCCTACCGGATCAATCCGGCTTTATACCGGAGCGCTCCACCTCCCACAACTTGAGAACTTTGTTCGCCATGTTCCACATTTTAAATCCAGATCTCCCAGCGGCTGCGGTCATGTTGGATGCGGCCAAAGCCTTCGACTCCATCGAATGGCGATATATGTTTTTTATCTTGAGACACATGGGGTTCCCGAACGTATTCATACGCTGGGTACAACTGCTATATAATGACCCATCAGCGAGAGTCCGGGTGGGGGGTCTTACATCCGAGCCTTTTTCCATCTATCGGGGCACACGACAGGGCTGTCCACTTTCGCCACTTCTGTTTGCTCTCGTGTTGGAACCATTAGCTTGTCTAATTCGTCAACGTCATAGGGAATCGGCACTAAATTTTAACCATCGTCCTGTCGGCATATCCCTCTATGCAGACGACATGGTGCTCTTCATTCGCGAACCACACAAGCATTTATCCCCCGTTCTGCGGGAATATATTCGTTTTGGCTTATTCTCCGGGCTCCTGATAAACTGGGACAAATCGGTCATTATCCCTTTGACGTTACACACTACACCTCCACAGATGGAATACCCGCTGATATGGTCCACTGACCCTGTGCAATATTTAGGTGTGTGGGTACACCGTGACCCGGAGATTGTGGTACGGGAAAATTACGGTACAGCTTGTGCTGCCCTTGAACGGCAAGTTGATAGATGGATCTCATTGCCACTCTCCCTAGCCGACTGCATTGCCATTATTAAAATGATTGTACTACCACGGTTTCTGTATTTGTTTAACAATATCCCAATCCGGTTGTCGACACACCTCTTTCGCACTCTTCGCTCCCACTTACTCAGATTTATTTGGAGTGGTAGGCAAGCTCGAATAGGCTGGCATACGCTTACCCTAGACTACACTCAAGGAGGGTTCTGCGCCCCCGATTTATACCTCTACTACCTATGTGCACAGGCACAGCACGCCTACTACTGGTACCACCCACACGCTTTCACACCACATGTCGCAGTGGAAGATGGGGATGCGCATCCTGTACCGTTGACTGGAATACTAACACATATACACAGGGGCACGCCCAAGACGGAGATAAACACACTGGACACCACCATAGCCGCTTGGCAATCAATAGCCAAACTGGCGAAGAAACTCCCAATATATGCCCCGGCCATGCCGCTCGCACATCATGCCTCACTGTCAGTCATGCAAGAGAAAGGGTCGATCCGCTCGTTGCAAGCGGTTGGTATCCGACAAATGCATGACGTCTTTGTAGACGGACACTTTCTCACATCTGAGGACCTGCAATACATTACAAACCAAACGCCACTGTTTCGCTTCACTGTTCATCGCTTGAAACTTGCACTTAAAAAACACTATGAGTCATACCCCGTGGAGCCACCCACATTGCAATCTTTGCAGTTATTGCTGGTGGCGCCCTCGAGGCGGAAACTGGTAACCAAATTATATAAATCGGTACGTGCTGAGACTACACATGGAGAAGACCATAGCTTAACTCGTTGGAACGCTACGCTTGATACCCCGCCGACTCTGACGGAGTGGGAGCATATATGTACCTTGACAGGCAGACTAACCCCAAATGGGAACCTCAGGATCATCCACTTCAAATACATTCATCAGATCTATCACACACCGTCCAAGTTACACAGGATAGGCCTCCGAGACACAAGTAATTGCAAACGATGCGGTGCACAAGATGCAGATTTTTTGCATTTGGCATGGCATTGTAGCCTCGTCTCCCAATACTGGTTGGCAGTGATCAACAGCTTAAATGGCATGTCCAATCAGGTCTTGCAGTGTGAACCTGTGGTCTGTTTGTTGTGTTATGTACCTCACGTTAAGGGCACCGTGGGGAAGTTTTTGAGGATTGCTCTGTTATTAGCAAAACGGCGTGTGGCATTGACATGGGAAAGCTCACTGGCCTCCCGTGTTGAGCACTGGCTGCAGGACATGGTGTACTGTAGAGAAAAGCTTGAACTGTATGCTGAAGAACTCCCATCCTCCTCTAAGCCTAAAGACATTTGGGAGCCATTACGACAATATCTCCTGGCGAAAAATCAAATTGACCATATATCTAAGGATTGAAGAGTAGATTATTGCAACGTGTACGTATTGCTATGGAATGCACAAGAAGCAGGCGGCCTTTCTTCTGTACTATATATCCATAAGGGGGTAGCAATCACACCTGTTTGATGTTATTTGTTTTTATTGACGCACGCCGTCCTGCGCGACGGTTTTTGTATACCATCGCTCATTGAAACTCAAAGAGAATTAAAAAAAAAAAAGTACTGCAAATATTCATTCAATTATGGGTAAGATTCCCGCAAATCGTGAGGAAATTCCATTTTGAATACCCAAAAAAAATGGATCAGATTGAAGCACTGTTTCCTCTTACGGGACCACAAGACAAGCACAGAATACTGACCATGTGCTTACCACTTGGGTTGGTTCTCCAAATAGGTGACTGCGCCACTTGGGCCACAGTCTTTGCTGCAGTCTATACCATCACACATGATACTCCATCTATGTCAGTCTTGCTTGAGGTGTTAAAACAAATACAGAATGCTGCTGCCCTGGATTTGGGGATGAAATTAATGGGAATCTTTCCTGGGGTCTCCTCAATGATTCTGTCTAACATTAAATGCAAAGCGGCATCTTTGGCTATATATCAGTGGCTTGCGCAGGTTGCACCAGTCAATCAGGAACATGAGCTACCTATAATTATTGCTCAAGTATACACTTCTATAGGTCGCAATAATTTGGAGACTAGACCCAATAACAACTTGGCAAACCTAGTTCTGACAAAGACCCCGGAGTTTGCTAAAAAAAAAACGATGGGACAAACTCAAACCTAAAGAAAAAACAAGATCTCTAGGAGGTTCTCCACCACCGCAGCACTCTGACAGAAGCTATAATTTGCGTGATGGCACAAAGTTGAAAGCACCTGATAGGAATAAGATTTCTGATACTCGTCCTTCTCGTTCCTTTCAGGACTCATCGGGAAAACAATACGAGAGAGGAGGGCGTTCTGAGCGCCGTATATAACATGAAACTGAGAGGCAACCAGAGTTTTCATTTATAAACAGCAAGCACTTTTGCTGGAGTATAGAGAGAGAAGACAGATGAGTTGGTTTTGAAAGTCTTGCTTTCTTTTCTTCTTCAAACAGAAAAAAGTGTACAGCCGCAGCCAATGCGTTTCATCTAAACATAGGCTTCTTCAGAGCAGTGTATATATGTTCGATTCTGTCTTGAGTTCAATCGGTACTGTGTCAGACTGTACTGTGACCATCGAAGAAACACTGACATGTTTTATTGTTTGATAGAACACTGAGGCACAAACATCAACGTCTGATTAGACTCCAGGGGTGTAACCAAATTTTTCAGAGATCCTTAGGACAGAGTAACTGGAGCGCCGTGTTCGGTACCTAACGTATTCGTAACAGCCGCTGCATGCTAATTCGCCTGCGGTAATATCTGAGCTCAGACAGGAAGAGTATGTGAAACCAAAAAAGGACTCACAACGCACAGCTGATGTGAAGATAAAGAAGGAGGAAAAACCGTCACAATTTAAGCTCCAATTTCAGAAGAAGAAAGTTGCGGCTATTACCGCAAAATATGCCACAGACACTGAGAACACTCCTCCTGAACAGGAGGTGGGCAGTGACCCTCCTCGACAGCGCAACAGAACTCACTATAGTGCACTGGAATCTCCGGGAGGTTTTGGCAGCAAAAGCAATTGATCAATACTTTACAGTTGAAACCCCAGACAGGTACTGACCCTCCTCGACAGCGCAACATAAGTCACTATAGTGCGCTGGAATCTCCGGGAGGTTTTGGCAGCAAAAGCAATTGATCAATACTTTACAGTTGAAACCCCAGACAGGTACGTAGCCCCTCCAGACAGATTATAGGATTTGGATACACAAAATGAAGGAGATATACAGTGCAATATTAGAGTAATAGTCTGGGAAAATGTAACATTGTCCTATGACATTCTGTTAGCGGAGGTCGACAGGCCCCCAGAGTTTATGCAAAAATCCCAACAGGGTGAGGATGTAATAATACCTTTATTTTTTACGTGTGTCCCTGATGAGGTCAAACAAGCTATGCCTCAGAATGGGCTCTTGCACAAGCCTCTGCATTATATATTGCAATCATGTTGATTGGGAAAGGACTCTCCTTATCATATTATACCCATACTGTCCAGCCCACAATTGCAACCACAATACCCAACAATACGGGATGCTAAAGCACCTGTTAGAGAAATACTCTCCCAATTGGTGTACCAGGGAGTAATTGAACCCTGTATTTCTCAAATGAATAATCCCCTTTTTCCTGTCTTGAAACTGGATCATTCATATCGTATAGTCTTAGACTGCAGACATTTAAACAGTCATATATGAACTTTTGCAATACAAAACATACACAGAACGGCACTTATAAATAATATAGTACGTAAAAAATACAGACCTACATTGGATATAGCATCTGAAAGCAGAGATTGGGCTGCCTTCTTGGCGCTGGGCTTTCAGCGTTGATTTTCTCGACTCCCTATGGGCTATAAGAACAGTCCAAGACTGTTTGCTGCCCGCATAGTGTCAATTCTACATGATATTGCCCCAGATGCATTGTCCTATGTAGATGATATCTTCTTGACGGATGAGGAGTTAAAAACACTTGACCAGGGTAGATCGCATAATATTGGGATTAATTCAATTTGACTACAAGTTCAACTTTAAGAAATCTAATACAGCATATCTGAGTATCCTATTTCTGGGATACAAACTTACCCATGAGGGAAAAAGCCTGGCACCACACTTCCTTGCTACAACCACCAAACATTCTACAGAAACTCCAATCCTCATTAGTATTCCTTAATTTGAGCAAAATGTTCATACCGGATTATGGACAATACATTAAATTTTTATATGAACTAATTCATCCTGATTATTCCAGGTCACATTGGACTACAGAACATACAGACATGCTCAGATCACTACAATCTAATTTACTTGCAACATGTCACTTACATACACGTGTCAATACAACAAACCTGATGGTTATTCTTAAAGAGCGGTCACTAGCACAAGGGAAACACATTTATTGTTGTTACTCAGATTCCAGAGAAAAGGCTGTCACAAAAGCTAGTGTTCGAAATGCTAAAGTCCTCCATCCTAGATAGATATAAAGCACAACATCCTTAACAGATACGGATGTAGTCATAGTCTTTGACCTATCTTTACAGACACAAGAATTTCTTCAATATGAGCATGTCTATCCCATGCCTAGCAATGTTTTGCCTGTTGAGCAGTATAAATATTTTACACTGATGGTTCAGCAGCCTGCTATAGGGACCAAACACTAATATTCAGTGGCATGCGCCACTGTTCTGAGTGTTATGTTGGATGGAAAATTCCAAACACAAAAAACCCCCACCCAGTTCTTAGGGGACTGTACTGCAAAGTTAGATGAACTAAAATCTTGCTTTTTGCACTAGAACATTCTGATCCTGAATTTCCCCCACTTATAGTGAGTGATTTGCACTATTGTGTCCAGTCTTTTAATGGCATTTTGCATTATTGGCGCCAAAATAGATCAAAGATTCTAAATGCAACACAATAAAGCATAAATCGCTTTGGGAGAAGGTGGCAGACCTAAAGAACGAGTTACTTACCTTCGGTAACGATGTATCTGGTAGAGACACAGTCTAGCCGCAGATTCCTTAACTTAGAACATCCCCAGGCGTCAGACTGGATCCGGAAAATCTTTTTCCCCAGCAGTAGCTCTGCACGCCGGGGGGCGGCGTCGCCCGGCTCCGTCCTGACGTCGTCCACGGAAGTGACGTCAATGGAGCCATATAAGCCCCCCCCCCCCCCAGCGTGCTGACATCAGTTTTCTTTTGTGAAACTTTTCCGCGCCAGAACGCGGAGCCACTACAAAAACTGTGAGAGTATAGGAACAGTGTGCCAAAAAAGACCAAAAATCTGTGAAACAACAATGACAAGAAATCATAGAATGATGAGAAACCTCACCATGTGAAAAGAGTACTCAACACATGAAGGGACCATGTTGAAAGAGCACTCAACACTTGAAGGGACTGAAGGGAGCGAGCAAAGCACCCGCCTCTAGAAACAGTCTCGCCCAAGCGAAGAGCTGCGCCCTCCCTAAGAGGCAACGGCATAGGAAATGAATGGCATGACAAATGAAGGACAGTTCGCAAGCACAGGATGGAACTGGAAGAAAGACAGTCTGTAACCACAGGACGTAACCATAAAGGACAACAAGACTGGAACAACATGACCCTTGGCGAGTGGCCAAAAGAGAGCAACAACAGAGAACGTTAACCACACCCCCTACAATGACCTATGAACTGTAGCATAGTCAAATAGAACCTCAACCTAATCAACTGCAGCATAGACAAGGAGACCCCAAGGAAATGGGGAGAAACGGGCGGAGGGAGGGTGGAAGAACATGAGAATCTCCACGCCGGAAAACCAGGACGGAAGAGCATTGAAAAGCACGTAATCTAGCCACCCAAAACGAGGATGGGTGGAGAGCCAGTGGGCCAGAACAGAACGAAACACCCTGCCCCAGAGGCAGGTGAACTAGAGTACCCTTCAAGAAGACCAAGGCCACCTGTAAGGAAGCAAGTGGGCAGAACACCACCTGGAAGGTCCTCACAGAACGGGGAGGATCGTTACCGAAGGTAAGTAACTCGTTCATCTGATAGAGACATCTAGCCGCAGATTCCTTAACTTAGAATAGATACCAAAGCTATACCCCATTGGAGGAGGGTCTGCGACTGAAAGCCACCAAGTTCCCAAGGGAAGTAATCCGTCAATATTGTTGACTAGAACAAGGTGGGGACAGCAATGCCAGCGTAGCTGACACCAGACCCATGAAGCTCAGTGTAGAAGCATGAGCAAGGGAAGCAAGGTACCACAATCCGTCAGAGACGAAACGAAATCACAGAACCATAAAGGTCAGTGCCCAATGGTAGAATGCCATAAACTTCAGCAAAAAGAAGTGAAACGGAAAATAGGATCCCAGGATCCGCCAAGAGACAAAATCCCATAAAAGGGACTAAACAGTATGACAGATTCAGAACATACATATTGAGCGGCACAACAGCGGGTGCCAAATCATGACAAGGCAGAGGCAGACACCACCATGCCTAGATATACAAACTATGACTACCAGCAGAGACATAGAAGTGGATTGCAAGAATACCCGTAAGCAGGCCTTGTGTATCGTGAGGACCCACCACATAAGTGTACAATCCCAATGGCACGAAACGGCCACAGTATATGCGCACCGACAGAGAAAGACGGGCGCATTAACAAGTGGTCAACCGGCCAACCGTACCCACCTGGTCAATGACCAAGGATCAACGGCAAGCCGGACACACACCCAAAGCCTTCTCCTATGAGGAAGAAGGAGAGAGAAATAGAGCGGGATCTGGAACAATTCCCAGAAAACACAGTAGGGAAACCCTGTATGCTCACCCTCTCGGGTGCGTACACCTCATGACATATAAAGAGCACATAGAGACACAGGAAAAAGTCATGAAAGTGATAATCCAAGGGGAAACTCGAAGAGTAACCCTAGAGAATAGGGAGTCGCCTAAGAGGTACCAGCGGCACCGATGTGAAAAGAAGCAGGACATACAAGTCCATCCACAAAGGAGGGCGACCCCAACCCCCCGATCGGGAAGGAAGGACCGAGGCACCGCGATACAGGCGGGAATACTGACCACCACACTAAGGAAGAAGAAGTCAGTAACACGCAGCAGAGATCAGGAGGAGAAACACCTGACCCGCGGGAACACAGCCAAGACAGTGGCTCAAGGAACACCACGGGTCCCCCGTGAAAGCACACACACACCCAGCGGAGATCCACAGGTGGCGGCTGCCCCGAGCACAGAAAGAACCGATCTGGAGCGGAACGGACAAGGCGCCCACGGGGACGCGCACCCACACCCAAGACATCCAACAGTGCCAGGGGAAAGATGAAGGCGGAAAGATGAGCCAAATGCAAGGCGGGAGGGTCCCCAGGGGCGAGCAGGAGACAGCAGAACCCTAACCAGACACCGGAGCAGACTGCGTCCATAGACGCAGGAGAGTGCAACGGAACAACCGGAAGCAGCAATACAGAAGCTCCAGGAGAGGACCACGCCAGTCCGTGGGTCGCAACAGAGCAGGCGTCCCACCCCAGCAGGAAGCATGGAACAAGGGGAGATGTAGACAGCATAACCCACAAGAATAATCCCCAGAGGGACAGAAAAGAACAAAGAGAACTCCACGGGAGCCTCCGAAACTTCCTGGCAAGGAAGGGCAGCTACACAATAGCGAACTAATACCCCACATAGGGTACGTCAGATCCCTATAAAAAGCAAGGGACACCCCTAGAGACAAGCTCATAGGCAGAGATCATAAAGTAACCATAAAAACAGCTAGCCCAGCTGTACCAATTCCTTTGAAAAAAAAAACACGGCCAAACAGCCATACAACCCGTCTGGGAAATACCCTCTTGAACCCAGAGTCGGAAATCAGAAACGCAGTGACAACACTGCTTATGAGAACACAAGTCCATCAAGAGGACTAAAAACATGGCAGTCATTGAAATCCAGATAGGAGGCGCCGGACCGCCAAGTCGGCATGCTCATCAAACAGGTGGACCCCATCAAAGGGCAGATCCCTGAGCCTCTCCCAAACATTCTCGGGAAAACTGCCATCACGTAGCCACGCATGGCGACGCAAAGCAACTGACCTGGCCATAGCGCGACCCATGAAGTCCGTGGTGTCCATGGCCGACCCGACGGAAAACTGAGCCATGTTGCGGCCATCCCGAATAAGCCGGGCCAGGTCAGCACGATGGCCCTCCGGCAAAGAAGGAAGAAGTTGTTTGACGGAGTCCCAAAGGGCAAAAGCAGCTTGAGCAAACACGCAGGTCGTGTTCAGGGAACGAAGGCCTGAGCTGGCCGACGCAAAGACATTGCGGCCACACGCCTCCAAACACCTAGACTCCCGAGTGGGAGGAAGCAACGGAGGAGAAGAGAGAGGGAGCGCTGCCTGGACCATAAGGCCTTGAGCCGTAGGATGGAGGGACAAACAGGCAGGGTCATCTGGAGCCGGGCGATGGCGGTGTGCAATGGCACGACCCACGGGGTCCCCCGATGAGGGGCTGGCCCAAGTCCCCAGAAGGACATCATACAGCGACCCGCCAAAAGGCAATAAAGGCTCCACACCCACCATGCCCTGGTGGAGAAGATCCAACAAGGGATCCGAAGGCAGGGAGACAGAGGGCGGCTGCATTTGTAAGATATCCGCAGCTCTGCAGACCGCCCTCGCAAACTCTGCGCCAGCCTCCGTGGCAATTCGAGGTGGAGACAGTAAGTCATCCATTGGGGACGGCTGCAGGCTAAGCCGTCCACCCAAAGACAGAGGCCCCACATAGTGATGGGGTGGCCAGGGTCCCTTGGGCCCCTGCTCCGTGGAGCACTGAAAAACCCTGGGTGGAGAACCCACTGGGGTGACATCCTCCACTCGCAGAGGGACAGCCGGGAACGGATCCGGCGTCGACCGACGTCGAGACGGCGTCGGAGCGACGTCGACGACCCCTAAAGAGGACCCGTCCTCCCGACGTCGGACAGGCGTCGACTCAACCTCCACCATGGCAGGAGCCTACGGGAAGGAACGACGTGGACTCAAAGTCGAGCTCCTCGCCGCAGCCGCATCCAGCGACAACGCAGGGACCCCCGTAGGGCTGTGCGAAGACGCATCAGGAAGGCCAGATGGCATAGCCGGGGACGGATTCGGCGTCGACCGACGGCGAGACAGCGTCGGGTCAATGGCGACGATCCCCGAAGAGGACTTGTCCGCCCGGCATCGGACCTGCGACGACTCGACCCCCCGTCGACCCGGAGTCGAGTCGCGCACTGCAGCCACAGCCAGCGACGACGCAGGGAGCCCTACAGGGCTGGGCGAAGACGCACCAGGAGGGCTAGATGTCATAGTGGGATGCCCCACTGGGCGATGTCCCGACGTCGCAGCGACCCCGGAACAGGAGTCAAGGCACTCGGTCGGCACCGAGGGCAAACCCGCCGGCGAACACCCGACCTGAGTCCCTACCCCCACTGTGGGGCCCAGAGGCGCGCCAGGGAGAAGGGGTGACCCAAAGATGGCCTGCAGAGCCCTGGAATAGGCCTCCATCTGGGTCCGAGTCGCCCCAGCACCAGGAAACAGTGGGTAGGCGGGGGCTGACTCCTGAGGGCCCGTGTCCGGTGAAAACCGGGAGCAGCGGGCCCCGACGTCACGCTTGTGCGAGGTCGACGTACTCCGTGACTTCTTCCGGTGCTTACCTGAGGCAGGCGAGCGACGTCCACGGGAACGACTTCGGGACCTGTCCCGAACAGGAACCTCAGCTTGGGAATTAGAACTGCGCCGTTTGGATCCTTCCGCTGGAGACGGAGCCCGGGCCGCGAGGATTCCGACTGGGACAACCGGGCGGACATTTCATCCGTTGCTCACGCAGGGACTTTGGCTTCAGCTGCCGGCAGGCGTCGCACTCGGCGGAGTCGTGGTGCTCGCCCAAGCACCACATGCAGATCTCGTGTGGATCCGTCGCTGACATCTGCTGCGGACACGACGCACACGACTTGAAGCCCGCAGGCATCGCACACTGTTCCGGATGTGAAAGGCGTCGTGAAGGCCTGAATACAAACAGGCCAGAGGAACCGCTTTTCCCGGATCCGCGTTGGGACGCGGAAAAGAAGAAAACTGACGTCAGCACGCCGGGGGGGGGGCTTATATGGCTCCATTGACGTCACTTCCGTGGACGACGTCAGGACAGAGCCGGGCGACGCCGCCCCCCGGCGTGCAGAGGTACTGCTGGGAAAAAGATTTTCCGGATCCAGTCTGACGCCTGGGGATTTTCTAAGTTAAGGAATCTGCGGCTAGATGTCTCTATCAGATAGACAGGTTGCCATGGACTCATGTCATATATACATTGACTCACCAATGTGTGAGAACACATGCTGTAGGGAATTTGTTGGCAGATGAAACAGCCAAATTTGCCTCTGCAACTGCAACGGTTGCTGCGATTACTCATTCTCATACGAGGGTAGATGACGATATACTGGCTGGCATTAATGTTACGCACAACAGCACCCCTTTACCTAGGGGCATTCCAGGAAAATATGCATACCATTTAAGCGAACAAAAAGTTCTCTTTGTTACAATTCCCGAGGTTGGTGATCGTTTGATACCCAACCAAAACCACAGACTAGCCTCAGTGATGATAGCTGTGCATGAAAGTGTTGCTTCTGCTCAACTAGGAGTGGCGGTCACAAATTTGTCACTACACCAACGTTATTGGTGGCATGGCTTATATAAACAGGCCAAAAAATATGTCCTTTGTTGTGACATTTGTCAGCAAATTAAAAGTTCTACCGTGGCACGCCCACCACATACACACCTGTTGATTTCCAACAAACCGGTCAGCTGCACTTATTTAGACCATTGTGGTCCTCTGAATTCTGATGGAGCGTTTAAATTTATCCTACTTGCAGTTGATTCTTGCTCAAGGTTCCTCTGGGTGTGGTTAGAACTTTCGGCTGATGCTCGCACTGTTGTTAAAGATTTGCAAGTCTTTATCTGGACACATGCATGCACCTCATTCCACTAGAACCAGGGCCCAGCTTTCGCCTCTAAGGCTTACAGGGATACTATGGCTTGCCTGGGTGTAGAGGTGTATTACTCTTCTCCATATAGGCCGGAAGGCAATTCTATTGTGGAGAGGATGAACCGTGACTTAAAGCAATCCTTGACAGGTAAAGTATTAGGTACAGAGTGTAGCTGGATCTATCACTTATATGGGGTACAAAGGTACATACCTAAAAGATCTCTGGGTGGACGGACCGCATACGAGGTCCTCTTTGACATCAAAATGTATGTTCCAGATATTGACCATCCAGACATCGTGGCACAAGCCACACCCTGTGAGGTAAATGATTGATTTGCTGTCTTACAGGATTTGCAATCCTTT
The DNA here is from genome assembly GCA_963921515.1 of Calotriton arnoldi. Taxonomy (NCBI): domain Eukaryota; kingdom Metazoa; phylum Chordata; class Amphibia; order Caudata; family Salamandridae; genus Calotriton; species Calotriton arnoldi. Next base: position 876,520 of record CAWUFW010001438.1, read on the forward strand.
CGTGACAGCCAATCCAACGAACAGTTGAAGTTGTTTGCCTCTATTGGAATCAAGGAGAAGCCAGCACCTTCTGGCTAGTTTCCACAAATTGGGGATCTCGTTCTACAAAAGGTTGCGGTTAAGAAGAAATTTGGCCCACCATAGAGTGCACTGGTGCCAGTCCTTGGAATTCAAAGTACAAGACCTGTAATATTGCCACCGCTTGCTGGTTCTAAAGACAATCGTTTTATCTCCATTGATCACATCGAGTTATATCATGCGGCCGATTCTAAACAGTAGGCAACAAGGAGTACTTGGTAGTTCCCTAACTCCTCTCGCTACCATACAAGAAATTCCTCTGCAGCTTGGGAGCAACATCGAAGCTGTTTCTCCCCACTTGGGGGACAGAGAATAAACTTTAGTTAATTCCTAATACTGCTACAAATGCCAGCCACACAACTGAAGTGAGTACTGTACTTGCTGCTACGTCTTCAACAGATTATTTTGTTTATCCACCCTTCGTGGAATCTACCAGTTCTCTTAATGCACCTGTGGCTACTATTTTTCAACAAACTGCTTCTGGTTATTATGTGGGAACAAATGATTCTTCATCCTACTCTTTTGCAAGTTCCACCTACACTTCGCTTACAAGGATCTGTGTTTTCTTTTCATCGCTGAAACGCACTTATCTGGTCCCTCCTTGGATATGTGTTTGGATAACACTTTATTTGGTTTTTCTTTTCCTTTCGATTGGATTTTTGACAGTTTTTTTCATGTTGATAAATAACCAATACCTTCCAGAACGCTCTGCCACAGAACTTGTCGATCAGGTGCTAACGCTTCACTCATCTTCACATAAACTGAAAAGAGACATGTTCCTTGTGAACATTTCAGCTGTCCAAGTAACTGATGGAATTGTTTGAGATAAGGTCTCATATGATATCTTTGGCCCTACAGAAATACTGCTGATCCCTTACGTTTTCAAGGTGTCTTTGGGTGATGTTATCGTACCTAGGCTACATTCAGATGATTGGGATGTTGACACTTAACTCCATGCTCTCAGAGCTGGAATATTGTACTGTTTTCAAAAGTGAAGACCTGTATCTAAAGTCTGCTAATTATGGTGAAATGTTCTTTTACCATCATTATGGACATCATTATTTACATTGAGCTGGTGTTCAACGCACACTTTTTATTTACCCACAATTGGAACATTGTCCAACTCCCCCACAAGGGAGCTCCAAAACATATAAACTCACATTTTTTTCTGGACATGATTCATTTGATCCGAAATTCTTTTATTTTAAACTCGTCCCTATTCCATCTAAGAAATATATGCTGACACAAATCAAGCTAATATACACAGATTTGTTATACAATTAGCCATGAAAAGCTATGAGTATTGGAAGGATACCATTGACATAAAATCAATTTGGGGTGCCAAACCTTGGCAAGTTCAGGGTACAGATACCTTATTTTGAGCCTGCTTAATTCCAACACAAATAATGTTTCTAAATGGTGCAGTTCAACAGACTACTTGTCTAGGACTTGGAAAAATTAAAGACATTTATTCACCAAACATTCCTTCCTTTGCATGATTTGATAATTGGCACCTTTTATCAAATTACAGCAAAGAACAGCTCACAACTATGGTGCAGAATGATACATTTAACTCCACACTTTCAGGTCCAAATGGGTGGTTATTGTGGCCAGTGGACACAAATGGTTGTTCTGCTCACTTTTTGAATTCCACAGCGGGGTTTAATGCAAGGAGACCCGGTTCTTCTTCTTCCCAATCTCAACACTCAGGGATAGTCAATACCTATTCGGTAGGGAAATTGTGCTAGCAAGGTTGGAACATTCCACACGGTCTGGAGTATAATAACATCATTCGCTCCTGTGGGAAGTCATGGACCTATCTGATTTTTTTGTTGGTTCTATGTTTTCACGTTCAAAAAGATTTATTTAAGCCACATATGATGAAATTTGGAAATGAAAGTTGCTGCACGTTTCAGACAAATTGCTCAAGAAAATTTGGATAAAGTTCTTGTTGTTATTGATAATAGCATTAATATTTTGTCTTCCTGCATTTACAACTTGAATAACAATGTGTCTGTTATCGATATTATGTAAAGTGACATGTATTCATTGTACCATGGGCAAAGTCATCTTAGATCTATTATGCAGCTTTGTTGGACACTTCAGGTCCTCAAAAGAGGCCATTTGCCATGGCGCTACCCAAGTTCTATGCACCTATTCTTGCTTTTCAACCTGACACTTAAGCAACAGCTTATGGCCAAGAAGGATGCCACTTACACAATGTTACATATAGAGAAGTTGGAACAGCTCCCATTCACAATGGCAGAGACACCCTCTGAGTGTGGTTAATACGTGGCGTAATATCTTTGCCAATTTCAACATTCCAGTTCACATCTTGCATGAAACATTTCCCGGTGGGTAGATATGAAGCCCTAGAAGGAAGCTTTATTCACGAGTTATGGTCACTCCCATTTTCTTATCGGTGTGAGCGATAGGACAGAGAGGCATTCATTTTTTTTTTTTTTTTCACTGAGCGGGAGGAAGCAAGATGGCGGCCGCTTGAACCGGCCGTAGGCGGCTTCCAACTAGGTGGCAGTAAGAATTATGTATGGACCCTAGAGCTGGATTATGACTAAACCCCTGCAGAAAAGAAGGCTAACAGAACTCGGCTGGGCCCTACCTTGGATTCGATCAATGGAGCGACTGGCAGAATCGCTGATCTCGCGGTGCAGGTGGCTGGAGAGGGAGCTTTCTCTGGCTGCAGGACGTTGGCTGTCGAGCTGAGCTGCGTCGGCAATGGGCCCAAAACCGGCGGCGAGGGGAAGAGGTACAACCCAGCAGACTGTCCACCAGACAGCCCAGCAGACGCCAGCCGTGGACGCAGCCACTTTACTAGCCGGGACGGCTCAATCGGGACGCCGGCAGAAGACCGGGACAATAACAAACAGAGAGGAAGGGGAGGAGCTCGGTCGCGCAGCCCCAGCAACAGCGGACCGGTGCCTCAGTGCTCGAGCTGCTCCGAGGCGCCGGGAGTGGATCCTTGACCGTGGTAAGCACGGAGCAGGACTGTGCCCCAGCCTCAGCTTAGGTAGGCGGCCAGAGCATCATGCAGGCCAGCAAGATCATACTGGGCATCAGGGGCAGTGGGGGAGACGGGAGACATTGGGTGAGTTAATTGAAAATCTGCCAGCAGGGACTGGGGGGAGAGTACTGGGTACCCAAGGGCAGTGTGTGGAGGGAAAAGAAGACCAAATCCTGGGGACAGTAGCTGATGGTAACATCGGAACGAATACTGAGGAGACGGATAGGAGCAGCAATGGGGGCTTTTCCGGGCTATCCTCCCTGCTACAGGGACAGGAAGTCTCTCAAGCTGTCCATGCTCTAAAAAAAAGGCGATCCAACCCCACAAGCTATGCCCAAGGATGGAAACAAGGGCCTCAATAGAGTGCACGCTGGATCGACAGAGGAGCCCGTGTCACCTTCTCTCAGTTTGGATCCGCGGGAGAAGCAAAACCACCACAGGGTACGAAGGTCCAAGAAAACTGGAGCACGCGTTGAACGGGAGCAGGACTCTGAGGCTAATGATTTCTTTTTTTCCTTATCGGTTGCCACTTGGTCAGATTTGGGATCAGGCTCAGGGTCCAATACAGATTCAAGTGAGACAGAGTCTTCCAGGCACCAGCGTTGTGGATTCGACAGCTACCACCCGGAAGAGACACAACAAAATGAGCAGAATAGACAACCAGAGGTACAGGGATCTAAAGTGGGACTACTCCCCGGGTGATCAACTGGTTGGGGACAATAAGGCCCCCTCTGACTGCCAGCCTGTAGTGCCTCCTGCACTGGATACTATTTTGCAATGCGCGATTGCGCACCGTGAAGAGGCTCGCTTGAAAAGTAGACGCTCACCGACCGCAGCCCGTAAACTGCAGGGGGCAGTGAGTCAAGTAGCCAAAACTTGCAATGCCATCAGCGACCGGCTGACAGACCTCGAGACAAGAACAGCTGCCAGCCTGTAGTGCCGCTGGGTAGCGAGGTGGCAGCGCGGGGAGGAGAGCATTGTGTGTGCCTCCCCCTCCCCCCGCGAGCCCAGGCTCTGCACGGTCGGCAAGCTACAAGCTGGCGGGGAAGCTACGAGTCACGAAGCAACACGAAGCGGAGCCGCCATTGTGGTGGAGGGAGAGCCGGCACGGACTTGGGAGGTTTTGGGAGGCATTCAGCGGATCAGGTAATTACTAGGCGCTTGGGAGCCTGGATTTTTCTGGCGGCTTCTTTCTTTTCTTCCTTCTATCTGAATGTGCGGTGATCCCACTTTCGCGCTCCTTAGGGCTGCTGGAGCACTAGGCGAGTCCCGCTGAGCCCTGACTCGTTCTTTGGTGCCGACCCCTTGTCACTGGGTCGGTTCAGGTAGAGCCAGTACTCGCTGTATACGCTGCTCCCCGGTGAGAGCCCAGGGCGCTGGCAGTTCTTTAGCAGAGCTGTGCATTTCATCATTGAAGGTTTTAGAGGGCTGCTCATTAAAAAATTGTCCCGTTAAGATTTTGAATCAGGTCAAGGGGAATAATATAAGGTATGACACGGTTTCCAGGTCTATGGAGGTAGATTTGCAGCACTGTGGGGGAAAAAAGCAGATTGCCAAGAGTAATTGCCTAACACAATCTAAAACGCCATCTTCTCTCCCTACTAGTCTCAACCCCGATAGTGAAATAACACCAGGGAAAAGATATAAATTAAGATCCAGTACCTTCCTTGGGAGAGAACCTCACCCCCTGCGTGAAAGTCAGCTCACTCAACTGTCAGGGGTCTCATTGGTAAAGAACAAACTGAGGAAGCTGCCAGCTAAAACAGGGAAAGCTACCCCCGTAAAGGGGAGAAAGAAAAAAACTCCCCCAGTACCTGCAAGGGTGACCCCCTCGCTCAGATCTTTTTTCAAACTTAATTTGCAAGGTACCATGGAAACAATAAAGCAAGGACCTTTGGCGTCAGGGGACCCTTTGACATTAAATTCCACTGTCCCCACGTCAAATAGATTTTCAGCTTTAAGTGATTTAGCTTCGGGGCCAGAGGGAGGATGACCCAGGGAAAGTGATCTGACAGGGAATGCGTCTCTAGAGGCAGCCCCTGTTGTTGCTCGGGGCTTGGACCCAGTACAAGGGATGTTGAGCCAGTTGTCCTTGGAGATTAAGGACCGCTTCTCAACTTCAGAATTTAATCAAAAGAAGATTCAAGACACATGCACTAGCCTAGAGGAACATTTGTCAGTGCTAGCGCATCGCATGGAGGAACTGGAGAGTAAAATGGGGGAGCTGAGGTCAGACGTGAAGGACAACATGCAGGAAGTGGCCAAGTTGAAGGAAAGGGATCTGTCGGAAAGACTAGAAAGACTTGAGAACAACTCTAGAAGAAACAACCTCAGGATCCTCGACCTGAAAGAAGGATTGGAAGGAGATAATATTAAAACCTTTGTTATAGAGATCCTGACAAAAGCTTTCCCACACGTTGCTCTGCGTCTGTATGGGAAGCCGAGATCCAACGGGTACATAGAGACCCATTTAAACTGAACCCCGGACGGAAGAGGCCCAGGAAAATACTGGTATACATTCAATCATTTCTCCTTAAGGAACAATTACTGGGGGCAGCTCTCAAACTTAAGAGCATTCAAGTACAAGAGCCAACCTTTAGAATAAGGTCAGATATCTCTTGTGTAACGGAGGACAGAAGGTGGGAGCTGGGAAAGCGGATGGATAGTCTGAGAGAACTAGGCGCTCGGGTGCAGTTAAGATTTCCGGCTTTTCTGAAAGTGATGTGGGCTAACAGGATGTACAATTTTGGATTCCCTGAGGAAGTGGACAGTTTTTTGGTACATAATAAACCCTCAGCTAAATGAGGTTTGTATTTAAGGTTTTGGAGGGAGTTCAGCTTTCATGGTGAAGACAATTTTGGTCTTTTTTTCTTTTGTTTGGGGGTTAGTGGGTTGCGGCTCGAAGTGGCAATTGTCAATTGCCATAAGCAGTGAGGGAGGGTTCCCATGGGTGGGGAGGGAGATGAGGGGGGCACGGCACTTGTGCGGGTGGGGAGCATTGGGAGAAAATAAAAAAAAATCCATAATATGCACCTCATGTGACTTAACAACTGTCTGTAGATGTAGCCTGGGGTGGAAACAAGAAGATTACGGGGGGTAGAACTGATCCGGGGGGGGGGAGGGGGTGGTAGTCTAGAAATTTTATGTTGGAATGTGAATGGCCTGAGAGTTAAAAGAAGACAGCGCCTAGTCTTACAATATCTTAAGGATAGCCCAGCCAGGATTCTTATGCTCCAAGAGACCCACTTGTTGAGTTCAGAATTTAAGGCACTGTTTGACAAACAAAGATGGGTGGATAAGATTGTAGCCTCAGATCAACAATGCTGCTCGAAGGGGGTAGTCATAATCTTTAAAATAAATTCAGGGGTAGAGCTAATTAAGGTGAAGGTCGACGAGAGAGGACGATGGGTAATAGCTGAGGTGAGGACGCAGGGTGCCTCCTATACGCTGGCTAATTATTATGGCCCTAATGAAGATGACACCAACCCCCTAAATAATCTTTGTCTTTCTCTGGCAGATTTTGAAGCTCCTTTGATACTTGGTGGAGACTTCAATGTCCTTCTAAATAATAAACTAGACAGATCCTCCCCAGAACTCAGATTGCGGCACCACGGCGATAAAGCCCATCTTTCCAGAATGTTAAAAAATCTTAACCTCTGTGATGTTTGGCGGAAGAAAAAGGGAGAGGCCAGGGAATACTCCTTTTACAGTAAGAAAAACGGTCACTATTCAAGGATTGACGACATCTTTATAGAGCTTCCGGAGCTAGGAAAAGTAAGGGGAATAGAATATTTACCTATCCATCTCTCTGATCATGGGGCAATAGCCCTGAACATAGAACTCCCCCCAGAGTGTACTGTGAGGAGATGGACTCTGAATAGGAGACTTCTTCTACAACCATCTATCCCGGATATGATAAGGAGGGAAACAGCTATCTTCTTCCAGCATAATCTGGATTCGGCCCCCCTGTATATAGTTTGGGATGCTTTTAAGGCTTGGTTGAGAGGGATCTTAAAGAGTGCTGCTGCGGGTTGGGCTAGATCTGAAAAAAGGGAGATGGCGGACCTGGAGGAGCAGATAGTAGTGGCAGAGGCAGCCTTAAAGGCTGGGAGAGCGTCTGGCGCTGAGAAAGTTAGCCTACTAAGAAAGGTTGAAGATCTCCAACTGAAGTTTAGACTTAAAACGGAAGAGATCATGCTTCAGAAGTGGGAAGTAAGCAAAATGAGGGACTTTGACCAGGGAGAGAATTGTGGCAAACTCCTTGCCATGAAGAGTAGAGTAGATAGATCGAGCAATTACATCAGTAAGATCAAAAAGGGTAGCCAAGTTGTGGAAGATAAAGGGGAAATCGAGCAGGCTTTTATCGAATTCTTCCAAGATTTATATCGGGAGGATTTAGCGGTTGAGGAAGATGTTATAGACCATTGGCTTACTGAGAAAAATCTCCCAAAGTTGAATTTGGATAGCCAAAGAACACTTATCGAAGACATAACAGGCAATGAAATACTTGCTGTCTTCAGTAAAGCCAAGAAAGGGAAAGCAGTAGGACCGGATGCGATTCCAATTGAGATTTATACTCTACTAACCAATGAAATTATTCCGATCTGGGTGAAATTATTTAACGAAATTCTAAGGGGGACCTCTCCTTTACCCGACTCGTGGAGGGACGCTGTCATCTCATTGATCCTGAAGCCCGGGAAGGACCCGATTCAGTGCCAGTCTTACCGGCCAATATCATTATTGAATTGTGATTATAAGACCTTTGCAGGGATACTGAACGCCCGGCTTTGCAAGATCGTGGGGCCGATAATTTATGAAGATCAAAAGGGGTTCCTCCCGGGTAGGCAGATGTTGGATTTGGTTTATACCTTAATTGGCTCAATAGATCTCGCAACAGCACTGGGTGTCCCTCTCTCAATTATTACTATAGATGCAGCAAAAGCCTTTGACAGAGTCAACTGGCACTACCTGAACAGGGCTTTGAAGGCTTTTGGCTTTGGAGATATTTTTAGGGAGGTCCTTAAGAAAATATATAAAGCTCCCCGGGCCCAGATTCTGGTCAATGGTAGCCTGTCTGCGGCGGTCACAATAGAGCGTGGCACAAGGCAGGGGTGCCCATTGTCTCCTGTCCTGTTTGACTTGTATATTGAGACTTTGGCCCAGAGTTTAAGGCAGAACGAAAAGATCTCCCCTTTTGTTGCAAATGGGTTCATGAGGAAGCTAGCCCTGTATGCAGACTTGATTTTGTTGTCATCCAACGTTAACACCACTTTATCTGAGCTGCTCACTGAAGTTCAGGCTTTTGGTAATTTGTCAGGCTACGAGGTTAACAATGACAAGACATAAATCATGGCCTGGAACATTGCAGCCCCGGGGTGAGGCTCTCCAAGGAGTTAAGATACCTTGGAGTAACATTAACTCAGGATCTAAGAGACATCTCCAAAATAAATTTAGAGAGAGTCTCAAAGTAAGTGGATGTATTATTGATAAGGTGGCAGAACATCCCGCTATCCCATTTCGGGCGGGTCAACCTGATCAAAATGTGTGTTTTACCTAAGTATGCCTACCTCTTTAATAACATCCCTTTGGAATTTGATAAGGGTGGATTACTTAAAATACAGGGCAAGATTTCTTCTTTTATCTGGGCAGGCAAAGGGATCAGGTTGTCCTGGAAGAAACTAAGGCGAAAACGTTTGCACGGTGGTATGAGCTTACCACATCTTCAGCTGTACTGCTGGGCGTATCAATTTAAGAATTGTAGGATGTTACTTCTTAGGCCAGATAGCTCGCTTATTGGCAGTATGTTTAAAGCTATGCTGCTAGACCTGGCTGAGGAAGGCTTTATGTATAAGTTCGGTGCTCCTAAATTTTTTAAAAAGGTCCAGCTTAACCCTTTCAGTGCTCATGACGGAATGGTTCCGTCATGAGCACAAGTTCAGTGTGCTCATGACGGACCCATTCCGTCATGAGCACATGCTCAGAAAATCCCTCTGCTGCAGACAGCAGAGGGATTTCCCTTTTTTTTTTTTGCCTGGGGAGGTGGGGAAGAGCTTCCCCAACCTCCCCAGGCCTCTTTTTGAATTTCGTTGCAATGACGATCGCGCGCATGGCGCGCAATCGTCATTGCAACGAAAACGAAACTGAAACTTAGTTTCAGTTTCAGTGCTCGTGGGGCTATCTCAGCCCCCCGAGCACCGAAAAAGATGGGAGAGGTATCGTTGGAAAGGGGAGGTTTGCAGGGGATTCTGGGTAAGAAAACATTGGGGGATCCACGCAAGCCATACCTCCCTGGAACCCCCCGGGTGTCTAGTTTTCAGAAATGTGTGGGTTTGGTAGGTTTCCCTAGCTGGCCGCCGAGCACGGGGCCAAAAACCCAGGTGATCCCCCTTGCAAAACCAGGTCGTTTTGTGATAGGCAATTTTGATGTCGCCTCAATACGTTTTGGGCCCTTGCCTGTCGCGGGTACTTGGGCCTCCCACACGAGTGAGGTACCATTTTTATCGGGAGACCTGGGGGAACGCTGGGTGGTAGGAAATTTGTGTCAGCCCAGTGATGCCACAACTTTCCCACGCAAAAATGTGTGGGAAAATTGATTTTTTCAGCTAAAATTGAGGTTTGCAGGAGATTCTGGGTAAGAAAAAGTTGGGGGATCCACGCAAGCCATACCTCCGTGGAACCCCCAGGGTGTCTAGTTTTCAGAAATGTGTGGGTTTGGTAGGTTTCCCTAGCTGGCCGCCGAGCACGGGGCCAAAAACCCAGGTGACTCCCCTTGCAAAACCAGGTCGTTTTGTGATAGGCAATTTTGATGTCGCCTCAATATGTTTTGGGCCCTTGCCTGTTGTGGGTACTTGGGCCTCCCACACAAGCGAGGCACCATTTTTATCGGAAGACTTTGGGGAACGCGGGGTAGGTGGAATTTTATGGATCCATGCAGATTCCAGAGCTTTCCGCCACAGAGATGTGAGGAAAATGTGTTTTTTTGGACAATGTTTTATGTTTGCAAGGGATTCTGGGTAACAGAACCTGGTGAGAGCCAGTCAAGTCACCCCATCCTGGATTCCCCTGGGTGTCTAGTTTTCAAAAATGTATAGGTTTGCTAGGTTTCCCTAGGTGCCGGCAGAGCTAGGGTTCAAAAACTACAGCTAGGCACTTTGCCAAAAAAGGGTCATTTTTCACTTTGAAAATGTGGTGTGTCCACGTTGCGTTTTGAGCCGTTTCCTGTCGTGGGCACAACCCCTACCCACACAAGTGAGGTACCATTTTTATCGGGAGACTTAGGGTAACACAGAATTGTAGAGCAACTGTTATTACCTATTGACTTTCGATGCATTTCTGCCTTCCAAATGAAAGACAATGTGTAAAAAAGAAGTCATTTTGAAAAATGACCTATAATTCTGATGCTAGTATGGGTACTCCCAATTTCGGAAATGTGCAAATATCTACGGTTTCTAAACTCTATATTTTGTTCCCATTTCAGAAATACATAGGTGTCTTTCATACCGATTTTTCCATGTATACATTTTCCCAAATGAATTGCTATGTACCCGGTACATAATAAAAAACCATTGCAAGACGCTGCTCAGTTATTGGCTCTGTGTTCGTCGGGTTCTTGGTGAACCTACAAGTCCTATATATCCCCACAACCAGAAAGGTCTAGCGGATGTAATGGTATATTGCTTTCAAACAACTGTCATAATTAGAAGAAGTTACAGGTGAAAACGTTGACACAAATGGCTGTTTTTTTCAACTAATTTTCAATTTTTCCTATATTTAACTGTCAGTTTCTATGAAGAAACCCTGAAGGATCTACACAAATGACCCCTTGCTGAATTCAGAATTTTGTCTACGTTTCTAAAATGTATAGCTTTCCAGGATCCATTATTGCTTTCATACCCATTTCTACCATTAACTGGAAAGAGGTTGAAAGCACAAAAAAATAGCAAAAATAGGCTATGTCCCAGAAAAATGCCAAAACTGTGTAAAAAATGTTGGTTTTCTGACAAAAGTCTGCTTGTCCCTGAAAGCTGGGAAGATGGTGATTTCAGCACCACAACCACTTTTTTTATACCATTTGCAGGGAAAAAACCAGACGCTTTCATCTGTAGCCCTTTTTTCCCATTTTTAAAAAAAAAACAAAAAACAAAAAAGTCCTGTATTTTGGCTAATTTCTGGGTCCCCTCCAGGGAAATCCACAAACCCTGGGTACCTTTAGAATCCCCATGATGTTGGAAAAAAAGGACGCAAATTTGGCGTGGATACCTTATGTGGTCAAAAAGTTACAGGGGCCTAAGCGTGAACTACCCCAAATAGCCAAAAAAAGGCTTAGCACAGGGGGGGAAAAGGCCTAGCAGCGAAGGGGTTAAGATTCTCTATGCAGCGGCTAAGTTGAGGTCGGATTGCCGGGTCTGTCTGGGATTGTCCTATTACAGTGAATGGGCACCAGTATGGGACTCTCCAGGAACAGCAGAGTGCTTATTAGACGCTTTAGTTCAGCCGCTGAAAGACGCTGGTGTTGCGCACTGGAAGGACATTGTGGATGGCACCAAATGTTTTTCCTGGGATTTTTTGAGGAATCTTACTAGCGGTGCACTCTTTAGGTTTAAGTACTATCAAATTTCGTCATGGTGTAAGAGTCAACATTGGCTTCCCCTCGAGGACAATTCCATGGAAGACGAGCTACAAGATTTGAGCCCGAAAAAGAAGGAAGTAGCACAGTGGTATAATCATCTCCTTGCTGCAGCCGATAGGAAGCTGGAACATCCATATCTGGTCTGGGAGAAATGCTTGCCGAGTGAGGAGCTGAAAAATCTATGGCAAGTATCCTTAGACACACTTTACCCGCTGATTAAATCTGCTGCATTAAGGAGAAACCACTTTTTTACGCTCCACAGGTTATACTGGTCCAAACTCAAACTCTCCAAAATTAAGGGCAATGGAGAAGCAAAATGTATGAGATGTGGTGCCCAGAAGGCGGATGATATCCATGTGTTCACTTCCTGCCATTTGTTCCAGGAGTTCTGGGGCAATGTGGGTAAGACTCTGTCGGACGCCCTGGGCATTGAGATGGAGGTAAGCCCTTCTGTTATTATGTTTGGTATTATATTAAGGCCCGATGGGGTGCCAGGCCTTTCGGGGATACAGAATAAATTGGTGTTTGATTTGATTCTTCTGGCAAGGAGGGAGATCTGCAAGTTATGGCGTCAGGCGGCACCCCCCACTTGGAGAGTCTGGTGGAACTCTGTGAGATACTTTAGGGACCTAGACCAGAAGGTTAATGTTTATAGAGAAAGAACTGAACTTGGGTTATTTTGGAATCTGTTAGACCCTTTAGATTCTGATTAGATTGCTATATAGTGTCCAATGATTATACCTCTTGGTCAGCTCATGGTGTGTTGTGCGAGTGGTTCTCGCAAGAACATCAGCTGAGACTGTACCCCCAAGCAACGAGCAGCAGGGGCGGATCAGATCGAGAGGTTGCTTAAGCTACGGAGGTCATATGAGGAAGTAAGAAATAAAAATAAAAAAACACAAGCTATGCCCAAGGATGGAAACAAGGGCCTCAATAGAGTGCACGCTGGATCGACAGAGGAGCCTGTGTCACCTTCTCTCAGTTTGGATCCGCGGGAAAAGCAAAACCACCACAGGGTACGAAGGTCCAAGAAAACGGGAGCACGCAGTGAACGGGAGCAGGACTCTGAGGCTAATGATTTCTTTTTTTCCTTATCGGATGCCATTTGGTCAGATTTGGGATCAGGCTCAGGGTCCAATACAGATTCAAGTGAGACAGAGTGTTCCAGGCACCAGCGGTGTGGATTCGACAGCTACCACCCGGAAGAGACACAACAAAATGAGCAGAATAGACAACCAGAGGTACAGGGATCTAAAGTGGGACTACTCCCCGGGTGATCAACTGGTTGGGGACAATAAGGCCCCCTCTGACTGCCAGCCTGTAGTGCCTCCTGCACTGGATACTATTTTGCAATGCGCGATTGCGCACCGTGAAGAGGCTCGCTTGGAAAGTAGACGCTCACAAACCGCAGCCCGTAAACTGCAGGGGGCAGTGAGTCAAGTAGCCAAAACTTGCAATGCCATCAGCGACCGGCTGACAGACCTCGAGACAAGAACAGCTGCCCTCGAGACGGACATCGCTGGAACTAAGGGCCAAGCAGAAGCTCATGAGTCACAACGCAAGACCTCTGACCTCCTGGTCAAGGACCTGCTCTCCCCCCGCAGCTCCGCTCCTAAGTGCCACCACTCAGGGCACCGGGATCTGCTCAGGTAGGTGTCAATGCCCTCCTCCACCCGCAGGCTCCTGCCTGCGCCTCATCCCTGGTGGTCCAGTGGGAGAGCCTTGCTCTTCTGCTGGCCGCTGTTGTCTGCAATACAAAAGGGGATGATGAACGGAACGTTTGAGCCAATCAAACACTCACCCCCAGTCAACTGATCTGGGTTTAATCCATCATCATTCTTTAGCTCACTCCACCACCCCAGTTCAGACATGGCCATATGCAAATCAGTCTGACCCTGTGCCTCATGGGAACAGTCCAGCCCGAACTGCCAAACCATGTCTTCCCTGGACCGGAAACAAGCATCCTAGGACCGGTTTCTGGCATTTCAGCCGTCATCAGCCAGGCTTGCTTGAATCCAGTGGCAAAGTGAGCAAGGGACCCACTTCTGGGCATACCCCCGCCAACTTAGGGCGACCAAAGCGATACAAAAGGGGATGATGAACGGAACGTTTGAGCCAATCAAACACTCACCCCCAGTCAACTGATCTGGGTTTAATCCATCATCATTCTTTAGCTCACTCCACCACCCCAGTTCAGACATGGCCATATGCAAATCAGTCTGAACCTGTGCCTCATGGGAACAGTCCAGCCCGAACTGCCAAACCATGTCTTCCCTGGACCGGAAACAAGCATCCTAGGACCGGTTTCTGGCATTTCAGCCGTCATCAGCCAGGCTTGCTTGAATCCAGTGGCAAAGTGAGCAAGGGACCCACGTCTGGGCATACCCCCGCCAACTTAGGGCGACCAAAGCGATACAAAAGGGGATGATGAACGGAACGTTTGAGCCAATCAAACACTGACCCCCAGTCAACTGATCTGGGTTTAATCCATCATCATTCTTTAGCTCACTCCACCACCCCAGTTCAGACATGGCCATATGCAAATCAGTCTGACCCTGTGCCTCATGGGAACAGTCCAGCCCGAACTGCCAAACCATGTCTTCCCTGGACCGGAAACAAGCATCCTAGGACCGGTTTCTGGCATTTCAGCCGTCATCAGCCAGGCTTGCTTGAATCCAGTGGCAAAGTGAGCAAGGGACCCACGTCTGGGCATACCCCCGCCAACTTAGGGCGACCAAAGCGATACAAAAGGGGATGATAAACGGAACGTTTGAGCCAATCAAACACTCACCCCCAGGTACAGGGATCTAAAGTGGGACTACTCCCCGGGTGATCAACTGGTTGGGGACAATAAGGCCCCCTCTGACTGCCAGCCTGTAGTGCCTCCTGCACTGGATACTATTTTGCAATGCGCGATTGCGCACCGTGAAGAGGCTCGCTTGGAAAGTAGACGCTCACAAACCGCAGCCCGTAAACTGCAGGGGGCAGTGAGTCAAGTAGCCAAAACTTGCAATGCCATCAGCGACCGGCTGACAGACCTCGAGACAAGAACAGCTGCCCTCGAGACGGACATCGCTGGAACTAAGGGCCAAGCAGAAGCTCATGAGTCACAACGCAATACCTCTGACCTCCTGGTCAAGGACCTGCTCTCCCCCCGCAGCTCCGCTCCTAAGTGCCACCACTCAGGGCACCGGGATCTGCTCAGGTAGGTGTCAATGCCCTCCTCCACCCGCAGGCTCCTGCCTGCGCCTCATCCCTGGTGGTCCAGTGGGAGAGCCTTGCTCTTCTGCTGGCCGCTGTTGTCTGGTTCTGTCCTTGTGCCACTTTGGTGTTTCTGTCTCTTTTTGTGCCCGTGTCTGTCTCTGTGCCTCTTTGCTGGTTCTGTCTCTTTGTGCCCGTGTCCGTCTCTGTGCCTTCTTCTGTTTTTTGTGCCCGTGTCTGTCTCTGTGCCACTTTGTTTGTCCTTTGTACCCGTGTCCGTCTCTGTGCCTTCTTCTGTTTTTTGTGCCCGTGTCTGCCTCTGTGCCTTTTCCTGTTTATTCTGTCCCCCTCGTGCCCGTTTTCTGTCTCCTCTCTGTCGTCCTTCCCACCGCTGCTGCCCCCGTGGCCCCTCCCCCCCTGCCGGTTCCCGCTTCCCACCTCCCAGCTGCGCTTCCCTCCCCCCTCCCCTACTTAATGGTGGCCGCTGCGCACCTGCGCAGCGGGTGCGCCACTGGCGCGCCAAAGGCAAGCCTGTCCGCGACCCGACCGCGGCCAGCGCCAGGGACCCTGGTTCTCCGGCCATCCACCGCTACAATTCAGCTGCCCTCCTCGCACTCAACCCCTGAAGAGACAACAACTCCCAGAGATCGACGCCAAACACCACCCACGGCCAGTTGTCCTGCCGAAACTGCCGACAATCCTTCACCATCAACAGCCTCCCCACGACCGCTGAACCCACGACGGACGCCCGCACCACCGAAGCCCGGACTTGCATACTCAACGTGCGCTCCCTTCACAGACGCCACAGAGATCTGGGACCTGCTCGACACCCTCTCGCCAGACGTCGCCTTCTTCACGGAAACATGGACCAACGCCACCTCTGCCCCAGACATCGCCACCACCATCCCCGACGGATACAAGATCCAAAGAAAGGACCGCCCCCACCGCCCAGGAGGAGGACTCACCATCGCACACAAGAGCTCCCTCCGACTCTCCACCTCCAGCACGAGCGACCCCCTCTCCAACACAGAGCACCTCCACTTCCAGGTCCAAACCAGCCCCAGAACCACGCTGCGCGAGACCCTCGTCTACAGACTCCCCCGGGCCTCGCGCCTCTTCCGCCACCACCATTGCTGACCTCGTCGCACCCCACGCCATCGCCTCCACGGACTACATCCTCATCGGAGACCTGAACTTCCACCTCGACAACCGCAGCGACCCCGACTCCACCACCCTCCTTGACAACCTCGCCAACCTCGGACTGAAGCAGCTTGTCACCACACCCACCCTCGACCCCATCTTCGCAGGAGGGACAAACATCCACTTCAGCCACACCACGCAGCCCCTCTGGACAGACCACCACTGCGTACACTTCACCTTCAACACCACCACCGCACCCAAACCCGCCCAGCGCCTGCCACGAAGGAACTGGAGCAAGATCACAGACGAACATCTCAACACCACCCTCCTCCACGACCCCCCTCCGCCACAACCGACGCCAACTCCGCAGCCAAAGAACTACACCGCTGGATCTCCGGCTGCGCTGACAAGCTCGCACCCCTCTGCCCCCGTCAAACAACGCCCCCTGAAGGCCGCCTGGTTCACCACCAACCTTCAAGAAGCCAGGCACTCCTGCAGATGCCTCGAGAAACTCTGGCGGAACAGGAAAACCACTGAAGACCAGAACAACTACAGGAACGCCATGAATGAATACCACCAGCGCATGAGAGACACCAAGCGGACCTTTATCAAGAACAAAATCCACACCAACGCAAGTAACGCAAAAGAACTCTTCAACGTCATACAGCAGTTCACCAAACCCCCCAGCGAAGCCACGGACGTCACACAATCTCAGGACCTCTGCAACAAGCTCAGCTCCTACTTCCACCTAAAAATCAAGGCCCTCTACGACAACTTCAGCGAACAGACTCCGGACACCACCCCCCTCTCAACCACCGACTACCAGCCGATCATCACCACCTGGACACCCGCCACCATTGAAGACACCACCACGACCATGAAAAACACCCACTCAGGAGCCCCCACGGACCCCTGCCCACCGCACATCTACCACAGAGCCGCTGCCACCATAGCACCCGAACTAGGCCGGACCATCAATGCCTCCCTCGAATCCGGCATCTTCCCCGACGACTGTAAGCGGGCAGAGGTCAAGCCCCTCCTCAAGAAACCCTCGGCCGACCCGACGGACCTGAAAAACTACCGGCCCATCTCTCTCCTTCCCTTCGCAGCCAAAGTCACCGAGAGATTCATCAACGCCCAGCTGACCACCTTCATCGAAGAGAACGCCATCCTCGACTCCTCCCAGTCCGGATTTCGCAGCAACCACAGCACTGAGACCGCCCTCCTCGCTGCCACCGATGACATCCGCATGCTACTCGACCAGGGCCACACTGCGGCCTTCATCCTACTAGACCTCTTCGCAGCCTTCGACACCATCTCACACCGTCTCACACTGCACTCTCGCAGCCAGACTCCACGACGCCGGTATACGAGGAACCACCCTCGACTGGATCCGCTCCTTTCTCTCCGGCAGAACCCAAAGGATCGGACTCCCTCCCTTCCTCTCCAAACCTACAGAGATCAACTGCGGAGTACCCCAAGGATCCTCGCTCAGCCCCACGCTCTTCAACATCTACATGGCCCCCCTCACCGCCATCGTCAGACAGCATGGGCTCAGCATAGTATCTTACGCCGACGACACCCAGCTCATCCTCTCTCTCACGAAGAACCCCGAAGACACCAGACTCAGCTTCCAAGAAGGAATGAAAGACATCGCAGCCTGGATGAGCGACAGCTGCCTAAACACAGAACTCTGAGAAGACAGAGGTCCTCGTCCTCGGACCCTCCCCCACCCCTTGGGACAGCTCCTGGTGGCCCCCTGCCCTCAGAAACCCACCCACCCCGACAGACCACGCCCAGAACCTCTGCATCATTCTAGACTCCTCCCTCACCCTGACCCGCCAGATCAACACCGTCGCCTCCACCTGCTTCAACTCCCTCCGCATCCTCCGCAAGACCTTCAAGTGGATCCCCCCCGAATGCAGAAAGACCATCACCCACGCACTCATAACCAGTAGACTGGACTACGGTAACGCCCTCTACGCCGGAATCAACAAAACCCTGCTACACAAGCTCCAAACCATCCAGAACACCGCAGCCAGACTCGTCCTCAGAACCCCACGACACAAGCACATGACCCAGCACCTACGAGACCTCCAATGGCTCCCCATCGAGAAGAGAGTAACCTTCAAACTACTCACCCACGCCTTCAAATCCCTCCACAACATCGGACACAAATACCTCAACGAAAGAGTCACCTTCCACGTACACAAAAGGAACCTCCGCCAGTTAACCCTGATGCCAACCCACGAGCGCTCCTAGTGTATTTTGGGAACTTCCTGCTGCGACAGAACATATTTGAGAAGGCTAGACCTGAGGCTCAGCGGGTCGGGGATGGATTTTCATTCTTCACCAGACCAGATTTCTGTCATATTACTGTTGAACACCGATGGCGCATACGCCAGATGATTAACCTTTGCAGGAGAAAGGGGCACAGGCTTTCCTACTGAACCCGGCCCGCCTGAAAGTAATCTGGGGTGATCGCACCAGATTTTTTACCTCGGAAATCAAGGCTAAAGAGTTCTTGACGTTAGGCGGGGTATAACTGTATGACCTTGATGTTATTAGCACTGTTGTCTATAGGGTCGAGGGCTCCAGGGTGGCTCAAAATACCCCAAATGTGAATGGATAGGAATCAGTGGGTAAATTCAGTCCTCAAAAATAAAAAATAGCTGGGGGTGCGGGCCTGATTGAAACAGAGAGGGATCAGATTTATAAATCTTCACGCTAGGTCAAGGAAATAAGGGGATTAAATTAGGAGGGGGTTAAAAAAAATGATGACAATAAGAATGAGAGAAGGGGATCAAATGTTCACATAATATAAGCTATTAATATCTTGAGATTATTGATGGGGTACAGACACAGGCACACACATGCACGATTAAGCCACCAGTTGGAAGGGGCACCGGCTTTCATCCTTCACAGACCGACACAGGTCTGTTATCCTCCGGATGGGGGTGCAGGGGTGGGGGGCGGGGCTGGGAGGAGTCGGGGGAGGAGAGGGGCAGAGGGGGTTTGGAGACGGGCCGGGGTGGAGAGGGGGCGGGAGGGGAGAAAAAACCCAGAAAAGCAGAGTGATTTGTGTAACTTAAGGAAGGAGACAGAAAACAGTGTGTACAACTTAAAACTGTATAACAATCGATTAGGGTGTTTAAAATGTTTTGGTAATGGGTAGGTTAGCTATTTGTTCCATCAATGTTGGGGGACTAAATGATAGGGGGAAAAGGGCTAGGGTAAGTGAGGCAGTGAGATCTCTGGGGGCAGATATAATTTGCCAACAAGAAACCCATATCCCGAGGCAGAAATGAGGGCTCAACGCAATCACAGGATACACACAGGTAGTCTGCTCTTCTCAGACTACTATGACTAGAGGGGTTGCAATCCACGTTTCAAATTGGCTGTCCCCCGCAAAACGAATGCTATCGGATAAATGGGGGCGATGGGCAATAGTTTCATTATCAGTTGGGCTTACTGTATGTACGGTTTATGGGCCTAATCTAGACGATCCCGGGATGCTCGAGGAACTGGAGTTAGAACTAGCCTCCTGGCCCTCCCCCCTTATTATTTGTGGGGATTTCAATATTCACTTGGACGCAAGTGGCCCCTTCACCAAGGAACATCAGGGGAGAAAGCCACGGGTGTATAAAGCATTAGCTGCGCTGACCTCTAGCCATGGGCTAGTCGATACTTGGGCTTGTAGGAAGCCAAGGGACCGAGACTATACCTATTTTTCGTGCCCTCAGAGGAAGTACGTTAGGCTCGACTATTTTTTTGCTTCTACTGCCCTTACGGATGGTCTTAATATAAGGAAGTTGCCGAAAGTACTGTCGGATCACAACCCTTTGATCCTGGAAATTACAGTGCAGGGGCCTCACCGATGTCTAACAAAGTGGACCTTCGATAGGAAATTATTGGTCACTGAGGGGTTCATAGAGCATATTAGGGGATGGACCAGACAGTTTTTCGATATCAATAGGCTCACTGCTTCTAGAGAAATAGTGTGGCTGGCTTAAGGGGGGAGATTGCCAGCTTTGTTGGACTACGCAGGAAAAGGCAGAGAGAGGAATTATTCCGATTAGCAGATCAGCTGACGAAGTGTGAGGAGGAGCACACGGTTGCCATTGCTCAAAAACAGGTAGAGCTCCAAACCCAGTTGCAATTGGAGGTCATAAGGATAACGGCAGAAATCAATGGCTTTTACAATAAATCATTGGCGGAAGTTTTTCAAACCTATAACAGCGATAATTACGAGTACGGGGAGGCTACAGGCAAACATTTAGCACTACGCCCAAGACAAAAGGCAGTTAAAAATAACACCTCGAGGTTAAAAAGGAAAAACGGGACCCTGGCAACAGATCCCCAAGGAATCCTTAGTGTATTCGAGGAATTTTACAGGGACCTTTATCAGACCGAGGACGAATCATCACTGACCACTGGGCCCGAAGAAGATAGGAATCTTCCTATTCTGGAGGATTTGGAGGCAGATATCACGATTAGTGAAGTCACCGACGCACTCCAGGCAATGGCGACAGGGAAAGCAGCAGGCCCGATAGAATCCCGATGGAATTGTATAAAGCACTCCAACCAGAGCTATCCCCCTTGCTCCTAGATCTGTTCTTGGCCGTACAAGAGAAGGGGCTTCCACCTCAATCCTGGCAAGGCACTGACATAGTCGTACTCTTGAAGAAAGGGAAACCTGCCGAGGACCCAGCCTCATATCGACCCACTTCCCTGATCAATGCCGATGAGAAGCTATACTCTAAGATCATCGCGCTCCGACTTGGCAAAGTTATTATCTCACTGATGAGTCCATGGCAACATGGTTTTATACCAGGGAGAGGGACCACGGGTCATATATGCCGGGTAATCTCCCTGTTTGACATAGCGGACGTCTCCGGAGAACAGATGGACCTGATTCTCCTCGACGCTCAAAAAGCTTTTGATCGAGTTGAGTGGGCATACTTATGGGACAACTTAAGGTCCAATGGGTTTGGACCACGTATCCTAACGGCTATAAGAGCTATGTATTCACAGCCATATGCTAGGATCCAATTGATGAGTAAGGAGTCCGAAAGGATTGTGGTAGCTAGAGGAACAAGACAGGGAGGCCCTTGCTCACCAATTCTTTTCACGCTATATATCGATCCGCTTATTAGGGCAATCATGCAAGACCAGTAGATCAAACCAATAGTGGTCAGGGGGTATAATACCAAGGTCTTAGCTTATGCTGACGACATAGCTGTTGTTACCCCCGACCCACTGGGAGCAATCGCGAGGATCGAAGTCTTGGCCAAGGAGTTTGGCAGGCAGTCGGGATATCGCCTGAACTCCGACAAGCCCAGGATCGTTTGCACCAAAAGTATTATCTGTCAGGATCCCCGTAGGACCGAGGTAGCTACCTATCTTGGGATTTACATCTCTGCGGATGCGGGTTCTATTTGGGCAACGAACTCGGCTCCCCTTATAGGTAAGATCAGCAGAGACCTAAAAAGAATAGATAAATTACATGTCTAAAATAGGAAGGTGTAACATGCTCAAAATGACCATGTTCCCAAAAATACTATATTTATTTCGCTGTATCCCGCTAGAGCCGGAGCCTGCTCTCTTTAAAAAACTGGAACGAATATTCTCCCAATTTATCTGGCATTATCAGAAGGTCAGGCGATCATTGAAATTCTTGACCCTACTCAAGATCGGGGGGTTGGGCGGTTCCCAATTTACTATATTACTACTGGGCCATAACGTTGCAACAGACGGCCATCCTGTTTAAACCCAATAAGGGGGCAGAAACAGGCTTGGGTGCACAGAAATGCGAAGTCCCCCCTCAATTTTTGAGCTGGCCATAGGTGGAGCAGCACCAGGGGTTTTACTCAGGCAGCTGGAGGCTACTTATTACAAAAAAACACAATTTAAGCCTCTTAGAGCTGCTTGGAATGTATGGCACAAAGACTTCAAGCTTTTAGAAATTCCCAGGCTCCAGAGATACCTACCCCTGTGGTGATCACCGGGTTTTTCGGCCCCTCTCTATGATGGAATCGGTAAACATTGGGAACAGGCAGGTGTTAGCAGAATAGGAGATGTCATAGATTTGAATTTACCCAGGCAAAACTGTTTGGTTGGGGGAAAAGGGAAAATTATCATTTCCCGAGATGTGGGCAGGGCCCAGCAGATCTGGCTCATATGTTTTTTGAGTGCATTAAGCTAAACCCTCTGAAAAAGGGGATTGAAATTTTTCTGCATAAGGTGTTAAGACAGGATGTGTCTATTTCGCCAACTATGATGCTTGTAGGTTTTGATGAGAAAGCACAACTAATATCGACACAGGTATATTTTTGTTTTATGGCAACGGCAGTAGCTTGATTACTGATCGCATCAAAATGGAAGAATGCTGACCCTCCGGCGTATCAAGCTTGGTATGCCAGAATGTTCCATATATATAGATTGGAGATGGCACTGTACAAATGTAAAGGACGCAGGGCGGGGAAACGGGGCAGGAACATTTGAGGTCCTTTGATAGACTAGGTCTGATGATAAATTTTCTTTGTTTTCTCCATATCCTAGCTATAATGCAGTATGAAATGTTTAATTAATGTTGTGCTGGCTTAAACGAGTTTTTTTTCTTTTTTGTTTCTCTATATAAGAAGAACTATATGGTTAGCTGGACATACGGCTATTTGTAATATTTATATTTGTATTTCTGTAACCACTGCTTTTTCTGGGAAATAATAAAATTTAAAAAAAGAATGCTATTTTCAAAGAACTGATGTTGCTTATACAGGGGTAGATAGCACCTTCGTTGGATTTACTGTGGAGATGATAGCCAGACTGCTGATAGTCAAACACTGTCTGTATAAGGCCCTTCCCTATTTATGAGTTACATTTCTAGGTCATTTTAAGGCAGAAATGGCAATAATAAATAAAATGAGGAAAATACATAAATTAGCAAGTATTGGGGGTCTAATGAGATGTTGGTTAATTGACAGTATGGAGGGAAGATTGAGATGGGGTGAGTCTATTTTCGGTCTTCAGGGATGAATCAGGCTCTTACGAAGCTTTTATTTAAAAATGTATTTATAGTTTTTGTAATAGCTTCTATGTATGAGTCGGTTTTCTATTTTTGTTTGGTGGCTTAGTTCCTTTCTTCAATAAAACTTTAAATGCGTGACAAAAAAAAGAAGAAAAAAAAAGGACAGAGAGGCATTCCTTACTGGAAATGAATACAACTCTTGCGTCAATCAATTACTTGTTGTAAACACGTTACCATTCACAGAGCATGTTGTGCTTCGGTAGCAAATTTGGCCTGTTTTCTAAAAGGAATACCAATCTCTTCAATTCTCCCCCTCATTACTGTCCTTTCAAATGGAAGCTATTTAATGTTAAGCGACCAAGACTGTTGTGGGATGAAGGTTGAGATTCCATATATTTTGGCGGTTTCCCAGCTAGTGACCTGCTGCAATAACATGCTTTTCCCATCAAACGCTTGCGGTTTCTGGTATGTCGCTGTGGTCTTCCATTCCAACTTTGAGGGCAGATTTTAACAAGTTAAGCCGACTCAAAGCCTTATTGTTTCAAAAAGATGTGCTATTAAAATCTGCCCATGAAACTTTTGAACTGCAGGTTGCAAGAATGGCCAAAGAGATAGTCACTTTTAAGCACAATTTTGCCAGGCTTGTGCATTGCATCTTTAACGCTTCTAATACTGTCGGTATAGCACACTTTTTTAAACCTATTGGAACTGGCGTATTCAGTACCTTCCAGAAAATCTTTGGAGTAATACCGGCCTTTATACATTCCCTGTTTTCAAGAATTTTCGGAGGCATACCCTTGGTATTATTCCTCATTTGCGGCATCTTGGTTCTATTTTTGCTACTCAGCAATGGATGTTCCATTTTGAAGACCACTGGTAACATAGCTTAGCATAACATAACATGTGTATTTGTAAAGCGCACGTTCACCCAAGGGAACCTTGGCAATGAATAGCAGATGTTTATTGTTACTCAACTCAATGGCACTCATTTTATCGACCTCAGAAGGATGAAAGGCTAAATGGACCCACCGGGATTTGAACATGTGACCATTAGGTCAAACACAGGCCCCTACAGTGGACGTATTAGCCCACTAAGCCACCGGATTCGGCCCTGGTAATGGAACTACCACCAATCCAGCTGTGCCGTGAGCGCATGATACAATTCTTTGGAGTCCCTTTGCTCTAGGAACTGAACACTGACTGGTCATTTTGTTCCAACCAGCTTGGTTTACCTGCATACAACCCGTGTTTCCATGGGCAATTGATGTGTATCTTTCTCTGCAAATGCCTGTTCCTGTGTTCGTGAACAAGTTAATGAGTCCGATAATGACTCATTTTTGAAATTGTCCTATGAACTTACAGCTGCTTCACAATGCATGGTATGATCCACTCACTCTGGGGGAAAAGGGGGTTTCAGCACCAGGATTACCAAACTCCGGCTCTAATTACATGGATGCAGGATAGCAGGCTAGTTCTTCAGCATCGGCTGATAACAAGGATCATGTCTGTTCTTTAGAGCTTTTGAATGGGGTGATTGCGGAATTATCGTCTGCAGAGATGGAATCTGTTCAGAATACTAGACATCGATTTTGTGGAAGAAACCTTGGGTGCCTCCAGCCGAAACAAATTCGGCCCGTTTCCAAATATTTCATGTTTTATTTTTTATTATGCCAATATACGTTAATAATATGCTTATTAGCATCTCATTGAATTTGCTTAGTTTGTTATTTTTAGTATTTTGTTAGCTGCTAAGTTACTTTCCCGACCAAGGAGGGGGTGTAGTGATTTCCCTTTTGGGCCCACTTTGGTTCTCCCCTAGTTTTGCAAAATAGATGTTTTAGCCTGCCTCTGCTTTGAACAGTCACACATAATATATTTGTTTTTGTAACATGACATTATTTTAGAAATAGCTGTACATGTTGCTTATTATTTAGTGACTGTTCTCAGGATTCAGTCTGCACATTTTGTACAGAGCCGAACAACATGGTGTGCTGTTTTCTTGTGTCCGGTCAGCAACATCTAATGTTTTAGACACATGGTAGTACAGCTGCAGCTTTCCAACACAGTAGTTCTAATTGTTTGTTCAAAACTTTATTCGGCTAGTAAAAACTGCCATAAAAGTGCAATAAAAATCATACATGATAAAATACAATTCAAGTAAAATACAATCGATAAAACCCTTCATAATATCAGCTCAGTAATGCATCACATAAAATAGATAAACAATCATAAGCCCTATACAGCATCTTGCCCAATACATTTTCTTAAGTAAAGAGCTTTCAGAATAAAAAGGGCAGTACTAAAACACACAAAATGATAATTTAATGCAGAAAGAAACATCAGTGCATCTTTATGATTTCTTATATTCTGTGCAACAAAATGGGGTTTCAGATATTGGCATCGCAATTCCTTCTAAAACTTGCAAAACAGGATAAAGTGATGTGAGCTTTGTTTACTTGCTCCATCGCAAGGGCAAAGAATCTTATCAGATGGGCATGATTTCATCTTAGAAAATGCAGCGAAATGGTGAGCCATGCCACATCTTAATCTAGTTGGAACATGCCGATGTTGAGTGTTATTAGCATACATCAAATACTCCTGGCAGCCTTCCCTTTCCATCGAAGACATGTAAAAGGCAACCGTTGTTTTCCACATCTCAACACTTAATCTAAATTCAGACCTATGTTGCAGAAAAGTTGCCTTGATGAGATTCTCAGATAGTGATAGGACCACGGATGGCTCCGCCCTTACTGACAAATCAAATATGGAACTAAACACAAAGACTATATAAGCCAGCCATGAAATACGAGAAGCATAATCCAATCTTAGACAGTCAAGTATAATCAATTTTGTAAAGCTGGTTTCCTCTTTCGGCCATATAGATAGCCAGAGCAACAATGGTTTCAATAAAAGGAGGTCCTCTAAATAAGGTAATCCAACCTCTTTATGCACAATCAAAGACGATGCTGAAACTGGCAAACAGAGCAGCCATTTTAGGAAAGAATTCTGTTTCAACTTGAAGTGAATTACTAGGGGAGTAACCCCACAGTTCAGCCCCAAATGTGGGGATGGATAGTCGTTTGGACTTATAGACCTCGGGCCCGATTCACAGAACTAACTTAAGACAAAATCCTAAACTTACTACCATTTTGGTATTCACGGAAGGCACTTACTCAAGTGCCTTCTGTGAATACCAAAATGAGTAAGTGCCTTCTGTGAATACCAAAATGAGTAAGTGCCTTCTGTGAATACCAAAATGAGTAAGTGCCTTCTGTGAATACTAAAATGGTAGTAAGTTTAGGATTTTGTCTTAAATTAGTTCTGTGAATCGGGCCCTTCGATCATTTCCTTGATGGGGTGCTGACCCAATTTAGTTGAAAACTTAAAAATCCCCTCACAATTCTGGCTCATTTTAAGTTTTAGCATTTGAAATCTGTTGCGCCCATAAGCCATTACTCATAACCTGGACCCCAAAATAACAGAATGTATTCACTCTATTAATTAAGGAGCCTTCGATATAGAAGGGTCTGCATTTATTTGATTGATTTTCACATACCATTGTGAAGGTCTTTGTTTTATTAATCATCATATTTTTTAGATGCCATAAACTCCCCGAAGACTTTCATCAATTTCTGCAGTCAAATAGGGGTCCTAGATAATGATACGGCATCATCGGCGTATAGTAACGCCGGAATAGGGCGCCTGGAAATAAGGGGTGCATCTGCCTGTAAAGCCTGTAAAACCTAAAACACCCCATTTATAAAAAGAAAAAACAATAAAGGGGCTAATACGCAGCCTTGTCTAATACCTTTCCCTACTCTAAAAGTAGGTGAACATTCACCCTGAGGACCATGTCGGACTTTGCTCGATAAATTCTCATAGAGAAGAGCCAAGAAAAAAAATAATCACCAGGGGGGCACCTAGACTAATCAGCAGCTCTGTTACCAACTCCTCCTCCACACATTCACAGTGTATGACAGAGGCACCGCGCATACTCAGAAATGTGTTGACACCACACGCTATTGTTCCGGCTGCTCCGACTCCAGGCTCCCGTCTCTCAGATTCGCGGTCCACAAGCATCGGATCTAAGACTCGACCCCGCTCCCGACTTCTCCTGGTCAATCTCCTGGCTGAGCTGAGGGGTCAGAGAGGAGCGGAGCGTAATACAGAACAGCTCGGCATGGCAGGGCTTTAGTATTGCAGCCAGGAGGAGCCGAGCTGAGGGTTTGCCG
This sequence comes from Calotriton arnoldi, assembly GCA_963921515.1. Lineage (NCBI taxonomy): Eukaryota > Metazoa > Chordata > Amphibia > Caudata > Salamandridae > Calotriton > Calotriton arnoldi. The sequence continues at coordinate 903,849 of CAWUFW010001438.1, forward strand.
TACCGCTTTTCGGTTTCTCCGAACTCCGAGCTTAGAGAGGAGCATCATGCTCGATTCCCGGCAGCTAGTTCCAGCCACCCTCCCCCATGCCGCCTCCTCCTAGAGGCCACTGGGGTTAATGCAGGGAGCTGGGAGTTTTAGTGTTACCCCCCCACCTCTCGGATCTGCGGTGCCTTAATCTGCCTACACGGTGAGGAGGAGCAAGCGTGGAGTCTGTAGTCAGTCAACACAAAGCAGTCCAGCTAGGTCTTGGTGCAGCTTGCAGGCCATGCTGGTGTCCTCCCGCTTGACTCTCTCACTCACCCCTTGGCATCTTCCTGAACAAGCCTGAAAACTCTTGTTTTGGGCACCAGCAGCTGAGGAGGGTGCTGTCAATCAGTAACTACGGACCTATAAGTGGCGCCAGTCATAATGAAGGAGACGGGTTGCGATGCAAAGCTTCTAGCAGCTCCCAGGGGTGTCTGCCAGAGAGTGTCACCTCATCCTCCTGCACGGCGCAGGATGGAGTGGTGTAGTGGAGCTGTGGCCAGAGTGGACCAAAGACTGCAGCGGTGTCAGGGGGTAAGGCCAGACCACCGCTCTCCCCGCGGTTCCCCATTTTTTGGAGCGAACGTTAGGTGGATGCCGCTTGCCCGATCGGAGGGTCTGCAATCAGCAAACTGTGCCCGCTTACCTTTTCCTGCAACCCTCTGTGATCCCCTGCAACCTACCGTCATCCGAGGCTTGCAGCACGTTCTACAGCATGAAACTATAGCTACATAGCATTACATCGTATGCTGCATCATCACCAATAACCTCAAATTTCCACAAACACGCATGAACTAATTTCAGAACTACTCTTGGCATCTATCTACATGTTTATTTACAAATAAAGCATAGAAAATAGAGTAATATGCCTCAGAGGGCCTTACACCGGTCCCAGTTCCCACTTCGGGGAGCCGATTGACACAAAGGATAACCAAAGTTTATCAAAAAATCTTAGTAAGCACACAAGTCCTTTTCTTATGGGGTGGAAACTGTTGCAGAGACTATTCTGTCAGCGGCACGCCAACGCATTGGCAAAAAGGAGAAGTTCCTAGGTCAACTCACGGTGAGCTATAACAGCTAGAACTACTCTGATGAAGGTACAAGGAGAAGCGCCAAAATTCCAAATCGTAAGCGCAGTGGGTATTGAGAGTCCCGAGCGTGTCTTCACCCCTGAGGAGGTGACTGACACCACAGCATGTCCACCCATACCCACAGCAGCAGCGATGAGCAGCAACAAAGAAAGGAGCATTTACAAGGGCGACACTTCAGCACCCGGGGAACGCAGTAACGAAAGCTCAATACAGCACAGCAGCGTATTCTGTTACCACACCTCAGTGAAGCAAAGCAGTGTACTCCCAGTTACTACTCCTCAATGTAGCACAGTGGCGAATTTGCAGGTACCAATCATCAATGAAGCACAGCAGTATACTCCCAGTTACCGTCCCTCGAAGCAGAGTAGCGTAATCACAGTTACCACACCTGAATCATAAAAATACGTACTCTGCTACCACCCCTCAATGAAGCACAGCGGAGTACACCAGTTACCCCCCTCATAGTCCGTACCACTCTTCAATGAAGCACAGCAGCGTAGTCCCAGTTACCACCCCTCAATATAGCACAGAAGAGAATTTGCAGTTGCAAATTGTCAATGAAGCACAGCAGCTTATTCCGTTACCAACGCTCAATAAAGCACAGCAGTGTATTCTGTTAACACACCTCAGTGAAACACAGCAGTGTACTACCAGTTAACACCCCTCAATGTAGCACAGTAGCGAATTTGCAGTTATCAATCATCTTGGAAGCAAAGCCGCATATTCCCAGTAACGAACGCTCAATACAGCACAGTAGCGTATTGTGTTACCACACCACACTGGAGCAAAGCAGTGTACTCCCAGTTACTACTCCTCAATGTAGCACAGTGGCAAATTTGCAGTTACCAATCGCCAATAAACCACAGCAGCGTATTCCCAGTAATGAAAGCTCAATACAACACAGCAGCGTATTCTGTTACCACACCTCAGTGAAGCACAACTGCGTACTTCCATTTACCACCGCTCAATATAGCACAGTAGCGAATTTGCACTTACCAATCATCAATGAAGCACAGGGGGCATGGCTTGACTGCCAGTAATGGCGGACGCATGAGCTGGGAGCTCCGCACCCACGCGATAATTATCTGGCCAAATATGAGGCAACCGATGCACTTGGAGAAGTGTGTGCTGACTCTGGAGGGGATTGCTGACTACTGTGGGGACCCGTGGCGGCAAGACAGCTGAGCCGCGAAGGAGCACCTGAGAGCGGGCCAAAGGCTGGGCTGGGCCGCGGCCGACTGCAGTGAAGAGTGCGAAGCTGGGGGCAGGGCCGCGACTACAGTGGCGACTTCCCTCTGTTGCGGAAACCTGAGCACCGGAGAAACGGGGGCTGGCCCTGCGGAGGCGCATGCCACACTGCTACAGACCCGAGGTGGCCGCGGTGAGTGCTATGCGAGCCCGGTAGAGCGGGTGGCACTGCGACTGCGACTCAGGCAGTGTGTGCGCAGGCAGCTGGGAGCTGTTCAGAGCCGGGGAATATGCTGGGCCCGGACCCAGAGAGCCTAGCGGAGTCGAGAGTGGACCCGGAAGGCTGCTCTACCCGACTCACAGGTGGAGGGGACCGCTGACTCCTGTGGAGACCCGGACTCTGAGAGACTGGCGGAGCCGAGTGCGGCCCTAGAAGGCTGCCCTACCCGACTCGCAGTTGGGAGCTCACCCTGTCTAAAAAATATAGTGGAGCGGCTGATCACTGGCTAAATACACCAGAAGAGCAAAGCTCGACTCTCACAAATGGTCGACATGTTTCACGCAATATGATCAAACTATGATGCTATGCATTTCTTCAGGACCTATAGAAAACTATCTACACGATGTGGTGCGGTGGAGGAGTTCCTACGTACCACTGTTCCTATTTGCGGCCAGACTGGCTCTGGTTCCTCAGTCTGGCGCAGGGGGTAGATTTTCCGGTTTGTGTCCACAATAGGACAGGACACCAACCATTACGGTGTCATGGACTGAGGGTATCACAGGAGCTAGCGCCATCACCTAGATAGGCTACAACTAGATCTGACGGGACTGCATGCCCGCAAATAGGAACAGTGGTACGTAGGAACTCCTCCACCGCACCACATTGTGTAGATAGTTTTCTATAGGTCCTGAAGAAATGCATAGCATCATAGTTTGATCATATTGCGTGAAACATGTCGACCATTTGTGAGAGTCGAGCTTTGCTCTTCTGGTGTATTTAGCCAGTGATCAGCCGCTCCACTATATTTTTTAGTAAGGTGGATAACCAGCCTATTAAACTCCTTTTTTGGATTATCCAACCTTTTTTAACCACTTATTCGCATCTACACTCACTTCTAGGGCCCTCACACCCACGGCACCATACGGCAGGAACAGAAGATCTCCGTTAAAGAGCCCCTTTATGGGTGCCCGTCGGGTATTGCACCGCCGACCCGACGAGGAGCAAGTCCATATGATGAAGCATGACACCTAGCTTGCTGGGTGTGTGAGGACTCTAGTTCCACTTAGGAGGACTTCCCTCCTTTGCCTCCCCCTTACTCTGTTTTTCCATCTCTCTGGGGAACAGCGTACCCTTCTTAGTTTACAGTATCTGGGCATGTGCGCTGGACTCCGTTAAACAGCCCCCTTAGTCCCTCTCCTTGTTTGATAAGCTCCCCCTGTCACCACCGCTGGGGGCTACATACATAGCGAGTCAGCGGAAGTTGACCGACACAGTGCGCGGCCCAAGGGGAAACAGGTGTATGTGAGGCCAGCCCTGGGCTGAAGCTTGGAAACCGGAGAGGCCCTTTGGCTAGGGCCACACCTCTGTAGAGACGGACTAGGCGCTACTGGGCCCTACAACATAACGGTGGAGCAGCCCCGCCAAGGAAGACCCCCTTTGAGGGCCCCTTTGATGTTAGACTTGTTTTGCCGAGTGCTTATGGGAAGGGCCTGTACTCGTGGGGCTTAGAGAGCGGCGACCTGGAGAGTCCCTGGGCCTGAGTGACTGGAACAGTCGGAGGACAGATCGGTGTGACAAAGGTGGCCCTGGGCAGAGACAAGGTGACCGCTGTGTGAGGTGATTGACCCTCCACACCAGAAGTGTTTGTTGCGGCCCACAGGCCTGGGAAAAGTGCTTTGCTGGAGGGGAGTAGTGGTGACATGTCTGGCTGCCACCTGGGAGAGACTTGACATCTGAGACACAGGGGCCGCACCGGGGCAGGGAAGAAAGCAGTGAAACTGTTGTGCGGTAAGAGATCATGACTGCCCACTGCCGACATCCCCCCTGAACGTGACGGGCGGTATACACCTGGGGCACAGTGGCAAGAGCAACTGCAAGAGACTTCTACAAGACTCCCCAGTGACGTTTTAAATTGATATCATCTCCCAGTAGAGAAGATGGGCAAGGCAAGAACGAAAACAGCGGAGGCTACCCCTGAATTAGATAAGGATTCCCAAGAACAAGCTCAGAGCACTTTGAGGGCACAGCAGCTCGAGGATCCCATATAACAGCAACTAGCTAAAATCCTAGAGGCGATATCCGACACCACGGAGACGCTGCACCAAGATATAAGTACGGTATCGGCGGGGCTGGTCCTTCTATGCGCAGAACACCAGAAACTTAATAAAAGGGTAAAAATAGTGGAGACGACTCTCGAGGAGTTATCCCGGGCGCGCCAAGCACTGACCCTTCAAGTGGTGGCACTTACGGACAGAGTGAAGGCACTGGAACGCAGGGCAGAGGATGGAGAAGGGCGCAGCCAGAGAAACAATATTCGTATCCTGGGCCTGCCTGAAGGGGTCGAAAATGGTGACATGATGGCTTACTTGGAACCCTGGCTCCGCACGATTGTTACGCCCGAGGGCCTGGCACAGTTCTATACCCTTGAGAGAGCACACCGTGTTCCGGTGCGTCCGCCGGCCCCGGGCCGACCTCCAAGGCCGGTAGTGGCCAGGTTCCTACATTGTAGAGACAGGGATATATTGTTGCACAGGGCACACTCAGATGGCCCTTTTGAGGTGAATAATGGCAAAGTTTCTATATTCCTTGATTACACCCTTGATGTTCAGCGAAAACGTGCTTCTTTCTTGGAGGTTAGGAAAGCTTTGAGAGCTGAAGGCCTCCAATATTCTCTCATCTTTCCGGCTCGGCTTCGCATAGCCTTGGATGGTAAAACTAATTTCTGTGAGGACCATCAAGCGGCGTGGGAATGGTTGGAAACATACAAAACTGAAACTCCCCAAGCGGCACAGGGGCAGGCCAAGTCCTTCCCAAACAGAACGAGAGAGAGCGGCAGCGCTGCAGGCAGTGGCTGAGATAGTGCGCGAAGGGGGGGGGTCTCCATCGGAAGTGGGGTCGCGCTCTGTGAGGGGCTCGAAGGGCTCTGACTCAGATTCTTCCAAGCGTGATAGCCTTAATATGCCACAGGTAACCCCGTAACACTGCAGATGAGATTATATAGATTTGGCTATGGAGGAGTAGCAAATGCCCTGACTCTCTCTCTCCCCCCCCCCCCCGAGGCGGCGGAGTTATGCTGGATTGGAACATTGGGATGACCAGGTTGGACTGCTATAGAGGTCGGTGCATTGCACAACACCCTGCACCTTAAACACCTCTGTGAGACACTAAGTGAAACCACGACCCCCTGAAGGACCTTACCATAGCTGGTTTGGGCCTTGCTTAGTTTTTGGAGATATTTGAAGGGTTCGGGCGGGCCGCAGTTGCCACACTGCTTTGGGGAGTTGGTCCATGTTGGGGCCTTTGGTTTATTTCTTTCTTATTTCCCCCTTTTTTTTGTGCAAAGACTTGGCTTGTTCATGGTGCAAAGGGGGGATTGCCTCTTACCCTTTTCGCGGGATGGGAGGAGGTGGGAGAGGGGATAGATCACACATCTTAAGATGAATTCACACTGTCAGACACTGAAGTTCCTTACGTGGCACATTAGGGGGATGGGGTCCATGTCCAAGCGTCATAATATACATAACTATCTAAAGAGACGGGGTGCAAATAGCTCTCCTACAGGAGATGCATCTGTTCAAAACGGAAGTAGGAAACCCATGCAGACGCTGGAGAGGACAGGTCTATGCCACCTCTTTCTCGGCGTATGCCCGAGGGGCATTCATTTGGATCAGACCGGGGGTGCCTTTCGACTAAACACGGTCAGTAACGGATCAAGACGGCAGATATGTCTTTATTACGTGGAGACTACTAGGACGAGACATCACGTTGGGTTGCATATACGCACTCAATCAAGACCAGACGACCTTTATGACCGACCTTTCCACTCACAGAGCGGACATGATGGTGTGCCAGGTGATAATAGGTGGAGACTTTAATGGAGTGATCTTGTGAGTTGCAGCCTACCTGTGCCCCAGATTGCAGTGAGCAGAGTCCAGGAAGTGGTAAGGAGGCAGACTAGTGCTGTCTCTTGCCCCCCCCAAAAAGTGTTTAAAAAAACGATTTTCCCTTTCTGTGATTACTGTCTTTGCCTGTGGTTGTTACAGTTTAAAATTGTAGTTTTAACCTGCCTGTGATTGCATATTTTATCACCTGTTTTGTGTTTTAAACTTGTGGTTTTCCTGCCCATGATTGCTTCCATTTAACATGTTGAATTGTGGGATTTGCAGTCCAAATTCTGTAGTTTTTCCTCTCATTCCTGGTGACTATTCAGTTTTCCCTCCAAATTTCTCCTTTGCTCTGTGCTAAGACCTGTATGTTAAACAGTGCACCCCCAGCCACCATTTTGTGTTAACAAGCCAGTGAAACCAGCCCCCCTGCCTCCCCCAGCAACAGGGATATTCTACATCAGAGGGTGCTTCTGTGAGCTGCTTAAACTGTGTTTAATAGGGACTGTGCACTTCGTTTTTTGGCCAGGAGAGGGAGTAAAGTTTTATTCAAACAGTAGTGTTAGATTTCAAGTTCGTGAGGCCCTTACCTGCAGAAGTCCAAAGTGTGGATTGAGCCGGTCTGTCTCCTAGGAGATTCTGAACAAGAGCAGCAGCTTCCAACTCCCTGGCCAGCAAACCTTGTCTGAGGTTGCTGGGACCTTATATAGTCTGCTAGTGGTTGGTACATGTATACACCGATTGGTGGTTGTATCTGATGTTTCTATTGGATTGGGTTAGTGTCCTCATTGGTTGGGTATTTGAGTGTTCTTATTGGTTTCTGGGTCTGTGATTCAATCAATGTAGGGTTGGGACTAGGGCTATGATTTCTATTGGAAGTAAGGACTAGGGCTTCCTGTGTTATTGGTTGTTGGGACTAGGGTGGAACTAGGGCTAGGGTTAGGCTTTCTATTGGAAGTAGGGAGTAGGGCTTCCTGTCCCATTGGTTGCTAGGACTTGGGTTGGGACTACTGGTAGGGCTAGGGCCTCTATTGGATGTAGAGATCAGGGTTTTTGAACTGTTTGGGTGCTTGGACTAGGGGTAAGATTGGCTGTAAGGTCCTGGTCTCCTATTGGTTCTAGATTTTTAGGGCTAGTGTTGTGATTGGATAGTGTTAGGGCTAGGGTTCCCATTGGCTGACGGGGTCACCTGATTACTAGGGCTATAAAAGGCCAGGGTTAGGGCGTCTCAGCCCGGGCGTCGAGGCTAAGAGCGGAGAGGACAAGGGCAGTTGCCTGTTTGAGCCTGTTAAGGGCGGAGAGGACAAGGGCAGTTGCCTGTTTGAGCCTGTTAAGGGCGGAGAGGACAAGGGCAGTTGCCTGTTTGAGCCTGTTCTTAACAGGTCGGAACCAGGGCCAGGAATGCTGCCCATTTTACCATTCATTAATAACCACCCTATGTATTTGTCCCACTGTACATAAGCATTGATTTTCACTATAGATATGTGCCTATCTTTGTGTATTGCTTTGTATAAACATGTACAATAATTATGTTGTTATAAAAACAAAAACAAAAGAAAAAAAAAAAATCTTCTTTGGTCTACATGTACTTGCTTCCCATTGGGCATCTATGTACCTCCATGTACTTGGATCTGTGTGTCTGTTACTTTTCTCCTGAAAAAGCATATCCAATGCACTACCCTATTTCTCATCCGCTACCTCTATCAATATCTTTAATCTGCATATACTTACCTCCTTTATGCATCTATATACTTTCAATGTACTTATGGATCTATATATTTATCACTTTCTTCTAATTTAGCATTTCCAATGCACTACCCTATTTCTCAGCCTATACTTCCCTCAATATATCTTCTAGCCCATCTTTCTGACTCATCTCAAACTTCTTTCTACTACTCTTTCCAATTCACTACCCTATCTCACCCTATACATCTATCATTATATCCTCTACACCCACTCTCTCATTTATCCCAAACGCCATACCACTACTATGTTCCCCAAAATAACCCTTTCTTGACTCTCTCCTACTCTACCCCTCCTTGCATCTTCTGACACCTCCTTTACTGTACCGATCCCCCAAAACAAACCTTTCTAAACTCTTCCCTCTGACTCTTTCCCCTCCAAAAACCCTTTTACTCATCCAAAAGCCTCCTCCTACTGCTATGACCTAAAAAAGAAATCCTTCACTCTTCTATCCCTCCACTATCCTTTTCAATCAAAATAAAAGACTAGCATGTTCACTTCTCTAATTCCATATTCCACTATACTAATTCACCACTAATCCTTTATGGGTTCCAGAGTAGCGTGCTACTCGCCAACAAAACGCTTCAACACCCCATCAGGGGTAACAGGCGCTATATGAATGCAAACCTTTCTTTCCCTTCTATCCCTCCACTATCCTTCTCACTCCAAATAACTGACTAATATCCACCACTCAAATTACTTTCATATTTCACCATACTAATTCACCACTAATCCTTTATGGGTTTCCGGAGTAGCGTGCTACTCGCCAAAAAAAGCGATTCAACACCCCATCAGGGGTTAGAAGCGCTATATAAATACAAACCTTCTTTCCTCTTCTATCCTTCTGCTATCCTTCCAAATCCAAATAACTGTCTAACATATCCACCACTTAAAATGTACTTGCATATTTCACTTTACTAATTCAACACTAATCCTCTATGGGTCCCGGAGTAGCGTGCTACATGCCGAAAAAGCGCTTCGACGCCTCGTCAGGGGTAGTAAGCGCTATACAAATGCAATTACAATACAATACAATATTGGATAGATCTCATCCTCCCATACCTGGGGCTCCCACTTATCGAGTGGCAGCTGGACTATGGGAATGGATGACTCATTGGGGATTAAAGGACATTTGGAGGATTGAACATGGGGGGGTTCAGGAATACTCCTTCTATTCCCCAATGCATCTACTTCATACACGACTAGATGCCTTTTGGTGTTCACCTGCCCTCACTGGTTTTATTACCAACACAGAGTACCTAGGACGGACCTTTTCTGATCACAGCCCCTTGTTGCCGACGGACCGACCGCATGGGGGCAGACCCCCAATCCCTACATGGCGGCTTAATTCCCTGACCCAGGAGGATATACCTTTTGGAGCTGCCCTGCACTCCCTTGTTGATAGTGTTGTATTCCGCTTTAGGTGTCCGTATATAGGCTTTCCTGAAACATGTCCTTATATAGGCACAATTCGCATTGCCCTTATATAGGCACAATTCGCATTGCCCTTATATAGGCATAAAATCCCAGTCCTTATTTAGGCATTAGCCATGCACTCCAAATACAGGCATGGTCACCGACATCCGTCCACTCTAACGTCACAACGAGTTCTTAGAAACCAGACCCTTAAGCTCTTGGGAGTTCCCCTAGCACAGAATTATTGATTTCTCCAAGAACTCATCTATTATGCATGAACCGCTATTCCTTAAGGGTTCATTCCTGACATCTTCCTCTGTCCGACTTCACGTCAATGCTAACATTCCAAGGCACCTACCGGGTATATATATACCTTCCCTTGCCCAAGCAAGTGGGAGGAGACCTCGACTTTAGAGGAGCCCGTGTCCCGGCCTGACGCACTGAGAAGAGACGCTGTCATCCCTGCTCGCAGAGAATCCAGCCTCCCGTGTTCTGACTCCCTTCGCGGGGTGTTAGAGTTCGAGACTCGGAAGGAGATTCCCACCTCTCTCATTCTCAAGGTATGGAGCTGACTAGAACCTAGAGGGACTCTTGGCATACTAGACTATAGCATACCATACTATAGAATACTCCACCTACTTCTCACCTTGCACTACACTTCGGTTAGGTTAGGTACACTGGGGTAGAACTAGCTTAGAGAAGCATCTTATGAGTACTCGCATTTTTAGCTTATGTTATTTATGTATATGAATATATGTGTCATAGCTAAAAGATAATGCTAGCGCAGTATTATTTCTTTCTACTGCTTACGCTGTACATTATATATCTTGCTTACTGTCTTGTGATCATAACAGCTCATATCTCTTACACCAGAAACAAGACTGTTCAATAAATCCTTTTATTGAAACGCCCGTCTATTCTTTCTGTGTAACTCTGAAGAAACTAAGCATGCACGATTAGCTGAGTGAAACTGTTATCTATTGTTTCCACGATTCCGAGAGCGTTCCGATTCTAAAGGGAAACAAAGTTGTCATGTTTATGCAGTTGCCAGAAACTACTCCCTTCTTGTTCACAAGGAGTTTCTAGTGGCCTCTGAGTTAGCTGGCACAAAGTAATTAAGTTTAATATACTCGATAGGGACATACTGACCTTAGTCCTATGTCAAACCTATAGGATATATTATTCCAATGCGCAGAGCCTATTAGGGAAATAGGAGCTACACTACATGGCGCCCAACGTTTGGTAAGGCACTAATTTAACGCTAGATACTGAGTAACTCAGTCGTGCTTTTCTCAGAGACCCCTACTCACATACTCCATAAGACGTCTGGAGTGGGTAGGGTTAAATATCCGCCAAAGCTAAATAGGACAAAAACCCTATATATTAGCTGTTTGGTTTATTCAACATTGAAGGATACAGTGTTCCAAAATATTGTGCACCTTATCTTTTGTTTCCTTGAAACTTGTTCTACATTTTTAACAAAAAACAAATGTCCTTACACGGGGACAATGACACCGAGAACGGTGTAGCTGCGGCTGACCCAGTCGTAACAGCTTTTAACTTTACAGGTTTAAATGAAACCGATGAGGGTGTTATAAACATCCCTCCAAACTTAAGGAGAGCCATCACTCTAAAACTTATAAAACACGGCCTATCACCAAGAGGTGGTAGAGCAGTTTTCGTGATAGAGGCACACGAATCCTTTCAGACAGAGGTATTCTATTCATGGATAGTATTCCCAGAATCAAATCCAGTAACAAAAATGTTTCACTTCTTTAAAGAAGATGAACCACCAGAGGAATATATTCCTTTCGAGGATATTGAAATTCCACTCACATACCAGGAGCATAATCTCTGGTTTAAAGGCGCCCTAAAACATCACAAAAACATTACCAGGCTCGGTCCACTAGGTAGACCAGGAGCAACATGGCCGATTCTAGCCGGCTACACACCTCATCCTGACATTGAAGAGATGTCAGACGAGGAATTACTTACTCAACTACAAGAGTTAATAAAAATTTACAGACAATTAGTCCAATATGTCATGCGGACTTTCACAGTCCAACCACCAATGACCATTCCAAATCAAACCCCTCAACAGGGGAATATACTAAAAATTACTCCACAGACTTTACACGCAGTCATGGGTAAAATGCACACAAAACGTGAGCAAATTCCATTCTGGATAGCTCAAAAAATTACTCAAATCGAAGCAGTATTTCCTAATTCTAGCCCTTATGAGAAACACAGAATGTTATGTTATGTTATGTTAATATGAACTTTTATAGCGCTCGTTCACCAACAGTTTCTTGGCGCTGACGGAGTTGCCTTCCTGAAGCAGTTACTAGTACGGATGAACCTGGTCTAACTATAAGCTTGGGTGAAGAGCCAGGTCTTCAACGTCTTCCTAAAATGAAAGAGATCTGACTCAAGTCTCAATGAGGGCGGAAGGGCATTCCAGAATTTGGGTCCTAATATTGAGAAACGTGAGCCTCCTGTTCTTTTCGTCTAAAAACTGGGACCTCTAGATAGTTCATATGCATAGATCTTAAAGTACGGTGGGGGCTTTACTTGTGAATTTTTGATGAAATGTACTTAGGGCCGGTCCCGTGCAAGGCTTTAAAAAGAATACAACTGGCTTTAAACTTGGAGCGTTGCTCCACTGGAAGCCAGTGTAATTCTTTTAGCAGCGGCTTGATGTGACAACGTCTGTCTTGTTGGAATATAATTCTGGCTGCCTGATTTTGTATTAGCTGCAGACGATGTATCTGATTGCGCTGAAGACCTAGGTATATAGAGTTAGCATAATCAATTCTTGACATAATCAAAGAGATGACAATCTGTTTACCAATGAGGATCACACCACAACTGGAAGATTGCACCACTTGGGGTGCAGTCTTTGCTGCCATCTATACTAAAACACATGGTGTTCCATCAATTGCTGTATTACCAGATGTCCTGAAACAAATTCAAAACGAATACGGGGCAGAGCCTGCTCTGAATTTAGGTATGAAATTACTGAAAAACTTCGACCAGGTCTCAACAATAATATTAAAGGAGAGGCAGCATCAGTGGCGATCCGCCAACGCTTAAGGGAATTTGATGTAACAGAACATCAAAATGAACTACCCAGAATAATAGAACAATCTTATGCAGAATTAGGCAGAGATAGTTTGGGTGGAAAACCTTTGAAGGCAAAACTATCTGAAGATCCTGAAAAGGTCTCTAATAAACAGACTCCTACATCTTCTAAAAAGAAGTGGGAAACTAATAAACAAAATTCAAACGAGAAACGTTCTCAATCCCGAGGTAGGTCTCCTCAAAAGGAGCCCTCTGAAAGGAGGTATAACCTCAGGAATAGGGAAAATTTAAGAAAACCTGACAGGTATCAAGATACTGATACACGTTCCTCTCGTACCTTTCAGATATCGTCACAGACATCGGAAAGAAGAGGACGGTCAGATCACAAAGAAGAACGCGTGAAATCCAAAGACGATACACACGTTCAGAAAAATAAATCAAAACCTCAATTCTCAAAAAAGAAGGTAGCAGGTCTGAAGATCAGACATGCAGAGAATACTGAGAACACAGCTCAAGAACGGAGAATGGGCTCAGACAATGCTGGACAGTGCAGCAGAAGTCACAATAGCTCGCCAGAACCTGAAGGAACTTCTGGAGATAGTGGACTTGAATGAGTACATCACAGTAGAAACTGTAGACACCAGGGTTAGTTCTCCACAAAAGTTATATGAAATAACACTCCGAATGGAGGGAGACATACTAAGACAAGTGAAAGCACTCTTTTGGGAGAAACTATCAAAGGGCTATGACATACTTCTAGCAGAAAAAGACTGGCCACCACACTTTGTCAGGGAGTGCCACATGGCGAGGACATTATTATGCCAGCCTTCTCCAACCATATTCCAATTCACCTAAAATATACTTATGCCAGGAAATGGGCAGTTGCCCAGGCCCCAGCATTATATAAAAATCATGTAGGATGGGATGAGGACTCACCTCACCACAAAATACATCTAAAAAAATCAACCTACTGCACAAAGGCAGTACCCAATAAAGCAAGAAGCTAAAAAACAGGTCAGGGAGATCTTAGATCAACTTGAATACCAAGGGGTGATTGAAACATGCACCTCCTCAATGAACAATCCTTTGTTTCCTGTATCCAAACCAGACAATACATATCGTCTAGTTTTGGATTACAGACACTTAAACACTTGTTCTAAAACATTTGCAGTGCAAAATGCACATAGTACAGCATTAATGAATCACATTGTGCGTAAAAAATATAAAACCACATTAGATATTTCAAATGGTTTCTTTTGTCAAAACATAGCACCTGAAAGCAGGTACTTGACAGCTTTCTCAATAATGGGGACCCAGTGTCAATTTTGTAGACTCCCACAAGGGTTCAAAAATAGCCCGGGGTTATTCTCAGCAAGGGTAACAGAGTTACTACAAATTTATGATAATGAGGCATTGTCATATGTCGATGACATCTATCTGACAGACGATGACCTGGATAGGCACTTGAACAGGGTGAGTACCATTATATTGGGCTTCACCTCTGAAGGCTATAAATTCAACTTTAAAAATCCAGAATTGCCCATCTCAATGTCCTTTTCCTAGGATATGAGCTTTCAAGTGAAGGCAAGAGCCAGGCAGCTAACTTTTTAGAAAAGTGTGCGCTGCTCCAACCTCCAAAAACGCTGAAAAATTTACAATCCATCTTGGGTTTCCTAAATTTTGGAAGAACTTACATTCTAAATTACGCAGAAAGGGTTAAACCTCTCTACGAATTAATCAAACCTGATTTTTCAACAAAACATTGGACTCAGGAACACACAGAAATCCTGCGTTCACTCCAAGCTAACATGTTAGCAACAAATCACTTACAAACACGCGTAAATACACGCCATTTAGTGATCCGAATAATTTCGGGACAATGCGGATTCACCTATTTAACATTTAATGAGGGTGAAAAAGTACCAATAGCATACAAATCACATTTGTATACACAAGCAGAAATGCGCTTCACTTCAACAGAAAAAATACTGACAGCAGTTCAAACCGCTGTAGCAAAAGAAAGAGCTCTAGCTCAAGGAAAACGCATTATTGTCGTGACCCCAGTACCGGCCTTAGAGGCGGTTACAAAAGCGAGCATTCCAAATGCAAAAGCTTTACATCCTAGATGGATACAATGGGTTAATTCTCTTGCTGCAATAGATGTTGAATATGTTTTTGATCCCGATTTAAAAACACAAGCGTTCCTGCAATATGAACATGAATGTCCTCTACCCACTGAAATTCTGCCTCTCGATCAGTACAAATTTATAATTTATACTTACGGATCAGCACAACCCGCTACAGGGAGTAAGCAAGCTTACAGTGCAGCGTGCGCAATCGTTAAAGGTCGCATGCAAGATGGTAACTTCAGACCAATGGTCACTAAAACTCAATCTCTAGATTATACAGCTCAGCGAGCTGAACTACAAGCATTCAAACTGGCACTTGAAAATACAGATCGCGAATTCCCCACACTTATAGTGTGCGATTCTTTTTACTGTGTTCAGTCGTATAATGAATATATACAAAATTGGCTTGAAAACGGGTTCAAAGATGCAAAAGGTGGCACAATAAAGCATAAAACGCTTTGGGAACAAATAGTTCAGTTGAGAGACGAACTACCAAAAGATCACGTGATACACACGCCGAGTCATCAACGTGATGGCGTTCACGTTGCAGGGAATTCATTGGCTGACGAAGCCGCAAAGGGGGCTGTTCAGACGGCTTCCGTAGCTGCGATCACTCGTTCAAAAACGAGAATAGACAGTGAGATATTGTTGGCTGTCAATGCTTCAAGCAAAGGCAGTGGTGCAGCATTACCAAAGAAATTTCCACTCAAGTACTCTTATGTAATTGATGTGAACAACGTTCCGTTTGCTCGAATCCCTGGAGTGGGGGAAAGGGTAATTCCAAACATGGAACGTAGATTAGGACTAATCCTAGCAGCACATGAATGGATAGCCTCTGCCCATGCAGGTGTTTCTGCAACAGTATCTTTACTTAAACAAAGATATTGGTGGCCTGGCATTAGGAAACAGACCAAGAACTATGTTTTGGAATGTGAAATATGCCAACAGATGAAAGTCTCCACAGTGAAATGTCCTGCGCAGACACCCCTGTTGATTTCAGACAAACCATTAGCTTGTGTTTACCTGGACCTCTGCGGTCCCTTGCAAAGGGACGGTAACTATAAATATATAATGGTCGCAGTGGATTCGTGCTCAAGGTTCCTATGGATATGGCCTCAGCGCTCGGCTGACGCTCGAACTGTTATAAAAGATTTGCGGGTCTTTATCAGCACATACGCAATAGGCACGCTACATTCTGACCAGGGCCCTGCGTTTAGCTCTCGGGCTTACAAAGAAGCCATGGCCAGTCTGGGCGTTGCATTGCGGTACTCCTCTCCGTTTCATCCTGAGGGAAATTCTGAAGTGGAAAGGAAAAACCGGGACATAAAGCAGTCTATAACAGCTAGAGTATTAGGTTCGGGTGATGGGTGGGTCAAACGTATTTATGGGGTCCAACGCTCATTAAATAATTTGCCAAGAAGTTCTCTAGGGGGGGGGGTTCACTCCACATGAGGTACTATTTGGGACAAGAATGTGGGTTCCTGATCTCGAATGTAAAGGCACAGTGGTGGAAAATAAACCCTTTGATATCAAAGATCGTTTGGCTGTTTTACAGAATCTAAATGAACTAAGATTGAAACAAAGCAACGTGTTCCTGAAGCCAACCACCACTGGGGAAACACCGGCAGTCCCAGCAAGGCCTGTCTGGATCCCAAAAGTTGGGGATTTAGTCAGAGAAAAGATTGCGGACAAGAAGGAATTTGGACCTTCTTACAGACAACCAGTACCTGTCCTAGCCAACCACGGAACAAGAACAGTACTTCTGCCGCCCCTTGCTGGAAAAAAGGAGAAAAGATTTGTGTCAATCGACCTCATCAAACCACAGTATGTGGCCAATACTAAATAGTAGGCCTCGTGGACTCCGACCTAGTAGCAGACGCACTCCTCTCGCTACTATCCAAGAGGTTCAGACTGAAAGACTCATAACCATCGAGAATTCAGCAGTAACAGATGAAGGACTAAGCAACAATGCTATGGAACTCATCCCTCTTGGAACTCAAGTAACAGTTCGTCCAGATACACCTGTCTACACCAACGTAACACGTGATCAACTGGTTCCAGCGATTTCAACGAATCATGATGCAATTTCAACAATTGACCGAACTGCTTATCGAGTGGCAGCCGGACTACGGGAATGGATGACTCATTGGGGATTAAAGGACATTTGGAGGATTCAACATGGGGGGTTCGGGAATACTCCTTTTATTCCCCAATGTATCAACTTCATACACGGCTAGATGCCTTTTGGTGTTCACCTGCCCTCACTGGTTTTATTACCAACACGGAGTACCTAGGACGGAACTTTTCTGATCACAGCCCCTTTTTGCTGCCGTACCGACCGCATGGGGGCAGACCCCCAATCCCTACATGGCTGCTTAATCCCCTGACCCTGGAGGATGTACCTTTTGGAGCTGCCCTGCACTCCGTTGTTGATAGGTTCTTTGTCGAAAACGAACACTCTACCTCCTCAGTGTTGATAGAGTGGGAGGCGTTTAAGGTGGTGGTGCGAGGCCACTGCATGGGGCAATCTGTAGGGGTGCGTAGAGAACTCCACCGAGAACTGTTAGATAAGGAAAGGGAACTGCGGGCATTAGATAACATTCAAGGGGAAGACACATGGGCCCATACATGCCTCCTAGATGCGCGTGCGCAGTATAATGATACTTTGGAAAGATTAAGGTCATATGATTATAGAACATACATGGACAGGCTACAAGAGGAGGAGGGGAAGACTGGTCGGTTGTTGGCCTGGTTGATTAAACCGGAAATCCGAGGAACCCCAATTCTGCACGTACAGACTACAGATGGCCGGACTGTATATGACCCAGAAGGGATCAATGAGTTATTTCGCAGATATTATGAGACCCTTTATGCTGCCCCACCTAGGGCCTTCAGTGACAGTCTCCGCGCTTTCTTAGACCCGTTGACTCTCTGCACCCTGGATGACAATGAGGAGGAGTTGGGGGGGACCTGTGACTCTGCAGGAGGTTCGGGGAGCTATCTCCTCTATGGCTAATGGGAAGACCCCCGGCCCGGATGGCCTTCCTGCAGAATTTTACAGGAAATATGAGTCCGAACTAGCCCCGAAACTGGTGTCCATGTATGCAGAGGCAATGCAGCTGGGCCACCTGCGGGAAACTATGTGGGATGCATTGGTGATCCCATTCCCCAAGACTGTGGCCCCAGACGCTGGGGTGAAGGAATATAGGGCTCTCTCAATGCTCAATACTGATTTTAAAAAACTTGGTAAAGTACTGGCGCTCAGGTTACTCCCACATATGAAGAGCCTAATCCATGCAGATTAAAATGGGTTCATCTCTCCCGTAGCACCTCGTATAATCTACGTAGACTGTACTCTGTGCTTTACCATCCAGAGGCAGGGAACCTGCAGCAGGCCACCATTCTGTCGGTTGACTTAGAGAAGGCCTTTGACACTGTGAGCTGGGACTATCTATTGGAGGTCATGAGGTGCCTGGAGTTAGGAGAAGAATGGGTGAAATGGGTGAAATTATTGTATACGTGTCCCACGGCGAGGGTTGGGATGGGTAAGAACATCTCACCACAATACCGGGTGGCACGGGGCACTAGACAGGGATGTCCACTGTTGCCACTCCTATTTGCCCTGGCGATAGAGCCCCTAGCTGAACTATTCTGTCAGGGAGGGGAGGGTATAGGAGTAACTATTGATGGGAGAACATACACTATCTCTCTTTACGCGGATGATTTATTAATCTACTTGAGTGATGCCGTAAAAGGCACAGAGACTGCTCTCCGACTCCTGGAGACATTGGGGAGACTGTCAGGTTTACGGGTCAATAAACACAAAACATACCTGTTCCCAGTGGCTGGACAACGGGTCAGACCCCCGAACTACCCGCAGATCTTAAATGGGCATCGGACACATTTAAATACCTGGGCATCCAGATTTTCCACTCACTGGCGTACCTGAGAGAAGGTAATTTAGATAAAGGGATTAGATCGCTTCGATCTAATGTGATGTTTTGGCGTACACTAAGACGCCCTATTATGGCTAAAGTCTCCTTAACTAAAATGGTCATCCTACCCAGTCTGTTATATTATTTTGCTAACTAGCCGGTATTAATGCTCTCGGGATGGTTTCGTAACCTGGATTCCCTGAGAGACTTAATTTGGCGCGATGGGAGGCAGAGAGTGTCGCTCCAAATTATGCATCACCCTATTGCGAAAGGAGGCTTGGGAGTGCCGGATTTTGAGCTTTATCAGCTGGCTGCCCAACTGCAATGGTTGGCACAATGGCTGGACGGAGTGAACACAGAGGGGACTTTCTTGACGGAACCAAACCAAAACCCTAGATTCTTGCTGGCCAAAATCTTGGATCACACCACCAAGGTTCCCTACAACTCAATACTGCAGACCCAATGCTTAATTTGAGCCGGTGGTTTCCGGTGCTCGGCACTGGCAAATAATTGGCAGCACCAGCACTTATGACAGTCTGCCACATGTGGCGCGGTTTGTCTAATTTGGATAGGAGCGCAACAGTTGTTTATTAATTCAGTGTACATTAAAATGACTAATACCTGCCACCCAAGCCATTCTTATAGCTTTGGGGGCTGGGAATAGACTGTATTGTCACACTTGTAGGGTGGTATGGTTAGTAGTTATGTTGATACTGTTATTGGCAGTGCTTGCAGGCGCAATGGGTGGTCCAAGCGGCAGCAGCTCCCCGATGAGGGCCCCAGCACTTATTTTTTTACAAATTAAGCACTGTGCAGACCACAGCGCTACAGTGATGGAAACGCTGCATTAAAAAACTTCCTGACGTCCCGAAATATTCCCCAGAATTGCCATTACTGGGATTACCACACGGAGAGCCGCAGACGATTATTACCGCAGAGCAAATGTTACCGTGGACAGAGGTGGAACTCGAGACAGTGGGGTACTGTTACCAAGAGAAGACTTTACTCCCCTTCGCAGAACTGATGGAAGGCTGTGGGCTGCCACCGGGCCAATTCCTTATGTATGAGATGCTACTGCGAGTATTTGGGCAATTATGGGGCCTGAATAGAACAGAGCCAGAAACACATGGGGTGTTGCACTCATTGATCACTCTGGGAACAGCTGGGCACCAGGTCAAATGGTTTGATGCGTCCTTATGTGAGGCCTCCCTGGTCCCACTGTTTAAGTTGCGGGGGAAATGGGAGGGAGCCCTGGATAGCGAACTGACTGATAAAGAATGGAACAGGGTCCTGGAGCCCCCTTAAAGGCTATCAAGAAATACACGGCTGAAATGCATCCAATTTAATTATATTCATATAACCTACCTTACACCACACAGGATTTTCGCTGCCTTTGGGGGGGGAGCTGAGGAGATGTCCGAGATGTGGCCAGGAAGATGCAGATTTCATGCACATGACCTGGCATTGTGTGATCATTCGATCTTTTTGGCAAGAAGTACTCTCTAGGCTCAATAAAACCCTGGGGCGTACACTTAACCCCAAGGCAGAGACATGCCTGCTGGGACTCTTCCCCCGCCCAGATAAGCGTAAGGTGGGTAACAGGTTTGTAGACTTAGCGCTTGCATTAGCCAAAAGACGAATAGCGATAACATGGAAGCTACCTACAGGGCCACAACTGAACGTTTGGAACCGGGAGGTGACTAGCTGGGCTGGGGCCAAAGAGAGAGAACTGCGTAGAGAAGAGTTGAGGGGGCTACGACTACGCCCAAAAGCGGAGCAATGGAGGGATACCTTACATGCCTGGGAATATCCAAGCTCGCCCGGTAGTACGACTGACGACGATGAGGTAGCTATAGATTAGAACGGGAGGACGACGGGACCGCACCCGATGGAATCTTGCTGACCCTATCAAATACGTTAAACAGAAGTGGTCACCCTGTTGCCCGATCATTAGATACTGGAAAAGGGTTGATGTCAAGCGGACGGTAGAGTTCTGTGTAGGGATTAGCCCTCCATGACTTGAACCCCTAGACAGAAGACCCCTCCCTCCGGCCCCCTTAAAACTACCCAGATGCATAATTGCAACCTAACCTGCACTATGTAAGCCGAGTGGTTTAGTTGGTTTATTATCATTTCCCCTAAGTTAATTGTTTGTTACATATGACTGTTGAATGGCGACGTATCTCCCGCACGGACATAAAGACTCTGACATACTAGGGAGTACACTGCACTGCTGGAAAGGCAGGTAGGAGAATGGATGTTGAAGACTAGTCACCACAAGGGATGGAGTGAGTTGAAAAAGATTAAAGAACGACATATTAATTAATGATAGCCTTCAAAAAGTTACGCGGAAATTTACATTATGATACGATTTCAACGATATTTTTAACGCCTTACCAGCAAAAGTTATCATGATAAATGTTGAAATGAGCAGTGCGGAATGTAGAATGTATATGTAAATGCCAATAAAGATATATATATAAAAAAATAAAAAAATCAATTAAGCACAGCAGGGTATTCACAGTAACCAACGATCAATACAGCACAGCAGCGTATTTTGTTACCACAACTCACTGATACAAAGCAGTGTACCCCCAGTTACTACTACTCAATGTAGCACAGTGGCCAATTCGCAGTTACAAATCATCAATGAAGCACAGCAGCGTATTCCCTGTTACCACCGCTCAAAAAAGCACAACAGCGTATTCTCTTACCATACCTCAATGAAGCGAAGCAGTGTACTCCCAGTTACCAATCATCAATGAAGCCCAGCAGCATATTCCCAGTTACCATCCCTCGAAGAGCTGCGTAATCCCAGTTACCACACCTGAATCATAAAAATATGTACTCTGTTACCACCCCCCAATGAAGCACCGCAGAGTACACCAGTTATCACCCCTCGAAGACGCACAGCAGCATACTCCAGTTACCACTCATCATTGTAGCACAGTGGCAAATTTGCAGTTACCAATCGCCAATAAACCACAGCAGCGTATTCCCAGTAACGAACGCTCAATACAACACAGCAGCGTATTCTGGTACCACACCTCAGTCTAGCGCGGCAGCGTACTCCCAGTTACCACCCCTCAATATACCACAGTACCGAATTTGCAGTTACCAATCATCAATGAAGCACAGCAGCATATTCCCCGTTATCAAAGCTTAATAAAGCACAGCAGCGTATTCTGTTACCACACCTCAGTGAAACACAGCAGTGTACTCCCAGTTACTACTCCTCAATGTAGCACAGTGGCGAATTCGCAGTTACCAATCATCAATAAAAGCACAGCAGTGTATTCCCTGTTACCAATTCTCAATAAAGCACAGCATCATATTCTGTTACCACACCTCAGTGAAACACAGCAGAGTACTCCCAGTTATCACGCCTCAATGTAGCACAGTAGCGTTTTTATAGTTACTAATCATCAATGAAGCACAGCAGCTTATTCTCAGTAACCAATGGTCAATACAGCACAGCAACGTATTCTGTTACCACACCTTAGTAAAGCAAAGCAGTGTACTCCCAGTTACTACTCCTCAATGTAGCAATCAATCAATCGGGGAATTGTAAGCGCGCTACTCACCCGTGAGGGTCTCAAGGCGCTGAGGGGGTCCGCAGATCTGTTTAGCCGAAGAGCCAGGTCTTGAGGGTCTTCCTGAAGGTGTTCAGGGAGGGGGCGCGTCTGATGTCTGCCGGTAGCTCGTTCCAGGTCTTGGCTGCAATATGAGAGAAGGATCTTCCGCCTGCTCTGGCTCTGTGGATGCACTGGGTTTCGGCCAGTGCGAGGTTGGAAGATCGGAGGTTTCTTTTGGGTACGTGGAAGTTGATTCTGTCGTTGAGGTATTTGGGTCCGTTGTTGTGTAGGCATGAGTGAGGATTTTGAAAGTGACTCTTTTCTCCACGGGGAGCCAGTGGAGACTTCGTAGGTGTTGGCTGATGTGTTCGTGTCGGGGAATGCCGAGGACGAGTCTGGCAGCGGTGTTCTGTATTGGCTGGAGTTTGCGGAGTAGGGACTTGTTGATCCCAGCGTAGAGTGCGTTTCCATAGTCCAGTCTGCTGGTGATGAGTGCGTGGGTGACTGTCTTCCTTGACTCAGGGGGGATCCACTTGAAGGTCTTGCGGCGGATGCGGAGGGTGTTGAAGCAGCTGGAGGTGACGGCGTTGACCTGTCGGTTCATGGTGAGTGATGAGTCGAGTACGATGCCGAGGTTCTTGCTGTGGTCTGAGGGGGTAGGTGGGCTTCCGAGGGCTGTCGGCCACCAGGTGCTGTCCAATGCAGAAGGGGTGGTACCGAGCCACTCCTTCTGCATGGCAAATTTGCAGTTACCAATCATCAATGAAGTACAGCAGCTTATTCCCTGTTACTAACGCTCAACAAAGCACAGCAGTGTATTCCCAGTAATAAACGCTCAATACAGCACAGCAGCGTATTCTGTTACCACACCTCAATGAAGCACAGCAGCTTACTCCCAGTTACCACCCCTCAATATAGGACAGTAGTGAATTCGCCGTTGGAAATTGTCAATGAAGCACAGCCCTGTTACCAACGCTAAATAAAGCACAGCAGCGTATTCTGTTACCACACCCTAGTGAAACACAGCAGTGTACTACCAGTTATCACGCCTGAATGTAGCACAGTAGCGTTTTTATAGTTACTAATCAATGAAGCACAGCAGCCTATTCCCAGTAATGAACGCTCAATACAGCACAGCAGCGTATTCTGTTACCACACCTCAGTGAAGTAAAGTAGTTTACTCCCAGTTACTACTCATCAATGTAGCACAGTGACGAATTTGCAGCTACCAATCATCTTGGAAGCACAGCCGCGTAGTCCCAGTAATGAACGCTCAATACAGCACAGCAGCGTGCTCTGTTACCAGACCTCACTGGAGCAAAGCAGTGTACTCCCAGTTACTACTCCTCAATGTAGCACAGTGGCAAATTTGCAGTTACTAATCGTCAATAAAACACAGCAGCTTATTCCCAGTAACGAACGCTTAATACAGCAGAGCACCGTATTTTGCTACCACACCTCAGTGAAGCACAACAGCGTACTTCCATTTACCGGCCCTCAATATAGCACAGTAGTGAATTCGCAGTTACAAATCGTCAATAAAGCACAGCGGCGTATTCCCTGTTATCAACGCTCAATACAGCACAGCAGGGTATTCTGTTAACACAACTCACTGAAGCAAAGCAGTGTACTCCCAGTTACTACTCCTCACTGTAGCATGGTGCCCATTCGCAGTTACCAATCATCAATGAAGTACAGTTGCTTATTCCCTGCTACCAACGCTCAATAAAGCAAAGCAGCGTATTCTGTTACCACACCTCAGTATAGCACAGCAGCGTACTCCCAGTTACCACCCCTCAATATAGCACAGTAGCGAATTCGCAGTTGCAAGTTGTCAATAAAGCACAGCAGCGTATTCCCTGTTACCAACGCTCAATAAAGCACAGCAGCGTATTCTGTTACCACACTTCAGTGAAACACAGCAGACTACTCATAGTTATCACCACTCAATGTAGCACAGTACCAGTTACTACTCCTCAAGGTAGCACAGTGGCGAATTTGCAGTTACCAATCATCAATGAAGCACAGCAGCATATTCCCAGCTACCATCCCTCGAAGCAGAGCAACGTAATCCCAGTTACCACACCTGACTAAAAAATACATAATCTGTAACCACCCCCCAATGAAGCACAGCAAAGTACACCAGTTATCACCCCTCGAAGACGCACAGCAGCATACTCCAGTTACCACTCATCATTGTAGCACAGTGGCAAATTTGCAGTTACCAATCGCCAATAAACCACAGTAGCGTATTCCCAGTAACAAACGCTCAATACAACAGCAGCATATTCTGTTACCACACCTCAGTGAAGGAAAGCAGAGTACACCCAGTTACCCCCCCCCTCATAGCCCGCACCACCCTTCAATGAACCACAGCAGCGTACTTCAATTACCACCCCTCAATGTAGCACAGTAGTGAACTCGCAGTTACAAATCGTCAAAGGAGCACAACAGCGTATTCCCTGTTATCAACGCTCAATAAAGCACAGCAGAGTATTCTGTTACCACACTTCAGTGAAAGACAGCAGCGTACTCCCAGTTAACACCCCGCAATGTAGCACAGTAGCAAATTTCCATTTACCAATCATCAATGAAGCACTGCAGCGTATTCCCAGTAATGAACGTTCAATACAGCACAGCAGCCTATTCTGTTACCACACCTCAGTGAAACACAGCAGAGTACTTACAGTTATCTCACCTAGATTACAGGCAGTTGGGCATTAGTCAAAACCTCCCGGGGTACCAATCGCTCAAGCGCGGGAAAGGAAGCAGTTCCTTTTTGTTAAATAACCCTCACACACTCTAGTAGTGTCATGCTTCATCATCGGGTTCACCCTGACTCCGAAAGGTCAGGGTGGGCTCGACCATATTTCAGGGAGCACTTAAGAGAAAATGGCCAGGGGGTTTAAAGATTAAAAATCATCCTACGGCTCCAGGTATCCCTTTATTCGCAGAATCGTAGGGGATATTCAAAATGGAAAAAGGGGGGGGTCGCAAGGAAATAATGGTCCTATGACCCTAGTGCCAACATCTTTCAGTCCTCAAAAAATGGCCCGTGTAGGTCCTAGACTTTCTTCAGGGCAAAAATGTTTCCCTCCCTGGTGTTATTTATCTAGGAATTTCCTATATTTTAGTAGAGGGCAGAAAGCTGCACTCATACGAAAAGGTAAGTAAATCACTTATCTCTCGTCCTGCTCTGTAATGTTTCATATCCATCTGTAAAAGAAACATATATTGGAATTGTTAAGCGCACACTTGTCCAATACATGCTGCACCTATGTCACCCATACATGCCATTCGGGACGGGTGCTATAGTGTGATTATAATCTGTGGTTATCACAATCGTAACCAAGCCTTAAGGGTGTTAAACTCACCTAAGGCGTTTACTAGTGTGAGGTGGTGATGCCATTT
The DNA here is from genome assembly GCA_963921515.1 of Calotriton arnoldi. Lineage (NCBI taxonomy): Eukaryota > Metazoa > Chordata > Amphibia > Caudata > Salamandridae > Calotriton > Calotriton arnoldi. The sequence goes on from CAWUFW010001438.1 coordinate 929,549, forward strand.
GCATCCAACCACCTAACCCATGAAATAAGTGTAATTGTACACATCTTCACGTAACATTCATCATGCATCTCACCACTCATACAAAAGTTGCTGCTTGCGTACTGCCCGTGATTCTTTCCTTTTCATCTCAAAACCACTTGTAATGTAAAGATCGTCTTACCCTAGTGTGGAGGTATTAAAGGGTCTCGAGAGACTGCGGATTAGAGGGGGGTAGCCTTGTAGTCAGACTCTAAATTACGAGTCAAAAGTAAAAGAGGAGACAAAATCAAAGAAACATTCGCTTTATAATAAGTTGTTGTTTTTCGTTTTTTTACACACGTACCTTACTCGTGGTTCAGATCACCTCCAAGCTTAACCCTGCCTCTTACTTCCTCAAAGGTCAAGACTACAGAGAAGAGGGGGTTTCAACCCATCATCCCCCCCCACAGATGTACGTGTGGCCCAACCCATATGGACCACAGCAATTCCAAGGTCCCCCCAGTACCAAAATATGTCATACTTTCAGCCTAACCAAAATCAACGGTATTTTTTAGGTCAGGTTGGGAGTAAAGGAAGACTTGGCAGAAGAGACAACAGAAGAGTCCAATGGGACGACGACATAAGAGGAATGAACACAAGAAGCCAGACGAGGGACCAACAAGCAGGCCCGAGTTCAATGTAGATCTGGTAGTCAACCTCACAGATGAGATCCTTACCCAAGAGGAACAGGGAGTTCTCAACAAGGGGCTTGGCTTTGTCCCCACCACCCAGATTGACAAGTTCAAGACCAGGTGTGAACTGAGTTCTTTAGGAAGATCCAGGTGAAGACATTCTTTGAAGGGAAACCCGAACAAGAGAAAGACACTGGCCATACACCCCTACGGCTTAAGTCTACATTTTGCCCGCCTACATCAATGATGCCTCCAGAGGTTATGGCGTTTGAAGAAGCAGTTACCAAATTAGTGGAATTACTACAACCGAGGAGAGACGCCTATAACAATCTGAGCAAAAAAAAAAAACGAGAAGCGCTCCATTTGTTGAGCAACAGGAACAACATTGTAATAAAGCCAGCCGACAAGGGGGAGCCATCGTGATACAGGATGTAGACACCTATAGAGATGCATGTGCTACTCTCCTTTCGGATCAGAGACATTATAAAAAAACATACAGAAGGACCCCACAGCACGTCTTCAGAAGACCATCTCGACAATGACAGCAGAAGCACTGGAGAACAATTGGATCACGAAGAAGGACGGGACTTTCTCATCACAGAGGAACCTAGGACTCCCCTATTCTACACAATACCAAAAATCAGGAAAGCAGCATATTCCCAGTAATTAGCGTTCAATACAGCACAGCAGCATATTCTGATACCACAACTCACGGAAGCAAAGCAGTGTACTCCCAGTTACTACTCCTCAATGTAGCACAGTGGCCAATTTGCAGTTACCATTCAATGAATCACAGCAGCGTATTCCCTGTTACCAACGCTCAAAGCACAGCAGCGTATTCTGTTGCCACACCTCAATGAAGCAGAGCAGCGTAATCCCAGTCACACCCCTCAATATAGCACACTAGCGAATTCGCAGTTGCAAATTGTCAATGAAGCACAGCATCGTATTCCCAGTAACGAACGCTCAATACAGCAGAGCACCGTATTTTGCTACCACACCTCAGTGACGCATAACAGCGTACTTCCATTTACCGCCCCCCAATATAGCACAGTAGTGAATTCACAGTTACAAATCGTCAATGAAGCACAGCGGCGTATTCCCTGTTATCAACGCTCAATACAGCACAGCAGCGTATTCTGTTACCACAACTCACTGAAGCAAAGCAGTGTACTCCCAGTTACTACTCCTTAATGTAGCACGGTGTCAATACGCAGTTACTAATCATCAATGAAGAACAGCTGCTTATTCCCTGCTAACAACTCTCAATAAAGCACAGCAGAGTATTCTGTTACCACACCTCAGTCTAGCGCATCAGCGTACTCCCAGTTACCACCCCTCAATATAGCACAGTAGCGAATTCGCAGTTGCAAATTGTTAATGAAGCACAGCAGCGTATTCCCTGTTACCAACGCTCAATAAAGCACAGCAGCGTATTCTGTTACCACAACTCAGTGAAGGACAGCAGCGTACTCCCAGTAAACCCCGCCCCATAGTCCGTACCACTCTTCAATGAAGCACAGCAGCGTAGTCCCAGTTACCACCCCTCAATATAGCACAGTAGCGAATTCGCAGTTGCAAATTGTCAATGAAGCACAGCAGCTTATTCTCAGTAACCAACGCTCAGCACAGCAGCGTATTCTGTTACCACACCTCAGTAAAGCAAAGTAGTGTACTCCCAGTTACCACCCCTCAATATAGTACAGTAGCGAATTAAGAGTTACAAATGTTTAATGAAACACAGAAGCCTACTACATGTTACCAAAGCTCAATGAAGCACAGCAGCGCATTCAGTTACCACACCTCAGTTAACCAAAGCAGTGTACTCCCAGTTACTACTCCTCAATGAAGCACTGTGGTGAATTTGCAGTTACCCATCATCAATGAAGCACAGCAGCATATTCCCAGTTACCATCCCTCGAAGCAGAGCAGCGTAATCCCAGTTACCACACCTGAATCATAAAAATACGTACTCGGTTACCACCCCTCAATATAGCACAACAGAGAATTTGCAGTTGCAAATTGTCAATGAAGCACAGCAGCTTATTCCCTGTTACCAACACTCAATACAGCACAGCTGCGTATTCTGTTACCACACCTCAATGAAGCACAGCAGCGTACTCCCGGCTATCAACGCACAATGAAGCACAGCAGCGTATTCTGCTACCACACCTCAGTGAAGCACAACAGCATTCTTCCATTCACCACCCCTCAAAGTAGCACAGTAGTGAATTCGCAGTTACAAATCATCAATGGAGCACAGCAGCTTATTCCCTGTTAGCAACACTCAATAAAGCACAGCAGCAAATTCTGCTACCACACCTCGGTGAAGCAAAGCAGTTTACTCCCAGTTACTACTCATCAATGTAGCACAGTGACTAATTTGCAGTTACCAATCATCTTGGAAGCACAGCAGTGTATTCCCAGTAACGAACGCTCAAGACAGCACAGCAGCGTATTCTGCTACCACACCTCAGTGAAGCAAAGCAGTGTACTCCCAGTTACTACTCCTCAATGTAGCACAGTGGTGAATTTGCAGTTACCAATCATCAATGAAGCACAGCAGAGTATTCCCTGTTAACAAAGCTCAATAAAGTACAGCAGTGTATTCGGTTACCACACCCCAGTGAAACACAGCAGAGTACTCCCAGTTACCATCAAGCAATGTAGCACTGTAGCGAATTTGCAGTTACCAATCATCAATGAAGCACAGCAGCCTATTCCCAGTAATGAACGCTCAATACAGCACAGCAGCAAATTCTGTTACCACAGCTCAGTGAAGCAAAGCAGTTTACACCCAGTTACTACTCATCAATGTAGCACAGTGACGAATTTGCAGTTACCAATCATCTTGGAAGCACAGCCGCGTATTCCCAGTAACGAACGCTCAATACAGCACAGCAGCGTATTCTGCTACCACACCTCAGTGAAGCAAAGCAGTGTACTCTGTTACTACTCCTCAATGTAGCACAGTGGTGAATTTGCAGTTACCAATCATCAATAAAGCACATCAGCGTATTCAGTTACCACACCCCAGTGAAACACAGCAGAGTACTCCCAGTTACCCCCCCTCATAGTCCGTACCACTCTTCAATGAAGCACAGCAGCGTAGTCCCAGTTACCACCCCTCAATATAGCACAGTAGAGAATTCGCAGTTGCAAATTTTTAATGTAGCACAGCAGCTTATTCCCTGTTACCAACGCTCAATAACGCACTGCAGCATATTCTGTTAACACACCTCAGTGAAACACAGCAGTATACTCCCAGTTACCATCCTCAATGTAGCACGGTAGCATTTTTGTAGATACTAATCAACAATGAAGCACAGAACCTTATTCCCAGTAACCAACGCTCAATACAGCACAGCAGCGTATTGTGTTACCACAACTCACTGAAGCAAAGCAGTGTACTCCCAGTTACTACTCCTCAATATAACAGTAGCGAATTCGCAATTGCAAATTGTGAATTAAGCATAGCAGCGTATTCCCTGTTACCAACGCTAAAAAAAAGCACAGGAGCGTATTCTATTACCACACCCCAGTGAAACACAGCAGAATACTCCCAGTTACCACCCCGCAATGTAGCACAGTAGCGAATTTGCAGTTACCAATCATCAATGAAGCACAGTAGCGTATTCCCAGTAATGAACGCTCAATACAGCACAGCAGCGTATTCTGTTACCACACCTCAGTGAAGCAAAGCAGTGTACTCCCAGTTACTACTCCTCAATGTAGCACAGTGGCTAATTTGCAGTTACCAATCATCAATGAAGCACAACAGCATATTCCCAGTTACCATCCCTCGAAGCAGAGCAGCGTAATCCCAGTTACCACACCGGAATCATAAAAATACGTACTCTGTTACGACCCCTCAATGAAGCACAGCGGAGTACACCAGTTATCACCCCACTAAGACGCACAGCAGCATACTCCAGTTACCACCCATCATTGTAGCACAGTGGCAAATTTGCAGTTACCAGTCGCCAATAAACCACAGCAGCGTATTCCCACTAACGAACGCTCAATACAACACAGCAGCATATTCTGTTACCACACCTCAGTGAAGGACAGCAGCGTACTCCCAGTTTCCCCCCCCTCATAGTCAGGACCACTGTTCAATGAAGCACAGCAGCATAGTCCGTTACCACCGCTCAATATAGCACAGTAGCAAATTTGCAGTTACCAATCATCAATGAAGCACAGCAGAGTATTCCCTGTTACCAACGCTCAATAAAGCACAGCAGCGTATTCGGTTACCACACTCCAGTGAAACACAGCAGCGTACTCCCAGTTACCCCCCTCATAGTCTGTACCACTCTTCAATGAAGCACAGCAGCGTAGTCCCAGTACCACCCCTCAATATAGCACAGTAGCGAATTCTGCTAACACACCTCAGTGAAACACAGCAGTGTACTCCTAGTTACCACCCCTCAATGCAGCACAGTAGCGAATTTGCAGTTACCAATCATCAATGAAGCACAGCAGCGTATTCCAAGTAACCAACGCTCAATACAGCACAGCAGCGTATTCTGCTAACACCTCAGTGAAACACAGCAGTGTACTCCTAGTTACCACCCCTCAATGCAGCACAGTAGCGAATTTGCAGTTACCAATCAATGAAGCACAGCAGCGTATTACCAATAATGAACGCTCAATACAGCACAGCAGCATATTCTATTACCACACCTCAGTGAAACACAGCAGTGTACTCCTAGTTACCACCCCTCAATGTAGCACAGTGGCAAATTTACAGTTACTAATCGTCAATAAAGCACAGCAGCTTATTCCCCGTAACGAATGCTCAATACAGCACAGCAGCGTATTCTGCTACCACACCTCAGTAAAGCACAACAGCGTACTTCCATGTACCACCCCTCAATGTAGCACAGTGGCCAATTCGCAGTTACCAATAATCAAAGCACAGCAGCGTATTCCCTGTTACCAATGCTCAATAAAGCACAGCATCATATTCTGTTACCACACCTCAGTCTAGCGCAGTAGCGTACTCCCAGTTACCACCCCTCAATATAGCACAGCAGCGTATTCGGTTACAACAACTCACTGAAGCAAAGCAGTGTACTCCCAGTTACTACTACTCAATGTAGCACAGTGTCCGATTCGCAGTTACCAATCATCAATGAAGCACAGCAGTGTATTCCCGGTTACTAACGCTCAACAAAGCACAGCAGTGTATTCCCAGTAATAAACGCTCAATACAGCACAGCAGCGTATTCTGTTACCACACCCCAGTGAAACACAGCAGTGTACTCCCAGTTACCACCCCTCAACAAAGCACAGTAGCGAATTTGCAGTTACAAAGCATTAATAAAGCACAGCAGCGTATACCCAGTAATGAACGCTCAATACAGCACAGCAGCGTATTCTGTTACCACACCTCAATGAAGCACAGCAGCATACTCCCAGGTACCACCCCTCAATATAGGACAGTAGCGAATTCGCCGTTGCAAATTGTCAATGAAGCACAGCCCTGTTACCAACGCTCAATAAAGCACAGCAGCGTCTTCTGTAACCACACCCCAGTGAAACACAGCAGTGTACTCCCAGTTACTACTCCTCAATGTAGCACAGTGGCGAATTCGCAGTTACCAATCATTCAATAAAGCACAGCAGTGTATTCCCTGTTACCAATTCTCAAAGCACAGCATCATATTCTGTTACCACACCTCAGTGAAACACAGCAGAGTACTCCCAGTTATCACGCCTCAATGTAGCACAGTAGCGTTTTTATAGTTACTAATCATCAATGAAGCACAGCAGCTTATTCTCAGTAACCAATGGTCAATACAGCACAGCAACGTATTCTGTTACCACACCTTAGTAAAGCAAAGCAGTGTACTCCCAGTTACTACTCCTCAATGTAGCAATCAATCAATCGGGGAATTGTAAGCGCGCTACTCACCCGTGAGGGTCTCAAGGCGCTGAGGGGGGTCCGCAGATCTGTTTAGCCGAAGAGCCAGGTCTTGAGGGTCTTCCTGAAGGTGTTCAGGGAGGGGCGCGTCTGATGTCTGCCGGTAGCTCGTTCCAGGTCTTGGCTGCAATATGAGAGAAGGATCTTCCGCCTGCTCTGGCTTCTGTGGATGCACTGGGTTTCGGCCAGTGCGAGGTTGGAAGATCGGAGGTTTCTTTTGGGTACGTGGAAGTTGATTCTGTCGTTGAGGTATTTGGGTCCGTTGTTGTGTAGGCATGAGTGAGGATTTTGAAAGTGACTCTTTTCTCCACGGGGAGCCAGTGGAGACTTCGTAGGTGTTGGCTGATGTGTTCGTGTCAGGGGATGCCGAGGACGAGTCTGGCAGCGGTGTTCTGTATTGACTGGAGTTTGCGGAGTAGGGACTTGTTGATGCCAGCGTAGAGTGCGTTTTCATAGTCCAGTCTGCTGGTGATGAGTGCGTGGGTGACTGTCTTCCTTGACTCAGGGGGGATCCACTTGAAGGTCTTGCGGAGGATGCAGAGGGTGTTGAAGCAGCTGGAGGTGACGGCGTTGACCTGTCGGTTCATGGTGAGTGATGAGTCGAGTACGATGCCGAGGTTCTTGCTGTGGTCTGAGGGGGTAGGTGGGCTTCCGAGGGCTGTCGGCCACCAGGTGCTGTCCCCCATGCAGAAGGGGTGGTACCGAGCCACCCCTTCTGCATGGCAAATTCGCAGTTACCAATCATCAATGAAGTACAGCAGCTTATTCCCTGTTACTAACGCTCAACAAAGCACAGCAGTGTATTCCCAGTAATAAACGCTCAATACAGCACAGCAGCGTATTCGGTTACCACACCCCAGTGAAACACAGCAGTGTACTCCCAGTTATCACGCCTCAATGTAGCACAGTAGCGTTTTTATAGTTACTAATCATCAATGAAGCACAGCAGCGTATTCCCAGTAACGAACGCTTAATACGGTAGAGCACCGTATTTTGCTACCACACCTCAGTGAAGCACAACAGCGTACTTCCATTTACCGGCCCTCAATATAGCACAGTAGTGAATTTGCAGTTACAAATAGTCAAAGCACAGCGGCGTATTCCCTGTTATCAACGCTCAATACAGCACAGCAGCGTATTCGGTTACCACAACTCACTGAAGCAAAGCAGTGTACTCCCAGTTACTACTCCTCAATGTAGCACGGTGACAATTCGCAGTTATCAATGAAGTACAGTTGCGTATTCCCTGTTACCAACGCTCAATATAGCACAGCCGCGTATTCTGTTACCACACCTCAGTGAAACACAGCAAAGTACTCACAGTTATCTCACCTAGATTAGAGGCAGTTGGGCATTAATCAAAACCTCCCGGGGTACCAACCGCTCAAGCGCGGGAAAGGAAGCAATTCCTTTTTGTTAAATAACCCTCACACACTCTAGTAGTGTCATGCTTCTTCATCGGGTTCACCCTGACTCCTAAAGGTCAGAGTGGGCTCGACCATATTTCAGGGAGCACTTAAGAGAAAATGGCCAGGGGGTTTAAAGATTAAAAATCATCCTACGGCTCCAGGTATCCCTTTATTCGCGGAATCGTAGGGGATATTAAAAATGGAAAAAAGGGGGTGTCACAAGGAAGTAATGGTCCTATGACCCTAGTGCCGACATGTTTCAGTCCTTAAAAAATGGCCCGTGCGGGTCCTGGACTTTCTGTAGGGCAAAAATATTTCCCTCCCTGGTGTTATTTATCTAGGAATTTCCTATATTTTAGTAGAGGGCAGAAAGCTGCACTCATACGAAAAGGTAAGTAGATCACTTATCTCTCATCCTGTTCCATAATGTTTCATATCCATCTGTAAAAGAAACATATATTGGAATTGTTAAGCGCATACTTGTCCAATCCACGCTGCACCTATGTCACCCATACATGCCATTCGGGACGGGTGCTATAGTGTGATTATAATCTGTGGTTATCAGCATAGTAACCAAGCCTTAAGGGTGTCAAACTCACCTAAGGTGTTTACTAGTGTGAGGTGGTGATGCCATGGGCATCCAACTACCTAACGCATGAAATAAGTGTAATTGTACACATCTTCACGTAACATTCATCATTCATCTCACCACTCATACAAAAGTTGCTGCTTGCGTACTGCCCGTGATTCTTTTCTTTTCATCTCAAAACCACTCGTAATGTAAAGATCATCTTACCCTAGTGTGAAGGTATTAAAGTGTCTTGAGAGACTGCGGTTTAGAGGGGGTTAGCCTTGTAGTCAGACTAAATTACGAGTCAAAAGTAAAAGAGGAGACAAAATCAAACAAACATTCGCTTCATTAGAAGATGTTTTTCATTTTTTTACACATGTACCGTGCTCGTAGTTCAGATCACCGCCAAGTTTAACCCCGCCTCTTACTTACTTAAAGGTCAAGACGACAGAGAAGAGGGGGTTTCAACCCATCATACCCCCACCACAGATGTACGCGTGGCCCAACCCATATGGACCACAGCAATTCCAAGTTCCCCCCAGTACCAAAATATGTCATGCTTTCAGCCTAACCAAAATCAACAGTATTTTTTTGATCAGGGTGGGAGAAGAGGAAGACGTGCCAGAAGAGGCAACAGAAGAGTCCAATGGGACGACGACATAAGAGGAATGAACACAAGAAGCCAGACGAGGGACCAACAAGCAGGCCCAAGTTCAATGTAGATCTGGTAGTCAACCTCACAGATGAGATCCTTACCCCAGAGGAACAGGGAGTTCTCAACAAGGGGATTGGCTTTGTCCCCACCACCCAGATTGACAAGTTCAAGACCAGGTGTGAACTGAGTGAGTTCTTTAGGAAGATCCGGGTGAAGACATTCTTTGAAGGGAAACCCGAACAAGAGAAAGACACTGGCCATACACCCCTACGGCTTAAGTCTACATTTTGCCCGCCTACATCAATGATGCCCCCAGAGGTTATGGCGTTTGAAGAAGCAGTTACTAACGAAGTGGAATTACTGCAACCGAGGAGAGACGCCTATAACAATCTGAGCAAAAGAGAACAAGAAGCGCTCCAATCGTTGAGAAACAGGAACAACACTGTAATAAAGCCAGCCGACAAGGGGGGAGCCATCGTGATACAGGATGTAGACACCTATAGAGATGCATGTCCTACTCTCCTTTCGGATGAGAGACATTATAAAAAAAATACAGAGGGACCCCACAACACGTCTTCAGAAGACCATCTTGACATTGACAGCAGAAGCACTGGAGAACAATTGGATCACAAAGAAGGAAAGGGACTTTCTCATCACAGAGGAACCCGGGACTCCCCTATTCTACACAATACCAAAAATCAGAAAGCAGCATATTCCCAGTAACCAGGGCTCAATACAGCACAGCAGCGTATTCTGTTACCACACCTCAGTGAAGGACAGCAGCGTACTCCCAGTAACCCCCCCTCATAGTCCGTACCACTCTTCAATGAAGCACAGCAGCATAGTCCCAGTTACCACCCCTCAATATAGCACAGTAGCGAATTCGCAGTTGCAAATTGTCAATTAAGCACAGCAGCGTATTCCCTGTTACCGACGCTCAATAAAGCACAGCAGCGTATTCTGTTACCACACCTCAGTGAAACACAGCAGACTACTCACAGTTATCACCACTCAATGTAGCACAGTAGCATTTTTAAAGTTACTAATCATCAATGAAGCACAGCAGCTTATTCTCAGTAACCAACGCTCAATACAGCACAGCAGCGTATTCCCTTACCACACCTCAATAAAACACAGCAGAGGATCACCACCCAATGAAGCACAGCAGCTTATTCTCAGTAAACAACGCTCAATACAGCACAGCAGCGTATTCTGTTACCACACCTCAGTAAAGCAAAGCAGTGTACTCCCAGTTACTACTACTCAATGTAGCACAGTGGCAAATTCGCAGTTACCAATCATCAATGAAGTACAGCAGCTTATTCCGTGTTACCAACGCTCAATATAGCACAGCAGCGTATTCTGTTACCACACCTCAGTATAGCACAGCAGCGTACTCCCAGTTACCACCCCTCAATATAGCACAGTAGCAAATTCGCAGTTGCAAATTGTTAATGAAACACAGCAGCGTACTACTGGTTACCAAAGCTCAATAAAGCACAGCAGCGTATTCGGTTACAACAACTCACTGAAGCAAAGCAGTGTACTCCCAGTTACTACTACTCAATGTAGCACAGTGTCCGATTCGCAGTTACCAATCATCAATGAAGCACAGCAGTGTATTCCCTGTTACCAACGCTCAATAAAGCAAAGCAGCGTAATCTGTTACCACATCTCAATGAAGCAGAAGAGCGTACTCCCAGTTACCACCCCTCAACATAGCACAGTAGTGAATTTGCAGTTACAGATCATCAAAGGAGCACAACAGCGTATTCCCTGTTACCAACGCTCAAAAAAGCACAGCAGCGTATTCTGTTACCACACCTCAATGAAGCAGAGCAGAGTACTCCCAGTTACCACCCCTCAATGAGGCACAGTAGAAAATTTGCAGTTACCAATATTCATTGAAGCCCAGCACCGTATTCCCAGAAATGAACGCTCAATACAGCACAGCAGCGTATTCTGTTACCACACCTCAGTGAAGGAGGGCAGCGTACTCCCAGTTACCCCCCTCATAGTCCGTACCACTCTTCAATGAAGCACAGCAGCGTAGTCCCAGTACCACCCCTCAATGCAGCACAGTAGCGAATTTGCAGTTACCAATCAATGAAGCACAGCAGCGTATTCCCAGTAACCAACGGTCAATACAGCACAGCAGCCTATTCTGCTAACACACCGCAGTGAAACACAGCAGAGTACTCCCAGTTACCATCCCGCAATGTAGATCAGTAGCGAATTTGCAGTTAACAATCATCAATAAAGTACAGCAGCGTATTACCAATAATGAACGCTCAATACAGCACAGCAGCATATTCTGTTACCACACCTCAGTGAAGCAAAGCAGTTTACTCCCAGATACTATTCAGCAATGTAGCACAGTGGCAAATTTGCAGTTCCTAATCGTCAATAAAGCACGGCAGCTTATTCCCTGTAACGAATGCTCAATACAGCACAGCAGCGTATTCTGCTACCACACCTCAGTAAAGCACAACAGCGTACTTCCATTTACCACCCCTCAATGTAGCACAGTGGCCAATTCGCAGTTACCAATTATCAATAAAGCACAGCAGCGTATTCCCTGTTACCAATTCTCAATAAAGCACAGCATCATATTCTGTTACCACACCTCAGTCTAGCGCAGCAGCGTACTCCCAGTTACCACCCCTCAATATAGCACAGTAGCGAATTCGCAGTTGCAAATTGTTAATGAAGCACAGCAGCGTATTCCCTGTTACCAACGCTCAATAAAGCACAGCAGCGTATTCTGTTACCACAACTCAGTGAAGGACAGCAGCGTACTCCCAGTAAACCCCGCCCCATAGTCCGTACCACTCTTCAATGAAGCACAGCAGCGTAGTCCCAGTTACCACCCCTCAATATAGCACAGTAGCGAATTTGCAGTTGCAAATTGTCAATGAAGCACAGCAGCTTATTCTCAGTAACCAACGCTCAGCACAGCAGCGTATTCTGTTACCACACCTCAGTAAAGCAAAGTAGTGTACTCCCAGTTACCACCCCTCAATATAGTACAGTAGCGAATTAAGAGTTGCAAATGTTTAATGAAACACAGAAGCCTACTACATGTTACCAAAGCTCAATGAAGCACAGCAGCGCATTCAGTTACCACAACTCAGTTAAGCAAAGCAGTGTACTCCCAGTTACTACTCCTCAATGTAGCACTGTGGTGAATTTGCAGTTACCAATCATCAATGAAGCACAGCAGCATATTCCCAGTTACCATCCCTCGAAGCAGAGCAGCGTAATCCCAGTTACCACACCTGAATCATAAAAATACGTACTCGGTTACCACCCCTCAATATAGCACAACAGAGAATTTGCAGTTGCAAATTGTCAATGAAGCACAGCAGCTTATTCCCTGTTACCAACACTCAATACAGCACAGCTGCGTATTCTGTTACCACACCTCAATGAAGCACAGCAGCGTACTCCCGGCTATCAACGCACAATGAAGCACAGCAGCGTATTCTGCTACCACACCTCAGTGAAGCACAACAGCATTCTTCCATTCACCACCCCTCAAAGTAGCACAGTAGTGAATTCGCAGTTACCAATCATCAATGGAGCACAGCAGCTTATTCCCTGTTAGCAACACTCAATAAAGCACAGCAGCAAATTCTGTTACCACACCTCAGTAAAGCAAAGTAGTGTACTCCCAGTTACCACCCCTCAATATAGTACAGTAGCGAATTAAGAGTTGCAAATGTTTAATGAAACACAGAAGCCTACTACATGTTACCAAAGCTCAATGAAGCACAGCAGCGCATTCAGTTACCACAACTCAGTTAAGCAAAGCAGTGTACTCCCAGTTACTACTCCTCAATGTAGCACAGTGGTGAATTTGCAGTTACCAATCATCAATGAAGCACAGCAGCATATTCCCTGTTAACAAAGCTCAATAAAGTACAGCAGTGTATTCGGTTACCACACCCCAGTGAAACACAGCAGAGTACTCCCAGTTACCATCAAGCAATGTAGCACTGTAGCGAATTTGCAGTTACCAATCATCAATGAAGCACAGCAGCCTATTCCCAGTAATAAACGCTCAATACAGCACAGCAGCAAATTCTGTTACCACAGCTCAATGAAGCAAAGCAGTTTACACCCAGTTACTACTCATCAATGTAGCACAGTGACGAATTTGCAGTTACCAATCATCTTGGAAGCACAGCCGCGTATTCCCAGTAACGAACGCTCAATACAGCACAGCAGCGTATTCTGCTACCACACCTCAGTGAAGCAAAGCAGTGTACTCTCAGTTACTACTCCTCAATGTAGCACAGTGGTGAATTTGCAGTTACCAATCATCAATGAAGCACAGCAGAGTATTCCCTGTTAACAACGCTCAATAAAGCACAGCAGCGTATTCGGTTACCACACCCCAGTGAAACACAGCAGAGTACTCCCAGTTACCCCCCCTCATAGTCCGTACCACTCTTCAATGAAGCACAGCAGCGTAGTCCCAGTTACCACCCCTCAATATAGCACAGTAGAGAATTCGCAGTTGCAAATTTTCAATGTAGCACAGCAGCTTATTCCCTGTTACCAACGCTCAATAATGCACAGCAGAGTATTCTGTTACCACACCTCACTGGAGCAAAGCAGTGTACTCCCAGGTACTACCCCTCAATGTAGCACTGTGGCAAAGTTGCAGTTACCAATCGTCAATAAAGCACAGTAGCGTATTCCTAGTACCGAACCCTCAATTCAGCACAGCAGCGTATTCTGCTACCACACCTCAGTGAATCACAACAGCGTACTTCCATTTACCACCCCTCAATATAGCAAAGTAGTGAATTCGCAGTTACAAATCGTCAATGAAGCACAGCAGCATATTCCCTGTTATCAACACTCAAAAAAGCACAGCAGCGTATTCTATTACCACACCTCAGTGAAGGACAGCAGCGCACTCCCAGTAACCCCCCTCATAGTCCTTACCACTCTTCAATGAAGTACAGCATCGTAGTCCCCGTTACCACACCTCAATATACCACAGTAGCGAATTTGCAGTTACAAATTGTCAATGAAGCACAGCAGCGTATTCCCTGTTACCAACGCTTAATAAAGCACAGCAGCGTATTCTGTTATCACCACTCAATGTAGCACAGTAGCATTTTTATAGTTACTAATCAATGAAGCACAGCAGCTTATTCTCAGTAACCAACGCTCAATACAGCACAGCAGCGTATTCTGAAACCACACCTCAATGAAGAAGAGCAGCGTACTCCCAGTTACCACACCTCAATATAGCACAGTAGCGAATTCGCAGTTGCAAATTGTTAATGAAACACAGAAGCGTACTACTGCTTACCAAAGCTCAATAAAGCCCAACAGCGTATTCTGTTAACACACCTCAGTGAAGGATAGTAGCGTACTCCCAGTTACCCCCCTCATAGTCTGTACCCCATTTCAATGAAGCACAGCAGCGTAGTCCCAGTTACCACCCCTCAATATACCACAGTAGAGTATTCGCAGTTGCAAATTGTCAATGAAGCACAGCAGCTTATTACCTGTTACCAAAGCTCAATACAGCACAGCAACGTATTCTTTTACCACAACTCACTGAAGCAAAGCAGTGTATTCCCTGTTATTACTCCTCAGTGTAACCCAGTGGCCAATTAGCAGTTACCAATCATCAATGAAGCACAGCAGCGTATTCCCTGTTACCAACGCTCAATAAAGCACTGCAGCGTATTCTGTTACCACACTTCAATGAAGCAGAGCAGCGTACTCCCAGTTGCCACCCCTCAATAAAGCACAGTAGCGAATTCGCAGTTGCAAATTGTCAATGAAGCATAGCAACGTATTCCCGGTTACAAACGCTCAATAAAGCACAGCAGCGTATGCTGTTACCACACCCCAGTGAAACACAGCAGAGTACTCCCAGTTACCACCCCGCAATGTAGCACAGTAGCAATTTTGCTGTTACCAATTATCAATGAAGCACAGCAGCGTATTCAGAGTAATGAATGCTCAATACAGCACAGCAGCGTATTCTGTTACCACACCTCAGTGAAGCAAAGCAGTTTACTCCCAGTTACTACTCATTAATGTAGCACAGTGATGAATTTGCAGTTACCAATCATCTTGGAAGCACAGCCGCGTATTCCCAGTAACGAACGGTCAATAATGCACAGCAGAGTATTCTGTTACCACACCTCACTGGAGCAAAGCAGTGTACTCCCAGGTACTACCCCTCAATGTATCACTGTGGCAAATTTACAGTTACTAATCATCAATAAAGCACAGCAGCTTATTCCCAGTAACGAACGCTCAATACAGCACAGCAGCATATTCTACTACCACATCTCAGTGAAGCACAACAGCGCACTTCCATTTACCACCCCTCAATATAGCACTGTAGTGAATTTGCAGTTACAAATCGTCAATGAAGCACAGCAGCTTATTCTCAGTAACCAAAGCGCAATACAGCACAGCAGTGTATTCTGAAACCACACCTCAATGAAGCAGAGCAGCGTACTCCCAGTTACCACCCCCTCAATATAGCACAGTATCGAATTCGCAGTTGCAAATTGTCAATGAAGCATAGCAGCGTATTCCGTCATCAACGCTCAATACAGCACAGCAGCGAATTCTGTTACCACACCCCAGTAAAACACCGCAGATTACTCCGTTATCACCCCTCAATGTAGCACAGTAATATTTTTTTAGTTACTAATCATCAATGAAGCACAGCAGCTTATTCTCAGTAACCAACGCTCAATACATCACAGCAGCGTATTCTGTTACCACACCTCAGTCTAGCGCAGCCGCATACTCCCAGTTACCACCCCTCAATATAGCACAGTAGCAAATTCGCAGTTGCAAATTGTTAATGAAACACAGCAGCGTACTACCTCTTACCAAAGCTCAATAAAGCACAGCAGCGTATTCTGTTACCACCCCTCAATCAAGCAGAGCAGCGTACTCCGTTATCACCCCTCAATATAGCATGTTAGCGAATTCACAGTTGCAAATTGTCAATGAAAAATAGCAGCGTATTCCATGTTACCAACGTTCAATACAGCGCAGCAGCGTATTCTGTTACCACACCTCAGTGAAGCACAACAGCGTACTTTGATTTACCACCCCTCAATATATCACAGTAGCGAATTTGTAGTTGCAAATGGTCAATGAAGCACAGCAGCTTATTCCCTGTTACCAACGCTCAATAAAGCACAGCAGCGTATTCCCAGTAATGAACGCTCAATACAGCACAGCAGCGTATTCTGTTACAACCCCTCAGTGAAGCAAAGCAGTGTACTCCCAGTTACCAACGCTCAAAGCACAGCAGCGTATTCCCAGTAATGAACGCTCAATACAGCACAGCAGCGTATTCTGTTACAACCCCTCAGTGAAGCAAAGCAGTGTACTCCCAGTTACTCCTCCTCAATGTAGCACAGAGGCGAATTTGCAGTTACCAATCAAGTCAAGAATAACTTTATTCGGTTTGAATAACCATAAAAGTATAACATTCATACAAGATATACAAAATTACATATCATATCGAATCAAATACGATAAAATGTTACATGACTCAAATACTTCTTGATTTATCTCAGAAATTTAAAATACTGATTCTTAAATTCTAAAATTCTTAAAATCTAAAATTCTAAAAGGGAGACGCCAATTTTAATTACATTTCATACCGTTTTCTTATTAAAAAAGCAATCCTGATAAAATTTAGTACTACCGTACAGATTGCCTCGGTAGACAGGGATAATAATCTATTAAAACCTTCCTGATAATTACTAGGGTGAGTTTTTCTTAAAAAAGGGATAAGGAACCGGGCCCTAGGTTCCTTATACAGAGCACAGAATAGTGCAAAGTGCTTTGTTGTGCTATATTATCACAAGGGCAAGGAATGAGATTATTGCACCATCCGGCCTGTTTAGGAAAGGCCACTAAAAAGTGCAATGTGCAAAGCCGAAATCTAGTCAGGTAAAATCTAAACTGCACATTCGTGGTAAAAGATAAATAAAATTGGGGATGTAAAGATAAGTGATCGGTAAGAGGTTGCAACTCTGCTAGGCGCCGGCAATTATCACGCTCACCACAGTATGCATTTTTTATGGTCAATTTCATATTTGTATCTATACTAGTTGGATTGTCATAATAATGCCCAAGACCTATTTCATTAAATTTTCTTTTTACATAGCCTAGCCATGGAATGGTCTCAGAATTGTCCAACGCCATACAATCTTTGAGAATTTCTCTTGTTAGCTTTAGATCCTCTGACAACCAGACTTTGGCCCAGAGGATCAATGGGGCAATATTAATCCGATCAGTAATAAAATCCACCCCTACCTCGGAGTGACAGAATGCTGTGGGAGCGCTATTTGGGATCATTAGCAATCTTTTTAAAAACTTATTTTCTAACGTTTGTAGTTGCGTGCTTTTATAATGTCCCCATACTCCCGCCCCGTAAGTGGCAATGGATAAACATTTTGATCTATATAGGATTAACAATTCCGCCACTGGCTTATGGCCCAATTTGCGCGCAAAGCGGAAGAGACCTTCCACAGCGCGACTAGTATACTGAACTCTGGATGTGATAAGATTTTCCCAGTTTAATTTATTATTAAAAACATTCCCCAGATAGTTAAAATTTGAGACCTTGTCGATTGTCTTGGCATTTACCGTAAACTTTCTTGATTTGGTATTATTAGGTCCGCAAACCATGATATAAGATTTGGTGAAATTGACCTTTAGATCCAGGCCTAACATAAAGTTAGTAAAGATATTTAAAGACTTCTGTAAGCTGTTAGCGGTTAAAGCCATTAAAACCGTGTCGACCGCGTATGACAACAACGGGATCGGCTTCCCCCCAATTCTTGGAAAATCTAGCTCCTGATCTTTCAAGGCCGATTCAAGGCCATTTGTATACAAAAGGAAGAGAAAGGGGGCCAATATGCATCCCTGACGGACTCCTTCTGTTGACACAATGGGCCTCGTCCTTTCTCCACCTGGGCCAAAGCGTATGGCTACCGTGGTGGATGCGTGCAACCTCCGCAATAAAGTAACAAGAGTTTCCTCGAAGCCCATTTCCCCCATCATTGCCCACAATTTGCCTCTGTTAACCGTATCGAAAGCACTGGACAAGTCCATAAAGGCAAGGTGTAACGACCCCTTCCTTGCCTTCATGTACTTGCCCATAATCAATGCCAGGTTTAGGCACTGTTCGTTTGTCCCCATGCCTCTTCGAAAGCCGTATTGAGTTTGGGATATCAGCTTTTTAGAGTCTGCCCAGGTATCGAGGCGGGCTAAAATCACCCTCCCCAGAACCTTGACCGTAGCGTCAATTAGGGAAATGGGCCTATAACAGGCCGGATCTTCCTTCTTTCCCTTATTATACACAGGGACCACTATGGCCTCTTTCCATGACATTGGTATGGGGCCGATTATTGCTGCTCTGAAAACATTTGTCAAAAGGGGTCCCCAAAGTTGGAGGTTACTTTTAAATAGGTCAAGGGGTACCCCATCCGGCCCTGCAGCTTTTAGATGTATCCCTTTTTGAGGGCATCTTCCACCTCACTCACTGAGAGGGAGTTGCTCAAGTGAAGTGCAGATGTTAAATCTAGTGGGACCTCCTGGCTTGTTTCATTGGTAGTGATTCCATTTGGGTTGAATATCTTAGTGTAGTGGGATTCCCACACATCCCCTGGTATTAATGAATCCATACCTCTTGAATCCTCTGAGAACAATGGGCGGTTTATTACCTGCCAGAAGCTTTTGGAATCTTTGAGTGCACTTGCTCTCTCAAGGTCCTCCCAGGCCAGCTTTCTCAAATCCTGTTTCCTATCCGCAACTATGGTTTTATAGCGCTGCCTTGCGCTCTTAATTAAGGCTTTATCTCGTGGGTTCGTGTGTACTGCCTTCTTTAGATCTTTTGAGCCCTTGTGCATTCAGCGCTAAACCATTTAGTACCCCTAGATTCCCTTGGTGCAGATGTGTTTGTTAGATTTCTAGATACGTCCCTACAAATTAACTGAAATCCTTGTATGACTGTTTCAGGGGAAGAGTCATATTCAAGGCATTTCAAAATATCAGTTAAGTTCGCCTTGACTGTACTCTCCTCAAATTGTGGGGGATTGATCTTATTCCACTTCATTCTCACTCCTTGATTTGTATTATACTGCAGGGGGCGACCATCTCCTTCAATCTCTTGGGCAACTGCATGTAGAGACACAGTAAGGGGGTTATGGTCGCTGGCGTTATTTAGCTCCACCGCGGAGCTATCTAACAAAAAGGCAAAATTTCTAGTTATTAGCATAAAATCAATAATACTTTCCCTACCTCTACCCATATAGGTGGGATATTGATGATCTGGGTTACTGACCTGGTTATCAACAATGAGCAAGTCATTCACAACAATTATAGCATTTATGGCGTCTCCCTGGGGAGTATGTATAAAATGTGCTAGGGGTTGACCCTCAGTGTCTGTTATCCCGCAAACTTTACCTGTGCTATACCTACATAAAGTGCAGTTAAAATCCCCAACCCAGTAGATACACAGGGGCTGCCACTTCCCGGCGATCTTATCAATTTCCTCCTTAAGGTTTACAATAATGTCACTTCTGCTTGAGTCAAAAACATTATAGTACCAATTGATCAAAAGGGTCTTAACCTGGAACAAATTAGAAATCAAAATCAATTGATACCAAGGTGAATTACAAACAGGCTTAACATTTATAGACCCATATTTAAGAGAGATCAGGGTCAACAGTCCTCCTTTCGCTCTTCCTGCGGGGGAGGCAATAGCATGCACATTAAAAGAACAATAGCCATCTAAATCAATATTCTCCCTTGCCCATGTCTCCTGGGTACAAATAATATCGAAGGCCTTTACGTAGTTTAGCCACATTTCATCCTCTAGTTTAGAACGGATACCTGCGATATTCCAGGAGACCAGTTTAAGGGGTCTGGTTGTGCATAACCTTCTAACTAAATCCTGCCTTCTACTAGCAATCGCGAGATCTGAGCTGGGTCCCCCCCTCCCTGGGTCAAGTAATGTAGAGGGGCCGGGAGGGTCATTCCCACTCAACCGCTTCTCAGTTATGCTAGGGGTATCAGATGATGTGTATATATTATGGTCTATATAGTTTTGCCCCAGCCTAATCCCTTCTATTCTATTCACTGGGCAATAGTTTTCCTTGGATAACCCTCCTGTCCTTATTTGCTTATGTGAACTATGTGGGCCCAGTGGTAGTCAATCAATATCCGTTAATCCCGACAATACTTCAAATCGATTAGGGTGAGGCCATGTGGGGGGTGAGGACGGGAGATTCTGTTCCGGTGTCGCGTGCAGGGCATAATGCCCCTTTGATGTGGCGGGTAAAAAAGCCCAATGGACGGGCCTGTATGTACTCCACAGGGGAGTATCTAAGATGGCTTAAGGCAAATTCCACCCATCTTTTGTTATTAAAATTCAAGACCACGCAATCACCTTCAATATTTTTTTCCGTTTTCCCCAACCAGCTCACCCGTCTTGCCATTATAATATGCTCACTCCAGTTCACCTGGGAATGTATTCTACTATCACACCAAAAAGCAGATTTATTGATAAGGCTCTGGCAACTTTCATGATGACCTTGGTGAGGATGTGGGACCCCTGTCAGGATCAACGAGTAAGGAGTACATTCTGGCGGGAGGTCTAAAACCATGTCTTTCTGGATTTGTTCCAGACATTTCTTAGGCCCTTTAACAAACCCATTACTCTTATTATGATCCCTTTCAGGATTCGGTGAGTTAAATTCTCTATGAGTGCTGTTGGCCCTCCTATCATGACCTCCTGCCTGTATTTGCAGCCCTGGTGGTAGGGAGACTATCTGATTTTCACTGCCCTGGTGGGGACGTAAAATATTAACTTCTGCACTTGTGTCTATTTGCCTATCTAAGGCTAACCTTCTCCTTTCAGTTACATTGGAGGTGGCATTTTCTCCCCTATCTATCTGGCATTTGCCCAAAGGGCCGCTTACATTAGGCCCAGTTTGATTCATGAAACACCCTAGAGAGGGCAATAGTTGACCAAGCTGCTCTTCTATGCGGGACAATCGCGATAGTATCGGCTCTAATAAGTCTGCCACTACTTTCCCAACTTGAGCTGCCATTATGTCCAATTCGGGCAAAGTTTTATGCTTTCCATCCCTTCCTCCCTCTCCCCCTCCCCCTCGAAATTTTCCTGCGGAAACCACAGGATTTTGCTTGGGCCTCTTAACCCGTGGCAATTGACCCCGTGACCGCTGTTCAGTTCCCGTCAGGTCAGTGCGCTTTCTTTTCCCCCAGCTGAAATTGGAACCCCCGTGCTTGACAATGTTGCAGTGTCCACATCTTTTCCTCTCCACCCTCGGGACCCTGACTCAAGACGATGACTGTTGGTGAAAGTACAATTGGTGCAATTGGTGGATCCTCTTGACTAATGGGGGATTACAAATGTTGTCTGTTGATGGGTCTCTGCTGTTGTTAAGGGGGCAATCTGTGCAGGATGTATATCCAAATTTCCAGCTACAGGTAAGGGAGCCAAAGATAGTCTACGCTCTGCCTGTGCGATTTCTTTGTTGAGTGCCCCCACAGCTTTTTGCAAGTAGCCATCTAATGTTGTGTCTGTGCATTTTGAGGTGGGCATAGGTTTCTTTCTCCCCATATCTAAACACTCGACCCGAACAAATATAAGGACCTTTTATGTTTTTCCGCAGGCCTATCAGCCCCGACTCCTTACTTCTGGGTCACCTCAGATGTAACCAAGAGATGTGGCCCGGCCCGACCTCCTCCGATCGCAGACGGGCCCGCCCTTGGCCCGGGCTTCGCCCGCGCGCGTCCCGCGCTGCGGGAGCCGCGATTCCAATTTATGCGCCTCCGGGCGCAGCAGCCGTCGTCAGCGCCTCCAGGCGCGATGCGGGGCAGGCTGGAGGTTGGAGTCCCCCTGTGTAGGTGGCGGCGGCAACAGAGTGAGCGGTTCCCGCGCTGCGGGAGCCGCAATTCCAATTTATGCGCCTCCGGGCGCAGCAGCCGTCGTCAGTGCCTCCAGGCGCGATGCGGGGCAGGCTGGAGGTTGGAGTCCCCCTGTGTAGGTGGCGGCGGCAACAGAGTGAGCGGTTCCCGCGCTGCGGGAGCCGCGATTCCAATTTATGCGCCTCCGGGCGCAGCAGCCGTCGTCAGCGCCTCCAGGCGCGATGCGGGGCAGGCTGGAGGTTGGAGTCCCCCTGTGTAGGTGGCGGCGGCAACAGAGTGAGCGGTTCCCCAAAGTCTGTTCACTGAGGAGTCTTTCTTCTATTTGCAGTTACCAATCATCAATGAAGCACAGCAGCATATTCCCAGCTACCATCCCTCGAAGCAGAGCAGCGTAATTCCAGTTACCACACCTGAATCATAAAAATCCGTACTCTGTTACCACCCCCAATGAAGCACAGCGCATTACACCAGTTATCACCCCTCGAAGAAGCACCGCAGCATACTCCAGTTACCACCCATCGTAGCACAGTGGCAAATTTGCAGTTACCAATCGCTAATAAACCACAGCAGCGCATTCCCAGTAACGAACGCTCAATACAACACAGCAGCGTATTCTGTTACCACACCTCAGTGAAGCACAACAGCGTACTTCAATTACCACCCTCAATCTAGCACAGTACTGAATTCGCAGTTACAAATCGTCAAAGGAGCACAGCAGCATATTCCCAGTAATGAACGCTCAATACAGCACAGCAGCGTATTCTGTTACCACACCTCAGTGAAGCAAAGCAGTGTAATACCAGTTACTACTCCTCATTGTAGCACAGTGGCGAATTTGCAGTTACCAATCATCAATGAAGCACAGCAGCCTATTCCCAGTTACCATCCCTCGAAGCAGAGCAGAGTAATCCCAGTTACCACACATGAATCATAAAAATTAGTACTCAGTTACCACCCACCAATGAAGCACAGCAGAGTACACCAGTTATCACCCCTCGAAGACGCACAGCAGTATACTACAGTTACTGCTCCTCAATGTAGCACAGTGGCAAATTTGCAGTTACGAATCATCAATGAAGCACAGCAGCGTATTCTCAGTAACGAACGCTCAATACAGCACAGCAGTGTATTCTGTTACCACAAATCAATGAAGCACAGCAGCGTATTTCCGTTATCAACGCTCAAAAAGCACAGTAGCGTATTCTGTTACCACACCTCAATGAAGCACAGCATCGTATTCTGTTACCACACCTCAAGGAAACATAGCAGAGTACTCCCAGTTATCACCCCTCAATGTAGCACAGTAGCATTTTTGTAGTTACTAATCAACAACGAAGAACATAAGCTTATTCCCAGTAACCAACGCTCAATACAGCACAGCATAATATTCTGTTACCACACCTCACTGGAGCAAAGCAGTGTACTCCCAGTTACTACTCCTCAATGTAGCACAGTGGCAAATTTGCAGTTACCAAGCGCCAATGAAGCACAGGGGGCGTGCCTTGACTACCAGTAATGGCGGACGCGTGAGCTGGGAGCTCCGCACCGACCCGATAATTATCCGGCCAAATATGAGGCAACCGGATGCCCGATGCATTTGGAGGAGTGTGCGCTGACTCTGGAGGGGATTGCTGACTACTGCGGGGACCCGTGGCGGCAAGACAGCTGAGCCGCAAAGGAGCACCTGAGAGCAGGCCATAGGCTGGGCTGGGCCGCGGCAGACTGCAGTTAAGAGTGCGAGGCTGGGGGCAGGGCTGCTACTGCAGTGGCGACTTCCCTCTGTTGCGGAAACCTGAGCACCGGAGAAACGGGGGCAGGCACTGCGGAGGCGCATGCCCAACTGCTACAGACCCGAGGTGGCAGCGGTGAATGCTACGCG
Source organism: Calotriton arnoldi (assembly GCA_963921515.1). Lineage (NCBI taxonomy): Eukaryota > Metazoa > Chordata > Amphibia > Caudata > Salamandridae > Calotriton > Calotriton arnoldi. Next base: position 953,611 of record CAWUFW010001438.1, read on the forward strand.
AGCCCGGGAGAGTGGGTGACACTGTGACTGCGACTCCGGCAGTGTGCGCAGGCAGCTGGGAGCTGTTCAGAGCCGGGCGTATGCTGGGCCCGGACCCGGAGAGCCTAGCGGAGCCGAGAGTGGACCTGGAAGGCTGCCCTACCCGACTCGCAGTTGGGAGCTCCCCGTCACCACCTCTGGGGGCTACATACATAGAAAGTCTGCGGCAGTTGACCAACACAGTGCGCGGCCCAGGGGGAAACAGGTGTATGTGAGGCCAGGCCTGGGCTGAAGCTTGGAAACAGGAAACCGGAGAGGCCCTTTGGCTAGGGCCACACCTCTGTAGAGACGGACTGGCCGCTACTGGGCCCTATAACTTAACGGTGGAGCAGCCCCGCCAAGGAAGACCCCCTTTGAGGGCCCCTTTGATGTTAGACTTGTTTTGCCCAGTGCTTATGGGAAGGGCCTGTACTCGGGGGCTTAGAGAGCGGCGACCTGGAGAGTCCCTGGGCCTGAGTGACTGGAACGGTCGGAGGACAGATTGGTGTGACAAAGGCGGCCCTGGGCAGAGACAAGGTGACCGCTGTGGGAGTGTGAGGTGATTGACCCACCACAACGTGAGTGTTTGTTGTGGCCCACAGGCCTGGGCAAAGTGTTTTGGTGGATGGGAGTAGTGGTGACATGTCTGGCTGCCACCTGGGAGAGACTTGACATCTGAGACACAGGGGCCACACAGGGGCAAGGAAGAAAGCAGTGAAACTTGTGCGGTAAGAGATCCATGACTGCCCACTACCGACGTCCCCCCTGAACGTGACGGGCAGTATACACCTGGGGCACAGCGGCAAGAGCAACTCTAAGAGACTGCTACAAGACTCCCCAGTGACGTTTTGAATTGATATCGTCTCCCAGTAGAGAAGATGGGCAAGGCAAGAACGAAAACAGCGGAGGCTACCCTTGAAATAGATGAGGATTCCCGAGAACAAGCTCAGAGCACTTTGAGGGCACAGCAGCTCGAGGATCCCATATAACAGCAACTAGCTAAAGTCCAAGAGGAGATATCCGACACCAAGGAGACGCTGCACCAAGATATAAGTACGGTATCGGCGGGGCTGGGCCTTCTACGCGCAGAACACCAGAAACTTAATAAAAGGGTAAAAATAGTGGAGACGACTCTCAAGGAGTTATCCCCGGCGCACCAATCACTGACCAGTCAAGTGGTGGAACTTACGGACAGAGTCAAAACACTGGAACGCAGGGCAGAGGATGGAGAAGGGCGTAGCCAGAGAAACAATATTCGTATCTTGGGCCTGCCTGAAGGGGTCGAAAATGGTGACATGATGGCTTACTTGGAACCCTGGCTCCGCACAGTTGTTACGCCCGAGGGCCTGGCACAGTTCTATACCCTTGAGAGAGCACACCGTGTTCCGGCGCGTCCACCGGCCCCGGGCCGACCTTCAAGGCCGGTAGTGGCCAGGCTCCTACATTATAGAGACAGGGATATATTGTTGCACAGGGCACACTCAGATGGCCCTTTTGAGGTGAATAATGGCAAAGTTTCTATATTCCTTGATTACACCCTTGATGTTCAGCGAAAACGTGCTTCTTTCTTGGAGGTTAAGAAAGCTTGGAGAGCAGAAGGCCTCCAATATTGTCTCATCTTTCCGGCTCGGCTTCGCACAGCCTTGGATGGTAGAACTCATTTCTGCGAGGACCCTCAAGCGGTGTGGGAATGGTTGGAAACATACAAAACTGAAACTCCCCAGGCGGCACGGGGGCAGGCCCCGGTGCACCAGAGCCAGAGGTCCGGTAAGTGATCTAGGAGACGACCTGCGCGGAATATATCAAAGAAGCGGAGTCCTTCCCAAACGGAACGAGAGAGAGCAGCAGCGCTGCAGGCAGTGGCTGAGATAGTGCGCGAAGGGGGGTCTCCATCAGAAGCTCGGTAGCGCTCTGTGAGGGGCTTGGACTCAGATTCTTCCAAGGGTGATAGCCTTAATATGCCACAGGTAACCCCGAACACTGCAGATGAGATTATATAGATGTGGCTATGGAGGAGTAGCACATGCCCTGACTCCCCCCCGGAGGCGGCGGAGTTACGCTGGATTGGAACATTGGGCTGACCAGGTTGGACTGCTATAGAGGTCGGTGCATTGCACAACACCCTGCACCTTATACACCTCTGTGAGACACTAAGTGAAGCCACGACCCCCTGAAGGACCCGACAGTAGCTGGTTTGGGCCTTGCTTAGTTTTTGGAGATATATGAAGGGTTTGGGCGGGCGGCCGTTGCCACACTGCTCTGGGACTGGGGAGTTGGTCCATGTTGGGACCTTTGGTTTCTTTCTTTCTTATTTCCCCCTTTTTTTGTGCAAAGACTTGGCTTGTTCATGGTGCAAAGGGGGGATTGCCGATTACCCTTTTCGCGTGGAGCTGGAGGCGGGATGGGAGGAGGTGGGAGAGGGGACAGACCACACATCTTAAGATGGATTCACACTGTCAGACACTGAAGTTCCTTACGTGGAACATTAGGGGGATGGGGTCCATGTCCAAGCGTCATAATATACATAACTATCTAAAGAGACGGGGTGCAAATAGCTCTCCTACAGGAGACTTATCTGTTCAAAATGGAAGTAGGAAACCTACGCAGACGCTGGAGAGGACAGGTCTATGCCACCTCTTTCTCGGCGTGTGCCCGAGGGGCATTAATTTGGATCAGACCAGGGGTGCCTTTCGACTTAACACGGTGAGTAATAGATAAAGAGGGCAGATAGGTCTTTATTAAGTGGAGACTACTAGGACGATAAATCACGTTGGGTTGCATATACGCACCAAATAAAGACCAGAAGACCTTTCCACTGACACAGCGGACATGATAGTGGGCCAGGTGATAATAGGTGGAGACTGGGTACAAGAGGAGGAGGGGAAGACTGGTCGGTTGTTGGCCTGGTTGATTAAACCGGAAATCCGAGGAACTCCAATTCTGCACGTACAGACTACAGATGGCCGGACTGTATATGACCCAGAAGGGATCAATGAGTTATTTCGCAGCTATTATGAGACCCTTTATGCTGCCCCACCTGGGGCCTTCAGTGACAGTCTCCGCGCTTTCTTAGGCCCGTTGACTCTCTGCACCCTGGATGACAATCAATGAGGAGGAGTTGGGGGGGCGGGGGGACCTGTGACTCTGCAGGAGGTTCGGGGAGCTATCTCCTCTATGGCTAATGGGAAGACCCCCGCCCGGATGGCCTTTCTGCAGAATTTTACAGGAAATCTGAGTCCGAACTAGCCCCGAGATTGGTGTCCATGTATGCAGAGGCAATGCAGCTGGGCCACCTGCCGGAAACTACGGCGGGATGCAATGGTGATCCCACTCCCCAAGACTGTGGCCCCAGACGCCGGGGTGAAGGAATATAGGCCTCTCTCAATGCTCAATACTGATTTTAAAATACTTAGTAAAGTACTGGCGCTCAGGTTACTCCCACATATGAAGAGCCTAATCCATGCAGACCAAAATGGGTTCATCCCCTCCCGTAGCACCACGTATAATCTACGTAGACTGTACTCTGTGCTTTACCATCCAGAGGCAGGGAACCTGCAGCAGGCCACCATTCTGTCGGTTGACTTAGAGAAGGCCTTTGACACTGTGAGCTGGGACTATCTATTGGAGGTCATGAGGCGCCTGGAGTTAGGAGAAGAATGGGTGAAATGGGTGAAATTATAGTATAAGTGCCCCGCGGCGAGGGTTGAGACGGTTAAGAACATCTCACCACAATACCGGGTGGCACGGGGCACTAGACAGGGTTGTCCACTGTCGCCACTCCTATTTGCCCTGGCGATAGAACCCCTAGCTGAATTATTCCGTCAGGGAGGGGAGGGTATAGGACTAACTATTGATGGGAGAACGTACACTATCTCTCGTTACGCAGATGATTAATTAATCTACTTGAGTGATGCCGTAAAAGGCACAGAGACTGCTCTCCGACTCCTGGAGACATTTGGGAGACTGTCGGGTATACGGGTCAATAAACACAAAACATACCTGTTCCCAGTGGCTGGACAACGGCCTACCCGCAGATCTTAAATGGGCATCGGACACATTTAAATACCTGGGCATCCAGATTTTCCACTCACTGGCGGACCTGAGAGAAGGTAATTTAGATAAAGCGCTTAGATCGCTTCGATCTAATGTGATGTTTTGGCATACACCAAGACTCCCTATTATGGCTAGAGTCTCCTTAACTAAAATGGTCTTCCTACCCGGTCTGTTATATTATTTGGCAAACTAGCTGGTATTAATGCCCTCAGGATGGCTTCGTAACCTGGATTCCCTGAGAGACTTAATTTGGCGCGATGGGAGGCAGAGAGTGTCGCTCCAAATTATGCATCACCCTATTGCGAAAGTAGGCTTGGGAGTGCCGGATTTTGAGCTTTATCAGCTGGCTGCCCAACTGCAATGGTTGGCACAATGGCTGGACGGAGTGAACACAGAGGGGACTTTCTTGACGGAACCAAACCAAAACCCTAGATTCTTGCTGGCCAAAATCTTGGATCACACCACCAAGGTTCCCTACAACTCAATACTGCAGACCCAATGCTTAATTTGAGCCGGTGGTTTCCGGTGCTCGGCACTGGCAAATAATTGGCAGCACCAGCACTTAAGACAGTCTGCCACATGTGGCGCGGTTTGTCTAATTTGGATATGAGCGCAACAGTTGTTTATTAATTCAGTGTACATTAAAATGACTAATACCTGCCACCCAAGCCATTCTTATAGCTTTGGGGGCTGGGAATAGACTGTATTGTCACACTTGTAGGGTGGTATGGTTAGTAGTTATGTTGATACTATTATTGGCAGTGCTTGCAGGCGCAATGGGTGGTCCAAGCGGCAGCAGCTCCCCGATGAGGGCCCCAGCACTTATTTTTTTTACAAATTAAGCACTGTGCAGACCACAGCGCTACAGTGATGGAAACGCTGCATTAAAAAACTTCCTGACGTCCCGAAATATTCCCCAGAATTGCCATTACTGGGATTACCACACGGAGAGCCGCAGACGATTATTACCGCAGAGCAAATGTTACCGTGGACAGAGGTGGAACTCGAGACAGTGGGGGACTGTTACCAAGAGAAGACTTTACTCCCCTTCGCAGAACTGATGGAAGGCTGTGGGCTGCCGCCGGGCCAATTCCTTATGTATGAGATGCTACTGCGAGTATTTGGGCAATTATGGGGCCTGAATAGAACAGAGCCAGAAACACATGGGGTGTTGCACTCATTGATCACTCTGGGAACAGTGGGAACCAGGTCAAATGGTTTGATGCGTCCTTATGTGAGGCCTCCCTGGTCCCACTGTTTAAGTTGCGGGGGAAATGGGAGGGAGCCCTGGATAGCGAACTGACTGATAAAGAATGGAAAAGGGTCCTGGAGCCCCCTTAAAGGATATCAAGAAATACACGGCTGAAATGCATCCAATTTAATTATATTCATATAACCTACCTTACACCACACAGGATTTTCGCTGCCTTTGGGGGGGGAGCTGAGGAGATCCGAGATGTGGCCAGGAAGATGCAGATTTCATGCACATGACCTGGCATTGTGTGATCATACGATCTTTTTGGCAAGAAGTACTCTCTAGGCTCAATAAAACCCTGGGGCGTACACTTAACCCCAAGGCAGAGACATGCCTGCTGGGACTCTTCCCCCGCCCAGATAAGCGTAAGGTGGGTAACAGGTTTGTAGACTTAGCGCTTGCATTAGCCAAAAGACGAATAGCGATAACATGGAAGCTACCTACAGGGCCACAACTGAACGTTTGGAACCGGGAGGTGACTAGCTGGGCTGGGGCCAAAGAGAGAGAACTGCGTAGAGAAGAGTTGAGGGGGCTACGACTACGCCCAAAAGCGGAGCAATGGAGGGATACCTTACATGCCTGGGAATATCCAAGCTCGCCCGGTAGTACGACTGACGACGATGAGGTAGCTATAGATTAGAACGGGAGGACGACGGGACCGCACCCGATGGAATCTTGCTGACCCTATCAGATACGTTAAACAGAAGTGGTCACCCTGTTTCCCGATCATTAGATACTGGAAAAGGGTTGATGTCAAGCGGACGGTAGAGTTCTGTGTAGGGATTAGCCCTCCATGACTTGAACCCCTAGACGGAAGACCCCTCCCTCCGGCCCCCTTAAAACTACCCAGATGCATAATTGCAACCTAACCTGCACTATGTAAGCCGAGTGGTTTAGTTGATTTATTATCATTTCCCCTAAGTTAATTGTTTGTTACATATGACTGTTGAATGGCGACGTGTCTCCCGCACGGACATAAAGACTCTGACATACTAGGGAGTACACTGCACTGCTGGAAAGGCAGGTAGGAGAAAGGATGTTGAAGACTAGTCACCACAAGGGATGGAGTGAGTTGAAAAAGATTAAAGAACGACATATTAATTAATGATAGCCTTCAAAAAGTTACGCGGAAATTTACATTATGATACGATTTCAATGATATTTTTAACGCCTTACCAGCAAAAGTTATCATGATAAATGTTGAAATGAGCAGTGCGGAATGTAGAATGTATATGTAAATGCCAATAAAGATATATATATAAAAAAATAAAAAAATAAATTAAGCACAGCAGGGTATTCACAGTAACCAACGATCAATACAGCACAGCAGCGTGTTCCTGTTACCACAACTCACTGATACAAAGCAGTGTACCCCCAGTTCCTACTACTCAATGTAGCACAGTGGCCAATTCGCAGTTACAAATCATCAATGAAGACCAGCAGCGTATTCCCTGTTACCACCGCTCAAAAAAGCACAACAGCGTATTCTCTTACCATACCTCACTGAAGCGAAGCAGTGTACTCCCAGTTACCAATCATCAATGAAGCCCAGCAGCATATTCCCAGTTACCATCCCTCGAAGAGCTGCGTAATCCCAGTTACCACACCTGAATCATAAAAATATGTACTCTGTTACCACCCCCCAATGAAGCACCGCAGAGTACACCAGTTATCACCCCTCGAAGACGCACAGCAACATACTCCAGTTACCACCCATCATTGTAGCACAGTGGCAAATTTGCAGTTACCAATCGCCAATAAACCACAGCAGCGTATTCCCAGTAACGAACGCTCAATACAACACAGCAGCGTATTCTGGTACCACACCTCAGTCTAGCGCGGCAGCGTACTCCCAGTTACCACCCCTCAATATACCACAGTACCGAATTTGCAGTTACCAATCATCAATGAAGCACAGCAGCATATTCCCTGTTATCAAAGCTTAATAAAGCACAGCAGCGTATTCTGTTACCACACCTCAGTGAAACACAGCAGAGTACTCACAGTTATCTCACCTAGATTAGAGGCAGTTGGGCATTAATCAAAACCTCCTGAGGTACCAACCGCTCAAGCGCGGGAAAGGAAGCAATTCCTTTTTGTTAAATAACCCTCACACACTCTAGTAGTGTAATGCTTCATCATCGGGTTCACCCTGACTGCTAAAGGTCAGGGTGGGCTCGACCATATTTTAGGGAGCACTTAAGAGAAAATGGGCAGGGGGTTTAAAGATTAAAAATCCTCCTACGGCTCCAGGTATCCCTTTATTCGCGGAATCGTAGGGGATATTAAAAATGGAAAAAGGGGGGTCGCGAGGAAGTAATGGTCCTATGACCCTAGTGCCGACATGTTTCAGTCCTTAAAAAATGGCCCGTGCGGGTCCTGGACTTCCTTCAGGGCAAAAATGTTTCCCTCCCTGGTGGTATTTATCTAGGAATTTCCTATATTTTAGTAGAGGGCAGAAAGCTGCACTCATACGAAAAGGTAAGTAGATCACTTATCTCTCATCCTGTTCCGTAATGTTTCATATCCATCTGTAAAAGAAACATATATTGGAATTGTTAAGCGCATACTTGTCCAATCCACGCTGCACCTATGTCAGCCATACATGCCATTCAGGACGGGTGCTATAGTGTGATTATAATCTATGGTTTTCACAATCGTAACCAAGCCTTAAGGGTGTCAAACTCACCTAAGGCGTTTACTAGAGTGAGGTGGTGATGCCATTTGCATCCAACCACCTAACCCATGAAATAAGTGTAATTGTACACATCTTCACGTAACATTCATCATGCATCTCACCACTCATACAAAAATTGCTGCTTGGGTAGTGCCCGTGATTTTTTTCATCTCAAAACCACTCGGAATGTAAAGATCATCTTACCCTAGTGTGGAGGGATTAAAGTGTCTCGAGAGACTGCGGTTTAGAGGGATGTAGCCTTGTAGTCAGACTCTAAATTACGAGTCAAAAGTAAAAGAGGAGACAAAATCAAAGAAACATTTGCTTCATTAGAAGTTGTTGTTTTTCGTTTTTTTACTCATGTACCGTGCTCATAGTTCAGATCACCTCCAAGCTTAACCCCGCCTCTTACTTACTTCCTCAAAGGTCAAGACCACAGAGAAGAGGGGGTTTTAACCCATCATACCCCCCACCACAGATGCACGCGTGGCCCATCCCATATGGACCACAGCAATTCCAAGTTCCCCCCAGTACCAAAATATGTCACACTTTCAGCCTAACCAAAATCAACGGTATTTTTTTTGATCGGGGTGGGAGAAGAGGAAGAAGAGGCAACAGAAGAGTCCAATGGGACGACGACATAAGAGGAATAAACACAAGAAGCCAGACGAGGGACCAACAAGCAGGCCCGAGTTCAATGTAGATCTGGTAGTCAACCTCACAGATGAGATCCTTACCCCAGAGGAACAGGGAGTTCTCAACAAGGGGCTTGGCTTTGTCCCCACCACCCAGATTGACAAGTTCAAGACCAGGTGTGAACTGAGTGAGTTCTTTAGGAAGATCCGGGTGAAGACATTCTTTGAAGGGAAACCCGAACAAGAGAAAGACACTGGCCATACACCCCTACGGCTTAAGTCTACATTTTGCCCGCCTACATCAATGATGCCTCCAGAGGTTATGGCGTTTGAAGAAGCAGTTACCAAATTAGTGGAATTACTACAACCGAGGAGAGACGCCTATAACAATCTGAGCAAAAAAAAAAAACAATAAGCGCTCCATTCGTTGAGCAACAGGAACAACATTGTAATAAAGCCAGCCGACAAGGGGGGAGCCATCGTGATACAGGATGTAGACACCTATAGAGATGCATGTCCTACTCTCCTTTCGGATCAGAGACATTATAAAAAAACATACAGAAGGACCCCACAGCACGTCTTCAGAAGACCATCTCGACAATGACAGCAGAAGCACTGGAGAACAATTGGATCACGAAGAAGGACGGGACTTTCTCATCACAGAGGAACCCAGGACTCCCCTATTCTACACAATACCAAAAATCAGCAAAGCAGCATATTCCCTGTAATTAGCGCTCAATACAGCACAGCAGCGTATTCTGATACCACAACTCACTGAAGCAAAGCAGTGTACTCCCAGTTACTACTCCTCAATGTAGCACAGTAGCGAATTTGCAGTTACCAATCATCAATGAAGCACAGCATCGTATTCGCAGTAATGAACGCTCAATACAGCACAGCAGCGTAATCGGTTACCACACCTCAGTGAAGCAAAGCAGTTTACTCCCAGTTACTACTCCTCAATGTAGCACAGTGGCCAATTTGCAGTTACCATTCAATGAATCACAGCAGCGTATTCCCTGTTACCAATGCTCAATAAAGCACAGCAGCGCATTCTGTTACCACACCTCAATGAAGCAGAGCAGCGTAATCCCAGTCACCACCCCTCAATATAGCACACTAGCGAATTCGCAGTTGCAAATTGTCAATGAAGCATAGCAGCGTATTCCGTTACCAACGCTCAATAAAGCACAGCAGCGTATTCTGTTACCACACCCCAGTGAAACACAGCAGAGTACTCCCAGTTACCATCCTCCAATGTAGCACAGTAGCGAATTTGCAGTTACCAATCATCAATGAAGCACAGCATCGTATTCGCAGTAATGAACGCTCAATACAGCACAGCAGCGTAATCGGTTACCACACCTCAGTAAAGCAAAGCAGTTTACTCCCAGTTACTACTCCTCAATGTAGCACGGTGGAAAATTGGCAGTTACTAATCGTCAATAAAGCACAGCAGCTTATTCCCAGTAACGAACGCTCAATACAGCAGAGCACCGTATTTTGCTACCACACCTCAGTGACGCACAACAGCATACTTCCATTTACCGCCCCTCAATATAGCACAGTACTGAATTCGCAGTTACAAATCGTCAATGAAGCACAGCGGCGTATTCTGTTACCACAACTCATTGAAGCAAAGCAGTGTACTCCGTTACTACTCCTCAATGTAGCACGGTGCCAATTCGCAGTTACCAATCATCAATGAAGAACAGCTGCTTATTCCCTGCTACCAACGCTCAATAAAGCACAGCAGCGTATTCTGTTACCACAACTCAGTGAAGGACAGCAGCGTACTCCCAGTAAACCCCCCCCATAGTCCGTACCACTCTTCAATGAAGCACAGCAGCGTAGTCCCAGTTACCACACCTCAGTGAAGCAAAGCAGTGTACTCCCAGTTACTACTCCTCAATGTAGCACTGTGGTGAATTTGCAGTTACCAATTATCAATGAAGCACAGCAGCATATTCCCAGTTACTATCCCTCGAAGCAGAGCAGCGTAATCCCAGTTACCACACCTGAATCATAAAAATACGTACTCTGTTACCACCCCTCAATATAGCACAGCAGAGAATTCGCAGTTGCAAATTGTCAATGAAGCACAGCAGCTTATTCCCCGTTACCAACGCTCAATAACGCACTGCAGCATATTCTGTTAACACACCTCAGTGAAACACAGCAGTGTACTCCCAGTTACCCTCCTCAATGTAGCACAGTAGCATTTTTGTAGATACTAATCATCAATGAAGCACAGAACCTTATTCCCAGTAACCAACGCTCAATACAGCACAGCAGCGTATTGTGTTACCACAACTCACTGAAGCAAAGCAGTGTACTCCCAGTTACTACTCCTCAATATAACACAGTAGCAAATTCGCAGTTGCAAATTGTGAATTAAGCATAGCAGCGTCTTCCCTGTTACCAACGCTCAATAAAGCACAGCAGCCTATTCTGTTACCACACCCCAGTGAAACAGCAGAATACTCCCAGTTACCACCCCGCAATGTAGCACAGTAGAGAATTTGCAGTTACCAATCATCAATGAAGCACAGCAGCGTATTCCCAGTAATGAACGCTCAATACAGCACAGCAGCATATTCTGTTACCACACCTCAGTGAAGCAAAGCAGTGTACTCCCAGTTACTACTCCTCAATGTAGCACAGTGGCTAATTTGCAGTTACCAATCATCAATGAAGCACAACAGCATATTCCCAGTTACCATCCCTCGAAGCAGAGCAGCGTAATCCCAGTTACCACACCTGAATCATAAAAATACGTACTCTGTTACAACGCCTCAATGAAGCATAGCGGAGTACACCAGTTATCACCCCACTAAGACGCACAGCAGCATACTCCAGTTACCACCCATCATTGTAGCACAGTGGCAAATTTGCAGTTACCAGTCGCCAATAAACCACAGCAGCGTATTCCCACTAACGAACGCTCAATACAACACAGCAGCGTATTCTGTTACCACACCTCAGTGAAGGACAGCAGCGTACTCCCAGTTACCCCCCCTCATAGTCCGGACCACTGTTCAATGAAGCACAGCAGCGTATTCTGCCACCACACCTCAGTAAAGCACAACAGCGTACTTCCATTTACCACCCCTCAATGTAGCACACTGGCCAATTCGCAGTTACCAATCATCAATGAAGCACAACAGTGTATTCCCTGTTACCAACGCTCAATAAAGCAAAACAGCGTAATCTGTTACCACATCTCAATGAAGCAGAAGAGCGTACTCCCAGTTACCACCCCTCAACATAGCACAGTAGCGAATTTGCAGTTACAAAGCATTAATAAAGCACAGCAGCGTATTCCCAGTAATGAACGCTCAATACAGCACAGCAATGTATTCTGTTACCACACCTCAATGAAGCCCAGCAGCATACTCCCAGGTACCACCCCTCAATATAGGACAGTAGCGAATTCGCCGTTGCAAATTGTCAATGAAGCACAGCCCTGTTACCAACGCTCAATAAAGCACAGCAGCGTATTCTGTAACCACACCCCAGTGAAACACAGCAGTCTACTCCCAGTTACCACTCCTCAATGTAGCACAGTGGCGAATTCGCAGTTACCAATCTTCAATAAAAGCACAGCAGTGAATTCCCTGTTACCAATTCTCAATAAAGCACAGCATCATATTCTGTTACCACACCTCAGTGAAACACAGCAGAGTACTCCCAGTTATCACGCCTCAATGTAGCACAGTAGCGTTTTTATAGTTACTAATCATCAATGAAGCACAGCAGCTTATTCTCAGTAACCAATGGTCAATACAGCACAGCAACGTATTCTGTTACCACATCTTAGTAAAGCAAAGCAGTGTACTCCCAGTTACTACTCCTCAATGTAGCAATCAATCGGGGAATTGTAAGCGCGCTACTCACCCATGAGGGTCTCAAGGCGCTGAGGGGGGGGGGGGGGGGAGGGTCCGCAGATCTGTTTAGCCGAAGAGCCATGTCTTGAGGGTCTTCCTGAAGGTGTTCAGGGAGGGGGCGCGTCTGATGTCTGCCGGTAGCTCGTTCCAGGTCTTGGCTGCAATATGAGAGAAGGATCTTCCGCCTGCTCTGGCTCTGTGGATGCACTGGGTTTCGGCCAGTGCGAGGTTGGAAGATCGGAGGTTTCTTTTGGGTACGTGGAAGTTGATTCTGTCGTTGAGGTATTTGGGTCCGTTGTTGTGTAGGCATGAGTGAGGATTTTGAAAGTGACTCTTTTCTCCACGGGGAGCCAGTGGAGACTTCGTAGGTGTTGGCTGATGTGTTCGTGTCAGGGGATGCCGAGGACGAGTCTGGCAGCGGTGTTCTGTATTGACTGGAGTTTACGGAGTAGGGACTTGTTGATGCCTGCGTAGAGTGCGTTTCCATAGTCCAGTCTGCTGGTGATGAGTGCGTGGGTGACTGTCTTCCTTGACTCAGGGGGGATCCACTTGAAGGTCTTGCGGCGGATGCGGAGGGTGTTGAAGCAGCTGGAGGTGACGGCGTTGACCTGTCGGTTCATGGTGAGTGATGAGTCGAGTACGATGCCGAGGTTCTTGCTGTGGTCTGAGGGGGTAGGTGGGCTTCCGAGGGCTGTCGGCCACCAGGTGCTGTCCAATGCAGAAGGGGTGGTACCGAGCCACTCCTTCTGCATGGCAAATTTGCAGTTACCAATCATCAATGAAGTACAGCAGCTTATTCCCTGTTACTAACGCTCAACAAAGCACAGCAGTGTATTCCCAGTAATAAACGCTCAATACAGCACAGCAGCGTATTCTGTTACCACACCTCAATGAAGCACAGCAGCGTACTCCCAGTTACCACCCCTCAATATAGGACAGTAGTGAATTCGCCGTTGGAAATTGTCAATGAAGCACAGCCCTGTTACCAACGCTAAATACAGCACAGCAGCGTATTCTCTTACCACACCTCAGTGAAGCAAAGCAGTATACTCCCAGTTACTACTCCTCAATGTAGCACAGTGGCGAATTCGCAGTTACCAATAATCAACGAAGTACACCAGCTTATTCCTTGTTACCAACACTCAATAAAGCACAGCAGCGTATTCTGTTACAACACCTCAGTTTAGCTCAGCAGCATACTCCGTTACCACCCCTCAATATAGTACAGTAGCGAATTAAGAGTTGCAAATTGTTAATGAAACACAGAAGCCTACTACCTGTTACCTAAGCTCAATGAAGCACAGCAGCGCATTCTGTTACCACACCTCAGTGAAGCACAACAGAGTACTTCCATTTACCACCCCTCAATATAGCACAATAGTGAATTCGCAGTTACAAATCGTCAATGGAGCACAGCAGCGTATTCCCTGTTATCAACGCTCAATAAAGCACAGCAGCGTATTCTGTTAACACACCTCAGTGAAACACAGCAGTGTACTCCCAGTTACCCTCCTCAATGTAGCACAGTAGCATTTTTGTAGTTACTAATAATCAATGAAGCACAGAAGCTTATTCCCAGTAACCAACGCTCAATACAGCACAGCAGCGTATTGTGTTACCACAACTCACTGAAGCAAAGCAGTGTACTCCCAGTTACTACTCCTCAATATAACAGTAGCGAATTCGCAGTTGCAAATTGTGAATGAAGCATAGCAGCGTATTCCCCATTACCAACGCTCAATAAAGCACAGCAGCGTATTCTGTTACCACACCCCAGTGAAACACAGCAGAGTACTCCCAGTTACCATCCCGCAATGTAGCACAGAAGCGAATTTGCAGTTACCAATCATCAATAAAGCACAGCAGCGTATTCTGTTACCACACCTCAGTGAAGCAAAGCAGTGTACTCCCAGTTACTACTCCTCAATGTAGCGCAGTGGCTAATTTGCAGTTACCAAACATCAATGAAGCACAACAGCATATTCCCAGTTACCATCCCTCAAAGCAGAGCAGTGTAATCCCAGTTACCACACCTGAATCATAAAAATACGTACTCTGTTACCCCCCTCAATATAGCACAGCAGAGAACTCGCAGTTGCAAATTGTCAATGAAGCACAGCAGCTTATTCCCTGTTACCAACGCTCAATACAGCACAGCAGCGTATTCTGTTTCCACACCTCAATGAAGCACAGCAGCATTCTTCCATTCACCACCCCTCAAAGTAGCACAGTAGTGAATTTGCAGTTACAAATCATCAATGGAGCACAGCAGCTTATTCCCCGTTAGCAACGCTCAAAAAAGCACAGCAGACTATTCTGTTAACACACCTCGCTGAAGCAAAGCAGTGTACTCCCAGTTACTACTCATCAATGTAGCACAGTGACGAATTTGCAGTCACTAATCGTCAATAAAGCACAGCAGTTTATTCCCAGTAATGAACGCTCAATACAGCATAGCAGCATATTCTGCTACCACACCTCGGTGAAGCAAAGCAGTGTACTCCCAGTTACCACCAAACAATATAGCACAGTAGCAAATTTGCAGTTAACAATCAATGAAGGACAGCAGCCTATTCCCAGTAATGAACGCTCAATACAGCACAGCAGCAAAATTTTTTACCACACCTCAGTGAAGCAAAGAAGTTTGCTCCCAGTTACTACTCATCAATGTAGCACAGTGGCGAATTTGCAGTTACCAATCATCTTGGAAGCACAGCCGCGTATTCCCAGTAACGAACGCTCAATACAGCACAGCAGCGTATTCTGCTACCACACCTCAGTGAAGCAAAGCAGTGTACTCTGTTACTACTCCTCAATGTAGCACAGTGGTGAATTTGCAGTTACCAATCATCAATGAAGCACAGCAGCCTATTCCTAGTAACGAACGCTCAATTCAGCACAGCAGCTTATTCTGCTACCACACCTCAGTGAAGCACAACAGCGTACTTCCATTTACCACCCCTCAATATAGCACAGTAGTGAATTCGCAGTGACAAATCGTCAATGGAGCACAGCAGCGTATTCCCGGTTATCAACGCTCAATAAAGCACGCAGCGTATTCGGTTAACACACCTCAGTGAAGGACAGCAGAGCACTCCCAGTTACCCCCCTCATAGTCCGTACCACTCTTCAATGAAGCACAGCAGCGTAGTCCCAGTTACCACCCCTCAATATTGCACAGTAGAGAATTCGCAGTTGCAAATTTTCAATGTAGCACAGCAGCTTATTCCCCGTTACCAACGCTCAATAACGCACTGCAGCGTATTCTGTTAACACACCTCAGTGAAACACAGCAGTGTACTCCCAGTTACCCTCCTCAATGTAGCACGGTAGCATTTTTGTAGTTACTAATCATCAATGAAGCACAGAAGCTTATTCCCAGTAACCAACGCTCAATAAAGCACAGCAGCATATTCTGTTACCACACCCCAGTGAAACACAGCAGAGTACTCCCAGTTACAACCCCGCAATGTAGCACAGTAGCGAATTTGCAGTTACCAATCATCAATAAAGCACAGCAGCGTATTCTGTTACCACACCTCAGTGAAGCAAAGCAGTGTACTACCAGTTACTACTCCTCAATGTAACACAGTGGCTAATTTGCAGTTACCAAACCTCAATGAAGCACAACAGCATATTCCCAGTTACCATCCCTCGAAGCAGAGCAGCGTAATCCCAGTTACCACACCTGAATCATAAAAATACGCACTCTGTTACAACCCCTCAATGAGGCACAGCGGAGTACATCAGTTATCACCCCACTAAGACGCACAGTAGCATACTCCAGTTACCACCCATCATTGTAGCACAGTGGCAAATTTGCAGTTACCAGTCGCCAATAAACCACAGCAGCGTATTCCCAGTAACCAACGCTCAATACAGCACAGCAGCGTATGCTGTTACCACAACTCACTGAAGGAAAGCAGTGTACTCCCAGTTACTACCCCTCAATATAGCACAGTAGCGAATTCACCGTTGCAAATTATCAATGAAGCACAGCAGCGTATTCCCAGTAATGAACGCTCAATACAGCACAGCAGCGTATTGTGTTACCACACCTCACTGGAGCAAAGCAGTGTACTCCCAGTTACTACTCCTCAATGTAGCACAGTGGCAAATTTGCAGTTACTAATCGACAAAGCACAGCAGCTTATTCCCAGTAACGAATGCTCAATACAGCACAGCAGCGTATTCCCAGTAACGAACGCTCAATACAGCACAGCAGCATATTCTGTTACCACACCTGAGTGAAGCGAAGTAGTTTACTCCCAGTTGTTACTTAGCAATGAGGCACAGTGACAATTTTTTTTTTTAAACTTCATTTAAATTTTCAGTCTTACAGTCAGACAAGCAATATATAACAAGTATTTCAATTATGCAGTTTAGGTTTCAAGCAGTGGCAAATTACAACCTCATAGGTTACAACACGGTATCTATCATTGGTACATCCACTTATGAGTATGGAAGGGCCTGTTGCGCATGCGCACACCATGTGCTTAGTGGCTACGTCACGTCATGCCCCCACCTGTCCCAATCCTGTTTATGCCTGCCTAGCGACCCTCCGTAATGCACTGTTCCAGGTTATTTTGCCCTCCATGTTTGCTCTCACTAGCTGACTGGCGCACTAGATATTCCTGGTATGGCCCCCAGAAGTTCTTGGATCTGCAAAGAGTCGTGAGTAGAGCATTGTAGTTATCAGATTGGGTAGAGCAATATGCTAAGTCAGAGTGCCATTCTGTTATTTTAGGTAGCGGCCCCGCATCCAGCGCATAGCGATTCTGTGCTTTTCTAATAATAGGCTAACAGCTGCCAATTTGCGGCACGTCTTTGGTATATCCTTATCATAGCCTAGCAGTGCTACTAGGGCGGTTTCATGGAATTTGTGTTATCAACATTTCTGATATTATGTGAATCACTTCCCTCCAACATGCGCGGATGCCCGGGCAATCCCACGCCAGGTGAGTGAATCCGGCCCCATTGGCACTGCAACGCAGGCACCTATCGTCATCCCTAAGTCCATATTTGTGCAAATAGGCTGGGGTGCGATAAACTCTGTGTAGGTATTTGTAGTGCAACAACCTATGTTTTCCATTCTGTGATATAGACTTCTTAGTGTCATAGCAATGCGTCCACTGTGCCTCGGTAATGTCGACTCCCAGCTCTTCTTGCCATTCCGTCTGAGTCCTGCTCAGGGCTTGAGTGTCATGTCTCTTAGTGAGTGCGTACAGTGCCGTGATGCCTCGCCTAGGGGTATTAACCTGAAGGAGAGATGTCAGTGAACTCATTTCCTGCGGTTCAGACAAGTCATCTTCCAGTTTGTCTTTCAACGCCTGTCTCACCCTGTAGTATTGGTATGCATCGAGAGTGGATACCTGGGGAGCATGTGCCAGTGCCTGAGCCCAAGTTTTTACTGTACCATCCACAAAGAAATCCCCCATCAGCGCTATCTTAAGCTTATGTAGCGTTTGTGTGACCGCCCTATCTTCACTGAACGGAGCCCAATTCCACCATTCAATCAGCAGCTTAGGGGAGTATATCAATGTAAGTCGTTGCGACACTGCCACTTTATGTAGTTGCGTCCTAGTGCAATCAGTCGGGTCTATCACGCTAGTTCTACATCGGGGCCCGCCTAGCAGTGTTTTAGCCAATGGGACAGGGCTGACTTCAGCGCTTTCTATGTATAGCTGTGGGAGGCCCTGGTGTCTGTGTATCCAATAATGGGCATGCAGTAGCTGTGCGGCCCCATACTATGTTCGGAGGTCAGGTACGTTAAGACCCCCCTCTGAACATGTCCTTCTCAGTACCTCCCATTTGATCCGGGGCTGCTTCCCGGTCCACGCGAGCCGTGTCATTAGGGTGCGCAAAGTGCCAAAAAGTGACTTAGAAATATGGGAATATTTATGAATAAGAAGAGGAACTGGGGGAGTATGACCATTTTCATTAACGCGATGCGGCCTATAAGGGAAAACTGAAGCCTAATCTATTTCTCTTTGGACTCCGTTAATTTCTGTATTGCTCTGCCATAATTCTCCCGTATTACCACCTCAGGGTCAGTGTGGACCTGGATGCCCAGATAAAATACGGGCTCTGTGGTCCATTCAATGGGATAATTGGTATTGGTGGGAGTGGTTGTGTGCGTCAACGGGAACATCATAGATTTGTGCCAATTAATGTGTAGTCCTGAGTGCTGACCAAATCTCTCGACCTCCCGTAACATTGGTTGTAAATTCAAATCTGGGTTGCGTATTTATAGCAAAGTATCATCTGCATATGCTGCAATAACTAGGTTATATTGTGGGGACCTTATGCCGCTGTGGGTGTGATATTCCCGCATGGCACATGCAAGAGGTTCCGCCGCCAGGGCGTACAATAGCGGGGACAGTGGGCAGCCCTGTCTAGCGCCTCTGGTGATCGCAATGGGCTGAGTGAACATCCCATTGACTCTCACACGTGCCGTTGGCTTGGCGTACAGGACCTCAACTAGCTTCATGAACACCTCACCCAACCCCA
This sequence comes from Calotriton arnoldi, assembly GCA_963921515.1. Lineage (NCBI taxonomy): Eukaryota > Metazoa > Chordata > Amphibia > Caudata > Salamandridae > Calotriton > Calotriton arnoldi. The sequence continues at coordinate 972,646 of CAWUFW010001438.1, forward strand.
CCCTCCTAAGAACGGCATATAAGAATCGCCACTTGACGGAATCAAAAGCCTTTTCAATATCAATGAAAAGGGCTGCAGAGCTGATTTTTGGGACGATACGTTTAACCGTGTTGAAAAGTGTTCTCAGGTTACAGGCAAGGGAGCGGCCCGGACAAACCCGGTTTGCTCCTGACCCACCAACTTGGGCAATAGGGGAGCCAGCCTGTTAGCCAGGATCTTAGCAAACAGCTTAGCATCTGTATTCAGTAGTGAAAGCGGTCTATAGGACGAGCATTGATCTGGTTGTTTCCCCGGCTTCAATAGAGTGATCAAAGTGGATTCGCGCATAGAAGGTGGCATTATACCACCCTGCGCCATTACCTCGAAGAGGTTCAATAGGTGCAATATCAGCCGGTCTTGAAATGTTTTATAAAAGGTCACAGTCAGACCCCGGCGCTTTGTCATTTGGCATGTCTGAGTGCAGATAAAATTTCAGTTGGGCGAGGGGGGCCATGAGTCTTTCCCTATCCGCATTCTCCAACCATTGCATTGCAATGTATTCAAGGTATTCGTCATCTGATTCGCTCGAGGTGGGGCTGCGTGTAGTGTACAGTTGGGTATAGTATGTGCGAAAAGCCTCCATTATCCCAGGCGTGTCCTCAACTAATACACTGTGTTCATTGTGTACGTGCAAAATATCAGTATCACTCCTGGTAGGTCGCGCCAAGGCAGCCAGTGTGACGCTTGGCCTATCCCCCTCTGCATATACCCTGGCTGTAGCATATTGACCTAGATGTTTTATCTCGGTGCTGACGAGCTCGTCAAAGTCTGCTATGTGTGCCCTAATTTGCAAAACAAGTTTCAGATCACCACTGTCCTGGAACTGCCTCTCCAGGTTTTTCAAATCCCTTTCTACATTTTCCAGCTGCGTACAAATCGATCGGAGAACCCCTGAATGTTTGGAAATGGTTATGCCGTGAATGTAAACTTTGAACGTCTCCCAGATTGTGCTCATCTTGGGGACACTCCCAATGTTAGTGGCAAAGAACTCGTCTATAGCCTTCTCTAGATCGTCTCTGAAGACTGGATCTAATAAAGAATATTGTGGGAACTGCCAGGTATTTTCACCTCGTGGTATGTTGCAAAGTGATAGGTTCAGCAGCACTGGCGAGTGGTCCGAGTAGGTGCGTGGCATGTATAAGCAATCACCTATGAGGGGTAACAGGGAGCGCGAGACCAGCCAATAATCTATCCTGGTGTGCGTGTCATGCACCGAGGAGTAGCGTGTGTATCCCCTCCCCAGAAGTGATAGGTGTCGCCAGACATCTACAAGGCCTTCAGCTTCTCCTATATCAGCTATGGCAGTGGCAGCTCTGGATGGATGACTGTGTGGACTCTTTGACCTGTCCAGAACTGGATTTTGTATACAGTTGAAGTCGCCACCACATAACTGAGGTATATGGGAATGAGGTGCAAGTTTGCTATGTAATGAGTGATAGAATTGTGGGCCGTCATGATTAGGCCCGTATATTCCAACCAGGATCACAATAAAACTATTTTTGTGGCATCTGGCTATGACATATCTTCCACCAGGGTCCACATCTACCCCATGTATCTGCAAGCCTGAGCTCTTACGCACCCAAATCAACACTCCTCTCGCATGTGAGGTAAATCCGGATGCCACGCACATACCCTTCATACGTTTCTGTGTCAACAGCCCGGTGTGGGGGGCCAGGTGGGTCTCTTGCAATATAGCCACATCTACATGCTGCCTGTACAGGTAGGCTACCACCTTACGAATCTTTCTGTAATCATTTAGACCCCGCACATTCCAGGACAAGAAGTTTAGCTGGGTATTGGCACTCGTGGAATTATCCATTGCCGTCGTCACCCAACATTGTGGAGTTAAAGGCTAACCACTTGTACCTCAATATCCAGGCTGCACACCCAAGTACTAATGAACTTACACCGCTTTCTGACCGCAACTACCCCTACCCCCCCACCCACGCCATGTCCCAGAACATACAACATGGCTTATTTGAAACATTTTGTTACCCTTTACCCTAAATCCAAACAGGAAAAATATAACAAAGAAAGGAATTACTATAATAACCCCTGATGTGGAATACACGTGGGGGGCAGTGGCTGACCGCCTCCTAAACACTTTCGTCCGTTAACTACGCCTTAATAAAGGATATACCATCCAAGCTAATCAAACAGCAGCCCACTTGTAAATGAGAGCCGACCTTATTTATGCGGAGTTACTGTCGATGAGGTAAAATTATGATGATTTATAATCTAAATCCGGCACGGCCCCAGAGCGCAGTCCATGGCATTCCCAGTAACGAACGCTCAATACAGCACAGCAGCTTATTCCGTTACCACACCTCACTGGAGCAAAGCAGTGTACTCCCAGGTACTACCCCTCAATGTAGCACTGTGGCAAAGTTGCAGTTACCAATCGTCAATAAAGCACAGCAGCGTATTCCCAGTACCGAACCCTCAATTCAGCACAGCAGCGTATTCTGCTACCACACCTCAGTGAATCACAACAGCGTACTTCCATTTACCACCCCTCAATATAGCACAGTAGTGAATTCGCAGTTACAAATCGTCAATGAAGCACAGCAGCATATTCCCTGTTATCAACACTCAAAAAAGCACAGCAGCGTATTCTATTACCACACCTCAGTGAAGGACAGCAGCGCACTCCCAGTAACCCCCTCATAGTCCTTACCACTCTTCAATGAAGTACAGCATCGTAGTCCCCGTTACCACACCTCAATATACCACAGTAGCGAATTTGCAGTTACAAATTGTCAATGAAGCACAGCAGCGTATTCCCCGTTACCAACGCTTAATAAAGCACAGCAGCGTATTCTGTTATCACCACTCAATGTAGCACAGTAGTATTTTTATAGTTACTAATCATCAATGAAGCACAGCAGCTTATTCTCAGTAACCAACGCTCAATACAGCACAGCAGCGTATTCTTTTACCACAACTCACTGAAGCAAAGCAGTGTATTCCCTGTTATTACTCCTCAGTGTAACCCAGTGGCCACTTAGCAGTTACCAATCATCAATGAAGCACAGCAGCGTATTCCCTGTTACCAACGCTCAATAAAGCACTGCAGCGTATTCTGTTACCACACTTCAATGAAGCAGAGCAGCGTACTCCCAGTTGCCACCCCTCAATAAAGCACAGTAGCGAATTCGCAGTTGCAAATTGTTAATGAAACACAGAAGCGTACTACTGGTTACCAAAGCTCGATAAAGCCCAACAGCGTATTCTGTTACCACACCTCAATCAAGCAGAGCAGCGTACTCCGTTATCACCCCTCAATATAGCATGTTAGCGAATTCACAGTTGCAAATTGTCAATGAAAAATAGCAGCGTATTCCATGTTACCAACGTTCAATACAGCGCAGCAGCGTATTCTGTTACCACACCTCAGTAAAACACCGCAGATTACTCCGTTATCACCCCTCAATGTAGCACAGTAATATTTTTTTAGTTACTAATCATCAATGAAGCACAGCAGCTTATTCTCAGTAACCAACGCTCAATACATCACAGCAGCGTATTCCGTTACCACACCTCAGTCTAGCGCAGCCGCATACTCCCAGTTACCACCCCTCAATATAGCACAGTAGCAAATTCGCAGTTGCAAATTGTTAATGAAACACAGCAGCGTACTACCTCTTACCAAAGCTCAATAAAGCACAGCAGCGTATTCTGTTACCACACCTCAATCAAGCAGAGCAGCGTACTCCGTTATCACCCCTCAATATAGCATGTTAGCGAATTCACAGTTGCAAATGGTCAATGAAAAATAGCAGCGTATTCCATGTTACCAACGTTCAATACAGCGCAGCAGCGTATTCTATTACCACACCTCAGTGAAGCACAACAGCGTACTTTGATTTACCACCCCTCAATATATCACAGTAGCGAATTTGTAGTTGCAAATGGTCAATGAAGGACAGCAGCTTATTCCCGGTTACCAACGCTCAATAAAGCACAGCAGCGTATTCCCAGTAATGAACGCTCAATACAGCACAGCAGCGTATTCTGTTACAACCCCTCAGTGAAGCAAAGCAGTGTACTCCCAGTTACCAACGCTCAAAGCACAGCAGCGTATTCCCAGTAATGAACGCTCAATACAGCACAGCAGCGTATTCTGTTACAACCCCTCAGTGAAGCAAAGCAGTGTACTCCCAGTTACTCCTCCTCAATGTAGCACAGAGGCGAATTTGCAGTTACCAATCATCAATGAAGCACAGCAGCATATTCCCAGCTACCATCCCTCGAAGCAGAGCAGCGTAATTCCAGTTACCACACCTGAATCATAAAAATCCGTACTCTGTTACCACCCCCAATGAAGCACAGCGCATTACACCAGTAATCACCCCTCGAAGAAGCACAGCAGCATACTCCAGTTACCACCCATCGTAGCACAGTGGCAAATTTGCAGTTACCAATCGCTAATAAACCACAGCAGCGCATTCCCAGTAACGAACGCTCAATACAACACAGCAGCGTATTCTGTTACCACACCTCAGTGAAGCACAACAGCGTACTTCAATTACCACCCCTCAATCTAGCACAGTACTGAATTCGCAGTTACAAATCGTCAAAGGAGCACAGCAGCATATTCCCAGTAATGAACGCTCAATACAGCACAGCAGCGTATTCTGTTACCACACCTCAGTGAAGCAAAGCAGTGTAATACCAGTTACTACTCCTCATTGTAGCACAGTGGCGAATTTGCAGTTACCAATCATCAATGAAGCACAGCAGCCTATTCCCAGTTACCATCCCTCGAAGCAGAGCAGAGAAATCCCAGTTACCACACATGAATCATAAAAATTAGTACTCAGTTACCACCCACCAATGAAGCACAGCAGAGTACACCAGTTATCACCCCTCGAAGACGCACAGCAGTATACTACAGTTACTGCTCCTCAATGTAGCACAGTGGCAAATTTGCAGTTACGAATCATCAATGAAGCACAGCAGCGTATTCTCAGTAACGAACGCTCAATACAGCACAGCAGTGTATTCTGTTACCACATATCAATGAAGCACAGCAGCGTATTTCCGTTATCAACGCTCAAAAAGCACAGTAGCGTATTCTGTTACCACACCTCAATGAAGCACAGCATCGTATTCTGTTACCACACCTCAAGGAAACATAGCAGAGTACTCCCAGTTATCACCCCTCAATGTAGCACAGTAGCATTTTTGTAGTTACTAATCAACAACGAAGAACATAAGCTTATTCCCAGTAACCAACGCTCAATACAGCACAGCATAATATTCTGTTACCACACCTCAGTGAAACACAGCAGTGTACTCCCAGTTACTACTCCTCAATGTAGCACAGTGGCAAATTTGCACTTACCAATCATCTTGGAAGCAAAGCCGCGTATTCCCAGTAACGAACGCTCAATACAGCACAGTAGCGTATTCTGTTACCACACCTCACTGGAGCAAAGCAGTGTACTCCCAGTTACTACTCCTCAATGTAGCACAGTGGCAAATTTGCAGTTACCAAGCGCCAATGAAGCACAGGGGGCGTGCCTTGACTACCAGTAATGGCGGACGCGTGAGCTGGGAGCTCCGCACCGACCCGATAATTATCCGGCCAAATATGAGGCAACCGGATGCCCGATGCATTTGGAGGAGTGTGCGCTGACTCTGGAGGGGATTGCTGACTACTGCGGGGACCCGTGGCGGCAAGACAGCTGAGCCGCAAAGGAGCACCTGAGAGCAGGCCATAGGCTGGGCTGGGCCGCGGCCGACTGCAGTTAAGAGTGCGAGGCTGGGGGCAGGGCTGCGACTGCAGTGGCGACTTCCCTCTGTTGCGGAAACCTGAGCACCGGAGAAACGGGGGCAGGCACTGCGGAGGCGCATGCCCAACTGCTACAGACCCGAGGTGGCAGCGGTGAATGCTACGCGAGCCCGGGAGAGTGGGTGACACTGTGACTGCGACTCCGGCAGTGTGCGCAGGCAGCTGGGAGCTGTTCAAGAGCCGGGCGTATGCTGGGCCCGGACCCGGAGAGCCTAGCGGAGCCGAGAGTGGACCTGGAAGGCTGCCCTACCCGACTCGCAGTTGGGAGCTCCCCCTGTCACCACCTCTGGGGGCTACATACATAGAAAGTCTGCGGCAGTTGACCAACACAGTGCGCGGCCCAGGGGGAAACAGGTGTATGTGAGGCCAGGCCTGGGCTGAAGCTTGGAAACAGGAAACCGGAGAGGCCCTTTGGCTAGGGCCACACCTCTGTAGAGACGGACTGGGCGCTACTGGGCCCTATAACTTAACGGTGGAGCAGCCCCGCCAAGGAAGACCCCCTTTGAGGGCCCCTTTGATGTTAGACTTGTTTTGCCCAGTGCTTATGGGAAGGGCCTGTACTCGGGGGCTTAGAGAGCGGCGACCTGGAGAGTCCCTGGGCCTGAGTGACTGGAACGGTCGGAGGACAGATTGGTGTGACAAAGGCGGCCCTGGGCAGAGACAAGGTGACCGCTGTGGGAGTGTGAGGTGATTGACCCTCCACACCGTGAGTGTTTGTTGTGGCCCACAGGCCTGGGCAAAGTGTTTTGGTGGAGGGGAGAAGTGGTGACATGTCTGGCTGCCACCTGGGAGAGACTTGACATCTGAGACACAGAGGCCACACAGGGGCAAGGAAGAAAGCAGTGAAACTTGTGCGGTAAGAGATCCATGACTGCCCACTACCGACGTCCCCCCTGAACGTGACGGGCAGTATACACCTGGGGCACAGCGGCAAGAGCAACTCTAAGAGACTGCTACAAGACTCCCCAGTGACGTTTTGAATTGATATCGTCTCCCAGTAGAGAAGATGGGCAAGGCAAGAACGAAAACAGCGGAGGCTACCCCTGAAATAGATGAGGATTCCCGAGAACAAGCTCAGAGCACTTTGAGGGCACAGCAGCTCGAGGATCCCATATAACAGCAACTAGCTAAAGTCCTAGAGGAGATATCCGACACCAAGGAGACGCTGCACCAAGATATAAGTACGGTATCGGCGGGGCTGGGCCTTCTACGCGCAGAACACCAGAAACTTAATAAAAGGGTAAAAATAGTGGAGACGACTCTCAAGGAGTTATCCCCGGCGCACCAAGCACTGACCAGTCAAGTGGTGGAACTTACGGACAGAGTCAAAACACTGGAACGCAGGGCAGAGGATGGAGAAGGGCGTAGCCAGAGAAACAATATTCGTATCTTGGGCCTGCCTGAAGGGGTCGAAAATGGTGACATGATGGCTTACTTGGAACCCTGGCTCCGCACAGTTGTTACGCCCGAGGGCCTGGCACAGTTCTATACCCTTGAGAGAGCACACCGTGTTCCGGCGCGTCCACCGGCCCCGGGCCGACCTTCAAGGCCGGTAGTGGCCAGGCTCCTACATTATAGAGACAGGGATATATTGTTGCACAGGGCACACTCAGATGGCCCTTTTGAGGTGAATAATGGCAAAGTTTCTATATTCCTTGATTACACCCTTGATGTTCAGCGAAAACGTGCTTCTTTCTTGGAGGTTAAGAGCTTGGAGAGCAGAAGGCCTCCAATATTGTCTCATCTTTCCGGCTCGGCTTCGCACAGCCTTGGATGGTAGAACTCATTTCTGCGAGGACCCTCAAGCGGTGTGGGAATGGTTGGAAACATACAAAACTGAAACTCCCCAGGCGGCACGGGGGCAGGCCCCGGTGCACCAGAGCCAGAGGTCCGGTAAGTGATCTAGGAGACGACCTGCGCGGAATATATCAAAGAAGCGGAGTCCTTCCCAAACGGAACGAGAGAGAGCAGCAGCGCTGCAGGCAGTGGCTGAGATAGTGCGCGAAGGGGGGTCTCCATCAGAAGCTGGGTAGCGCTCTGTGAGGGGCTTGGACTCAGATTCTTCCAAGGGTGATAGCCTTAATATGCCACAGGTAACCCCGAACACTGCAGATGAGATTATATAGATGTGGCTATGGAGGAGTAGCACATGCCCTGACTCCCCCCCGGAGGCGGCGGAGTTACGCTGGATTGGAACATTGGGCTGACCAGGTTGGACTGCTATAGAGGTCGGTGCATTGCACAACACCCTGCACCTTATACACCTCTGTGAGACACTAAGTGAAGCCACGACCCCCTGAAGGACCTGACAGTAGCTGGTTTGGGCCTTGCTTAGTTTTTGGAGATATATGAAGGGTTTGGGCGGGCGGCCGTTGCCACACTGCTCTGGGACTGGGGAGTTGGTCCATGTTGGGACCTTTGGTTTCTTTCTTTCTTATTTCCCCCTTTTTTGTGCAAAGACTTGGCTTGTTCATGGTGCAAAGGGGGATTGCCGATTACCCTTTCGCGTGGAGCTGGAGGCGGGATGGGAGGAGGTGGGAGAGGGGACAGACCACACATCTTAAGATGGATTCACACTGTCAGACACTGAAGTTCCTTACGTGGAACATTAGGGGGATGGGGTCCATGTCCAAGCGTCATAATATACATAACTATCTAAACAGACGGGGTGCAAATAGCTCTCCTACAGGAGACTTATCTGTTCAAAATGGAAGTAGGAAACCTACGCAGACGCTGGAGAGGACAGGTCTATGCCACCTCTTTCTCGGCGTATGCCCGAGGGGCATTCATTTGGATCAGACCGGGGGTGCCTTTCGACTTAACACGGTGAGTAATAGATAAAGAGGGCAGATAGGTCTTTATTAAGTGGAGACTACTAGGACGATAAATCACGTTGGGTTGCATATAAGCACCAAATAAAGACCAGAAGACCTTTCCACTGACACAGCGGACATGATAGTGGGCCAGGTGATAATAGGTGGAGACTGGGTACAAGAGGAGGAGGGGAAGACTAGTCGGTTGTTGGCCTGGTTGATTAAACCGGAAATCCGAGGAACTCCAATTCTGCACGTACAGACTACAGATGGCCGGACTGTATATGACCCAGAAGGGATCAATGAGTTATTTCGCAGCTATTATGAGACCCTTTATGCTGCCCCACCTGGGGCCTTCAGTGACAGTCTCCGCGCTTTCTTAGGCCCGTTGACTCTCTGCACCCTGGATGACAATCAATGAGGAGGAGTTGGGGGGCGGGGGACCTGTGACTCTGCAGGAGGTTCGGGAGCTATCTCCTCTATGGCTAATGGGAAGACCCCGCCCGGATGGCCTTTCTGCAGAATTTTACAGGAAATCTGAGTCCGAACTAGCCCCGAGATTGGTGTCCATGTATGCAGAGGCAATGCAGCTGGGCCACCTGCCGGAAACTACGGCGGGATGCAATGGTGATCCCACTCCCCAAGACTGTGGCCCCAGACGCCGGGGTGAAGGAATATAGGCCTCTCTCAATGCTCAATACTGATTTTAAAATACTTAGTAAAGTACTGGCGCTCAGGTTACTCCCACATATGAAGAGCCTAATCCATGCAGACCAAAATGGGTTCATCCCCTCCCGTAGCACCACGTATAATCTACGTAGACTGTACTCTGTGCTTTACCATCCAGAGGCAGGGAACCTGCAGCAGGCCACCATTCTGTCGGTTGACTTAGAGAAGGCCTTTGACACTGTGAGCTGGGACTATCTATTGGAGGTCATGAGGCGCCTGGAGTTAGGAGAAGAATGGGTGAAATGGGTGAAATTATAGTATAAGTGCCCCGCGGCGAGGGTTGAGACGGTTAAGAACATCTCACCACAATACCGGGTGGCACGGGGCACTAGACAGGGTTGTCCACTGTCGCCACTCCTATTTGCCCTGGCGATAGAACCCCTAGCTGAATTATTCCGTCAGGGAGGGGAGGGTATAGGACTAACTATTGATGGGAGAACGTACACTATCTCTCGTTACGCAGATGATTTATTAATCTACTTGAGTGATGCCGTAAAAGGCACAGAGACTGCTCTCCGACTCCTGGAGACATTTGGGAGACTGTCGGGTATACGGGTCAATAAACACAAAACATACCTGTTCCCAGTGGCTGGACAACGGCCTACCCGCAGATCTTAAATGGGCATCGGACACATTTAAATACCTGGGCATCCAGATTTTCCACTCACTGGCGGACCTGAGAGAAGGTAATTTAGATAAAGCGCTTAGATCGCTTCGATCTAATGTGATGTTTTGGCATACACCAAGACTCCCTATTATGGCTAGAGTCTCCTTAACTAAAATGGTCTTCCTACCCAGTCTGTTATATTATTTTGCAAACTAGCTGGTATTAATGCCCTCAGGATGGCTTCGTAACCTGGATTCCCTGAGAGACTTAATTTGGCGCGATGGGAGGCAGAGTGTCGCTCCAAATTATGCATCACCCTATTGCGAAAGGAGGCTTGGGAGTGCCGGATTTTGAGCTTTATCAGCTGGCTGCCCAACTGCAATGGTTGGCACAATGGCTAGACGGAGTGAACACAGAGGGGACTTTCTTGACGGAACCAAACCAAAACCCTAGATTCTTGCTGGCCAAAATCTTGGATCACACCACCAAGGTTCCCTACAACTCAATACTGCAGACCCAATGCTTAATTTGAGCGGGTGGTTTCCGGTGCTCGGCACTGGCAAATAATTGGCAGCACCGGCACTTATGACAGTCTGCCACATGTGGCGCGGTTTGTCTAATTTGGATATGAGCGCAACAGTTGTTTATTAATTCAGTGTACATTAAAATGACTAATACCTGCCACCCAAGCCATTCTTATAGCTTTGGGGGCTGGGAATAGACTGTATTGTCACACTTGTAGGGTGGTATGGTTAGTAGTTATGTTGATACTGTTATTGGCAGTGCTTGCAGGCGCAATGGGTGGTCCAAGCGGCAGCAGCTCCCCGATGAGGGCCCCAGCACTTATTTTTTTACAAATTAAGCACTGTGCAGACCACAGCGCTACAGTGATGGAAACGCTGCATTAAAAAACTTCCTGACGTCCCGAAATATTCCCCAGAATTGCCATTACTGGGATTACCACACGGAGAGCCGCAGACGATTATTACCGCAGAGCAAATGTTACCGTGGACAGAGGTGGAACTCGAGACAGTGGGGGACTGTTACCAAGAGAAGACTTTACTCCCCTTCGCAGAACTGATGGAAGGCTGTGGGCTGCCGCCGGGCCAATTCCTTATGTAGGAGATGCTACTGCGAGTATTTGGGCAATTATGGGGCCTGAATAGAACAGAGCCAGAAACACATGGGGTGTTGCACTCATTGATCACTCTGGGAACAGCTGGGCACCAGGTCAAATGGTTTGATGCGTCCTTATGTGAGGCCTCCCTGGTCCCACTGTTTAAGTTGCGGGGGAAATGGGAGGGAGCCCTGGATAGCGAACTGACTGATAAAGAATGGAACAGGGTCCTGGAGCCCCTTTAAAGGCTATCAAGAAATACACGGCTGAAATGCATCCAATTTAATTATATTCATATAACCTACCTTACACCACACAGGATTTTCGCTGCCTTTGGGGGGGGAGCTGAGGAGATGTCCGAGATGTGGCCAGGAAGATGCAGATTTCATGCACATGACCTGGCATTGTGTGATCATACGATCTTTTGGCAAGAAGTACTCTCTAGGCTCAATAAAACCCTGGGGCGTACACTTAACCCCAAGGCAGAGACATGCCTGCTGGGACTCTTCCCCGCCCAGATAAGCGTAAGGTGGGTAACAGGTTTGTAGACTTAGCGCTTGCATTAGCCAAAAGACGAATAGCGATAACATGGAAGCTACCTACAGGGCCACAACTGAACGTTTGGAACCGGGAGGTGACTAGCTGGGCTGGGGCCAAAGAGAGAGAATTGCGTAGAGAAGAGTTGAGGGGGCTACGACTACGCCCAAAAGCGGAGCAATGGAGGGATACCTTACATGCCTGGGAATATCCAAGCTCGCCCGGTAGTACGACTGACGACGATGAGGTAGCTATAGATTAGAACGGGAGGACGACGGGACCGCACCCGATGGAATCTTGCTGACCCTATCAGATACGTTAAACAGAAGTGGTCACCCTGTTTCCCGATCATTAGATACTGGAAAAGGGTTGATGTCAAGCGGACGGTAGAGTTCTGTGTAGGGATTAGCCCTCCATGACTTGAACCCCTAGACGGAAGACCCCTCCCTCCGGCCCCCTTAAAACTACCCAGATGCATAATTGCAACCTAACCTGCACTATGTAAGCCGAGTGGTTTAGTTGATTTATTATCATTTCCCCTAAGTTAATTGTTTGTTACATATGACTGTTGAATGGCGACGTGTCTCCCGCACGGACATAAAGACTCTGACATACTAGGGAGTACACTGCACTGCTGGAAAGGCAGGTAGGAGAATGGATGTTGAAGACTAGTCACCACAAGGGATGGAGTGAGTTGAAAAAGATTAAAGAACGACATATTAATTAATGATAGCCTTCAAAAAGTTACGCGGAAATTTACATTATGATACGATTTCAACGATATTTTTAACGCCTTACCAGCAAAAGTTATGATAAATGTTGAAATGAGCAGTGCGGAATGTAGAATGTATATGTAAATGCCAATAAAGATATATATATAAAAAAATAAAAAAATCAATTAAGCACAGCAGGGTATTCACAGTAACCAACGATCAATACAGCACAGCAGCGTATTCTGCTCCCACAACTCACTGATACAAAGCAGTGTACCCCCAGTTACTACTACTCAATGTAGCACAGTGGCCAATTCGCAGTTACAAATCATCAATGAAGCACAGCAGCGTATTCCCTGTTACCACCGCTCAAAAAAGCACAACAGCGTATTCTCTTACCATACCTCAATGAAGCGAAGCAGTGTACTCCCAGTTACCAATCATCAATGAAGCACAGCAGCATATTCCCGGTTATCAAAGCTTAATAAAGCACAGCAGCGTATTCTGTTACCACACCTCAGTGAAACACAGCAGAGTACTCACAGTTATCTCACCTAGATTAGAGGCAGTTGGGCATTAATCAAAACCTCCCGAGGTACCAACCGCTCAAGCGCGGGAAAGGAAGCAATTCCTTTTTGTTAAATAACCCTCACACACTCTAGTAGTGTAATGCTTCATCATCGGGTTCACCCTGACTCCTAAAGGTCAGGGTGGGCTCGACCATATTTTAGGGAGCACTTAAGAGAAAATGGGCAGGGGGTTTAAAGATTAAAAATCCTCCTACGGCTCCAGGTATCCCTTTATTCGCGGAATCGTAGGGGATATTAAAAATGGAAAAGGGGGGTCACAAGGAAGTAATGGTCCTATGACCCTAGTGCCGACATGTTTCAGTCCTTAAAAAATGGCCCGTGCGGGTCCTGGACTTCCTTCAGGGCAAAAATGTTTCCCTCCCTGGTGTTATTTATCTAGGAATTTCCTATATTTTAGTAGAGGGCAGAAAGCTGCACTCATACTAAAAGGTAAGTAGATCACTTATCTCTCATCCTGTTCCGTAATGTTTCATATCCATCTGTAAAAGAAACATATATTGGAATTGTTAAGCGCATACTTGTCCAATCCACGCTGCACCTATGTCAGCCATACATGCCATTCAGGACGGGTGCTATAGTGTGATTATAATCTATGGTTTTCACAATCGTAACCAAGCCTTAAGGGTGTCAAACTCAACTAAGGCGTTTACTAGTGTGAGGTGGTGATGCCATTTGCATCCAACCACCTAACCCATGAAATAAGTGTAATTGTACACATCTTCACGTAACCTTCATCATGCATCTCACCACTCATACAAAAATTGCTGCTTGGGTAGTGCCCGTGATTTTTTTCATCTCAAAACCACTCGGAATGTAAAGATCATCTTACCCTAGTGTGGAGGGATTAAAGTGTCTCGAGAGACTGCGGTTTAGAGGGAGGTAGCCTTGTAGTCAGACTCTAAATTACGAGTCAAAAGTAAAAGAGGAGACAAAATCAAAGAAACATTTGCTTCATTAGAAGTTGTTTTTCGTTTTTTTACTCTTGTACCGTGCTCATAGTTCAGATCACCTCCAAGCTTAACCCCGCCTCTTACTTACTTCCTCAAAGGTCAAGACCACAGAGAAGAGGGTGTTTTAACCCATCATACCCCCCACCACAGATGCACGCGTGGCCCAACCTATATGGACCACAGCAATTCCAAGTTCCCCCCAGTACCAAAATATGTCACACTTTCAGCCTAACCAAAATCAAAGGTATTTTTTTTGATCGGGGTGGGAGAAGAGGAAGAAGAGGCAACAGAAGAGTCCAATGGGACGACGACATAAGAGGAATGAACACAAGAAGCCAGACGAGGGACCAACAAGCAGGCCCAAGTTCAATGTAGATCTGGTAGTCAACCTCACAGATGAGATCCTTACCCCAGAGGAACAGAGAGTTCTCAACAAGGGTATTGGCTTTGTCCCCACCACCCAGATTGACAAGTTCAAGACCAGGTGTGAACTGAGTGAGTTCTTTAGGAAGATCCAGGTGAAGACATTCTTTGAAGGGAAACCCGAACAAGAGAAAGACATTGGCCATACACCCCTACGGCTTAAGTCTACATTTTGCCCGCCTACATCAATGATGCCTCCAGAGGTTATGGCGTTTGAAGAAGCAGTTACCAAAGAAGTGGAATTACTACAACCGAGGAGAGACGCCTATAAAAAAACTGAGCAAAAAAAAAAGACAATAAGCGCTCCATTCGTTGAGCAACAGGAACAACATTGTAATAAAGCCAGCCGACAAGGGGGGAGCCATCGTGATACAGGATGTAGACACCTATAGAGATGCATGTCCTACTCTCCTTTCGGATCAGAGACATTATAAAAAAACATACAGAAGGACCCCACAGCACCTCTTCAGAAGACCATCTCGACAATGACAGCAGAAGCACTGGAGAACAATTGGATCACGAAGAAGGACGGGACTTTCTCATCACAGAGGAACCCAGGACTCCCCTATTCTACACAATACCAAAAATCAGCAAAGCAGCATATTCCCTGTAATTAGCGCTCAATACAGCACAGCAGCGTATTCTGATACCACAACTCACTGAAGCAAAGCAGTGTACTCCCAGTTACTACTCCTCAATGTAGCACAGTGGCCAATTTGCAGTTACCATTCAATGAATCACAGCAGCGTATTCCCTGTTACCAACGCTCAATAAAGCACAGCAGCGTATTCTGTTACCACACCTCAATGAAGAAGAGCAGCGTAATCCCAGTCACCACCCCTCAATATAGCACACTAGCGAATTCGCAGTTGCAAATTGTCAATGAAGTATAGCAGCGTATTCAGTTACCAACGCTCAATAAAGCACAGCAGCGTATTCTGTTACCACACCCCAGTGAAACACAGCAGAGTACTCCCTGTTACCACACTGCAATGTAGCACAGTAGCGAATTTGCAGTTACCAATCATCAATGAAGCACAGCATCGTATTCGCAGTAATGAACGCTCAATACAGCACAGCAGCGTAATCTGTTACCACACCTCAGTGAAGCAAAGCAGTTTACTCCCAGTTACTACTCCTCAATGTAGCATAGTGGAAAATTGTCAGTTACTAATCGTCAATAAAGCACAGCAGCTTATTCCCAGTAACGAACGCTCAATACAGCAGAGCACCGTATTTTGCTACCACACCTCAGTGACGCACAACAGCGTACTTCCATTTACCGCCCCTCAATATAGCACAGTAGTGAATTCGCAGTTACAAATCGTCAATGAAGCACAACGGCGTATTCGGTTACCACAACTCACTGAAGCAAAGCAGTGTACTCCCAGTTACTACTCCTCAATGTAGCACAGTGCCAATTCGCAGTTACCAATCATCAATGAAGAACAGCTGCTTATTCCCTGCTACCAACGCTCAATAAAGCACAGCAGCGTATTCTGTTACCACACCTCAGTCTAGCGCAGCAGCGTAATCCCAGTTACCACCCCTCAATATAGCACAGTAGCGAATTCGCAGTTGCAAAATTGTTAATGAAGCACAGCAGCGATTCCCTGTTACCAACGCTCAATAAAGCACAGCAGCGTATTCTGTTACCACAACTCAGTGAAGGACAGCAGCGTACTCCCAGTAAACCCCCCCATAGTCCGTACCACTCTTCAATGAAGCACAGCAGCGTAGTCCCAGTTACCACCCCTCAATATAGCACAGTAGCGAATTCGCAGATACCAATCATCAATGAAGAACAGCTGCTTATTCCCTGCTACCAACGCTCAATAAAGCACAGCAGCGTTTTCTGACAGAACACCTCAGTTTAGCTCAGCAGCGTACTCCCAGTTACCACCCCTCAATATAGTACAGTAGCGAATTAAGAGTTGCAAATGTTTAATGAAACACAGAAGCCTACTACATGTTACCAAAGCTCAATGAACCACAGCAGCGCATTCAGTTACCACACCTCAGTGAAGCAAAGCAGTGTACTCCCAGTTACTACTCCTCAATGTAGCACTGTGGTGAATTTGCAGTTACCAATTATCAATGAAGCACAGCAGCATATTCCCAGTTACCATCCCTCGAAGCAGAGCAGCGTAATCCCAGTTACCACACCTGAATCATAAAAATACGTACTCTGTTACCACCCCTCAATATAGCACAGCAGAGAATTCGCAGTTGCAAATTGTCAATGAAGCACAGCAGCTTATTCCCTGTTACCAACGCTCAATAACGCACTGCAGCATATTCTGTTAACACACCTCAGTGAAACACAGCAGTGTACTCCCAGTTACCCTCCTCAATGTAGCACAGTAGCATTTTTGTAGATACTAATCATCAATGAAGCACAGAACCTTATTCCCAGTAACCAACGCTCAATACAGCACAGCAGCGTATTGTGTTACCACAACTCACTGAAGCAAAGCAGTGTACTCCCAGTTACTACTCCTCAAAATAACACAGTAGCGAATTCGCAGTTGCAAATTGTGAATTAAGCATAGCAGCGTCTTCCCTGTTACCAACGCTCAATAAAGCACAGCAGCGTATTCGGTTACCACACCCCAGTGAAACACAGCAGAATACTCCCAGTTACCACCCCGCAATGTAGCACAGTAGCGAATTTGCAGTTACCAAATCATCAATGAAGCACAGCAGCGTATTCCCAGTAATGAACGCTCAATACAGCACAGCAGCATATTCTGTTACCACAACTCAGTGAAGCAAAGCAGTGTACTCCCAGTTACTACTCCTCAATGTAGCACAGTGGCTAATTTGCAGTTA
The DNA here is from genome assembly GCA_963921515.1 of Calotriton arnoldi. NCBI lineage: Eukaryota > Metazoa > Chordata > Amphibia > Caudata > Salamandridae > Calotriton > Calotriton arnoldi. The sequence continues at coordinate 989,793 of CAWUFW010001438.1, forward strand.
CCAATCATCAATGAAGCACAACAGCATATTCCCAGTTACCATCCCTCGAAGCAGAGCAGCGTAATCCCAGTTACCACACCTGAATCATAAAAATACGTACTCTGTTACAACCCCTCAATGAAGCATAGCGGAGTACACCAGTTATCACCCCACTAAGACGCACAGCAGCATACTCCAGTTACCACCCATCATTGTAGCACAGTGGCAAATTTGCAGTTACCAGTCGCCAATAAACCACAGCAGCGTATTCCCACTAACGAACGTTCAATACAACACAGCAGCGTATTCTGTTACCACACCTCAGTGAAGGACAGCAGCGTACTCCCAGTTACCCCCCCCTCATAGTCAGGACCACTGTTCAATGAAGCACAGCAGCATAGTCCGTTACCATCCGTCAATATAGCACAGTAGCAAATTTGCAGTTACCAATCATCAATGAAGCACAGCAGAGTATTCCCTGTCACCAACACTCAATAAAGCACAGCAGCGTATTCGGTTACCACACCCCAGTGAAACACAGCAGAGTACTCCCAGTTACCACCCCTCAATGAGGCACAGTAGCGAATTTGCAGTTACCAATCATCAATGAAGCCCAGCAGCGTATTCCCAGAAATGAACGCTCAATACAGCACAGCGGCGTATTCTGCTACCACACCTCAGTAAAGCACAACAGCGTACTTCCATTTACCACCCCTCAATGTAGCACAGTGGCCAATTCGCAGTTACCGATCATCAATAAAGCACAGCAGCGTATTCCCTGTTACCAATTCTCAATAAAGCACAGCATCATATTCTGTTACCACACCTCAGTCTAGCGCAGCAGCGTACTCCCAGTTACCACCCCTCAATATAGCACAGTAGTGAATTCGCAGTTGCAAATTGTTAATGAAACACAGCAGCGTACTACTGGTTACCAAAGCTCAATAAAGCACAGCAGCGTATTCGGTTACAACAACTCACTGAAGCAAAGCAGTGTACTCCCAGTTACTACTACTCAATGTAGTACAGTGTCCGATTCACAGTTACCAATCATCAATGAAGCACAGCAGTGTATTCCCTGTTACCAAAGCTCAATAAAGCAAAACAGCGTAATCTGTTACCACATCTCAATGAAGCAGAAGAGCGTACTCCCAGTTACCACCAGTCAACATAGCACAGTAGCGAATTTGCAGTTACAAAGCATTAATAAAGCACAGCAGCGTATTCCCAGTAATGAACGCTCAATACAGCACAGCAGCGTATTCTGTTACCACACCTCAATGAAGCACAGCAGCGTACTCCCAGTTACCACCCCTCAATATAGGACAGTAGCGAATTCGCCGTTTCAAATTGTCAATGAAGCACAGCCCTGTTACCAACGCTCAATAAAGCACAGCAGCGTATTCTGTAACCACAACCCAGTGAAACACAGCAGTGTACTCCCAGTTACTACGCCTCAATGTAGCAGTGGCGAATTCGCAGTTACCAATCATCAATAAAGCACAGCAGTGTATTCCCTGTTACCAGTTCTCAATAAAGCACAGCATCATATTCTGTTACCACTCCTCAGTGAAACACAGCGGAGTACTCCCAGTTATCACGCCTCAATGTAGCACAGTAGCGTTTTTATAGTTACTAATCATCAATGAAGCACAGCAGCTTATTCTCAGTAACCAATGGTCAATACAGCACAGCAACGTATTCTGTTACCACACCTCAGTGAAGCACAACAGCGTACTTCCATTTACCGGCCCTCAATATAGCACAGTAGTGAATTCGCAGTTACAAATAGTCAATAAAGCACAGCGGCGTATTCCCTGTTATCAACGCTCAATACAGCACAGCAGGGTATTCTGTTAACACAACTCACTGAAGCAAAGCAGTGTACTCCCAGTTACTACTCCTCAATGTAGCACGGTGCCCATTCGCAGTTACCAATCATCAATGAAGTACAGTTGCTTATTCCCTCCTACCGACGCTCAATACAGCACAGCAGCGTATTCCCTTACCACACCTCAATGAAACACAGCAGAGGACTCACAGTTATCACCACTCAATGTAGCACAGTAGCATTTTTTTAGTTACTAATCATCAATGAAGCACAGCAGCTTATTCTCAGTAACCAACGCTCAATACAGCACAGCAGCGTATTCTCTTACCACACCTCAGTAAAGCAAAGCAGTGTACTCCCAGTTACTACTTCTCAATGTAGCACAGTGGCAAATTCGCAGTTACCAATCATCAATGAAGTACAGCAGCTTATTCCCTGTTACCAACGCTCAATATAGCACAGCAGCGTATTCTGTTACCACACCTCAGTATAGCACAGCAGCGTACTCCCAGTTACCACCCCTCAATATAGCACAGTAGCAAATTCGCATTTGCAAATTGTTAATTAAACACAGCAGCGTACTACCTCTTACCAAAGCTCAATAAATGAAAGCAGAGTACTCTGTTACCACACCTCAGTGTAACACAGGTGAGTACTCCCAGTTAACACCCCTTAATGTAGCACAGTGGCGAATATACAGTTAACAATCATCAATGAAGCACAGCAGCATATTCCCAGTAACCAGCGCTCAATCCAGCACAGCAGCGTATTCTGTTACCACAACTTACTGAAGCAAAGCAGTGTACTCCCAGTTACCACCCCTCAATCTAGCACAGTAGCAAATTCGCAGTTGCAAATTCTCAATGAAGCATAGCAGCGCATTCCCTGTTATCAACGCTCAATACAGCACAGCAGCGTAGTCTGTTAAAACACCTCAGTGAAGCAAAGCAGTGTACTCCCAGTTACTACTCCTCAATGTAGCAATCAATCAATCAGGGAATTGTAAGCGCGCTACTCACCCGTGAGGGTCTCAAGGCGCTGAGGGGGGGGTCCGCAGATCTGTTTAGCCGAAGAGCCAGGTCTTGAGGGTCTTCCTGAAGGTGTTCAGGGAGGGGTTGCGTCTGATGTCTGCCGGTAGCTCGTTCCAGGTCTTGGCTGCAATATGAGAGAAGGATCTTCCGCCTGCTCTGGCTCTGTGGATGCACTGGGTTTCGGCCAGTGCGAGGTTGGAAGATCGGAGGTTTCTTTTGGGTACGTGGAAGTTGATTCTGTCGTTGAGGTATTTGGGTCCGTTGTTGTGTAGGCATTTGTAGGCATGAGTGAGGATTTTGAAAGTGACTCTTTTCTCCACGGGGAGCCAGTGGAGACTTCGTAGGTGTTGGCTGATGTGTTCGTGTCGGGGGATGCCGAGGACGAGTCTGGCAGCGGTGTTCTGTATTGACTGGAGTTTGCGGAGTAGGGACTTGTTGATGCCAGCGTAGAGTGCGTTTCCATAGTCCAGTCTGCTGGTGATGAGTGCGTGGGTGACTGTCTTCCTTGACTCAGGGGGGATCCACTTGAAGGTCTTGCGGAGGATGCGGAGGGTGTTGAAGCAGCTGGAGGTGACGGCGTTGACCTGTTGGTTCATGGTGAGTGATGAGTTGAGTACGAAGCCGAGGTTCTTGCTGTGGTCTGAGGGGGTAGGTGGGCTTCCGAGGGCTGTCAGCCACCAGGTGCTGTCCCATGCAGAATGGGTGGTACCGAGCCACCCCTTCTGCATGGCAAATTCGCAGTTACCAATTATCAATGAAGTACAGCAGCTTATTCCCAAGTTCAAGTTTGATTTAGTTCTCAGCTGAGAACCACAAATAATCAATACATGATATAAAATTTTAAACAATTTAGTTAAAAAGGAAAAGTTTTCGTTCTAATACAGAGTTAAAATAGGTTTTAAAAATTTATAAAAATTGTAGCAAACAAACTCATTTGGCGGAGCCTTACATAGTGTGATCAATTCCTGTACAGAGTTAATTCTACATTTAATATAAATTGGTTTTAAAAATCTTTTTCTTGCCTTTACCACTTTCGCATTTGGACAAATGAACAACAGATGTTCCAAGTCCTGCTCCCCACCATTACACAAATTACGAAGAACACTTGATTTTTCTTTTGGTAACCACTTATATGTAAAAGATTTTAAAGGAAGTATCCCAAATCGGAGCAGTACAATCGATCTCCTGCTCCCATGCATTAAATTAAAGTTAATATACTGTTGTGTTTTCTTAAAAACCATAGTTTCTGCAAATTTTTTATATAACGACAATTTAGCGCAGTGTTGCGAGTCGAGATCAAAGCTGAGTCTTGGAGTAAAATGGTTTAAAAAGAGCTTCAGCTGAGCAGGAGTCCATGACTGTAACAGATTAATATTAACATTAGATAATTTAAAAGCAGTTAAAACATTCCTTGAAAATACGTGTTTCGAAGATTCTTTTTCAAATGACTCTGTTTTAAGTAAAAATCGAAGCGTTCCTTCTTCGGCATGGAGGAGGTTATATGCCCATCTGATGATATTGGTAATTCCTCTGGCAAAGGCGCTGGTTAATGAGAATTCGAGGCGGAGAGCTTGTACCGGTATTGCTTGAGACAGCTTTATTAGTTTCCGTAAAATCTTCCCTTCTTGTAGGTCTAGATAGTTCCATTGGCTTATTGGGATGTATTCAAGGGCATATGACAGCACTGGTGGAATCTTTACACTGTATTCCTGAAGCAGTGAAGAAAAATGTCTTTGTCCAGTTGAAGCATATAAGCGTGAAAGTGCCCCCACATGAACATCGGACTTACGAGACAGGTTCTGAGTATGGAGCACATTTTGTAGAGTCTTTGTAAAGATTCGGCCTAAATAGGTATACTCATTTGTCACTTCCAATGTTTTTCCCCCTAGAGTCCAGTTAAATTTTGCACTCTGTTTCCTTCCTGAAAACGGAACTATTTTTGTTTTCGCGATGTTCGGTATTAAATAGTTTTCCTCCGTATACTTGTGGAGTGCTTGCAGGCTTCTTTGCAGGCCAAATGGTGTTAGGTCTAAAATAATTATATCGTCTGCATACATCATGATGTGAATTTTGTGGAGGGCAATTTTAGGTGGAAAGTTGCAGATCTGTTTAAAACATTCAGGCAAATCGCTGAGGTAAAGTGAAAACAATAGGGGAGCAAGAAGGCATCCTTGCCTAAGGCCGTTTGGAGTCGGGATAGGGCTTGTGAGACCCTTTTCCATCCCCATTTGTACCTGACACCAAGTTCCAGAATATAATGATGTTATTATATGGAGTAATTTTTCCGGAATACCCATTTTGCTGAGTTTTCTCCAAAGTGTTCCCCTGTCCACTCTATCAAACGCGGTGGTAAAGTCAATGAATGCAGCATACACAACCTGGGATTTTATAGCCACATATTTGTCTAAGATGGTTTGCAACACCGCAATATTGTCCGTTACTGAGTGCTTTGGTCTGAATCCGGCTTGATATAGGGGGATTAGTCCTGATGAAAATGCCCAGTCCTTAAGATGGTCTAATACTGCTGCTGTAAAAATCTTTCCTGTTGCATCTAGAAGGGCTATCTGCCTATAGTTGCCAGGATGCAACTTTGACCCCTTTTTGTGTATCGGTATTACAATGCTCCCCTTCCAAGAATTGGGGATTTCCCCTGTAGCAAAGATGTAATTAAAAAGGGGAGATAGCATCTTGCTCCATGCTTTAGGATTACATTGGAGGACCTTGATCGGAATTTGGTCAGGACCCGTTGCTCCCGTCGTTCTCGCCTTTTTTATATATAGCTCAATTGAAAAGGGACTTGGTGCACCGATATTTACAGATTTTTCTTCAGGATTTCTAGCCAAATTTTTGGAAAATTCTCGATTAGTATTTAATTTATATATATTGGCAAGATATAATTCCCATTCTGCCGGAGGCACCGGGATGGCTTGTACTCTTTTTTTCGTGCCTGTCTCCTTAGCTATTAAATTCCAATAGGCGCGTTGATTATTTTGTTTTGCTGCTATCTGAATGTCTAGCCAGTTTTTATCCTGGGTTATTCCCTTGCTTTTTGCCTTTTCTCTCCTGCGTTGATTTTTCAACTTGTTAATTTCTAGCTGTTTTGATACAGAGTATTCAAGAAATTGCGATCTTATTAATTTATTTAATTGTTTTGTATTTGTAACTAATTTTGGTTTTCCATATTGATTCTTTCTTGAACCCCGTTGTTTTAACTTTTCTAGTAGTTTTTGTAATAATTTTTTAAGAACCATTTCGAAGTTTATTATTGGATTTTTCGAGTAAATTATCTGTAATAGTTGCGTTGTATTGATTATAGCAATCATTTTATTGAATGTTCCTGAATTCCATTGAATCCTTCTTTGAGCCTGATTTACCAAAACTGTACTATGAATGTACGTAGTATGGCATGGAAAAGACAGTTGTGTCCTCCACTCTGTATTTGCTTGCAGGATTGCATGTTCACTGCCGTGTACAAAACTAATTTTTAGGTGTGAGACTGTTCCAAACAGATCCAAGCTACATATCATGTAGTCCAGAAGTGAGGAGCTAGAATTCCCTTGTCTTGTGTTTGAAGCGGGAATGTCCCCTTCTACATTACCATTTAATATTATTCCACTTAACAATGGGAGTGAAGATAATAGAATTTTCCCTCTTTTATTAGCTTTATTTTCTTTGGGAAATAGTGGAATGGAGATTGCCAGGGCCTCGTCTTTGTACCAGTTTGCCCATTTTCTAAGTAGCTCATTTGATATTTTCCCATTGAAGTCACCCGCAATGAATAGTGAAGGATAACCTTGTCCTTCTACTGTTTTTTCGATATCCTCAAGGATTTCTATCGCCAGTACATCCATTTTTGCACCAGGGGGGATATAAACATTACAGATTAGTAGATCTTTTAGATTTTTCGGTCGGTCTATCCCAAACTTAATCTTGATATATTGGAAATTCTTTGAGTTAGATGGGATTATTTCTTGGGCCCACTTGTAATCTTCATTAAGTAAAATCGCTAACCCACCTTTTGCAGCTTATTCCCTGTTACTAACGCTCAACAAAGCACAGCAGTGTATTCGTGTAATAAACGCTCAATACAGCACAGCAGCGTATTCTGTTACCACACCTCAGTGAAACACAGCAAAGTACTCCCAGTTATCACCCCTCAATGTAGCACAGTAGCATTTTTATAGTTACTAATCAATGAAGCACAGCAGCTTATTCCCAGTAACCAGCGCTCAATACAGCACAGCAGCATATTCTGTTACCACAGCTCAGTGAAGCAAAGCAGTGTTCTCCCAGTTACTACTCCTCAATATAGCACAGTAGCGAATTTGCTGTTACCAATTGTCAATGAAGCACAGCAGCGTATTCCCTGTTACAAACGCTCAATAAAGCACACAGCGTATTCTGTTACCACACCTCAGTGAAGCACAGCAGCGTACTCCCAGTTACCACCCCTCAATATAGCACAGTAGCGAATTTGCAGTTGCAATTTGTCAATGAAGCACAGCAGTGTATTTCCTGTTACCGACGCTCAATAAAGCACAGAGGCATATTCTGTTACCACGCCTCATGAAGAGACCAGTCTATCAAAGTACTGAGAAGTCAATTACACAAAGCAAGTATACGGTATGAAAGATTGCCTCATGAAGAGACCAGTTCACCAAAGCACCTAGAAGTCAATTATGCAGCGCAATTCAGATGTATGCAAGATCGCCCCATGAAGAGGAGCATGCATCAAAGCACTGAGAAGTCAATCATGCAGAGCAGGTCATGTTTATGGAATGTTACCCCATGAAGAGGCCCGTGTGCAAAGGCACTAAGATATAAATCACATAGAGCAAGTCAGAGGTATGTAAGGTTGTCCCCTACAGAGGCCCGTGGGTCAAAGCACCAAGAAGCCAATCACAGAGAGCAAATCAGAGGTATGCAAGATTGCCCCATGAAGAAGCCAGTGTATCAAAGGACTGAGAAGTCAATTACACAGAGAAAGTCAGAGGTATGCAAGATCGCATCATGAAGAGAAGCATGCCTCAAAGCACAAAATAGTCAATCGTGTAGAGCAAATCAGACGTACGCAAGCTCACCCGATGAAGAGGCCCGTGCGTCAAAGCATCGAGACGTCAATCACACAGAGCAGGTCAGAGGTACGCTAGCTCACCCCATGAAGAAGCCCGTGCATCAAAGCACCAAGACGTCAATCACACAGAGCAAGTCCGAGGTATGTAAGGTCGCCCCATGAAGCGGGCTGTGCATCAAAGCACTGAAACGTCAATCACGCAGAGCAAGTCAGAGGTATGCAAGATCGCCTCATGAACAGGCCAGTGCATCAAAGCACTGACAAGTCAATACAAGAGCAAGTCAGAAGTATGCAATGTCGCCCCATGAAGAGGCCCGTGCATCACAGCACCGATGAGTCAATCACTAACAGCAGGTCAGAGGTACGCAAGCACACCCCATGAAGAGGCCTGTGCATCAAAACACCAAGACGTCAGTCACGCACAGCAAGTCCGAGGTATGCAAGGTAAATCACGCAGAGCAGGTCAGAGGTACGCTACCTCAGCCCATGAAGAAGCCCGTGCATCAAAGCACCAGAGAGCAAGTCAGACGTATGGAAGGTCGCCTCATGAAGAGACCAGTGCATCAAATACGGAGAAGTCAATCACGCAGAGCACGTCAGAGTTATGGAAGGCCACCACATGAAGACATAAATCACGTAGAGCAAGTCAGAGGTATGCAGGGTTGTCCCCTACAGAGGCCCATGCGTCAAAGCACCAAGAAGTCAATAATGCAGAGTAAATCAGAGGTATGCATGGTCACACCCTGAAGAGGCCAGTGCTTCAAAGAACCGAGACATCAATCACGCAGAGCAAGTCAGAGGTATGCAAGGTCGCCCCATGAAGAGGCCGGTGCGTCAAAACACCTAGACAGCAATCATGCAGAGAAGGTCAGAGGCATGGAAGGTCATCCCATGAAGAGGACAGTGCTTCAAAGCACCAAGAAGTCAATTAAGCACAGCAAGTCAGAGGTATGCAAGATCGATTCATGAAGAGACGTCAATGACAGAGCAGGGAGTGCGAGGGTAATTTGACTCTCACCCCAACACCTACACAACACAAATGAAGAAAGAGGTTACGGATGGCCTATTAGAGTGGCACACTGACACAGTTTTTTCATTCGAAAGACAGCAATCGGGGGGGCATAGTAGATCCTCCTCTTGGCTAGGGGCATTCAGGACCCCCGGAAGACCTCTGCTGTAAGGAATGCATCAAACAAGTAATGCTGAGCACCAGCAGATAGACGTGGTCTGCGCATACTCACTCGCCAAAGGTTCCACAGTCTTTGGCCTACTTCTTCATCCATTTCCAGAGAGGGTGGGCTCCGTCGCCTTTGACATACAGTTTGCTAAATATGTGTCGAACTGCACCCGGCAAAGACTTGAATCTGCGCATGATCCCCAGGTTCCTGAGGGAGAAAAGCATCAGTCAATTTGCATAGAAGCTGCTATGTGGTAGGTGCAGCACTACTTGCCTCTGGCGCCCTCATCGCTGTGTAATGCCCTACTTTAGTTAATCAAAGCCTTAAGCATGAGCTGAACTCCCATACGCTCCTCAAAGACCACCCCTCACCCCTGCCCATTACAGGCCTGTTTAACAAACTGGTTGGAAGGGAAACCTGGGATCCGTAAACCCTTCCCAGCATAAGTTCCCCCCTCGACCCTTGTCCCCCTTCCATCTTAAAACTTATTCCAGATTCAATAGGCCCCACCATTACCAAAATTTGCAACTCAATGTTCAACACAGGGTCCTACCCTTCAGTTTGGAAGAAGGCCATTATCAAACCCCTTCTAAAAAAAACAATCTCGACCCCTCAGAATCCAAAAACTACAGACCTATCGCATGCCTCCCATTTCCATCTAAAATCTTCGAAAAAATTATGAAGCTTCAACTAGCTCAATTCATCGACCACAACAACCTTTTGGATGACACCCAATTCGGTTTTAGGAAGGGACACGGTACCGAGACAGCACTCATAAAGGCATCTGACAAAATCAGGATGATCCTTGACCAAGGCGGCGCGGCAGTCCTCATATTACTGGATCTGTCGGCTGCCTTTGACACGGTCGATCACGCCATCTTGATCGACCGTGTCTCCTCCATCGGCATTCACCACAGGGCTAGAGCCCTTCTAACCTCTTTCCTCTCCAATCGCACCCAGTCAGTCAAACTTGGCGACTTCTATTCTCCTGTATTCACCCTTCCCTGTGGTGTGCCCCAAGGATCCTCCCTAAGTCCGACCTTATTTAACATCTATGTGTCGGACCTGGCCAGGATCATCAAAGCACACGGGATGAGACTAACCTCATACGCCGACGACACCCAACTGGTGTTGGAAGTTTACAACGATGGAGGAGCAGTTGCTGCCAGCCTCCAACAGGGAATGTTGGCCATAAGCTCCTGGATGGCAAACAATTGCCTAAAGCTTAACTCCGATAAAACGGAGGTGATGATCTTTGGCAATCTATCCCCTGGCTGGTCCCCCACCTGGTGGCCATCCGATTTGGGACCCCCTCCTGGACCTGTTACAAAGGTCAGGAATCTTGGCGTAGTGTTTGACGACAAATTGTCTTTCATCCACCATGCGAACGCGGTCGTCTCTTCATCCTTCTACACCCTGAAAATGATAAGGAAACTCTTACCATTTCTCCCCCCCAGCGCCGGTAAGACCCTCATGTGCACTCTGGTAATGTCAAAGACGGACTATTGCAACGGACTCCTCCTAAATGCTCAGGAGAAAGTCCTCAACAAACTGCAACTTGTCCAGAACTCAGCCGCCAGAATTCTGTCCGGCACCCCCAAATATAAATCGATCTCTCAAGTTATACGCCAGTTTCACTGGCTGCCTATTAGAAGTCGAACGAAATTCAAGGCACTTTGCATCGCATATAAAGCCATCAACAACACGGGACCTGAGTTCCTAAGAAAAATACTTTGCCCATACAATCCTAATAGACCATTGCGCTCTTCATCAGCCCATCTGTTGACTATTCCTCGCACTAAGAAAACATCTTGGGGAGACAGACGTTTCACAGTTGCCACGGCAAGACTGTGGAATACCCTTCCCCTCTATATCAAAACCAGTCCCACCCTCATGATATTCAGGAAACAAGTAAAACATGGCTATTCAATCAGTAATCATCCTACCTAGCTGCTCTCCTTTACTCCACGATACCAAAGGGGATGATGGACGGAGCGTTAGAGCAAATCAAACACTCACCCCCAGTCAACTGATCTGGGTTTAATCCATCATCATTCTTTAGCTCACTCCACCACCCCAGTTCAGACATGGCCATATGCAAATCAGTCTGACCCTGTGCCTCATGGGAACAGTCCAGCCCGAACTGCCAAGCCATGTCTTCCCTGGACCGGAAACAAGCATCCTGGGACCGGTTTCTGGCCATTCAGCCGTCATCAGCCAGGCTAGCTTGAATCCAGTGGCAAAGTGAGCAAGGGACCCACGTCTGGGCATACCCTGCCAACTTAGGGCGAACAAAGCGATACCAAAGGGGATGATGGACGGAGCGTTAGAGCAAATCAAACACTCACCCCCAGTCAACTGATCTGGGTTTAATCCATCATCATTCTTTAGCTCACTCCACCACCCCAGTTCAGACATGGCCATATGCAAATCAGTCTGACCCTGTGCCTCATGGGAACAGTCCAGCCCGAACTGCCAAGCCATGTCTTCCCTGGACCGGAAACAAGCATCCTGGGACCGGTTTCTGGCCATTCAGCCGTCATCAGCCAGGCTAGCTTGAATCCAGTGGCAAAGTGAGCAAGGGACCCACGTCTGGGCATACCCTGCCAACTTAGGGCGAACAAAGCGATACCAAAGGGGATGATGGACGGAGCGTTAGAGCAAATCAAACACTCACCCCCAGTCAACTGATCTGGGTTTAATCCATCATCATTCTTTAGCTCACTCCACCACCCCAGTTCAGACATGGCCATATGCAAATCAGTCTGACCCTGTGCCTCATGGGAACAGTCCAGCCCGAACTGCCAAGCCATGTCTTCCCTGGACCGGAAACAAGCATCCTGGGACCGGTTTCTGGCCATTCAGCCGTCATCAGCCAGGCTAGCTTGAATCCAGTGGCAAAGTGAGCAAGGGACCCACGTCTGGGCATACCCTGCCAACTTAGGGCGAACAAAGCGATACCAAAGGGGATGATGGACGGAGCGTTAGAGCAAATCAAACACTCACCCCCAGTCAACTGATCTGGGTTTAATCCATCATCATTCTTTAGCTCACTCCACCACCCCAGTTCAGACATGGCCATATGCAAATCAGTCTGACCCTGTGCCTCATGGGAACAGTCCAGCCCGAACTGCCAAGCCAGGTCTTCCCTGGACCGGAAACAAGCATCCTGGGACCGGTTTCTGGCCATTCAGCCGTCATCAGCCAGGCTAGCTTGAATCCAGTGGCAAAGTGAGCAAGGGACCCACGTCTGGGCATACCCTGCCAACTTAGGGGCGAACAAAGCGATACCAAAGGGGATGATGGACGGAGCGTTAGAGCAAATCAAACACTCACCCCCAGTCAACTGATCTGGGTTTAATCCATCATCATTCTTTAGCTCACTCCACCACCCCAGTTCAGACATGGCCATATGCAAATCAGTCTGACCCTGTGCCTCATGGGAACAGTCCAGCCCGAACTGCCAAGCCATGTCTTCCCTGGACCGGAAACAAGCATCCTGGGACCGGTTTCTGGCCATTCAGCCGTCATCAGCCAGGCTAGCTTGAATCCAGTGGCAAAGTGAGCAAGGGACCCACGTCTGGGCATACCCTGCCAACTTAGGGCGAACAAAGCGATACCAAAGGGGTGGTGGAGTGAGCTAAAGAATGATGATGGATTAAACCCAGATCAGTTGACTGGGGGTGAGTGTTTGATTGGCTCAAACGTTCCGTCCATCATCCCCTTTTGTATCGCTCCTTTACTCCACGGCGCCGAGACACCCCGGGGTATTTGCGCGCTATATAAATTGTATAAAATAAATAAATAAATTAGTTAAGTAAAGTTAAACAAGCTGAGTGTAGTTTACAGGGTCTTTCCTCATTTGGAGGGTAAGTTGACAATGATGCAAACAAGCCCACTAGAATGAAGCGGAAAAGAAAATGGTCAGAGAAAACCTTTCTTTACCCATTTATTCAGTGCATGTCTCCAACTTCAAGTCTCTTCTAAGCACTCTATGAAACATATGGTGGCTGCTAAGACAAGCGAGCTCGGAACCATCAGCATTAGTCTGGCAACTTCAGGCAGATGTAAGATGCAAATCCCAAGAGTGGAAGAGGTACAAGTCCAACTCACCTGTATTTTTCCAGGGACACCTTGTTTTTATCAATGTGTTTGGATGAGAACTCATAAATGGACTTGGCTGCCCTCCAGTCATTCACTTGGGCACACTGTAGAAGAGAGGAAAGTGAGAAGCAAGTCAGATGTATGGAAGATCGCCTCATGAAGAGACCAGAGTATCAAAAGCACTGAGGTCATTTAAGCAGAGCAAGTCACGGGTATGCAAAATCACCTCATGAAGAGACCAGTATACCATACACACATTTACCACCACTCAATTAAGCACAGCAGAGGACTCCAGTTACCAACCCTCAATGAAACACAGCTGCGTACTCGGTTACCACCCCTCATACTCTGTTACAATCCCTCAATAAAGCACAGCAGCGTATTCTGTTTCCAAAACACAGTGAAGCAAAGCAGAGTACTCCCAGTTACCACCCCTCAATGTAGCAGAGTAGCAAATTTTCAGTTACAAATCGTCAATGAAGCACAGCAGCATATTCCCATTTACCATCGTCTCAGTGAAGGAAAGCACCATTCTCCTAGCTACCACCCCTCGATGATGATGATTCTCTGGGCAGATGTAGACACAGATCAATGAACACGACTCATAACTCAAAGTGCAAACAGTACTTACAATAAACCAATGCCCAGTCCAATACTTGCTTTTATATAAAAAATAAGTATTTTATTTCTAACTCATCACATGCAAAGGTATATGACATTCAGAAGCAATAACACAATCTTCCTTATGATCGAAGCTCTAGTAGTTGTCAGGTAAATCCCTGTCACACCCTTCTTTGTGATCTTGGTGCCCTGGGTGATGTCCCCTCAGCCAGCAGGGAGACTAGCAGGACTTTGCCTCAAGTCCTGATCACAGGCAGAAGTCTTGCAGAGCTTTAACCCCTCCTCATACAGCCCATCTGACTGTGTAGCCGATGACAACGTTTATGGTTTAAGTCTCCCCTTTTTGTGGTCCTTTTCCAGACAGCAAATGTGATTTTGGGTCGGAGCCTTTGAAGTTTTATATTGGGGTTTTGCTTCTTTTGAAGTGGACATCTTTACTTTTCTCCTTTCCTCTGAAGGGATGGTTGTCACACTGACATGACTGAGGATTATTGACCCACAACACAATTCATGGGAATGATCTGAGTTCACACCTGGATGTCAGCCACAGTGCTATGTGCATAAAAAAGTTAATCCCGGGCTCCCAGCCAGGGTCATTAGGATTCCTTTATCAGCCCCAATTCCCTTCCTGAGATGTGTCCCTTGCTTGTGATCTATCACTGAATCACAGAGCACTCTTTGAAGTGCACAGGGGGAGCCTAGCTCTCCCTCCTCCAGTGTGTCCCAGCCAGCTCACAGGAATGCATCAATACACAAACCTGTCTGGGGGGATTCATCTGCTCCTAATGTCATCAATAGGAATGGGTGAAACATTTGGAGTTTCACTCTGCAGAAATCTGCAGAGCTACATAAAAACTGTGCTAAATTCTGCGGAGTTCCACCATCCAACAGAAAAAAATACATTTTGCGCTGCTTGCACTGCACTTTAGAGCCAGTAGCTCGAGAAGCTCTGAAAAATCAGCACAAATGGCAGCATGCGGTGTGCACGAACGCGTAGTCATTCAAGTTGATTTTGCTGCCGCTCGAGTAGAAAATCCACTCAAGCAGCAGAAACTCCACTTGAGCAACAGGAAATCTACTCAAGAAGAAGCCCTCTGGCCGCAACTGCCCTCATTACAAAATGGTGCTATGGGAGGCCAAATCTAGTTCGCATTTCTGGAGCCTCACAGGAAAAAACTGCCAAGCGGCCATTGGTGGAATCTGGACGGAACTCAGCGCTACAAGAGTAATGTAGATTTGCCAAATTCTGCCCATTCCATGGTTAGAATGCAACATTCCACCCACCCCTAGTGGTCACCAGGCAAACCTGGACCCCTCAAAAAGGAACCCAGGGTCCTCCATGTAATGTACCATTGCAGGCGCATTGGCACTCAGTTTGCTTTCACAGCACACTTCCTGTACAGCTCTTCTACTTCCATTCAGTGTACCATTACAGGCACACACACATTCCATCTCTGTGCACTGTTCAGCACTGAAGCTTTTATGCCTTATACCAGGGTGTGTTATGTCCCGTATAGAGGCCCTAATGTAGATCCGTTCATACATGCCCTAAAATGGACGTATTCGCCCTAATATGGTCATATTCGTACTTGCCCTATTATGGTCAAAGCCGCATATGCCCTATTACGGTCATAACTGTACATGTCCTATTATAGTATGATTCCTTATATAGGCATGATCTTTCACCCACATTAGTCCCGCTAGTACACCACGAGCTCTGAGGGCTGAACGTTATCTATCCTGTGGTTTTGAATACAGCAGGGTTTTTCCCAAACACAGGCCCACACTGTACTCATTAATTATGCATGATTCTCTAGGAATACAGCACCTGCATAATAGGTCTGTACAAAGTTCACCCCTGACGTCTTCCTCAAGACTGACCAGGCCCAATGCAAACCACACAAAGGGATGAGAGTATCCAGGGTATAAATATACCACATCTTGCCCCGGTAAGGCAGAGGGAACGGAGACTTCCATGCTGACACACTGACCAGAGACGCTGAGGCTCCTGCATGCAGTTACTCCAGCTGACAGCGGTCTGACACAGCCCTTGCGGGGTGTCCAACTCGAGACCAGGACGGGGTCCCACACACTCTCTATTCAGGTATGGGGGTTCGACTAAATCCTAGAAGGATTCTTGGCTCTTAGGCTTTTAGACCTACACATATACTAGGTACACTCAGATACATCTAGTTAGGCATCGTAGGAGTACGCACACTTTGCATAATGCTTTTATATTCATGTATGCATTCAGGATTATTGCAATATGGTAGAACTGTTCTATCCCTTTGCTTTTATCGTACTGCTGATAATATATCTCTGCTATTGTCTGCTGGTTTCTGCAGCACATATATTTTACACTAGAATAATAACTGTTCAATAAATACTTATTGAAACGCCCGACTGTTTATTCTGTGTAACTCTCTGAGACAAACCGAATAAGTAAGCACGAGTGACTGAGCGAAAGGTAGTATATTGTTTCCACGATTCTGAGGAATTTGGGTTGTCATGATCTAAGGTTGCCAGAAACTAATCTCTCCCCGATAAGAGGAGATTCTAGTGGCACTGTGAGCTAGCTAATGCAAAACAATCTAACATATGCGGTGAGGGTGCACAGAGTCAGTCTGCCACCAAGCCCACAGCTTATGTTATACAAACGCGCAGGTCCTACATGGGTACTATAGGAACTACACGACAGGAGTACTTTTGTTTTTTATAACACACACACTCACCATGTGTGCTGCACAACACTTCACCCTTCATGTATTGTATTTGAAGCAAGCACACAGACTCAGCACGTGCCTTTCTTGTGCATGCACTGCC
Organism: Calotriton arnoldi; assembly: GCA_963921515.1. Lineage (NCBI taxonomy): Eukaryota > Metazoa > Chordata > Amphibia > Caudata > Salamandridae > Calotriton > Calotriton arnoldi. Next base: position 1,006,434 of record CAWUFW010001438.1, read on the forward strand.
CAACATTACAACTCTTATGTACTGAACCCCAACAGGCATGCATACATTCAGTGCATGCACAAACCATACATCTGCTGCGTAAAACTTCTCTATCCGTGTACTATACCCTTCACAGGCACACATACAGAGGCACTTCTCTTTGCTGCGCAGCACTTCCACATCTAACTGATGTAGGCCAAGGGTGAGTTAAGCACACAGCAGCGGAACTTTTAAATTGGTGAGTAGCCTGTAGGCCTCACTTAAGTGGCAGAGGGTAAACAGGAGCTGTTCACTACTAATGATCACTACACGGTGTGCTCCCACCACCGCGCTTGTGCTGCTCAACTCCTCGTGAAGGCAGTAGCCTTCCACCACTATGAGGGTAGTGCTTTGGGCGCCCCTCCCGTTCCAACAAGGCCACAATCCGTGAGACAGGCCTATGTCATGGCACAGACGCATGATTCGTGTTTGTCTAAGACAAAAAATCAGCATTAGGGATTCAGACAACAATACAGTAGGGCACTCAGGGCAGAGGTACACATCACTTACCATGCAGAGAACTTTTCTGTCCCAACAACTTATTAAATGTAATAAAGCTAACCCAATGATATCCCGTGGGAGAGGTAGGCCTAACGGTAGTGAAAAACAAATTTGGATTTTTTTCACCATGAGGACAAAACTTAAAACCACATGTCCACCTTTTTAAATACACAGTACCCTGCGCCAAGGACTGATTAGGGCCTACATTAGGGGTGCTTTATTTGTATTTAAAAAGGGAGTTTTCGGCCTGGCAAACGGTTATTTTTCAAAGTCAAATTGGCAGTTTGAAACTCCACATGGGCTGCAATGACAGGCCCGAGACATGTTTGAAAGGGCTACTTAAGTGGGTGGCACAATAAGTGCTGCAGGCCCACTAGTAGCATTTAATTTACATGCCTGGATACATGTTATGCCACTTTACTAGGGACTTATAAGTAAATTAAATGTGCCAGTCATGTGTAGTCTAATGGCACTATGTTTTAAGGAGTGAGCACAAGCACGTTGGCACTGGCTTTCAGTGGTAAAGTGTACAGATTACAAAAGCGAATTAGAGGAAAACAGGAGGGGAGAAGGCAAAACGTTTTAGGGACGACCACCCTAAGGCTGTCCAATCTAACATTCAGAAATTGGCAAATTGAATATTTTCACTCCATCTTATGCTGCAACACATGGTTGTTGGCAATTAAAGGTCATCCATGGGTGCGTTAGTGGTAGGGAGCGGTTTCCATCCTGTCACCTGTTCTGAATATAGTGATGGTCCCTCCTTTTAAGAGTATAAGTTTCTAATGTGTTCACAACTTCAAAAGCAAAGGCCATGAATACAAAGAGTATCTTATATCTCCATTATTCTCTGTTTTTAGAAATAGAAGAACATTTTGCCAAGATCACTTCTTCAGGGCCATGAGTCTATTGTGTCCTCCTCTGACTATAATGCCCTCCTGTTGGGAATTTGGTGAAGCAGGCCCAGATCAGCAGTCTCTACTGGGAGTCTTCAATCTGCTGCACAGGGGGACTCTATGTTTGGGGACACTAGGAGTGAAACGATTTGCCACTAGTTTGCAGAGAACATCTGGACATCCTCCGATGGATTGATAGAATGGTAGGCTTCCAAGATGGCCATCATGGGAACATCATATGGACGACAGAGAGACAGGAAAGAATTACAGAGGCAAATGACTGTGCTAGATCGACCACTGCACCAGGGAACGGGAACAGGCTCCCTGATGAGACTCAGACGTACAAAAAGAGCTACTGCTACACAGGGCAAAACACGCCAAAGCCACCATAATGGAAGGATTACAGAGGCAAAGAATACACAACAAAACAGCATAGTAAGGGAGATAAATCCAGGAGGCTACTGGCCTGATTGACCAAACCGAAAGCCAGAGGGAGACAAAGCACTAGAATACAGAGGTGCTGGGGATACAAGCCCAAAAGGGTATTAATTTTTTTTGGGTTATTTCTCAACTTGGTGTGAGTAAAGTACTGAGGTTTCTGGCTTGGCTCTAGAAAACCTTGTAGCTCATCCGGAATGGGGGGGCCTTAACTCCCAACTTAAAAGAAGCTCTGGAGCCTGTATTAAATGTCCAAGGGGTACGAGAACTGATAATTGAGTTGGCCAGGGGCAAAACTCCTGTTGCCGATGGCATATCAGCAGAAATTTAAATGACCTAAGTGAAGGAGCTAGCCCCGAGTCTAGTAGAGGTATACACTGCAGCTACCGAACTCACAAAAAAGGGATGATTCTGTAGTTGCCAAAACCTAAACAAGATCTCTTGCACCATATTAAAGCCGGTAGTGGTCATAACTGATCTGGAATAAGACACTGGCACAATAGGATTCCAATCTATCTTCGCAGTCAGGAGAATACTAGAACACAGGCCTAATATCATGCAATGTGTCGTTCGCATATTTGCTCCACCACTCGCATGCTTTAAGACACGGTGAACGGTGTGAGAGTCATACCAGATAAAGAGGAGAACTCACCATGTATGCTTTCTCAGCCTTTATTTTTTCTATGGCGATGGTGGGCATGGCTAATGGAAGAAGATAAGATAATAAAGATAGAGGAATCCACATATCCAAACCCGCCCCAGAACCACGCTGCAAGGGACCCTCGTCTACAGACCCCCCCGGGCCTCGCGCCTCTTCCGCCACCACCATTGCCGACCTCGTCGCACCCCACGCAATCGCCTCCACAGACTACATTCTCATCGGAGACCTGAACTTCCACCTCGACAACCGCAGCGACCCCGACTCCACCACCCTCCTTGACAACCTCGACAACCTCGGACTGAAGCAGCTCATCACCACCCCCACCCACAGAGCCGGACACACCCTCAACCTCATCTTTGCAGGAGGGACAAACATCCACTTCAGCCACACCACGCAGCCCCTCTGGACAGACCACCACTGTGTACACTTCACCTTCAACACCACCACCGCACCCAAACCCGCCCCGCACCCGCCACGAAGGAACTGGAGCAAGATCACAGAGGAACACCTCAACACCACCCTCCCCCACGACACCCCCTCCGCCACGACCGACGCCAACTCCGCAGCCAAAGAACTACACCACTGGATCTCCAGCTGCGCAGACAAGCTTGCACCCCTCCGCCACCTTGGCAAACAACGCTCCCTGAAGGCCGCCTGGTTCACCACCGACCTCCAAGAAGCCAGGCGCTCCTGCAGACGCCTCGAGAAACTCTGGCGGAACAGGAAAACCACTGAAGACCAGAACACCTACAGGAACGCCATGAATGAATACCACCAGCACATAAGAGCCACCAAGCGGACCTTTATCAAGAACAAAATCCTCACCAACGCAAGTAATGCAAAAGAACTCTTCAACGTCATACAGCAGTTCACCAAACCCCCAACGAAGCCACGGACGTCACACCATCCCAGGACCTCTGCAACAAGCTCAGCTCCTACTTCCACTGGAAAATCAAGGCCCTCTACGACAGCTTCAGCGAACAGACTCCAGTTACCACCACCCTCTCCACCACTGACAACCAACTGACCATCACCACCTGGAAACCTACTACCACTGAAGACACCACCACGACCATGAAGAACAACCACTCAGGAGCCCCCACGGACCCCTGCCCACCGCACATCTACCACAGAGCCGCCGCCGTCATAGCACCCGAACTAGGCCGGACCATTAACGCCTCCCTTAAATCCGGCATCTTCCCCGATGACTGGAAGGGGACAGAGGTCAAGCCCCTCCTCAAGAAACCCTCGGCAGACCCAACAGATCTGAAAAACTACCGGCCCATCTCTCTCCTTCCCTTCGCAGCCAAAGTCACAGAGAGATTCGTCAACGCCCAGCTGACCAACTTCATCGAAGAGAACGCCATCCTCGACTCCTCCCAGTCCGGATTTCACAGCAACCACAACACCTAAACCGCCCTCCTCGCCGCCACCGATGACATCTGCATGCTACTCGACCAGGGCCACACTGCAGCCCTCATCCTACTAGACCTCTTCGCAGCCTTCAACACCGTCTCACACCGCACGCTCGCAGCCAGACTCCACGACGCCGGTATACGAGGAACCGCCCTCGACTGGATCCGCTCCTTTCTCTCCGGCAGAACCCAAAGGATCAGACTCCCTCCCTTCCTCTCCGAACCCACAGAGATCAATTGTGGAGTACCCCAAGGATCCTCGCTCAGCCCCACGTTCTTCAACATCTACATGGCCCCCCTCGCCGACATAGTCAGCATAGTATCCTACGCCGATGACACCCAGCTCATCCTCTCCCTCACGAAAAATCCCGAAGACACCAGACTCTGCTTACAGGAAGGAATGAAGGACGTCGCAGCCTGGATGAACAACAGCTGCCTGAAGCTCAACTCGGAGAAGACAGAGGTCCTTGTCCTTGGACCCTCCTCCACCACCTGGGACAACACCTGGTGGCCTTCCGCCCTCTGAAACCCACCCACTCCAACAGACCACGCCCGAAACCTCGGCATCATCCTAGACTCCTCCCTCACCATGACCCGCCAGATCAACGCAGTTGCCTCCTCCTCCTTCAACTCCCTCCGCAAGAACATAAAGAGCGTCACCCACGCACTCATAACCAGCAGACTGGCCTACGGCAACGCCCTCTACGCCGGAATCAACAGAACCCTGCTACACAAGCTCCAAACCATCCAGAACACCACAGCCAGACTCGTCCTCGGAACCCCACGACACGAGCACATGACCCAGCACCTACGAGACCTCCACTGGCTCCCCGTCGAGAAGAGAGTAACCTTCAAGCTACTCACCCACGCCTACAAATCACTCCACAACATCGGACCCAAATACCTTAACGAGAGAGTATCCTTCCACGTACCCAAAAGGAACCTCCGCTCCGCCGACCTCGCCCTGGCAGAGACCCCTCGCATCCGCAGAACCAGAGCAGGCGGAAGAGCCTTCTCCTACGTCGCAGCAAAGGCCTGGAACGAGCTCCCAGTCAACATCAGACGCTCCCCTACTCTGCACACTTTCAGGAAGTGCCTCAAGACCTGGCTCTTCGACTGATCCGGAGCTGCACCCCCCCCAGCGCCTTGAGACCCTCACGGGTGCATAGCACGCTCTATAAATCCCTGATTGATTGACATATCGCGTACAGGACACCACACATATATCACTATACTCAGACGATATACTGCTTTATGTTAGGAGCATTACATCAGATTTGCCATCAATGTTGGCAGTAGTACAAACCTTTGGTGAGGTGTCAGGATTAAGGGTCAATAGGATGAAGTCTTGCATTTTTACTGATAAACCCAATCCCATTGGACCTGACAGGCAGATTAACTATCAGGGTCTTCTATGGGAATCTGACTTGTGCCGCTATCTGGGGGCTCAGTTATACCGCAACAAAGCAGGCATACTTAAGAGCAATATAGTTAGCGCAGTGATAGCCCTGAAGGGTAGTATCCAGCTCATGGGCAGGATCTTGTTGTCTCAAGAGAAAAGGGGAGACGAGGGGAATATCATGAGGGGTTCATCCTCTTCAAAACAAGAGAGCTTGTCCGTACTCTGTGTGCTAACCCTTCACAAGATAGAGAGAAAACTCTAGGTTTTCTTATATAACTCCACCCACTAGGGTTGCCCCTTGGTGGCATGCTTCATCATAGGGCTCCTCCCATTTTGCTGCGGAACGGGCGTGCTACGACCTGCGAGTTATGTGGCAGCACTAAGTAGTATGCTCTAAATGATGAAAATATAAGAAGTGGGAGGGGTATTGTTGGAGGTTTAAAAATACCTGCCTGGTAAGTAAGAAATACTTTAATCAGACCTCCAGGCGGTATAGTTAAAAAGTAGGGAGAGAGAATAGAAAGTGTAGGTTGCAATGTACCTTCCTTTCTATAGGTCTATATGTTTCAAGCCAATTCCCATGGCTTTTCTTCAAGACCAAGGATCTAACTCCCTGATTCCACTCCTAAAATAGTACTGGTGAAGTGACCTCACACACTCTGCATGTTAATAGAAAATGTTTTTTAGCACCTACTTGGTGTTACTGCTTGGCAACCTGTAATATATGAGAGAGCTAGCCTGGCAATGTTTTGGGCAGAAAAAAGGAGAACAGTGCGCTTAGACTAATAAATTAAACAAAAGCACGCTGTATATGCTCATTATATATTTTTAAGAAATCACCTCTACGTCGCAGGTCATGTGAACTAAAATACAATGCTTGCTGAGGTGAGCACATCTAATAAAACAGTGATCCCTGTGGCGTAAAACACAAAGCAAAATAACACACATAGACATAGCACAAACACTACAAAAAGAGGCAAGACTTTGGTAGAATAGGTCCTCCTTTGGCAAGACGAGCCTGTAGTCACACTCGATGGGGTAAAAAAACACAAATCAAAGCCATCATGTCATGCTCGGAAGAATGAGCTCACTCAGAGAACTATGCTGTATGGGCACGTAAACAGCTGTGCCGTACTCACTGCTTTTAAGGCGTCCTCTGTGCCGAATCACCTAAGGAACTGCACCGGGGCCTGAATATTACCATCTTTACCCTATAGAGCTGTTCATATATTAAGCGCTGGTGAGTGGGCGCATGGGCAGTGTGTCCTCGCTGCACTGTCTAAAGCAGTAGCAACTAGACCGCTGGGTCGTTTCCAAAATGGCAGACGCGAGTGGAACCACTTCCTAATTCCTCTTGCGGTGCCACGGGCTGCAGACATGGGCGCGCTCTAGCTTCATGTCCTCATCTGCCATGGGTCCTTATTTTGTAGTTATTATGTGGCTGTTGGGTGTATTTTTCAGTCATTTATTGAGATATGGGTGAAAAAACTGTGATGGATATTTCTCAGCTAAGAAAATATATTACATATATTCCCAGCTAAGAGAATATAGGATTGTCACTAGTAGCTCTTGTAAAAAAGGGGGGACCGTGGTTATGTGCCCCCATTACATGTGGAAATATTGTTAAAAATGAAGTAATGGTAAAGGATGGAACCTGGTGTTATCGCCTATATGCACTGGCTGATTGAATGTGTCCTGTACCATATGTTGCTACAGAGTTCAAATTCAATCAGGGTCAGAGATAATTAAGACTCATATTAATGGGAGGTATTATGCCAGTGGTTTACAAACTTTTCAACCAGCGGCTCCCCTGACCTATTGGCCGTGGCTCCCCATTACATAACTTTTTTGGGCAGGTGGGGGTGGGAGGGTCGAATTCGCTCTATATAAAACTTCCAAAAAAATTGTTCTTACATGGCTATATCAGTCTCTGCTCTGAGATCAAATTCTCAATAAAGAGGTGTCTTTAAATCTGAATAAGACTGTTAGACCCGGATTCCTGGGCACTAGGGCACTCAGGGGTTACTAGGCTCCAATCGCATCAACTTGAGTGTTCCCAGCTGGTGTCCTGGGGCCTTGGTACTAGTGGACCCAAAACTGGATAACCAAGTACTCCTCTCCAGCACTTGACTCTCTCAGGGTAGCGAGACAGAGCAGTTCAAGACTTACTCAAGGAGGTGAGGTGCGTTTAGACATTCAGAATTCAGTGCACACCGTACTACCAGCTGATAAAGTCAATGTCCAGTCAGTGCTTTACGTTTTAAAAAGAAAAGTTCTTTAATGCACACAAGGAAATATACTACACATAAAACTAGGAGAAACAGTGAAAAACAGATGTTGCTACAACCCTCTGGGCCAGAGTTCTGACCCCAAACAGTATTATAGGGCCTAGACACTAAGCACTATAAAAACACAGTTAACATGGAGACACACAATTAGCATTGCATATTACAGACCATGTTGCACAGGGTTGCTCTCTGTAGGAAAGCAGGTTCTGCTTTCATGGTCACCCCCACGTTTTGCTGCTGTCATTATGTTTTACTGACTAGTCTGACTGGGATCCTGCTAATGAGGACCCCAGTCTCTGTGCTTCTTCCCTAAATTGGACATGGTGAGTACATTCATGTATATCTGAGTATATGAAAAAGGCAAGCAAAAACCTTGAGGCAAGTCAAGAACTTCAGAAAGCTTGGCATGACCAAAAGGCTGTCCCGACTGTGTACCAGCCAGGCCAGAAAGTGTGGCTGTTGGAGTCTGTGGCCCCAGCAGCTGTCCAAGACAAATGGAGTGGGCCCCACACAATCCTTGAAAAGAAAGGAGAGGTCACCTACCTGGTGGACCTAGGCACTCCCAGAAGTCCCCACAGGGTACTTCACTTGAACCGCCTAAAGCCTTTTGTAGACAGGGCCGACATGAGCTTGCTCATGGCCACTGATGAGGGACACGAGGAAGAGTGACCCTCTCCCTGATCTCCTCTCTCAGAACCCTATTGATTGGTCAGTTGACGGAGTAACCTTGGAAGGCAGCCTCACTGACCAGTAGCAAGCGGATTGCAGGAAGGTCCTCAATCAGTACCAACACATGTTCTCTCTAACACCCAGTCATACAACCTGGTGTGCCAATGAAGTGGACACAGCGGACAGTCTGCCAGTAAAGAACAAAATTTACAGACAGCCTGACCATGTCAGAGACTGCATCAGGAGCCTGACCATGTCAAAGACTGCATCAGGACAGAGGTCCAAAAGATGCTGGAATTGCGGGTCATTGAACCTTCAGATAGACCTTGGGCTAGTCCAGTAGTCCTTGTGTCAAAACCTCACACCAAGGGTGAATAAGAGAGATGAGGTTTGTGTGGACTACAGAGGCCTCAATGCAATCACTATGACTGATGCCCATCCTATTCCTAGGGCAGATGAGCTCATAGATACTGTGGCCTCAGCCAAATATCTGAGTACATTTGACCTGACTGCTGGCTACTGGCAAACCAGACTAGCTGAGAATGCCAAGCCAAAAATAACATTTTCAACCCCCAGTGGGCATTATCAATTTATTGTGATGCCCTTTGGTCTGAAAAATGCACATGCCACATTTCAAAGGTTGGTGAATAAAGTTCTCACAGGTCTGGAAGCCTATAGTGCAGCAAATCTAGATGATATTGCTGTCTTTAGCTCCACTTGGGAGGATCACCTTGTCCACCTCAGGAATGTTCCGGAGGCCCTGCAAAAGGATTCAAGCTAGCCTGGCTGATGAGGACTGTTAGCCCGAAACCGGTCCCAGGATGCTGGTTTCCGGTCCAGGGAAGACATGGCTTGGCAGTTCGGTCTGGACTGTTCCCATGAGGCACAGGGTCAAGACTGATTTGCATATAGCTGTGTCTGAACTGGGGTGGCAAAGTGAGCTAAAGAACGATGATGGATTCAACCCAGATCTGTGACTGGGGGTGAGTGTCTGAAAAGTTCGGCGCTCCGTCCATTATCTCCTGTGTTTGCTTTGTTCGCCCTAACTTGGCAGGGTATGCCCAGACGTGGGTCCCTTGCTCTCTTTGCCACTGGATTCAAGCTAGCCTGGCTGATGAGGGCCATTAGCCCGAAACCGGTCCCAGGATGCTTGTTTCCGGTCCAGGGAAGACATGGCTTGGCAGTTCGGTCTGGACTGTTCCCATGAGGCACAGGGTCAAGACTGATTTGCATATAAATGTGTCTGAACTGGGGTGGCAAAGTGAGCTTAAGAACGATGATGGATTCAACCCAGATCTGTGACTGGGGGTGAGTGTCTGAAAAGTTTCGCCGCTCCGTCCATCATCTCCTTGTGTTTGCTCTGCAAAAGGCAGGCATCACTTTCAAGGCCACTAAGTGCCAGATAGGGTAGAGCAAGGTTGTATATTTGGGTCAGCAGGTAGGTAGAGTCCAAGTTCAGCCATTGAAGAGCAAGATCCAGACCATCGTGGACTAGGTTGCTCCCACTACCTAGACTCGGGTCAGAGCTTTCTTGGGCCTGACTGGGTAATACAGGAGGTCTATTATGGGATATGGGTCCATTGTGACTCCCCTTAATGATCTCACCTCCAAGAGAATGCCTAAAAATGTTCAGTGGACAGTTAGCCGTCAAAAGGCATTTGATGAACTGAAGCAGGCCATGTTCACTGCTCCCATTCTGCAAAGTCCTGACTATTCCAAAACCTTCATTGTCCAGACAGATGCATCTGAGATAGGGTAGGAGCGGTTTTGTCAACTAAATGCAGAGGGCCAGGACCAACCAGTAGCTTTTATAAGCAGAAGGTTGACCCCCAGGGAGAAACGTTGGTCAGGTATAGAGAGGGAGGCGTTTGCTATGGTCTGGGCCTTGAAGAAGTTGAGGCTATACCGGTTTGGCACTCACTTCCTTGTTCAGATAGACCATAAGCTCCTCTTATGGTTTACACAAATGAAGAGTGAAAATCCCAAACTTTTGAGGTGGTCCATTTCCCTACAGGGGATGGACTTTTCAGTGGAACATAGGCATGGGAGTTACCAGGCCAACGCAGATGGGCTCTCCAGATATTTCCACTTAGAAAATGAAGACTCAACTGGGCAAGGTTAGTCTCATCTCCTTACGTTTGGGGGGGGGGGGTGTAGGAAAGTAGGATCTGCTTTCATGGTCAGCCCCACTTTTTGATGGTGTCATTATGTTTTACTGACTAGTCTGACTGGGATCCTGCTAATCAGGACCTCAGTCTCTGTGCTTCTTCCCTAAATTGGACCTGGGGAGTACTTCGGTACACTCCAGATTGGCTACTGGTGTACCATTGTAAGTCCCTAGTATATGGTACTGAGGTACCCAAGGCATAGGTACACCAGGGGTCTCCCATGGGCTGAAGCATGCATTGTGCCACCCATGGGAGACCACTCAAATTGTGACTACAGGCCTGCCGTTGCAGCCTGTGTAAGCTGGTGCTACCACCACTTACAACAGATATAAGTTCCTTATATCTGAGGTCACTGCACTTAGAACCTATAAGTCACCACTAAGGCAGGCCTTTCTATCCTGAAGGCAGGGTGCTCGGTTCCAAGTGTGAGGGTGCCCCTGCATGGGCAGGACACCCATACGACCCTCTGAGTCTATTCCCCCGGGTTGTAAGTGTATCAGCCATTATGATACATATAGCGGCCATGCGTCATTACGCAATGGCCATCTCTAAACTGGCGGTAACGAACCCGGTCATGATTGGTATCAAACATATTGGAATCATACCCCCACACCGTAAATGATGTGGGAGGTATGATTCCATGAGGTATGATTTCATGCGCTGTAAAGCTCCTCCGGGAGGCCCTCGGTGCTCCCGGTACCAGTCTTCTAGACCTGGACAGCAAACTATGGCTGCTGCCGACCAGAGACCCGATTCTGCACTCCTGCTGCTGAGCCAAGCTCGTACAGGGGAAGGCAGGACAATAGGTTTCCTGTCACAGGGAGGTGTGACCACCTCCCAGACAGGACTTAGTGTATTGGGGCAGGGTGGGGGCGCTTGCCAGCACCACTAGACTGCTTTGAAGGCCACATTTGGTGCCCACCTTGCATACTCTAGTATAGGGAAATGTTGGCTCCCACTCTGGTGTGAAACTGGACAAAGGACATAGGAGCATTCTTCCCACTGTCCAGCCCCTTCTGTGGGAGAGACCCTTGAATCGTGAAAACCCTTTCCTTAGGGTACTTAAGGGCTTACGTGTGGTTGGGTCCCTAAATTCGTCGTGGGACAAGATTCAGATCCAATACCACTTCAACTTCAACTGACAGGGCACTCTGGACATCGCTGGACTTCGCGTTGGGAACCAAGACTGCAACTGGGAAGACTCCTGCTGCTCCTGGTCTCATCGCCCTGCAAGTCTGCTGCATCATCTGCGCCTGTGCTCCATACAGGTTCTTCATAAGGCCTGTGGACATCCAAAACACCCAAAGGAATCTCCCTTGGAGTGAAGGAGTCACTCACCTGCATCTGCAGGCACCGCAACAAAGCTGACTGGTCTGCTGTTCCTGAGCTTCTACGGACTCCGAAAAGTTCAGCAAAACACGTGGGGGCTCTGCAACTCCCTCGAGACCTGCCCTGTTTTCACAGCAAGTTTGAAGTCAGTATCCCTTGTCGGAACCACTGAAGCAGTATTCCTGTGCACCTCGTTGACTTTCCATTTCCAAGGCTTGTTAACTCTCTCCAGCTGATCCAGAGTGCAGTGGCCCCGCCCCCAGCAATGGAGTTTCGGCGTCTCCGAACCACGGCGGTGTAAGTGCGGAGGTCCGGCCAGCGGCCCTTGCAAAAGCACGGAAAAGCAAGAAGCTTATGTTGCTAGCTCCCCGCGGCTGAAACGCGGCATTTTGGATTTTGCCGCGAGAACGCTTTCCTTCCTGAACTGGCAGCTGGGCAGCAAGAGGTGCTGCTGATGGAAGTTAATGGTGGAGGCGGAGGCAGGTGAAGAGTGCAGCGGCCGAATTTCGCCGCAGCTGACAGCTTCTTTCTCCGGACCGGCATCATAGCAACAGGTGGCAGGCGTATGAAGCGTGAATGGTGTCAGAATGGTGTCAGAGTGAGGATGCTGGTGATGCAGTGACCAGCGGACTGACGGGCGGCAACTGGGGCGGAATTGGAGCTCCACGGCTTCGGAGGAGGAGGGCGCGCACTTGTGGCAGCGGAGAGGGGGTGGATCACTGCTGCTGTTGAGTGGATTGTTGGGGGAAACCCCAGCGGTATACTCCGGCTTTCCCTGGACTGCGGCGCTGCCGTAAGTTGAAACGCACCTGAGGCGAGGCGGAGGCGCGGGCAGGGTGAGCAGGGATCGGCAGCATCGACAAAAAGAGTCAGAGCATCGACAGAAAGAGTCAGAGACTCGGGAGTTTGAGGTGTTTGAGGTGTTTGGAGCAGGGACGGCCGTACGAGGTGTTGGTGTATAATTGTGCTTACTCCTGGTCCCCGCGATAAAAGCTTACTGGCACTCCCGCAGTGCGCCTGGGCCTGGGCCCGTCTGCGGCCGCACGAGGCAGGGCCAACCCCTTTGCTCCAAGATACCAAGACAGCGATACAAAAGGGGATGATGGACGGATCGTTTGAGCCAATCAAACACTCACCCCCAGTCAACTGATCTGGGTTTAATCCATCATCATTCTTTAGCTCACTCCACCTCCCCAGTTCAGACATGGCCATATGCAAATCAGTCTGACCCTGTGCCTCATGGGAACAGTCCAGCCCGAACTGCCAAGCCATGTCTTCCCTGGACCCGAAACAAGCATCCTAGGACCGGTTTCTGGCATTCCAGCCGTCATCAGCCAGGCTTGCTTGAATCCAGTGGCAAAGTGAGCAAGGGACCCACGTCTGGGCATACCCCGCCAACTTAGGGGCGAACAAGCGATACAAAGGGGATGATGGACGGAACGTTTGAGCCAATCAAACACTCACCCCCAGTCAACTGATCTGGGTTTAATCCATCATCATTCTTTAGCTCACTCCACCACCCCAGTTCAGACATGGCCATATGCAAATCAGTCTGACCCTGTGCCTCATGGGAACAGTCCAGCCCGAACTGCCAAGCCATGTCTTCCCTGGACCGGAAACAAGCATCCTAGGACCGGTTTCTGGCATTCCAGCCGTCATCAGCCAGGCTTGCTTGAATCCAGTGGCAAAGTGAGCAAGGGACCCACGTCTGGGCATACCCCGCCAACTTAGGGCGAACAAAGCGATACAAAAGGGGATGATGGACCTTTTGTATCGCTTGTTCGCCTGGTAAGCGGGGTATGCCGAGACGTGGGTCCCTTGCTCACTGGATTCAAGCAAGCCTGGCTGATGGCGGCTGGAATGCCAGGAACCGGTCCTAGGTTGCTTGTTTCGGTCCAGGGAAGACATGGCTTGGCAGTTCGGGCTGAACTGTTCCCATGAGGCACAGGGTCAGTCTGATTTGCATATGGCCATGTCTGAACTGGGGTGGTGGAGTGAGCTAAAGAATGATGATGGATTAAACCCAGATCAGTTGACTGGGAGTGAGTGTTTGATTGGCTCAACGTTCCGTCCATCATCCCCTTTGTATCGCTTGTTCGCCCTAAGTTGGCGGGTATGCCCAGGCGTGAGTCCCTTGCTCACTTTGCCACTGGATTCAAGCAAGCCTGGCTGATGACGACTGGAATGCCAGAAACCGGTCCTAGATTGCTTGTTTCCGGTCCAGGAAGACATGGCTTGGCAGTTCAGGCTGAACTGTTCCCAAGAGGCACAGGGTCAGTCTGATTTGCATATGGCCATGTCTGAACTGGAGTGGTGGAGTGAGCTAAAGAATGATGATGGATTAAACCCAGATCAGTTGACTGGGGTGAGTGTTGATTGGCTCAAGCGTTCCATCCATCATCCCCTTTTGTAAAGATACCAAGACAAACATCAATTCGCGAAATCTGGTAAGAGAAATAAAGTTTGTTCCCCTGTTATTGTAAACCATTATACTGACTAACGATGGGAAAAAGGAAATTGCCATTAAAGGGGAAAGTGCTCTCAAAGAGTGCGCCAATTACCAAATACTTGAAAAATGCTGTGGGGCTTATTAATAGTGAAATTGTCCATGTCGAGGAGCAATTGGCAGCTACACAAACAGCTCTTGATGCTGCCCTAAAAGAATCTGCACTCGAAGGAGGGAAGGCCGCCGCCGCCATAAATGTGTCTAACCTGGGGAACACAGGGGAGGAAATTGAGCTGATAGTAGATAATATCTCTGCAAAAGAAACTGTACCTAAAGCGCCTAATCCATGCGTGTTAAATACATCTCTGGAGATCTCGGTTCCAACGGATGACACGCTTCCAACATCTCCCCCGGCAAAAAAAAAGAAGGAAGCCCTGCGAACTACAAACAATGTGGTGGAGCAGTTACTATCAAATGCCAAAATTAAATCGAAGCCCAAGCAAAAAAAAGGCGACAAAAACCCAGGGACCTTAAGGGGGGAGAATAACCCCACCAACCCAAAGTCACAAGACCTTGAGACACTATTTAAAAGACTTCATGGCAAATTGGACAGTATAGAAAGACGCCTAATGTCAGAGATTAAATTGTTACAGAAAGACATGGCCTTTCTAACGGAAATGGTTATCGAAATTTTACCTTCAAAATCTATGAACAAACATACCAGTATTATCAAACCTACTAAGTCTATTCTTAGGCCGATGGAAGACGCTAGAGAAAACAGGGGCCAAACTATTAACCACCCTACTAATCAAAGTCAGGACACTTTTGCTGTAGAGGACGTATCGCCACTACAAACTTTACCTTGCTTATTGCCATATAAAGCCGATATCCCACCCGCCATAAGGGAGCAGCAAAATATACAATCAACTAGGATAAATAGAACCAAAGAAGACAATAATAACATCCAGGGGACATTAAATCTTCCCCCACAGGCGACTCCATATGTTATTATCTTAAATAATGTTCCAAAAACAGTGGTAAATCAGAAGGAAACATATGAGTCCCTGAAAAATCAAGTAGTCCATTGGTTTTCTGTCAATGCGGATGTTGGGGTGAACATATTGCAAGAAGCCATCATTATGATAAGGAGAGTGAATTGGGTGGGCAAATCCAGAAAAACATCTCGGGGGATTGCATTGTTGTAAACTTTCGGGATTGTGAATTGGTGGGTGATTTGCTGAATGCTTTATCAAATGATGATATTGGGTACATTCCTGAAAATGCTAATCATATAATGGCTGTCCCACTGGGATATTTTTATAGGCCTAGTCATAGCAACGCCTATGTAAACATGAGTCAACGTCAACGCTTGCCACAATCCATACCACTGCACAATAGATATGCAGCATTAAGAAGATGCAGTGAAGTAGATTGACTCAGAAGGGGCTCGGCTAGGCTATCTGAAATGAAAACGGATGATATCATTAAAAAGAGTGTGGAAGCCGCAGATGTTAATATGATTACACAAAGGGAGGCAAATTTTGTGGATGGTACCCTGGATAGTTGCGAGGGTGATATTGATATATCTAATTTTGTGATGACTGTAGAATCTGACGATTTAATAGTACCATCGCAAAAAGGTAATCTGGATAAACATATGAATTGCAATATTGATTATATTCCCACTTGTAACACAAGTAAAGCTATTCCGGGCAAATACCAAAGTGAATCCCTAAACCTTATGACATGGAATGTCGCAGGGATCAAAAATAAAATTAATGATGAGGCTTGGCTGAAAACGTTAGATGGGTGTGCGCTAGCTCTACTTCAAGAAACATGGTCTACGGAACCTTTTTTATAAATGGTTATCAAACTGTTTGTACAAACGCCATTCCATCTAGGGTGGGACGAGCTAAAGGAGGTTTAGCTACTTTAATTGCTACCACATCGCCCATGAAATTAATGAAAATACATTTATCATCAGAATATTATCAGTTTTTGTTACTACAATCAGAAGGAAAGCAGGTTGTCATTGTAATACATTTTTATAATAATATATTTGATAAATCAAAGAGTAAAGTAATTGGGCTACTTGAAAAAGATTTGGATTATTTCCTTGAGGGGTAGGTGGTGACTATGCATTAATATGGGCAGGGGATTTTAACTGTGTTAAATGTACCTATGAAGCGGGGGAGCCCTGCGGATATTGTGACCACCGAGGAGACAGGATACCCCACTTCTCCCATGATCTATATGGGGAATCCATTAATAATGTGGTGCATAAATATGATTTGGTGATCTTGGATCCCACCCCTGTGGGAGGGGAAATTAACCTACCAACATTTGTAGGAGCAAGGTCATCCTCAAATATAGACCACTTTATTGTTTCAGCAAACCTTAGCGAACTGCTGGAAAATGTATTGATTAACACCAGTTTATTTAGCGACCATCATCCCTTAACAGTATCATTAAGACTAAAATTGACCCAAAAAGAACAGGGTAAGAGATTGGAAAATGATATTGAAACGCAGGGGAACAACGGAGTGTCAATAAAATGGTCAGGTTTAAACCCGGTCATATTCATGTCAAAACTTAAGGAAAAAATACAAGATGATATAGAAATTTGTCTGGATAGTTCTGCCCCGAGCCAGGAGATTATAACTGCTTTTAATAAAATTATATTTGAAATTGCTGGCGATCTAAGTAGTAAAAGACAGTATAAGGCGCGTGATTCTAATCCTAGATGGTTTAATCATGAATGTTCTAAGCTGAACGGGGATTTGAAATTGGCTTTAAAGCAAATACCTAGAGATAGTGCAAGGATTTGTACTCTGCGGAAATTATACAAAAATACCCTGAAAGAAAGAAAAAGGGAGATCCGCGAAGGGGCGTGGGAGAAACTAATCCAGGCTGCAGAATTGAAAGACTCAGCCCTTTTTTGGAAAACAGTTAATCACCCCTTTTTCAAAGATAATACAACAGTAAATATTGATACTGTGGTACCCCCAGAAGACTGGGTTGCCCATTTTGAAGGCATTTTTAACCCAGATGGTGCAAAAATAACTGAGAATATAAAAGGAAATTTTATAATGGTAGAACCCGTCAATTCTTAACCAATATCGCCAGAAGAGATTAAATTAGCTTTACAAAAATGTGCGAATGGTAAGGCTGCCGGCCCGGACGGGGTACCAATAGATGTTTTTAAGCAGGATATGGATTTCTGGATACCCATTTTAACGAATGTTTTTAATGCCACTATTGGGGGCTTTTTACCAGCTACCTGGGTTGAAAGTATCATCGTACCGATTTTTAAAAAGGGTGATAGAGGAAAGCCAAATTGCTACCGCCCAATATCTCTTCTTGACTCCACGTCAAAATTGATGGGCCGTATAATGCTGGAAAGACTTGAAATTTGGGCCAACGAGGAAAAAATACTGACCGATGTACAGTATGGTTTCAGAAGAGGAATTGGGACGGTAGAGCAGTGTTTAAACTTAGAGTTGATAATAGGGAAGTATACTTTAGCAAAGGAAGGGGCGCTACACCTCTGTTTCGCTGACCTTACTAGTGCCTTTGATTTAGTCAATCACAGCAAACTATGGCAAACACTGAAAGGGTTAGGGGCCCCCACTGATATAATTACATACTTATCACAGATCTATACCCATTTAACATCTAGGGTGCGGTTCGGAAAGAGGGGGAATGTACACCTGACTTCAGTGTAAGGAGCGGCATCAGACAGGGTTGTGTATTAGCGCCCCTTCTTTTCTCTCTATATGTTAACAATGTAGACCCCTTTTTACAAAATCTTAGTGTTGATGCTCCGAAAGTTGGGACTCGTTCAACCTCCGTACTGCTTTATGCAGACGACGCTGTCCTTATATCAAGGACAGCGAACGACCTACAAAATCTTATAGAAAACTTTGCCCTATACATGACAAAGAAAGATTTGAAATTAAATTTAAAGAAAACTTTTGTAATGACATGTGGGGGCAAAAGCCTAAAAACAAACAACATCATGTAGGTGGAGTTTTAATTAACAGAGTCTCATCTTTCTCTTATTTGGGGTTGCTTTTTAATAAGAATGGTACATGGAACTCCCATATTGAATTATGTAATATGAAATTTTTAAGATCAATAGAGAGCATTTTTAGATTTTCGGCGAAGATGGGTAATAAGCCCATCCGTGAAATCTTAGCACTCTATCGGAGCAAATGTATTTCAGGGGCCTGTTATGGAGCTGCTATTTGGGGTAGGTCTAACATCACCTCCCTACAGACCCAAGAAAATAAATTCTTAAAGAGATTATTGGCAGTCCCCAATGGGACCGCAAACTACACAATTCATAAAGAACTATCAGCTCTGTATATTAGTGATACAATAAATGTTGCAGGTCTTACCTTTTGGTACCGCATTTGGTCTAAGGACGAAACAAAATTCACAAAAGAATTAATTATGGACTGCCTAGCACTCGATCAGAGTAGGAAGATTCCATGGCTGGAGCATATTCACAATATTTTAAAACTTTGCAAACCTGACATGGATAGAAGAGACCCCCCTTCTATACAGGAGCTTAGTAAACAGGAACTTAAGCACACATATTTAAAAATAATGGAAAACGAAAGAGAACGGTCTGTCAGTCAAAAATACACTGTCATGTCATATTGTGAACGACCGCTTGTGAGAGGCCTACAGCCGTACTTAATATTGGTGAAAAACGTACAACAGAGATTTTACCTTACAAGGCTAAGGATGGGTACGTTACACCACCTAGTTGCTTTCCCTAGAGTGGAAAAATGGTGTCAGAAACTTCCGAATTGCCCATGTGATGGAAAATCTATGCAATCCACGATGCACTTTATTCTCTTTTGTAGTTTTTATAAGGATATCCGGAAATCAGTTTTAAAACCTCTTTTTTTATCAAACATGCTTTTTAATTATAAATATGCATTCAACCTTGTATGTAGTCTAGAAAATGTGAAAATTATAAGTACTGTTATTCGTTTTATACAACTTGCAGTTAGGAAACGAAAAGATTATTCACATCTAGATGCACTGATATATGAAAATTTAGATGATTATTTTTAATACCGTTCTTTTTTAAGTATGTACTGCTTGCCAAGATGTTCACTTTGTATTCTAGGTTTTACTATGTACTTCTTGCACTAGCACTTTATTTCCCACGATCGAATGTATTTACTCTTGATCAGTTTGTAAATCCTTAGTCCTTTCAGATCACCAAGAATGATTAATGATGGTCATATGGATTTCAGAAATATTCTAAAAAATAATTTATAAATGTATTTTAAATCTTTTTAAATGATCCAGAACGACAATGTACATTTAGGAATGTTTTTATAGTATGCTTTTATGGTGAGATTTGTTACACCGAATAAAGCTGATTTTGATTTTGATTTGAACTCTCTCCTCCAGAGATCTTTGGGCTCCAAGAAGCTCTACCCACAAGCATCTACTGCAGCTAAGATCTTCATCTACACTGCATACTCTGCACCGCAGGCCCTCATCCTTTGGTGAGCTGCTCGAGGATCCTCTTGCGACTCCTGTGCTTCCGGCCTGTGGGTCCTCTTGAGGGTCTTCTTTGGCTCCAGTGGGCTCCCCTGTTTTCTTGGGGCCTGCTGTGACTTACCTGCTCGTGGTGAGTCACTTGGACCTTGCTGGTCCCGACACTGCACCTTTTTCGTCAACTACGTTGTTTGCCGCTGCCAATCCTTGTTGGTGCCTCTGCCGGACACTGACCGCTTGGCTCTTGACATCCGACGTGGGACAGCTTGTGAACTACTCTTGGTCTTCCTCAGCGTCGCCTGGTCCGCACAGCTGCAACTTCAAGGGCACCATCAACTCCCCTACATCTCCGACATTGGTGGGCATTCATCTTCCATGCCTCCTGGTTACTCATGAGTGGCATAGACTCTGTCCCCTCTGCTTGCAGGTACCTCTCATCTTGAATCCACCTTTGGGTTCCACCAGACAGTTTCACCTTCTTCACCAGCGGCATCTTTTCTGAAATCCTCCATTGTGGTCTACGGTGGTTTCTGACGTCACTTCGCACCTATGCACCCGGCTAAAACCACCATAAGGGCTGTCTGGATTAGTGCAGGGTGCTAAGTGAGCACCATATACTAAGCCAGCCTCCTACCCTCTCATTCATTAGAGACAGGATACCAATCCTTGTATTGAAATGATATTGTTTCAGCATTTGTTGTGAAGTCATTTTATTGTTCAGCCATTAACCCGCCAACCAAAGAAACAGAAGCACCCTCCCGTCCTGAGTGAGGACACTGCTCTAGTGGTGTCAGAGATCCGATCATATGTGCCTGATGTCTTGCACAGTTTACTGGAGTCCCACTAGTCCAGTGGCCACTGGCTAGCTGTAGGAGAGTAGTGACTGGCCAGAGTACCAGGACACCCTAATACCCCCCCAGATGTCACAAAAAGAAAGGTGGGGGCCTGTACCACAGGACGCTCTTCACCAACTACAGCTTGTAACTGGAAATACCACACTAGCTCCAACAGCACCGGAGAGGGGACTGGGCAAAGTGATCTCACCTTTAAGGAATGAGATCAAGCTTCCTCATCTCACTCTGTCTCCGTTGATGTGCTGCAAGCTTCCTTATCTTCACAGCTATCTGCAATTTCCTTGTTCAAAGTGCCAGCTCCAGAAGCCTCACAGGAACAGCTGGTTCTCTGAACGATGCTGCTGACTGATTCTCCTCATCAAACTGGCAAATTCCTTGGTAGCGTATTCCATCAGTTACACAGAAAACATCTTCAAGTTCAACCCTTATCAAGGGGCTTTCAGATTGTCAGACGCAGTGAGCAAGCTTCTTATCTTGCCTTCACACCACAGGTCCTGGCTGGCTTCCTTGGACGGACACTGTGTGGATCGCCTTCATAAGTAGACCAGTTGTGAACAAACAACTGACCGCTGAAGCCAGACTTTTATCACCTCTGATTGGTAGCCTGATCCAATCAGAGGGTCTGCTACTTTTGAATCCTGGGTGCCCCTCCAATCGTGAGGCACATTTCTGCCATGTTCACTGCTGTCCAAGGTATGCAAAGGATGACCTACTGTCTTCCATTGTACCAGTCCGTGCTACTCCCAAGAGAGGAATTTCAATTAACTCCAGACCAGGAGGCCCTGGCCATCACTTAACAAAAAGGTGGGAGGGTCCCTCCTAGCAGAGTTAATGTAGCTAAACACAGATAAGCCCACTGGGCTTCTTCATGGATTAGGAAAAGGACACGTGGGAGCTGGCATGTCGAGCAGAACAGCTCATAATACACACAATGGCTCAACTCACCATCCTTCCCCAGTACACCCACTGGCTCTCAAATACATTTTTCTTTTTTGTTTTATATAGCGCGAACTTAATCCGAAAGTATCAGAGCACTTCACATGAGCACCAGTTGCGTTACAGATGGACACATTAATTTTGTTAGGCATGGGGAGATTAAGTAATTTGTCCAGAATCACAGGATGTTGAGCACCCTTGCCGAGACTCTAACCCGGATCCCCAGCTCCGAGGTAGCCCGCTTTAGCCGTTAATCCACATCCTCTCCCCACGTTCCAGGTAGACAAGTGAGACTGCACAAACTTGATTAGGAGGGTGGCTAGTAACCCACCCTTCTTAGAATACAGGGATACCAGACTATAGATTTCTTGCTGCCACCACTGTCAGTCTACCACAGCCTGGGTAGAGATGGCAGTAGCCACTCTCTGTGAAATAGGGGTGCACAATACATGGCCCCCTCGACCTCAGAGCCAAGCTCTAGGGTCTCAATCCATGCAAACAGGTGATTGTCATGCTCACTGATGTAGGGATCTAGAAAACATACAGTAACTTTTAAGGTTACTTGACTGGAGATCAGCATAAGGCAGGGAAAGCACGCTTGCCAGAGACATGCAGAAGACCTCACATCCCAACATATGCCTACCCCCAGATCAGAATGGCCGGTAATTATTCCCCAGTACGAGAAGACCGATCATCTGATTGGGTAAACTGGCAGGAAAGCCCATCTTCGTTACCGTGCTGTAAGCCTGCCTTATGTTCCACAATGAAATCTAGCCCCTCAAGAGATATGGACCACGTGATCACCTCCCCTTTCATTGCCATGAGCCACGTGAGGGGCTTGTGATCTGTCTGTACCACAAACCTCACGCCAAAAAAGTAAGGCCTGAATCTTCAAAGGACCCACACTATGGCAAAACATTATTTTCTACACCAGACCAGTTCTGCTCCCTGGGGAGTAGTCAGCGGCAAATTAAGGCCACCAGATGCTCCCTTCTCTTCCCATTGAGCTGGGCAAGAACTGCCCCAACTCCCTGCATCCTCACCAACACCTGGCTCAGATGTTCCAAGTGGGCCTCCCAGGAGGTACTGAGCACTGCAATGTCATCCAGGTACACCACACAGACCTCTTCCAGACCGGACAATACATGGTTGACTAGGCGCTGGCAGTAGCATTCTTCAATCCAAAAGGCATAACTTTTAAATTGGTAGCGCACCCCTTGCATCGAAAATGATGTTTTCTCCTTGGCATCAGGGGTTAAGGCAATCTGCCAGTAACAGCTGGTAGATCAAAAGTACTAAGGTACTTTGCGACACCCAACCTATCCACCAGCTCAGGGAATAGGATGGGCATCAGTTTTTGTCAGTGTTTAGACCACAATAGTCCACACAGAAGTGCAGGTGAGCTGACCCCTTCTCAGGCACTAACAGAATTGGGCTGGCCCAGAGACTACGGGAGGTCTAAAAAATACCCATGTCCAGCATCTTTACCACTTCATTCTTGATGCACTCTTGGACCTGGTCTGACATCATGTACGTCTTGCTTTTAACAGGCAGAGTGCCCCCTTTGTCTATGCAATGAACATAGACAGGGGGAATTGAAAAGAGATAGAAAAGTCTCCCCAGCAGCTCTTTACACTCCACCTGCTGTTCAGGTGTCAGTTCAGAGGCAAGCTTAACACCCTCAACTGAACGATCCTTCTCATCAGCTTGCAATAAGTCAGGGAGCGGCTCACTCTCCTCTTCCACTTCTTCAGCCATTGCATGCAAAGGAACCATGTAATCCCTTTGAAGACACAGCTTCAGCCGATTAACATGGAACACCCGTTGGGGCTCCTGTGCGTCACCTGTGTCAACTAAATAGATGACATCAGAAATCTTCCTAACAACTTTGTAGGGGCCATACCACTTGTCCTCCAGAGCCAGGGGACAAATCAGCTTTAGAACCCACACTTCCAGGTCCAGCATACCCTTCTGGTCATACCACTCCATCAGCTCCTGACTGGCTTAAAGATAATTCTTTGCTTTACTCATGAGCTGGGCCATTACTCTACGGAGGCCCAGGACATAGTCCACCACACCATGGGTAGGAGATTTAGGGTTACCCTCCCAGTCTCCGTGACCAAAGTCAGGGGACCTCAGACAGGATGCCCAAAAGACGTTTTAAGGGACTGAACCCAACTCCTTTCTGCTGTATCTCCCTGTAAGCAAACAGGCATGGCAAGATGAGATCCCACTTCCTCTTGAGGGGATTAGACAGAGTCCCCATCATGCTCCTTAGGGTCTTATTGAAGCGCTCCATTAAACCATTGGTCTGAGAGTGGTAAGCAGTGGAGAAGTGGTAAGTCAGACCTACCTCTTCCCACATGGCCTTCATGTAAGAAGAGATGAAGTTTGTTCTCCTATAAGTAACCACCATCTGCGGGAATCCAACCCTGGAAAAGATTCCTAGCTACCACTTTGGCAGTAGTGTTCTTTAAAGCCATCACCTCAGGGTACCTGGCGGCATGCCCCACCACAACAAGAATGTAACTGTTGCCTGAGGAGGATGGAAGGTCCAACAGGTCAACTATATCAATCCCCACCCTCTCGAAGGGGACCCCCACAAAAGGTAGGGGCACCAAGGGTGCCTTCGTCTGGCCACCAGACTTGTCACTGGCCTGACAGACCAGACCGGTATGGCAAAACTTCTCCACATCCTGACCAACTCTTGGGCAGTAAAACAGACGTGATAACCTGTCTTTTGTCTTTTTGATGCCAAAGTGACCAGCTAAGGGTACTTCATGTGCTAGCTGCAGCAGGAAATTCCTGTGTACGTGAGGAACCACCAACCTTTTGCTAGCTCCTGGCTCTGGGTAAGTGGGCTCACTATAAAGGAGTCCATCTTCTTAAGCCACCCTGTGCTTTCTGACTACTGCAGTAGAGACCTGTTTCTGAGCAGTCTTCCGCAGACCAACAAGTGTAGGACACTCAGCCTGTGCCTTAAAAAAACTCCTCACAGGAGGGTCCTCTTTCCACCAGCAGCTTTGGCAAGGACCCAGCCTCTGACACCATATCCTCCTCTGGATGCGGACCCTCCTCTCCAAATGGAGCTGGAGGTGCAGACAACAGGAAAGGTGCCTTCTCAGAATCGGTCCTTGGTTTTTGTTCCAGCCTATTCCTCTCTAGTGTCTACTAGAGTGGCCCCCACCTCACTAAGAAGTGGTTTTACCATCTGTGCCCTATTGAGCACAGCTGATGAAATCTAGGGCATATAGGCCTCAGGTCCTGGTACTAACCCAGGTTCAACCAGATCATTCCACAGAAACTACCCGGCACACAGCTTCTCTTGCACCCCCACGTTGACCATTGACTTCTTGCCATTCATCTCTACCTCCACTCTGGCAAGAGGGTCCTCCAAGTCATCACCGGTAGCTATAAGTCCATAACCCTTGGAACCAGGGATGAGCTCCTCGAGTTTGAGATCTTTCCGTTCAACCATAGTCTTGTGGGTACCAGTATCCCTCATGGCAGGAACCTTCCTTCCATTGATACTTGCCACACTCCTATACCCTCTTGAGTTAGGGTGAATATGCTTAAGGGGTTGTAGGTCTAGTTCCCAGATGTCCCTGGTGACCAAGTTAAACTCAGTTAAGTCTTCCTTCATGTCTGCCCCCACTGAAAGCACACTTGCTATCATAGGTCCCACTTGCATCGCGCCCTTTACTGGGCAATCCGGCTTTAAGTGTCCCTCTGTTGTAATTTGGCAGCATTTAAGTTAAGCATTAACTGAAGACAGCCTGTATTTAGAGGCTAAATTGTCCGCTTTGTGGAATCCATTTTGTATTTCTGTCAGCCATTTTGGCTGCCATGTGCTACCATGTGCTCGCCATGTGCTCTGTCCTACCTTCCTGTCAACTGCTCTTGAAATCTGCCTAGAGACAAGTTATATTTAGTTCCTCTTGCTTTGCACATGCTCAGTTGAGCTTGCAGCTGTTCCGAGTTTATAAATGTCAGGATGTGTCTGCTAAAAGTAGAAACTGTTAGCTCCACCCACTTGTCGACTGTGCATTCTCTGTATGACCTTATATGTACCTAAAACCAGCATTTGTGTTAGTACCGCCTTCATTTGAGCCCCTGTGTGGGTATAAAAGGACCAGGATCCTGCCATTCAGTGTGCTACTTCATGCATTACTGAAGGGTGATGTGTGAATGTTAGCTCCACCTCATGAGGTTTAATAAACTCTGTCTTTTATATTTCAGTTTCTGTGCCAACTTCTTCCTAAGTGTCTGAGGACTCTGTGCAGAGAAGGGAGAACCCCTAAGCACTGGTAGGCCTTGCTGAGGCTCACTACAACAAATTGGCGCTTCCAACGTGGGACTCATCAACGACTCGGATGCCCGAAGGACTGGTCGCGACGAAGGATTGGAATCTCGCTTTTGGACGCGATCGCTGCCTGAGGAGACACCAGAGTCTTGGCACCCACGGCGTTTTTCCTTTCTTTCTGATCTGACCATCCCGGCGGCGCCGGTCCTTGACTGAGATCTCTTCTGTTGATTCGCCGTGCAGTGACCATTTGGTCGATTTGAGAACTTGGCAGTTGGAACCTGGACACCATTTGATTGGTAAGAGCCGTTTTGCGGCACTTGCTGTTGGTTTGATGCCTTTGATTGGTAAGGTAGTTTTAGTAACACTTACTGTGGCTTTGTTTGTATAATTGGCCAATTTTGGAATCTGTTTTGTAATTATATATGTATTGCAATACATATAGGCAGGTAATGAGGAGAATTTTCTCTATTTAAAATTGTTTGAACAGCGCAACGTACGAAAAGTACCTTAAGCGCTACTTTGATTATAATACTGCATATTTTGCACTATTTTTTGGCATGCCTGTTTTCAGCACACTTCGTAGGATGTGTTGCTTTTGTAGTGGTACCAATTTGAGACTTGACGAAGCACAACCAGCCCCCCGGAGGGGACGCCTAATAGGGATATGTATATTAAGTATGGTATTTCTTCTATAATGTACTGCACGTTATGGAACAAATATACTAGTAAAGATCCTGAGTTGCGTTGGCCTATGTATGGGTCATTTGATTTGCGAAAAATTCAGTATGTGGAACAATGTATGTTTAAACGAAAGACTAGGCAAGATATGTTTGATTGTGTGCGAATGTGGGAGAAAGAAGTGCGTGAGCGAATGAAGCGTGAACAAGCCTTGATTGATAAAGAACAGCGAAAGACCATTTATGCGAAAGCATTAGAGTTAAAAAACAAGGAGATGAGAGAAATTAAAGAGAGGGAAGATAGGGAACGCCATTTACAGGTAACTGGCCAATATGCTGTTAGGCAGCCCCTTTATCCTATCCTTAATAAACCGCAAGATGATTTCCTGTTATTAGATCGTTCTCCACCTCCGTATATTTTTTCTTCTGCTCCTCATGAGTCAGATGAGGACTCTTTTTCAGACCAGGACAAAGCTCGAGAAACTCGTTCCATGTTATCTGCTGAGCGTGCATCTGACATTAGATCTACTGCGCGTAAAGCCGTTCGTAGTACTACCACTGCCTCTGAACTTTTAGATAGTATAAAAGGATGGCAGGAAAGGGAGCAAATATATTTTACCGATACATTTGCTGCAGAGGTTATTGAACAATTTAGGAAGTATTCGGTAGAAGTGGAGCCCAATGATGTAGCAGCTGATTGTAAACAATTACGTGACGGTCTTTTTGTCTTCTCCCAGGTGGCTGACACGATCAGACGCTTGGTTAAACTGCGTGTTGAAGCAGCCCGTTTGCGAGAGGAGAAAAAGGCAGCAGAAACAGCTGCACTAGCATCTCAGATCAGCATGGCACAAACTTCTACTCCTGAAACAGATAAGAATGCTGTAATTCATGTGAAACCCATGCGGGAAGCCGCGCCTTTATATGTTCCTCCTAAAGGAACGGGTACAGAGGATGATAAGACTTCTCTTAATGCGAAAGGGTACTTTATTTATAATTGGGTTTACACTCCTTGGAATAGAGCAGATGTTATGGCCCTTAAAAATGCATTGCCTGACCCGCGAAAGAATCCAGCAGCCTTTTATGAGGAAGTTGAGGGTGCAATCAGCTCTTGTACTATGACTCTGTCTGATATTGATTTGTTCTTTGGATTAATATTACCGCCTGATATGTGGAGAACTGTGCGTAAAATAGATGATAATGCGACATTTGGAGCATTGTGGAAAGATTTAGAGCGGTTAGATGAAGATAGAGAACCTGCACAGAAACCGTGTCAGTTAATTTTAAATCTTCCGGCAGCTATATTAGTTAAGTTAAAGACGATCATTCCCCCTAAAAAGATAGATTGGACAGTGCTAGCGTCTTGCAAGCAAAAGGTAGATGAATCAGTTTCTGACTTCTTCACACGCTTTGAAGAAGCATTTCACGATTTTAGTGGCCAGTCATTGACAGATGACACGGGTAGGCATCTGTTTGTCGATAAATATGTCGCAAACCTTTTGCCAGGAATAGCTAGTCGCTTAAAGGCCAGTGAGAGTTCATGGACTACATCTTCTCCGGTTTCTCTTTTAACTATGGCCCAGTATTATGAGCGGCAAGAATTAGAAGCCAAAGGTAATGAGGACAAAAAGTCTAAAGAGTTGAAAACAAAGGTTATGTTGGCTCAAGCTTATGGTCCGCCTTCTAGAGATAATGATAGAGGTGGACGTGGATCTTATGGTTCGTCCTTTCCTTCCTCTGCCCGTTCGAATTTGTCTGTTGATCAGTGTGCGTACTGCAAAAAATTTGGACATTGGCTTTCTGATTGTCCAGTGCTGCGTGCTCAGCAGAATCTACGTGGTCGGGGACAAATGAGAAATCGTTCAGGATATCAAGGGCCTAGAGGAAGCGCGAATGATCGTGCTCGGTTTGATGCTAATACACGTGGGCAGAATGGGTTTAACACTTTTGATAGAAGGAACCAATATCAAATGTCTGACTATGCGCCCTCTGATTTTCAAGATTCTGCTTATGCATAGGATTGCCTAGGACGGGGTAAGGAATCAATTGAAGTTCCAGTAGATCAGAGGGGTCCCTATGTTACAGCACATGTTTTGGGTTCTACTGATCAGTTTCTGGTTGATACAGGAGCTACTCGTAGCGCCTTGTCTAAACAATTGGTTCCAAGGGCTCCCCTGTCTGGCTTAACCATTACATCGATAGGTTTCGATGGAACACCTTCCCTTAGCCCATTGTCACAACCACTTGCATTTGATATTGATAAGTTTACTGCTCCATGTCCGTTTTTGCTTTCTCCAAACACACCAGACAATATTGTGGGTCTTGATATGCTTAAATATTTTAGGGCTACGATACGGTGTTCTCCGGAAGGAGTACGGGTTATTTTGAATGACAACTACCCTATGATTGAGAGATCTTGTATTGTTAAAGAGGACATTGCACTAGCCTCACTCTCTAGTACTTTGTGGGCTACTTCGGATACTGATGTAGGGCAAATGGTTATTCCACCAGTACATATTAGTGTCAAGGAGGGCGCTTTATTGCCAAGACTGCCTCAGTATAAAATTTCTCGAGAAGGAGAAGAAGCACTCACACGTATTGTACATGACTTAATTAAGGTGGGGGTTGTGGAAGAAGTTCCTTACAATATTTGCAATAGTCCGATTCTTCCCATTTTGAAAAAAGATACTGACACTAGGATTTATAGATTTATTATCGATTTGAGAGAAGTCAACAAGATTGTAGTACCACAGTACCCTGTAGTCTCTGACATAACGACATTGCTTACCCTGGTCCCTCCAACAGCAACTACATTTTCTGTAATTGATCTGAAGAACGCTTTCTTCTCGATTCCTATTCATCCTGATAGCCGATATTTGTTCGGTTTCACTTTGAATAATAGATCATACAGATTTTGTAGAGTTCCTCAAGGCTATACTGAGAGTCCTAGTATTTACAGTCAAGCATTGAAGAGACAGCTTGATTCCTTTACCTTGCCTAAAGGAGTGGCTCTCATACAATATGTCGATGACATCTTGTTGGCAGCCGATACACCTGAGCAGTGTGAGAAATGCACTTTGTCTTTGCTTTCTTTTCTTGCTACACACCACCATAAAGTATCACGAAAGAAATTGCAATATTGTAGACCGAAGGTGACCTATTTAGGACACCTTCTGTCTAAGGAGGGCCGTGCACTGACACCAGATCGCATTCAAGCAATTTTAGACACCCCAGTACCTTCCACGCAGAAAGATGTCCGTGCATTCATTGGTCTGACTTCGTTTTGCAGGCAATGGATATTGGGTTTTTCACACATTGTTAAACCCTTGCTAGCACTTTTGACTAAGAACACACCGATCCCCCTTCCATGGACAGATGAATGTCAAAATGCTTTTTGTCAGTTGAGACAAGCTCTTTGCTCTGCACCAGTGTTAGGCACACCAGATTACACGAAGGCTTTTACACTCTATGTACATGAGAAAGAAGGATGTGCATTGTCAGTTTTAGTACAGATACACGGGGACAAACAGCGTCCTTGTGCATACCTTTCTGCAGTTCTTGACCCTGTTGCTCGTGCATTGCCTGGGTGTTTCCGTTCAGTTGCAGCGACGGCTGTGTCCATACGTCAGAGTGAAGGGATAGTTTTGTCACACAAACTGTTGGTGCTAGTACCCCATGCAGTAGATGCCCTTTTGAATCAGACTAAGACTCAGCACTTAACTAGTGCTCGTTTGACAGGATACGAATTGACACTGCTAGCACCTCATATTACCTTGAAAAGATGTGCGACACTGAACCCCGCCACTTTGTTGCCATATCCTGCGACTCAGTCTCAGCCAAAGGAGCCTCACGATTGTATATTCCTTACTGAGGAACAGACAAAGGGTCGCATCGATTTGCAAGATACGCCCCTTCCAGATGTAGATGGGGAACTGTGGGTTGATGGGTCCTGTTTGAAGTTACCAGATGGCACGACTTCAGCTGCTTATGCAATTACCACGCTTGAGACAGTAGTGGAAACAGCTCGCATACCTCAGAAGTCGGCTCAAGCAGCTGAACTAATAGCTTTGACACGAGCATGTGAGCTTAGCACTGACTTGTGTGTGAACATTTACTCGGATAGCCGCTATGCTTTTGGAGTGGTTCATGATTTTGGCCTACTCTGGAAGGAAAGAGGCTTTCTTACATCCCATGGGATGCAGATAATGCACGGAGAGTTAGTGCATAATCTCTTGACTGCACTTACATACCCAAAGAAAGTTGCTATTATGAAATGTAGCGCACACAAGAAAGTGACTGACAAAATAGGACAAGGCAATGCCTTTGCAGACCGCGTAGCCCGTGAGACTGCGATGCAGCGAAGCACTACACCCATGTACGTAGTGAAATCACAAGCTGAGCGTTGGCATGATGCTAGAGAGGAAGTATTGGATATACAGAGATCTGCTTCTGTGGAAGAGCTTGAGCAATGGTCTAAAGAAGGAATATTAGATGATGAGGGTTGTTGGCGTAACAAAGAAATGAATAAGTGGAAATTGCCTGCGGCCTATTTACAACCTATGGTTCAAATGGCACATGGGCTGGCACATGTTGGAGCTCTAGCAATAACTACATTGCTTACACAAGTTTGGGAGCATCCTGAAATTGCTAGCACAGCCAAAAGGGTAGTACAGTCCTGTTTGATCTGTTGGCAGTATAATCCTGGAAAAGGGACACGAACTCCTACAGGAGGGTTTGCTACACCAACCGCACCTTTTGAAGTTTTGCAGATGGATTACATCCAACTCGAACGCTGCAATAATTTGAAATATGTCCTAGTGGTGGTATGTGCCTTTAGCAAATGGATAGAGGCATACCCTACGAAGGATAATACTGCTCTCACCACAGCAAAGGTGCTTCTAAAGGAGTTTTTCCCTAGATACGGTGTTTGTAAACTTTTGTGGAGTGACAATGGACCTCATTTTATTGGGCAAGTTGTTGAGCATGTCCTGAAAGGATTAGGGATCAAACAGAAATTCCATACAGTTTTCCACCCGCAATCAGCAGGATTGGTGGAAAGGTATAACGCTACTCTAAAAACAAAGTTGGCGAAAATACTGGCTTCCACGTCTCTAAAGTGGCCAGATGCCCTACCTTTGGCATTGTTGTCCATAAGATCGGTGCCACATTCACGATCAGGTCTTACCCCCTATGAGGTGGTGTTTGGGAGACCAATGAACATTTGGGGAATTCCTAAGCCACGCCCCATACATGATGTTCCTTGTGTTCTGATGAATGATTATTTGGCACAGTTAACTGACAGTTTGATTTCTATTCATCAACAGGTTCGAGAAGCTCTTCCTGACAGATCTACAGGTGAGGCCCACGAACTCCGTCCTGGTGACCATGTAATGGTCAAGGTCTTTGACAGATCGAACAGCTTGGAGCCAAGGTGGCGAGGACCAGAGCAGGTGCTCCTTGCGACAAGAACAGCAGTTCGAGTGACAAACAGAAAGAATTGGATCCACAGCACACACTGCAAACGCGTGTCGCCTGCCTTGGTGGAACCGGCTGTGTTGACCGACCATCGAGAGATTCTGGAGACGGAGAAAGGCCAAGCTATCTCACCTGACGAATCTGCGGAAGTCTTCCCGGACCACACGATCACTGGAGTATCCAGATATCAATTAAGACCGAGGAAAGGATCTGCAGTTTTGAAAAAGACTGGTTGAGCTACCACCCTGGGTTAGTGAAACGGAGAGCCATTGTGGCAAGGGAGGGGGATCAGCCCTGTATTAGTGTAGTGACACCCACTTTGGCCCATGGTGAAGAAATCAGCGGCTGCCCAGGGAGAAGAGCTCCAACGACTGTTTTCAACAAGTTTTCAGAAAGATCAATCATTACTGCTGCTAAAATGAAAAAACAAATCATTTGTGCTGTAGGGTTTGTTGTTGCTATGGTGGCTATGGCAGCAATTACATGGTACATCGAGAAGGTGGCTCCTGTTCGACAGCTTTTTGTTGCCACTACGCCAGTACCCGTGGAACACCACTACTTTACTCTTCCTTACCATGAGCAAAAGCATCGACAATCCTACCTGAACAATACTTTTATCCAGATGTTGCACCATACTCACAATGCTACGAATACTACCAACTGTTGGGTGTGTGGGATGATACCTGCACATCAAAAGAAAGGAGGAACACCTTTTATTCCTCTTCCATTTTCTCACAATGGTTCTTGTCAAGCTTGGTATGCGCTTTTGTTTGCATATGGAAAGCCTTCAGTAGGTGGGATTATTTTTCAACTTAATAAAGTGTGTTATCAAAATAAAGAAGGTTATCCACAAGCCAAAGGGACTAAATGGGAATGGGAAGAGTATCAACCGGACAATATTTCAACACCATATGTTTTCACAAATGTGAGAATAATAAAGAACATTGGACCTTTTGTGATTTCTGTGACAAAAGCTAAAGCAGATTTGTGTATTTGTAGTGTTGGAAGAATTCCAGTGGGGAGGAGCGAGTGTACTGTAATCCTGACCATTGAAGGTGCCAATAAGAGCACTTTCACAGCCTCGCATAATACGTATTTTGTGTGTGGAAATAACGGATATTATCAATTACCTGTTGGGTGGTCAGGAATCTGCTATGTATCTTTTCTGTTGCCCCCTGTGTTTCTGGCACCTGCATTGTATCACCGTGATTTTAAACTGTACAATGACATTTCCAAAAACAGAAATAAGAGGACAATAAGTATGGATGAAGTTGACCAAACCGACACTACCCTACAACAATATGTTGATTTCAACTTGGGCTTATTTTTCTTTGTGGGTGCTGCATTAAACAGCAGGAAAATCCGACGACTGACTCGTGTTGTGGAAGCTGTTACTAATCAGACAGCTATGGCACTTGGGAACATTACAGAGGAACTACAGATTGCAAGGATTGTAGCACTCCAGAATAGGATGGTGCTAGACGTGATTTTGGCTGATCGAGGTGGTGCATGTCGCATCATCGGTAGCAGCTGTTGTGTATTCATACCAGATCACTCACCTTCAGTATATGACGCAATATCAAAACTGCATAAGATTGCTGCAGAAATTCATCCAGAGACTGGAACTTGGACTTTTGCTGGATGGTTTTGGACTCTTGTTTCTGCTTGGGGCTGGAAGCTACTGACTATCCTATGTGTAATAATTACAATATTCTTTACATGCTGCGTATGTATCCAATGTGGTCCAATGCTTTGCTCCATTTGCATCTCTGCTTGTATACCTGCCAGAGGGAACATTGCTGAAACAAAGGCCCAACAAATGTTGAATAAAGAGGTGGCCGAAATAATGTTAATAGATGTACGGGATGAATATCTAGATTACCCCAGATAAACGAATGTCTTCAGCCAATGCTGAAAGGGTCGTCTGTTGTAATTTGGCAGCATTTAAGTTAAGCATTAACTGAAGACAGCCTGTATTTAGAGGCTAAATTGTCCGCTTTGTGGAATCCATTTTGTATTTCTGTCAGCCATTTTGGCTGCCATGTGCTACCATGTGCTCGCCATGTGCTCTGTCCTACCTTCCTGTCAACTGCTCTTGAAATCTGCCTAGAGACAAGTTATATTTAGTTCCTCTTGCTTTGCACATGCTCAGTTGAGCTTGCAGCTGTTCCGAGTTTATAAATGTCAGGATGTGTCTGCTAAAAGTAGAAACTGTTAGCTCCACCCACTTGTCGACTGTGCATTCTCTGTATGACCTTATATGTACCTAAAACCAGCATTTGTGTTAGTACCGCCTTCATTTGAGCCCCTGTGTGGGTATAAAAGGACCAGGATCCTGCCATTCAGTGTGCTACTTCATGCATTACTGAAGGGTGATGTGTGAATGTTAGCTCCACCTCATGAGGTTTAATAAACTCTGTCTTTTATATTTCAGTTTCTGTGCCAACTTCTTCCTAAGTGTCTGAGGACTCTGTGCAGAGAAGGGAGAACCCCTAAGCACTGGTAGGCCTTGCTGAGGCTCACTACAACACATCTCTGTGACACTTATAGCATTTAATCACCTTGGAAGTGAAAGGTCCCTTCCCTCCCTTCCCTTTCTGATGCGGACTAGAGGCCCTCTTCCCATTAGACTGCTGTCTTGGCCGAGAGCCTGAGAAACTGTTCTGGTCCTTCCACTCTGGTTTAGGGCCAGGCTGCAGGGAGTTCTTCTCCCCTTGGGCTTGGAACTGTGTTTCCCATGCCCCTTGTTCACTCTGTTGGCAAGCCACTTATCTGCCAACACTGCAAGTTTCTCGGGATCCCTCTCAGCAAGGTCAGAACAAAAACTGAGGGGTCGATTCCGATTCGGGCCGGAAAAAGCACCGACCGACTCGGATCTGGAAAAAATAGCGACCGACACGTACCCGTGGCGCACGACACGCCAAGTACGATGCAAGGCGCGAAAAATCCGACCGACACGTACCGAAACAAAGTCGACCGACCGAGCCGCACGGAAAGCAGCAATCCAGCCGGAAAAACACGCGAATCCAACCGACCGACACGCACCCGGAACAAATCCGACCGAAACGTACACGCGAACTCCAAACCGCAAAGTACGATGCAAGGCGCGAAAACCACGAGCGAGTCGGACGGAGGCCAAGCCGTACGACCGACACGCATACAAAACCGAGCCGAAGCAACACAATACACCGCGACCGACGCGTACGCAGCATAGAAAACTGCACAAACACAGCGTGAACGAAACGGAGAACACCGTACGAGACCAATGCAGGGTCCGACTCGGTCACAAGAACGTTTCCAACATACACAAACAGCACAAAGGAAAAATCACCCAAAAAAGGCCAAACAAGCAATTACCAAGCCAATAAATACTGGGGGTGGGGACAGAGAACAAAGACACACCCACAACTCCACCTATATAAAGGACACAAATCACTACCATGAGCCTTTGCAAATGCCATTCCACTGCCAGCACCCAAGAGAAAGCAACCACACACCCACAGCTCATCCCTCACACAAGCCACACACCATCAGCACACCAACAAATACCTACCTCACATACACCCAGCAAAACACACACTCACACACCCTCACCTGCACACCAACACACACATCACCCACCATCACCACCCATCACCATGCCCCCAAGAAGAATCCCAAGTTCCTAGATAGTGAATTGGAAGTCATGGTAGACGAGATCCTCAGGGTGGAGCCACAGCTGTTTGGCACATTGGTCCAACAGACCCCCATGTCGCAGAAAACCAAGATGTGGGAGAGGATCATCAACAGGGTGAACGCCCAATCACCATGTCGGCGCACAAAGACCGACATCCAGAACAGGTGGTATGACGTGCGCAGGAGGGTACGGAAAATGCTGAAGCAAGACTACATCAACAGCCAACACACCGGCAGTGGCCCTCCTGCCAAGCCAATATACCTCAGGCCCTGGGAGGAGAAGGTGCGGGCCATCCTTCCGCCAGTGAGCGTATATGGACTAGAGGACATCCCAGAGCCTGGTGAGTACACAACAAATGTACACAATATACTGCCACAAAACACACACACATCACTGTCAAGGGGAGTGTCAAACCATGCACTCATAGCAATTACACAGCAACCAGAACAGAATCATCCCAAAATGTGTATGTCAGTCAGATAAACACAACACATGCCATCAAAAAGTCACATCCAACTGTGCCATCACATGTACAAACAACTACAACTACAGCTAGGCAGTGGCACAAATAGAACCAACAAACACATCCAGACATGTAGCCACCACAACAACACCAACACACAGTGAAGAACACTCAAAGGAAGGAATTCTGTGTATGCTGGCCAAGTCAGTGTAGCCAATAGCATCATGGGAGTCGCAGTCACACATATTGCCCCCCCCCACAACTGCCCCATCAACACCACCATGAACCATGCGCACATCACAGGGAGTGGAGAAGGACTCACAAGATGTCTGACACTGGCTACTGCTGTGGGGAGCACAAGGCCCTGCTGGCAACTGTGCACCAACAAACAGCAGGACACCACTGACTGACATCCTGAGAGACAACTTCCACTCCCTGCAATGCAAGCACGTTCCATGGTGGGATATCTGGCTGGCTGGGTGGGAAGGGGGACTTGCAGCACTGACTATAGTCACAAGCACCTCCCCTCACACCCCCCCCAACACAAACTCCACAGTACCCACCTGGTAGAATGCAATGCCCTCCATCCTAACACAAGATCCCACAAAGAACCACCACCCTGGGTTATGTTGTGTGAAGCACAGGGACACTCTTGGGACTCTTAGCCAAACAACTGCCAGGACAACACTCCCAGCCATCCTGTCAGCACAGCCACCCCACCCCACAGGGAAGCAGAATCAAAAGGAAGGAAGCATGGGCATGCTGGGAAGGGGGTGGAGGCAATAGCATGATGGGAGTCGTAGTCACTGATATTGGTCACCCCCACAACTGTCCCATCAACACCACCCTGAACAATGCTCACATCACAGGGAGTGGAGAAGGACTCACAAGATGGCTGACACTGGCTACTGCTGTGGGGAGCACAAGGCCCTGCTGGCAAATGTGCACCAACAAACAGCAGGACACCACTGACTGACATCCTGAGAGACAACTTCCACTCCCTGCAATGCAAGCACGTTCCATGGTGGGATATCTGGCTGGCTGGGTGGGAAGGGGGACTTGCAGCACTGACTATAGTCACAAGCACCTCCCCTCACACACCCCCCCAACACAAACTCCACAGTACCCACCTGGTAGAATGCAATGCCCTCCATCCTAACACAAGATCCCACAAAGAACCACCACCCTGGGTTATGTTGTGTGAAGCACAGGGACACTCTTGGGACTCTTAGCCAAACAAC
Organism: Calotriton arnoldi; assembly: GCA_963921515.1. NCBI lineage: Eukaryota > Metazoa > Chordata > Amphibia > Caudata > Salamandridae > Calotriton > Calotriton arnoldi. The sequence goes on from CAWUFW010001438.1 coordinate 1,043,813, forward strand.
TGCCAGGACAACACTCCCAGCCATCCTGTCAGCACAGCCAGCCCACCCCACAGGGAAGCAGAATCAAAAGGAAGGAAGCATGGGCATGCTGGGAAGGGCGGTGGAGGCAATAGCATGATGGGAGTCGTAGTCACTGATATTGGTCACCCCCACAACTGTCCCATCAACACCACCCTGAACCATGCTCACATCACAGGGAGTGGAGAAGGACTCACAAGATGGCTGACACTGGCTACTGCTGTGGGGAGCACAAGGCCCTGCTGGCAAATGTGCACCAACAAACAGCAGGACACCACTGACTGACATCCTGAGAGACAACTGTCACTCCCTGCAATGCAAGCACGTTCCATGGTGGGATATCTGGCTGGCTGGGTGGGAAGGGGGACTTGCAGCACTGACTATAGTCACAAGCACCTCCCCTCACACCCCCCCCACCCCCCCCCCCAACACAAACTCCACAGTACCCACCTGGTAGAATGCAATGCCCTCCATCCTAACACAAGATCCCACAAAGAACCACCACCCTGGGTTATGTTGTGTGAAGCACAGGGACACTCTTGGGACTCTTAGCCAAACAACTGCCAGGACAACACTCCCAGCCATCCTGTCAGCACAGCCAGCCCACCCCACAGGGAAGCAGAGTCAAAAGGAAGGAAGCATGGGCATGCTGGGAAGGGGGAGGAGGCAATAGCATGATGGGAGTCGTAGTCACAGCTCTACATCCCCCACCACATGGCCCAGCAAGCTCACACTCACGCATGCACATCCCACAGAGAGTGGAAAGGCCCATCAAAGATGTCTGACACTGTTGCTGTGTCGTGGGGAGCACAAGGGCATGCTGGGTACTGCACACCAACCAACAGCAGGACACCACTGTCAGCCATCTTGCCATTGCTCTCACACCCACACACACTGAACTCCACACAAAAGCAAGTAAGTATGGGAATGCTGGGAAGTGGGGTGGAGGCAATGGCATGATGGGAGTCGTAGTCACAGACATAGCTCACCCCTCAACTGTCCCATCAACCCCACCCTGAACCATGCTCACATCACAGGGAGTGGAGAAGGACTCACAAGATGGCTGACACTGGCTACTGCTGTGGGGAGCACAAGGCCCTGCTGCCAACTGTGCACCAACAAACAGCAGGACACCACTGACTGACATCCTGAGAGACAACTTACACTCCCTGCAACGCAAGCACGTTCCATGGTGGGATATCTGGCTGGGTGGGTGGGAAGGAGGTCCGGCTGCCAACCAAACACAACCAATGCAGACCATGTTCACACCCCAGAAAATACATAGAAATGCCCAAATAATGCAGGACAATGTGCCACACCAATATCAACCCCTGACTGTGACGACTCAGGACAATGCAATGTACAGGCCCGCACCCAGAGGCACAGTCACAACTGTCATGTGTGTCAACCATTGATGCCTGCAGAAACATGACATACATTGTTTGTGTCTCCCAAAAACAGGTGATGATGGGGACACAGCAGCAGACGCTGAGGAGTCCCAGTCCCAGGCTCAAGAGGATGCCGAGCTCACTGGCGTCGTACAGCCTCTGTCCTCCTCGGACGATGAAGAACAACCTGGCACATCCGGTGCAAGTCAACATGCAGCACCAGCAGGACCACCAGCTGCAGCACCAGCAGGACCACCAGCTGCACCCCTGCACCCACCCCTACAACGACTGTCACCACGAATACCATCCCTGCCGACATGGACAGAATAAGGAGCAACACCAGCACAGTGACCCTGGACCAACCTGGGGCCATGGACACCACCACCAACCCCCAAGGTGGACCAGGGTTATCTGTGCGTGCCACTGCACACACTGCACATGTCAGCAGGGGTGGTGGGAGGGTGGGAGACAGAGGTCGCTGCTTGCAGACGTTGCTGGTGTGCATGATGACCCACAACTGGTACGCATAGCTGATGCGTACCAGTCCAGCACCGGAGAGCTCAGCCAGGTAGTGGGGCTCCTCAGAGACATTAAACAGCAGCAGGCTGCCCATCATGCCCCCTTGGACTCCCACATGTCCCACGTGGAGTCACACATGTCCCGTGTGGACTCACACATGTCCCGCGTGGAATCCAAGTGGGATGCACTGCATGAGATGACGGCGGTGCACAGGGACATTTTGCAATGCCTCCGCCAGATGAACAGCAACAAGTGCACACCTCCCTGTGTGCCAACAACATCTGGTGCCGAACAAACTGCAACTGCCACAGGGAGGGAGGAGGACTCTGGCGGAGAGTCCCCTGCACCGCAGCAGCCTGCACTTGAGGGCCCCCCCCAAGAAGAGGGGTCGTCCGAGGAGGGAAAAGTGAGAGGCCGATGGCCAAGCGCAACTCCCAGGAAGCCTGAACCTGTTCTGGATGTTCGCCTTTGTGCACAGACTGTTCACCCTGTTGACGGCAACACTACTCCCACACATTGCATGGGGAGTACAAGTTGGACCAATGTGTCAGCCAACTGTGGCCCCGATACTGGGGATCCTGTCTACCCGGACTTTCAATTCACCTAGGAACTTGGGATTGCAAGATTCATGTACAGCACAACCCATCCTATGCACTATTAACACAAATGTATCACAATAAACACACTAATACACCATACTTGCCTCTGTCGTGATTCCAACGTGGGTGCTGTTATGGGGATGATGAACTGCAAAATTACACTGTGTATGCGAACTGCAACAGCAAGGACAACACAGGCATGTGAGTACAGGAAACGTGACACACATGAGGGAGACACACCACCAGGGCTACACGACACATACACACCTAGGCCACCTGACTCATTGCCTACACTGATGTTGCCAGGGAAGACGGTGCAATGCACAGACACCACACCCATTCCCAGTTGTAGTCAAGTAGCCCACAGGTGCAGTAAGCAAATGGCAGTCAAATATGTGACCACAGACAACGCACATCACAAAGTGAAGCACAGGTTTATTACACAGTTGCAACATGCCGTAACCACTACAGATGCAAGGTAACCCCACCTGGCAGCGGGCACACAGTCAACAACTGTAGACGGAAGGAAGTCCATGGGTGTGGCGCACATCACCTGTAGGGACACAACAGCTACCAGCCTGGATGTGCAATCACGTCGTCGGTGGACACAGTTGACCAAACGAATCTGAAAGTACCCTGTGAAGGACAGAAATGACACACAGTCAAAAGCAATGGAGTACAGGACAGAACAGCAAAACACATGCACAATACATGTTACAAGATACCCACCCAGAACCAAGTTAGCATGTCAACACTGTTGGGGAGTACAGCCCACCTGTCACCACACATCGCAACACACATCCAGTCAAGTGGCCCATGGACACACTCCCACAGCACCAGAGTACCACCCACACATCATGCCAACTCACATCATTGACATGACACCTCAGGATACTCACATTCAGCTAAAGAAGTTGGTGATGAGCTGTGTGCGGACATCACCATCACCATCATCATCATCATCATCGTCACTGGCATCGTGGTCCAGGCCAGGATCCTCCACAGGTGGCGGATGTTGGTCATTGTCATCCTGGATGAGAGGCAACTCCTTCCGCACTGCCAGGTTGTGGAGCATGCAGCAGACGATGATAATCTTGCACACTTTCGCAGGGGCATATGGGAGGGACCCTCCGGTCTTGTCCAGGCAGCGGAAGCGGCTCTTCAGGAGACCAAATGTCCGCTCAATCACTCTCCTGGTCCGACCATGTGCCTCATTGTAGCGCATCTGGGCAGGTGTCACAGGGTTCCTGAGGGGTGTCAGCAACCACGGCATGTTGGGGTATCCCGAGTCACCTACGGACAGACAAGTGCACATTAGCTGACTTGGAAAAGTGGGCGGAATACTACAGATCAGATCACACACAATGGCACAAAGTCAGTACACACCGACAAGCCAGGCACGCTGGTTCTGCATCTGTGCCATCATCCTGGGGATGCGACTACTCCTCATCACAAAGGCATCGTGTGCTGAACCAGGGAAACGGGCACACACGTGTGTGATGGTCATGTCTGCAAGACACACCACCAGTGCATTGACCGAGTGGTAGTGCTTGCGGTTCCTGTAGGCCTGCTCCTGGGCCTGTGGTGGTACCAAAGCCACATGTGTCCCATCAATGGAGCCAATTACATGCGGCATCCTCCCCAGGGCATAAACGTCACTCTTCACGTCAGTGAGTCGTCGCAGTCTAGGGAAATAGATGTACCGGTTCAGGAAGAGCAACATTGCCGCCAAAACATCGCGGAGCACACGGCTGAACATGGTCTGTGACATCCCACCAGCAGTCGCCACAGTATGTTGGAAGGTACCAGTGGCAAAGAAGTGTAGGGCTGCCATCACCTTCACCTTGGGGGTCAGCGCTGTAGGATACGGCCGGCCAGGCTGCAAATGTGGGGACAACTGCACTGCCAAATCCTCAATCAGCTGCCTGGTGAAGCGGTACCGTCGGATGCTGTCCCGTTCCACCATCGTTGCCAGGTCTGGGAATGGCCGATGGACAGCAGGAGCCCTGCAGTGCAGAGGAGAAGTAAGCAAGATTGTCAGTCACCCCACATATGCGGCATTGAACACACTCAAGATCCCAACATACATCATTATGAGGCACAACTACATGAAGTGTGCAGTACCGGAAGGACATGTATGGTACATACATGGCCAACATCTGTCAACACGGTCCAACAGGTGGCATCAATTAGTCCCAGGTTGGCCCATTGGATATCATGAGGCCGTGTCACAGTTCCCATCTCCTGCTGCCGTGTCACAATAACCCCCACAGGGACATGTGAGGACAGATGTGCCCCAGGCACCACAGCTCAACGACAGGTACATTCCCAGGGACCCTGTAATGCCACATGGACACTGGAATTACATGGAGTGTCATGTATACACCACAGCAAAACAACCATGACCCCCACAGGTAGTGGCCCCACTTGCCACGGCAGGACAGACATGGACGTCTGTGACACACACGCACAACATCAGAGTCCATGCACACACAACGTGGATGTGGAGACTGTCTCCCATTGTGCACATGAAATCAGAGACATTGTAAACACCACATGCACAAAGACTGTGGAGGACCATCACTATTGTGCCACTGGGACACCCTGGCTCAAACATACCGTCCCACATGGGACTCACGGGGTATGTGACATGACATACACATACACCACTGTGAAATGTGACCATGGCACATGCACAGATATGAACAGTTGCACATCACAGTGGTCACGTACACATAACACCCAGGATCCTGTCCCCATGAACACGTGCACAGCCTGGGGGTGGCTGCCCACAGGTGACACCCACAGGACAACATGTACACCAACATACACACAATAGGAAATGCAGCCTTACATGCCTTATGATAAAGTTTGGACAGGCTGTCGTGATGTAGGTGTGCCCCTCACTCCCTGGGAGCTATCTGTGGCTGGCATATGTCCATCTGAGACAGGCATGCTGACATATGCCAGTCACATGTACAGTGATGCGTTGAACTGCAATGGACCGATCGGTGCCTCCGGCCGGCCCATTGCTTTCAATGTGTGCGGGTACGCGTTGTACCCCTGTGCGCGTTGAACTGCAATGGACCGATCGGTGCCTCCGGCCGGCCCATTGCTTTCAATGTGTGCGGGTACGCGTTGTACCCCTGTGCGCGTTGAACAGCAATGGACCGATCGGTGCCTCCGGCCGGCCCATTGCTTTCAATGTGTGCGGGTACGCGTTGTACCCCTGTGCGCGTTGAACTGCAATGGACCGATCGGTGCCTCCGGCCGGCCCATTGCTTTCAATGTGTGCGGGTACGCGTTGTACCCCTGTGCGCGTTGAACAGCAATGGACCGATCGGTGCCTCCGGCCGGCCCATTGCTTTCAATGTGTGCGGGTACGCGTTGTACCCCTGTGCGCGTTGTACCGCAATGGACCGATCGGTGCGCACCCATTGACAATGGGCTTGCCTGGCAACGGACGCGTTTTCGAATTTCGAACGATTCGGTTGCTGGAAAATCAGTTGGTCACCCACAACAATGTTGCAAAATCATGTATGTCATGAAGTTGAAGATTTGAAGGATGCTGTGGGCGTGTTTTGGTGCTGCTATTCCATGGATTGGCCAGATTCAGAAGATGCAAACGACTTGGACCTATCACTTTGGACACAAGGGACAGTATCTGCCTCTCCAGCACATATATATTGCTGGCTGTTCCCCTGAGAGCCCACTTGCCTGCACTACATGCTCCAAGACGACATCTGCCACTGCACTGCTGCGGTCTCTGCCCCTCTGGACCCTGCAATGGCACGTACTGTGGAGAGAGCCCCAGCCTTCAGCCTTGAAGAGAACCAGGCCCTGCTGGACAGCCTACTTCCACAGTACAGCAAGCTGTATGGGACACCAGGGGAGCAGGTGAGTGTTCTGTGCACTGCCTTTCTGAATGTGCTTTTTGTGTGACTGGCAAGGCTGAGAGTCTGCACGCCACTGGCTAGCAGGCTCACTGAGTAGTTGTCACCCCCCATAGTGTGTAGTGACTTGCACTGGACAGGTATGGTGCAGTGACAGTGCATTTGAACATGGTTTTACTTCCCATGCAATGATACCATGTAGTGACGTCTGGCAAACTGTCCATGGTCAGCTTTGCACTGCCTGTGTACATCATGTGCCCCTGTGATTGAGACATGTATATACAACTGTGTCATGCACGGATATGTTGCATGTGTGGTAATGGCCTTTTCACTTTGTCATCCTGACAGGTTAATGCCCATCGGAAGCAGGAAATCTGGAAGGACATCGTCCGGGCTGTCCGGTCCGTGGGGGTCTACAAGCGCCGGATCCGCAACTGCCAGAAGAGGTGGCAGGACCTTCGGGGCTGGACCCGGAGGATTGCACGGGTCCAGCTGAAGCTGTCGCCTCCTCGCAGGAGGGGCGGAACACGGACCCTGACCCCCACATGCTCCAGATCCTGGCGGTGGTCTTTCCAGACCTGGATGGGCAGCTGAAGGCCAGACAGCAGCAAGGAGGGGGTGAGTCAAAGACTGCACTGTGAACTCTGTATTACATGCTTTGTGCCCTCCTCTGGCCTGGTTCAACTGCCACAGTGCAGCAGTCATGTTGTCCAGGAGCCATGTCCCTCTATTGTGCACTGCCCACTGCTCATCTGATACCCAGGTGTGGCCCTTACAGTCAGGGAATTGTGTCACTTGGGACTGTGTCCTTGCAGTTTGCTTCACTAAAGGTGGGGGACAGCATCTGTTTCCCTAAATCTGTTGTGGGCATCATGGGTGGGTCCATTGTTCACACAACGCCTGGGTTTGGACATGTGATCTGCGTGTTGCTTTGATATGCGGTCCACTTGCTGAGCTGAGCCACCACATGTGCCTGGGGTATGTGGCACACGCCCATGCAGCGGGTGGGAACAATGTTTGTGCCCCAGGAGTGTGCAGATTACGTGTGTCACACATACATAGCCAGCTATCCACTGTCCAGGGCACATCCCTCATTCATGTGGAGCAGGACAGTCATGCCTACTCCAGGCCATGCAATGCACTCTGTACTCCCACTCCCGTGTATCAGCTGACACATTGTGCACAGTGATTTGACCCCTCCGGTGTCTGCCTCTGTGTCAGTGTGCTGTGGATTAGTTGCCAGGACTGCTGGGGTGTTTCTTGGTAGGGGCTCAGCATGCCCCTGGAGATGTGACCATAGGAGACGGTACTTGTGTGTCACATAGGTGTTTGATCAGCTGCGCGTGCAGACTGGGGTATGCGAATGTGATGTTCAGGCAGCTGTTCCCCATTCACAGCAAATTGTGAGGGGCTCAGGTTCAGAGGGTAGTGTCACAGGTCTCCCATATGTCCAATAGGTGTGACCTGGACAGATGAGGGTTGAGATGATGTGTTGTGTGGGGGATGTACATGTGCACTTGTGCAGCTCCAGGACTTGCATTCCCCATTACCTACTATTGTGACACAGTGCATAGTGTTGTTGTCTGGCTGCCAAGTCATACATCACTGAGACAGTGATGTATGACTTAACAGTCATGCCTCTGCCATGGCATGTGTCAACTTATTTGTGGTCCTGCAGGGGAGTAACATGTGCTACATGCACACCATAGTGGCGCTGGCTATCAGGACATGGGTGCATCATGGTGTCTGTCGCTGGTATGCATCACATGCATTTCCTATTTGACTCTGGGCATCCCTTTCATCCGGAAACCTGTACTGACTCAGTGGCAAGAGCTGTGATGTGTCCACACCGTGTCCTCTGCACTGTCCAACTACTGTGTACTTGGTGCATGTGTCCACACTGGGGTGTTGCAATCCAACAGACACCAGACAGATGGGTGCAAGGCCATGTGGGATGTGAGTGCCATGCTTGGCATCAGACTGACAATTGGCTTCTCCTGTTCAGTTAGGGCACTTTTAGCAATGTACAACTAATGATGCCAGGGCTTGCTCTGTGATGTGCTGTGCTCACAGTGGTGTGTGCGTTTGGTGCAGGTGACTGATGTCTGTCTGTTTCCCCATTGTTTGCAGATACATCCACGGCCACGGAAGGGGACAGCTCCACGGACCAGGAGGAGCCAGAGAGCCAGACTGGGTCAGCAGCCGAAGAGTGGTCGAAGGGACCCAGTGGCACGGAGGGTGAGGGGAGCCACACCGAGGAATCCTCAGCACCATCCACCTCAGCTGAGGACCAGAGCAACTCGGAGGATGACTCCCTTGTGGAGGCGGGTGTCAGCAGCCACCACACCCCAGCTAGTGTTGCTGTCCCCACCACCGCCCTCCCATCGGCTCCCATTCCCAAGGTCCGTGGAGGCTCCCATGTTCGGGAGCGTGTCTCCTTTGGCCCAGGCACCGCACCCCCTGCCCCTGTGTCCCCTGCTGCCCTGAGTGAGGAGTCTGTGTACCTCCTTCGCCAGCTCCATGTAGGGCAGACAGCCATGCTGAGTGTCCTCCATGCGCACACCGCACTGTTGACTCAGCTGGTGTCGTTCATGGAGGGCATCTCATCGGGCATGTCTGACCTGCAGAGGGGCAATAGGTCCATGGACTCCTCCCTGACGGCAGCAGTGTCCCTCCTCAGACAGTCCCTCACCCCTCCTGCCTCTGCTCCATCCACACTCCCCAGCACCTTGCCCGTCCCAAGCACACACACACCGGCACAGGCACACACCAGCACACACACATCCAGCACACAGACACACACGCCACAAACTAAACGCACACGCATGCACAGTCAGGGGACTGAAACCAGACTCACAGGGGATGGGGCCCTGGTACACACACACGCATCCACGGGCACTGCGCAGTCCTCAGTTGCCTCTCCCTCCAAAGCACCCTCCCTTGCCTCACCTGCAACCCCAAAGACCCAGCGCCTCTTCCTCAGTGACCTCGGCCTCTTCCCCTCCGATCCAGCTGCCCCAGCATCCAGGGGAAGAGGAAGCCCCCCACACGGAGCAGAGTGCCCCTCGCCCCCGGACACCCTCCCCAGGCGCAGACAGACTGAAGCCCCCACCCGCAAGTCCCCCGGAGTGGTAAGAGCAAGACCCTGCCGCCGCCCTGCAGCTCAAGCACCAGGTCACCTTCCTCCATCCCTCAGGCCCCCACTCCACAGGTGCCCCCGCCACACCCTGCCCCAGGTTCCCCCACCCACAGATATACCATCCCCAAGAGGCTCCGGCCTTCTCCCCCTGCCACTTGCTCTCCCGGCACCACACCCCCGCTGCGCTTGTCTGTGCCACTGATGTGGTGAGGGTGTCCTCCCCCTCTGTCCAGCCCACCTTGCCTGTTCCCCATTCTCCTCCCCTGGTGGTAGGCACTGCAGTGGAGTCCACTACCACCCTGTCTGACTTGGGCACTGCAGTGGCGGACCTGTCCACTCCATCTGCAGGGTCCACTGCAGTCGTGCCGGCACCCACAACATCTGAGCCATGCCCCCAGTTGTGCCGGCACACACCATGTCAGACACCTCCACTGCAGTTGTCAGTGGCTCTCCAGCACCCACCACCCCTTCCCTGCTTCCTCCTGGTGAGCCCTGATCCTGTCCCTGCGGTGCCTGGCCTACCCCCCGGTTGCCCCTCCTAGTGGATTGTCCCTGGTTTTGTGCAGGCATGTGTAGGGTGGCATCTGCCACTGTCACCCACTTGTGACTTTGTTGATGGACTGGCCATTGGCCTTTGTTTATGTTCTACCGGACTTCTACTTTTAATGCCACATATGCTGAATAAAGCAACTTTCTGTTCTCTAGTGCTTTTGCTTCTGATGTACATGATGTTGATGATGCTAACAATGCCCTTGCTGCAGTGATGGTGATATTTGGTCTCATGATAATGAAGTGTTACTGTGCAGGAACCCATGTGGTCCAGAGGTTATGTGTCCTATCCTGTGGTGTATCCATGTCATCCATAGCAGCATCTGAGGGTGTCATGTGTTCAGTAGTTGGCAATGAGATTTCCTACTTAGATTGGCAACTTCACATCTGTGGCTTCCACCCCTGCACATCTGTTGTGCCTGCCATTGTTCTATTCGTCTACTTCCCTGACCGTGTGGCCATCTCCAGTGAACATGCAGGTTTGGGCATCAATGGGGAAGGACTCATCTGTGTTGTCAGTGCAACATTGCTATACAAGTGTGTTGGATCTGTGCTGATGATTCCGTTGGCACTTCCATGACCAGGCTGATGGGACGGGAGCCCTCATTTGTTGCTAATTGTTGATTGTGTGTCCCATTGCTGCCATGGTATGGTATCTGTTCGCCTCACATCTGCAGTCTCCACAGGGTATCTGCATGTGTGTGCCCATTGGTGCAAATATGTGGGTCTGCATTCAGATGGTCACTTCTGTCATTGTGTCATTGATGATTATTGACGGTGTCAGCCCCCATGGGTGTTGTTTGTCTGCACATGGCCAAAGTTATGTCTTATTTGCACTGCAGGATTTGGCTCCCCCAATTTATGTTGCAATGGGACACATACACTACTTTGCCACTGATGTGTTTGTTGTTCTGTGACCAGGAATCATCCATGCAGTTTGGCAGTTGCACCTCTTACTTTGTCAACACTTGCCTTTTGGTCACTGTGATGATGGGGGTTTGGACCCCATTGCCACAATGTTCGAAATGTGCTTCAGCTATGGACCCCACACTTACATTTTGGTCACTGTGATGATGGGGGTTTGGACCCCATTGCCACAATGTTCGAAATGTGCTTCAGCTATGGACCCCACACTTACATTTTGGTCACTGTGATGATGGGGGTTTGGACCCCATTGCCACAATGTTCGAAATGTGCTTCAGCTATGGACCCCACACTTACATTTTGGTCACTGTGATGATGGGGGTTTGGACCCCATTGCCACAATGTTCAAAATGTGCTTCAGCTATGGACCCCACACTTACCTTTTGGTCACTGTGATGATGGGGGTTTGGACCCCATTGCCACAATGGTCATGGCCTGCTTGCATTGTGGGTGCCACACACATATATGTGTGGCACATGTGCTAGGGGGTCACATTGTATGTTCAAAGTCATGTTCGGTGTTGTAGGCATTTGACACAGTCTACACACGCTTGTCATGGTGTTGGGGGATGTCTTCTTCTTGCATTCCCTAGGCTGTGGTGTGCTGGTTGTGTCATGCATTGTCCATCCTATGAGTGGGGGTGGTAGTAGTGGTAGGCATCCAGCCCCCTGGCTAAGGGTGGTGGTAGGCATCCAGCCCCCCTGGGTGAGGGTGGTAGTAGTGGTAGGCATCCAGCCCCCTGGGTGAGGGTGGTAGTAGTGGTAGGCATCCTGCCCCCCTGGGTAAGGGTGGTAGTAGTGGTAGGCATCCTGCCCCCTGGGTGAGGGTGGTAGTAGTGGTAGGCATCCTGCCCCCCTGGCTAAGGGTGGTAGTAGTGGTAGGCATCCAGCCCCCCTGGCTAAGGGTGGTAGTAGTGGTAGGCATCCTGCCCCCCTGGGTGAGGGTGGTAGTAGTGGTAGGCATCCAGCCCCCTGGCTAAGGGTGGTGGTAGGCATCCAGCCCCCTGGGTGAGGGTGGTAGTAGTGGTAGGCATCCAGCCCCCCTGGCTAAGGGTGGTAGTAGTGGTAGGCATCCTGCCCCCTGGGTGAGGGTGGTAGTAGTGGTAGGCATCCAGCCCCCCTGGGTGAGGGTGGTAGTAGTGGTAGGCATCCTGCCCCCTGGCTAAGGGTGGTAGTAGTGGTAGGCATCCTGCCCCCTGGGTGAGGGTGGTAGTAGTGGTAGGCATCCAGCCCCCTGGCTAAGGGTGGTGGTAGGCATCCAGCCCCCCTGGGTGAGGGTGGTAGTAGTGGTAGGCATCCTGCCCCCTGGCTAAGGGTGGTAGGCATCCTGCCCCCCTGGCTAAGGGTGGTAGTAGTGGTAGGCATCCAGCCCCCTGGCTAAGGGTGGTAGTAGTGGTAGGCATCCTGCCCCCTGGGTGAGGGTGGTAGTAGTGGTAGGCATCCAGCCCCCAGGCTAAGGGTGGTGGTAGGCATCCAGCCCCCTGGGTGAGGGTGGTAGTAGTGGTAGGCATCCAGCCCCCTGGCTAAGGGTGGTAGTAGTGGTAGGCATCCTGCCCCCCTGGGTGAGGGTGGTAGTAGTGGTAGGCATCCAGCTCCCCTGGGTGAGGGTGGTAGTAGTGGTAGGCATCCTGTCCCCCGGCTAAGGGTGGTAGTAGTGGTAGGCATCCTGCCCCCTGGGTGAGGGTGGTAGTAGTGGTAGGCATCCAGCCCCCTGGCTAAGGGTGGTGGTAAGCATCCAGCCCCCTGGGTGAGGGTGGTAGTAGTGGTAGGCATCCTGCCCCCCTGGGTAAGGGTGGTAGTAGTGGTAGGCATCCTGCCCCCCTGGGTGAGGGTGGTAGTAGTGGTAGGCATCCAGCCCCCTGGCTAAGGGTGGTGGTAGGCATCCAGCCCCCTGGGTGAGGGTGGTAGTAGTGGTAAGCATCCAGCCCCCCTGGCTAAGGGTGGTAGTAGTGGTAGGCATCCAGCCCCCCTGGGTGAGGGTGGTAGTAGTGGTAGGCATCCTGCCCCCCTGGGTGAGGGTGGTAGTAGTGGTAGGCATCCTGCCCCCTGGCTAAGGGTGGTAGTAGTGGTAGGCATCCTGCCCCCCTGGCTGAGGGTGGTAGTAGTGGTAGGCATCCAGCCCCCTGGCTAAGGGTGGTGGTAGGCATCCTGCCCCCTGGGTGAGGGTGGTAGTAGTGGTAGGCATCCAGCCCCCCTGGGTGAGGGTGGTAGTAGTGGTAGGCATCCTGCCCCCTGGCTAAGGGTGGTAGTAGTGGTAGTCATCCTGCCCCCTGGGTGAGGGTGGTAGTAGTGGTAGGCATCCAGCCCCCTGGCTAAGGGTGGTGGTAGGCATCCAGCCCCCCTGGGTGAGGGTGGTAGTAGTGGTAGGCATCCTGCCCCCCTGGGTAAGGGTGGTAGTAGTGGTAGGCATCCTGCCCCCCTGGCTAAGGGTGGTAGTAGTGGTAGGCATCCTGCCCCCTGGGTGAGGGTGGTACTAGTGGTAGGCATCCAGCCCACCCTGGGTGAGGGTGGTAGTAGTGGTAGGCATCCTGCCCCCTGGCTAAGGGTGGTAGTAGTGGTAGGCATCCTGCCCCCTGGCTAAGGGTGGTAGTAGTGGTAGGCATCCAGCCCCCTGGCTAAGGGTGGTAGTAGTGGTAGGCATCCTGCCCCCTGGGTGAGGGTGGTAGTAGTGGTAGGCATCCAGCCCCCCTGGCTAAGGGTGGTGGTAGGCATCCAGCCCCCCTGGGTGAGGGTGGTAGTAGTGGTAGGCATCCAGCCCCCTGGCTAAGGGTGGTAGTAGTGGTAGGCATCCTGCCCCCCTGGGTGAGGGTGGTAGTAGTGGTAGGCATCCAGCCCCCCTGGGTGAGGGTGGTAGTAGTGGTAGGCATCCTGCCCCCTGGCTAAGGGTGGTAGTAGTGGTAGGCATCCTGCCCCCCTGGGTGAGGGTGGTGGTAGGCATCCAGCCCCCTGGGTGAGGGTGGTAGTAGTGGTAGGCATCCAGCCACCCCTGGCTAAGGGTGGTGGTAGGCATCCAGCCCCCCTGGGTGAGGGTGGTAGTAGTGGTAGGCATCCTGCCCCCCGGGTAAGGGTGGTAGTAGTGGTAGGCATCCTGCCCCCTGGCTAAGGGTGGTAGTAGTGGTAGGCATCCTGCCCCCTGGGTAAGGGTGGTAGTAGTGGTAGGCATCCTGCCCCCCCTGGCTAAGGGTGGTAGTAGTGGTAGGCATTCTGCCCCCCCTGGGTGAGGGTAGTAGTAGTGGTAGGCATCCTGCCCCCCCTGGGTGAGGGTGGTACTAGTGGTAGGCATCCAGCCCACCCTGGCTAAGGGTGGTACTAGTGGTAGGCATTCTGCCCCCCCTGGCTAAGGGTGGTAGTAGTGATAGGCATCCTGCCCCCCCGGGCTAAGGGTGGTAGTAGTGGTAGGCATCCAGCCCCCTGGCTAAGGGTGGTGGTAGGCATCCAGCCCCCCTGGGTGAGGGTGGTAGTAGTGGTAGGCATCCAGCCCCCTGGCTAAGGGTGGTAGTAGTGGTAGGCATTCTGCCCCCCTGGGTGAGGGTGGTAGTAGTGGTAGGCATCCTGCCCCCCCTGGGTGAGGGTGGTACTAGTGGTAGGCATCCAGCCCACCCTGGGTGTGGGTGGTAGTAGTGGTAGGCATCCTGCCCCCCTGGCTAAGGGTGGTGGTAGTGGTAGGCATCCTGCCCCCTGGCTAAGGGTGGTAGTAGTGGTAGGCATCCTGCCCCCCTGGGTGATGGTGGTAGTAGTGGTAGGCATCCTGCCCCCCTGGCTAAGGGTGGTAGTAGTGGTAAGCATCCTGCCCCCTGGCTAAGGGTGGTAGTAGTGGTAGGCATCCTGCCCCCTGGCTAAGGGTGGTAGTAGTGGTAGGCATCCTGCCCCCCGGGTGAGGGTGGTAGTAGTGGTAGGCATCCTGCCCCCTGGGTGAGGGTGGTAGTAGTGGTGGGCATCCTGCCCCCTGGGTGAGGGTGGTAGTAGTGGTAGGCATCCTGCCCCCTGGGTGAGGGTGGTAGTAGTGGTAAGCATCCTGCCCCCTGGCTAAGGGTGGTAGTAGTGGTAGGCATCCTGCCCCCTGGGTGAGGGTGGTAGTAGTGGTGGGCATCCTGCCCCCTGGGTGAGGGTGGTAGTAGTGGTAGGCATCCTGCCCCCTGGGTGAGGGTGGTAGTGGTGGTAGGCATCATGCCACCCCTGGGTTGGGGTGGTGGTGCGCATTCAGGCCCCTGTGTGCATATGTGGCATTGGTGATGGGCATCCCGCCCCTATGGTGCTGCTGTTGCTGGTGTAAGTATATTCTGCATCCCTGTGTGTGTGTGTGATGTGTCGTGTACGTGTTGTATGTGTTTTGTGGTTGGTGTCTGGCTTACCTTCTGCGCCGTACGCGTCCGTGCCTGTTCCGGTAGTAAATGTAGAATATTGGTATGATCGGGACGAAGGGATTCATGGTTGGTTCGTGTCGTTCGTCCTTCTCGTTGCTTCGGGTCGTCCTCGTCACTTCGCCTCGTCCTCGTCGCTTCGCCTCGTCCTCGTCGCCAGCGTCGTCCTCGTCGCTGCCGTGTTCGTCTCGGAGCCGTGGATCGTGTTGTGGCGCGAATCGGAGCTTATGTGCGCCTCTCCCGGATGCTTTGACGTGCCGTGCGTAGCGACGGGTTCGGCGCGTACGGAAAGCGCATTGTACTTGTCCGGCCGGACGGGGCTGCATTTTTCCTTCCGTGCGACTCGATTCGGCGTTTCCGGATTCGCCTCGGTCGGAGAACAGGACCTGGTTTGGGTGAGTACGGCTCGGCCGGATTCTTTGCTGTTGTGCGCATCGTACTTGCTCGTTCGGTGTGCTGTACGGATCGGTCGGGAAACAGGCTTTCGCATGGCTTTTTTCCCCGACCGAATGGTATTGGGTGCGCCTCCAACCGAGATCGGAATCGGCCCCTGAGTCCGTTAGAGCACTCCTCCCGGAGATGCTCTGCTATCATCACCTGATTTAGGGACTGGTAATCATTTGCTTCCACCCCACTCACCCACTCATTCCAGTTTCTCACAATGCCATGGACCCAATTCTCAAAAGGAACTCCATCCACCTTCTTGTTCTCATAGAACTTCTGCAAGTATTGGGCTGGTTTCAATACAAACCGCCAAATCAAAGCATTCTTCATGCACTCGTATGTCAGACTATCTTTCTTAGATATCCTGTCAATGACTTCAGTCCATTCCCGAGGGAGACGACTTAGTAGAGTCGCTGCTCTGGACTGACCAATTAGACTTTGAGCCTTATATGTGAGATCAAAGGCATGAATCCAGCTGAGAATATCAGTGCCTGGAACATACATGTTGTAGGAAAATGGGATCTGCTTTCGTGGTCACCCCCACTTTTTGGCTGGTGTCAGTGTGTTTTGACTGTAGTTTGCTGGGATCCTGCTTACTCGGAGCCCAGCATCTGAGCTCTCTTTCCCAAAATGGCTCTGGTAAGTACTTTTGTACCGCAACAATTGGCTACTGGTATACCCTTATAGGTCCCTAATATATGGTACTAAGCTACCCAGGGACATAGGTACACCAGGGGGCTCCCATGGGCTGCAGCATGTATTGTGCCACCCATGGGAGTCCACTTAAACTCAGAATACAGGCATGCCATTGCAGCCTGTGTAAGGTGGTGCTTGCACCTCTCACGACAGTTATACGTTTTCTTATATCTGAGGTCACTACACTTAAAACGTTATGTCACTCCTATGGTAGGCCCTTCAGCCCTGAGGGCAGGGTGCTTTGTTATAAGCGTGAGGGTGCACCTGCATGAGCAGGACACCCCTACTAACCCCAGAGTTGAATCTACAGGCTTTCTAAGTGTGGTCAGCCATTTTAAGACATATAGTGGACATCAGTCATTATGAAAAGTCTAACTATATATTGGCTGCATCAAACCTGGTCATGCTTGGTATCAAACATGTTGGAATCGTACCACAACACCGATTCCGCTGTTGGATGTAAGCCCCCTGTACTCCCGGTTACAGCCTTTCAGGGTCAGCCAGCAAGCTAGTGCAGTTGCCGACCACAGACGCTGTTCTGCCCTTCTGCTGCTGAGCTGAGCTCGGGCAGGGTAAGGTAGAACAATAGGTTTCCAGTCACAGGGAGGTGTGACCACATCCCAGACAGGACTTAATGTATTGACTAGGGTGGGGGTGCTTTCCAGTGCCACCAGACTGCATTGAAGGGCACATTTGGTGCCCTCCTTGCATACACCGGATTGAGCCAGTTCAGGACACTTGATTGCCACTCTGGCATGAAGCTCGACGAAGGACAAGGGAGTATCCTCCCCTCTGTCCAGTTCCTCCTCTGGGAGGGATCCCCGAGCCATTCCAACCCTTTCCTTGGGTATTTAAGGGCTCCCCGTGGGTGGGTCCTCAGATTCGTCATGGAACAAGACTCACCTCTGAAACCAAGACACTCGACTGTCTAGACACTTGGACTTTGTTGGGCATCGCTGTGAACCGAGACAGCATGAAGGAAGACTCGCTGCTCCTGGTCTCGCTGTTCTGCAAGTCTTCTGCCTCATCTGTGCTTTGCTCAGGTTACCCAGAAGACCAGTGGGCATCAAGGACATCCAAAGAAATCTCCCTTGGAATGAAGGAGTCACTACCCTGCATCTGCAAGCACCGTAACAAAGCTGAACGGTCTGCTGCTCCTTCCGTCCTACAGACTTCCTGAGGCCCAGCAACACAGGTGGTGGTTCTGTGGCTCTCCAAAAGCCTGACCTGTCTTCCTTGCCATTTGGAGTACAGTATTTCTTGTCGGAGCCACTGGGACCAAACCCTGCGCACCGAGTAAACTTGCTGTTGCCAAGGCTTGCTGGCTCTGCACTCCAGAGATGTTTGGGCTACAAGAAGCTCCAGCATCCAGCACTTCATCCCTCGAAGATCAGTGTCCTCACTACATCCTTTGCACCGTGGGCCTCCATGTCTTTGGTGAGCTGCCTGAGGTCCTTCTGCGACTCCGGTGCCTTCGGCCTGGGTGTCCTTTCGAAGGTCTTCTTCTGCATTGGTGGGCTCCCCTGCTTTCTCTGGGCATGCCCACACTCTCCTGCACTTGATGAGTCCCTTGGACCTTGCTGGTTCCAACGATTGCATCTTGTCATCCACACCAGTTGCAGCTACCAAGGCTTATTGGCGCTCCCGTCAGACACTGAGCACCTAGACACCGACGCGGGACAGCTCGTGTACAGCTCCTGGTCTTCCTCAGCGTCGCCTGGTCCCCACAGATGCACCAACAAGGTACTCGTCAACTCTCCTGAGCTCCCTGCCAACGGTGGGCATTGTGCTTCCGTGCCTCCTGGTCGCCTCAGAGTGGAAAATACTTTGTCCCCTCTGCTTGCAGGTTCTCCTCTTCAAGAATCCACCATTGGATTCCACCGGAGATCTTCAGAGACTTCTACAGAGGCCTTTCTTCCCAAGTCTTCCATTGTCATCTACCGGAGGTTCCAACGCTACTCCACCCCTTACTGCACCCGGCTAACCTGGAGCAGATATCCTGGTTCCTGGGGAATCAACGGGTGGGGTGGCTCTCCAACTTTCCGTTCTCCAAAGGGTTTCTTTGGGGTTCTGTGGGAAGGGTCCTTTTTCTTTAAAATCACGACTACTCCATTGACTTCCATTAGGCACATAGCTGTGTTTCCACTCTGTACACAGCCTCCGTGGGGTTCCTTGTTACTTACCTTGGGTGGTTCCAGGTTCTCCCAGCTCCTCCGAGTCCTTTGGTACCAGTCCCGTTCTTCCTTGCAGTTCGTATTCCACTTCTTTAGAATATGGTTTGACTTCCCCCTGGAGACCAGTGTATATTAGTGCCACTTACCTGATTCTTTGAAGTATTTTAATGTGTATTGTTGATATCTCCGGCTAGGGGATATGCCAATGTTACAGTGATTATGCTGTGTAATAAATAGCCTTATTTTTCATAAACACGGTGTGGTTCTTTTTCATCTAATCTACACTACTGATTACATGTGGTAAACCAAGCTGCTTTACACTCCTTCAAGATAAGCCTGAAGGCTGCTCCCCACAGCTACCACTTTGAGAGCCTGAGGTTATTAAAGACCACTAAAATCACCATAAGTGTTGCCTGGATTAGTACAAGGTCCATCACTCTTTTAAGTGTGCACCACATACTAAGCCAGTCTCCTACATTTGTGTGAAGCGGTTGGGATTAAATCCTGCACTGTTTTACCACTTAATCAAGTGAAGGTTACATGAGAAACCATCACTAGCTAGGCACATATAAATACTATATCAAGTAAGTTCTACTGAACTTCTTGGATTGGTTATCAAGGGTCTTAGCACAACCCTTTCTCCAATCTTTGGAAGTTTAGGATCACTAGGGTAGGTAGCTTCACTACACCACACTACACCTAGTACCATGTCACAGGTGGGCGAGTCCAGTGGGGCTCAGCCCTCTAGATACTGTGGTCTTAGGTTCCAGGAACTTAGGACCCTGTGTGCGTCTAGGAAACTGAAGACTGGTAGCAACCCTACCAAATAGCCTCTCATAGAGATGCTCCTGCAGGATGACCTCCAAACTCCTGAGGGGCAGGATAACTTAGGTATGGGTGGTGATGCTCCAGAGGAGGAGTCAGGGGTGTTCAACCCCCTTGACCCCACTTCTGAGCACGACCATTTTGTGCATCTCATCTGGTTTGTCCCTATTTCACCTCCATCTTATCTTGGTCTTCCCTCTGTTTTGGCAACTCACTTTCACCTGCCTTGTGCCTGATCCCCTCTCACATCAATCTTGTACCTTGTTTGGCTCTCATCCACATTGACCCTTGATCTTTTCGCCCATCCTTTTCTGATCTCATTTCACCCGCTCATCTGACTTGTACCTCGAAACTCGCTCATCCCCCTTATGCTTCATGGCACTCTCATAGTTATAGTGCACAACAGACAGCTCCATCCTTGGTCTTTTTTGATGTTCCTCTGTCGTTCAACTAGTGGATTGCTGCACTCTCATCTGCCTCATGATTTACTCCACGTTCTGCCTTGATTCTCTCTCTCTCATCCATTCTAAGCTTTGCTCTGCTTTCTCACCTGGCTTTGGCATTGGTCCTCAATTTCTTATGGCTGGTCTCTTTATCTCTTCTTTTACAGCGTCTCACTTCCCTCTCTCATTCTGCTTGCACCTTGTTTCATTCTGTTGTCTATGTTTAGCTGTGCCCCCTTCTATTAGTCTTCAACTCTATCAATCCTCTTTATTTGTGCCTCATGCCCCTCTCTCATCTGACATAGGCCTTGGCCTTGGTTTCCTATCTCATCTAGCACGTGATTTGCTCCATTCTCTCATCTGGCTCTCCGCTCTGGCTAGCACCAAGCTTTTTGCACTGATTCAGTCTTCTCTCTGTTCTGGCTTATGCTTTACTGCCCCTCTCTTATCCATCTTGCCCATGCTCCCCTCAACCACCCTATTGTCTTGCCAGTCTTCTTTCTTTTGCCTGTTCCCTCCCTTATCCTTGAAGAGCCTTTTTTAAGTGTTTTACAAGACTTCCCTCTCATTCTGCAAACATCTTGTGGTCTGTGACACTTTCACATCAGTTATCTCTTTTGATACTTCTCTCATCATCCTTCTTTACTTGTTCCTTTTCAACTGATCTCTGCCTTGCTTCCCTGTTACCTGGGTTGTGTCTTGGTCACCACCCATCTATATTGTGCCTTTATCCCTTCTCACTTAGTTTGCAGCATTTACTCCCTCTTCCTCTTCCTCTTGGGTCCTTGCTGCCTGATCACAACCATCATGACCTCCCACCTATTTCTCACCCAGAGGGTGTTTCACTTCCCTTTCTTGTCCAGCTTCGTCCTCGCTCAGTACTCTCATTCGGCTTGCATGCGGCTTCCTTCTCTTACCAGCCTTGTTCTTTTCTCTCCTGTCATACAGTTCTTTACCTGGTCCCCTCTCTTTCATCTTAATCATAGTTGCACTCGCTTTGTGGTCACACATTACTACCATTTGTCTTCCACTATTTTGCCTTTTTATAGTTAAATATACACATTTAAATGAGAGAAATACAAAGATAACTATTTAGCAACATATATTGCCCTTTAATAATTAATATTGCTCCCAAGTTATTGAAGGTAGCATAACTAAACACTTAGAATTACAAACTCATTAAGGTGAATAAAAGAGGTTATTTATAACATTTACAGCCTCGTTTCAGTACATTAAATACATTATATTGTAATACAGCTACCATCCTAAAACTATCCATAAACCCCTTTTCTTAGAAGTATATTCCTTCAAAGAATTCTTATCTGTCTTGTGGCTCTGATCCATCTTTCATCCATTTTATGCCTCATTTGGCTTGGGCTTTGCACCAGTTAAATATCCATTTCCTGCCTATGTTCCCTTTCTTATATTCTAATTTCTTCTCTACTTTGACCCCCCCTTACATCCATTCTAGCTACAAAAGTAACACTAGCCCTTACACTAAATGTAATTAAATACGTAACCCAAAACCATGCCTAGTAGTAACCCCTACCATGATTTGAACATATTTAAAGTAAATTCACTTCAGTAAATGTTAACTTGATAGCTAATACTACATTAATTACAAATAAATTAAATCTGATTATATACATTTAAATATATGAAATTAAATTAGCTACCTTTACCAAACTCTGAAAATAACCGCATCCAAACTTTAAACAAAATAAAATTAATTGGATGTCATTTAATGTTATTAAATTAAAAAACAGATCTAAAGGTAAATCTTATCCTAATGCTAAATACATTTTTAACTAGATTTTGTATATTACCTTAAATTATTTAATACACTAACCTTTTATTAATTATAATTACGTAAAATATATTGGTGTTAAATAAAATCTACTAAATTAGTTTTATCTTTACCCAACATTAAAATTTGCTTTCTATACTCTAAATTAAGTGAAATTAAATGCAATTTAGTTACATAAGTATTCGTTTAGTGTTCCTAATGGTTTCTCTTTGTAATATTAAATTTAATTGACTAAATTACTGTAAGCTAACTCGAATGGTAAACCTAAAATTATTTAAATTTAATTTGGTTTAAAAAAAGTAAGCAAGCTCACCCTAATACTAATTCTATCCCAATCTTTCAATGAAAGTAGAATCAAAAATACAAATTCTGTAACATTTAGGAAACAATAAACCTAAATAATATTGAAGTAAATGTAGTAACTTTCAGCAAACTAGTGCATACCTTTGAACTAACCTGGTTTCATCTAGTATCATGCTCTGCCATCACATTCTCAGTAGTGGCAATGTTAATGTAGTGATTAAAGGTAGTGAAAGTAGTGGGGGTGTACTCCACAGGCTACTTTTCTGTAAATTAAGTCCTTTGTAAATGCCCCTGGCTTCTTGAACAGTGTAAGTGACTCTTTGTAAACTAATTGAGGTTAATCTTGATCCAGCTTGTGTTCTGCTCCCCTCTCTCATCTATATTGTGCAGCTTTCCCGTTTTTCCATACTGTACGTGCCTTGGTCCTTTCTCATCCCTCCTGTCTCTTGTTCTGCCCTTATCTAGTTCGTGACTCTCTCTCATCTAGCACGTCTCCCTCACTTCTCTCATCAACCGTGTGCTCATACCCCTCATTCATCCATCTTGTGCGTCATTTTACTTTCATCTATTGTGTGGCTTAGCTGCTGCTCATATCAGGTTTTGTTCCCGCCTCTCTCGGTCTCACTGGTTTGGACCACATTTTCTTCTCTCATCCACCATTTTTCTTGCTCTCCTACATCATCTGCGTTGTTCTTCTCTCCCCTTTCTCATCCATTGTGTACCATGTTCCCCCTTCGTCTGTCTTGGGCATTGTTTCCCACTCTCATCCATCTTCTTCCCTGCACCCCGCTCACCTGATATGAATCTTTCTCATCGCCAGCATCCATTTTATGGATCAGCCTCCTGGGTCTTCGACTGCATTTCTTGGTCCAATCTCATCTGCATTATGCTCAGTTACCTTTGCTTGCTCCCCTCTCTCAGCATAGTACCTTGCTTGACTCTCAGCCACATCAAGTCTCAATCTCTTCTCTGATCCTGCTTCTCTTCCTCATCTGGGTTGTGGCGTGTTCAGACCTATTGTCCATATTAGGCACCGGCCCCTTCGTATCATCCCTTTTCTCTTCCCCTTATCTGCTTTGTGTCTTGCTCTTTTCCATCATATGAATTGTGCCTCACTTGCTTTTCTCATCTGCTCTGTGCCTTGATCCACTCATCTGTGTGGGTCTTGGCATCCTCCATCATTCGACTTGCGCTTTACTACATAATTTCTTCGCATTTGTGTGCCAAACCCTTTTCTCACCAGCCTAATTCTTTAGTCTCCTCTTTCATTCAGCATGTGCAGTCTCGTATACTGTGTGCTATTCATCTTTTTCTTTTGATTATATTTCATTGAACAAGGTAATTCCATACTTACACATTAACCTATACTACTAATTCATCATTAAAGGAGACGTAAAAGCTTATGCCATAGAAACCTAGGTGCTTATTCACAAGCCCCTTGCGCCGCCGGTGCGTCACCTTTAACATGGGAAAAAGTGACGCACCGGCCGGCGCAAGGGACTTGTAAATAAGCCCCCAGTCTCCAAGGTAATGCAAAAGATTACATTATAACAAACAGCCTAATTATAGTACAGGTCAGCTTAGTTACATTAATATGCCTTGTAATCGTACTATACTGCTAGGAGCTAGATTTTAAAGGGGAGCAGAAGTTAAAGTTTTATTTTTTAATCTTGCTACCCTACTGTATCCAGACTGTGCTAGTCTTCTGCTTTTCCATCCAGTGCATGTCTTGGCCAGCCTTCATCTGACCTGTGGCTTGTTCCATTCTTCTTCATCTCATGCCTCACATATGTCTTTCATTTGGCTTTTTCCTACTCACCCCTCTCATTTGTCTAGTGCCTAGTTCCACTTTCTCATCTGTGTTGTCCCTCTGGTTACTTCTCTCATCAGTCTTTTTCCTTTGTCACCCACATCCATTTACGTCTCATAGAATCCTTAATAAAGAGTATACGTACAGACCAAGTGGGCACTAGGAATGTATATCTTAAGCTATCAAATTAGGTTAACATATTCACTCCAGAATTTAATAGTATTTTAGGGGTCAATCGAGAAGCGCCACCCAGGCACAGGCTTGGCCATTATAAGTTGGCTTTTCAAAGTGGCCGGTGCAATCTCTAGGTGTTGGGAGATTGCTTAGTAAAGGCATTCTTGTACGCACTGTGTAGTGTGCCCCCGTTCTGGAAATGAGGCATGTGCAGCAGTAGCTGGGGAATCTTGGAGAGCGTGTCTACATATGGATTGCCCGGTATCGCCAAGAGATGTCAGTTTGCAACCAAGATGGGGACCATGGCACAGTGGTATGAGATTTCAGGGTGGTAGTTTGTGGGTGTGCATGTGAGTGTCTTGCATCCTCCCTTTCTGTATCCTCGTGCTTAATGACAGAGGAAATGTTACCTAGTGGTTTCTCTGAGAATGAGCATAATACAAAGGAGGAGGACAGCAGCTTCTCATTTCAGGTGGTGCTCAGAATATACCTCCACACATCAAATGAATCTTAGCCTTCCAAAATAATACCCAACAGTGCACAAGATATTTGCTTCATGCCACCCGTGTGCAGCAGTATCAATGCAATACAGCACCCAGCTTTCCTTTACAACAGAAGAGTAATGGAAAGAAGATGAAGCAATAGAATGGGAGAACTGCTGGCATCAAAGATTTGGAATAGTTTCTTCCTTCTTCACTCTACTAGGTATGACGAATCCCATCCACAAGCAATGCAGAAGTAATCTTTCATACAGTAGGTGCCTAATAAGGCTACATTGTAAATACCAAGGTGGCTATTCTGCCAATAATATTAGAATCTAAATACTATACTCAGTGGCTGATTGAAACAATGTGCATTTGGATGTTCCTTGCTGCTAATCCTGCATTTTTACAAAGTTGAAGGGTTTCTGAGATCGGAGCACTTCCTGAAATTCCTTCTTTCTTTTGGAGGCATTCTATTTGGGCTAAATTAAGACAAATAGAGAATGTGCACCTTCACATCCATTCCTCCTGTACTGCAGCCCTCCTCAAATTCTCCATGGAGAGTGGGGAGCCAGGTTGATCAGTGCCTAACCTCTGCATACTTTAGCTTACTTCTGACTTCTTCAGTCCAGCAATGAACACAGGCACCAGCACAAGAGTTGTGGGCCACTGGAAGAAGCATACAGACAAAAAGGAGATCCTGACCTCCATTAGTGGTAGGTATTAGGCCTGGGCGTCAAATTCCACTCCGCTCGCGGAATTTGCGGAATTTAGGCAATTTCGCGTTCCGCGGAGAACGCGGAATTGCCAACAATTCCGCGATCCGCGGCGTAGCGGAATTATTTTCTTGTTCGCGCTTTAAAAATGCGTTCTAGCGCGCGCGATAGCGACTTACCGGGATTCCTGCGTTCGCCGACGGGTTTTCCTATCCGTTCGCGTGCGCCACGAGATTTCGGTAGCCGGCCGCGCGATCCCGCAAGAGTTTGCGATCGCGAACACGTCATTCGCCGCGCCATCGGACAACGCGAGAGTGTGCGATCACGAACACGTCATTCGCCGCGCCATCGTGCACCGCGAGAGAGATTGCGATCGCGAACACGTCATTCGGGCGCGCCATCGGACATCCGGCGGAATGTTGGTAAAGCTCGCGATCCCGAACACGCAAAATTTTCAATCTGGAGAACAATAATATCGCGAGCAGCATAAAACCTTCTATAAACTGATGATTTGGATGAAAAAAAAAAAAACACTCAGATTGATATTTGGCTGTCCTTTTTTGTCACATTTTTTGGGGGGGAGAGGGAGGAAGTGCCACAGAGTCTCTTACTTCCTGTTCCTGTCCAGCAGGCTCCTCCCAGTGCTTTGTCCATCTCCTGTTCATTTTTCACTTGGATTTGAGCTGGAAGGATCACTCTTTGTGTCTGCTGCATTATTATCATTGGATTTGAGGATTTTGGGATTTGAGATTTTACAAGTAAGTTGGTGTTGTTTGATTGGGGTATTGCAGTTGCTGCAACTACAATTTTTGTACTTTTCATCATTTTTAAAATTAAATAGTTGTGGGTAGCCAGTAGGCCCAGAGCTAGTCATGGGTGGGTGCATGATGAAACAACTGTTCCTTTGCTGTGTGATGTAGTTATTCATTTCAAACATCATTTAGGGGGCATGGATGGCATTGGATTGAATTGCAAAATGTGTATTTTGGGTGTATTTCAGTTTTTTGGGCTGTGTGTTAAATACATGCCTTAGTTGTGTGTGGTGTGCTTTAGCCCTGTGAATTTTCGTTTTTGCATTTTATTGCATTACAGGCAAAGCAGTGTGGTTTAGCATGCAGACTTTGCCTGGCTATTATAGGCCTGTTTTCAGTACATTGTTTTCCAGGCCTCCTGCTTGTTGCTTGTGATTTGTGAGTGTCCATGTGGCTGGTAGCCATTTCTGGTGGGAGTTATAAGTGTGCTGCTTTTGCCATGTAGGCCTGCATGTGTTTCCTTTGTGGCCTAGGCTTCTTGTTGTGGTCCTGGCCATGAGGCTGGCGGCCATTTTGAAGCCAGGCAGTGTGCTTTTTGTCATAGGCCTGCATTGTCCGTCTTCAGTTTCTTGTTGTTGTGGGCCTGGCCATGAGGCTGGCGGCCATTTTGAAGCCAGGCAGTGTGCTTTTTGCCATAGGCCTGCATTGTCGGTCTTCAGTTTCTTGTTGTTGTGGGCCTGGCCATGAGGCTGGCGGCCATTTTGAAGCCAGACAGTGTGCTTTTGCCATAGGCCTGCATTGTCTGTCTTCAGTTTCTTGTTGTGGGCATGGCCATGAGGCTGGCGGCCATTTTGAAGCCAGGCAGTGTGCTTTTTGCCATAGGCCTGCATTGTCTGTCTTCAGTTTCTTGTTGTTGTGGGCCTGGCCATGAGGCTGGCAGCCATTTTGAAGCCAGGCAGTGTGCTTTTGCCATAGGCCTGCATTGTCTGTCTTCAGTTTCTTGTTGTTGTGGGCCTGGCCATGAGGCTGGCGGCCATTTTGAAGCCAGGCAGTGTGCTTTTTGCCATAGGCCTGCATTGTCTGTCTTCAGTTTCTTGTTGTTGTGGGCCTGGCCATGTGGCTGGCGGCCATTTTGAAGCCAGGCAGTGTGCTTTTTGCCATAGGCCTGCATTGTCTGTCTTCAGTTTCTTGTTGTTGTGGGCCTGGCCATGAGGCTGGCAGCCATTTTGAAGCCAGGCAGTGTGCTTTTTGCCATAGGCCTGCATTGTCTGTCTTCAGTTTCTTGTTGTTGTGGGCCTGGCCATGAGGCTGGCGGCCATTTTGAAGCCCGGTAGTGTGCTTTTATCCATAGGCCTGCAAGCTTGTGGCCTAGTCTGCCAACAGGCCTTTCATCCAGTAGGCCCAGAAGTAGTCAGGGGTGCATGAAACAACTGTTTCTGTGTGTTCTGTTGTATTTAAACATCATTTAGGGCACATGGATGGCGTTGGATTGAATTGCAAAATGTGCATTTTTGGGTGTATTTCAGTTTTTTGGGGTGTGTGTTAAATACATGCCTTAGGTGTGTGTGGTGTGTTGCAGGCCTTGTTTAGCCCTGTGGATTTTCGTTTTTGCATTTTATTGCATTACAGGCAAAGCAGTGTGGTTTAGCATGCAGCCTTTGCCTGGCTATCATAGGCCTGTTTTCAGTACATTGTTTTCCAGGCCTCCTGCTTGTTGCTTGTGATTTGTGAGTGTCCATGTGGCTGGTGGCCATTTCTGGTGGGAGTTATAAGTGTGCTGCTTTTGCCATTTAGGCCTGCATGGTTTTCCTCTTGGCTTACTGCTTCCATCCATCCCCTTTGCCAGCTGCAGCTCCCTGAATGATGTGATGAGCAAATAATGTAATGCCAAACAGGGTCCACTTCTATTACATTTGTATTTTTGTTGTTGTTCCTCTTCTTTCCTATCCTTCCTGACAGTGTACACAGTATACCATGAAAGCCCTTGTTGACAGTCTCACAAATGGCTACACTAACTTATATATTTTATTTGTTTGTACTACTAGTAATTGAACCACAACAACAAATGCAACATTTCACTGATGTTCTTCTCCTGGCTTCTTTGCTTTTAGGTGCACAAAAAGACAGAGGAGGAGGTGTCATCATCATCACCCGTTGTACTGCCAGACAGAAGTCCTGCTGCGCATCACGTCCACGTGTGACCACAGACATCTCTGCAACTTGTGCACCTGCGTCCTGCTGACAACTGAAGATGGCCCCAAAGAAAGGTAGCAGGTCCTCCAGTACCAAGAAAGTTGCCAGTGAGAAGAAGAAGGAACAGAAGAAGGAAGTGGCACTTGCCAAGACTGGTGTGCCGGCCGATGTGTTTTTTGGTAAAAAAAAACTTACGCCTGCAGCAGCGGTGTCCAGCGGGGACCAAGCTGGGAGCAGCACCTCCGCATCAGCGGGCCCAACCTAGGCCCAAGCCCATGTGTGGCAGAGGTAGCCAGTCTACTAACGACCAGTGATGTTGAAATGTCATTATCGCAAAGTAGTACCCAATCCACGCACTCGCAGGTGGAAACTCAGCAGATAAGTGGGCAACCACAGCCCCAACCGCAGCCCACAATAGTAGTTGTTCCACCTGAAGTAGGGGCAGTTCAGGAAATCGAGCTTTTTGCAGATGAAGAGGAGCAAGCCACTGTTTCAGAAGATCCATTGTCTTCCAGACCCCCAGCAAGGAAAAGGAGGGTTAGTCCATCAACTTCTTCTTCAAGCCCCGCTTCTGATGATCTAGATGCCACTTGGAAGCCACCAGCTCAGCCTGAGAGTGATGCACGCCACAAGACAAGGCTAGTGAAAAGGAAGGTTCCAGAAAGCCTTAGAGTCATGGAGGTAGATGTTGATGAGGGGGGGTGATGATGAAGAGCCAGTCATCATGAACATCACTCCTGGGCCTGCGGAAATGGAGACCAACATTATTAGACTATCCAAAATCGCTGCGAGGGATGTAGCACGGATACCACCAACACAGGTAACACCAACACGACCTCCAGCTTCCATATTTGCCTTTGCAAAGGCCCGGCAGGGACCTACATCCAGCTCAACCACCACCTCAGTAGGTGGTGGTAATGTAAGTGCACAGAGTCAAATTCCAGGCACACCCTCCAGTTCATCTGGTATTGAAAGTGGCACCTCCAGCAGCGCCAGAAAGTTCTCCTCCCCAGTTTGGGACTTCTTTTCAGTTAGCAGTAAGGAGGAGAACATTGCTATATGCTCAATTTGTCGGCAGGCTGTTAGGCGGGGTAAGCTTGGTACAAACTATGGTACCGGAGGACAAACAAGACATCTCAAAAAACACCACAGTATCAAGTGGGAGGCTCACCTACTTCACTTAGAAAAAAGTAAAACTGGACCCATTGCTGTTGTTGGGGATGAAGTAGGGGGAAAATATGATCGCGGTGGAAGGTCAACAAGAGGGAGACATTTCTAGCCCTACCCCCAGCAGTGTAGTGGTAACGCCCACATCCTCATCAACATCTGAGTGGCACCGTACTAAGAGTCAGCCTGAGACACCAAGGCAACCGGGCACTGCAATGAGCAAAAGTGCGGCGTCGTTGAGCCTAACTGGGTTCAAGAAGAAGGGTGCACCACAAAGGAAAATATTCCAGCCTACCATTGACAGCATGCTTAGGTGGGAGGGGCAGTACCAACGCAACCACCCAACGGCACGGTTGTACAATGCGAAGCTGGCTAAAATGTTAGCGCTGGACCTTCTCCCTTTTTCATTTGTGGAAGGGGTGGGTTTCCTTGAATTTGTGTCAGCCATCTGCCCTAAATGGAAGGTTCCCAGCCGGTCCTATTTCGCCCGAGTTGCTGTTCCAGCACTACATCACGATGTGCTGGAATTGGTTGGACAAGCTTTGCAGCAGAGTGCTGTTCACAAAATCCACCTGACAACAGACATGTGGACCAGTTGCTAAGCCACTGATTACATGTGCATCACTGCACACTGGGTCTCTTTTGTGGGGGTTAGAGAAAAGCTATCTGAAGTAGGTGCTGTTGACACAGCTGAGATTTTTAATGCTTCTCGGAAACATGCAACTGTAGCCATGTTCGCCATGGAGAAATCTCATACTGCTGCAAACATTTTGGAAGAGTTTAACAGCAAGGTCTTTGAATGGCTGCGCCCAAGAGGGCTTAACATTGGTTTTGTTGCCACGGATAATGGCAGTAATATACTTAAGGACATGGAGGTTGGTGCCTATTTCAGGGTCCCGTGTTTGGCGCCCTGCATTAACATTATAGTTCAAGACTTTCTGAAAAAAGAACCCATAGTCAGCAACTTACTGACCACCTGCCGCAGAATATGCACTAATTTCAGCCATTCTTTTAAAGCCCGGAAGCAGCTGAGGATCATTCAACGTGACTATAGAATGCCAGTCAAAGCACTCATCCAGGAGGTGGCAACACGTTGGAACTCAACGTATTACATGCTTGACAGTCTGTTTGAGCAGTACAGACCAATCAATGAATATGTCATGCGAAGGGCGGATGCTATTGTGAAAGGCATGACCCTTCAGATGGACCAATGGTGCCTAGTTAAATCTCTTACAGAGATGCTTCTTCCTTTCGAGGTCTTCACACGTGAAGTCAGCAAGGAGAACTGTACTATGGGCCAAGCTATCCCATTGTTGCACATGCTAGAGCAACAGCTGAAGGAGGTGTCTGAAGCGTACATAGGTGTGGAGGAAAAAAAAGAAGCATATGAGTTGGTGGAGAGCTTATCATGTCGCTTAACTGAAAATGCAAGGGTGCAAACTAAGATTTTGTCACAAGAACATTACATTTGTGCCACAATTCTGGATCCACGGTACAAATCGGCACTGAACAGTAAGACATTACTCCCTTTTTCAGAAGTGGATGTTGCCCGGTACAAAACTTGGATAGGTGAGGCAGCCAGTAAATTGGAAAAGGAACGGCTGGTAATTAAAGGCCTCAAACCCACAACAAGTACTGCAGCAGGGCATCCGGCGTCAAGTTCAACTTCAGAGCCTGTGGGCAGTGCATTTGGTTCACAGCTGTCATCAACACTATCGACAACAGCAAGAACCGGATCATCATCAGCCCCAGTACAAACGGCACAGGATTGGTATTTACAGCAAGGACTTGCTAGGTCCAGTGCTGATGCAAAGACAAAAGAGGCCGAACAAAGTGTAGCACCCCTGAACATTGACCGGATGGTCCAGGCCTACCTGGATGACCCAACAGAGGTCTACATTGATCAAAACCCATTGCGGTATTGGTATGGCAAAAGGGGCCAATGGCCAGTGCTCAGCAGGCTGGCGATAAACTATCTGGCTTGCCCTGTCGCAAGTGTCTCTTCTGAACGTGTTTTCAGTGCTGCTGGTTCCATTGTAACAGTGAAAAGGACCAGTCTCTCACCAAAAACGTGGAGAGGTTAACCATGATCAAAATGAATCAGCAATTTATACCACCGAATTACACAATACATGAATCAACGCAGGAAGATGAGGACAGCGGCTCAGGTGACGGAAGTAGCGTGTTAGATGCGGATTACCTACTTCTGGTTGAACCCCCAGAGTTTGAGGACGAGCTATACTTCCCTGACAACTAGGCTTCCACTTCTTACTGTGGTTCTCCCTTATTTACTTCTATTTGTGTGTCTGTCTTTCTGGTTGGAAACTTCAAATCACAACAAATCCATCACCACCGTCTTCGTCTTTTATTGCCATATATATGAGTTTCAGCTGTCTGCATTTCAGTCCACTCCTCCATCCTCCTGAATCAACCTAAATCTATTGCCCTCAAGCCAGATGATGATTGGATGTAGCATAATCAAAGAAAAACTAAAATCTTGCCTCGTTGAGTCTCTCCAAAAGAAGTGGAACATGATGATGACTACTATAGCTATCCTCCTTTCCGAGCCGATACAGACTGCCCATTAACTGAAGATGAGAAGGAACAGGTAATGAATGATGACATGCATTGGACGCTGACTATGTGATTTGTGTTGTTGTTTGTAGTGCATGAAGTTAATTCATTGTGTACTATTATCTAATCTACACACTAAAAGTAACTCAATGCAATGTTTGTTTCCATTCTTGTTTTTTAATAACAAATTTCTACTTCTACTGCAGGCCGATCCATTGCATTTTGAATATGGAAAGGGGACTCAATCTGTACACTGCACACTGAGTTGGACAACACACCATGATGATGACCACAGTGACATAATATCGTCGCAGTCACTCAGTACGATCCGAGATGATTGATGGAATAACTCAGGGCGTTTCATGAGTGCCATAAAAGGTAACCAAGTCAACAACAACCACTGCAGACCTACATGTCTGTGTAGTGGTGGAGTCGAGTGTGGTGGTATGACTGACAGCGGGGCATTGATTTAGTCACTTAATTTGTAAAATGCTATGTTGCTGTATATCTGCTTTGTCGGCCTCTGTCAAAATATGTACGCTAAATGGAGGATGGGTCACGGGTGCCGTGGGCCTGCTCTGTCCTGTTGTTGTTGGAGGTTAATGCTGGAAACAGAGTAGAGTAGACATGATGTATCCATGCCGCCTCTGAAAGTGTTCTTATTGCACTCCACCGTAATTTATGCATTTTTTTTTCTACTTGATTTTTCAATATCCCTTTTGTTTTCCCATCTACAATTACAGGCCGGCCCTTACCCTGTGCTATACTGGGAAAAACAACTCTCACTTACCTTACCAATGAATCTACATCTGCCAGGCAGGCAGTGGCATCACCCAAGATTGATGGCCGGAGCGTCCATGGAAGGGAGGACCAAGAGGAATGCCGAGATGCAACTCCCCGTTTTGACCAGGATAACATACAGTAACAGTATCAACTTTCATCATCTTTTAAATTTTATGCATTTTTTGTCTTCAATCATTACTACTGTGTGTTGTTGTTGTTGTTGTTTGCTCTCTGCTTATAATTCAATTCATCCCTACAGCTATTTTTGAATTTTCTTTGCTATCTTTAAGCCCGGGCCGGTACAACAGAACAGAAACTGTATGTAATTCGGGTCTCTCGGAGGGCAGACAGGCAAGGCAAATTGCATAATATACTGCTGCCCTGTACGGTCTAATTGTCTAGTAGTAGTTAGTAAGTACTACTTATCATTAACCATCAAGTTATCATCATCATGCATGCATTTCCTTTTTCTCCCTTAACAGATTTATGGATATGGTTGTCTGCCAAGATTGTGTTTTGTTGTTGTCCATGCGTACTGTTTTTCTTTGTCAAACCTTTCCCAAAACCCCCCTTCCCAACCATTCATCAAACCCTAACCCTCTTCCCCCGGGCTGTGTGACTTATTGAGGTGTGACTAAATTAAATGTACACCAATAATTTATCACACGCTTGCTGGGGCGGATGTGGCAAAAGCAACACTAATTCAATTTCAAGGCAGGGCGTGGATCTTCTTCTGCTTGCCCACCCATGAGCAGTATATTTGCGAGAAGTTTTTTACCAAAGGAACATAATCCATCAGCTTTAATTGCCGGCATCGATTGGATTTGTTGTCATCCTCCTACACAGCACTAACGGTTACGCTTGTGTCAAGTGTACTGTAGGCCTAGTCGAGTGACTCGACACAGCTAGAGTTTGTAACTCTATGTACTAGGCTATCCCCGCCACCATTATGTTTTATTGTATTTTGGCATATTATTGTTTGGCAGTAAGTTCCGTACTGTACTTCGTTCTACTACTCCTCCCACAGTCTCTCTCAGGCGACTGACTGTCTCATTTTCTTTTTTTGCAAATGCTACTGCCAGGGTCTACTACTACCACCACAACCATGGCATGTTGGGAAACAAAACCATCATCACCATGCAGCCATCGCCGTGCCCAAGTTAAACATCAAGCACAGGTAAGAGAAGAAGTTTGGGGGAGGCATAATTAATAATGGAAATTTTTGCATTAATTCTATTTCACACACCCCTTTGAGTCCAGTTGCAGAATGCATAGACTAGGAGGAGAGACTGACAGTACTAGTAGGACAAGTCCCTCAGTGAGGGGTACCGCATCTATCTGTTTGTGTCTTAGTAGCTCAGCCAATTATTTAAATCAAACACTGGCTGTGGCCCTGCACCAGCAAGGAAACAGTGTGACGTAAAACAGTAACCCCACCCACAAAACATTAACAACATCATATATAAAGTATAAATATATAATTTAATCCCCTAACAAAAAATAAACTATGTAAAAAAATCCAACACCACCAGACCCACCCCTCTCCCTAACCCCAACCAATGTCCATTTCCCGGAACGAAAAAGTCCAACAAATGAAATGTCCAATTGTCCAAAAGTGAAAACCCCAACGCCCGATTCCCACCCACCGAAATAAGTAATAAAAAAGGGGCAATAAACGGTGTCTCAGCGGGCTCGCCTCTCCAGGACACGAATGCGCTCCTCTAGACGGGCCACGCGGCGCTTCAGTGCGCGGCAATTGCATCCACAGGGGGGGGGCGCAGCAGTGCTTAATGTAGTATGGCGGCGGGCGGCTGCCAGACGGTGGCGCCGTAACACTGGAGGGGGTGGCTGGGGCCCAGGGCATTGGAGGAGGCTGCAGCTGCTGCCGCCTCCTCCTCCTCCTCTAGAACAACCAGCCGCCGGTATTCAGCTTGGATGCCTTGGCTGCCAACTCCTTCCTGTCTACTTTCACTTTGGAAGGAGTAGCTAGATCAAGAAGAAAAAACAAGACTATTGTAAAATATACTCTTAGCAAAGCAGTAAGACAAATTAATTCTACACAGTGGCACAGTAGCACTAGCAAGCACAGTACATAACATTTGTGGTATGTATACCATCTATCCTCCCACTACCTCGGCCTCTAACATTTGTGGGAGTTTCAGGCATTCCACCACCCATGCATCTGATTCCTATCAGACACCTATGCATGCATCCCACGTATCCTTCTCTGCCAGTCATAAATATTAAATCTCGCCCGTCCTTCCTCCTTCCACCCTTCTTTCCCTTTTCGTTCAACCGATCCATCAAGGTCATCTGATCTGACTTTTAGTCTTCTCCATAAAACTTTCACAGCTGAGTTGAAGTTCGATAGAAGAGGCCATTGGTTACTCAACAGTACACTCCCGTCGCTAATGCTATTGCTAATGCTAAGTAAAGGGTGTCTTCTTCAACCGTTCACAACAACTTCTTACTTAAGTCTCAACAGTACAGTATACATTACACCCTTGCAGCGAGTGTAATGTCAATAAGTAAGGATTAGGAATATAACTTACCACCGCCCGCCACTGCTGCTGGCTCACCCCCTGCAGCTCCTCCTGCAACTGCCGCATCTCCTGCACCCTCAGCGGCCGCGTCACCTTCGCCGCTGGCCCCGGTACTGGTGGTCGGTAGTACGCCTAGAAAAACATTACACATTTTTCAGATGCCATATACACCTCCCCCTATTTTTCACTAGCAAGATTGAAAAAAAGTTAATACATATACAACATACATCACTAGTACAAATCAGGTAGTAGAGTAGACACTAGTAGTGTTATATGGTCCCTAGGGTCATTCTAGTCTTTGCTAAGTTACCCCGAGCCATGCAACCATTTTAGCTTTGTGTCTTTTATTTTTGCGCAAGTTACCTCGCAGCTTGTTGTGTAAGACGCCTTTGAGCCCACATGAGCTCATACTGCTACTGTCTGAGCGCTGCGTACAAGGTCGAAAAACAAGCCACTTTGTTATGGAGTTCTGGTGTTAGTCCATATTGCTTATCCATAAAAATACTACACTTTTTGGCACGACTGAGAAATGCTTGCACTATACTAACGCGCACCATTTTTCTCACAACAGACGGAAGATTCCCTTATACGAACCAGAGCTTTGCAGAGCTTATGATGTAACCAGTGCTAGGTTCTTCTAAGGTGAGGGGTCCCCAGAATTCTCAGATCTCCATTTATAATTTTATATAAACTATATTCCTACCGAGGGGAGGGTGGTTCTTCCACCACTGTTCAGTTATCATGATTTCGCCTTTTGTCTTCTATGGACTTGTAGTTGTAAGTGTAACTAAGTGTAACAATGTTTATTGTTTTAATCTTATGCATTTTGCTGTTGCTGCTGCATTATAGAACAACGTACAGAGCTTGTCAGTTGAAAATAAACCTTTTGAACTTACATAGACTCGGTGGTATTTGGTGTGGACTTACACGAATGAGTGAGCGAAAGGGTGTGCATTGTTTCCGCGACAGAGGTCGGGAGTGTTATGTTCTGGGTTGTCTACTCATTGGGTATCTTGGGGGGGGTTTCGGAGAGCTAATGAGACACTATAACTAGTCGGTCAGGCGATTGTGGTGGCTTCTGATTGAGGTGTGAGGAAGGCCCAACCTCCCATCACCAACGTCCTATTTTCTTGTGCAAAGTTCTGTATGTGCAGAATCCCTACAACAGTAGTAGTATGTCCTATCCTATCAAAAATAGTAAAATCTGGTTGGGCATTTTCTTGGTGGGAATTGTCGAAAAGCCTCAAGATTAAGAAGACTAGAAGTATTAGAAGAGAACAACCCAAAGGAATGGACTCAATGGCTAGAGCTATTGGTGAATCTGAGTTTTATTTAAAATATTTTAAATAAAGAGTGGCCAACTGGGCAAGCTTAGCTACAGACAGACTAATAGTAGTAGTACAGAGAGTCATAGCAGACGCAGTTAGAGGCAGGGATAACAAGAATTTAGAAACAGATAGTATAGATCAAAGAAGAATTTGTAAAAAATAGAATTAGGATACCGAAATAATAGTTCGGAAGAAATAAGGTGCAGGAAAAGTTAGGGAAATATAATTATTAATATTAACCACTGGAGGACTTACTGGGGCCAGCAGCAGAGCCATCGGTAGAGGAGCGGTCCTGGCCCTGGGAGGCATCTTGATGATCTTCTTGTCCCTGGGTGCTGATCATGTAAGATTTCATAAAGAAAGAGACAAAAATTAAAGCTTGGTGTGAAACAAATAAAATATTTTAAAATACGCTCCAAAAACATTTTTGTGAACAACAATTGCAATAAAATTGACCTATCTAATCTGATCGACTAGTAGTATTGCGAGATTCACGGACCGTCTAGTAAGCCTAACTACCACCTGACCTAGCCCACCTATTCCAATCCAGACGGGCCAATTGTTCAGTAAGTCTGCATTTCCATTTATTTTAGTCCACAAAAATGCATAGATGTAAGACACATGCATACATTTTTGCATACACCAAATTGTTGGCTGGTTGCTGCTGATGTTCTGCTAGTGATGATAGAAGCTTATTAACACTCACTAAACAAACTACAAAAGGTTCTACTAAGGACTGGGGTAAGCAGCACTCAGCAACACGTGACGTGACAGAGGATGCGTCATGCACACCACTTAAAAATTACCAACTAATAAGTAACTAAACCTATCAATCCACCACTATACCTTCTTAGTGGCAGGAGGACAAAGGAAGGACTAGAGTCTCTCTAGCATTACCTAACTTAAGTTCTCTAAAGTAAACTCTTACATAATCATCAGGCCAAGCGAGCGCAAAGTTGCAAACAAGTAAGATTAGTAGCGCCGAGCGCCTGTGTCATAACAATCACAGATTTTTAAACGTAATTTACCTGCAATGTAAGCAGCAGCATTCTTGCTGGTCGGAAAAAAAAAATATACGCAATATATAACACAGAGCAGAAGAACACAAAGTAGTGATATTAAATAGCTACTCACCAAGCCCCGGGACCTCCACTCCTAGCAGGTCCAGCAGGTCTTGCTCCCGGTCCAGAATATCGGACCACCGGTGCGTCCAGCTGATTATTGGTGCGCCGGACACCAGAGCAGCGAAACACTGCCCGACGCACCTTGCCCCACCGCTGCCGACGATCCCGGAGCCCGTACCCGGACCCAGGCCTGCCGCCTGCTGCCAGGGTTAAGGGGAGTAACGCTGAACAAAAAAAAAAAAAAAAACAGTGCGGCCACCTCCGCCTCATTGAATAAGGCCCGTGCCTGCACCCCTTTTGGCGCCGCCTTCCGCAAGGTAGGCGGTTGCGGCTCTGGCTACGAGCCCTGTGGCCCTTTGCCATGGTTCTGGGTAGGCGGGGGCGGAAAAGAAAAGGTAGGAATTGAAAAAGTAAGTAAAAGAAATTAAAAAGCAGGTAATAGAAAAAGAGTGAAAAAATAGTGAAAAAAACACAAAAAGTAGAAAAAAACTCAAAATATAGAATCAGGAAAATAGAGAGATAGATAATAAATAAAAAGATCAAAAAAAGTTTCCAGAAACAAAGGATTGAAAAGATAGAGGGAGGATTGAAAAGCAGGCCCAGAACCATAGCAATAGAGTGAAAAACAAGATGGCCGCGCCCATTGCGACCGCATGGGCAAGTTCGCGCGATATTTACCCCATCCCCCGAGCACGCAAAAAGCGGCGCGAACACGTAATGCGCGTTCCCGAACAGGAAATACTTATCGCGAACGGGCGGGAGCATGCAATACGCGACCCGGAACAGGAAATACCATCGCGAGCGGGCGGGACAAGTGAAAAACAAGATGGCTGCGCCCATTAGCGACCGTATGGGCAAGTTAGCGATATATTTCCCCGCGAGCACGCAAAAACACATCGCGAACGGGCGGGACAAGCAATTCCGCGTCTTCGCAGAATTTAAACGTGCTCGCGGAGATTTTTAACAATTTCGCAGAGATTTGCGTAACGCGACTACGCAAATTCCGCCCACCCTAGGTATGCGGCCCACAGATTCACACCTTGAAGTAAAACATGTTTTGTCCTAATCTTGTTGCCATTAAATTCATCTGAAGCATTGATTCATTTCAACAGGTTTATTTTCAACAGAGCATCTTCTCAAGCTGTGTTACTCAAAACTACTCCAACAACATGCGAATCCCAACCTTTCCAACCAAAGAATCTTCCTCAATCAATAAGAAAAGATAACCTTTCTGGCTCATGTGGGATGTTCCGATCTCAACACAATGCAACGTGGCCACTCTAAGGGAAATGGCAGTCTATGAACCTTGTGGTCTACTTGAGAACCGAGAGTAGCATCCAGGAGAGCATGGACACAATACCCTGACTCTAGTGGAGGAGAGTACAGAACCTTTAATCCTGTTTGAAGAGCTTCAGCTGCCCCCAGGAGTAGCGGGAACATGCCCTTGTCTACAGAGGTTAATTGTCCTGCGGTTTCCTTTCCTAGGTATACGGTCTGTAGCTGCGCCACAAGAAGAGCAGAGGGACCATGTTGAGCTCTTTATAAAAGGTTCAGATAGGTGCAGCTGGTCCTAAAGTATCAGCAAGAGGATCAGAGAGACAACACCCCGCTCCATGGAAGAGGAATGTGTTGGGGTGTTCTGTTCTGTGTGATGTTCGAATGGAAGCAGGAGGAACTCCACCCACTCTGTAAAAGAGAGACAGGATGTGGTCTTCTAGGTCTATATGTCTCCTGCTAGTGACTGGGAAAGGCAGATAAGAGCAGGGAAAAAGAATACTGTGGAGGATGTAGTGTCACCAGCAGAGCCCTGCAGGAGCTGGTTGACTCCGGCAGATGAAAGATGAAGGGTCTAATGGAATTAAAACTGCCGAAATGTGATTGTGGGGAGAAAGAAGATGGACATGGAGAGGTCTGTTTAACCACTACAAACAAGTAATGATTACTGACTCCATGGACGAAGAGGCAGGGGCAATTGAGATGGGATGATTGAAAATAATGAAGCCCTGGTGGGGGCTTAAACGCTCTTCTAAGCACTCTGTGAAACGTAAGGTGGCTGACGAGAATACCAAGCTCAGAACCATCAGCATGAGTCTCTCCACTTCAGGCAGATGCGAGACGCAAGTCCTAAGAGCGATAGGGGTACAGTTCCCACTAAATGATATTTATCCAGGGGCATCTCACTTCCATCAATATCTCTGGCTGAAAACTTGAAAATGGACTTGGCTGCCTTCCAGTCATCCACTTGGGACCACTGGAAAAGAGAGCAAAGTGTTCACTCCTTTTCTAGAGGACACACAACCAAAACCACATGCAACAAGCTCCAAACACAAAGAGAGTGCCTCAAAACTCAGCAGATAATCCCTTTCCTGCAAGGTGACTGCCCCGGAACATGCATTATAAAAACACTCACCAACACGTCAGGCCTCATAAAGGGTACATGGTGGAATGGCAATGACAGCTATTTCTGCCCCGTTCCCCTCCTTCCCCGATAACTCAAATACATCCATCCACAGTACAGTGGGTTCACATGCTTCCAGGCCACATGAATCTTTTACTGCAGCCTCTAGAGACTGGGATATTTTTCAGCCCAGCCAGACCGCCACATAGACTGTTCTTATTCCACTGGTAAGTGACCGATAATATCCCACTTTCCATGTCTCTTCTCAGACCCAGGCCTAGATTCTTGAGCCCACTGCACCAGATTTAAGCATTTTAATCTGACACCTCCAGTCAGCCTTTGAAAGAAGTCAGTCCTTCAGAACTGGACCCAACACTGGCAATAGCACCCATTCCCCCTTTCACAGCCCCAAGCCTGGGTCAAACACTACAGATATACCACATCAGTACATATGGACCCAAATCCCACTAGTTG
Source organism: Calotriton arnoldi (assembly GCA_963921515.1). NCBI lineage: Eukaryota > Metazoa > Chordata > Amphibia > Caudata > Salamandridae > Calotriton > Calotriton arnoldi. The sequence continues at coordinate 1,084,412 of CAWUFW010001438.1, forward strand.
ACTGTGCCCCACCTGCCCTCCTACCCTTCCCAGAGGAACAGGTGATTTGGCAACCTAGAACACAACACTCTAGTTCCAAAGGGAACCGTGGAAACAGATCATCACCTTCTGCTTCGTACTCATGCATGTCCATAATAAGCTAAAGAAAACACAATTTAAGTTTACAATATTTATTGCAACTATAGTGCTCTGTTATGAAGCAAATGTGCTGCAATTAGAAAACATATACAACTGAGCAAAGTAATTGTGGGAAGCTGGCTCTTTATATGCTATACCAAAAAGAGGTATATTGTACAAAGAGTCCAGGTATTCCCTTATGAGCGGACAGGGGTTTGCTCTAGCAATTCCAAGGTGCTCTCATAGGGGGTAGTGTGGTTGGGCAGCCATAGGCTTATCAGGTGTGTTAGACAGCTACAAAATACACACACAGCCAATAAATGATGCACACGACTCAAGGAGATCCACACCAATTTATACAAATAATGTTTAGGCACCAGAATTAATACGATCAGGTAAGTAAGTCTTGCAAGAGAAATACTTTTACATTTAAAAAGTCAACAGTGGATTTTTCAGAAGCTGCAATGCTAGCCCAAGGGAGGAAAAACAAGTATGGCAATCAGGTACAGTACCGCAACTCACGAGTACAATCTCCTGTTCTTAAGGTGAGTATGGGGCAAGGTCCAAGGCAGGATCAGCAGGTCACCTCCAGCGGCACTAGGACGGCCAGGTGTAGTGGTTCAACAAAGAATGGGTGCTAGTCAATGGGGTTGGGTCTGCGGGAAAAGAGGCTGCGGATTTGGACTGGGAGGCCAGTCAGGCTGAACCAACCGGGGGGGCTCACTAACAGTGTCAACAGTCCTAAGATCGGACAAGAGCTCCAGATGCGAGCTGAGTCCTGAACAGATCCCTGTGTCTGGTTGACAGGAACCTTCAGTCACCATCTCTAACCAGGGCGACACCCTCTAACAAGCAGTACCAGCGCCCTACAGTGTGACATCATTCACAGCTGGCATCAGATCCCAACAGAAGTTGCAAATGAAGCAGAGTCCAGCAGCCCAATGCAGGGGCTCTTTGCTACCATGACCCTCACAAGGCTCGTCACGCAGTGCCTGGGAGACCCGGCACTGCAGACGGCCTACACTGCATGCGGTGGTCTCACCCTGGCACCAAGCAGCACCTGCGTTAGTGTTCACTGCACTGCCAAGACGTGCCACTGACAAACCACCCCTGCTGCAGGTGGATGGAGGCTTCTGACTGGTAGACTGCAATGTCCTTTGAAGTGTCTTTCATCATGCTCCCCTACGCTTGGGCCATTACTAACTACCCCCTCCATCTAAAGCTCAGACAACCTAGGACTTGACGCAATACGAAACACCCAGAGGTAGCCAATCGTCCGATCATGCCATGCTCACCACACCCAGGGTCAGATTGGGATAACAATTCGGCCCAGGAACCCCCAAAAAAGTGGCCCACATTCCCGGATCACACCCATTCATGAAACAGCAATTGGCTAGTCTGACTGGGCTCTTTTTAAGAGAAATGTCTGATAAATTATACATTTTAAAACTCATAGCACCAAAAAAAACATTGGTGAAAACTAGAAGCACTACATTTTGGTCCGGCGACCCAAGTGCAATAAAGTGGCACAAAAGGCCACAAATCCTGATCTGGCTATCTGCCACCTGGCCGTTTTTTTAAATGCATTACCGGTATTTTATTGTCCAGGTCGGTACAAAAATGGAGAGAAACACCCACAGCTGGTATTTTCTACTCTGATCAAAATGTACTTTTAACAATGAATGCAAGGTGAAAGCAGTATAAAATGTGGTCTAAAGCTGCTTCAATGATCGGTGACTGACAGTTCAAACTAAACAAAGGAAGAAAAACCACGCGAAGAAGGAATACAAACTTTTTTATTATTGTATGAAGAATCCTCTCATTATGTTCCTGCATTCGCAGAAGCTTAAAACGAGCATTCAGAAGGTTATTTTTTTAATCAGTTTTATATAGTTTGATCTCGGTCCAAGGGCAGCCATTATATGAGCACCAGTCACATTTAACCCCCGCCCAACCAAACCAAGACCTGAAAAATACTTGAGTTGAAGTGCCAACAAAAGGCCCTCAAGCGAAGCCTCTTCCATTACTCCCCCCAGCCAACTATAGCCTCCACCAGCGCTTGAGAGCAACCTGGCTCTTCGGAGAAACAGCGCCCAAATACCCCTAGGGGTGACAGTGTTGTGCTTTATAAATGTTGTTAGTTTGTGTTTGATTACGGAAGATCAAATTCATTTTTATTTTAGTCCTTGGACAATTAAGTAATTTGCCCAGAATTACAGGATGTTGAGCTGAGGTAGGTCTCAAACCCATTTGCATAGTTCCCAATTTGGCAGCTCTGACCCTAAAATTACATCCTCTCAATTTTCCTCGCTCAGAAAGGTGCTTCACAGCGAGGCCTATGCAAACATATCCCCCCAACACACGCAAACCCATCAAGGCCTGAAAGATACTGCAGTGGAGAGGTGCCAGCAAAAGGCCCTTAGCGAGGCCCCTCCTCTTACTCACACCCTCTGTAGAAGTGAGATATCTTATCTGTCTCACTGGTGCAGGGCCACCCTTTGTCTACGGGTTCACAAAATGAGGATCGACACTGGAGTGGAACAAAACACAAGTTTATTACATCTCATGAGCGGAGTCCGTCGTACAAACACTACAAGTGCCTGAGAGGGAACTGATAAGCATGGTTTCAAACCTATCTTTTATACATTTTTGGTACAGTAAGACAAGCACTAAAACCCCTTTGTCATTGTCACAATGCTTACACAACCCCTTTTGGCATTTTTACATAATGCGTACATGCTGAACTGTTGAATCCTGATAAACCCCTACCCACGCCATCTTTGTAGATAGGCAAGGGAGGTTACAGGCATTGGTGGGCTAACAGATTAGACATCTGTGCACTTAGGCCCTTCGGCAGGGCAGGACTCCTTACTGTGGCACGCAAGTATTATCAGTACAACCAGCTTTCCAGTGAACATGTAACTTCTGACTTTACGAAAGTCCCCGCAGAAACACAAAATGGGGGCTGGTAGACAAAATGGAAGAGGAGTAGAGGCTAACTTAACAGAATACATTTTTTACCGTTCAACACCTCCCCAGCCAACTATAGCCTCAGGGCCACGGCTTGGTAGGGATCGGAAAAAAACACATAGCTGCTGCTGCTCTAAGGGAACGGAGGTGATGATGGGCCAACGGCCACATACCCTGCCCCCAGCCAGGGTGCCAGTCTCGGGGGGCAGTGGCCAACACATTCGACATGAGCGGAGGCAATGGGTTACAGAGGTGGCCGTGCAGTCTCCCTGGCTAGAAGTGAGCCTCGGCTCCGCTGTGGCCGGTGAGCTGTGATGGCCTCCCGGGAAGTCGGCGGACGGCGAGGGACCCCACTAGAGGCCGGTGAGAAGCTTGGGGGAGGCTTTCATTTTATCAGCCACGATCCTGCAGGGCCGCCTGCTGCGCAGCAGACTTAAGACTCCCTGGGGAAGGCTCATTTATGTGGAGGGTTTTCAACACCTAGGGTGACCAACCGTCCGTAAATTTCACGGACCGTCCGTAATTAGGATCTCACGTCCGTTGTCCATGAGGATCCCTTTTACGGACGTCTATTGTCCGTAATTTTGGGCCTTTCAGGGAGCAGAGCAGTTCCCCTGCGAGAAGCCTCTTCTCCCTGATGGGGCCGCCTCGCACTCATCTGAGCACAAGAGCAGCCCAACCCCGCCCATTGCCATTCTGTATGGGGCTGATTGCCACATACAGAATGACAATGGGTCAGTCTGGGCTGGTACAGCATGTGGTGGCCTCCTCCAGCCTCGGTCTAGGGCAGGGCATTCTGTCACATGGAAGTGCAAAAACGCCCAAGTTGCTGCTATGTGAGAATCCAGTTCATCAAAGGAAGGCGGTGAAAGAGGTTAAAAGAAAAAGGATTATAGTTCTTTCAGAGTCTCATCATTTTAGAACTGAAGCATTTTCAATATTATATTCAAGGAAGCCATTGTTGCTGCTTTTTTATTTTATGCAACTAACAACCATTGACAAAGTCAATAGTTCTGGCTTGTTGTAGGTGTAACGTTACTTGTTTTAGGTGTAACGTTACTTGTATTATATATCTGGATGCAATGACAGAAGCAACAAAAATACCAGTCGGGCGGCACATTATACTAAGCACAGATTTTTAGCGTAGGTGTTTTAAGCCACACCCTTAATTACATTGAACACCCCCTTCGGAGAGACCCCCTAGTTTTTTCATCCCACGTAAAGCTCTGGAAACAACACCATGTCACAGTCGCCTCACGTCCTGGCACTGTGCATCCTACATGACGCATGCCTTCCACTTTTTCAGATTGCCTATGTGCAGGGGCATAGTGAACCCTCCCCCACCCCACCCCTTGCTTTAGGAACTATAGCGAGGGTGGAGTTCTTGATGGGTCTCTTCTGTCTGCAACTCTGCAGACAAAGGCTCAGCTCATAATTAATGTGAAAAGGTGAGTGAGTAAGTAAGTGAAGGGATGGGTGGATGGCTGTATTGATTAGTGAAAGGTTGAATGGATGAATGAATGGATGGACAGATCGTGAGAGAAAGGATGGATGAGAGTGAAAGGATGGATGAGAGAAAAGGTAAATAGATGGATGTATGGGTGGAAGGGTAGATGGATGGGTAAAAGGATGGATGAGTGAAAGGATGGATGGATGAGTGAAAGGGTGGATGATGGGCGAGTGAATGGGTGGACGGATGAGTGAAATGATGGATGGTTTGATGAATTGATAAGTGAAAGGGTGAATGGATGGACGGATGAGTGAAAGGGTGGATGTAAGGCTGGATGAGTGAGTGAAAGGGCGGGTAGATGGAAAAAAGGATGGATAGATGAGTGAAAGGATGGATGAGTGATAGGGTCAATGGATGGATTCATGAGTAGATAGGTGGATGGAAGTATGGATGGCTAAGTGAAAGGGGGATGGAGAGAGGATGGGTGGATGGATGACTGAACTGGTGAATGGGTGGAAGGATGAGTGACTGGGTGGATGAATGAGTAAGTGAAAGGATGGCTGGATGGGTAAATGGCTGGATGGATGAGTGAAATGATGGATGGAAGGATACATGATGGATGGAAGGATACATGATGGATAGGTTTGTAAATGGTTGAATATGGACATGGATGGGCACACAGATGGAAGGACAGAATCAATGGTGAAAGACTGAATGATCGATGAAAGTATGATTACACCTTGTAACCCCAATTTTCTTAAGCAACATATCCTATACATTGACTATCACATTTATATGAGCCATTGTCTGTATATAATATGTGTGTGATGTAACGCACTCCGACACCCTGCCCTACATAATTGGGATGAGTAGCACTATAAAAGAAATTAAATATACATGAGAGAGGATCTATGTGAAGATGAGGGGCACCATTGGAGGGTGGTAGCAAGGACGAACTGGCTGGACCGGGCATCGGCGTTTCCCTGGGAGGCTGGAAAGGTGGGGGGTGCAGTTTTGTTACTGGGGGCTGGCACTGCAAAGTGCCTTGTATATCCATCAGTTTCCAGGCAACAATAAAAGCAGCCTCAAACATTGTCATATTCTGGTGCACAGTAAAGTCATTGTTTACTATGCTTTAGAAGCTAATACAATGGATATATAATGACAAATATGTTGTAGAATGAACCATGTTTTCCCAAATTTTCTTGGGGGTGTGAAAACAAAGGCTGTGAGCCGTCAGTTTGTTTGTAACACACAACAACTTTTAAATATCTGTAAATAAACTGTGCAAATGTTTCAAAACATCAGCAGTTAGGAAACGACAAATGGATCACTTGTTTGCAATTCAGAAGTGTGCTGGAAACAGAGTTTTAATAGGATCAAAACAATCAAGACACTTTACTTGGTGATGTTCAAATGATACATATTTGCTGAAACCACATTTCCACACATTAGTATTTGTGCGCTATCTAGATTTATCAGTAAAAGTGAATGATGGCATTTTGCTTCCATTTCAATAGAACATGTTCTGTATGTACAAGACAGTGCCTCCTTCTGCCCTACAATAATGCCTCAACAGCGTACACAGTTAGTCTGTAGCACACTTCTGTGCATCAATGAGAATCTGCAGTTTAAAGCTCACAGAAATGAAATGGCCCAATCAGTATACCATTTCCAATATACAGCTAAAATAAGGAGGGCTGATATATGGCTAGCCAGGGCATATTATAGCAATGTCAACACCTATCTAACCACTCTGACCCACAATAATACCCTTACACTCAGCAGTGTGCAGCCAATTATAGTATAGCTCATGCAGTCTGGTTAAAAACTCCTTTTTCCTGCTTAATGCTCTTACCCTTATACAAGACCTCTCCGCTATGGGTCTTATCCATCACTCAGTACAGCACCAGTCATCACCAGCTGAACAGAAATGGAATGCTTGAAGCGATCTAACACAAAGCTGGTCACTCGGAGGACTGTACTCAGTCCAGGACTGCAGGTCCCAATTAGCTGCATCCTATGTGTGTCGCTTTACATCACACAATGTCTATCCGAGCAGATCTTCCTGACCATTCCTCTCACGAAACATGCCTGCTCAGGACCATGAATTGTAAACAGAATATCAGACTGGACAACCAAGTGCAGTAACCATATACATAGAGTGTTATCATATGAAATACCACAAAAAGACCTGCACAGTTGCTCAAAGCTGCGCACATACTGAAAAACTGTGAAGTGCACAATTTTCTCAACCTAATATAAACTTGTACTTAAAGTGGTTGTCTATTTACTTGTATACTATTGCGCGACCTCCTCTGATGCGTCTGTAAAACTTACCATTTGTCCCCAAGTTTTGTCCTGAATTTTGAACTCCTGTCCTGAATTTTTGTCCTGAATTTTGGCCCTTTGTCCTGAATTTTTACACTCACAGTCCAAACTTTGCACCCATACCAGTTGGTCACCCTATCAACACCACAAAATCAACCCAGCTCGCATCTTCCATCGCCCCCTGACCCGCCAGGAGACTTTGTTCGCCATTCATTTCCGAGTGCGGCGTTTCCTCAAAGGAAGTATTTGAAGCGCCTGGGATTCGCAGGCCATCTGAGCCTCGTGGGCCTTGTTGCATGGACTCTATCACTCTTCCCTCGAACTTGCCTCTTGTCTGTTGCCAGGTAACTCTCAAAGACCCGCGGAGGCCTTGAGCCCCTCACCGTGTTCGGGGATCCGCGGATTGAAGCGGCGCACGCGCTGTGTAGCAGCAAACCATTCCTCATTGTGCGAGCCTCAGAAGAATACATGGAGTCTGCAGAGCCCCGCCCCCTCGGCAGGTAGGGACTAATCACAGCCAGGAAGCGGGGTGACTGGCAGACAGTTTTTCCAACGCTTCTAATAAAAAAAAGCATTTGCAATGCAATAGGTCTCGCATTTATGCGAGTTTGAGCTATTGGCATTGCAAATGACAATGCCTTTCATTTATGTTTTGGTTTTTGAAACATAAATAAAACGCATTGTCATTTACAATGCCAATAGCTTAAACTCGCGTAAATGCGAGACCTATTGCATTGCAAATGCTTGGTTATATAAGGTATAGCATCAAAGGGAGGAGAGGTATATTCATACTGTCTCGCCAGTTATTTATTTTACTGGCGACAAACATGTTGTTAGCAGGCCATGAACAGTAGTAGAGCATGTTAGGCCCTCATAGCAGAGAGACTGTTTCTGCTTGTTGCATCCACTGCATTGCTAGGAGTAATCGCTATAAATATCAGGGGCCCCAGCAATGTGAAATCCAAATAAATGTTATGGTCCACATTAGTTGCAAGAGCTAAAGCACCTGTTTTGTTCACACGGGGGAAAACAGTAGGAATCAGTGCCATCTTGGAATGGTTTTCTTACTCATGCAATGGCGACATATTCACATATTCCCACAGACCGATACTTCACAACTTGACTTTAAGTAAACATAACTGCACTCTTTAATGGATTTTGCCGGTAGTCTATGCGCACAAGTGGCACGACACAGCACTTTTCCACTGACCGGCGCGGAAATAAACTCAGAAACATCCCACAATGAAAATTCCTAGTGGCAGCTTCAGAAAACATATTTTTGCGAAAGGAAATACCAGATAGCCTGTAGCTATTTAAATCAAAACCAGCGTTTTGGTCTAGAAATGCACTCACGCGATTAAAAGCCAACAAAACATCTCCCCGATCAACTGAAAATGGAAAATCTGTTTGCAAAAATGTAAATTATATTACATAAGTGTAGTGACCAGTTTAAAAACGTATCCTAGGGTTGAATAACTGATTTACTTCACTAATGTTTTAACGTACGTTTCTGTTTGATGTTACCACCCAAATTACACACATTAAAAAATGAATTAAGATTTACATTTTGTTTCCATTGGGGGAAAAAAAGTACTTACGGCTGGAACAGTTTGACCGGATCCCGGTCAGCGGTGTTTGGAGGAAGCCCTCGGATGTAAAGGTTTGTTTTGCTGAACTGGTCCCACCCTGAGCAGCTGCTGCTACTACTACTGTTGTTGTTACTACCGGTGGTTCTGGGGCTCGGTGGCGTCATCAGGTGGGCTGGGATAATACACTGCTGCTCCCTCTGTAATGTAAGTATTTGTTGTGTGGCCGTGTTTTTACGGTTTATTAACGTAATGAAGTGCAAAGTGAAATGCATGTGTGTTTGTTGCTGAAAACCCTCGATGAAGAGGTTTGAACTCTTTGTTTTCTGTTCCACGGGAGTATATTTCTTCTTAAAACATGTAAATACTTTGGGCCTGAAAGTAGGAGAGTGTATATTAAAGAGCATACTGAAACGTTTAATCCAAAAGATTTAATGATAAAAAATAAAATATTAAAAGATCAACGGGGAATAAATGTGATTGAACGACAGAGCAGCAGCAGTGTAATAAACAAGCATTGATCGTATGCCTAAGACTTCCAGAGACGGAATATTTACAGATCTGTGCAGAAAACAGAACACGAGTTATCTACCCCTGATCGCGTGTAAATACATCATCAATTTACACTTTAAAATCTTTCACCTGTAGTTTTGGATAACGAAAGGGAAATGCTAAACATATCAGAATGCAAGAAAAAACAGTACTGGAACTAACCCCACCGAGCACAGACCAACGTAAAAGATATCTAGGCAGTTAATTCATTTAAAATTGCATTCTGGTACTTGTAGTTCTGATATTTTCATTATGTTCACTATAACCACAAAACTTTATCCCTTCAAGGCAAAGACTAAGCAGGCCTGGAGATGTCAGCATGGCCCTCCTTTTTATGATGGGCATTAAGTGTGACGCAAAAGGTTAGATATGGCGGGAAAACGTCACACTGCAAACACAAGTGTGACGTACAGAAAACGGGGAGCTCTGAAGGGTGTTCGTAGTGTGTGTGAGGATGTCTGGTGAACCATGTGACATGGGTGTCTGTCATGTGTTGGTTTGTGGACACCTGTCTGCCTGCGTGTGCGCATGCGTCACACAAATGCCACACCTAATGGCTTGGGGACACTAAAATACAAGAATTCGCAATGCAATAGGTCTCACATTTACGCGTGTGTAAGCTATTGGCATTATAAATGACAATGCCAATAGCTTAAACTCGTGTAAATGCGAGATCTATTGCATTGCAAATGTTTGTTCAACTTTAAAACTGAGCGCGGCGCTACTTCAAGGACACCGCGGTCAGTTTCTTTTTTTTTAACTTTAACACTGAGCGCGGTGTCCTTGAATCGCGGTAACAAGACACACCTTTTCGCTTACACTCTCGTACTTGTCCACAATAAGATCTGACTGAGACACGAAGATAGTTTAAAATATTTATTTTAACTAACGTGCTCTAAAATGCAGTATATGTGCCACAACAAGCATAAAGATACATAACACCAATATCGTTAGCATTGCAGTAAGGCCATATATCATGAAGGGAGAAGTCATTATACAAAGACTTTGGAGAAAGGACTACAGTGCCTATGCTCCCTCCCCTTGGTAAGAAAAAGGATTAATATATAATAGAAGATCTCTGGGCTTTGTCAGCAGACCCAATACCTCAGGCCATAGATCGTATTTCTACATCACAGGTGCGTGTTGCTCTTCTCCCTGGAAAGGTCCCTCTCCAAGTGTATTTTCCCTAAGCATGCATCCCCATAATATCAAAGTACGACTTTCCAGCAAAAACAGTTGCATTGGTATGTTTTGTCTAGGTGCTAGGGCCTGACCAGAACAGAATAACAAGGGGCAGTGTTTATCGACCTTGCTCACAATGTTCAGACTAAACTCCAGGAACGGGCAGAGAACGAGCACAGTAGAGAGTTCTCATGTAAAAGGTATAAACAGAGTTGTGCAAAAATAAAAGCATGTAGTAATGTGCGCAAAAGCAGCATCATGGCTACTGGGCTCACGCTAACCTAAAGATGTCTACAATGTTCCTAGCGACCACGTGACACCCTCCCCTTGGCCAGATCATAGTGCATAGACAAACAGGTGTCAATGATAAGCAGAGCCAAATCGTATTATGTTCCACCCAAATAGAGTTAATCGAAAAGGATGAATAAAAAAAAACCACACATATATATGTATATATATATCAAAACGAAATCCCAGAAATGTCCCAGCCACAGCGGCGGCGCAACACACGGGCACAGACTCCAAAAAGCAAAGTTGTAGCTTTGATGGTTTTATTCACACATCAATGTCCGAATGACGCGTTTCGGCCGCCAGACATGCGGCCTTGATCACACATATACATATATATGTGTGTGCAGTCTAGTCAGAAGAATTCAAAATATTACGCACACCTTGGAATGCGAGGTGTTCCAAAAGGGCATCATTGTCGTTCATAAAAATTGAGGGATGCCATCCAATTCAGTAGAGCAAAGGAACATTCGTGTTCCTCGTGATCTAGTGCATCCAGCCGCTGAATAGGGCAACTTGCGTGATATTCGATGAAGCTCTCCTGTAAGAGGCGCTTCGCAGCCTCACAGGTATCCCAACAAGCCAATACTCCAAGTGCAGCTGCACACATCATAATCACCAGAACAGTCCTGGTCATGGGCCAGCAAGGGACCCACCAACAGATCATAATCCGGGTCAGCTCCTGATGATGTGGAGAGGCAGTTATCCAAGGCCCAATAGAAAGGGCACTGTTGGCAAGGTTGCACGTAAGTGAAGTAGGCGAAGCGAAAGGTAAGCCCATAGCTCACACTCAGCGTTGCTAGCGGCAAGCATCCAAAAAGCTGCTGTATTCGTTCACGGTACTGTCGCCAAGGGCCTGGTCTGTGGAGAACCACAGCATGGGTATCCATTGCGTAACAGGAGCAGAAGTACCAGCACTCCACACACCAATAAGAGGATAGGTGGAAAACCACTGAAGGGGCTGGAAAAAATAGAATGGATAAAGGCCGGCATTACTCAAAAATCATCTGAAAAGATGATAGAGGCTTAAAAAAATGTGCAAGGCATTCAGTATCAGACGCATTAAAGATTTGGTGAATCAATTCCCCAAAATGTAGTGGGAGATTCGTATTCAGCAGTGACTGAATCTCACTAGATGTTCTAGCCACCTGCAATTCGAAGGTCTCTCTAGCAGAAGTGAGAGTGACTTCTTGTTGAAACAATAGCGCTTTGAGTCTGCTTAGTTTATTGAAGTCTGTTTTCAAAGTGGGAATGGAAGGCCACAGGGAGCTATCTACCGTCCCATGCGAGGGTGGAAAAAGAACATTGCTGCAACAAGTAACTCTTTCGGAAACCGTTACTATATACGGAATGCCTGCCCTTAACCCGCAGCAGTTGTGGTTATTTAGGATAAGATAACTACCATTAGAAAGCAATGTGAGCGTGGGAATTATTGATGGGACTGGTGTTCCTTTTAGAAAACAGGCCAAATTGGGCGCTGATACGTTGCAAGCGCCGTGAAGTTGAATTTGTTTATATACTAGCGCGTGTCCCACAGTAGAATCACAGTCCTCCCCTGTCAGGAAAACCTCTTTATCTTCAAATAGACAGTGAAAAGTAAACGGTAACGACCACAATTCGTGCAAGAAAGTACTACCCAGGGGTTCAAATCTACCATTGGGATAATGTTTCATACATGCAGTAAATTGAAAGAGGGAAATGGGCAAAGAAATAACCCCGTGTATTAACCATACTGAGGAATCGGTCTCTGCTATTGAGAATGTGTGAGGAGGACCGGGACATCACCCCGCCCGTGGCCCATATTAAAACCCTTAGGATACCAGGAATGCCTTTCGCTAGCCCGGGGATAGCCCGGAAAGAGTTAATCTCTTACGGCTCCTCTCCCTTGCAGGACCAAGAACGCCCCTTTGAACATGGCGGCCAATGGCAGGACGTCTCGTGGGCCCAAGGGGCGGTGTCTCTGCCTTTAAACCCGGAAGACGCCGTGGAGAGAAAGAACGGAGAGAGATCGCCGGAGGAACGAACGTGGAGTATCGAGGAGAAGACGGAGAGCCTTATCGAGCCAGGACGAGAAGCAGACGAGGATTCCCAGCAGGACGAGGAGAAAAGCGAAGCCGAGCGGGAGGAGTGGTCGGAAGAGTGGTGGACACCCCTGGAGGACGCCTCAACGCCGCCGCAGCTCAGGAGGGTTGCGGCCACAGTGGTACGTGAAACAGGGCAGGGGGTATTGCAGCCTGGGAAGGGGGAGGCGAGTCCAAGGGACTCAGGGAACACGGGGTAGTGTGGTGGTCACGGATTTCTCTCTCAGTATACACCGACTCCTTCACCTCCCCCCCCTTTTTTTGTACAGGACTATCACAAACCTAACAGAAACCCTCTGCTATCAGGTTGTTACTCGCGCTTATCCGTGGGGGTGTGCCTGACAGTAATTATCTCCTGAGACTATAAGGAGCCCGGAGTAAGGAAGGACCTAAAAGGTAAACTGGTCCTTCTTGTCTGTTTTTGTTCTTTTTATAACCCTCCCTCTTTACGTTTCACCCGCTTCCGTGTCTCCTACATCCCTTCACTCCCTCAGTGGATTCCTTGATCTAAGGTGGTGGAACGCGAGTTACCTCACGTTATCCTACCCGTACGGGACAGCTAGACTGACTGCCTTTTCTCCTTTTGTTTCCGCCTACACCCCGGGGATTGTGCCACTGTCGCCCTACGAGGAGAAGAGGATCCCCAACCAACACCACGGAAGCAGACGAAGTCCGAACCCTACCCTACCGGACTCCTCTATTGGATTGTTTCATTTGTCATTTAAACCCCTTTGAATAAAGGAAGCCATCATTCAACCACACTTAAGACCTCCTCGCTTTACTTTCCGCCCATCCCTCTCACATCTGGTGTCAGAAGTGGGATGAGGGAAGATGGAGGCAGTCGTAAGAAAGATGGCTGAAAGCCAGGAGAAGTTGGAACGGTGTATGGAGAAGTTCCTGACCGTAGCCGAAGAGGACCGGGAGAAGATACACAAGTCCCTTGAGGAACAGAGCCAGACCCAGGAGGCCGTCATAGGGAAGCTGGCCGACACCCTTAGCCAACAGAGGAGTACAATGGGGTTCCCCTCGGTGGTCCTACAGAAGAATGTGGGAGGGGAAGACCCCGATTTCTTCTTTTCGAATTATGAACGCATGGCCAGGGCCGCAGGTTGGAGCCAAGACAAATGGGGGCAATACCTGGGCCCTCTGTTATCCGGGGATCTCCAAGCGGCCTACCAGGCTGTTAACCCCTTGGGTCTTACCCCTTACGAAGACATTAAAAAAAGCATACTGGAGAGAATGGGCATAGACGAGGAGACATTCCGCCTACGCCTGCGACAGATCAAGGAAGGATCTCAGGAAACTCCCCGTGCTTTAGCCTATAGAATACGGGACATGGCTGATAGGTGGCTGAAGCCACAACAATCAACCAAGGATGAAATAATGGAGAAGGTCTATTTAGAGCAATATCTGTCGTCCCTACACCCGAACATACAAAAGTGGGTGAGACAACACGTGGGCCTGACTCTGGACCGAGCCGTTGAGATTGCCAGCGCTTTTTACAGGGCCCAAGAACCGCAAAGGGGACGGGAGGATATGCACTGGAAACATCCCGGAACCCCTATGAGACCCCACAAGCCACTCCACCCCTCACGCAAGCCAGAAACAGTCACCCTTCTACCAGGGCCGTCTATACCACCAGCCCGGGTCCCTACCCAACAGGGACCACAATGTTATAATTGTGGAACCGTAGGTCACATAGCCCGTTTTTGTCCTCAGAGGGAGGAACCTATGGAGGTAGGGCTGGTGCGCAACTACTATTGTAGTTCCTCTGGTGCACGCCTTCCCTACCATAGAGTAGTACGGATTAACGGGGAGGAAAGGCAGGCTTTGATCGACACTGGCTGTTTACAAAGTGTGATCCAACCACAGGCCATCCCGGGGGACGTCCACGACCTACAGGGCACGTCACCATACACTGTGTACATGGGGACAGCCATCGATATCCCACCACCGAGATTGAGATCCAACACGATCCGTCCTTGAAAGCAGAGACATTGAAAGTAGGGCTTATTCCCCGCCTACCCGAACCCTTAGTGTTAGGAAACGATTACCCCCATATGCCTAAAATGATACAAGAGTCCTGGGCAGAAGGGGAAGAATGGAGGAGGACAGCACCCTTTTCACAAGAACCAGAACCTGATTTAGTGCCGGGAAATATCGGAAAAGTAGCAAGCAAAAAAAGAAAGAAAAATGGAATTGGACAAGGGTCGCTCTAACCCAAAGTAAGGAGACCCCGGTGTGGCAGTATGAACGGGGGTTTCAGGAGGCCCAGCGGGACGACCCAGCATTACGTGAGGCCTGGAACAAGGCCACAAACGAAGAGGATCTTGAGCAAGTAGGTCCCCAGTTTTTTGTAAAAAAAAACTTGCTCTATCGTAAGGGTGGGAGGGGATCGCCAACCCAATTATTGGTGCCCCAACCATACAGGGAGAAGGTCTTATTCTTAGCCCACAGTCACTTATTGGGAGGGCACTTCGGGGAGGATAAAACGGAAAAGACCATAATGGAAAGGTTCTATTGGCCTGGCATATTCTCCCAGGTCCGGAAATACTGCAGAGAGTGTGCCATATGCCAAAGGAACAGTAGGTCCCTGCCCCCACGAGCACCCTTACGACCCTTGCCCATCATACCAGAACCCTTTTCCAGGGTTGGTATGGACATTATAGGCCCCTTACTACCTTCTCGTAGTGGTTGCTGATTCGTGTTAGTATTGGTTGACTATGCTACCCGCTTTCCAGAAGCGGTGGCCTTGCGTCAACCTAACGCATCACAAATAGCCAAAGCCATGATCGACATCTTTTCGAGAGTAGGTTTTCCCAGGGAACTGGTCACGGATCAGGGGACCCCTTTTATGTCTCGTCTCATGAGGCAGGTATGCCTCTCTCTGAACATCAAACAGATCCGCACCTCGGCATACCACCCCCAAACAGATGGGTTGGTGGAACGCTATAACGCCACCCTCAAGACGACACTAAAAAAGCTTTTGGACCTTGAAACACGGAAGTGGGAAGACATGCTCCCTCTGGCTCTCTTTGCGATTCGTTGCAAAGTCCAGAGGAGCACTGGATATTCACCCTTTGAGTTGCTTTATGGCAGACAGCTCCGCACGTTGCTTGACATGTTGAAGGAAGAGTGGGAGGAGGAGCCAGAAGGGACAAAACCCCTCCCGGAATACATTCTTAATCTAAAAACCCATCTGGGTCAGGTCCGCAGCATTGTCCAAACCCACCTCGAACAAGCCCAAACAGCACAGAAGGCACAATACGATAAAAAAGCCAAAACCCGCACATTTGACGTTAACGACTATGTTCTTTTGATGATGCCCACTTCCGACCATAAGTTGTTAGGGCAATGGCAGGGCCCTTATCGTGTGGTGGAAATAGTTACCCCAGTGACCTATCGCCTGGAATTGGATCCCCACAAGAAGACAAAGACACAGATATATCACGTCAACCTGCTTAAGAAGTGGGAGGGGGCCATTCCGGTACAGATAGGGCTTACAAAGGGTCCTGAACCTGTGTTTCTACAAAGCATAGATAGGGACCTCCCCGAAACCAATAAGAGAGAACTAGCTGCCCAGCTACGATCCCTACAGGAGGTGTTCTCCCTGTATCCAGGCCGAACCCATTTGATGGAACACGCCATTATGACCCCTCCTCGTACAAAAGTGAAACTGCGTCCCTATCGCGTTCCAGAGGCCCGTAGACAGGCGATAGAGGGCGAAGTACAACAAATGCTGAAAATGGGCATCATCGAACCCTCCAATAGTGAATGGAATTCACCAATCGTTCTGGTGCCCAAACCGGATGGGTCCATCCACTTCTGCATCGACTTTCGGGAGGTGAACAAGGTCTCTTGCTTCGATTCCTATCCACTCCCGAGAGTCGATGAACTGGTGGAGCGTCTGGGTACTGCTCGATACATCAGCACCCTTGATTTGTGCAAGGGATATTGGCAGGTGCCCCTACGACTTGGAGACCGGGAGAAAACGGCTTTTGCGACTCCCAGCGGTCTATACAATTTTACCGTTCTCCCCTTCGGTCTCCATGGTGCTCCTGCCACATTCCAACGCCTGATGAACACAGTTCTAAAACCTTGTTCTGATTTTTCAGCTGCTTACCTAGACGACATCGTTATCCACAGCTCCACCTGGGCCGAACACCTCGACCATTTGGAGAAAGTAGTGCGAGCCTTGAAAGAAGCAGGACTAACCATAAACCCAGCTAAGAGTAAACTCGCTGCCCAGTCCGTGAAGTATCTAGGATACCTTCTGGGGGAAGGGTACATAAAACCACAGACGAGAAGGTAGCCGCCATTTCCAACATTCCATTTCCCAGGACAAAAAAAGAGTTAAGAGCGTTTCTTGGGGTACTGGGGTATTATCGCCGATTCATTCCTAACTTTTCCCAAACGGCCTCCCCCTTGACTGATCTATTACAAAAGAAGGCATTGACAGAAAAAGAACTGAGACACCCCACACCCCCTCCTCCATGCTTTCCAATGATTAAAACAAGCCCTGACGTGCCACCCGGTGTTACTGAGCCCCAATTTCTCTCAGCCATTCATCCTACAAACCGATGCGTCCGACACCGGCTTAGGAGCGGTGTTGTCCCAAGTTGACTCCCAGGGAAGGGAAAGGCCCATCCTCTATATAAGCCGTAAGTTATTTCCTCGGGAGAAAAATTACGCGGTTATCGAGAAGGAGGCCCTCGCCATCAAATGGGCGATTGACTCCCTTCGATATTACCTTGAGGGGAGGGAATTCACCCTTTTCACGGACCATGCCCCATTAGAGTGGTTATCTAGGAATAAGGGGCATAATGACAGGATACTGAGATGGTTCCTGGCATTGCAACCCTATCGGTTCCACACCAAACACAGGAAGGGTAGGGATCAAGCCAACGCGGACTATTTATCCCGGTATCCTCTGGACATTGTTCTTGCTGGCAAGAATGTTAGGGAAGGGGGATGTGAGGAGGACCGGGACATCACCACGCCCGTGGCCCATATTAAAACCCCTAGGATACCAGGAATGCCTTTCGCTAGCCCGGGGATAGCCCGGAAAGAGTTAATCTCTTACGGCTCCTCTCCCATGCAGGACCAAGAACGCCCCTTTGAACATGGCGGCCAATGGCAGGACGTCTCGTGGGCCCAAGGGGCGGTGTCTCTGCCTTTAAACCCGGAAGACGCCGTGGAGAGAAAGAACGGAGAGAGATCGCCGGAGGAACGAACGTGGAGTATCGAGGAGAAGACGGAGAGCTTTATCGAGCCAGGACGAGAAGCAGACGAGGATTCCCAGCAGGACGAGGAGAAAAGCGAAGCCGAGCGGGAGGAGTGGTCGGAAGAGTGGTGGACACCCCGGAGGACGCCTCAACGCCGCCGCAGCTCAGGAGGGTTGCGGCCACAGTGGTACGTGAAACAGGGCAGGGGGTATTGCAGCCTGGGAAGGGGGAGGCGAGTCCAAGGGACTCAGGGAACACGGGGTAGTGTGGTGGTCACGGATTTCTCTCTCAGTATACACCGACTCCTTCACCTCCCCCCCTTTTTTTGTACAGCACTATCACAAACCTAACAGAAACCCTCTGCTATCAGGTTGTTACTCGCGCTTATCCGTAGGGGTGTGCATGACAGTAATTATCTCCTGAGATTATAAGGAGCCCGGAGTAAGGAAGGACGTAAAAGGTAAACTGGTCCTTCCTGTCTTTTTTTGTTCTTTTTATAACCCTCCCTCTTTACGTTTCACCCGCTTCCGTGTCTCCTACATCCCTTCACTCCCTCGGTGGATTCCTTGATCTAAGGTGGTGGAACGCGAGTTACCTCACGTTATCCTACCCGTACGGGACAGCTAGACTGACTGCCTTTTCTCCTTTTGTTTCCGCCTACACCCCGGGGATTGTGCCACCGTCGCCCTACGAGGAGAAGAGGATCCCCAACCAACACCACGGAAGCAGACAAAGTCCGAACCCTACCCTACCGGACTCCTCTATTGGATTGTTTCATTTGTCATTTAAACCCCTTTGAATAAAGGAAGCCATCATTCAACCACACTTAAGACCTCCTCGCTTTACTTTCCGCCCATCCTCTCACATCTGGTGTCAGAAGTGGGATGAGGGAAGATGGAGGCAGTCGTAAGAAAGATGGCTGAAAGCCAGGAGAAGTTGGAACGGTGTATGGAGAAGTTCCTGACCGTAGCCGAAGAGGACCGGGAGAAGATACACAAGTCCCTTGAGGAACAGAGCCAGACCCAGGAGGCCGTCATAGGGAAGCTGGCCGACACCCTTAGCCAACAGAGGAGTACAATGGGGTTCCCCTCGGTGGTCCTACAGAAGAATGTGGGAGGAAGACCCCGATTTCTTCTTTTCGAATTATGAACGCATGGCCAGGGCCGCAGGTTGGAGCCAAGACAAATGGGGGCAATACCTGGGCCCTCTGTTATCCGGGGATCTCCAAGCGGCCTACCAGGCTGTTAACCCCTTGGGTCTTACCCCTTACGAAGACATTAAAAAAAGCATACTGGAGAGAATGGGCATAGACGAGGAGACATTCCGCCTACGCCTGCGACAGATCAAGGAAGGATCTCAGGAAACTCCCCGTGCTTTAGCCTATAGAATACGGGACATGGCTGATAGGTGGCTGAAGCCACAACAATCAACCAAGGATGAAATAATGGAGAAGGTCTATTTAGAGCAATATCTGTCGTCCCTACACCCGAACATACAAAAGTGGGTGAGACAACACGTGGGCCTGACTCTGGACCGAGCCGTTGAGATTGCCAGCGCTTTTTACAGGGCCCAAGAACCGCAAAGGGGACGGGAGGATATGCACTGGAAACATCCCGGAACCCCTATGAGACCCCACAAGCTACTCCACCCCTCACGCAAGCCAGAAACAGTCACCCTTCTACCAGGGCCGTCTATACCACCAGCCCGGGTCCCTACCCAACAGGGACCACAATGTTATAATTGTGGAACCGTAGGTCACATAGCCCGTTTTTGTCCTCAGAGGGAGGAACCTATGGAGGTAGGGCTGGTGCGCAACTACTATTGTAGTTCCTCTGGTGCACGCCTTCCCTACCATAGAGTAGTACGGATTAACGGGGAGGAAAGGCAGGCTTTGATCGACACTGGCTGTTTACAAAGTGTGATCCAACCACAGGCCATCCCGGGGGGACGTCCACGACCTACAGGGCACGTCACCATACACTGTGTACATGGGGACAGCCATCGATATCCCACCACCGAGATTGAGATCCAACACGATCCGTCCTTGAAAGCAGAGACATTGAAAGTAGGGCTTATTCCCCGCCTACCCGAACCCTTAGTGTTAGGAAACGATTACCCCCATATGCCTAAAATGATACAAGAGTCCTGGGCAGAAGGGGAAGAATGGAGGAGGACAGCACCCTTTTCACAAGAACCAGAACCTGATTTAGTGCCGGGGAAATATCGGAAAAGTAGCAAGCAAAAAAAGAAAGAAAAATGGAATTGGACAAGGGTCGCTCTAACCCAAAGTAAGGAGACCCCGGTGTGGCAGTATGAACGGGGGTTTCAGGAGGCCCAGCGGGACGACCCAGCATTACGTGAGGCCTGGAACAAGGCCACAAACGAAGAGGATCTTGAGCAAGTAGGTCCCCAGTTTTTTGTCAAAAAAACTTGCTCTATCGTAAGGGTGGGAGGGATCGCCAATCCAATTATTGGTGCCCCAACCATACAGGGAGAAGGTCTTATTCTTAGCCCACAGTCACTTATTGGGAGGGCACTTCGGGGAGGATAAAACGGAAAAGACCATAATGGAAAGGTTCTATTGGCCTGGCATATTCTCCCAGGTCCGGAAATACTGCAGAGAGTGTGCCATATGCCAAAGGAACAGTAGGTCCCTGCCCCCACGAGCACCCTTACGACCCTTGCCCATCATACCAGAACCCTTTTCCAGGGTTGGTATGGACATTATAGGCCCCTTACTACCTTCTCGTAGTGGTTGCTGATTCGTGTTAGTATTGGTTGACTATGCTACCCGCTTTCCAGAAGCGGTGGCCTTGCGTCAACCTAACGCATCACAAATAGCCAAAGCCATGATCGCCATCTTTTCGAGAGTAGGTTTTCCCAGGGAACTGGTCACGGATCAGGGGACCCCTTTTATGTCTCGTCTCATGAGGCAGGTATGCCTCTCTCTGAACATCAAACAGATCCGCACCTCGGCATACCACCCCCAAACAGATGGGTTGGTGGAACGCTATAACGCCACCCTCAAGACGACACTAAAAAGCTTTTGGACCTTGAAACACGGAAGTGGGAAGACATGCTCCCTCTGGCTCTCTTTGCGATTCGTTGCAAAGTCCAGAGGAGCACTGGATATTCACCCTTTGAGTTGCTTTATGGCAGACAGCTCCGCACGTTGCTTGACATGTTGAAGGAAGAGTGGGAGGAGGAGCCAGAAGGGACAAAACCCCTCCCGGAATACATTCTTAATCTAAAAACCCATCTGGGTCAGGTCCGCAGCATTGTCCAAACCCACCTCGAACAAGCCCAAACAGCACAGAAGGCACAATACGATAAAAAAGCCAAAACCCGCACATTTGACGTTAACGACTATGTTCTTTTGAT
Source organism: Calotriton arnoldi (assembly GCA_963921515.1). Classification (NCBI taxonomy): domain Eukaryota; kingdom Metazoa; phylum Chordata; class Amphibia; order Caudata; family Salamandridae; genus Calotriton; species Calotriton arnoldi. The sequence goes on from CAWUFW010001438.1 coordinate 1,105,575, forward strand.
GATGCCCACTTCCGACCATAAGTTGTTAGGGCAATGGCAGGGCCCTTATCGTGTGGTGGAAATAGTTACCCCAGTGACCTATCGCCTGGAATTGGATCCCCACAAGAAGACAAAGACACAGATATATCACGTCAACCTGCTTAAGAAGTGGGAGGGGGCCATTCCGGTACAGATAGGGCTTACAAAGGGTCCTGAACCTGTGTTTCTACAAAGCATAGATAGGGACCTCCCCGAAACCAATAAGAGAGAACTAGCGGCCCAGCTACGATCCCTACAGGAGGTGTTCTCCCTGTATCCAGGCCGAACCCATTTGATGGAACACGCCATTATGACCCCTCCTCGTACAAAAGTGAAACTGCGTCCCTATCGCGTTCCAGAGGCCCGTAGACAGGCGATAGAGGGCGAAGTACAACAAATGCTGAAAATGGGCATCATCGAACCCTCCAATAGTGAATGGAATTCACCAATCGTTCTGGTGCCCAAACCGGATGGGTCCATCCACTTCTGCATCGACTTTCGGGAGGTGAACAAGGTCTCTTGCTTCGATTCCTATCCACTCCCGAGAGTCGATGAACTGGTGGAGCGTCTGGGTACTGCTCGATACATCAGCACCCTTGATTTGTGCAAGGGATATTGGCAGGTGCCCCTACGACTTGGAGACCGGGAGAAAACGGCTTTTGCGACTCCCAGCGGTCTATACAATTTTACCGTTCTCCCCTTCGGTCTCCATGGTGCTCCTGCCACATTCCAACGCCTGATGAACACAGTTCTAAAACCTTGTTCTGATTTTTCAGCTGCTTACCTAGACGACATCGTTATCCACAGCTCCACCTGGGCCGAACACCTCGACCATTTGGAGAAAGTAGTGCGAGCCTTGAAAGAAGCAGGACTAACCATAAACCCAGCTAAGAGTAAACTCGCTGCCCAGTCCGTGAAGTATCTAGGATACCTTCTGGGGGAAGGGTACATAAAACCACAGACCGAGAAGGTAGCCGCCATTTCCAACATTCCATTTCCCAGGACAAAAAAAGAGTTAAGAGCGTTTCTTGGGGTACTGGGGTATTATCGCCGATTCATTCCTAACTTTTCCCAAACGGCCTCCCCCTTGACTGATCTATTACAAAAGAAGGCATTGACAGAAAAAGAACTGAGACACCCCACACCCCCCCTCCTCCATGCTTTCCAATGATTAAAACAAGCCCTGACGTGCCACCCGGTGTTACTGAGCCCCAATTTTTCTCAGCCATAATTCCTACAAACCGATGCGTCCGACACCGGCTTAGGAGCGGTGTTGTCCCAAGTTGACTCCCAGGGAAGGGAAAGGCCCATCCTCTATATAAGCCGTAAGTTATTTCCTCGGGAGAAAAATTACGCGGTTATCGAGAAGGAGGCCCTCGCCATCAAATGGGCGATTGACTCCCTTCGATATTACCTTGAGGGGAGGGAATTCACCCTTTTCACGGACCATGCCCCATTAGAGTGGTTATCTAGGAATAAGGGGCATAATGACAGGATACTGAGATGGTTCCTGGCATTGCAACCCTATCGGTTCCACACCAAACACAGGAAGGGTAGGGATCAAGCCAACGCGGACTATTTATCCCGGTATCCTCTGGACATTGTTCTTGCTGGCAAGAATGTTAGGGAAGGGGGATGTGAGGAGGACCGGGACATCACCACGCCCGTGGCCCATATTAAAACCCCTAGGATACCAGGAATGCCTTTCGCTAGCCCGGGGATAGCCCGGAAAGAGTTAATCTCTTACGGCTCCTCTCCCATGCAGGACCAAGAACGCCCCTTTGAACATGGCGGCCAATGGCAGGACGTCTCGTGGGCCCAAGGGGCGGTGTCTCTGCCTTTAAACCCGGAAGACGCCGTGGAGAGAAAGAACGGAGAGAGATCGCCGGAGGAACGAACGTGGAGTATCGAGGAGAAGACGGAGAGCTTTATCGAGCCAGGACGAGAAGCAGACGAGGATTCCCAGCAGGACGAGGAGAAAAGCGAAGCCGAGCGGGAGGAGTGGTCGGAAGAGTGGTGGACACCCCCGGAGGACGCCTCAACGCCGCCGCAGCTCAGGAGGGTTGCGGCCACAGTGGTACGTGAAACAGGGCAGGGGGTATTGCAGCCTGGGAAGGGGGAGGCGAGTCCAAGGGACTCAGGGAACACGGGGTAGTGTGGTGGTCACGGATTTCTCTCTCAGTATACACCAACTCCTTCACCTCCCCCCCTTTTTTTGTACTGCACTATCACAAACCTAACAGAAACCCTCTGCTATCAGGTTGTTACTCGCGCTTATCCGTAGGGGTGTGCATGACAGTAATTATCTCCTGAGATTATAAGGAGCCCGGAGTAAGGAAGGACGTAAAAGGTAAACTGGTCCTTCCTGTCTTTTTTGTTCTTTTTATAACCCTCCCTCTTTACGTTTCACCCGCTTCCGGGTCTCCTACATCCCTTCACTCCCTCGGTGGATTCCTTGATCTAAGGTGGTGGAACGCGAGTTACCTCACGTTATCCTACCCGTACGGGACAGCTAGACTGACTGCCTTTTCTCCTTTTGTTTCCGCCTACACCCCGGGGATTGTGCCACCGTCGCCCTACGAGGAGAAGAGGATCCCCAACCAACACCACGGAAGCAGACGAAGTCCGAACCCTACCCTACCGGACTCCTCTATTGGATTGTTTCATTTGTCATTTAAACCCCTTTGAATAAAGGAAGCCATCATTCAACCACACTTAAGACCTCCTCGCTTTACTTTCCGCCCATCCCTCTCACAGAATGGTAGTTGTTCTAACTTCTCAATATGTAAGAATGTGTATGTCAAATGTTTCATGGACATAAGTTTTTGTTTATCTGTTAAATTAAAAGGCAAAAACAGGGCAGTTGTGTTCAAATAATCCCAAGGCACATTCTCATTTTTCAATGTTTGCAAAGTCCAGCTAATGCTGTTGTCCACCACATCCAAAACTTTACGCAAGTTGTCTTGATCTAGTTGTCGCAATCTGAATGATGCCTCCATTTGGGACAGCTTCCAGAATTCATTATATGCTGCATAAGCAAAACGTTTCGGGCGAGGGGACCTTGGACCCAAAATGAAATCTGCCAGATCAATGTCGCCAGATAAACATGAGAGATGTTGTTTCACAGAAGACAATAATGACTGTCCCAACCACTGTTGACACAATTTACCCACTGAATAGGTTGTAACCGAATGTGTTTGTGGAAAACGAGGATCTGGTCTACTGAGACTAAATCCCTCTGTTGAATTTGAATAAAGTAACTGGCAAGCATTAGTACTGAGGGGCCATATTAACCAGCCCAAGGTATTAATAGTGGACGAATTAAGGGTACCATTGTGGACCACACCGTGTAAGTCCCCTAGAGAATAATTTGCATACTGCTGCCAGTCGTCATAATCTGCTAATGACGGGAACAATGGAGAATTTAAATTTTTAGCAGTAGCCAAACTAAAACATGTAGTTTGTTTCAGGAATATCATCTGTGATGGTATCAAACACGCCCGATGCAATGATTCAGTTCCATGCACCTGACAATCTTTGGTACCCCATATTGATTTTAAATCAATCGTGTCTTTCCAATAATCATAACCTCCTAAGGACAAATCGGTTATGAAAGTCGAAGAATATACCAATTTAGTATGGGTCAGCATAAATTTCGTGTGTGTTTGGGCATTTCATTTATAATAATAGGACCTGGGATCAGACATATTATAGCCTGAAAAGTAGACATACTTATTTTTCTGAGTCTGGGAACTACCTTTAAATGGAAAAGGACAATGTTCCCATTGCGTATAATTAAGGTGATTCCTGACTGTGTTGGATTTATGCAAGAAATGATGACCATAATGATGGAAACAGAATAAATCACCATAATTGGCAGAATTTAAATACAAATCCTCAGTTTCAAAAGCAGTGTAATATTTTAAATCTGAAAACAATGAATGTACTGCTTAAACATTCCAGTCGTCCGCATGCATCTCAGGTGTGATGACGTCACCCAGTGACACACGAAAGACGTATGGCATTAGAATCGTCTCCGTCGGGCCGTATACTTCGTATGGAATTTATCCTAAGCAATGCCAGCTACTACTGGCATAGCCGAAATGTTAACATGGGATTGATCCCTTTTCATCATATGTGATGACGTGTGGGGCCAAAACACAATCAACCAAATGTACATCAGAGCGTTCTGGCAAATAATGACCGTTAATTAAAAAAAAAATTACAGTTACAAATCCAACCCACATGAAGAGAAATACCATTGTAAGCACCATCCAAATGTGGGTCCAAGGAGGAACCAGATAAGTTCTGCGAAACCAGGAAAAGAAAATGAAAATACGACTGGGGGTTCATCCCCAGTAGAATTTGAAGAAGACGATGAAGTTAAAGAAAAGTTGTCTCTCTCCATGTAATAATCAACAGTTCCTAATCAATATAATGCTGGATGGTCTGCATTAAAAGATGATTGGAGCGCACGTGTAGGAATGTCCACAGTAAGATCCATAGGCGGCGAGACATAATCTCGTGGTGTAGTCGTTGAAGATGATGACAAAACAGGCAGCACATCAATTGATGTTTCCACTTCACGTTCCTGTTGTACGGTAGTCACCGTCCAAGACATCACAGGAAGTGAAACATCTCTCCGCTGGACTGTTGTAGGCTACTATTCAGTATCGGCCAAATGGTGCAACTTGACATGTTCAATGGAAATGTAGCGATTCTCCTTGCGTCCAGGCAGAGGAGGCAAAATCACATTTCGAGTGCCCTTTAATCCAAGAACTGGGACTGGTGCTCGATATGAGGGATCAAACTTTTTTTTGTTCTCTATCTTCTCCCGGACCAGATCTCCAACTTTAGGAAGCCACCCTGTGACTGGGATCAGCACCGCTGTGTCTTCGGACGAGTGCAACTCAGCTTTAGCAAGAGTGTCTCGAGTCTTTTGTAGATCCTGTAACATAGCACAATGGTTAGCTACGTCAAATGTTGCGGCGGCCGCCAAAACGTCTAGACCATCAAGGTCTGGCACAAACATTTTGACGCCAAAGAGCATTTCGTATGGGGTCCGCCCACCCAGAGATCTTCTTGGGAGATTGTTTAGTGCACGTTGAACCCCATATAAATGAGTCAGCCAACCCCTGTCAGTACCTAAGACTCTAGCTGTCAAAGATTGCTTTAAGTCACAGTTAATTCGCTCCACTATCGAATTGCCCTCAGGCCTGTATGGAGACCTAGGTATACAGCTCTACCACACGCCGCAAGACATATACGCAGGAAACCACCGCAGGGCCCTGGCCGGGGTTTGATCCTCAATCAATTTCTGGAAGGATCTCCCTTTAGCTCCCATAGGGAAAATTGCAGTAGCCAAGATAATACTGGTCCCACGGCTACTCTACCTTTTACTCTACCTTTTCACCAATCTCCCAGTGGTCCCCCCATGCTTTTTTCCGGGAATTGGATACCCTTCTGGTATCTCTTATCTGGGGCACAGGCCAATAGCCCTAGCCAAACTACAGCTGCCCATGGATAGAGGAGGACTAGGTGCTCCATCCTTTGAGGCGTACTTTTTGGTGGCCCAGCTGCAATAGGTGTCACGGTGGACAGCAGGCCGAGCACTGACAGAGACACACACGATAACAGGGCCGGTTACAGCCCCTGTTTTACACCGCATGCTATTACCAGGTGCCGAGCAGATACCAGATTGTCCACTCCAAATAACAGTTGCACAAGCATGCCTAAAGCGTATTCATAAAATGAGCCACACAGTCCCTCTCTACTCCCCCATACAGCCGCTGGCAGGATTTCCTAAAGGCCGAGCCCATTTCACGGAGCGCGTCCTGCGTACCTGGACCGAGCACGCGATCACAGAAGCGGGCGCCCTATACGAAAACGGGCAATTGCAGTCATTTGCTGAACTCACCGCCGGCACAGGCCTTCCAAATGGGCAATTCCTCACACATAGGCAACTGTTGACGGAGTGTAGGAAGCTATGGCACACAGTAGACACGGAACCACCCACACACCCAGTCCTACACACTATATTGCAGATGGGTCCCGGACGACACTTAATAACATGGCTGTACTAAGCGGTGCGCGAGCTAAGTGCAGTCTCTTTGGTTCCTCTATGGGAAAAATGGGAGGCGGAGTTCCGACGGCCCCTTCACGATAAAGAGTGGGATCGCGCCCTTGAGTTCCCGAAGAAGGTGTCCCGCAACTACCGGTTTAAAAACATACAATACCACATGCTACATCGGGCATATCTGACCCCAGAAATGCTACAGTGTTATTACCCTAACTCACACTTCACCTGCCCCAGATGCCCAGAACCCGGGGCCTCCTTTCTGCACATGTTTTGGGATTGTCCAACACTTCACACATACTGGGCCACGATACACGCAACCCTACTAGAGGTCACCGGGCTTTTGGGTCTCAATACATGGGAGATCTGCGCGCTGGGCATAGGCAAACGGCGAAAGCACCAAAAAGTGGAAACTCGCTTTGTCTCCCTGACGATCCTTCTGGCGAAGAGATGCATAGCCATGTACTGGAGAGCGCCGGGGGGGGCGTCCGTTGAGGCCTGGCGGGGCGTGGTTAAAAAGTGGGGAGCCTCTGAGGAAGAGGTGCTTAGGTCGGGAGAAATACAAGGCACACGCAAACACCACATTTCCATGCAATGGGCGACACTGCTCCATGCCTTCGCACAAATTGGAACAGGTGAGCCACCCACGCAAGCCGCAATATCCCCGGTACAGGAGACACACCAGGATTGCACACAGAATCCCCCCCCGCAATAGGTCCCTCAGTGTCATGCGACCCTCAATCTGACCTTGGGCGGAGACCGCCACTCCCACATAGTCATGCACAACCCGCACCCTGCCATATAGAACCAAGCAACCGACGTCGCCCATTTAAGTACCTAGCCCTCATAAACAGACGAGCTCCTATATACAGTAAATCCCAGTTCAAATTACCCACGTTGAAGAGTTATATTCATTCTATAAGAAAATACAATAGTCTGTGTTACCTAGCACCAGCACAAAGGTCCACACATAAGTAAATGGACAACGGCTGCTCGCACGGGCTATACGAATACATCGCCCCTAGCTACTAAGAAGAAGGTTGAGTTACGACTCATGTTTCCAATTAATACTGTACAACCCGAGAACAAAAAGTCTTGTGATTTATGGATTAACCATCTGCGATGTTGATTTCATTAAATATGGACCTTGTAAAATAATGAAATGCCAATAAAAAGATTCCCCCCCCCCCCAAATAAAAGTCATGGTTCATTCGCTTCACTATCGAACTGCCATCAGGCCTGTATGGAGAGGAAAATTGGAATAGCACCCCCAGTGACCTCATTGAATCCTTGTAAGCCTTAGAGGCGAACGCAGGACCTTGGTCAGAATGGAAGGTACCACAAGCAAATGTTCCGATAAAGACACGCAAATCTCTAATGACATTTTGAGCGTCCCAAAGGAATCTAGTGCACGAATCCACTGCAACCAAAAAATATTTATAGGCAGTGTCTGACGTCAAAGGACCGCAGTGATCAAGATAAATACATCCAAATGGTTGATTTGAAATGTATAGCTACATGTGAGGTGGACGTGCAACCGTGGACAGTGTTTAATCTGTTGACAAATGTCACAAGAAAGAACATAATTACGAGTCTGTCTATACAGACCACGCCACCAATAACGCTGCTGCAAAAGAGACACTGTCTCTGAAACTCCAGCATGAGCAGAAGCCATGCCTTCAAGCGCGGCAATGATCAAAGAAAGCCTGCGGTCCCCGTTGGGAATTTGCTGATCCCCAACGGACGGAATGGAAGCAAAGGGAACTTGTTCCGGTGATAAATGATAAGAATACTTAGAAGGAAAACCTTGTGGGAACGCCGTCCCAGCCCTTGTAGCAGCTATAGCTGCCAGAATTTCATTATCAATTTTAGTCATAGACCTTGTAACTTCTGCTACTGAACATGTGGCAACTGCAGATTTGGCTGCCTCATCAGCCAGAGAATTACCAACAGCATGTGCTCCCACACTCTGATGGCCAAGAGTATGTATAACATGTGTGAGCGGCAAGCTTTCCTTAAGAGCTGCCACTCGAACCCAAAGCGTCTTATTCTTGATTGCGCTACCTTTAGAGTCTCGATAATCGTTTTGAGACCAAAAGAAGAGATTGTCATTACAGGATTGTACACAATAGAAAGAATTGCACACTATAAGAGTAGGTACATCTGGATCAGCGAATTTGAGAGCCAACACTAAAGCCCGCAGCTCAGCCAACTGAGCCGTGCAGTCACCAAGAGACTGTGTGTGGACTAAGGAAGACTTAAACTCACCGTCAACCATAGAACCTGCCACAATAGCACAGGCAGGCGAGTAAGCATGTTTGGAACCAAAGGCCGGCTGCGCCGATCCGTCGGTATAAACTATACTCTTGTATGGGTCAAGAGGAAGTAAAAACTGTGGCGCAGGATGAACTTGTTCATCCTGCAAAAACTCCTCCGTCTGCAAGGATGGGTCAAAGATAAAAGTGACATCAGCCGATGTCAAAGAACTCGCCCACTGAATCCAGCGCGGCTGCAAGGCCTTAGAATTCGGTACGCTTGCCTTTGTGACCGCCGCTAGAGTAGGCACAGACGATACCATAAGAATGCGTTTCCCCTGAGCCAGAGAGCGTTCCTTCAGCATCGCCATCTGTACTGCTGTAAGAATTTTCTCAATGGGGAAAAAACGCATCTCTGCTGATATGTACAAATACGATATGTAGGCAATGGGGACTGTATCTCCCTCATTGAATGTCAGGTAAGTGAAACCCACCGTACCAGGTACAATCCGTATGACTAAGTTAGTTGTGTTGTCACAAGTTAACAAGAAGTTGGTCGCAAGCAGATCAGCCTGCAAAGACCAAAGAATTTCTGTATTATCCGGAAGCCAGCTGGAAGACGATAAAGAAGGTTGTATCAACGCGTATAACAGTTTGATACGCTGAGCATAATCAGGAATGTAGGTCCTCCCGAAATTCAAAAAACCCAGCAAAGATTGTAACTTCTTAAGAGAGGAAGGAGGTTGCAATTGAGCACATTTCTCCAGAAAGTGGGGGGCTAAGCCCCTCCCTTCATTATTGAGTTCATAACCCAAAAAGAGAACCACCAAGTAGGCGATGTGAGACTTAGCAAAGTTGAATTTGTACCCTAAGTCTGCAAAGGACAATATGATGCGGTCAACACGCACCAGATGCGGTATTAATTCATCATCCGTCAAATAAATGCCATCGACGTAAGAGAAAGCATTGGGATCTATGTTGTGGAAAAGCGACACAACACGCGCAGCAAACGCACCAGGACTATTCTTTTAGCCCATAGGCAATCGTGTAAATCGTTTCTGATTGCCAACCGCAGTAAATGCAGTCCAGTCACGGCTCTCAGTAGCCAGATTGTGACTGTAAAATCCATTGGAAATATCCAAAGTGGTTTTATACTTTTTTCGGACAATGTTATTTATTAACACAGAGCTGTGGGTGTTCTGTACGGCAAACGTGCAAACATGACTGTTCAACTTTCTATAATCCAAAACTATGCGATATGAACCGTCCGGTTTCGATATCGGAAAAAGAGGATTATTCATGGATGAAACACAGGGTTCAATTACACCCTGATATTCCAACTGGGCCAAAATGTCACTAACGGACGCTTTCACGTCCAGTTTGACCGGATATTGTGCCTGTGGCTGTGGCATTGATCGCAAAGGGATCTCATGCGCCGGTGAATCTCTATCCCAGCCCACCTGATTACGATATACAGCCGGCGCAAGAGCTAAAGCCCATTCCGATGCGTAAGCCTGTTTAGCCTCTTCAGAAACGTAACGCGAAAAGCTCAGAAGTATCACGTCCTCACCCCAGGAAGAAGCCAAAACAAATGGAGGAGGCCAATCTGTCTCTGCCAACAAAATGTCGTATGACGAGGTAAGGTTATCCCAAAAGATACCCTTAATTGTACGTTGTATATCACCTTCAATTTGGAGGACTATCTCATAAAGTCTATCAGGGGGTGCAGCTCTTGTATCAGCTGTTTCCACTGTAATGAATGTCAGTTGCTCTCACCCCCAGACAAGGACGGAGTACCTCCCGTACTATTGTAACTTCCGCCGCGCTGTCGAGGACTGTCACAGCCCATCTCTAATCGAGGAGCAGGGTTCACACTGTCTGAGGCATACTTCGCTGTCAAAGCAGCAACTTTTTTCTTTTGAAACGGGGCACGATATGTCAGTTGTCCCTCCGGTTTGGCTTTTGCGTCAAACTGGCGTGGCGGATCACGACTTTGTTGCGTGGTCTTGCCTTGTCTACGATCTTGTCGCTCCCCTCCACCGAACTGTTGGTCCGATGAGTCCTGCAAGGAACGAGGAGAGCGAGGATCAGGAACCTGAAACCCCTCTGGTGTCTTAATCTTAGAGCGGTCACGTAAATCATACCTACGCTCGGAAGCATCAGGTGTCGGTGAACCAGCACGCGAACCTTGCTTCTGCTGTTCTTGTTGTTTTTTATTCTTGTTCCAATTCTTTTTAGGAAACAATGGACACCCCTCCTTCTCAGGAGGGGTTTATTTTGCGGTTCAGTAAAGGTTAAATCCCCAAATTATTACGCCCTAATGATTTATACACTTTAGCTAAAATCTTAGCTAATTTACGTTGTTTATCCACGTCAGCCACTGCCTCAAAGCACTGACTCACCTGCAAACTAACTGCTTCCCCCTTGATGTTAGCCAGTATCATATCGGAGACTATAGGGAATAGCCAAACCAGTCTCATACCCAACTCTAGGGCGGCCTCCACCCCGTGTTCATCTTGAACTTTCTTAAGAACTGTCGGAAGCACAGTCATGGAGGGGGTGCCAAAGCATAGTGAATACACCGCTGAGAACACCTTCCCCCAAGTGGTGCACAGCCGCGGTCCGTGCAGGTAAAAGCGGTGGGGCGGTGGGGCCTTGTAAGGGGAGATTCCGCGGGACAATGCTGAGGGAATATTAATTAATTATTTAATTTTCCCTCAGGATCATCCCTCGGAATCCCCTTGCATGGTCCCACCGCCCCACCGCTGTTACCTGCACGGACCGCGGCTGGTGGTGCAGTCTTCTAAATTGGGAATGAGACCTTTTGGTAAGCTCATTGTAAGTATCCTGTGTTTATCCAGAGGAGTAGTATTCGGTAATACAGCTTCGAGTTACTCAAATTTCTCTGCTAACCAGAATGGTAAATCATCCCTATTTTGAGAACGTTTGCCCATCACCGAATTAATCATGATCGGGCTGATTACCAAGCCGCCATGTCCTTGTTGCTGTGGAGGGGCTCCTGCCGGAGCCGCTTGAACAGTGCGAGAGATATATTGTATCACACTTCTGTGTATGTGGACCAAAGATTCATGCAATTGACGCAGCTCTGCATGTGTAACACCATGATAATTTGGGTGTGGTGTAAATCCCGCGAAAGCGGGCCAGGTGGCTCAGTCGATCGATAAAGGGCCTAAACATACCATTGTAACAGGGTGAGGTAGGGCGCCATTAAACCAGATGGTGTGCTCCCAAGCTGATAACGGAGCTTCAAGTAACCAATAAGGTCGATAATCCCGGGGAACCGCGGCATGTTCATATTCATGAAAGAAATTATCATTCCCATCCACCGCCGGAAACTTAACCCAAGAGTAAAAAACCTCGAAGCGAAAAGCTGCGTTCCCTTCAACCACAAAGATAATGTTTGCTCCTGCAACCGGGACTCCATGTTGAGTCAAATGAGCAGTTAGTGCTGCGCGATTAGGAGCAGGAATAGCAATAGCCATTATCTAAAGAGAATGGAAACAAGGAAAACGGTAGTGCAACACTGGGTATTAAAGAAGAAAAAAAAAACTTTTAACACCCAAGCTTGAAAAATCTATAATCTCTAATATAGGTGGTAAAGCCCTCGCACCACGGACGTCTCCGGTAATTGGTGAGAGGGTATTGTGGACAAGCACAAGTGCTACTCAGGGGTCTCGCGAATAAGTACCAGACCAAACGTTGGGCGCCATGTTGCAGGGATTCTGCACATACACAGAACTATGTGCAGGATTATGGGACCTCGGTGTATAGGGGCTAAGCCTTCCTACCACCTTAGTGCCCACGAGCCCAGGACCGACTAGCTATAGTGTCTCACTCGCTCTCCTACTCACAAATGGAGAAACCAATGATTAGACATCCCAGAACACAACACTCTCGGATCTCTCAGGAATCACGGTAACAAGACACATCTTTTCGCTTACACTCTCGTACTTGTCCACAATAGGATCTGACTGAGACACGAAGATAGTTTAAAATATTTCTTTAACTAACATGCTCTAAAATGCAGTATACTTGCCACAACAAGCATAGAGATGCATAACACCAATGTCGTTAGGATTGCAGTAAGGCCATATATCATGAAGGTAGAAGTCATTATACAAAGACTATGGAGAAAGGACTACAGTGCCTATGCTCCCTCCCCTTGGTAAGAAAAAGGATGATTATATAATAGAAGATCTCCGTGCTTTGTCAGCAGACCCTATACCTCAGGCCATAGATCATATTTCTACATCACAGGTGCGTGTTGCTCTTCTCCCTGGAGAGGTCCCTCTCCAAGTGTGTTTTACTTAAGCATGCATCCCCATAATATCAAAGTACGATTTTCCAGCAAAAACAGCTGCATTGGTATGTTTTTGTCTAGGTGCTAGGGCCTGAACAGAACAGAATAACAAGGGGCAGTGTTTATCGACCTTGCTCACAGTGTTCAGACTAAACTCCAGGAACGGGCAGAGAACGAGCACAGCATAGAGTTCTCATGTGAAAGGTATAAACAGATTCGTGCAAAAATAAAGGCATGTAGTAACGTGCGCAAAAGCAGCATCATGGCTACCGGGCTCATGCTAACTTAAAGATGTCGACAGTGTTCCTAGCGACCACATGTCAGTGTTGGACACTGGTGGAAATAAGTTACCCAGCTACATGATGGCTTCACTGCAAATACGGATGTTTGGTATCAAACATCTCGTATAGGTAAACCCACACTGATGCCAATGTCGGATTTATTAATACATGCACTCAGAGGGCACCTTAGAGGTGCCTCCTGAAAACGTACCTGCCTCTGGTGTCCTTGCTGACTGGTTTCTGCCAGCCCGCCACCTGAGACCCTGTTCTGACCTTCTAGGGTGAGAGCCTTTTGTTCTCAGGAGACCTAGAAAAAAAGGCTGTCTGGGAAGAGGGAGTAACACCTCCTCCCCAGGATGACCTGCTGATTATCCTCGTTGGGCCGGCAAGCTTCAAAGAAGCTGCCGCCTTTGGAATGCGAATCTTACTCCTAGCCATGTTTATGATGGCATACTTCGGAATTCTGAGACAGGGTTATGCCCACTTCCCACAGGAAGTGGTCATAAGGGGGAGTACTAACCCCAAGCGTCAGTAGCCAATTAGCTACTACCCTACTCTCCCCTAACACCCCAAAATTCCGTATTTAGGGGAGTCCCTGGCTCCAGAGAAGCAGATCCTGATAACCTAAGAAGAAGAAGTACACGAAGAGCCACAAAAGCAGAAGAGTGAAGAGAGCACCTGACTTGGCTCCATCCCAGATGTCCTGTCTGCCATTCTCTGTTGACCCTACACCAAAGATGACTGGTCCTGCAGCTCCAAAACCTGGGACGACTGCCTGCATTCAATAAAGATCAAGAACTCTAGTGAACAGCTGACCTGTTCTGAAGAACTCCAAAGGAGAAGACTCTGAGGCTTCCGGAACCGTCAAGACCCAACACTAAGGCAAGCACTCCACCCGTCACCTCCGGCCCGACTTGAAGTGGGCCAACGGTGCCTACAAGGTTCCCCAGCTCTACAAAGCTCAAGTCCATCGTGGTTTCACCCCTCGTGGTCTCCCTGACGTGTTCTGCAGCCTCTGCACGCAGACCCCCTCGACCACGACTCCTCCCGGTAAGAGAAACCCAACGCCTAAAAACACCTCTGCAGCCGTCACCCCTGGGCCGTGGAGATGAGGATCCCAGGTGTCCTTACATTCCTGAGCATCACAAGCCTTGAACCCCTCCCCCACTTCTTGGTTCAACGCAACTGTCTTCCTAGCCAGACCCTGCAGCCTCTTTTTACAGAGACAGATCCCCATTGAAACCTCTTGGGCTCCCAACGCTTATTTGCACCCTGCACCCGGCTGCCTTCATGCCGCTGGTGGTGTACTGCTGGTGCTGCCTTGGACGTTGTCCACCACTCACCTTAACTCCAGAAGATTGGTCCTGTAAGTTGATGTACTGTACCTGTTTGCAGAACTTGTTCTTCCTTCCATAGGATAACATTGCAGAACTCAGAAATTGCATTGTGTCCACTTTTTAAAGTGAAAAGAATTTATCTTCGAAAACATCCTTACTTGAATGAGTTTTCTCTGATGCCTAAACATATATAAAAATACTTGCTATTTCTAAATTGGTTTGGATCTCCTCCTTGAGTTGTGAAGTCATTTATCAATCATTGTGTGCATCTGCAAATATCTTGCACTCCTCTGTGTTAAGTCTAAGACTGTTGACCACACTACCCTCTAATAGAGCACTTTGGGATTGCATAGCAAGCCTTGTCCACTCATAAGGGAACCCCTGGAATCTTTACACGGTATATGAACTTATTGCTATATCACATAAAGAGCCAGCTTCCTAAACCGGGGCTGTCGGGACGGCAGAGCAAATAGAGGACTTCTGCAAAGCCATGCTGCTGCTTTTTGACACATTACCTGCTCCCTCTGGTGCACCAGCGGTCCCGAAGGAGATCGGAGGCCTCCCAACTGGGCTTCTACTTGCGGGTCTGCCCTTTGCACCAGTTGGACCTTCTGGATCCTCTCAGGGCTTCGGATGACTTCGATACGACACTCTGCTGGTGCCACTCCATCGACGCTGATGCCGGCGCCATCAACTCCGGACGATGACATCCAACCCATAGTGCTTTCCTGATGCTATGACTGTGCTGCCCCAACCTCAACTGAGGCTGCGTGCTCCTTTATGTGAGCAGCAACCTTTTTACCACCCTTCTGACTACGATAACCAAGATGCCAGTGGTCTGGATACCTCCCCAGACACTATCCCGTACCCCCGGGCCTGCCACAGAAGATAGAGTCTATTTTACTATCATTATGCAAAGGGTGTTAGAAGTTCTTGATCTTCAACTTCCTACTTAGGAAGTTAAAACAAATGTTCTGACGGCCCTGCTTCAGCAGACCCAGCTTTCCTCACTCAGCATCCCACCTCACCCTTTTGAGCCTAGTGGTGCAGGCATCTGCCAGCACAGTAAAACCAAACTAATTTCCCGCTACTCCTCCGACAGGGAATCGAAGAGGATAGAGACATTTGGTAAGTTCGCTTTCTCCTCTACTTATTTGAACCTTTGCTTAGTGAATACCAGCTGCCACTTGGGCAGTTAAGAGAAATTGGCGTAACGGCCTGAGCTGCCGGCTTCGGAGACGGTGGGAACTAGCTTTGAGTCTCTGCGTTGGTGTCAACATCCTGTGATTCTGGGCAAATCACTTTATCTCACTGTGCCTACAATGCAGTGCCTTGAGACCCTCACAGCTGATTTGTCGCGCTTTACAGATCCTGGATTTATTTATTTTTCTTGGGATGTTACTCTCACGCCTTGTGGGACTCCATGTCCCAAGTGTGGCCCATAGTCCCGCAGGAAGCCCAAGCCATACTTTCCCAGGTTATGCAAAATGGTTGTGATCAGTGTTCCCTTTAAGGTGCGCGCCTGCACACCCGCGCACCTCAGTGACCCCGAGCGCACAGTGTCCCGAGTGAAGTGCGCACACATCCCGGGAGAGCATTCGCGCCGCCGCTTTTAAAACGCGAGCGGTGCGAAAAACGGTAATTATCAAGTTGCGGGGTCGAGTTCTAAAGCAAGTGTCTCCTGCACTTGCTACATTTCTTTCTTAATGGGCCATGGCTGTGGGCTGATTGTGGGCCATTGTGAAAATATTCCTGTTGCAGCGCAGGAGGGTGCTGCAATTAACAGGAATACTTTCACAAGTGCCCACAATCAGCCCTCAGCCGTGCTCTATTAAGAAAAGACATGCATCAAGTTCAAAAGCACGACGTGTAAAGCACGTTGCGGGGACGCGTTCCATAGCAAGTGGCTCCTGCACTTGCTACATTTCTTTCTTTAATGGGCCGCAGCTGCGGGCTGTTTGTGGGACTTTGTGAAAATATTTGTTAAATGCAGCATCGTCATGCGCAAGTCGGGCGTACTATCGTACCCTGTGTATGGCTTACGGCTTTGACGTTCCTCAATAGGCAGCCAGGAACCTCCAAAGAAAGAATATTCCGCGCTTTCCTAAAATTAAATCAATTTGATTGTGACTGGTATACTGTGACTGACAGTGGCTGGTGGTTATACTTACTGTGCTCGTTCTGTAGTTCTTCTTCTTCCCCTCGGCAGTGTGACTCTCCACTGGTGACGACTGGCCCTCTCACCGCTGTCTCCTGACTGCATGATGCAGCAGTGCACTCTCCCTCGCCCAGTGGACTCGAGTCAGCCATCCCGGGCTGCTTAGAAATAATTTGCCGGCGTGGCCAATAATTTAGCTCCTGTGCACCCTGACAGAGCGGGTGGCCTGGACAGGTTTGAGCACCATCACACTTTACACATCGTGCTTTTGGACTTTCTGCATTTCTTAGGTAACACCTAAGTTAAGAAATCTCTGCTTAGATAGTGTGCCGCCCGGCTGGTATTTTGCAGCATCTTTTTGTTTTTGCATCCAGATATATAATACAACAAGTAACATTACACCTACAGCAGTAAAATCTTATGATGGTACCACCATTGGAGTCTTGTGCTTTTCTAAACCTGAAGTGTACTTGCCTATGTAACCAATTCATGTCATGGCGTGTGTATCCAAATTGCAAACCTGCCTTAAGACCCTTAACGTGGTGCTGTATGTGTGGAAATGCACCGTCTTTTCACTTTTTTAAGCAAAAGTTTGGAGTGATATTTGGCGCTGCACCCACACGCGCGGTCTGGTTCCTGGCGCACATAGCCATGGCTGCAGTGCACAGAGACCCTACACTGCCACACACAGAGGAAAAAAATTAGAGGGAACATTGGTTGTGATGCAGCCAAGTTCACCATCCGCTGCAGACTAGATACCTGAGGGCTATTGGCATCTGTGTGGCCATTCGTAGGCATGCCGGGATGTGGTCTACTGGCTTTTTGGGTGATGTTCAGGCCAGCGTTATGGACATGCCATTTGATGGCTTTTGGGGATAAAGCAAACTCGGCCCTGGAGTGCAACAAAGATAGCAGGGAAACAGCGTGCTCCTTGGGACTCTCTGCTCCTCTACGCCAACCAAACCAGCAGTTTCTCCCGCTCTGTGGCTTTGGTAGGGGCTTCTAATACCACTAACATCCTCTGCAGGTGCAACAATCACCCCAGCCTTTTCACTGCCACGGTATCCAAAGGAGACAGCAACAGGGACAGCATGGAGCCCGGTCATCTGTCCCCCTAGTGCCCCCCACCGCCAAGCCTCTTTAGTGTGCCATTACATCACACCTTGGCACTGCCTGTGCAGTTCCCTGTCCTCAGCCTAGCCTGACCCCCTTCAAGCCCCACCCTTCCTCAGTGCAGAGATTGTTAAAGACCTCATGCTTCTCAGCTTGTGGTTATGAAACGTGACCTTTGTCCCTATTGTGAAACTGCCGCCTGCACGATTATTGAGAGAAATAAATAGTTTCTGGAGAGGTTGCAACATTGCACTCCTTGTCTTCAAGAGTGTGCAACTGAGGAAGTGTTCATACTGGATAGTGGTATTGTCTCAGAATATCTTGTGGCGTATTCCACAAGGACTAATATGTATTGATAGCAGCAGACCGAGGCTACCAGGGACCCATGAGGGCCATCCCAACCCTCGTAAAGGGGATGTCGATAATGGGTAGTGGTCTTAAGGGTGCTTTGGATGCGTGAGTGGGCTAACCACCTGACACCTGTCTCAGAAAGCACAAAACCAACAGATATCGGAAAACACTGTGACCAATATAATCTTCTTTACAAATATTCCTCCATTTTTTCCCTCTCGTAATGTCTACCCCCAACCTGACAATGGGCCAAATGGAGAACCTGGTCCCGAAAGGGAAGGGGGACGGCCAGTTGGGACACCAACCTGTCCTCCATGTTTATCCTTCTGTATAACAGACCCTTCACTACACAGAAATATGGTCCAACCTGTCCTTTTTCTTCCGCCACTACATGGCCCCATGCCTGTACTAGGTTGGTTTCCTCCATCTGGACAGTTCCGAAGCTACACTGCTCCCCCCGCTGTTCAGCTGTAGGTGAAGAAACAGAAGGAGGATTAGGGTCTCCTGCTGGCACATAGAAGTTATTATTGGCACGTTTTTTATTCCTAGACATTTTCCCCCTGTTCTTACCCCCAACAAGAGTTTCTCCCTGACGTGGTACTTCCTCCAACCAATCCTTCTCAGCGCCATCTGCCCTGGCGTAGGATAAAAGTAGGGGGAACTCCAGATAATAAGTTCCTTTGATCAATTCCTTGACCAGGTGGGGGATTACACCTACCCTCAATCCTTCGACATACCCTTTCCAACTTATGATCACTTCAGCCACGCAATACATCTTTCTATCTCCGTGAACACAAGTGATGGAGATTTTCTCTCCGCTCTGCAGCTGCTGGGGTTCCACCCATTTGTGGCCAACCACATAACAATGGCACATAGAGTCTATCAATGCCAATACAGGTTTCCCATTTAGCTCCAGTAGCTTCCAATACCTCTTCAGGCTGCCATCCACCCACAAGACACGTCCATTTAAATACCCCACATCTATCAGTTTGGGGGTCTGAGGCTTATGGGAACAGTTACCTGTGATGTGACCCACATTCCACACACTTAGAGCATTGAGGTCCATGCCCTGGTTTGTTCCTGAGGTTGCGGGGCAGGTTCTTGTTTTCAATGGACCGTTTGGCATGGTCTTCGGGAGGCTTCTCCAGTTCTGGGGCAAGGAGGGCTGTGCTCAGGGGTTGCTGACGCTGAAATCAGAGGGTATGTGGTAAGCACAGGTAAGGTTAATTGTGACTGGGACAGCGATGTTAGGATACTGGCTAAACCACGCTCTGGTGGGTCTGTGTAAGGCCTCCAAAACTGCTCCATATACACCATTTCCAAAACATCTTCCAATGAGGTGGTTGTGGGCTTCAACCATTGGTTCCCCAAGTCCTCTACCCTATAGAACAGGGCCCGGGGATTGTCATGGGTGTTCCATTTCTCCTTCCTGAACTTTACCCTGTAGAATTCAGTAGTTTAATCCAGCGGTTCCAATATTATCCGGGTTTCTTCCCCTACTTGGTACGTCTGTATAACCGAACTAGGGACATTTGGGTGGACTTTAGCGCTGACTATGACATCAGTCAATCTCAAGATAGCGGTATCCTGGGCCTGCTGGTTATCTACGATTACCGTGGCCTGGGTTTTCAAGGCTGTCTGGAGGTTTTCTCTTTCTTGCTGCACAGCTTGTGTTTGTTGCTCGACTATGAGCTGCAGATGTCTTTTTTCTTCAGCCAGCTGCTTAATCAAATCTTCCATGATTACTGGTTGAGTCATAGCCACAGTCCCATAAGGAAAATACTGAATATCCTACTTCTGACACCGCTGTAGCAGGATGTCAGATATGGCTTAGAATCGGTGTGGTTGTTTTAGTAGTGTTTATTATAATGGCTACAAAAGCAATGGCCCAACCACAAGAAAGATCTTCCACATGGCCGTGGTGAATCCTGCAGGAGAAACATTTTGGACGTCTTCCACCTCCGCCTTCCTGCACACACCTCCTGACTCGTCTTTCTTCCTAAAAAGTGGGCCCAGCTTTCTCAGGCGGCGTGTCCTGCTCGACCACTAGAACACTACTCAGAGTTTCACTGTAGCTGGCAGCTATTAAGAGTGTACCGCTCCTTTCCCCGTCCCTTGACCACAGGTTGGTTGTGGGTAATTATGATTCTCTGTACACATTTAACAGAGGCATGATTAACACTGTGGGACATGAAGACTCACTGAATAAAAGTAAAAAAGACCCAGTTATACCAGTGCATTCTGACAGAGCACACACACCTCCAGTGCAGCTTCCTGCAGCTCATCGTAGAGTGTGCCTCGTGGTGTGGTTTTAGAGTGCTATAATATGCGTGAATGATGCATTTTAGTACGTGATGCGGACACTGTGCTGGGGTGCCACCCCTGCCGGGCAAGTATTCAGCACAGATCAAGCCACTCACTCGGCGTGTGCAAAGTAACCGTGGGCAGAGAACTCCGCTCCGCTGGCAGAGCATGCAGATTTTTGCATACTCCGCATTCCGCTGAGAATGCGAAGTTTATGCAAAACTCTCACTCTGCAGCGGAGCGGAGTTCAGCCCCGGACCCTCCCCGCCTCCACCCCCCCCTCAATAAATGTTTTTAAAATAAAAATTAAGGTAAATTAAACACACTTACCTTTATCGCAGCGTCTCCGGGCTGCCCTCCTCCTCGCCGTGGTCCTGCAGAATCCCCTACGTCAGACGAACATCAAGGTAGGACTGCGCATGCACGCGCAGTCCTAGCCACGAGTGGTAGAACACTGGAACATGAACCCGAATGAGACCTCTTCTTCATAAGAGCTTCTTGGATGGTCCAGTGCTAAAGTGCTGATGAGACAGCTGACGCAATAATCAGCATCTGCTTCCAGGGACCCATCACAGATAAGCCCACGTCCAAGAACCAATGTTAAGCTTTTGTATGACTGGCAGGCTTAATCAAACAAAGACCAGACTCAGGAGCTGGGCTGCACATCTTGGGTCCACATATATGCAGATTGTGGAGTCCATAGTAGGGCTACCGGGTCATGATGTAGCACCTGAGGGCTGTGCAAGTGAAAGCTCAATAAAATACTTGAGGCCAAAGCAACCTCCAGGTTGGTCCACAAGCAGAAATTGACTCTATGAGGGTGGATGTTGGTCTTTTAAGGGATGACAAGAGGAAACTTCCAGAGTGCATGAAGGACAATGAAAATGTGCAGAGTGGACTTCCGCCTATTAATAAAACGCTACAAACACAAATATCGGATCTAACCAAATTTATGAGATTTTTAGAATATAGGGCAGAAGATTCAGAAGGGTGGGACAGGTGAAGCAACATAGTTGTAGTGGGCCTACCTGAAAGCATCAGCAATGTGACTGGAGGACTGGCTCTATCAAGCATTGCACCCCAAGGCCAATTAAGTTTCTAGACAGTCAAGAGACCCCACAGGGTCCCTGTTGAATTGCTGCTACCAGGGGGCCTACTGGGGCCAATGGTTACCCAAATAATGAACTTTAGAGACACAGACATGATCCCAAGAAAGGTCAGGAAAGCAATACACTACACAGTGGAAAATAGCTTATAATTTTCCCAGATTATACTGCAGCAGAGCAACAACAGACAGCCTCTTTCCTGATGGTCAAATACAGACTGCACGACATGGGTGAGAGGTATATGCTAAATAAGCTTCTTCATAGATCCGATAGAAGCCTGGGAAGAAATGCACAATGGTGACCAGGGGCCTCCTCTCATTATGGGGCCTCAACAGCCTAAGAGCAGATGACGCCGGAAACACAGACCCAATCAGCTAGACAACCATTGCAAGCAAAAGTACATAAAGAAAAGCGCGCTGCAATACCTGCTGTCACTGGCAGCTGAAAGTTCCCACAGGCACAAAATCAGACAGCACTGATGGACACTTGATCTCAGTGTAACCAACAGTAAAAGATACAGACATGTCATATGTAACACCCAGAAATGCTGATGATTTACTTTGATAATCTTAGTATGCCACTCCGAATAGCGATAACTAAAGTCCTGTGCTCTGAAGTGATGAGACCAGCCTACAGTGGATGTAATGTATACTTGAAATGACTCACAGAGCAGCCGGCTAGGGGATCTTCCCCATTCGTACTACGCCAACATCCCTAACTATATCTGGCTCTCAGAACAGTGGATGGAGACTGAGAGATCATTTTGAAATCTGTTATCTGTTGTTGGTTTGGAACATTATCTACCCAACCTGGGGATCGTTATTTGGGAATGTTCTAAAGTAGGTGTTAGAAATTGGATTTCTGATTGAGGGGAGTAAAAACCCTTCTCAAGCAACAACCACAATCTTTGTCAGGCTGAAACACAAAAGTCACCAAACTAACGTCTGTAGGAAAGTAGGATCTGCTTTTATGTATGATTACCCCCACTTTTTGCCTGGTGTTATGCTGTTTATGACTAGTCTGACTGGGATCCTGCTAATCAGGACCACAGTCTCTGTGCTTTCTCCCCTCAATTGGATATGGTGATTACTCAGGTACACCCCAGATTGGCCACTGGCGCACCCTTATAAGTCCCTAGTATATGGTACCAAGGTACCCTAGGCATAGGTACACCAGGGGTCTCCCATGGGCTGAAGCATATATTATGCCACCTAAGGGAGACCACTCAAATTGTGACTGCAGGCCTGCTATTGCAGCCTGTATAAGCTGGTGCTAGCACCACTTACGACAGATATACGTTTCCTTATATCTGAGGTCACTGCACTTAAAGGGTGGTCGGTTCTAAGTGTGAGGGTGCCCCTGCATGAGTGGGACAACCCTACAACCTTCGGAGTCCATTCTTCTGGGTTGTAAGTGCATCAGCCATTACGATATATAGAGTGGCTATGCGTCATTACGCAATGACCATCTCTAAACTGGCTGGAACAAACCCTGTCATGTTTGGTGTCAAACATGTTGGAATCATACCTCCCACACCGTAAACGGTGTAGGAGGTATGATTCCACACACTGTAAAGCTCCTCTGGGAGGCCCTCAGTGCTCCCGGTACCAGTCTTCTAGAACCAGACAGCAAGCTAGTGCTGCTGCCGACCAGAGACATGTTTCTGCCCTCCTGCTGCTGAACCAAGCTCGAGCCTGGGAAGGCAGAACAAAAGATATCCTGTCACAGGGAGGTGCGACCACCTCCCAGACAGGGTTTAGTGTATTGGGGCAGGGTGGGGGCACTTGCCAGCGCCACTGAGACTGCTTGAAGGACACACTTGGTGCCCCCTTGCATGCTCCAGTTCAAACCAGTTTAGGGAGCCGTTGGCTCACGCTCTGGCGCGAAACTGAACAAAGGACATGGGAGTATCCTACCCACTGTCCAGCCCCTCCTCTGGGAGGGACCCCTGAATCATCCCAACCCTTTCCCTAGGGTACTTAAGGGTTTGCCTGGGGGTGGGTCTCTAGATTCGTCGAGGGACAAGATTCAGCTGAGACACCACTTCACCTTCGACCGTCTGGGCACTCTGGACTTCGCTGGACTTTGCTCTGGGCACCGGGACTCCAACTGGGAAGCCTCCTGCTGCTCCTGGTCTCGTCGTCCTGCTGTGCTCCATACAGGATCCTCACAAGGCAGGTGGACATCCAAGACACCTGAAGGAATCTCCCTTGAAGTGAAGGAGTCACTTCCCTGAATTTGCAGGCACTGCAACACAGTTGACCGGTCTGCTGATCCTGGGCTCCCAGAGACTCCGAAAGGCTCAGCAACACAGGGGGTGGTTCTACAACTCCCTCGAGGCCTGCAAGGTCTTCTCATCGAGTTTGAGGCCAGTATCCCTCGTCGGAACTGCTGCAACAGAACCCCTGTGCACCGCGTCAACTTGCCATTGCCAAGGCTTGTGGACTCTTCTTCAAAGATCTTCGGGCTCCAAGAAGCTTCAACCTCAAGCATCTACTGAAGCCAAGATCGTCGTCCTCAACGCATCCTTTGCACCGTGGGCCTGCATCTTTGGTGAGCTGCTCAAGGTCCTCTTGCGACTCCTGCGCCTCCGGCCTGTGGGTCCTCTTGAGGGTCTTCTTTGACTCCAGTGGGCTCCCCTGATTGATCGGGCCTATTCTGACTCCCCTGCTCGTGGTGAGTCACTTGGACCTTGCTAGTCCTGACACTGCACCTTTGTTGCTTGTCACTTTGTTTGCAGTTGCCAAGGCTTATTGTTGCTTCCGACGGACACGGACCCCTCTGCTCTCGGCATCCGACGTGGGACAGCTCGTGAATTGCTCCTGGTCTTCGACAGTGTTGCCTGGTCCACACAGCTGCAGCTCCAAGGTCATCGTCAACTCTTCGGCATCACCAACATCAGTGGGCATTCATCTTCTGTGCATCCTGGTCACACCTGAGTGGCATAGACTCTGACCCCTCTGCTTGCAGGTACTTCTCATCTTGAATCCACCTTTGGGTTCCACCGAACACTTTCACTTTCTTCGCCAGCGGCATCTTCCTGAAGTCCTCCATTTAGTTCAATGGCGGTTTCCGACGCCACTTCACACCTATGCACCCGGCTTCCCTGGTGTAGGTGTCCTGGTTCCTAGGGTATCCACGGGTGGGGTGAATCTCCAACCTTCTGTCTTCCACAGGGTTTCTTCAGGGTCCACTTGAAAACGGGACTAATCCATTGACTTGAATGGAGCACGCTGTTGTGTTTCCACTCTGCACACAGCCTGTGTGGGGTTCCTGGGGACTTACCTCGGGTGGTTCCTTGGGTACCCTGCACTTCTACATCTTCTGGGTATAGTCCTGACTTGATTCGTGGTTTGCATCTCACTATTTTAGTATATGGTTTGGTCTCCCCCTGGCGACCACTGTGTATTTGGGCTACTTACCTGTTCTATTTGCAAAGTATTGTGTGCATTGTGTTTATATCTCCGGGTAGGAGATATTGTTATGTGTTAGTGAGTGTCGTATAATAAATACATATTTTTATAAATACACTGTGTGGTTCTTTTTCACTTAATCTATACCAATAAGATTAAGTTCTGGTAAAACAAGCTGCTTTACACTCCTTCTGGACTAAGCCTGAAGGCTGCTCTCCACAGCTACCACTTAGAGAGCTTTTTAAGGTTGTCTAGACCACTAAAATCACCATAAGGGTTGTCTGGAGTAGAGCAGGGTGCTACACTTACATAAGTGAGCACCATATTCTAAGCCAGCCTCCTACAATGTGCTTAGCTCTCTGGTAGCTAGGCACACAAGCATCCAGGCTTAACTTAGGAGCGAGGTGTACAGTATATATGCAGCACATAAACAGTAATAAAGTGAAAACACAACACAAGAAAAATACCACACCAATTTAGACAATATTACATTTATTAAAAGATTTGAGGCCAAAACAACACAAATCAGTAGAACTAGAGTTAAGAATCTTAAAGTTTTTAGTGAAAAATAGCACTTAAAAGATCAAAGTGGCAATCACAGTCATTTAGTCCTGCGAGACCGTGGCAAATTGAAACTTCGAGTACATTACGGGTGCAAGAAGTAAATTTGGCCTAGTTTCGGATTACCTTTAAATATAAAAAATGTTTTGAAGAAAAATGACTGAGAAAGTAAAGTTTAGTGGGAGAAGGCAGGCGAGGGTGTCCTAAGTCCTGATCTCCTCCTAGTTCTCAAGGCACTTTATGGCTAAAATCTTTCAAGTACCAAGTTTTCTATTTTGACTTTTTGGGCATGTTTGGCACCACTTTCAAGTGTTCAGGACAGGGTGGGCACCACTTGGAGGGTAAGACTCATTTCAGGCAGTGTCTAGGTGCAAATTAATAGTTTTCGAGCTTTTTATGTCCCTTTAGCTCAGAACAAGAGGCCAGCGAACTGGCACTTGGAGTCACTCCGGTAGTCCTGGGTCATAGCAGCAAGCCAGTTCTCAAGCAGCAGGGCAGTCCTCTGAGAGTTTAACGCAGGCTACAAGCAGCAGAGTAGTCCTTGGCAAGCAGCAGGGCAGTCTTCTAAAGAACAGGGCAGGTCTTATTAGTGTCCTCTGTGGGTCCAGGAGTGAACTGAAGAGTAGGTTTGAGGGTCTATTTATATACCTGGTGCCAGCTTTGAAGTGGAAGAAACTTCTGGAGTTTCCCCCCTACAGTTGGTTCTGGAATTGCCCTCCTCCTTTTCGGGCCAAGTGGTCTGGGTTGACAAAGGGCCTGTGTGAAGTTCTTTGTAAGTGTGCTGAAGCAGCTCCTTTGAAACGTAAGTGGAGCAGGGAACAGCTCCACTCTACACATCCTAGCAGGATGTTTCACCCCCCCTAATTTGTGGTCCGCCTTTGTCACACTGTCTGAGAGGAATGCACAAAAGCCAACTGCCACTCTAATCACAGTCATGTGACCCAGGGCACAGGCTGCAGGCACCAAAAAGTTAGGACAAGAAAGTGCCATCTTTCTAAAAGCGGCATTTTCAGCATTGAGATAAAAAATCTGACTTTACCATTAAAGTAGATTTAAAATTACAGTTCTTTAGAAACCAAGCATGAAATTTCTATCAGTTCCTAAAAAAAGTTATCACTTATGTCAGAACCCCTTTCAGAGGGCACAGGGCACGCGGTGGCCATGGGGCTCAACTGTGGGGGTAGCGGCCATTTACTCCTGGTATCCCAAGGCCCGACCAACTATGGATTCTGAGCAACTGGGTCAAGTACTCCTTCTGCACTTGACTCTCAGTGGCAACTGTGGTCAAGCAGTCAAGTCTTCCTCTGGGGGGATATAGACACAGGTCAGTGAACACGACTCATAAGTCAAAGTGCAAACAGTAAGGAAAATAAACCAATGTACAGTCCAATACTTGCTTTTATATAAAAAAGAAGTATTTTATTTCTGCACATGCAAAGGTATAACACATTCAGAAACAATACCCCAATCCCCCTTGAGGTCGAGTTTCTAGTAGTTGTCAGGCAATTCCCTGTCTCACCCTCCTTTGTGATCTTGGTGTCCTGGGTGATGTCCCCTCACCCAGCAGGGAGACTAGCAGGACTTTGCCCCAAGTCCTGGTCACAGGCAGAAGTCTTGCAGAGCTTCACCTCCTGATACAGCACATCTGGCTGCTTAGCCAATGGCAATGTTTCTTGTTTCAATCTCCCCTTTTTGGAGTTCTTTTCCAGACAGCAAATGTGATTTTGGGTCGAGCCTTTGAAGTTTTATATTGGGGTTTTGCTTCTTTTAAAGTGGACATCTTTCCTTTTCTCCTTTCCTCTGAAGGAATGGTTGTCACACAGACATGACTCTGAAGATTATTGACCCACAACACAATTCATTGGAATGATCCGAGTTCACACCTGGATGTCAGCCACAGTGCTATGTGCATAAAAAGGTTAATCCTGGGCTCCCAGACATACTCTTTATGATACCTTTATCAGCCCCAACTCCCTTCCTGAGATGTGTCCAGGCCCCTTCCTTGTGATCTATCACTGAATCAAAGAGCACTCTTTGAAGTGTACTGGGGGAGCCTTGCTTTCCCTCCGGCGGTGTGTCGCACCCAGCTCACAGGAATGCAGCAACACACAAATCTGTCTGGGGGATTCCTCTACTTCTCATGTCTTCACTAGGGGTGGGCGGAACATTCAGAGTTTCACTCTGCAGAATTCTGTGGAGTTATATAAACAAATCTGCACAAGATTTCACAGAGTTCTGCCAGCAAGCGGAAAATATGCATGTCGCGCTGCTCGCACTGCAATTCAGAGCCACTAGCACGACCGCGTGGTCATTCAAGTTGATTTTGCTGCCGCTCGAGTAGTAAATCTACTTGAGCGGCAGAAAATCTACGAGTGAAGCAGCCCTCTGACCGCAACTGCCCTTGTTAGAAAATGGAGCTAGGGGAGGCCATATCTCGCTCTCATTTCTGGAGCCTCGCAGGAAAAAACTGTGCCACATGGCGATTGGCATAATTAGCCGGAACTCCGCGCAGCAAGAGTAATGCAGATTCACCAAATTCAGTGGGCGGAATAAAACATTCCACCCACCACCAAGCCGGCCCAGACCTCCTAAAGAGGAAGCCAGATCCCCACATGTAATGTACCATTGCAGGCGCATTAGCACTCAGTGTGCTTTTGCAGCACACTTTCTGTACAGCATCGGAAACATCCAGTACTATGAAGGCTTAAGTACGAGAAGCCTTTACAATGAATCCAGAAGTACGAGGGAGTCATTACAACGCCAGCTTTAACAACAAGACTGCCATTACAGCGAATGGCATTACTATGGATCCACCCACCTAAACTGTTCGCAATTCCCCAAACTGACCCACCGGTTCCTGGACGGGCTGTGATTCGGGGATATGAAGCCAACAAGATATGAAGCCACGGGCATAGTTTTTGAATGTGTACCTAAGTGGATGAAAATGTGACTGTTATGATAAATATGAAAATCAATAAAAAAGATAAATTAAAAAAGTGACGCTTTAGCACAAATGAGTATGAGAAAGGTGAACGGAAAGAAGTTACCAAATATTTGAATAAGAGTCTGATAATATCGTGCATTAGGTGTCAAGTGGATTTCCTCTCACACTAAGGTGAGAGATGCAAATGTGAGCCTGTGAAGTAGCCATAGAGCGCTGCAGGTGCTGCAGAGTGTGAGCGAATTACCTCTATCGACGTGCTGGCAGGGTCGGAGGCTCAGCTGGACTGCAGAGGTGTGTGGTAGGCGAGTCCAAAGCCAAGCTTCCACTTGTTTGAATGTCCACCATCGGAAATATTCCACCCCAAGTGACGTGAATTGAGGTAGAGGGCGTATTTCGATATCGGCAAGAGGAGCTTGTGGGCCTCCAGATTAATAACAGAAAAAGACAAGGAGGACAAACAAGGAAAGCCATAGTTCCTATATAGGCAACCCTCCCCACCTTTACAGAACTTAGCATGCACAATGGAATAAATAATTACACAACACAATTTTTGTTCTGAAAAGTTTGCTGCAGGTTTATTCCATACAAAAGTATGCAACATGGTGGGTTAACTTACGGGCGATCCAAGGGCAGGCAGCGGTGACTGACCTACGCTGCCCTGCCCTCCTGACGAGCCAAATTGCACAGTGGCCAACCCAATCAATGCTACTAGTTATGATGGGATCCCCCTCCCTTGAATCCCGTGGACCACTGGTCCACCACCTTACTCACGCCCTTTTCCGGGCGGAGCGTTGCAAGGCAAGCCCCCGGTTGTTCAGGCTTACAACTGCCCTAAGGACTAGCGGGGCACCGACGATTTTCCTCCAGGGACCTGCCATAAAGGCTCCTGGGATTTGGCACTGGCACCCCTATTGTGCTCCTGAGGAGGTACCCTTCTGTACCCTTCCACCTCCGGATCGCCGTGTAACTCCACCTGCAACACAAACAAAACCATTAAACAGTCCTACCTAACCGTGCTCCCCAGCC
The DNA here is from genome assembly GCA_963921515.1 of Calotriton arnoldi. NCBI lineage: Eukaryota > Metazoa > Chordata > Amphibia > Caudata > Salamandridae > Calotriton > Calotriton arnoldi. The sequence goes on from CAWUFW010001438.1 coordinate 1,134,839, forward strand.
AACGCGCCGGGTATGCGGTAGGGTGGGAGATGGCGTGTCCAGCTGAAAAGAGGGCACCAGAAGGGCGGGGGCAGGTATAAATATCTCTCACCAACCCTCTGTGCGCTGGAAAAGACGCCGCCCCCGCGTCAGGTTGGTGGACTCCTCCCCAGGGTCCCATGAACTAGAGGGGGTGTTGATGTGCCTAAGTGGCACTAAAGTGGCCACCCTTTTAGGTGGCCCACTGCGTGAGCCGCAGGCAGCCGCATTTACAATCATGAAGCACGGAAAATATATGGTAAACAAAAAAGTAGGACTACAGCATAAACGTTTAACTAGGATGCTGTATTTGAAATGTTTTCACACTTTAACTTTGGGAAATATAATTTCTATATCTTTAATATTTCAGATTACAAAGACTGCTTATGTTTACTTAAAATTGGCGTTTTAACAGTATGGGTAAAAACGATGGGTGATATTTACGTTCATGATTACGTTAGTTTACATGACACCCTATGCGGCGTGATAATGGCTTTTGTTATGTAGACTGGTGTTGTAATGGTAATGTCGTTCTTCTGCAGCCGCTGTAGAAGCCTTCATTGCAAAGGCTTTCGTTGTTCTGTTATACATTCGTACAGCACTGCTACTTCCATTCATTGTACCATTACATGCACAAATTCATTCAGCACACACATTCAATCTCTGCGTTCTGTTCAGCACTGAAGCCTTTATGCATTATACAAGGGTGTACTTTTGTTTTTTATAACACACACACTGCCAGCACACACACTCATCATGTGTGCTACACAACACTTCACCCTTCATGTATTTCACACTATGCAAGCACACATAGACTCAGCACAAGCTTTCCTTGCGTGGCACTGCTCAGCACTGCATCTCTTGTGTACTGTAGCCCAACAAGCATAAATACATTCCGTGCGTGCACTAACCATACATATACTGTGCAGAACTTCTCTATCCCTGCACTGTACCCTTCACAGGCACACATACAGAGGCACTACTCCTGCGCTGCGTAGCACTTCCACATCTAACTGATGTAGGCCAAGGGTGAGTTAAGCACACAGCAGAAGAACTTTTAAATTGGTGAGTAGTCTGTAGGCCTCACTTCAGTGGCAGAGGGTAAACAGGACCTGTTCCCTACTGCTGATCACTACACGGTCTGCTGCCACCACCATGCTTGTGCTGCTCAACTCCTGGTGAAGGCGGTAGCCTTCCACCACTATGAGGTTGTGCTTTAGGCATCCCTCCTGGCCCAACAAGACCGCAGTCCGTGAGACAGGCCGATGTCATGATGTCATGGTTATGGTCATGTTCGTGTTCTCCTATGACAAAAAAATCAGCATTAGGGATTCAGACAACAGTACAGTAGGGCACTCATGGCAGGGGTACACGTCGCTTACCATGCAGAGGACTTTTCCTTCCCAACAGCTTAATAAATGGAATACGGTAACCCAATGTTATTCTATGGGAGAGGTAGGCCTCACAGTAGTAAAAACCGAATTTGGGAGTTTTTCACTACCAGGACATGTAAAACTTAAAACTACATGTCCAACTTTTCAAATACACGGCACCCTGCCCTAGGGCTGATTAGGGCCTGCCTAAGTGGTACCTTTGTGTATTAAAAATAGGATTTTTAGGCCTGGCAAAGGGTTATTTTGCCAAGTTGAATTGGCAGTTTAAAACTGCACATAGGCTACAATGGCAAGCCCGAGACATGTTTGAAAGGCCTACTTAAGTGGGTAGCACAATAAGTGCTGCTTGCCTACCAATAGCATTTAATTTATACGCCTGGATACATGTTATGCCACTCTACTAGGGACTTATAATTACATTAAATGTGCCAGTCGCGTGTAGGCCAATGGCACTATGTTTTAAGGTGTGAGCACAAGCACTTTAGCACTGGTTAACAGAGTGTACAGAGTACGAAAGCCAGCAAAAACGAATTAGAGCAAAACAGGAGGGGAGAAGGCAAAACGTTTGGGAAAAGACCACCCTAAGGCTGTCCGATCTGACGTTCAGAATTTGACAAATTGAATATTTTCACTCCATCTTAAACTGCAACACATGGTTGTTGGTAATTAAAGGTCATCCATGGGTGCGTTAGTGGTAGGGAGCTGTTTCCATCCTGTCACCTGTTCTGAATATAGTGATGGTCCCTGCCTTACAAGAGTATACGTTTCTAATGTGTTCACAACTTCAAAAGCAAAGGCCATGAATACAAAGAGTATCTCATATCTCTGTTATTTTCTTTTTTAGAAATACTCGGCCAAGATTGCTTCTTCAGGGCCATAAGTCTATTATTTCGTCCTCTGTCCCTGGTCAGCAGTCTCTACTCGGAGACTTCAATCTTCTGCACAGGAGGACTCTATGTTTAGGGACACTATGAGTGAAGAGATTTACCACTATTTCATGGAGAACATCGGTACATCCTCTGACAGGTTGATAGAATGGTAGATGGCGATCAGGGGGACCTCATAAGGGCGGCCTAGAGAGACAGGAAAGAATTAGAGAGGCAAATGACTACGCTAGATCACTGCCCCAGGGAATGGGAACAGGTCTCTGATGAGACTTGGACGTAAAAAAGAGCTACTTTTACACAGGGAGAAACACGCCGCCACCTTAATGGAAATATTAAAGAGGCAAAGAATACACAATGAAATAGCATAGCAAGCAGACTAAATCCATGAGGCTACTTGCCTGATTGAGCAAACCGAAACCCAGCGGGAGACAAAGCACTAGAATACAGTATACAGAGGGGCAGGTGATACAAACCCAAAAGGTTATTAGTCAAGTTTTCTTCGGTTATTTCTTGAGTTGGTGTAAGGAAAATACTGAGGTTTCTGGCTTGGCTCTAGAAAACTTTGTAGCATGTCCAGAATGGGGTCCTTAACTCCCAAATTAAAAGAAGCTCTAGAGGCTGTATTAATTGTCCATAGGGTTAGAAAAGTGATAATTGAGTTGCCCGGGGGCAAAACCCCTGTAGCCAATAGACTATCAGCAGATATTTACATGACATACATGAAGGAGCTAGCCCTGTGGATAGCAGAGGTATACACTACTGCTTCTTGACTCACCAAGAAAAGTTATGATTCTGTCATTGCCAAAACCTGGACATGACCCCTTGCACCATATTAAGGCGGGTAGTGGTCATAACTGATCTAGAAAAAGATTTTGGCACAATTGGATTCCGAACTAACTTTGCAGTCAAGAGAATACTAGTCTATAGGCCTAATATCATGCAATGGGTCGCTCTCTCATATTTGCTCAACCACTCGCATGCTTTAAGAAAGGGTGAACGGTGTGAGAGTCATACAAGATAGAGAGGTGGACTCACCGTGTATGGTTTCTCAGCCTTTACTTTTGCTATGGCGATGGTGGGCATGGCTAATGAAATAAGATGTGATAAGAAAGATAGAGGAATCCACATATCTCATACAGCACAACACACATATTATATCTCTATGCTCAGATGATATACTGCTTTATATTAGGAGTGTTACATCAGATTTGCTATCAATGTTGGCAGTAGTACACACCTTTGGTAAGTTGCCAGGATTAAGGTCCAATTGGATGAAGGCTTGCATGTTCCCTGATAAACCCAATCCCATTGGACCTGACAGGCACATTAGCTAATGGGGTCTTCAATGGGAATCTGACTTGTGCCACTATCTGGGGGCTCAGTTATACCGTGATGAGGCAGACATTCTTGAGAGCAATATAGCTAGCGCAGTGATAGCCCTGAAGGGTAGTATCCAGCTCTGGAGCTTTCTTCTGTTATCGGTCCTGGGCAGGATGTCGTTTTTACAAAAGAAAATGGAAGATGAGAGAAATATCACAGAGGGGCTCATTTTCCTATTTGCGTATCTTCAAAACAAGAGAGCCCGTCCGTACTCTGTGCACTAACCCGCCACAAGATAGAGAGAAAACTCTAGGTTTTATTACATAATCCTCACCCACCAGGGTTGCCCCTTGGTGGCATGCTTCATGATAGGCTTCCTCCCATTCTGCTGCAGAACGGGGCATGCTATGACCTGCGAGTTCTGCAGGAACAGTAATTAGTATGCTCTAAAAGATGAACAGAATCGGAGTGGGAGAGGTATTGTGGAAGATTTAAAAATTCGTGCCTGGTAGGTAAATAAACCTTTAATCCGTCCTCCAGGCGATATAGTTAAAAAGTTGGGAGAGAGAATAGAAAGTGTAGATTGCAATTTACCTTGCTTTCTATAGGTCTACATGTTTCAAGTAGGGGTGGGCAGAGTTGGCGTAGCTCCACTACGCAGATTTCCACGGAGTTATGGAAAAAATCTGTGGAACAGGAGCCCGCGTCCTGCGGCCAGTCGAGGGTCCGTGTGCCCAGGACGGGGGTCCCTCGTGCCCGGGCAGGCTCCCAGATCTCCCCGGCCTGGCTGGGTTGAGAAGCAGGGATCGGGCCCGGGGCCTGGGTTTCGGTCAGGGCCTGGGGTGTGGGAGCCCCCGTCCTGCCAAGGGTCCATCTGCCCAGGACAGGGGTCCCTGGTGCAGAGCCCCCGAGCCCTCCAAAGGGCAAGCGGGAGCTCTCCGGTGAAGGCTCGGAGCGGGCAGATTGGCGTCCTTCGGGCCCGGCCATCTGGTCGCGCCTTTCCCCTCGGCCATCTGGTCGTGCGCAATGCTTTCCAATGGGGTGACCAGATGGCCGGGCTGCCCTGGAAGTCCTGATGAGGGCTCGTTTGCCTCCCCGATCCCAGCAAGGGCTCCAGGAGGTCGGGCGCCCCGTGCCCTGGGTACCCTCCGTCACTGGGTGCGCACGGGTTTCCAGAAAGAAGGGTAGCTTTCCTCTGGATTACTAGGGGCAGGGTATGCCGGAACCGCCCCCCCGGGCTGGCGGTTCTCAGCCGGGGACGAGATGGGCTGGGCCCGGACAACACCTCCCCACTGCCCGGGGCTCCCTCCTCCGGGCCCCATCGGTCCTGGGCAGTCCTCCCACGGGCGTCCGGGCCCGAGAGCTCTGGCCGGGTGCTCCCACCCCGGGCTCCGTCCCACGCCCTGGGCCCGGGCGGGCCTTCCCCAGCTTGGCTGGGTTCAGGAGCATAGGCCGGGGCCCTTGGTGGCCCGACGCAGGCCGGTGGAGACCTCCCCCGCGCGGCCTGGCCCGGGACCGCCGGGCAGGCCCAGGGATGGGTTAAGCCCCGCCATGGGCCCGAATCAAAGGTCCGCCGGGGACCCCCATTCTCAGCCCAGGGCCTGAGGCCCGGCTGTGGTCTCCGAGCCCCCCGGGACTCAGAGCCCCCGAGCCCTGCATGGGCATGCGGGAGCCCTCCGGCAAAGGCTCGGGGCGGGCAGATTGGCGTCCTTCGGGCCCGGCCATCTGGTCGTGCGCAATGCTTTCCAATGGGGTGACCAGATGGCCGGGCTGCCCTGGAAGTCCCGATGAGGGGTCGTCCGCCTCCCTGATCCCAGCCAGGGCTCCAGGAGGTTGGGCACATCCGCGCCCTGGGTCCCCTCCGTCACTCGGTGCGCACGAGTTACCAGAAAGAGGGGTAGCTTTCCTCTGGATTACTAGGGGCAGGGTATGCCGGAACCCCTCTCGGGCTGGTGGTTCTCAGCCGGGGACCAGATGGGCTAGGCCCAGACAACACCTCCCACCGTCCGGGGCTCCCTCCTCCGGCCCCCCGCGTGGCAAACCGGGACGGGCTCCATCGGTTCTGGGCAGTCCTCCCCCGGGCGTCCGGGCCCGAGAGCTCCTGCGGGCTCCCCGTGCCTGAGGCCCAGCTGGGGTCTCCGAGCCCCTGGGACGCGGAGCCCCCGAGCCCTGCAAGGGCAGGCGGGACCCCTACCGCGAAGGCTCGGGGCGGGCAGATTGGCATCCTTCGGTCCCGGCCATCTGGTCGCGCCTTTTCCCCTCAGCCATCTGGTCGCACCCAATGCTTTCCAATGGGGCGACCAGATGGCCGGGCCGGCCTGGAAGTCCCGATGAGGGGTCGTCCGCCTCCCCGATCCCAACCAGGGCTCCAGGAGGTCGGGCGCGTCCACGCCCTGGGTCCCCTCCATCACTCGGTGCGCACAGGTTACCAGAAAGAGGGGTAGCTTTCCTCTGTATTACTAGGGACAGGGTATGCCGGAACCCCTCTCGGCCTAGCGGTCCTCAGCCGGCAGCCGGACGGGCCAGGACGCCTCCCTAGCCCGGGGTCCATCCTCGGTCCTGCCATGTGGGACGGGGTCCCACGGGCCCGGGGAGGCTTCCCCTGCACCTCTGGGCCCGGGAGCCCCAGCTGGGTCCAGGGGCCCCGCCAGGCCCCGGGTCGGGTGCTCCAGCCCTGGGCCCCGTCCCCCGGCCTGCCGCTATGCCAAAGGCACGAGATGGGGTTCCGCCGTGCCCGGGAGCCCCCTCGCTTGGCTGGGTTCAGGAGCTCTGTCCGGGGCCCCTGAGGGCCTGGGGAGGGCGGCCTCCCCACCCCGGGCCCCGTCCTTGGGCCTGCCATGTGACAGGGTGCCCGGGACGGGGTCCCGTGGGCCCGGGGAGGCTTCCCCTGTGCCTCTGGGCCTGAGTGCCCCGGCTGGGTCCAGGGGCCCCGCCAGGCCCCGGGTCGAGTGCTCCAGCCCTGGGCCCTGTGCCCCGGCCTGCCGCTATGCCAAAGGCCCGAGACGGAGTTCCGTTGTGCCCGGGGAACCCCCCTCGCTTGGCTGAGTTCAGGAGCTACGTCCGGGGCCCCTGAGGGCCCCGGGGAGGGTGGCCTCCCCACCCCGGGCTCCGTCCTCAGGCCTGCCGCATGGCAGGGTGCCCGGGACGGGGTCCTGCGGGCCCGGGGAGGCTTCCCCTGTGCCACTGGGCCCGGGAGCCCCGGCTGGGTCCAGGGGCCCCGCCGGGCCCCGGGTCGGGTGCTTCAGCCCTGGGCCCTGTCCCCCGGCCTTCCGCTATGCCAAGTGCCCAAGACAGGGTTCCGTCGTGCCCGGGGAGCCAACCTCGCTTGGCTGGGTTCAGGAGCACCATCCGGGGCCCCTGAGGCCCCGGGGAGGGCGGCCTCCCCACCCCGGGCTCCGTCCTTGGGCCTGCCGTGAGGCAGGGTGCCCGGGACGGGGCCCGCGGGCTTGGGGAGGCTTCCCCTGCGCTTCTGGGCCCGGGAGCCCCGGCTGGGTCCATGGGCCCCGCTGGGCCCTGGGTCGGGTGCTCCAGCCCTGGGCCCCGTTCCCCGGCCTGCCACTATGCCAAGGGCCCGGGATGGGGTTCCATCAGTCCCGTGCAGACCTCCCCCGCTTCGCCTGCTTGTCAAGATATCCGCGGGCCCCGGGTGTGTACTTACACATGCATGGCTTAATCTTTGAGACAAGCATATGCTACTGGCAGGATCAACCAGGTAGCCGCACCTGACGGGGTGGGTTCGGGAGCCGCGTGCCCGTCTCCCCGACCGGCAACCTTCGCACACCCCTCCCTCTCGGGAGCCTGCTAGGGGAAGGAGCCCACTCGCCTGGGCGGGAGGTCTCGCTGGAGGGGTGGAGAGGTGGGGCTGCACGGGCACCAGCGGGCCCAGCCGTCTCCCCCGGAAGGGAGAGGCGGGCTGAGGGACAGCCTGAGCGAGACGCAGGGGTGACGAAGCCTGGCGGTACCCCTCGGAACGGTCGTTCCGAGCAGCTGCGGAAATGCGCTGGGCGGAGAGGGGTGATGGCGTGGTGCGCGGGGCCTATGGACCTGCCGGGCGCCACCAGACCCCTTCCGCTCGGGTCGGACCACTGGGGGGGGGGCACGAGCTGCCGGGCCGCTCGGCCTTCGCTCTGCTGGGTAGGGTGAAGGGCCTCCCGCCAGGCGGCAGGCCCTCGAGTCGGATGGTCCATGCAGGGAGGAAGCTCTTTGCTTGAAACAACAGCCGAGGCTGGCCAAGCAGTCCATCCCTAAACGGACCGAGAGTGCCCAATCGATCGGAGTACGGCTGGAGCCTCCCCTGGCAGGACGCCCTGCGCAGGGGATGCCGGCTTCGTGTCTCTGCCTGCTCCCGGGGCAAGCAGGCTCGGAGGAAAGGCCCATCGGGAAGGGGCTGAGAGGCAGGCGCGGACCCGGGCCCCTGGGGGCCCCGGCCGGCGGGCCCGGGTCCTGCCTTCCCCTGTCTCAGAATCGCCTGACCTCACGGAGGTCTGACTGACCCTCTCCCTAGTAATCCGGAGAAAAATTACCACCCTTTCTTGTAATCCGTGCGCACCGAGTGACAGAGGGGACCCAAGGCGTGAACGTGCACGACCTCCTGGAGCCCTCACTGGGATCGGGGAGGCAAATGAGCCCTCGTCGGGACTTCCAGGGAAGCCCGGCCATCTGGTCACCCCATTGGAAAGCATTGCGCGCGACCAGATGGCCGAGGGGATAGGTGCGACCAGATGGCCGAGGGGGAAGGCGCGACCAGATGGCTGGGCTCGAAGGGCGGCCATCTGGTCGCTCCGTGCCCTAACGAAAGGGTGAGCGGGAGTCGAGGGGCGGAGGCCCAGGGCCCCAGCTGGGCCTCAGCCATGGGGCTGCGAGGGGGGGAGCCGGCGGGCCTTCCGACCCGGGGCCCGCGGACATCTTGACAAGCAGGCGAAGCGGGGGAGGTCTGCACGGGACTGATGGAACCCCATCCCGGGCCCTTGGCATAGTGGCAGGCCGGGGAACGGGGCCCAGGGCTGGAGCACCCGACCCAGGGCCCAGCGGGGCCCATGGACCCAGCCGGGGCTCCCGGGCCCAGAAGCGCAGGGGAAGCCTCCCCAAGCCCGCGGGCCCCGTCCCGGGCACCCTGCCTCACGGCAGGCCCAAGGACGGAGCCCGGGGTGGGGAGGCCGCCCTCCCCGGGGCCTCAGGGGCCCCGGATGGTGCTCCTGAACCCAGCCAAGCGAGGGGGGCTCCCCGGGCACGACGGAACCCTGTCTTGGGCACTTGGCATGGCGGAAGGCCGGGGGACAGGGCCCAGGGCTGAAGCACCCGACCCGGGGCCCGAGAGGTCGAGAGAATGCATGCATCCCGAGAGGTCAGCGCTCGTCGGCATGTATTAACTCTAGAATTACCACAGTTATCCAAGTAACAGATGGAACCATCAAAGGAACCATAACTTATTTAATGAGCCATTCGCAGTTTCACTGTACCGGGCAAAATCTAATAAAAAAAATTCTATTATAAATTAAAACATTAAACTATTTCAACTTAAATTTCCCAATCCAGTCAGTGCAACAGTAGGGAAAGTGTTAGATAGCGGAGGGATAAAATTTACTATTCCCTTTTTCAGTCAGTGCAACAGTAGGGAAAGTGTACCGCCTGTCCCACCCCCTGCCTCTCGGCGCCCCCTTGATGCTCTTGACTGAGTGTCCTAGGGGTCCGAAGCGTTTACTTTGAAAAAATTTGTGTTCAAAGCAGGCCAGTCGCCTGAATACTTCAGCTAGGAATAATGGTTGCAAAGCTGAAACTTAAAGGAATTGACGGAAGGGCACCACCAGGAGTGGAGCCTGCGGCTTAATTTGCCTCAACACGGGAAACCTACGTGCACGCTTTCCAAAGCCTATTTTTAGAACGCTGAGTCACTCGCAGCCCTCTACTCGAGCAGACCAGCTGGATTCCCCCGGGCTTTGCGAAGATGATTCATTGAGGTAATCTTCCCCTGTCAAGTAGAATAGCCAGAGTTCTTTTGGCTTTCCGTGCCACAGTGAGACTTTAATTGTCGTTCATTTTCATGTCTTTTAGACGCTGTGGGCGATTTTTCTCACCCATTGATTGAAGGTAAACTGTTAGTTACCAAGCCGCAATTCTATTGCGGGTAAGTGGAGATCAGTCCACTGATTGATTATTATGAATACTATACACGTATGGTATAAGTATTAATACACAGTTTATATATCCTCCTTTTTACAGACCTTTAAATCCATAACTAGGGGCGGCACTTTTACTGTGCATCACCCATGATCAGTGAGTAGGCGCACCATTATTATTACATTGTAAACTGCAAACTCCTGTTTTGAGTTCTCTAACTAGGCAATTCACTTACCTTTTAGGTTGCTCCCCCATCCCTCCTTTCTGTCTTGAGGAAGACCCGTTCGCAGAGGATACAAACTGCCCTCATTGCACTAGGGTCGAAACGTCGACACTCTCCCCTGTTCGGGGCCTGTACTGTATACTATCCCAGCCCTACTTGCTTACAGACGAACGTTGTTTGCTAACTTTTGAGAAAGAACATAAAGAATAACTATGAATTAACCATTGGACAGGCTCCTAATGTAGAACTGGTGCAATCATGAATCACGACCAGTTTTGCTTATGAGATTGTAATGTAAATAATGATGAATCATTGTTTTGCTTGATTGGATCCCCTCTTGTTTATTCTATCTTACTTCACGAGCACTTTCTTTCTTCACATTTTTCCTTGGAGCAACCACCCCTTTATCTTGAACATTGAATATGATAATATGTTATGAAAAGTGACCGAATAAAATACGAGTCACCAAAAGAGCAATAGTGTGTGCCTTCTTTGAATTTTGAGGATATATTTGAATGCTCTTTAAATAAGTTAATGGTACATTATTGATTTAAACTATATATGTACCTCATGCTGTTTATGATTGTTTCAGACAACTAAAATTTAACATAAGTCAAGGACCATTGTTTTTCTATACCGTTTGAATTGGTGCAGTAGTTGTGCCCATCCCGGTGTTTGCGTGTTCCTCTCAGCTCTTCTTCTCTCAGTATCTCCTCTTCAGCTGCCCCCCATTTCTTCACCGCTCCCACCCAGGCCTCTTCTGGGGGTCCTGTCGGGGCCCGCCAGTACATAGCTAAACCTCTTTTTGCCAAAAGGATAGCGAGGGACGCAAAGCGGTGCTGTACTTTATCGGTCTTTCTTCTTCTGAATACCCCCAGTGTGCATGCTTCCCATGTGTATATACCTGTTAGATTCGTCGTTATTCGGATTGTCTTGTACATGTTGTCCCAGTACTGTTGAATTGTGGTGCAGTCCCAGAACATATGCTTAAATCCCGCCTCAGGGGCTTGACACGGGGGGCATGTAAATTGCGTGTCGGGGTAGAATCGCTGAAGGCGTTTTGGCGTGAGATATGCCAGGTGTAGAATGTTGAATTGTATGTTTTTAAAGCGTGCGTTTCTGGACACTTTTTTGGGATATTCTACGGCTTTCTCCCATTCCTTGTCATTAAACGACCTCCCCACTTCATCCTCCCATGTCTGCCTCAGTGAGTGTAGCGGCTTAAGAATCGGTTCCCGAATGGCTTTGTAAATCCATGTGATTAGATGTCTGCCCGCCCCCATATTCAGGATTGTTTGTATTACCGGGTGCGTAGGTGGTTCCCCTTCAGGCAGGTCCCAGAATGGCGGCTGCTATTTAAGATTTGTCTGTGCAGTAGAAATTGCCCCGGGGGGATATCATATTCTTCCTTTAGTTGATTATATGACCGCAATTGTCCTTCCCCAAATAGAGATTCCACCTCGGACAGTGAGTGCTCAGTCCATACTCGTAGGGTTTGGGCAGTATAGTATTTGTCATTGTTAGGGGACCCTACCAGTGGAAGCAAGGGGGAGTATAGGGGTTTCCCCCTTGACATACGGTGTATCCTCAGCATGCATTTGCGGGCTATTGTGACCTGTATTGGATATGTGCGCATGGGTCTGGTGACGGGCATTAACATGCATCGGATTATTGGTAGAGGCATGTGTCCTTCGTCAGATAAAGTTTCTCATATGTGACATTCTGCCGTCCATTGCAACAGCCAATGCAGCTGCGCTGCTAGAAAGTACACTTCGAAGGATGGGGCTCTCAGTCCTCCTTGATCTGTTGGCAGGTATAGTGTAGACAAGGACACCCTATGTTGACCGACTCCCCAGATGAGGGAGGTGAGCAATGTGTCTAATTCCCGGAAGAAGGTGCGCGGGGGTATCACGGAAGGTTAGCAAAGTGATATAATAGTCTGGGGACTATTATCATTTTGGCTAGGGCTACTCGCCCGATTGGGGCTAAGGGCAATGACTTCCAGAAGCCCACCGCAGTTCTTATTCCTGCCAGCGCCTTGCAGTGATTTCCTTCGTACAAATCCCTGGGAAAGTGATATAACCTTACTCCTAGGTACCTTGGCGCTACCTCTCTCCATGCTACTTTCTGGTCTCCTATCACTACGTCGAGGGGGGCCAGGTGTGGGCACAGTGGGTAGATGATGGATTTGTCCCAGTTAACTTTAAGGCCTGAGACCTCTGCAAATTCCCTTAGTGTTGTCCAGATTCGAGTAAGGTCACTAGTGATATCACGCACATACAGCAGGAGGTCGTCCGCGTACAATGACACACAATGAACCGTACCTGCTATCGGGATTCCCCATGCCTCTCCCTCCTGTCGCAAGCGTATCGCCAGTGGTTCCACTGCTAAGGCGAACAGTAGTGGGGAGAGGGGACACCCCTGTCTCGTGCCCCTTTCTATCGGTAACGGGGCAGAGATGTATTTACCCATTCGTACCCTTGAAGTGAGGTTCGTGTATAATAACCGTGTGTACGCTAGCAAGGTGGGGCCCAAGTCAATTCTGCGGAGGACTGTGAATAGATACCACCACAGAAGTGTATCAAAGGCCTTTTCTAAGTCTAGAATCATACACGCTGCTCTGGGGAACCGGGAGTCCGCTCCATCTTGTACATGGAACAGCCTGCGTAAGTTCTGGGACGTGTTTTGGCCTGGTACAAAACCACATTGGTCTGGGTGAATTAGCGGTGGGAGGATTTGGGTATATCGTTCCGCCAGTATCTTGCCCATGATTTTACAATCTGCATTAAGCAGTGTTATTGGTCTGTACGAGGCTGGGAGTTTCGGGTCCCTGTGCGGTTTTGGGAATGTCACCAACATAAATTCCCGGAGCGATCCCGGGAGCCCGCCCCTTTCCAATGCATCCTCATACATTGCCACTATGCGGGAAATCAGTTGGGCCGAGAAGGAGCTATAACATTCTAACGAGAAACCGTGAAATTCTTCATAATTTGTTTAAAATCTTCTCTGATTTTGGCGGGGCTGTTATGTTCACAAATGTCCCTCATCTGTTTTTTTTTTTGTTAGTATTTTTTTTTTCTCTTGGATATACAGTTGCTGATTGCAAATACAGTAGGATTTTCCTATTAATGAACCTGAAAGCATTATAAATATCGCTGAAGTGCGGAATCTAGCTACACCATACATACCAACATTTTAGAATAGGAAAGTGGGAGATTTAAAAAAAATAATCAGGAGAATGTATGTCCTCAGTGACTTCTATTAAAGAAGAGACAATTTCAACCGTGACACAGCTAAAATAAAGGCATTTTTGGCTTCAAAAGTCGGAGTCACTCACCTGAATCGGGTCTGTTGGCATGTATGCTACACATCATTGAGGTTTAAGGAATTATGATCTATGGGCATTGGGGCAATCTTTCGTGAATTCATACATTTTTCGGAACACACCTAATTCTAAGAATATGTATTCTGTAGGTCAGCAAAGAATATGAACTGTGTGGGTCAGCAAAAATAGCAAAAGGTTATTAACTCAAACATATGTTCCTGCATATTAAAGTAAATCTTCTTAATTAACGCGCACAGTTAACACACGAAAGTGTTACGCTAATACAGAGTCGTAAAATAAACATTCAGATAAACATCTAAAAACATAATATACGATCTACCTAGCATGAATGTAGGTGATTTTCGACAACTGTGGACTGTGCTCTAAAATGGCCCATGTAAGAAATTGAGCTCGGTGCATATCAGAAAATCCCCTCCCTAGTCCCGCAGGAGAGCGCACGATGTCACTAGTTCGGGGCGCGCGCCACAGTGGTGAGTAAGTTGCCAGGGCGTGCACGCTTAAGCGGCGTGTTCTCGTGAAAACTAGGAGTCGCTGGGTACAAGATGCTGCCTCGATTTATGTATATGTGACGACCATCTTGAAAAGAGAACATCAGTTGGGACATCTAATAGAGATGTGTATATTTGAAAAAAAATGAAGTAATATTTAAGCTATTCTATTTACGTTACAAAAAGAACAAAATGTGAACAAAAATATCAAGGACGTTTAACTGCAAAAGCATGGATAGAATATCAATTTGCTCCCCTTTTACTAAATTCTACTGAAATGCTGTACAGTTTATAAAGCGGTAATTCGTGAAACTTTTTGAGTGAAACGATACAAATTGTAGCTCGGTTACACTGCCTACTTGTAAAAGTATCTTGCAAATTAAATGTGTTCCAATATGGCTGTTACCTTATAGGAATACAGATACGGGTCGCGTTTTTGACTACAAACAGAACGATGGAGCAGGGTTTCGCAAAAAAAGAAACCTGCTCGGATCATGTACCCCCATAATACGTACTAACAGAAAATAAATGTAGTAAGTCTAACATGCACCCACATAAACACAGGGGAACTGCTTTGCGCATGCCTAAATTAACACGTAATCACACTGTATTGAAATAACTTTTATGTTTTTGAAGAAACAAAGAAGTTGCATGAGTAGGCCGCAAGTGTTTCTGTATTTGCATGTCGCATTTTGCTTAAAAATAATGATTAATGCCGCTTGTTTGTGCTAAGTAACACTAACGGGAAGTAGTGAAATGGTGGGAGGTAAACAGTGATGGTTTCATTATCACATAATTAATAAATGTTCATTTCTATCTACTTTAGTGCGCTGCATTAAGGCTCCATGTTTTACTAAATTAGCCATGGTGGGAGGGGGGATTGTTAGGAGTGAGTTCGTTCTGCCATGGGGAGAGGAAGAGATGCTGTGCGCGGAAGATGACATGAAGGAGTGAAGGCCAGAGCGTGCATCGCCTGCCAATTGCTGTACTGGAGCGTGAGACCGGAGGTGTACTCAGCGAAGAGACTATGAAATACACATAAAGAAATGTATAATTTGTAACTGCTGTTGGGAACATATGAATAAGTTGAGATTCAGACCCTGGGAACGTTTGCACACAATAAGCTGTTGAATAAAGTATGAAATCATGGTGGTATGACAATGCCACCTCCCCAGCCCACCAATCCCTGTGCAAGTTAGAGAGTAAAATGCAACATTTGAGGGATGGACATGTCAATTTTTACTATAACTAAGGTGCCTTTAGGGGGGTGTTTTTTTAGAGGAGAGAAGCTTAGGCTGACAGGAGAGAAGAGGGGAGATGCGTCGCTGTCCGTCGGTTTCCAGAGAGACCTAGCGGTTCCTATCCTGTTCTGATCCTGTCCAGATTTCCTGATTATCTCTTGCCATCTCCTGGGCCCAGGGGGTGGTTCTTTTCCCTACAGGTTGTTAGGTTCGTATGTAGCCTAAATCATTTATTTTAATCTCAACTTTGATGTATTTGTCTCTGAATCTTTTGTCCCTCTACCTATCCACTCCGTCAACAATATATGGTTATGTATTATTTTAGATGAACCTATTGTCTCTTCATCTATCCTTCCGTTAGGTATTATATTGTTTGGCATAATCAATTTGCTGAACCCTTATGTCTCTTACTCTATCCACTTCTTCATTGCAATTGTTATTGAGTAATGAGTCAATTCAATTTCAACTTTATTCGGTTTCAGAAATATAAAACCATAAAAGTTATCAATACAAGAAAATTACATAAAATAGACACATTTCATCACATTTAAGACACATTTCACCGCAATCCATAAAAATCTGTAACATAAAGTGCAAATTTCATATACCAATAAACATGTCCCGTGATTTAGAAACCTGCCAACAAGGTTGAACCGTCCCAGGCCTTTGACTAAGCTTAAAAACGAACTTAAACCCTGGCCCATGTTGATGTTTAATCAAGACAGGCCCTAGACTTTACCACAGATTTCAGGTAACCAAGAATGAAAAAAATACACTCATCCTTCAACAGTTGTAAATACAGGAGACCTGGGCGAGCCTGTTTAAAATTCATCCTCTTTAAAATCGGCACGATAAAAAACTTCCGGGGGACCTCATAAAATTTACAAAATAATTCAAAGTGTAGCAGATCCTGTGGAGACTCTCCGTCGCAGCCACAGGGTGCTAACTCCTGCCCTCTACTGCTCCCCCTGGGTATGGCGAGCAGGAGGTGGAAAAGATCCAGGCGAAACCTGGTCAATAAAAAACGTTCATAAATAGTAAAAAAAAAACAGGAGATAAGGCTCAGCTAATGATGTTGTCTTTAACATTAGAAATTTGCGTACGCTAGGGTTACGCAGTTCCAGCTCTTCCCTCTCCAGTTTCCTGAGACTGCCAAAGGACTCCCTTGTTATTGCCACATCCTGTTTGGTTATTAGTTCAGGGTTAGTGTACAGTTCACCTCGTCCTAACCTTTCAAGGCTGCTCTTGATGTATCTGAGCCATGGAATGCTAAGGGCGTAATCAAGGGTCATTCACTCTTTTAAAATCATCTGGCTCAGAGTTAATTCCTTGCTCAGCCAAGTTTTTAACCAAAACGTTAGGAGACGGAGTGCCAAGATATCACTTAAAAAAGGCACCCCTAGTTCTTCGTGTACCACCATGTTAGATAAGCCACGAGGAACGCCCAGTAATCGATTCAGGAAACTGTTCTCGGCTACCTGGAGATCATCTGTGGAGACATGCCCACATATTTCGCTTCCATAGGAAGCTGCCGCTACACTCTTGGCTTGATAAATCTTCAACAGTGCTGCAATGGGTCTCTTTCCTAGCTTAGATGCAAAGTTGAACTTGGCCGCGTTCACCCGCACCAGATCCCCCTTCTTTCTTTATTTGAGTGAGCCCCATTTTCCACGCGCATCCAAAACGACCTCCAAGTATGAGAAAACGTCTGTGCGCGGTACCTTGGCCAAACCTACCCTGAATTGAAACAATTTTTTGGGGCGTATCCCCACCTGCATGACATAGGATTTCGAATCATTGATGGATAAGTCCCGATCCGCCATTAAGGCGGAAAAGGCATCAAGTAGGGTTCGTAGCCCCCTCGCAGTCCTGGATATAAGGACTGCGTCATCCGCGTAGAGTAGTACAGGGAGGCCACGTCGGCCTACGTGCGGATAATCAACCCCTGTTGATAAAAGGGCTTTATCTAAATCGTTGATATATAGATTAAACATTGGCGTACACCTCTTTTAATATCAAAATCGCGTGACACACGTAGGTCCTGCGAGAATCTAACGTTGGCCTTGGTTGCACGATCGAGGTCTTTTAAAAAGTGGACGATGTTGCTGTCTACCCCTATGTCTTTCATGGACTGCCACAGTTTAGTCCTATTCACGCGATCGAAGGCGGAGGATAAGTCCATGAAAGCTAAATAGATAGTACCAGGGCGTGCAACCGTGTATTTACTGAGGATCATAGTGAGGTTAAGGCACTGGGCCACCGTGGACCGGCCTGGGCGGAACCCGTACTGGACATTTGATAGTATATCATGTTCCTCTGCCCATCGGGTCAATCTATCTAAAAGCACATGGCCCACCACCTTGACCACCGAATCCAGCAACGAAATCGGTCTGTAACAATATGTACTATCACGATCACCCTTTTTAAAGACTGGCACAATAGTCGAGGTGGCCCAAGACTCGGGGCATCCCGTCCTTGCCGCCGCATTAATTACGTCGGTAAGTACCGGGCCCAAAAAGAGGGATCAGATTTTAAAAGGTCCGGAGGGATACCATCAGGTCCCGGGGCTTTGTTGCTTGTCAGCCCGGCAATACCTCCCTCAATCTCCTCCAACTCAAAAGTCAATGCGGTGGAATCTTCTTCTCGACCTGACTCACAGATCAGCTCGGGAGGGCTCTCAAACATCGTTTTAAAATGGAGCACCCATTCATCCTCCGTAATGTGTGCGCATATGGCGCTACCTTCAACTTGCTCTAAGAAGGGGCTATTGATGATGCTCCAAAATCTAGAGCTATTCCTCACGGTACTAGCCTCGGTCAGTTCCCTCCAAGCTTTCTCCTTCAGAGTAGACTTGCGTTTAGCCAATTTCAACTTGTAATCTTTACGGCAAGCTTTGACCAGGGTCTGGTTTCTTGGGCTCCTGTTAAGAGCTTCCCGCAACTTTCTTGCCGCCGTCGAGCAGGAGGAATTAAACCATCTGGGGGTCAGGGAAACTGTTTTACGGGTCGGGGCGCTTAAAAGGTCACTTACTCTAGCAGAAATAGTGTTGGAAGCACTAATAACCTCCCTCGGGGATGTATGCGGCGAGGTACACATAGCTAATTCAATAGCACATAGTTCTGTAACTGATTTATAGAAAGCATCTGGAGAAATCTGTGTCCACTTTAGCCTTCTTTTACTATCTGTTGGTCTCGTTAACCCCTTTTGCACAACTCCCCTTTTACATGTCAATAATGGTCCACAAAATTCGACACACAGGGGGTTGTGATCACTATAGGCACTTTCTTGTATAGTAAAACCACGAAATAAAGAATGTAAGAGCGATGAAATTAGCCTAAAATCGATAATTGTACCACCCCCTCTTCCTTTAAAGGAAGGGACGGCTGCCTTACTAGGGGATCACTTAGTGACAAGAGGGACGTTAAATCAAATTCATGTAGGAGGTTATTCAGAACATCCCCCTAGATAGAGTGCTCAAAATGCGACCCCCTCACACGAGGGCAACCTAGTTCATCCAATCTTGTAGCCATGGGGTCTCCACAAAGATGTATATTAAAGTCCCCTGTAATCATAAGGTTTTGGAGTTCAGCTGTACAATGGTGCCTTATGAAAGAACCCAACAGGCAGATGTTACACCCACCATTCAGGCTTGATACAGAGTTATAAAAGTTGATAAGACCCAGTTTATTGGATCCCTTTCTTAAAACCAAATATTGTATGCAAGGGCTTGGTAGAGACGAAACCTGTATCTAGCAATCCACAGCTACAGAGATAAAAGTAACCAGGCCACCCTTTGGTCTGCCAGTCGTAGAGGGGGAGGCCGGGACAAAGAAAGACTTATAACCCTCCAAAAATAAACTGCAATCTACCAGCCATGTTTCCTGTAAACAAATCACATGAAATTGTTTCACAAATGCAATCCACAATGGGTCGGAGAACTTGTTAGCCAAACCTGCGACATTCCAGGATATAACATTGGTATCATGTACACACAAACTCCCCTGGCTTTGCCCTAGAGAGTCCTGCCGGACTATAGGATTCACTGGGTCTGTTGGTGGGGAACTACCAAGTCAGTCACATGCATCCATTCTAGACAGGGGAGTAAATCTATTAGACAGCTCCAAAGACGATGGACCAAAATCCTGCCGGCGCATGGGCATCTCGGCGGGGTAAGCTGATGATGGAAGCAAATTCGGGTGAACGTTCCTGATAGATGAAGTTCTCTGCAGCGGGCCATCAAATGGGACCGTGTTGGCAAAGTCCATGTAGTTGCTCCCTGATTGGTCAGGTTTGTAAAAAAACCCAAGTGGCAAGGCCACGATGGCCGACTTGGAGCATGAAGGATCAGGATGTAGACTTGAAAATAGAATCCTTTCTACTAGATGTGGCCTGTTAAAATTTACAATAACACAGTCCCCCGAAAGTGATTTGTGAGAGCTACCAATCCAGCTCACTCTTCGCACCATGATAATATTTTTCTCCACCCTTGTTCCCAGGTATGTATTGTATGATAACCATTGTAAGACTTTGTTCTTTAGCTGGGAAAAATCCTCCTTCCTACCCCGTGCGAGGGTCGGCACGTTCCCCAATACCACTACATAGGGGGTAGATTCCGCAGGCAGGTGAATTACCGGTAGACCTTGGGGGTGAGCTTCCCCTCCCCCCTGAGGCCGCGCCCCTGTTGGATGGATCTCTACCTGGAGCTGCGGCTGCATTGACAGACTGCTGCTAGGGTAATGAGTTCCACTCTGAGTCGACAATAGATGACTTTCAGTATCTTGTCCGCCCTGTCGCTGTGACTGACCCCTGTTGTTTTTTTGCAGGCAGTCCAAGTTAGGGGGGTCCGATAGGGAGCTTTGTGCTGGTTGGATGACTGGTCCTCCAGTTGGTGCAGGTGGAGCAAGGCATTTAAGGTCCGATAAACTCTTTTCAATCGATGCCAGATGTTGGATTATCGGACCCAACTTTGAGTCCAACATGTTCTTCATCGTTACCTGGAGGTATTCCAGTGCACCCATCAGGTCTGACTTAGACAATGTTGGCGTGACAGTGGTTGGGGCTTTAGGGAGCAGGTTGGGTTTTGATCTTTTGGCTTTACCCCCCGTTGTTTGGGATTTCCTTTTGGTGCCTGTCCCTGTCCCTGCCCCTATACCACCCGGCTCAATCAGGAGTGAATTCCCTTGCGTGGATGCATTTGATCTTACCGCGTGCTTGCTGGAAGTGATTGCCTCCCCGCTTGGACTTGAATTGATTTTGCTTCATTGCCCCCATGGTTGTTAATAATGACGGCAGGAGAAGGGGGCCACCGTTGGACTGGAGAATGAAGGGTTGTCCCGCTGCCATCGTGCAACCCAGTGATATTTAGAAGATTAGATGGATCGTCATCCGCGCTAGTCAGTGACACATGTATATCTGTGTGCGTAGGGAGTGGAGCAGTAACCGGAGACCTAGAGAGGCGACGATTGACCAGCTCAATCTCCTTGTCCAGGACAGCTGCAGCACGCTGAAGAAACGAGTCCATGGTGGTTACTGGGACGGTAGTGCCAGCTGCAACCCTTCCAGAGGCTAATGTCACTTTGCGTCTAACCATAATGAGTTCAGTGTTAGCGAGTTTAAGCGCTTAGCTAACAATGTATAACTCCACTATTACTCGGAGGGTTTATCAAATATAAGAGCCTAGATTATAGGTATGACAAAATGCGACACCAGGGTACCCCAAGCACAAAAAACACAGAAACACTCAGCAGGCGAGCAGCCCTGCAGGCCGCGTGGTTAAATATGCAGATATGGAGCAGAGTAAGGCCAAACGCCTTCCTACCTTCTCCTTAATCACTGAGAGTCCCACGAACAGTCAGGGGTGAACAACGGTGCTCCGCTGGAGGTATAAGGAGAGATTCTAATGACGGGCCAAGAGAGTAGGCCCAGCCCAGCCTCTTCCAGGCTAAGACGGGCGCGGATGGGCCCGCCCTTGGCCCGGGCTTTGCCCGGGCACGGCCCGCATGCGTCCTGCGCCTCGGGATGTCAGAGGCGCTTTTAGCGCGTGTGGCGGCTCCTCCACCTCCTGGGGGCTTGATGGTTTCTGGGGAATGAAGTCCCCTGGAGGCACCAACACGGGCAAACAGCAAAACAGGCAGCAAACAATGAAAGGCGTCCCGCACCGCGGGATGTCAGAGGCGCTTTTAGCGCGTGTGGCGGCTCCTCCCCCTCCTGGGGGCTTGATGGTTTCTGGGGAATGAAGTCCCCTGGCGCCACCAACACGGGCAAACAGCAAAACAGGCAGCATACAATGAAAGGTGTCTGTATTGATGTATATTGTCTCCAATCTTGAGCTTTGGTGTTCATAATTGTGACCTAATGCAGATGAGCATTTTGCTTTGATTTCTGAGATAAACTCACTTATTAACCTTACTGAGAGTTTGTGATTAATTTTGACAAATGTTTATTGAGTTAGTATTTCATCATTACCATCAACTATTCAACTAATTGGTCCATCGACCAAATAGAGGAAGAGTTGATAAACAGATTGAGTTAGTTAGCGGATGTCTTGGAAGAATTAAACGAATGTTCGAAACCAATTGGCCTCAGTGCCTCAGGGATACTGGGTGAATATGTATGGGCCATTGCAGTGAAATGTTGTGTATCGATCCCTAATCGATCATTGGTATTGGCGCTGGATCAACGGACTCTAGGTGTACTTTAACTTGCGGCCATCTTGGAATTACAAACGTGCCTGGACATTTCAAATAAGAAACCCTTCGGCTAGTTATTTTGAAAACGGCTACATCTGTATGACACATAAAGGAACTATATAGTACAAAGTGCGAGTTCTAAAAAATTTGAAAGAGATGCTATATATTATAGCCTTATAGCCCGCCGTAGCGGGCTATACCGGCTATTAAAGGCCCGCTCCAGCGTTAAAGGCCTGAGCCGAAGGCGAGGGCCTTTAACAAGGGAGCAGGACTTTAAAAGCCGGTATAGCCCAGCTACGAAGGGCTATAAGGCTATTTGAACATTCTGCCACTAGAGGGCAGAATTTTCTAACAAATAAAACAAAGGCCTCTCGGAGCCCGAGGGGGTTTAACCCCTTCGCTGCTAGGCCTTTTCCCCCCCTGTGCTAAGCCTTATTTTGGCTATTTGGGGTAGTTCGCGCTTAGGCCCCTGTAACTTTTTGACCACATAAGGTATCCACGCCAAATTTGCGACCTTTTCTTCCAACATCATGGGTATTCTAAAGGTACACAGGGTTTGTGGATTCCTCTGGAGGGGACCCAGAAATTAGCCAAAATACAGCTAACTTTTGGGGTTTTTGGGGAAAAATGGGGAAAAAGTGCTGCAAATTAAAGCGTCTGGTTCTTTCCCTGCAAATGGTATCAACAAAGGGTTTGTGCGGCTAAAATCACAATTTTCCCAGCTTTTAGGGACTGACAGACTTTTGTCAGAAAAAAAACATTTTTACACAGTTTTGGCATTTTACTGGGATACAGCCTATTTTTGCTATTTTTTGTGCTTTTAACCTTCTTCCAGTTAATGGTAGAAATGAGTATGAAAGCAATAATGGATCCTGGAAAGCTATACATTTTAGAAAAGTAGACAAAATTCTAAATTCAGCAAGGGGTCATTTGTGTAGATCCTTCAAGGTTTTTTTATAGAAACTAACAGTTGAATATAGCAAAAAATGAAAATTAGTTGAAAAAAACAGCCATTTGTGCCAACGTTTTCACCTATAGCTTCTTATAATTGGGACAGCTGTTTGAAAGCAATATACCGTTACATCCGCTGGACCTTTCTGGTTGTGGGGATATATAGGACTTGTAGGTTCACCAAGAACCCGACGAACCCAGAGCCAATAACTGAGCAGCATCTTGCAATGGTTTTTTATTATGTACTGGGTATATAGCAATTAATTTGGGAAAATATATACATGGAAAAATTGGTATGAAAGACACCTATGTAATTCTGAAATTGGAACAAAATATAGAGTCTAGAAACAGTAGATATTTGCACATTTTAATTGTGAGTACCCATACTAGCATGAGAATTATAGGTCATTTTTCAAAATGACTTCTTTTTTACACATTGTCTTTCATTTGGAAGGCAGAAATGCATCGAAAGTCAATAGGTAATAACAGTTGCTCTACAATTCTGTGTTACCCTAAGTCTCCCGATAAAAATGGTACCTCACTTGTGTGGGTACGCCTAGTGCCCACGACAGGAAACGGCTCAAAACGCAATGTGGACACACTTTATTTTTACAGTGAAAACTGACCCTTTTTTTGTAAAGTGCCTAGCTGTAGATTTTGAACCCTAGCTCTGCCGGCACCTAGGGAAACCTAGCAAACCTATACATTTTTGAAAACTAGACACCCAGGGGAATCCAGGATGCGGTGACTTGACTGGCTCTCACCAGGTTCTATTACCCAGAATCCCTTGCAAACCTAAAGATTTGTAAAAAAAAACACATTTTCCTCACATTTCTGTGGTGGAAAGTTCTGGAATCTGCGTGGATCCACAAAATTCTACCCACCCCGTGATCCCCAAAGTCTTCCGAGAAAAATGGTACCTCACTTGTGTGGGTAGGCCTAGTACCCGCGACAGGAAACGGCCCAAAACACAACGTGGACACACCACATTTTCACAGTGAAAACTGACCCTATTTTTGCAAAGTGCCTAGCTGTAGATTTTGAACCCTAGCTCTGCCGGCACCTAGGGAAACCTAGCAAAGATATACATTTTTGAAAACTAGACACCCAGGGGAATCCAGGATGGGGTGACTTGACTGGCTCTCACCAGGTTCTATTACCCAGAATCCCTTGCAAACCTAAACATTTGTAAAACAAAACACATTTTCCTCACATTTCTGTGGTGGAAAGTTCTGGAATCTGCGTGGATCCACAAAATTCCACCCACCCCTCGTACCCCAAAGTCTTCAGGGAAAAATGGTACCTCACTTGTGTGGGTAGGCCTAGTGCCCACAACAGGAAACGGCCCAAAACGCAACGTGGACACACCACATTTTCACAGTGAAAACTGACCCTTTTTTTTGCAAAGTGCCTAGCTGTAGATTTTGAACCCTAGCTCTGCTGGCACCTAGGGAAACTTAGCAAACCTATAAATTTTGAAAACTAGACACCCAGTGGAATCCAGGATGGGGTGAATTGACTGGCTCTCACCAGGTTCTGTTACCCAGAATCTCTTGCAAACCTTAAAATTTGTAAAAAAAAAAACACATTTTCCTCACATTTCTGTGGTGGAAAGTTCTGGAATCTGCGTGGATCCACAAAATTCTACCCGCCCCGCATTCCCCAAAGTCTTCCGAGAAAAATGGTACCTCACTTGTGTGGGTAGGCCAAGTGCCCGCGACAGCAAACGGCCCAAAACGCAACATGGACACACCACATTTTCACAGTGAAAATAGACCCTTTTTTTGCAAAGTGCCTAGCTGTAGATTTTGAACCCTAGCTCTGCCGGCACCTAGGGAAACCTAGCAAACCTATACATTTTTAAAAACTAGACACCCGGGGAAGTCCAGCGAGGTATGGCTTGCATGGGCCCCCCAACGTTTTCTACCCAGAATCCCCGCAAACCTCAAAGTTAGCTGAAAAAAATCACTTTTCTCAAATTTCTGTGTGGAAAGATCTGGAATCTGCGTGGATCCACAAATTTCCTACCACCCAGCGTTCCCCAGGTCTCCCGATAAAATGGTACCTCACTCGTGTGGGTGGGTCAAGTACCCGCGACAGGCAAGGGCCCAAAACCTATTGAGGCCACATCAAAATTACCTATCTCAAAACAACCTGGTTTTGCAAGGGGGTCCCCTGGTTTTGGCCCCGGGCTCGGCGGCCATCTAGGAAACCTACCAAACCCATACATTTCTGAAAACTAGACACCCGGGGAGTCCAGCAAGGTATGGCTTGCGTGGATCCCCCAACGTTTCCCTACCCAGAATCCCCTGCAAACCTCAAATTTTGCTGAAAAAATCACATTTTCCACACATTTCTGTGTGGGAAAGTTCTGGAATCTGCGTGGATCCACAAATTTCCTACCACCCAGCGTTTCCCCAGGTCTCCCGATAAAAATGGTACCTCACTTGCATGGGTGGGTCAAGTACCCGCGACAGGCAAGGGCCCAAAACCTATTGAGGTGACATCAAAATTACCTATCTCAAAACAACCTGGTTTTACAAGGGGGTCCCCTGGGTTTTGGCCTGGGCTCGCGGCCATCTAGGAAACCTACCAAACCCACACATTTCTGAAAACTAGACACTCGGGAGTCCAGCGAGGTATGGCTTGCATGGGCCCCCCAACGTTTTTCTACCCAGAATCCCCCGCAAACCTCAAATTTAGCTCAAAAAATCACTTTTTTCTCAAATTTCTGTGTGGGAAAGTTCTGGAATCTGCGTGGATCCACAAATTTCCTATCACCCAGCGTTCCTCCAGGACTCCCGATAAAATGGTACCTCACTCGCGTGGGTGGGTCAAGTACCGCGACAGGCAAGGGCCCAAAACCTATTGAGGTGACATCAAAATTACCTATCTCAAAACAACCTGGTTTTGCAAGGAGTCCCCTGGCTTTTGCCCGGGCTCGGCAGCCATCTAGGGAAACCTACCAAACTCCACATTTCTGAAAACTAGACATCGGCGGAGTCCAGCAAGGTATGGCTTGCATGGATCCCCCAACGTTTCCTACCCAGAATCCCTGCAAACCTCAAATTTTGCTGAAAAAATCAAATTTTTCACACATTTCTGTGTGGAAAGTTCTGGAATCTGCGTGGATCCACAAATGTCCTACTACCCAGCGTTCCCCCAGGTCTCCCGATAAAAATGGTACCTCACTTGTGTGGGTAGGCATAGTGGCTGCAACAGGAAATGGTCCAAATCGTACTGTGGAGACTTCAAAATTACCTATAACAAAACGACCTGGTTTTGGGGGGGCACCTGGTTTTTTGGCCCCGGGCTCACCGCCATCTAGGGAAACCTACCAAACCCACACATTTCTAAAAACTAGACACCCTGGGGAGTCCAATGAGGTATGGCTTGCGTGGATCCCCCAACGTTTCCCTACCCAGAATCCCCTGCAAACCTCAAATTAAGCTGAAAAAAAATCACTTTTTTAATACATTTTTGCGTGGGATCACTGTGCCGGCACAAATGTCCTATCACCCAGCGTTCCCCTTGTTCTCCAGAGTAAAATGATACCTCACTTGTGTGGGTGGGCCAAAGGCCTGTGACTGGGAAGAGCCCAAAACATAGGGATTAAGGGTATAGCACCGAGAATTCTAAGCGCTACATTTTTAGAACAATTTAATTTTAGCCAATTCTGCTTTGGACACCCACACAAGTGAGGTATCATTTTACTCAGAAGAACAAGGGGAAAGCTGGGTGGTAGGACATTTGTGCCGGCATGGTGATCCCACGCAAAAATGTATGAAAAAAGTGATTTTTTTCAGCTAAATTTGAGGTTTGCAGGGGATTCTGCGTAGGGAAACGTTGGGGGATCCACGCAAGCCATACCTCATTGGACTCCCCAGGGTGTCTAGTTTTCAGAAATGTGTGAGTTTGGTAGGTTTCCCTAGATGGCGGCGAGCCCGGGCCAAAAACCAGTTGCCCCCCCCAAACCAGGTAGTTTTGTTATAGGTAATTTTGAAGTCTCCACAGTACGATTTGGGCCATTTCCTGTTGCAGCCACTATGCCTACCCACAGAAGTGAGGTACCATTTTTACCGGGAGACCTGGGGGGAACGCAGGGTGGTAGGAAATTTGTGGAACCACGCAGATTCCAGAACTTTCCCACACATAAATTGGAGAAAAAAGTGATGTTTTCAGCTAAATTTGAGGTTTGCGGGGGATTCTGGGTAGAAAAACGTTGGGGGCCCACGCAAGCCATACCTCGCTGGACTCCCCCGGGTGTCTAGTTTTCAGAAATTTGTGGGTTTGGTAGGTTTCCCTAGATGGCCGCCGACCCCGGGGCCAAAAACCCAGGGGACTCCCCTTGCAAAACCAGGTTGTTTTGAGATTGGTAATTTTGATGTCGCCTCAATAGGTTTTGGGCCCTTGTCTGTTGCGGGTACTTGACCCACCCACGCGAGTGAGGTACCATTTTTATCGGGAGACCTAGGGGAACGCTGGGTGGTAGGAAATTTGTGGATCCACGCAGATTCCAGAACTTTCCCACACAGAAATGTGTGAAAATTTTGATTTTTTCAGCAAAATTTGAGGTTTGCAGGGGATTCTGGGTAGGGAAACGTTGGGGGATCCATGCAAGCCATACCTTGCTGGACTCCCCCGGGTGTCTAGTTTTCAGAAATGTGTGGGTTTGGTAGGTTTCCCTAGATGGCCGCCGAGCCCGGGGCCAAAAACCCAGGGGACCCCCCTTGCAAAACCAGGTTGTTTTGAGATAGGTAATTTTGATGTCGTTTCAATAGGTTTTGGGCCCTTGCCTGTCGCGGGTACTTGACCCACCCACGCGAGTGAGGTATCATTTTTATTGGGAGACCTGGGGGAACGCTGGGTGGTAGGAAATTTGTGGATCCACGCAGATTCCAGAACTTTCCCACACAGAAATGTGTGAAAAATTTGATTTTTTCAGCAAAATTTGAGGTTTGCAGGGGATTCTGGGTAGGGAAACGTTGGGGGATGCACGCAAGCCATACGTTTCTGGACTCCCCCGGGTGTCTAGTTTTCAGAAATGTGTGGGTTCAGTAGGTTTCCCTAGATGGCCGCCGAGCCCGGGGCCAAAAACCCAGGGGACCCCCCTTGCAAAACCAGGTTGTTTTGAGATAGGTAATTTTGATGTGGCCTCAATAGGTTTTGGGCCCTTGCCTGTCGCGGGTACTTGACCCACCCACACGAGTGAGGTACCATTTTTATCGGGAGACCTGGGGGAACGCTGGGTGGTAGGAAATTTGTGGATCCACGCAGATTCCAGATCTTTTCCACACAGAAATTTGAGAAAAAAGTGATTTTTTTTCAGCTAACTTTGAGGTTTGCGGGGGATTCTGGGTAGAAAAACGTTGGGGGGCCCATGCAAGCCATACCTCGCTGGACTCCCTCGGGTGTCTAGTTTTCAGAAATGTGTGGGTTTGGTAGGTTTCCCTAAATGGCCGCCGAGCCCGGGGCCAAAAACCCAGGGGACCCCCCTTGCAAAACCAGGTTGTTTGGAGATAGGTAATTTTGATGTCGCCTCAATAGGTTTTGGGCCCTTGCCTGTCGCGGGTACTTGACCCACCGACGCGAGTGAGGTACCATTTTTATCGAGAGACTTGGGGAAACGCTGGGTGGTAGGAAATTTGTGGATCCACGCAGATTCCAGAACTTTCCCACACAGAAATGTGTGAAAAATCTGATTTTTTTCAGCAAAATTTGAGGTTTGCAGGGGATTCTGGGTAGGGAAACGTTGGGAGATCCACTGAGAGCCATACGTTCCTGGACTCCCTAGGGTGTCTAGTTTTCAGAAATGAGTGGGTTTGGTAGGTTTCCCTAGATGGGCGCCGAGCCCGGGGCCAAAAACCCAGGGGACCCCCTTTGCAAAACCAGGTTGTTTTGAGATAGGTAATTTTGATGTCACCTCAATAGGTTTTGGGCCCTTGCCTGTCGCGGGTACTTGACCCACCCACGCGAGTGTGGTACCATTTTTATCGGGAGAGCTGGAGGGAATGCTGGGTGGTAGGAAAATTGTGATTTTTCTGACAACAGAATATTATGGCACAGTAATGCAAGGAAAATGCGTGACTATAGTCACATTTTGAGGTTTGCATGGCATTGTGAGTAAAAAACTTGTTGGGATCCATGAGAGGCACACCACCCAGCACTACCCATTTTGCTTTACTTTACAGAAATATCTAAAGTTGGTAAATTTTCCCTAGAGACAGACTACGCCTTAGCACAGACAGACAGATGAGACAAATATGACTGCCTATCCATCTGTTCCTCAAGTACACACACGTACTGGTTGGATTTGGAACGAGGGTGAGTGAAAGGTTCAAAATGTATATTTTATTAACAAGAGATTTCACAAAAAGGAAATGCACTGTTAATAATTAAAAGGTTAAAAACCTGAACCAATGACTCACAGCTCGTGAGCTGTAAAGCCACGACAAGGCACCAACCTCTTTACAGGCCATTCACACACCTTTCATACTTGACACACACTTTCACACCACCAGCTGCAGCCCCAGCACATTACAACACTCCCATCCACAGACAATGTGGAGACAATGTACACCTTAGCAGAGAGGGACAGAAAAGACAAATATTACTTCAAAATGAAAAATTCCTTAAGTACTCACACATACTGGTTGGATTTGGCACGAGGGTGAGTGAAGGTTCAGAGCGTAAAATTCTATTACCAAGAGATTCCACAAAAAGAAAATGCACTGTTAATATTTAAAAGGTTAAAAACCTGAACCAATGACTCGCAGCTCGTGAGCTTTAAAGCCACGGCAAGGGTCCAACCTCTTTACAGGCCATTCACACACCGTTCATATGTGACACACAAGACCATTCACATCGCCAGCCGCGGGCCCATCACATTACAACATTCACATCAACAGACAGCGCCATTCAAGGGCCCATCACTTTCATACGCCCACATGACTGACACAGCAATCACACCGGCTGGTGGTTGACATAGTGTCTGCAGTGGCATTTGACTAGCAGAATGTGTAATGACCAGCAGCAAGTCACTACTCACACACTGCCAGCCAAATGCCAGCCCACACACACTGCCAGCCAAGCGCCAGTCCACACACACTGCCAGCCAACAGCCAGCCCACGCACACCGCCAGCCAAGCGCCAGTCCACGCACACCGCCAGCCAAGCGCCAGCCAAGCGCCAGTCCACGCACACCGCCAGCCAAGCGCCAGTCCACGCACACCGCCAGCCAAGCGCCAGTCCACGCACACCGCCAGCCAAGCGCCAGTCCACGCACACCGCCAGCCAAGCGCCAGCCCATGCACACCACCAGCCAAGCGCCAGTCCACGCACACCGCCAGCCAAGCACCAGTCCACGCACACCACCAGCCAAGCGCCAGTCCACGCGCGCCGCCAGCCAAGCGCCAGTCCACGCACACCGTCATTACATTTTTTTTAACAAGAAAGAAAACACAAACCAATTGCAACTAGATACAAAACTATAACTACAAAAACAACAGCAGTAACTAAAGACATCATTCTATTGCCAAACGTGAAACTGAACAACTATATAAAACCATACAGACCAGGCAGTACACTATTAGACTCACGGTTTCTCCCAAAACTCTTTTGAGTGTGATACAATCTGAAACATGTGGGCACACACAGCCCAGGATTAGAAGGACAATCGGCACAGTGCATACGACTCTCCTTCCGCATACCTCTTCGCAAGCAGACTCTACATCTCTTACAGGGATTGTTTTTTTGGGGCGTGGAAGGAATTAAATCAGGAAAGTGGCGATCTTTCAATCTATTAAACAACTATGGACGAACCCTGTCTATGTGAGGCACCATCACTGGAAGGCGGTGTTAGAACCCACTGGGTTTGTAAAAGACCCCTCACACACCAACCTGGTTGGTGTCATGCTTCATCATTAGGTCCCAACCGGGTGGCCGAATGCCCCCGGTTGTGCTACGATGCCTGATTACAGCGGAGCTGGTGTAGTGCAAAAGTGTGATGTGAATTAAAAATATCTCTGAGAATCCTTGCCTCATTTATATTTATTACTGGCGGCTCAGGATATCATTAAAAATTATGTGTGATGCAACTAAAAAAGAAATAATTATCTTATAGTTGGCTATGTGGTGGGTCTACATGTTTCAGCCCGCACAAGGAAGTAAGAGGGGCTTTCGTCAGGACCGGGACGGATCCGGGACGTCGAGAGACCACAATAGGTTGCTTACGGGTTCGCTCTGATACCAAAGTCGTAGATAGGAGTGAACTCCTCCCGAGCCCCGATCAGCCAAACACTCTCAACTATAGTGTTCTCTACCATATACGTGTCCGTAAGTACGTTGACACGCAGTCCACACACCTTAGCGCGTGTGTAGGTACTATTTTAAAAACTTTTTTTGCACTTTTTCACGTGGCAACATATTTTTTGCCACTCACGTTATTTGCACGGTCCTGACGAAAGCCCCTCTTACTTCCTTGTAGTTGCATCACACATAATTTTTAATAATATCCTGAGCCGCCAGTAATAAATATAAATGAGGCAAGGATTCTCAGAGATATTTTTAATTCACATCACACTTTTGCACTACACCAGCTCCGCTGTAATCAGGCGTCGTAGCACAACCGGGGGCATTCGGCCACCCGGTTGGGACCCCAATGATGAAGCATGACACCAACCAGGTTGGTGTGTGAGGGGTCTTTTTACAAACCCAGTGGGTTCTAACACTGCCTTCCAGTGATGGTGCCTCACATAGACAGGGTTCGTCCATAGTTGTTTAATACTTATTATACAGGGGATACGGACGCACCCTCTTTCTCCCTTGCTCTCCCCTTGTTTCTGAGATCTTTCAATCTAGCCACATCCTCCACCACTCCAACTCTAGGAACACTTGCCTGTTCCACTACAACAAGGCTGCCTATCGAAGACTCCTGAAACTGAACAAAAGTCATCTTTGACGCAGGAGAACACTCCTTGAACACAACAAAAGCATTAAAAGTTGCTAAATTGAAGAGATGGATGGCCAACTTCTTATACCAAATGTAAGCCTTACGAACAGCAGTGTAAGGTTCCAACCGCTGATCTACTCTATCGACACCACCCATGTGCTTATTGTAGTCTACAATGCACACAGGTTTGCGCACTTCAGCAACCTGACCCCAAACAGTCACAGGTGAAGTACTCTCATCATGGATGGTAGTCAGCATGTACACATCCCTCCTGTCCACAAATTTCACAGCTAGCAGTTCCTCACTACGCAAGGCTCTGCACAGTCCCCTCTGAAGCTTTTTGCAAACAAGCTCTTTTGGATAACCTTTACGGTTAGAGCGGATTGTGCCACAAGCAAAAGTGTCCACTTTGAACAATTCCTTAAACAATTGCACAGCAGTGTAGAAGTTATCAAGGTACAAATGGTGACCTCTGTTAAACAGTCCTCTAGCAAGATCCCACACAATTTTCTCTGAAACTCCAAAAGTGGACGAACAACCAGGGGGTCAATAGTGGAATCCCTACCAGTGTACACCCAGAAATTATAGACATATCCTGTCCTACTCTCAGACAACATATACATCTTAATTCCATAACGTGCCCTCTTGCTAGGAATGTACTGCCTAAAACCAAACGGCCCTTGAACAGGACCAAAGACTCATCAACAGCTATTTCTTTCCCTGGAGTATAGATCTCTGAAAATCGATCTACAAAGTGATCAAGAACAGGCCGAATCTTAAAAAGACGGTCACAGTCAGGGTGATCTCGTGGCAAAGCCAAAGCATTATCAACAAAAAGCAGCATCCGAAGCAAAAGTAAACACCGATCACGACTCATAATTGCAGGAAATATGGCCGTTGCCATCAAGGGACTGGTAGACCAATATGAAGCCATGGACGGCTTCCTTATCAAGCTCATCAAAAAAGTAAAACCCAAAAAGAACTTCATCTCATCCAGATCTGTGGGAGTCCACCGGGTAGCTCTAGAGCGGGGCCTAAGTCTGGCACTGTTGTCCCTCAAAAACTGTTCAGCATACAAATTAGTCTGCTCAACAATCTCAGCCAAAAATACATCATCCATGAACAACTGAAAAAACTGTATAGGCAAAAAAAATTCACAATCCACTCTACACCCTGCATCACCACTAAAAGCAGGCAACACCGGCTGCACCACGTTTGGATCAACCCAGAGTCCAGCACTTCCAGTAGGAAGCCTTGCAGCCTCAGGCTGCAATCCCGATGTCTCTTGCTGAACCATCGACACATCAGTGTCCTCCTCTAAAACGGGCACTTCATCCGCACTGAGAGTAGCTTCATCTGCACTGAGAGTAGCTTCATCATCAGATGATTCCTCGTGGACAGAAAACTCACTGCCAGAATCTTGCACTCCCTCCTCTCCCTCAGACGCACTGTCAGTCTCATAATCCTGCTCAGAGGAAGATTCAAAAAGCATACCAACCAGCTGCTGAGCAGTAATTCTGCGGCTAGCCATAATCCTTACTAATAAAGGTAACTTGTCAAACAAGTCCACAACAACAAACACTTTGTAAAATAAGCAATAAACAAAATGTGGCTTTATCACAAAGACCTGTATACTCCAAAACTATACCACTCACTTGCCAGAAGCAGCTAGACTCACCACCACCTACTCTGCACAGACACAGTAAGGATCAACAATATCCCACTGAAAAAGAAAATTACACATAAGACAATGCAAAACACATAGCAAAGAATTTCATGCTCAAAACACTAACTAAATATGCTGCCATTATGACACCACTTACAAAAAAATTCATTCATGCATGACAATAATATTCATTTGGAGTAAACACAACAAAAATGTTTTTCTTACCAAATAAATGCAACTACGCAAAACTGCAGAACAACCACTGACGAAACCGCAAACAAGAATCAAAAGCTTTACACTAGAATAAAAAGGAGAAAAAAACATTACAATCACATATGCAAATAATGCACCAGTCCACACACAATCCACCAGCCAAGCTAAGGGGTAGGTGGGCCTAAAAGTATAAATAAAATATTCACCCCGTAAAAGGGGAGCAACCCTTGCCCATGAGGCCACTCCCCAACACCAAAATTTAAAAAACCCTGGTGTCTAGTGGCTTCTGCCCCCTTTGGGGGCAGATGGGCCTAAAAACATACTGCTGATCTGCCACCCAAAGAGGGCAGAAATGGCCACAATCATCCTCCCATAAAGGGGAGCGACCCTTGTCCAAGGGGACGCTCCCCAAAATCCAAAAAAAATCCCTGGTGGCCTAGTGGCTATATAAAAAATAAAAAAAATCAGCCGATCTGCCCCCCAGGGGGGCAGAAACAACCAAATTAATGCTCCTCAAAGGAGAGCGACCCTTGGCCAAGGGGCCACTCCCCACAAATAAATCCATGGTGGTCTAGTGGGCCCTATTTTTTTGTTTAAAATGGCGAGATCTGCCCCCCTGGGGGGCAGACACAGCCAAAAACATTGCCGCCAAAGGGGAGCGACCCTTGCCCAAGGGGCCCCTCCCCACAAATAAATCGCTGGTGGTCTAGTGGGCCACTTACAAAAATAATGGCGAGATCTGCCCCCCCAGGGGGGCAGACAGCCAAAAACATTGCCCCCAAAGGGGAGCGACCCTTGCCCAAGGGGCCTCTCCCCACAAATGAATCCCCGGTGGTCTAGTGGGCCACTTACAAAAAAAAAAATGACGAGATCTGCCCCCCCAGGGGGGCAGACAGCCAAAAACATTGCCCCCAAAGGGGAGCGACCCTTGCCCAAGGGGCCACTCCCCACAAAGTAATCCCTGGTGGTCTAGTGGGCCACTTTGAAAAACAAATGGCAAGATCTGCCCCCTGGGGGGCCGACACAGCCAAAACATATTGCCCCCAAAAGGGGAGCGACACTTGCCTAAGGGGCCGCTCCCCGCAAACAGTTGAGCAGATTTTTAATTAAAAAAAAAAAATTCCCTGGTGTCTAGTGGGCATTCCTGCTGCACGATCGCACGATGGTGCAGCAGGAATGCTCAAAAGAGGCATCAGGGGAAAGGAAAATGCTTTCCTTTCCCCTGATGCCTCTTTTGTTTAAATACCCCCCTCCCCCGAGGAGAAACTTACCTCCTCTCTTGCCGACGCGCTGGAAGCAAATGGCTTCCAGCGCGTTGGGAATCCTCTAATGCGCGCTGACGTCAGATGACGTGGAGGGTGGGCGGGGGAGGCAGGGGAAGGGCTTCCTCTGCCATCCCCAGTGGGGACACCTTAAAGGGCGGCCCACAGGGGGGAGCGCCAGCGCTTCCCCCATGGGTGGGTGCTAGGACGGCCGGGAGCCGTCCGACGCACACACCCACCGTGACGTCGGACGGCTCCCGGCCGTCCGACGCACGGAACGGGTTAAATCCCCTCGGGCTCCGAGAGGCCTTTGTGAAAACAACATTGGAATGTTGCTTTGCGGGCTTTTACCGGTCTGTAGAAGCACGGAGCACTCCATTGTCTTCAATGGAGTGCTCCACATTCCAATGTTCTAATATTTATTAGTAGAATTATTATTATGTGGAGTGGTTGCCCTTCTATTCAATTTAGTTCACGAAGAAACTTATGTTTTATTTGTTTGTTGGTTAGATTCACGAATTTTCGTTGGTTTGTTCATAAATATCACAATAGGTATCACCCAACGATGGCCGTCATGTTCACGCTAGGCGGATGATGGCCTGAATATCAGAAGTTGGGCGTATGATTTGTCCCTTTTTTCTAACCATGATATGGTAGTGAGTACTACCCAACCCCGCGCGCGCCGGGAGGTGAGGCCGGAAGTACACCTGCGCGGCACTTCCTGATTCCCTGCAGCTTAGTCTTGGTTTAGGGTGATGGCTGCTTTAGTCTGCGATCTGTCTCTGGGAACGCCTGCGGCCCGAACTGGAGGGTTGCTAACCCGCTCGAGCGCCAGTGTCAGCGCCGTCCTTTAGAGCAGGGCCGCCGTAGCCACCATGCAGACCATCAATTGTTTGGTGGTCGGGGACCGGTGAGTGACGGCTGACTCCGCGCCCTGCGTGCATGGACGCGCCCCTCCTAACCACTAGGAGTCCCATTAGGTCTGAGACCCCCAAAGCCACACCTTGCTTGTGCGCGCAGCATCCTCGGCCTGTGCCCCTGACCCAACCGTTCACCCCCCCCCCCCCTTCTTCAGAGCCACACACATATTCACCCATTCTTGTCTATCACACTGTATCTCTCGGCTAGTATGTTTTCCTGTGCTTCGTTTCTTGTTTTTCTCTACTCTAACCATTTTTCACACTTCACAACAAGCTTATTAAAAAAAGCGATCTCCTTACGCCAATACTAAGCATAACTGCTCCAAGGTTTTAGTGTGGTGGCCTTTGAGGTCTTGTTCGTTTTGGACGATGTGCCTGTGGGTTTCCGTAAGAGCATCGCGACCTTATTTTTGTAGGTTTAGCACAGGTTTTTGCAGTAACACATTAATGGGATGTTTTAGTATTGGAAAGGACACTTTATTCGCATATTGTATTTTTTATATCAATCAGGCTGAGTATTTGCTAAGCGTGCCCATCACCCCGGGGAGTATCCCTGGCGCTCGGATGCGGTTGAAGTAAATTTCTACTATTTAGAAATACTCGTCGGTATATGTAATGAGATATTTTTGTAGCAATGGTTTTAAGTAACTGTGCTAAATAAAATAAACTTGAAACACGTCGGTATACATATAGGCTTGCTGTTAACTTCATTTCTGCATCGATCCATGTAGAGCAGATCGAAGCGGGTAAACCCATCTAGCATCAATAACACCTTTACACTAACTACACGTTTGAGGTTATTAAGGGAAGTAAGTGCTCGCCATCGCTGATGTAGGTCCCGCTCAAGGGTGCATCCTGTCCCTCCCACGCCTCGGGTCGCACTGGGCACATCAAGCCTTTCCTGAAATGTCTACCACCGGTCACTCGGACCTCTCTGGAAAATTACCATCTGGAAATGATTTACAGTTCAGGAATCCCTCCCACCTTTCCGCTCCTTGTGTCCAGGAAAAGTCCTTTGCGCGGAGCTGGATGTCGAGATCCATGTTTAGTCGCCAGGTTTCCTATTGTTACTAATTTTGTTGCTCTACCAGCAAGTTTCTCGACATACCAATATTTATAGCACTCTACAAAAATACGCGAAGTATATGGTAGAAGGCTTAGGAACCCACTTGAAACGTTACGTGTGGTCGTGTGCCGGCAAAAATGCATCATAACTAACTAAAGGAATATTATTTTTCATTCATCCAGGTGTAGTTATTGTTGAGAGGCTGCGCGCATAAAGGTTGTTCAGTAGCTATCTTTCGGCAGGATTTTTATTGCTTACCGACAACTTCGAAGTTTTATGTATGCCTTCTTTTTCTGTGTTTTTTTTTCCCCTGGAAAGGCTCTAAGATATACATTTGTTGTACGCTCCTGTAGGATAGTGGAGAATGTTTATTCCTTCGGGGAAAGCTGCTAACGTCCCCCTTAGACTGTTCACGCCCATCGATGAATCATTGCGCCACTGATGCCATAGGTACTGTATGTAATTGGTCGTGCTTGAGAAACTGGAGTTGCTCTAAGCTAACGGCCCATGACAATTCTCAATGGTTACTTTGGCATTTGAGTAAAAATGTTTTGTCAGCAATATTCAAATTCTTCAAATGTTGATTCCAGTGAAAAAGTTTGCATCGTTGCTGTACAGCGTCTGTATTAGTAATAATAAAAAGAACATTTGGGGCCTTACTCCAGAAAAACATTTGTGGCCTGCCTGTATTTACTTTACATACCTAAATCTGTGAACCAGAACTGAAAACCCTCATGAGCCGAATGGTTGTCTTTGCCAATTAAAAGGCGAGGTTAACAATAGTTGTGGTTGCTCACAGACGGTGCTGTGAGATGCCAGAATATTTTGTCTGAACTTGAACATCCAGTTATCCGTTGCATTCAGACACATTTGCTCGCTTAGGTGTCACCTCAGGTTCCCAGAGTAAGGTCTGCATGGAGATCCTGTTGCAGCCTCCCACCACCGTGCCTTTTTTTTTTTTAAATTTTTAATTTTTTTAATTTTATTTTTGTTTTGAAAGAAATGTGCAGTGTTGCTCTTTGAAGCATCACCTTTGCTAGGACGCATATCATTTGCGTTGCTCAACATGACCACAGTAGGACTCTCTGCCTTGCTATCTATTTCTTTGTGTAATAACGTTTTCAAAGGGGCCTTGGGTATTTAAAATGTGACGGCACACGTCCGTATGTACCCAGACGTTACGTTCTAAACACTTTAATCTGTTGTTCGGCTTAAGGTATTCCGAGTAAGAGAAACTTAGGTTATTAAAACATAGGGCCTCCTCTCCGATTCCCTTTGCGTGTTTTGATAAACATATAGGATTGTGGTGACCCTTCTAGGGTAAAAAAAAAACATGCTGATGCGCCACGTGTGGAATTTGTGCATGGCATGGGCGAGAAACTCCACATTTGATACGTCTACTGTTTTGGTTTTCTTATCCTTTTTGATCTGACGTAAGTCACGGAATGTGAAAATCTTTACAGGGACAGATGTAATTGTTAGGAATGGGAATTCGTCCATTCTTTGAGACCTCTACAGTTGCATATATTGCACATGCCACGTGAAGGACATGTTAAACAATTTTTACTATTCAGATGGTAATGCCTTGAGAATGAAGGTGTTTGTGTGTGTGTCAAATACTTCCCTTCTAGTTGTGGTATTTTTGTCTATTTTAGACAGTGGTGTGTGTCTTTACTGAGTTAACAATTCTCCATGTAGTCAGTGTACTCGTGTACAGTCTGTCTAAATGAGAAATGTCACAAATGTTGTAAATTCGCGATAATTTCTACCAGAAAGAGGCTATTCTTTCTCAATGTAAGTCTCATAAGGACAACGCATATTAGTTGGCACCACTGTACAATTAAACATTTGCAAACATTCGTGACAAGAATTTTCAATTCTATTAAGGACACGGAGGCGAGGATTATGCTTTCTCATTTCTTTACTGAAATGCTCAGCAGCCAATAAAAACTTAGAAACAAAACTACATTACCCATGAACACTGTCTGGGTCACATGTACAACCATAGAGTCTCCTACTATAAAAGGTCCATCTACCACAATAGCGTCCTCTTTCTTTGTAAACCAAAATAGGTAAGTCTCTTGAACAACTTCATCCCGCTAACATGTCACAGAAAGGCCTCTTCTTACTCGAATCTTCCGGCCCAACGGGGCCTTAACTTCAAACAGGGACGTGATCCAACGCACATTGACCGAATTTTGAATTCCGAAGGATAACCTTCCGCCTAGAGACTTCAAGCCTCACTTGGAATCTGCACCTGAAAGGAAATAGAGATAGTACCCGTAACACCATTCCAGAACTGTGTGAATATACATCAACAGAATAAGGGTCGGGCAAGAACATGGATACAGTAATACGCAATATATACATACAACATGTCAAATACATGAAAAACATCATTTCGGGTGGGATAATCCTCGCCTCCGTGTCCTTAATAGAATTGAAAATTCTTGACACGAATGTTTGCAAATTTTTAATTCTATGTCAGGACCGGAGGCTCCGATTATGCTTGTTCAAAGCTTAGCCACCACAACAGAAGCGACATCAACAATCGGTTTATAATAAAAGGCTTTAAATGTACTCTCTGTAGACCAATCGGCCGCATTCATAATGTCTGACAAACTGACCCCAGCTGAAAAGGCCTTGGACGCCATCGCTCCACGAGCGGAATGAGCTCCAAATTTGGAAACGTCAATACCCGCTTCGCCCATGAGCCAACGCATCCAACGTGACAACGTGGCCGGAGCCACGGGGCGAAAGGGTTTCTGAAGAGCAATCAATAATTGACCCTGCATATCTGTTCGGAATTCGGCAGTACTTACTTCATAATCCTTGACGCACTGTACAACACACAATTTCGGATTATTGGGAAATGCTGGATAGGAGACTGAGGAAGTATTACACTTAGTCCTCCGTGAGATATTGAATGACACCCCTTCTGGGGAAAACGACGCCCCGCTAAGTCTAGGGCTCTAACATCCGAAACTCTCTTGCAAGATACAAGACAAAGTAACATGGTGAGTTTAGCGGATAATTGTTTCCGAGAAAGGTATTTGTTAGAAGGCCAAGATTCCAGAAACTTCAGGACCACCGAAACGTCCCATAATTGAGAATACTTTGGACATGGGGGTTTAACCATTCGAACGCCTCTGAGCAGTTTACACACCAACGGATGCTCACCAATTGGTTTGCCATCCACGGGTACATGCCCTGCGGAGATGGCCGAACGGAAGGCGTTCACAGTTCTGTATGCTAGGCCCGAGGATCCCATAGAGGCCAGAAAATTCGCCGCTAGAGATACATGTGCTGTAGTGGGATCCACATCCCGTTGAGAGCACCAATCACACCATCTTCTCCAAGAGGAAGCATATCGTTTGTGAGTGTTGGCTGACCAGGCCTCGTTGATGAATTTATCAGCTTCCTTTGAAAGGCCCGGGACTTTCCATCTGTCCCTGAAACCCGCCAAGCTACCAGAGGAAGTTGGCCTGACTCTACTAACGGATGAGGGTTCTGTAGAGGGTCCCGCAACAGGTTCCATAATCGTGGAAGAAGAATTGGAACCGCACAGAGCATTTCCAGAACCACCGGGAACCAAGCCTGTGCCCTCCAGAGTAGAGTGATGAGAATCAGTTCCGCTCGATGACGCCTGACCCGCGCCAGAACCCTGGGGATCATCATGAACGGGGGAAATGCATAACACGGGTATGACGGCCATTCTTGAAGAAACGCATCCGTGGCCAGGGCCTCCGGATCCGGACGCCAACTGTAAAACCTGGGCACTTGCCTGTTGAGGCGGGAGGCAAACAGGTCTATGAGGCAGGGACCCCAAAGAGCGGTTAGCTTCTGAAACACCCGGGGATGTAACATCCAGTCGCTGAAATCCCGCAAGTGACGGGAGTGCCAATCCGCCACCTCGTTGCTGTAGCCCGGAAGGTATTCCGCCACTACTGAAATTCTGCTCTGGAGGCAATAGTGCCAAAAGTCCTTGGCAATTTCCGCTAACATTCGGGACTTTGTGCCGCCCAACTTGTTCACATACCGTACCGCCGAAATGTTGTCCATCCGAAGAAGGATACAACAATCTGTTTTCTGGGGCGACAGGCAACGAATTGCAAATGAACCAGCCAAGAGTTCCAGGCAGTTGATATGCAACAAAAGTTCTTCCGGCGACCAACGCCCACCCGTGGACAATTGGCCGCATCGGGCACCCCACCGGCTGGCATCGGATTCGATTACTATATCCGGAGTTGATCCGAACAGGGCTCGACCGTTCCAAGCCTCCATGTGGTGTAACCACCATAACATCTCGAGCCTCGCCTCCTCTGAGAGGGGAATCATTTCCGAGTAATTGAGGCCTTTTTAAAGATGTCGTATTTTCAGCCGCTGAAGGGCCCGGTAGTGAAGGGGACCCGGGAAGATCGCCTGAATCGAGGAAGCTAATAAGCCCACTATCCGGGCTACTGATCTCAAGGACACCGTTTGCTGAGAAGTGTTGATTTCAATTCCCTCTTTATTGACCTGATCTTTTGCAACGGTAAAAGGAGCTGACAAGTTAGGGAGTTGACCAGGAAACAGAAACTCGATCGATTGAGACGGAATCAACATAGACTTCTGCTGATTCACTATGAACCCGAGGCTCTGCAAGAGCTTGATTGTCCATTCGAGGTGCGAAATGACTAGTTGGGGACAGCTCGCCATTAAGATGATATCGTCCAGATAGACGATCAAACGAACTCCCCTTGCCCTCAGAGATTCTACTACCGGACGGAGGAGTTTCGTGAAGCACCACGGTGCTGACGAAAGGCCGAATGGGAGAACTTTGTACTCGTAACAGATCCCTTGCCAGAGGAACTGTAGGAATCGCCGATGAGGGGCGAATATAGGGATGGATAAATACGCGTCCTTCAGGTCCAGACGGACCATCCAGTCTCCCTCACAAAGGAGATCGCGCAAAAGATGGATGCCCTCCATCTTGAAGTGCCGATAGACTATCCAGGAATTTAAATCTTTTAAGTTTAGTACCAGACGCGAACCGCCTCCTTTCTTCTTAACGAGGAAAACATTGCTGCGAAAACCCTGAGGATGAGGAGTCGAAACCACTATAGCCCCTTTCTGAAGTAGAGAGTCTATCTCTGCGGAGATAAAGGTCTGATCGTCTTGGGAAAAAAACATCTGTAGAGGGGGTCTGCTTTGGGAAGGATGTTCGTACAGCTCTAATTTGTACCCCTGCACGGTTTCCAAGACCCATGCATCTTGAGAGATCGTGCGCCAGTTGTCTAGGAAAAACTTCACTCTGCCCCCCAAGATTACCTCTGAACAGGGAATCAAGCTCACCTGTAGTACCGGGATCTTGTTGTCCACCTGAATTGCCTCCAAATCTGCCTTTGCGGAATCTATTCCTGGAGCGTCGTGTTGGATAGAAGGAGGAGTTGGTATTGGAGTTGTGGTCCTGATACCCTCCTCGTTGTTGTTGTCCGCGCGGGGCGCCTTGGTTATAACCTCGGCCGAACGAGCGCCCCCAAAATCGTCCGGCCCTGCCGAAAACCGGGCGGAACTCCCGTCTGAGGGATCCTTGGGCCTTGTCAAGACCGCTGAACGTGGCCACGAACTTTGTCAGTTCCTTGAGGAACGGCTGCCCGAAAAGCAAGCCCTGGGCCAGAGGACCCGATTCAGACGTTGAAAGTTCTGCCAATTTTGTATCTAATTTCAACAAAATAGAACGACGACGTTCTGAAGACAATGCACAGTTGGCATTGCCGAGCTGGCAAACCGCCCTCTGTGCCCACCCGATGAGCTCCTCCGGATCAATGCCAAGTCCGGACTCTTTGGCCCTAAAGCCTAATTCAAGGATCTTAGTCAGGGGGCCGGTCATGTCTAACACTTTATCCTGACATGACCGCCAAGATCTATCAAGACCCTTTTTGGGGTCCTTTGAATATTTCTTGAGGTAAGTAAGCATGGAGGGATCAACCTCTGGAGTTTCCGCTACCTTGCCTGCTAAGTCGGGTCTAGGACATTCTGAGCGGAGGCGCGCCCGTACATCCTTATCAAAGGATTGACGTAGATGAGACTGAACATAGTCAGCGACCTCCTGGGGTGGCAGCCATGCAGAAGAATTGGGGTGAACAATTTCAGTGGGCTCGAAATTGAGTACCTTGGGCGCCTCTGTGGTGTGTCTCTCCTTCCTGGCTTTTTTGGCAGGTCTAGGAGCCTCCTCCTGATCGGTGGAAGGGTCGGAGGAAGTGTCCTGATCGTC
Organism: Calotriton arnoldi; assembly: GCA_963921515.1. Taxonomy (NCBI): domain Eukaryota; kingdom Metazoa; phylum Chordata; class Amphibia; order Caudata; family Salamandridae; genus Calotriton; species Calotriton arnoldi. Next base: position 1,177,846 of record CAWUFW010001438.1, read on the forward strand.
TTCCTGGGTGATCTCTGTAATAGTCGCCTTACTGGAGGGGGCGGGGTACTCTTGTTCCTCCATAGACTGTGCCAGCTTGGCGAAATCCGCCGCATGTGGGTTCTTAACCCCCATTCCCCCAGATCTAGGGCGATTGGTAGACGAACGAAGCCAGCCTTGTTGCTTGGCATATGTACATAAATGGCGTTTAAGGGGTCCTATGGCTTTGACCAAAGCCTTGTTGACTGAATGCTGGACTCCTGCGTCCAGAGCCTCAACGAGGTCCTGCTCCATAGACCCAGAGGGTTCTTCCTCATAGTAATAGTCCTCCTCGTAATAGTACTCGGCCATAATGACACACTGAAGTGTGGATTCAAGACCCCTGGAGGACCGACTGTGGAATGCTCAGGGAGGTTACCCCTGTCACGGATGCAGAATAGTAATAAGAACAGTAATCAGGGGGAGTGGCAGGAACCCCAGGCAAGCTCAATACCATCCAGAAAGGATGAAGCAATTAAACATAGGACGTGGAGGGAGGAAAGCTTGCCCAAAGCCACTCTAGCCAGAGCCTATGCCGTATTATACAGCCCCAACACTGTAGACAAGTGCAGGGCGTCTGGGGAGCACAACGAGCTAATTTGTGGTGAAACACGCTACAAAACCGGGGTCAAGGAGCATAAATAACGCTGCTCCGGCGTTCTCTCAAGCCCCGAGTGAAATCAAGGCAAAGATGGCCGCCGCGCATGCGCGATTGCGGCCGCTCGCTGTAATTGAGAGAGGACTACTCGTCAAGGGAGACGCGCGACCTCGCTCCCCGATGCCTCCCGCTCCACTGTAATCGATCGGCGTAGGGCGCTCCAAGGGGACGCGCCGCCTGCCCGACACGGCCCACGGGACACACAGCGTAAGCGGGTACATCAGCGCAAAGACTGCCAAAGCTAACAAACACTCTGTTCACACAAGCGGTAAGCGCGTACACCAGCGCGAGACTGCCTAAGGTAAAAGCACTATGCTAACACCGCAACATGGCAGAACATGGTCGCATAGGCATACAAAGCTACATTAAAATATAAAACAAAGCTTGTTCGCAACATTGGCATCGATATAAGGAAGAGCACTTAACTGGCTGCGGAGCAGCAAAGAAAGAGGACGCTATTGTGGTAGATGGACCTTTTATAGTAGGAGACTCTATGGTTGTACATGTGACCCAGACAGTGTTCATGGGTAATGTAGTTTTGTTTCTAAGTTTTTATTGGCTGCTGAGCATTTCAGTAAAGAAATGAGAAAGCATAATCGGAGCCTCCGGTCCTGACATAGAATTGTCTTTATCTGAAACTTAATTTTATAGTACACATCATTGATACACCTCTCCATGTCCCTTTGTATCGATCAGTCTTTAAAAGCAGGGGTTGTCATGATTTGTATTCTTAGTTATAACGCTCTGTAAAGATTTTTCTGTATGACAGGCCTGTCAGTTTTGTCCAGCCACTATCTAATTGACATGTTTACTGTCAAAGGTGCGCCCGCTCGCTATGCAGCTTCGCTGTATAACATTCTTTATTAGAGGAAGAAAATCCTCGTTCACAACCTTTGCCAGATGTTTCGTATGGGTGGGTAGTTGTGTATGTGTTGTAGTGATAAAACACATGTTGGTTGAAAGGATGCGATTGTTTTCACTCAAAACCTGAATCGGGCAAATATTTGCCAGCTCTAGTGACATCCTAGGCCCAGAGCACTGCTCAAGGCCTCGCACATGGTCACAGATTATTTTAGTGGTGAAATTAAATCTCTATTCACATTTGATGATTTCACTAAAATCACAAATTCTTTCTCTTTTCTTCATGTTTTCTGGCTGTGGAAATGTAGCTGTCTAATTGAGTAACCATTGCAGGGACATCTAGATGTTGTGGTAGCGCAACCTTCCAGCTAAATTTATTGTCTGAGGATGTGTATTGGTGGAGTTTCTCAGACCTTATACATACTTATGAGAATAAATATCATAGCACCACTGACATTGCTCATTTGCGTGATGCCGCAGATGATTGCTCTTTTCCACATGTTTCATGGCAACGGTTTGTTTATATGTCCAATGGTCACAGCCACTGAACAAAGATATAGGCTGTTTCCAAAGGGCTCAAAATCAAGGCCTTCTTCTGTATATTCTTTACAGTAACATCCTGCTTCTGACAGGTGTGCTTCATCCATCCCATTACATATGAAGTAGCCAAGAAATTGATGGGGTAGATGATTGTGATCTTATTTGCAATGTAACCTGTGACATGTGTAAGGACATGAACATGGCTGAGTTACTTCAAAGCTGGTTCGTAAACCTGGAACTGGCCAAATGGGAAAACGTCAGACAATCGGGTTCTTTTTGTTTTTTTCATTAACTAATTCTTCAACTCAAAACATTTTACAGTTGTAGCAGACCAGATAGCCGTATATATTGTACTATTTCAACTTTACAAAATAGTGATCAATTGACTCCATGCCAATTCACAAAACTAAGTTCTTCACACTTTTTTGATGTTCAGTTTGTTGTAAATCTGTTCAGTGTATTTTGCTCTCTGTTAGAGCAAGAATTCATATGTAATGTTAAGTGGGAAATGTAACTTTTGGGAACCCTCAGATCCCCTGTCGCCTCCCCACCCAAAAAACCCCACAACTAAACTCTTTTTTCCCAGATCATCTGCAGATAGTTCTAACACATCAATGTTGAGGGCAGCTTTGGGAGAGTTTAGAACATTTTTATTAAAGGAAGTCCGTTATTATTGACCAAAAAACGTACTTGCCAAAACACTGTTCCAGAAATGTTTTCCTAAGGACTAGTCAAAATAACCACACTTGTGATCACATGTATGTTTCCTGTTTTGTGTTACTTACTTTACTGCCCAGCAATCCGACCTTCCTAAAAGAGAAGCCTGCTCTAACATTTTGGACTTGTACTGAAAGAGAGCCTGCTTCACCGAAATGTTTAATGCTTGCAAGGTTTGGTTTATTCCAAGCTTATTTCCTATTCGATTGGTTCACAGATTAATTGGAGGCATTGAGTGGCTCATTAAAAAGCTGTTCTGCGGTTTTATTGAATCAAGTTTGTCAGTAGTCTTGTTTATATGTGCATCCACGGCCTGTTGGCTAACTGGGCCATCTGTAAATCTGACATACGTTATCACATGTTCCATTTATTGGTTGTATTCTATTGTTTGCTCCCACCAGCCCATAAATAAGTTGGCATCGGTGGGGATGAATTGCCCCAGTGGCTGTACCTCTGTAAGGTTGGGGAGAGGAGTTGGCCTACCGGCTAGGGCGGTCGACCTCAAATCTGGGGAACCGGGTTCGAGTCTCTGCAAGGACACGCAACATCCTGTGATTCTGGGCAAATCACTTAATCTCCCTGTGCCTAACAAAAATGAATGTCCTCATGTAACGCAACTGGTGCTTGTGTAAAGCACTCTGATACCTTCGGTACGTCCGTGCTATATAAAACTCCATTAAAAAAAAAGTCAATATACCTTGCCCCCAAAGGAGAAAACACTACTTTCTAAGTAGAATACCACCATTGCAGGCAGAAAACTGTTGTAACGATCCCTGTAGTGGTGTTGCTGGAAAATCTGTTTCACCCAGGGCACGAGTCGGGGTACCACGCGGGTGGACGGCGTCCCCCCACTTATTTTACAGGGTGGACGCCGTCCACCCTGCTCATCAAAACGCGTCCACGCTTAGGGGCAAATAAAATATTTTTTGTTTGAAGCGACAAGGCTGGAAAAGGATTAAATACTGGCCGTCCAAAGAAAACAGCGAGCTAAGCGCTTACTGGGTGTAATTCCGCAGTGCGAGCCATTCATCCCTACAGGCGCGCAACGCTCATTGTGCTGAAAGCCCCCCCCCCCGTATGTGTCAGCCCGGGCTGAGACAGCTTCCCGGGCACACACACAGCCACACCAGAGTACTTCACAGGTCTTTCAAAGACCATTTACTTGCTAACGAGGCTTTATTTTTTTCAATCCTTCTTGGAGCCCCTGCATCTCCACTCTGACTATCGCTGGAGGAACTACACCGCCCCCCCCCCCCGAACTTTGTAGTAGTAAAATGTGTCTCTAGTTGCGCGTCTGAGTCTGTGACATGTTCACTCTGCTGCCCGAGTATTTTTAAATATCCCTAGGTATCTATGAAAATGAATGCGACCTTCACATAGATCAGGGCCCCACCTGCCAGGATAGCTCAGTGGGTTACTGCGCCTGCTATTGGGATGCCTATGTTTCCACACATCTCTGAATGCCTCACTCAGCTTGTTATCACTTTGAGATGCGCCACAAAGCCCGTTCAGTTTTTGGTGGTTGCTGCGTAGATGCTGATTAATATTTGACTTTTTTTTGCTAATTGTTGTTTGCGGTGGTGCCTCTTTCAGTTGTCTTAAAAACAGATGGTCGTAGGTAGTGTATTTAAAAGTGACTGCCTGCTCTCCCCACGTCACCTGTTATGCATTCCTCTCCGCATTACCTGCATACCTGGAATATTTCCGTATGTGTCAGCATGCCATTCACAGGTAAAATGGCGCCACTGGGGGCCACGACAGCCCTCTGCAGGGAGGATAGCGGTGGTGTCAGGAAGAGGTGAAATGCAGGAGTGACGGCCTTTTTCTACGTGAGATACCGGGGCTCAGGTTAAATTTAGCTCACCCCGACAGGATTAATACCCTCCTGCGCTATATTATTAGGATTGGACGCTGGGACCTGTTATGTACACGTCTCTCCGCAGCAGGTGCATTTAACCACCTCATTTGAGTTGCAACACGCGACTCACAGGTTACACCGGAATCTCTCCAGCATGAGTACTTGGGGAAACATTTTAGTGTTGCCAGGGAACAGTGGTCCCCCCCCCCCCCCGTCCCGTCGTGTGTGTCAGCCCGGGCTGAGACAGCTTCCCGGGCACACACACAGCCGCACCCGAGTACTTCACAGGTCTTTAAAAGACCATTTACTTGCTAATGAGGCTTTGTTGTGTTTCACCCCTTCTAGAGCCCCTGCATCTTCACTCTGCATATTGCTGTAAGAGTCAGCCGCCCCCCCCCCCCGAAATTTTTAGTAGCCCCTCTTCCCCCCCCCGAATTTTGGCTCTAGTTGCGCCTCTGCATCCCTGTGAGGTTATAACATTCAGAGGGTCGTTAAAAAGGGGTAACTTTAGCACTTGCTATAAACACTGGAACTCATTGCACAGTAAAACAAAAAGAATAGATGCAAATAAGTGTTTCTATCTGAGCGCTGCTAAATAAATATGTTTGTCTCACATCTTGCTGAATTAGGTGCATTTCATTTAAAGAGTGTCCGTCTTCTACAGCGATGCCCCAGTTCAATGTCAAACATAAGTCCATTTTATTATGTCACTTAGTGGGAACTTTCATATTGAACTTAACACCCTCGTATTTCTCAATATAAACAAATAAACGCGTGGCTTTGGTACAAAGGCCCATACTGGTAGTTCAGACTCCCGGGCCCCACAACTGCGTTACAGATAATTGCAGAATGAGCTATAGCCATACTATAGTCTTGCACAACTGAGCTGCCTGGACACAGCAGACACGAGGAAATACGCCGAGTCCGGCGTCTTCCACGCACAAGTCAAGCCTTCCAGTGAACAACCTATTTCTTGATATATTTGTTTGTAAAAATGCATCTAAATACACTCTACTTTCGATGCACCTGCAAATGCCCCATTAAAGAGGAACAGGCTGGTTCAGTTGAAACTGTCAGTGTCAAACGGGTATCTGTGAGGATCAGATTTCCCATTGAAGTGTAATATTACACCCTCTGGGCCCGGCAGCCCCCACACAGATCACTGCGACAATCGCTGCAACCTCCCGTTTACAGCTTCCTGGAAATAATATGTTGTGTTGAAGCACCCATTTCAAACATTTATGGGCTCGTAGTGCAAATTTTATTTTTAACGTTGGGTTTCCTTGGTCAAGCTGACGACAAAGGCTCCTGAATCAGTCCATGGAAAGGGATCGTAGTTACACAGCCACCCATAACACATCCGTTTTCTGGCATCTCAGACTGCACCCCGAATACAAAGTTCTGCCTCCTGGTGTTCCAGCAAGTCCAACTGTGCATGCACCATTCTAACCCCTCCCCGCTTTGCCAAGTGTGTGTTTCTTAGTTAGCTGCTTGCCCTTGGAGACCACCGAAGTCTCAGGAACGCAGATAGGTAGCAGTGGTGTGTGCATATCAGATTCCAGTCACCCAAAGGCGGGCACCTCCCACTCCAGGGCCCCAGTCTGACCTGTGTACCTGCAGCACACGTATCCCTGGCCTCCTGCTGTTGAGCGAATGTGCCCACAAGGTTTCCAAGTGGGGAAAAAGGAAGATATCCGAAGCTCTGCTGTGCTCATTTTTGTAATGTCGCCCGACGCTTCCTTGCGCAGAACTAAGAAACCCCAACAAGATGCTAAGTTCTCCATGCTCTTCACACTTCGTTATGTTACGTATTTATCGTTAACATGTGCCATGTTTTAGTATGCCTCGCTTACAGCACTTAATGGCTTGACTAAGGTAGTTCTACGCCAAACTTCATCCACATTTGGGCTAATTCCTCCATACAGGGACCTTAAGTCACAGGCTTAAGTACTGAGCAGCTTCAATTGTTAAATGTTGCAATATGTGCAAATGATAGATCTGCTGCACATGTGATGTCACTTCCGGCCGTGATGTCACTTCCGGTTGTGATGTCACTTCCTCCCATGATGTCACTTCCTGTTGTGATGTCACTTCCTGTGACACCACCTAACTTGGAGAGTCCCCCCACTTCTTTTTTTAGGACTTGTGCCCTGGTTTCACCAAAGGTCTTATTTTGTCTCCAGAGTTTGGGCTTCAATTGTTGTCTCTTGCTCGATCGGCCTATAAAGGGCAATTTATTTGACTTATTGTGTAGCTTTTAAAAACTTATGCTGAGATTTTACTGCACCTGATTAACTTCTTCTTTGTTTTTGCAAATGAGACTGTCTGGACTGTTTCTACATCCAAATTAATGGACTCTGGTGTCATTTGGACCCCCCTTTTGTTGGGGCCTTGCCCCTGGGCATTCCAGTTTGGGACAGTTGCACTGCCCTTTGTCCCCTCGGGCCCCTTATAAATCCTTCTCTTAGAGTTTCAAGGTAGAGGGCGACAAAGTTTAGGGTGGTCTCCCTGTGGTGTTTAATCTGTTAAGGCTGGTTGGTGTGAAGAACCACCAGCGCCCCCTGCTGTTCTCCTCACTTCTATCCTTCCTTGAAATTCCCGCGCTGTTTTCTTCTTCCAGACATCTAAGGGGCATTCAACTGAGACAGTCTTCTGGTAAAACCCACTTTAGTGGACTGCATGTTGTCCACTAATACAGGACCGCAGAGTCTGGTGTTTGTTGTTACCTTGAGTTTTGCCTTTAACTCTCCCATGTGGGTTCCTAACCTATTTACTGCAGTCATATACCCTACGCATTCTGTCCTGTGGAGTTGATCCTATAGCGATCCTGTATAGACTTAATATAGTAATTCCTAATAGCCTAAGTGCCCATGTGCAGTAGGTTCTCTATGGATCCCCATATAATAATTGCTCAAATGGATCCACCAGTGAACTTAAGCTCGCTCTCCTAGGTCATACTCCTTTATAGTACTGTGTGGGTGCCTTACCAATTCCTCCAGTGGAGTTGGTCCTCCTGCTCCTTGGTGACTCTATAATTGTGCCCATTACTTTGCTTAACAGCGCCCTAGTCGAGGTTTCCCTCTGTTGCTCTTAGGTGTAATACTTAACTACTTCTCGGCCGGTTAATAGTGCCTCAGGTTGGTCCTTGGCCGTTCCTTGGTGTACTCCTCATACTGTTGACCTTGATTACGCTAACTTGCACCCCTAAGTTCTCTACTAAGTATAGCGTAAGCGATCGATCTTTTATTTACCTAAAGTGGTCGAGGGGAGGAAAACAACTCAAACAGATATCAACAAAGTTGTCATGCCTGAAAAGATCACTGACTCCGACGTGCAGTTTGAATATTTATTATAAGGCCAAAAACAATTGGATGTAAATGCATCTCAATAGCAAGGTATAAAGGTACAGAAAAATTAATACAGAGCCAATTTTACGAATATAAGTAATTCGGCCCAAAAGACAGATGATTTATAAATTCCAAAATCACAACGCAACACAGAATAGATGCGATATTCAGTTCTCGGCTCATCGAAAGAAATCAAAATCTTTCCCTACACTGCTCTATATGAGGGCCCTTCCTGTCTCTCTTCTATCGTTCCCCAATGGTGTCAGCACGTGTGACTTCCTAAGAAGTACTCACGTCAAATGGGTCGTTTAGCTTAAGGCTATGGAGCTCGCTCTAAAATGCTCCTTCTTCTCCGAAAGCTAGCAGAACTCTGGTCTCTCTGTCCCTGCGCATCATACAAAAAGACAGGATTCAATCAACATTGCGTCACCTTTTCTAAAACTTTCCACTAGACCTCTATACAGTAGCTGGTTCTCTTTCATGAAGCAAAATTAATTAAAGCTATCTTCTTCCAGTGGCCTTGGCTTTCAGACAGACTCGATACGCAAAGCATCCTCCCTTCTCGCTTCCAGTTATCTTCAAATGCATTCCGGGTCTCTCCTTAACTCTGAAAATAACGATGTATTTCTGCACCTGCAACAGGGTGAGAACATGCTAACCTCGAACACAACAATCAATTAATTCATTATTTCTTGAGAGCAAGGAGAATCTTTTGGGCCTATGTTTCAGGCAACTTAAACAAATCACAGTTTACGATATATAAAATAATATTGTCCTGCACATTATGCATGAAGGAATCATAATACATACAATATTCTACTTAATACGTTCATTAGTCCAACATATTAAATGATTCAATTAAATGGTTCTTAATCATCAAAACACTGCACACAATACGAATGTATGGAAGTACGTTTAAACCATAAGTATAGTGCACTCATACAAATAGAGTGATATTTGCGCTCTATCAACCTTTTGAATGCAACTGGTGATTACCATTGGTCGCCTCTACTTACGATAACGTTCGATCTTAAAGATGGTAGGCATCTGCAGGTGCATCAGCATCTGTTCTCTCACTCAGCAACCCCCCCATGCTTAGTTGCAGTGAAATTAGCCACCATACTTATACCGGAAGTTCAAACCTCATACACCTCACTTGACCTCCGATATAGAAAAAAAACTACAACTATCATCTTTTTAGCCATGCATTCAGGCGTGCGCCCAGGATCTCGGTTGAAAATGACAGCTTTGTGACTGTCCGGGGTATGAAGCACTATATAAATGATGCATAGGGAAGAGCTACGTATGCGTCCACACAAACTGTTTTGGAATAGGGAAGGGTGCTTTAAACAATACTGTATTGCTGACCGTGATACTGTGTGATCTTCCAAAATGCTCGTTTCTGCGGCAAGTTCTCCATAAGAAGTCTTTCCAGGAGTTTGTAGTTCTTGCACCTTCCAGGAAGTACCTTTGTGCTATATTACTGGCAACGGAAGAACGTTGCCCTGCAGAGAGATGCTTGATTAGTTTTTTGATAATGGAACACAGCCTTTGTACCGTTTTACACATCCTGAAAATAGATATTTTGTCTCTTTTATCAACAGACATTTTAGTACTCTCCATAAGATGTCGCATTTGGGGCCAGTGGTCATTTTCATGGTATTTTTTGTATGTTTCGATACACATTTATGTTGCCTTTCAGAGCTGTAATTAAGAAACCCAATCTGCTCATGGGATCTAGAGCACTCGTTACTGTAATGGTACATATTTACTTACTCTAACGAATGGCTATGAAGAAAACAAGCTTTTTATGGATTCACACTCGAAACATAAAGTGGCTACAATAGAGGGAAACGTCAAACGCCACGCTTCATAAAACATTATTTGACATTCCTACGGATTTTTTTTACTAGTCTTTGAACTACTGTAGCAGCTCCTGTCCCCGGTAAGACCACCCCCTCCCCCGCCTGCGAGGCAGCACTGGTGATTTTCCTTCATGCTTGCCTTTGTTAAGCCCACGGTACACTGGTGATTGTCAGGTGCCCTGCACCCTGCCTTTCTCTGTCCACCCATTAGGGCCTCCCTCGAACTGCACCCGCTGTTGTTTTTCATGGCGGACTCTTAGCTAGCTGGCAGTCTTTACCAATGCCCCACAGTTTCTCACACTTCATCCGACCTCTTTGCAGAGCGTTATAACAAAATATATTAATGGATACATGCGTACTAATAAACTAATGTATTCTGTTATCACTACAGTGCAAATGTTATCGCCACAGTTTTGAGAAAATCCTGATTAACGCCTCACGGATTCTATTCTGCAATCTTTTTGCTGAAGCAATCTTTGACTGTGCTTAGTTACTGTGAATTTATCTCTGCATGGGTTTTACCCGTTGTGCTCTGGCTATGGTTAAATATGTTTTTGTAACTACTACCCATGAAGAAAACACGTGGCATAACCATATATATGTAAGTTTCTGCTGATGGCAACATGCCCTTTTTGCCTTTAAGGGATAGGAGGGGCATCCGGGCTCATTGAAGGATTTTCCTTGTGAATCACGCCACCCATGCTCATTATTACCTCCTGCTCGTCTTCATGTTTACTGTGTGTGTAAAATATATATATATATATATATATATATATATATATATATATATATATATATATATATCTATCCGATCAGAGTATAGACTCCCTCCTGCTTCCTGTTGGTTGGAAAGAGAGTCACGGACCCAAGATTCGTGGCAGAAACCGTTCTTTATTTTAGAATAGCCGTATGACGCATTTCGGGCAATGAGATGCGGTCGCCAGTAGGTAGTTATAGTTAGAACCTAGTTTCCATAGGAAAAGCGTTTTTTGATTTGCCAATAACTTTGGCGCCGTTTTGACGAATCTTCACGAAATTTTCAAAACTAATTGTTTACTCAGGTCAGCTCCTGTCTTGAAAGTTTGGGGGTGATTCGTCAAGGGGGGGCCAAGAAAAAAAGGGGGGTCCCAAAACGTGTTTTCTCCATGTTAATTTCCATAGGAAACTTTAGACATGGCTACAGCCTGAACTGTTGAACGGAATTACACCAAATTTGGCAGAGAGATAGCTCTTGGTCCAGAAAGCACGCTTTTTTTAAATGGTGTAAATCCGTTCAGTAGTTTTTGAGATATTTAAAGATTTACAGATATCGATATTTGAAAATTGTGAGATCTGATTGGCTGAGCCCTCCTGAGCACGAGCTTGCCTCTGATTGGCTGCCAACACTTCAAACCAGGAAGTGTTGGCTGCCATCTTGTGCCTCGGACCGAGTGAAAATGAAAAAGGTGAGAGATGCATTACAAACAAGAAAAGGGGGCAGGGTAAAAACACCCTGACACCCCAGGCCTGCTCAGGTTGTCCCACAGGGACCCCCAGGCCCAAAAAAAGCATTTTTTTTTTTTAATTTTCGGGCGGGTCGCGCCGGTGCGCGAATCCGTCCGAAAATTTAAAAAACGAAGCGCGGGCTCCCGAACTTCGTTTTTCAAAGCCCCCGGGTGGGCCAGGTCCCAGGGGCAATTTCATTTATGTAGCGGGGGCCCCCGCAGCCCCGGGGACCGCCACCTCCCCGAGGCTTGATAATTCACGGGGGCACGCGGCCCCCCGCAGCCCCGGGGACTGCCACCTCCCCGGGGCTTCATTTAAATAAGGGCGGGGGGGCTTCGCGGGCCCCCCAAGCCCCGGGGACCGCCACCTCCCCGGGGCTATAATAAATAATTAGTTGGGGGGGGGCTTGAGCCCCCCACACTGCCCCGGGGACGACCACCTCCCCGGGGCTTTACAAACGTTGAGAGGGGCCGCGCGGCCCCCCTCCTGGAGCCCTTGATGGCCCTGGGGACCGCCACCCCCGGGACATTGCCGTTTGCAATGATAGGGCGGGAGCCGCGCGGCTCCTGCCCTTTCATTGCAAACTCTGCTTTGCTTCGTTGAAGCGAGAGCAGGAAACCTGCTCTCGCTTCAACGAAGCAAAGCAGGATTGCTTTTGAGCAAGGGGAGCTGCATGTCAGCAGCTCCCCTTCCTCAAAAGCAATGCCGGCTCCCGCAGGAGGCGGGGAGCCGGAGGGACCGTGGGGGCATTGGGGCTCCCCCCCACGGTCCCCAACGGTAAGGGCCAGCCCCGGGGATGGGGTCCCCGGGGCGAGAAGTGGCCCGGGAAGGGGGGCCATGTGGCCCCCCCCCTCCCATACAAATACATTTAAAAAATGAGGCCATGCCCCGGGGGATGGGGTCCCCGGGGCCAAAATTGGCCCAGGGAAGGGGGGCCACGCGCCCCCCCTTCCCTATAAATTAAAATAAAAAAAGGAGGCCATACCCCGGGAATGGGGTCCCCGGGGCCGAAATTGGCCTCGGGAGGGGGGGCCGCATGGCCCGTTTTTTAAAACTTTTTTTTTTTTTTAAAAAGGGGTCAGGCCCTGGGGGATGGGGTCCCCAGGGCCCCAAAAAAACTAAAAGAAGCGGGGCCACACAGCCCCCCCCCCTTCTTAAAAAAAAAAAAAAAAATTCCCCTTGAATACTGAGGGTCCCTGGGGGCCAACTAGCCCACCAGGTACCTCCAGTAAGCGCCACAGAGCTGGATTGCAGAGAGGTGGTCCGAGACCACGCCCCTTTTTCCACCACTCTGCAAATGTGCCTCTTGGCGCACTGGTGGTGGGGCGATGAGGTCCTCTTGTGTCCTGAGGTCCTCAGGACACAAGTGGACTTCATCCTCTGCTTGTTACCTCCAGTAAATCCCACACAGTAGGATTGCTAAGAGGTGTTCGGAGGTCACGCTCACCTTTCTCCACCACTCTGCAAACACGACTGCTATGTTATAGTTAGAAATTAGGCACCACGCTACCCGTTAACATAATGAATTTATATTATGATTTGTAAGAAATGAATTGCACGCGCTGCATTATACATTTTATATTTGTGGATTTACATTTGTGATCAAAGCGAAGCACGTATAGTGATGCGATGTATGTTTTCTATGTCCATGAATGCGGACTCCAATTTCTAAAGGAATTTGCTGTATCTAAAATCACTCGAAAAAGGCTACACGCCGAAACGCGTCGTCTTGCTTTTGGTGCACAATAAAGTAATTGTGCAGTCTCCTGATGTGCCGCTCTTTGTCGTCTCCGTCTGGGGTATTGCCGAGGATCTCTTCGTCATTAAATTACGGCTGCTGTCGCCGTATAGCTGGCACTGTGGGATTGGGAACCGCTAAGCACAGCAGTTTGGTGGAGAGATATATATATATATATATATATATATATATATATATATATATATATATATATTAGAACTACACTACCTCGGTTTATTAATGGCCCTGCAGGTCAGCTTGGGGCTATAATGTTCACTTTCTTTGGTTCACTGTCTCTGCATATTAAATGTTTTTTTTGCCTTAAGGGAACATTCCTGTTTTATGACTAAGTACTGTCACTTGCATACATGTATCAATTTGTCAACATCCTGCAGTAAAATAAACGATGAAGCAGATGACAGAAAGGTATAGCACAAGAATGTCTTTTTTTTTTTTTTTAAAGAGGGGGACGTGTTTCTCAAGGAAACTGAACTACTGACAAACTGGACATGACAATCAGTCGGATCAGACAACTTGTAGTCAAGTCAAACCTAAGCAGGTTTGATTTGACTACATGGCACACATGTGGACATAGCACACCCCTATCACCAATAAAACAGCATTTGTGTCCGATTTAAATGTGTGATTTCTTAATGAAACACCTTTATTTTGTAGTCCGCATGCCCATTGAGGTACCTTTAGACAATTTGAAACGTTTTTCTACAAACATTTTATAGAACTGCAACCATGTTTAACACTGTGTTTTGTCAAACGTAAACCGCTAGTTCCTCAGTTACCAGAATGTATGTCTACTCCTGATGCATCCTCCAACACTGACTGCCACAGCCTGTATTCTGCCCAAGGCACGGAGCAGTAATAGTACTCTGAAAATAGAAAAGGGCAGGCGAAGGCAAGGTGCAGCTGTTAGTACTCCAGGATCTGAGCACAGCCAACATGACGCCACTGTATCTTCCTACTTTACTATTTTAAGGTATGAGTACAACACCACCCTCCAAGGCTTTCGTATTTTCTCAGACCGTTAACTATTTCTATCGTTGGGACCTAATTTGTCACCAGTAAGTTCCAATGTATATGTACCCTCCCTCCTCGCCTTTCTGAAAATCACGAGTGTCTAAAAACAGCATTAGCTCCTCTATTTCAGCAGCAGCCTCCTCTACCTATGCTTTACTAACCACCAAATGCAATGCCTAACATTAGAAGCCTTCCTCCTTGATATGAACTCCTTTCACTGGCAAACAATTTTTGTAAAACGGAAATTTCTTCATGGACTAGACTTCTACCATACTCTGACCCTACAGTTGAAGCACGGACAGTGTCACCAATACTCCAGAGTAAAACAAGCATTTGCAATGCAATAGGTCTCACATTTGCGAGAGTTTGAACTCTTGGCGTTGTAAATAACAATGCCTTTTATTTGTGTGTTTGGAATCCGTGCAAGCGGTGCGTACACACGCACTTTGTACTTATAGTTTTAGCTTACGAGAAGCAAAGCTGGCAGTAAAAGAGGCGCAGTTACTGGCTGCCTTGCTTCTCATAAGCAACAACTATAAGTACAAAGTGCTGTTTAAGCACTGCTTTCAGGTTTTCAAAACACATAAATAAAAGGCATTGTCATTTATAATACCAATAGCTCAAACTCTTGTAAATGCGAGACGTATTGCATTGCAAATGCATGTTAATCTGATATTAGCAAAAACAAATCCACATATGCCTGCATAGATTTGTGTCCTACAGAGACGATGTGTAGTCATTGCCAGATGCGATCAGGCTTTGAATGTAAATTGTGCTACAAACATGTTTTGATTCGATAAAGTTTCTTCAAAATTAAAAAAAAGTGTGTTTCCTAAACACGGAGTAGCGTTTTACTTTAGGGCATCACATTATGTCACTGTTTCGAGAGACAATTATTAGAAGAGTGTTTTTAAAAAGTACTGACAAAACATTCTTACCGCGCTATGATGACAATTTTATTAGTGAACCAAAGTCAGTGTACCCTATGTTTTAGGCCTCAGCTATCACACATGGAGCAATATTAGAGGCCATATAAACAGCACGATTTTTTTTGTGTACAGCGTAGAGTTCAAATTAGGCCCTTCCCCTAATTGTGCAGGCCACGTCCCGTAGGCAAGTTTGCCACAGCTCTTTTAGAGCCCCCCCATCCCCATTTTTTTCCGTTCCACTTAAAGCCCTGCATACGAGAGCGGATGTTAATGTGAAAGTTCCCCTTTTCAGCATAGACAGTGCAGCGCCACCCCACACACCCACCCCACAAAGCAAATAGTTTCTCTCAATACCTACACAGGATCACACAGAAAGTGGTCCTAAATCACACACAAACACCTTTATGCCATCTAGTCATAAAGACATGTCAAACTTGTTAAATATTATACAGTAATTATATGAAAAATGTTATAACTCATAACCGCCGCTCCACCTGTTATAATTGCTACAGACATAGTTCCAATATGTGATACCACAAAAGAACTGAGCCTCTAGCATGCACGTACATCAACACACTTGTATGTGTAAGTGTATGCATCGGTGTACTGGTATACACCCATCTCTATGTGCTGACTGATTCGCACGTTACCATTTAACGTATCGCTGCCACGTCTCTGCCCCAATTTAAACATATTTAACAGTACTTTAGCCAAAAAGGTGGCAATGGTCCTTTTACGTTGGGGTGCCCAGCGTTTGCAGTGTGTATACTCACAGAGTGCTTCTCCTGCTGGCCCAGTAGTCCATGGTTTGCAGGAAACGCAAGGGGTTTCATACTGAAGAGGCATGCACGGGGCTGGATTTACACATCATGCGGCGACCCTTTGCCCATTTCTAGTCAAAAGCATTGTGGTAAATAAACAGAGGCAAGAGAAAGAGGCGAAGGTGAGGTCTCAGTGGTGGGGGCTGGCAGCCCCTTCCTCTTCGTCTCCAGGGAAGCGCGTAGAAGCAGAAAGGAGCCCGTCATGGCTGCTGCTGGCGTTCGTCTCCTGCGCCATTTTGAAGTGCTTTGTCAGGGCGCCTCGCTCGCTCCCTCTGCTCCACCGCCCCCAGGGTGTCCACGGCTCTGCCTCTCAGCACGCACAGGATCCCGGCTTGAACGCCTCCCAAATGTCTGCCAGGGCTTGGGAACCGGCTGGGACTTAGCGGAGACGTAATATGATTTATTTCGTTGTGTCACTGCCGCAGATTCCTCGCCTGACCCATTTTCATTCATAACCTCCTTTGATATACGAGTTCTCGGTTTAAAATTACACGTTGGGCGAGAGCTGCGCTAAGAGGACATGTGGGCGATGCTTGGAGAGCCACAGCTCGCCTTCCAAAAGCAGTTGATGTATTGGGATCTGAAGCGGCAAGACCTGGGCCCCCTAAACCTCCTGTTTCATTTATTCGCGCAGAAGAAACGCCTCAGCCGAGCGGCTTCCCGCCTCAGACGCCTCAGCCTTTCACTGTTTTCATATTATGTTTGGCAAAGGTTTCAAACGCGTTCTCGTCTTTTCCTTTAGATGTTGTTACCTTTGGAGGAGGATGAAACAATGATTTTTCAGAAGAGAGAAGACGGGGCAAAAAGCGCTGTCGAATATCAAAGAGCATATTACTTTGTCTTTTGGAATTTGGAAAACTACTCTCACGATCTAACAACAGCTGCGCAGACCACTGACTGGATTTAAAGAGTATTTTAAAAATATGGCCGGAGTTGTCTTTCGCTGTGTTCTGTTGGCAGAGTGGAACTCTGAAGTTTAAAAAGAAATACCAATTCCTCTTGTATGAGTTTCATCCAAAACCAAGCAAATACTCGCTCAGCTCAACTGAGAAAAAACAGGACGCCAGCTAAAAAATAGTGAGTTGCCAATTTACCCAGCAAAGCGACTCTCTTACGCCAAATATATTGAAACTCTAGTGCATCCATTTCTATGGATCGGCCGTTGCAACTTTAACATTAACACACGTTTAATCCAGTTTGAAATTAAATAAAATCTGTCTGAGATGTAAGCACGCTCTTTTTAAAGTGGCAGATAATGTGTAATATTGTGTCTTTAATTATATTAATAAAATGTAAAATAAAACAATGTCCATTATTTTGTTTGGAATCGCTTGAGCGGTATGAAGAGAGAGTAATTAAAATCGAAATTAATGTTTTGAAAAATGTATCAACCATTAAAAAAACACCAGCCAGGGAAAACAATGCAACTCCCATTTTAAAAACATGAATAACCACACAAGCTTTTTTTTTATAAAGACATTTATTCTATGAAAATAATGTGCAATAAATAGTTTGCCATTTACTATTAAAGAATCTCCTTAAATAAGTCTACATCTAAAACTTAAAGTGGACCAGTCGCCACTGTTTAAGCAGTCTAAAATCATTGTTTTCGTTTCCTGAGAATTTACTCGGAGCATTTACAGATGTATACTTTCAGATATCGTCAGACGGCCTTAAATGCCTGGGCATTAATAAATAAATAAATATAGAGGAAGAAGAAACAAACGATGGGAGAGTACCTGAATTGAGACAATACTGGCACTTTTCATGCTCTCGTACTGTGGTGGTCTACGGGAGCAGAGGTGTCTCTACGAGTCTGGTTTAGTCCTGCGATGGATCTATGGTGTGGTGCATGTAATCCACACTGTGGCGAGCTCTGAGGGCGAGAGACCTAATGTATATTACAGAAGGGGTTTGGCACCGTGGCCAAGGCCGGCTGGAGACGACTCCCTATTGAAAATGGAGATGCTGCAGGTCTATAGTAAAGAGTGTGCCGGTGAAAAACTCCAAGTCTTCCTCGGAGAAGTGGACGGGGCTGTCCAGGGAGCCCTGCAGGCTCGGGAAGAGCCCTTCGGAGAGCTGCAGGCAGGGATCGGGCGAGAAGAAGCCCAAGTCTGGTAACAAAGAGGTGTCCTGAGACTCGGGGAAGGCATTGTCCAGGCCGGCGTGCTGCCCAGGTCTATTGTGGGAGCGGAGTGGGTGGTGGGCGTTCCGGGCTCCGGGCTCCCTGGCTCCAGCGGGGGCTGCAGGCAGTTGGCATAGCAACGCACAAGGAAGGCCATTTCCTGGCTAACGAACAGGCAGCCTCCCTTCCCACATAGTAAAATAAAATATAAAGAGGTTCTCGTCGTAGTAGGCACCCGGCATCGCTGCTTCCTCTGCATGCTGCGGTGCCGGTCAGGGAGCCAGATGCAGCCCGGACGGATGCTCGCCGGTGCCTCCTTCCGCAGCCCTTCCCTCCCGGTACTATAAAATATTCAGCCCACGGAGCAGTCACGAGTGCAGCGGGGGCATTGTTTGAGCGCGCAAAAGTGAAAGCGCGGTGGGAGCGCGCGAGACGCCGTGAGCGTGCACATTTGCTGTCCGGCCGCAAGCTGACATCGACAGAGAAGAGACGGCGTGAGCGTGCACATCGGCTGTCTGGGCAAGTGCACATCTCCTGTCCCCCTTCGGCCACCAAACCGACGACAATAGGTCTCGCCAAGGCGAGCAGCGCATGTGCTGCGTCGCTAGGCGAGACCTAAAAACTAGGAGTTTGCCTATGACTGCTGGGTGACTCCTTCACTTAAGAAGACATAGGAAAAGTTTGCGGGATCTATCAAATCTAACCCAAGTTAAAGCTTCAAGTTTAGTTTATTTCATCCGATTAATTAAAACCATTGCATTTTATTTCATACACAATAATAAAAGCCCATATAAAACTATTTTCTAAAAAAAAAATGCAGGCTTAATGCATTTGAAATAGATGTGGTGAAAACTTGAATTGGGTCTTGACGACCTCCGTGTCCTGTGCAAATGAGTGATTGGAACTTGAAAAGAAATGTTATGAGTTGACAATGTCCTTTGGATTTAGACATGCTATGATTGCTTGCCTGTAGGTACATATACCTTTTGTCTTTAAAGGGTGTCTTCGGTAGTTTGCATCTTACTTCCTTTAGTCTTGGGCAGATGCAAACTAGATGAATTAGGTCCTCTTTGGAGCACCACACAACCTGCAGGCCATTCCCTGATTTGAAATCCAAGGTGGTTGCCACACTAACAACGGGAACACCCAGAGCCTTAAGGCCATGAAATTGCTTCATAATGACTGAATAGGGGGCTACAAAGTGGGATTAGGTGTTCATGGTTTTATATGTGTTAAGCAGTATTCAGGCATGTGATCGTTTAGACAAAGCCCGTTTGTCCTCATTGAGTGATTTTTGTCCTCATTGATGTATTTAGTATCTTTTTTGAAAGCCTTGTAAGGTAGAGACAGATTCCATAAAGATTACATTTCCATGTTGATGTATCTTTTCAAATAGGATTTGAAGCATCTGTGGAATTTGCAATTACTGACAACATTTTATTGATGGAGTTTTCTTCTGAGCGCTGTAGCCTGTAACAGTGTTATGTATCAATGGGGTTACCCGAAATTCTACCAGACCCGGGTTAAAATTACAGTACAATGAACCATTGGTCACAATAGCAGGATTTTTCAAAACAAATGGAAAAAAGCATTCACAATACCATTATAGTACAGTCAGCATTGAATGCAATTTATTTACAAACCAAATATTCACTTCGGTGTTGGCAACACAGTCTCGGAGCCGCAAGGTTGGAGCTTAAGATTTATTCTTTCTATGTGTGAGATCGTGTTGACCCACATTTGAACATCAAGGCCCGTATGTGTACGCTTGGCCATACTTCTCACCTCATTTAGAGCTCAGTGGAGCCCCTCCCTATTGACTGCCCAGCCGAATTCCATGCGCTGGCTGAAAGATTAGGTGCTCTCTATCCATACAGTCCTGACGAAGACCCCACGCTAAGGCTTGTTTCTCCTTGAATTCTCAAAGGGGTCGAAACGTTGACCATTACTTCTTCACAAGCCCGACGACTGAGATTTAGTATCAGTGTCGATAGAATGCTATGTGGTATCATAGGAACAATGGACCTATGTTAGGTCGGATTGGTCCTATTATGTGAATTGGATGTATATATGTCACAACACCTTTCCCTTGTCCACCACCCTCAATGACCCATCCCTACCACAAAACACCTTTTTTGTCCTTCCCAAACACATGAGCACCAAAAAACTTGAATTTAAATTAAATGAAAGAGCAACTGTGTTGCTAACACCGAAGTGAATATTTGGTTTGTAAATAAATTGCATTCAATGCTGACTGTATAATGGTATTGTGAATGCTTTTTTTCCATTTCTTTTGTTTTGCAAAATTCTGCTACTGTGACCAATGGTTCATTGTACTGTAGCCTGTAACAGCACCTGATGAAGGCACACTGTCTGGTGATTGATTGCTTATTAAGACCAAATTCTAAACTAATCTGAGCCAGTGATGCCGTCCTTGGGAGCTTAAAAACTTGCTTGTAAGTTTTAATGATCAAACCTTAGAGCAGCACGGCTATATCATGACCACACAGCTCCTCGCTTCCATGAGTGAGGATTGGCACAAGTTTTGCTGCCATGACCGTCTGCTTTGGTGATAAGGTAGGACCATTTAGGTTGTTGTATAAGGTGCAAATTGCGGCTGTTGGGGCATTACTCTTTCTGAGTAGGCTTGTGCTTTTATGAAAGAAAAGATCCTTTGTCAATCAGAACCCCCAAGTATTTGTAGACTTTTTCGTGCTCAAGTGGCTGTCCCTGAAGGAACCAATCATGTGATTGTTAATGGCTGAGATTGTCATGACTTTGGTCTTATTCCTGTTAATTTCCAGCATATTCTCCAGGGCGTATTTCAGAAAGTGCATTTATTAGACGCTGCAGACCAACCCTGGTTTGACTGCAGAGGAACACACTACACTGTCTTCATACAGTAGATGGCTCAGTCGACAGTGGACCAAATCGAGTTGGGTCACAGTTTGTCTGATCAAGTGACTTTGTTAGGTCTGCTAAGAATAGGTTGAAGAGAGAAAGTACAAGGATACAACCCTGTTTGAGGCCATGAAATGTCCTTATTTTTCTGCAGACCTGGGTGCCACTACCTATTTTTATTCTGAACCAGGTATTGGAATACAATAGTAGTATCACACTCAGGAGAGTTTGGGGAATACCCCACTTGACATGATTCGACCAAAGTTTCTCGTGATCGACACCATCAAAAGCCAACTTGAAATCTACAAAGCATAGATGAAGTGGTTGTTTTTGTTTTTTGTTTTAGCTTATTGATAAGTCAGTGCCAAGATATTTGCTGTTGTCCCAGTGCTTTTCATGAACCCGGTTTGATTTATGGGGATAATGTTTGTTTTGCGGGCCCAAGTGCTTAGTTTGATTAAAAGAGCTGATGCGAAATACTTTGCCTCAGCATCCAGTAATGCTATCTGGCGATAGTTTTCCCGTTTAGACCTGTCTTCTCCTTCAAAAATTGGGTTTTAATTGGAACCATGCCAAGCGTCGGGGGCTGTGCCTGAAATAGGGGCATGATTGAATAGGATGGTGAATTTATCACCCCAAAACTGCTGATTTGGTTTCTAAATTGCCTGTGGTAGACCTTTTGGTTTGGGTGCCCCAGCACCCACACCTGATCTGATGATTGTTGAGAGTTCTGTTAAAAGAATAGTGAACTTGGTGTGCATCTCCTCCGTGCCTCCTGGGGTGGACGGTGTGTTTGGCCCTGCTGTAGAAGTCGTTAGATTAGGTTTCTGATGTGGAAGGGTCAACGTGCTGGGCCAATTTTGTTGAGTATCTGTAATGGTTGGTTGCCTATTGGCAAATACATGCCTTCAATAGGATACCTAAGTATGTTCTGGGATAGTAGAATTATTTGTGGCGCAGAATGGTCTTCCAATCTTATTTATTTTTTTCCAGAAATTTTGTTGCATTGTGCTTACTATTGAACAATAACATGGCCATTAGAGTCTAATTGCAGCTTCCTTGCGTCCCGTCTCTTGTTTTCTGCTGCCCTATACTGATCCAAATGTTTGGCTGAGAGGGGAGTTTCCTTAAGACTCGTTGTGCTTGGTTCATTTTTCGTTTAGCCTGTCTGCAGGCCAGAGTTAGGTGCTTTCTGTTTTGGTATTTGCCATTATACTTGTTTCTACGGCTTTCTTCCTCTTTGCTATGTTGTAAAACCAGTTTTCGTCAGTATTCCTCTGTGATGAACTGGGTCTGAGTGGATGGGTTCAGATTCATGTAAATTTTATCAGCTCTTTTGGCTGTCTTAGTTAGCAAGAAAAACAAATTACACAAAATGAACGTGTTGTCGAGAGTAGATTGGGAATATGGACCGTATGTTTGGCACGCTGCCATATCTGTCATTCTGCCATCCAGAGCCCTCCTACCTAGATGCTTCAACTGGTTGACTAAATATTTGCCTTATTTTTTCAGGCGCTTCTTATTTGTTTGGCATTGGCTTGGTACATCCCACTTTGAATTTTGGGCACTTAAGATCTGATTCTCGTCCGGTGTGTAGATTAAATTCATGTTGAAATCGCCTGTCAAAGGATCCCAGGTGGGGGTGGGGTTCGTTGCATGTACCCTTGAAATTACCTTAATTTTTCTTAGTTCATTTTTAGTGGATTTGTTCAGTTGAATATATACGTTGATAAAGACTAAAGATGGGTGATCCTGCGAGTGGCAGTTCTTAAGCAGTAGGACTTTGATCTACTTCTGGACTAGGTTCGACTTTGACTTGAAGCGAGAGAGAGAGACTTATACCGCCAGGCCTCCCATTGATCTTCCAAAATTTTCCAGCTTGATTGGTGGAGTGCCGTAGAGCTAAGGATGGATGTGGTTGCCCAGGTTTCCTGAAGGGCGATTATTTCATAATTTTTCCACCGGTCGGGGGATTGCCTGCTGTCATTTTTTGGTTTGAGCACTGCTATGTTCCACAAACATTTTTGTTGATCTCATTGGTCAGGTATTTGATTAGAGGGTGGAGTTCATTGTTTGACATGCAAGTTCAGAGTGAGGAGGAGCATCCTCAGTAATCGTGGGAATCCTTTGGTTCACTAGGACATATTGTTATGGAGTTTTCACTTTGATTGCCACTGGATTTTGTTTAGGGTTTTGCTTAGTGCACCTCTAAGAATTGACTGGGCCTGGGGTTTAGTTTGTGAGCTGGCTACAGTTTGGTTCACCTCCAATAGGTGAGGATATCGCTGGTAAGTGAAGGGGAGATATTTATCCCCATAGGTCAAAATGGAGCTTTTCTTTTAGTCCCATTGCTGCGGTGTTTACTGTGGCCACATGACAAGTCTGGTTTTCTCTATGGCTACCCTTATTTGATGGTATAAACTCACTGAAGAGAATATCCCCCGTTTTTAATTGGGCAAGTGTTGACAGAGCCCCAAGCAACTTCAGAATGTTCCTTCTATTCAATATATTGTGTGACCCTTTGGAGTCGTATTATCTGGTGGCTGGTGTTTGGCTATGACGTTTTGGACCCCACAATTGCTATCATGTTTGTCAAAAGACTTGGTCTATACGTCTCGTCTGGTTGTCTTTTTTCCCGTTCTACCCTGGTGTTAGGCTTTTTTTGTGTCAGATGGTGAGGTTCTTGTGGGCACGAAGTATTGGTTTGAACAGTCTTTACAACGACGGGGGGGGGGTTACTCCTGGTTGTCTAGGTTTATGCTGAGTGCACTGGCTGTGGGAGTGTTGACTATACGTTGGTTGTATAGATTATTGTTAAAAGTAGATCACCAAGGAAACGAGAAGAGGAAAGGAAGATTATACCAATTATCTTTTGAGTTTTTCGATGCAAGATGTTAATCTGCTTTTTCAGTGCTGAAGAGAGGGGCTGGCTAGTTGGTTAAAACCGGTCCTTTTGAGACTTTTTTCGAAAATTGGTCAGAAGGCACCTGTGCTACCCAATTACATGCTCTTGCTTGTTGTTTTATTCCTGGCTTCCCTCAGTCTTTTTTTAAAATTTGCCTTTTGGGGTAAATTGGAGAAGCTCGTTTGTTACTGGAGTTCAGGCCTTTAGCCTCTTTGTCTTGTGGAAGATTGGCCTCGTCTGGTGGTCCGTTGGATCGTTGTTTACTCACAGGCACTTTGATTTTGCCTTGGCTTTACAGCGTGCAACGGAAGGTTCCAGAATCGTGGCGGCTGATGCATCTGGCTCCTCTGCATGACCCCCAAGACTCACCTGTATGAAAGGGAATGGTCGCCTGCAACCGAAATGCCCATCTGCTGCGGACTGCCTGCCCAGAAGTGGGCTACCATCTGAAGAAAGCCGCACGACACTGCTGCTCTCGGGATACCGCAGTGAGCACCGGCCTGCCCTCAAGGAGCGGAGCAGCCGCCTGGCCCGACTCCCTGCGGGGGCGGAACACGAACTGAAGAGCGCAGGCAGATTCAAGGCTAGGCCTCTTGCTGCCCATGGGCAAGGATGAGGGCTGACTGTTATTAGTGGAAGACTGGTAACCCGTGGGAACGTGCTCACCTGCACTACTACCCACACCAGAGAAACCTTAAAGTAAAGAGGGGGGCGGGGGAAGAGTGAAAAGTTCGGGTGAGCCTTACCTGAAAGTATGAGCCTCATACCCCCTAAACCGGGATGTTTGATTCTTTTATAATCGTGTGTAGTATTGAGTTTTATTGTGCGACAAAATGCTTTCTTTTTTTTTTTTTAAATAATGTTAAGCACCGGACTGGGCGATTCCATTACTGCGGTTTTGGTTGTCCGATTATTTCGCCTGGTGTATCTTCACAATAACTTCGCTTAGAAACCCGTGACTGCTGCACATCACTACCGCTGACAGTCTTGGACTGACTGGGTTGCCCTTAGCCCAGTTTCCAGAGGCATAGTAGGGCAGACCCTGGGTCATGAGGCAAATGACCCGTTGCCTGTGGTCCAGTAGCCTCTTCTTGCGCTGTGCCCACCCGAAGGTGGCCTGACCTGTATAGTACATGTTTGGGTTCTTCTATAGCACAAAATGTAGTGGTCTAAAACCTGCATTTAACACAGACTGGTAAAATATGGAAATACAGATTTCATATGTCCTTGTGGATTAGGAGTTTTCTTATAATGTAAATGTCCAGTATTTGTAAAGCGCGAACAATTACCCGAAGGTGTCACGGCGCTGGGGGCCGTCGGGAAGATTAAGTGAGCTATTGCCCAGAGTCACATGGTGCTGGGCTGATCTGCCGCCGGCACGGGGGATTGAACCGTGAGCCCCGCGGTCCGGAGTCAGCCACCTGGCCACTGCGCCACACCTCTTCCACATAATGATGATGGCACCCAAACCCCTTTGCAAAGCATTACCATGGCACGAGGATTATCCAGCACCATATTTGGAGTATTATTTTGATTTACTTCAGCCAGGCAAACCTTGTTTTTGTGCTACCGTAAATTGTGCAGCAGGCGAGGGAAATAACTTTTTTTTATAATCCACGGTTTTAGAGTGCCAATGTTTATAGGGCCAAATGGATGTTTTAAAATGGGTTCCTTTGCCACCTGTTCTGTCAAATATTTTGTAAAGCTACTCTCCACCCCTTCATGTGTTTCCAGACACCTAAATCGCTCTCTGGCCACAAAGAAGCAGTTGCTAGAATACCGTGGTCGAAGAAGAACGAAGGAATCGCTGAGCTTCATCACCAAAGATTTGAAACAACGTTGCAACAGAGATTCTAAATCACGGCAACGAGGATATGTTCCCATCACTCGAGAATTAACACCAACGCACACCGAACGATCAGGCGTAAGGAAACAAGCCTTAATATTGGACATCACTGCATGTTCCAGTATTGACCCAGAATGTATGTGACCAAGTCCCGGTCCTGAGGAGAACCCGAAAGATTCCAAGGGTTTCGAAACGCGTTGACCTAGCTAGTTGGAAAGGACATTATTTTGTACGGACTAAAAGCAGTCAACGAACACGGCAATCAGCCTGTTGTTTCACTACATAATCCCAACTAGCTTGCAATGGCAGGATGTATATTTGGACTACTGTATAAAAGATAATGCCGCCATTCACTTTCATTAGCAAATGAAGGACTGGTCTGCCTAACCATTGTTATCTTTTTGTACTTGAATGTTTATAATTTTGAATGTTTTATTGTGAATGTTTAATATGCCTTGCAAATAATTAGAACAGGTTGTTCTTCTTTGTGAAACATGCTTTAAAAATCAATGACCGCTTCTCAAAGAGAAAAGTAAATAATGAATGTGAAATAAATCACTAAGATTACTATATTCGACAAAGTGGCTTTGTTATTGAAAGGTTTAATCCAATTGTAGCACCCAGACATTATACAGTTTGTTATATATTATTTGAGGCCTAGTTTGGGTGCGTTTTATGGGCCTAACCCCTCGTTTAAAACCGTAAATTGTGCAGCAGGCGAGGGAAATAACTTTTTTATAATCCACGGTTTTAGAGTGCCAATGTTTATAGGGCCAAATGGATGTTTTAAAATGGGTTCCTTTGCCATCTGTCCTGTCAATTATTTTGTAAGGCTACTCTCCACCCCTTCATGTGTTTCCAGACACCTAAATCGCCCCGTGGCCACAAAGAAGCAGTTGGAACCACGTTACAAAACGCCAAATAAATGAATTTGGGAAACTACTACATCACCTGCTTCCATGACAAGTTGTGGATCTGTTTACTGTTCACTACCCAGCGTAGGTGCAGGACATTTCTGGGACAGACCGACATTTAAGGAGAAGGGAATTGTCTGTGCCTGAGGTGGAGTACTGTATCTCGTGTCGGCGGATGTTCCATTTTTTTATAGAGAGCTGAAAATAAACTTGGCTGTGCGCCACCTGGCTAGTTTTTGATTGTAACTCGTTAGTGACATGCACTATGGACGGTTATCTAGGCCTGCCAACAATGCAAAGGCTCTCCGCTGTACACCGGTTGTTACTTCACTAGCATATGTATAAGAGATAGTAGTGTACCTGCTCCTATTCCGATAATTTCAAACTAAATGCAAACATAGGCATGCCACCAAAGGGAGATCCTTGCACCCGTAGTCCTGAAAAATGGGATAGCATTACGTGCTTTCCTAAATCGCATGCTCAACCTTTGGGCTTCTTGATGCTAACAGAGGTCCTTTACAAACTTAATGTGACCCATTTTATCGAGCTTGGAAGAACGAAAAACTATGTAGACCCTCCAGGATTCGAACCGGTGACCACGAATGAGGTCAAGCACAGGTATTTGCAGTGGAAGCATTAGTTAATTTTGCCAGTAGGGTTACGATGGTCAGTATCCCTGTGGTTTCCTCTTGCTTTGCAGCTCTTTCCTTAGCTCATCCAATGTTTTACTGTTGAGCGAAACACAAGACATTACCACCCCTCACGTTTTAGTGGAATACCTTAATCGCAAGCCTTCCGAACATATTTGATCTTTCATTATGCCAGTAAATATGGATATTTAGGACTCATTTTAGTCTCCAGAGCTAAGATAATGGTTTGCGTGTTCCATGCAACACACATGGTTACAAATAGGCAACTAGGTTGACTACTATCTTTGTACGGCCGTACATGTTAGTTAAATAAAATGCTGCGGTGTGCAAGCAGAAGGGAAGTTTAATGTGGGGCTTTGCATTTTCTATCCCTCTTTAGGTCCTAATCTAAACATAGTTGTTTGTCTCTGATCTTCAAACATTGCACAGATACCACTAGTGAATACCGTTCAGCGTTGCCTGGGCTGCTGCACTGTCTAAACACGCCGTCCAACGGAACTTGTTTTTAAAACCTTGTTTTCCAAACAAGCTCGAAATTCCTCAACGTGATGAAACATTCAAACAGAAACATGGCGAGTGGGAGGAAGATTCCTTAAAATATCAGTACAAAAATGTTCCTGAGAATGCTGCAGTGTTAACCTTTCTTGTGTCAAAATCCACGCCTGAAGGCTTGTTGTGAGCAGCGTTGGGTAAGGAATATTTGTTTTAGAAATCTGTAGACGGTGTGCAGTTAAATATAAGTTGCCACATTCTCGAGTGTTGGGAATTGGAATTTAGCGCGCCATTTCAGTTAAACCCTGGATGTTAACGGTGTAAGGCAGGTATTAGAGCTAAAATCTGGTAATTCACCCCTGTGGTTAGTAATATTATTCGTGTGAAAGGAATCAAAACCCTAATTTAGATTTAGGCCCTAATTATTCTGTTTTACCTGTCACTTGCCCACAAACTGTGAAATATTATGTAAAAAAGAAACAGTATAAAGCAGTTTAAACGTGTGGTTAAACGTGCATGTTAAGTTGCACATTTGTATCTGGAAATAACCTACAGCCTGCTTTCAAAAAAAGGTCTAAAATGCGGTCTGGTTAAGTGTTTTTTCCTTATTATTGTATTCTGGCTGAGAAACTTCCTGTCAGGAAATTCAGAGCAGCAAGAATGTTTCCATTGTAGTCTGTAAGTGTGGCGTGAGAAGTCACGAACACAAGGAAAACCTGCAGGAAATGTATGTAATCTGGGTGGGACATAACGGAAAAGCAGGAAGCCTTTTCTATTGTGAACATTGTATTAAATATGGACTAATGCCAAAATTAGTATTATAAGACTAGACCCGAAGTGTATGTAAGTTGAGACTGATTTGTGCTTCTCTCATAGCACGTCACTCTCCCAGCTGAACTAGCCTGGCATGTACAATAAACCTTTTTGTACTCCCTTTTGTTGCAGATGTGGTGATTAAATGATTTGCACTGCTTAAAGGATTTTTTCCCGACATGGGTATGAGAATAAAGGCTTCAGATTACTTTGCTGTGCCAAATACATTCGTAAGCTCCGTCCACAAACCTATTTTGGAACAGCTGAGTACTGTCAAAATGGCTTTTTTATTTTTTAAATAAAATACTGAAGACTTGGTGGGTTATGAAGTTGCCCATTTGAGTTCATGAACCCCAATGAAAAATATATTTAAAAACAAGGTCTAATTTATGATCATTTAATTGGTGTACGTCAACTGATTTATCCCTTTTTCTGCATGGGCCAGATGCCCTTAGACACTGCTGGAGCATGAAGTGATTTTCTGATGAGTGAAGGGGCAGGCCGCCTAAGTGGTTCAGAATTAGAGCAGCGTAGGTGTCAGAAGTTGAGTCCATCTTGAACTGGAACATCTCAACCTAAGAGCAACCAATGGCAGAACAGCCAAAGATAATCCTCCAGTAACAACTCACAGCTCAGCGAGAACGAGTGCAATACTGGACTACACCTTTGTCTCCCTAGGTGTTCCATCAAGTTACATCAGTCCAGCTGGGTGACAATGGTGAAAGTGACCACCGGCCCCAGGAAATAGAGCTTAGAACAACTGTGCCTACACTCAAACGCTGCTGGGCACCTCAAGGATCAGAACTCACCATCAATCTTAAAAGAATCAAGTTCAAGGTAGCGGCAGAAAGCAACATGTTGGAAATTGCAAAACAACACTTTGACCTGAGGAGCGGACAAGGAGAAGTCGAGAAATGGGAAAGCTTTACCACAAATATGGAAGCATATGCAACTAAGATTAAACCATCAACCCAGCAGAGATTAAGTGGCGCGAAGCCCATATTACAAACTGCGAAGTAAGAAATCAGGATCATAAAAAACTCCATTTATCGCCTACTGAGACAACTCCGCCACCAGCCAAACGACAAAACACAATTGCAACTACTGAAGAAGCAAAAAATGCAACTGAAAAAACTGAAAAGGGACGCAATTAGAGACATGGAGAATGACCTTTGGGCAAAATTACACGACAACACTAAGCACAACAATAGTGCCAGATTTTGGAGCACCATAAATCAATTTATCCATCCCAACCATGACGGAACCTCTTCAAACATCTCAGAGGACGCATGGGTAAAATACCTGAGGTCTCACTTCCATCAAGACATGGAACAAAGCGCCAATGGTCAGGAACAACAAAATATGTCAGAAATTCAAATCACCACCAAGGCCTGGGCCGCAAATAACCTCATGGCATCGTGGAAATCAGGAGGAGACACACCTACAGAGGATCTGTACACAAACCATACTAATTCCATCAAACGGCAAATAGGAAAGGGAAGGAGAGAAGGCGCACCTGGCCCAAATGGTATACCTCCAGTTATCTATAAAGAAGAGCCAAAGTTGTGGGCAGAAGCACTGGACTGGACCCTCTATTTGGAGAAATAAGGGAACTGAACACCCTGCCATCCTCTTGGAGAGGATCAATTATTTCACCAATTCACAAATCCGGAGATAAGTCTAAACCACAAAATTATCGACCAGTGGCCCTAATAGATAACGAGGCTAAATTCTTTGCTGGAACACTACTAGAGGAGCTCCAGGCATGGGCCACAGAAAAATCTGCAATCCCATTACATCAGACTGGATTCGCGAAATCAGTTGGGACAACTACAAACATACTCAGCATGGCTATGCTTATGGATAAGGCAGAATCTGCAAGGAGGCCCCTTTTCTTATGTTTCATCGACTACAAGGCCGCCTTCGACCACGTCAACCGCAACATACTCTGGCTTAAACTACAAAGCCGGGGGCTGCCACAGTCCCTACTAAATCTGCTGATAAATCTGCACACCGACACATGGGTACAGATAAAGCTGGGCAATGGGTCATTCCTGTCAAGGCGCATTCCAACGGAAAAAGGGCTGAAACAGGGATGTGTCCTGGCGCCCACACTTTTTAACTTGTTTATAGCTGACCTAGTCCCGAAATTAATCAGTTGCAACTCACACGCCCCAAAAATCGGAGACATACTGCTACCCTGTCTCCTATACGCGGACGATATAGTCCTGATCAGTCAAACAAAAGTAGGGCTTCAACATCTTTTAAATGCTACACATGATTTTTCCAAAGCAAACGATTTATTGATAAATCTGGATAAAACAAGAACCATGATGGTCGGGGGAAAAAAAGGAGACAGCCTCCCGCTTGGTTCTGGGGAGAGACCAGAATTGAGGACACAAGGGAATATAAATACCTGGGAGTGAAGCTAGATAAAGGTGGCCGATTCCTGGCTCAGAAGCACAGCATTAGGCACAAAGGCCTTGCGCTAGCTGCCTCCTTAAAAACTTTAAACATCAAACTAAAAGGACCATCGATCCTGCCCTTGGCACAGGTTGTCCGCGCAAAGCTGCTACCAACAATCACCTACGGCAGCGAGGCACAGAAAGGAAGAGATGCCAAAACACTTGATGCCACAGTAACAACTGCTTATAGCAGTGGTTCCCAAACTTTTTATCCCAGCGGCTCCCTTGACTTATTGGCCATTGGCCACGGCTCCCCATTACGTTACTTTTTTTGGGCGGGTGGGAGGGTGTATGCCCGACCTCGGGAGTACTTCCATTTTTCTCCTTGAAAATAATTGAGATGAAGCCTGAAGGTATTATAATCATAGATGTCATCCTATTAGTCATAGTGTCTGAAAGGGAGGGTAGGTTAGATAGATTGACTGATGGATTTGTGCTCGGTATGGGAATTACAAAGATTTCGTTTGATCATTTACATGTGTTTTTCTGTTGGATTCGGCAAGAATGACATTGGTATTTGAAAAGTCCTTCGAACAGCCTGTGACAGCTGCTGTGGTGCTATCCACAACTCTGTCTGGACAATCAAATGTCACAGGAATAGTGGAATGGCAAGGTGGGACCTCCAGAGTGAAATTTATCTAGGCATGGAGATACGGTTTAAAAAAAAAAAAAAACTTACCTTACCGGGTCCTGCGCCGCCTCTGCTCCTGGCCTGGTCCGCGTTTGGCGTTTTTCCTGCTGCTTTCCAGGAACAGGAGCAGGCATCCTCCCTCCCCTCCCCATAGCCAATCACAATGCTGCAATGGCAGCGTTGTGATTGGTGCGGACAGCGCCCAGCCCGGCGCCTGTAGGGAGGCCATTTTCTCTATGAAGGCTACATGCAGCCTACATAGAGAAAATTTAGAGTGCGCATGACTGGTTTGGTTGGCCCCAGAGGGCCGACCAAACAGTCAGGGCCCACAAAAGTGGGCAAGCCACTGCTCCCAGACCCACCCGCCCCCAACCAGGCATACCCTCCCGCCCGCTCCCAACCAGGCATACCCTGCCTTCTCCTTTCTCGCAGCACGAGAAGCAGAAACATAAAATGGTATTTAAAATACCATTTTAGGTTTCTGCTTCTTGCACTGCGAGAAAGCAGTGGGGCGACGCTCCTCTGCCCTAATGGAGGAGCCGCCCCTGCAAACAGTGTTAGACAACGAGAACTATATCAAGTACAGTTTGCTCCTGGAGCCCCAGAGCGTAAACCACGTTGCTTTCAAGGTGAAGATAACTTATCCCCGGATGCTCAAAAATCAAAACATGCGAAGCCTGGAAGTTATTGGCACATTGCAGGGAACAACATGTGCCTAACCATGGCAAATATTTCAAAGTGTTCTCGCACAGGCTGCATAGAGAACTGTGCAGGCATGCATCCAGTAGCAATTACCCCGCCAGCACCAGCGTTGTCCATGTGTTAGGTGTAGCACGCATTGAGTGTCTTGGTAGGTGAGCGCCGGGTCATGTAGCAAGTAGTTGGGAGGTAAAGGGTGGCTGCGCACATACCTTGACTCAGCGTGTGGCCCATCTGTAAAGGGTCTCGTATAAGCAGGGGTTTAAGTGAGATTTAAAAACTGGAGGGTCTCTGAAAGGGTCATGGCCGATGTAATTAAGGGTGTGGCTTGAAAGCACGTAAACTGAAAATCTATGCTTAGCTTAGTGTGCCGCCCCACTGGTATTTTGCTACTTCTGTCATTACATCCAGATATATTATACAGTAAGCAACATTACATTTACAGCAAGCAAGTACTATTGGCTTTATCAATGGTTGTAGTTGCTTAAGATAAATCAGCAACAACCATGCCTTCGTAGAATAGCATATTGAAAATGCTTCAGTTTTGAAATGATGAGACTGAAAGAACTATAACTAGTTTCTTTGAAGTTACATCAAAGGCAGTGAAGGGTGATACTGCTGCAGAGGTAAGATTTATTTTTTTCATGGCGAGTGCAAAAAGGGAGAGCCCAATAGGGACCCGTCTCTGCACCTGCCTATAAAAACTGCCAGTGCTATGCACCGGCTGGACCTGGCCCACTTAAAGCCCTGCGTAGAAGTCCCCATTATGCTCTTTTTGTAAACCGGGGAATGTGGTTCCCTTCTCAGTTAAGGTCCTGTGGTAAAATTACTCTACCAAATAGGTCTCTTGTTCAAGAATGGGAACAGGGACACGTATGATCCAGAGTGCTGCTCATCGGGCAAAGATAAAGTAAAGTGTTTCTGGGATACCTGCACGCCCGAGTGTTCCGAAACAGAGTCGGTTGCAGAGATGCTAGCAACATAGGCATGTCTATCCTTTAATTAAGCATTACAGCGCAACTGTAAGGCAGAGGGGCATAGCTGGCGAAGACTGCGAGGCAGTGCCACACTGTACAACATGCGTGAGTGTGAGTAGCTGAAAGTGGTTCCATGCATGATTTCAGAGTTGAACGAAACCGGAGGCTGTCACTGATGAATGGCTCCATCAGTGTTAGGTAATATGCCTTCTTTCAAGCACAACAACAGGGAATAGAGGGGCATGGGGTCGATATGAATACAGACACGTGGTGCACAAGGAGATGCTTCTTAATTGAATGATGGGGGAGGGCTTAGCGAAAAATATGGGCTCTGTCCTTCGTCACTGGGTTTTGGCAAACTGGAGTATCGGTTATACTCTGCAGGCAGCTCTTCTCGGTTCCGGTATAATGGTAAATTCAAGCGATCTTGTGCCTGGAACAAAGCTACGGTCTTGGTACTTAGGGACGAATATACTTTCGGCCGTTCGAATCTGTAATTAAAATATAGAGTTATATAAGTGCATGTTACCGTTTTCAGCTCCATATCTATCGGAGCCCCCATAGCGAGCCCTGTGCCTTTTAATTCAAAGAACAATAGCTCCCACCGGACACACAACTGGCTACTGCATACCTCTACTGCGAGATGCACGCAACGTGATGTTTTACGTCACATAAATTAATCGCACCATTAAAAGGAAGCGACTACTCGTAAGAGAAATAACCCTTAGCAACAAGATTCCTTTGCTGTTCGTCACGTGATTCCCTGAGATGCCTGAATTGTGAAACATGAGAAAAACTTCAGGGCATAACCCAGGCCTCTGCAGTGCAGCGTGGGTCCCATACAGCCTAAGTACTTCAAAGCACTGAATTCTCCTTAGTGCTCGCGGCGCCCTTGGCTAGTTTTGATGGCGCACCAGGGTGCCGCGGCGCACAGATTGGGAACCACAGGCTTATAGGGTTATCTTCGGGCTACCTAAATACACCTCGCCTGCACAAATCAGACTTGAGTTTGGTTTACAGAATCGCTTGCAAGACAAGGGGCTTACATCATCGCCTGGGACAAAGTGCGGAAAGCCCCCCAGGGAACTCTAAATGAACAGTTATGGAAGGAGATACAACTACACACTGCAACCCCTGCCGCGGAGTATCTCAATAGCAGTTTATACAACATGGGGCTAAACCAGCTTTGGGAAACACCTACAACAGCCACCACTTTTAAAAAACTGGTATGGAAGTCAGTGAAACACCTTTCATGGCTGGAGGACAAGGCTTCCTTATCAAAAAGGGCCCATGGATGGATGACTTTGAACTCCTATGCGAAGCCTATAGCGCAAAATTATTTCAACTTGGGCTATGCAAAAAACATAAAGATCAGCTTCATGAAATATAGGCTCGGCTTGTTACCCTGCACACAGCACTTACCACCTTGGCTAAGGGAGAAAGTAGGTTCTACATGCCGCTTATGTAGATCAGCGACAGAAGACCTGCTGCATATATTATGCTCCTGCAAAGAACTTTTAAAAGAATGGAAACAACTCCTAAAACGACAATTTAATTTACGAGGGGTTCGCACCAGGATGCAAGCAGTACTGGCATGCTTCGCATCCACCGATCCACAACTGAACTGTTGCCTAGTAAAATACCTGAGGTTATGTGAGCAGAAAATGCCAGTAATGCAGCTATAAAAAGCGAATATATACCCTGTAGCTTTACTCGCCGGAGTAGAGCAATGTTTTTAGTAATAATTTATAAATACAAGAAATGTGATGAAGGTAGTTTAATGCATGTACACTTTTGTTTTAATTGAAATTCTTTTGTATTGCAACGGTTTTAATTAACTATGCAAATAAAATGATTGAGTCCATCTTGTATGTCTTATTGTTATTCTAGTGGTTCAAGAGACTATCCTTTAGTTCTTGGAGAAAATAACATTTCTGTAAATATTACTTTCCGCTGTGTAAACCAATGCAGAGAAAAATTAATTAGTTTTATAGACTATATCACTGCTTTGCCATCGTCTGACTCCTTTAGATCCATTCATTTTAGACAACCACATTTGCCTACTAGAACTTGTGGTTTTGCTTTCGTCTGTATAAGTATATGCTTATACATTATCTCATGCAGAGTACCGTTGCTTTCAAAGATAAGATGTCCAAAGGTGTCACACATGAAATGGAGGCGCTTGGAAGCTGTTTATGTATCTCTAAACCAGAGGTCTTCAAACTTTTTTGCTCTGAGCACCCCACTTCCATGCCTCACCGCCCCAAACAAATTTGATTTAGAAGTTGGGCACCCTTCCAAAACTATATGGCAAGGATTTGGGTAGTGGAAGGGTGAGGGATGATCGCAGTAGGCGGTGATCATGAGATCATTTCAGGGGTGCTTTTCTGTAGCTTGTAATCCTCACTAAATGTGGGATTTATAAAAAAGCAACAGCATCAAAAAGAAACTGAATTGGCCAAACATTCTACGCCCCATGATTGGGGTGCTGTGGGCCCCAATGCACTCAATCTGCTGCACCAATGATGGCTGCAGCCCTGAGGAGCAGGCTATCTCCTCTTCTTCCACTCCTTCCCCACCATGTCTGATCATCACTTCAATCTCGAAACAAGGCAGGTCTCTTACTGAAAGAAAATGAGCTACTGCATGCTGCCTCTTTTTTTTTTTTTAAATGTATTTATTTTGCGCCAAGGCCCCGTGCACTTTTTTATTGTAAAACATTCATAATTGTGATGCAGTGGGCCCCTGGGAAAAGGTGTCACTGCTCCTGTTTCACTAATGATGGCTACTGCCTTGCTGTCGCCTCAGACCTTTAACAACATGGGCTCCCATCTCACACCATCACTCTCATTTCTCACCATCCCTCTTATCTCCCTGATGCTCAAATCAGGGTGTCTCCTCTGCTTGACTTTTTTTTTCTCCCCCTCCCTTGGGCCATTGCTCCAAGACTCAAAGAAATACTGGCACAGCAAGTACGCCCTGGGCCTCAAATGCAGCACCAATGATACCTACAGCTCTGCGATGCAGGCTGTCTACTCTGCCCACTTAACAGGGCCATTACTCCTAGACCAGATGTCCAAAGCAGGCTTTCTGTTGCTTTGTGTAAAATAAATTTTAAAAAACAACAAAAAAACACATTTAGCCCCCCCCTACTCCCCTTTTTCTTGGGCCCTATTCTGTGCATTACAATGGTGACCTGGACCCTAATGCTAGCAAGGAAAATGCAGCCCATGTTCTTTTTCATAGTAATACTTGACATAATTGGTGTCCATTGCCCACTCACAGAGGGTTGGGCTCCTGTGCAGTGAAACAGATGGTGAGAAGGCATGTTTCTTCTTTAGTTCTCTACTAAGGTGCCAGCTACCTGAAGGAAATGTAAATGTGTGCAATGGTTACTCACCAAATAAAAGGCTTCTTTGGAACCAGTGTAGGTTTTAATTAACTGCGCCACTCAGGTTCATGATTACAAATATATATTCTTTTTGAGAGGTAATATAGGTGTCCATTAAAAGGAGTGCACCCTTTTAATGGACACATATAAAAATATTTACATTAGATATAGTCTGAATGCTTATTACTAAAATGTATATTTTTGAAGCACTTGTTTTCATCATAAACAGTACTTTGCAGCAGCCTATTTTATACAGTGTAATACAATTTCAAAATGACATTTACAGTACTTTGTCACAGACTAGGACCTCGTAGCACTATAATTAAGTCACTATTCCTCACTGCACCATTCCGGATTCAATTCTGTGACTCTCTGGTCACACACAGACACCTGCAGTGATCACATTACCCAACTGAGGTTTCATAAGGTAAAAGAGCATATTTCGCTTTGATTAGTTTAACTTGCATTTATTTTTATTTGAGGTGTGCTTTTTTTAATTGCAGTTACCCAAAGGGGAAAACAAAACAACAAAATACCAATTTTTTTTTCCTTCTTTTTAGGCATGGATTTGACCCCGTCTTCACATGAACTGCTGCATGTAAATGAAGACAGCCTAGAAAGCACCTTTCGCACTTCAAGGCTATCTTCATTTACATGTAATTGCACAACAATTTGCGCCCCCCATGGGAACACATCCATGGGACATCTATGCGCCCCCCCCCCCTCCCCCGGTTGAAGACCTCTGCTCTAAACGTTCTTCTTAATGAGTTCCTTTGTCTGCTTTATACCAATAGCAATGAAAACCACATGCATGGTGTAAATTTGACGATATTTCACTCTGATCATCCTTATTTGTGATTTTTGTACATTGTCGCATATTCCCAGGCAATTCTACGGGGCTAACGAAGACTTAAAATACCTGCTTCCGACCCCTTGCGTGGGATTTACCATTGCAAGTTTTTTGGTATTTAGTAAAATCATTTGGGCATTCCAGCAATCGTTTTATGGATAGTGAATCGAAGTATTTGTAAATATAGACTTATTGTCAAAAATACCTTTGTGAATTAGGCCAACAATGTCTATTGATTTTTCAAGGTAAATGACAAGGGCATGAAGAAGGAGGGGAAAAAGTTAAACCATACACAATTGTTACAGTCATCCATATGGTGTTGTAAAGAATTCCCTGACCAGTCTCAAATTGCGTGAACAGCTTGTGGGCCCACATAAAACGCTCTGGTAAGAGGTACACATTCTCAATACAGGAAGGCACTTCGTAACGACCTACCTGATCACTCAGTACGTATGGCCAGGTACTACCTACACCCCCTCCTCCCATAACTGGACCCAGATTAAATGACATGAGAAGGGTTTTGGATGTGGGGGTCGTAAAACCCCCGGCCGTATTTATTAAACAAAATGAAAACATTATTAATATATACAAGATTTACAAATTACGCAGAAAATTATGCATTACACTGATTACAATTGATAAGTACATATGTCGGTTGGCTAACCTTAACATGACTCTAATACAAAGGTTTTCCTATCCGAATCTAACATATCTTTAATAATCATCACACATTTTACTTTTCTGCGTATCCTATTTGGGCCTACGGCAAGGTCACTAACTGGTGTCAGATCCTTATCAAATTTTAACCACGCCCTCCAGCCGAAGTGCGCATGCGCAGAGGGGCCTGTTTACCGTGAGGGTACTCCCCCCCCCCCCCCCGGTTACCCCCGTACGCTCTGTATATCATCTCCATAAAGGGGCCCTTGCAGTCCTGCGCCGTTTACTGGCGACCTTGTGCACGTGCGGGGTGGCCAACCAGCCTAGGGAAAGCGTGACTCCCCCCTTTAAATTGAAGTTAAAGCCTCCTAGCGAGGCTGGTGTGGGGGGGGCTGGGGAGCAGGGAGCGAAGAGACCTACTCCTGCGCTCACCAGCCTTTTAAAGGGTTTACATGCCAGGCCGGTTCTAACCGGCCTGGCGCTATCCTCTCGCGTGACCCGGAAGTGATTCCAATCACTTCCGGGGCACGCCCAGGACACGGGACCAATCAATGTTGAGGCTCGCCTGTCGCGTCACCAAAGTGCGCGACAGGCTTGCCTCTGTGGTCGCCGGAGGGGGCCGGCACGACCGCCATACTTTTGGCGTGGCCGATGCCGGCCCCGCCGTTCTCAATCTTTCCTTACGAGAAGGCTCTTAACACTACTGTTTTGAGATCCTTCATATACTGCACCCAGTGCTTGGTAGCCTCGTGGTTTAAGGGCTCTAGGAACAAGGATATTTTGATGCGAGTGAAGGTTGATGGATGCTGCTCCTTACACCTTTCGCTATTACTGGGCCATGTTACTCTATAGCCGCTGATATCAAGTTTCTGACTTTATGATTTAACTGTTTTTATTGTTTTCTATTGCTTTCACATACACTTTCCTACAACGCACCGGCTGGGAGGAAACAGGATGCATAACCAAAGGTTACTATGCCATAGATTAAGATGTGAAAAGCCATCTGTAAGGCCCAAACACCGCCCCCCATCCTCCCTCCCCCCCCTCCCCATGGCCCCCAATGGCTAAAACATAGGCATCATCATGGCGGATGGCATAAAAAAAAAAAAAAAGCAACGTTTGCAGGAGTCCCTAGACCCTTAATCTGTTGAACTGAATGCTCAATTGTGTATGTATTCTTCAGGAATAAGTCGGTGTAAGAAAGTTTTTAGGGCAGGTTGACACCCGGAAGAGTCTGGCGAGGTTGGTAATATATGGGACCTAATCTACAAAATAAGGTTTATGTTTCTGTCCTATAGAGGGGGAGATTTTCTCCATTGCTAGTCTATCCCACATCCTAAAGAGCCAGTCCTCCATGGTATGTGCTTTTGTCTTCCTCCATAGTGTATGACGACCTGGATGAGTGTTATGAGAGCGGTGGAAAGTTGTTTGTCCGATAGGGTCTTACAGGATGGACCGTCCACCATAGTGGCCCAGTAGAATCGGAGTCACATCAGGGTCTCTAGTTATCCTAGCTCAGTCCAAATCATCAAGCACACCCTCCCACTATCTATGCAGTTTATGGCAATGCCAGAGGAGGTGCAAAAGGGTTCCCTTGACCCTGCACCTCATCCAACACTTGTATAATTTGTCTTGTCCCATTGGGCAATCTTCTCTGGAGTGTGGTACTAGTATATAGGGATCTCTTATACATTTTCCTAACCTTCACAAACTTCAAAGCTCTTTGTGCTTTGTCGTAAAGCCTCTTGCTCTGTTTTGAGTAGGATTTCTTTGCCTGTCTGTGTGAGAAGTTGGCCTGGCATATGCTGTCCACTAATTATAGTGGGCACCTTGCACCAGTCCAAACAACCCCTTATTGGAGATAGGTTAAAGACAACCTTTATTGAAAGCTATCCTAGTGGTAGCTATGGAGAGCAGCCTTCAGGCTAAGTCTTGAAGGAATGTAAAGCAGCTTGTTTTACCAGTCTATAATCTCTTGAGTGACCAAATGAAAGAGCACCACACCAGGTATATATTCAAAATATATGTATTTATTGCTAAACACACCCCTCTAGTCTCTTTATGAGGCTAGAGTTCGAAGTACACAAGTTATAAGTTATTTAAACACAGTAATAGCACAAATACACGTTTGGGCCCTAGGGGCGTACCAAACCATATACCAATAAAGTGGTATAAGAACCACGACTGAACTAGACACTAGGCCTAGAGCCTCTAGAAGTGCTTGGACCACAAGGAACCACCCAAGGTAGTGACACAGGGGACCCATGGGGGACGCGTGCAGTGTAAATACACAACCGCGATACGCCGTTAACTTCTATGGAGAAAGTCGCGATCAGGAAATTAAAGAAAAGGGACACTTGAAGAAGGACTTGGAGCAAACCCTTTGAGAACTAGGTCGTTCTAGAGTCTCTACCCACGGGAGCACCGGAGTACTCGTGTTACCTCACCCAGGGAAGCCGGGTGCATAGGTGCCTTTCGGGGTCGGGTTTCGTCGTCTATTTGAATGGCGATCTGCTGCAAAGTGCTGCTGGCAACCAAGTGGAAAGTGTCCGGGTGGATCCAAGAGTGGATCGGAGATCTGAAGAACCTGAAAGCAGAGGGGACAGAGTCTGGGTCACTAGCCAGTGACCAGGAAGGCGATGGACAGATGCCCACCGATGTCGAGTGCTTCAGGTGCGTTGACAGTCGTCTTGACTCTTCAGCCCGAGGTCCAGGAGGTGTTGTCGGCGACCAGGAGCAGGATTTGGGCTGGTACACGATGTCTGTCGAGTGCTGAGGTGTCGGCGACCGGATTGGACCCAACAAGCCTTGGCAACGGCAAGTCTCGGTGAAGATGAAGATCGTCGATGGTGCAGACCAGCAAGGTCTGAGGAACTCACCCAGTGAGGGTAAGTGAGGGCAGGCCTGGAGCAACCAGGGTGCCCAAGAAGAAAAGGATTGGCCTTCGTGAAGGGCTACTAGCCAACGGGCTAGCGACCGCGAAGGAGCCTCGAGACGTCGCACGTGGATCTGGCTCACAGGACACTCGTGGAGTGGAGGCCAGTGATCTTCGGTGCAGTTGGTGCTGGAGGCTAGGGCTACTCGGAGCCCAAAGCACGACTTCGTGGGAGACCCAGAAGAGGATGCACTAGCAAATGCGTGCGGTGTCCAGGGGTCACGGTTCCACGTTACCCACGACAGTTACGGGCCTTAGCTTTGCTGGGGACTCAGGGCAGCCTCGGGGAAGTCTGGAAATCCACCTCTGGTGATGCGATGACTTCGGCGTCCGACGGGAGCTTAGGCGATGCAGACCGGACAATTGCTTCTTTGGTGCCTGCCAAGCAGGGGAGTCACTCCTTGACCCCAAGGGAGATTCTTCTGTCCTCTAGTCTTTAGTAGAGCGTCGAAGGTCCAGGATTCTGTTTCAGAGTTTCGTCCAGGGATAATCTAAAGTCCTAAGGACTGGGTTCCTATACTTGTACTAAGTTTAGGGGTTGGACTACTCTGTGGCCCCACCTATGGGTGGGTCAGGGCAGAGGGGTGGCTACACCCCTTTCCTTTGTCCAGTTCGCGCCAAAGCAGGGGCTGCAAGCCCCTGATCCGGTTTGAACTGGGGTATGCACAGGGACACCAAATGTGCCCCCAGTGCAGGACTTCAAAGCACCCGAAAGTTCTCCCGCCCAGCCCCAATACACATTATCCTGTCTGGGGAGGTGGTCACACCTCCCTGGGACAGGAAACCTATTGTCCAGGCCTCCCCTGCCGGAGTTTCGTCCAGCAGCAGGAGGCCAGACTCGTGTCTGTGGCAGCAGCATCCATTTTGTGATGCCATGGCTTTAGAAAGAAGTTACCGGCCAGGCCAGGGTTAACATGTCTCTCCCTCTAGAAGGGTGGAATGCTACCCCCGCCTCCAGGATTGGCGGGGGGGGTAGTATTCCAAGATGTTTGACACCAAACACGACATGTTTAGGTGCAGCCATTCCAAAGTTAGCATTTAACGCAAGGTTATAATGCGCTTAAGAGTATATGGTCAGGCTGCACTACAAACAGCATCAGAGAAGGGTCTCCGAACGCTGCAGAGGGGCCCTGCTCATGCAGGGGCACCCTCTCACATAGGAACCACGCACTCTGCCTTCAGGATTGATAAGGCCTGCCATAGGAGTAACTTATAGGTTTATATGTGTGTATGTATTTAGTGATATAGGTAACCTATATCACAGTAAGGGGTGCATGCACCACCTTACCCAGGCTGCAGTAGCAGACCTGTGGTGTCAGTTTGGATGGCCTTCCAGGGGTGGCATAATACATGCTGCAGCCCCTGGTAGGCCTCTGAGGTACCTATGCCCTTGGTACATAGTATACCATATACTAGGGACTTATAAGGGCACTCCAGATTCCAATCAGTGATGTGCCTAAGGCACATGGAAACCATTTTAGAGATGAAGCAGCTAGGCTGGGGTTCTGATTAGCAGGGCCCCAGCCAGACTAATGTCGAAAAACAGTGAAGCATCAGCAAAAAGTGGGGGTACCCATGTGAAGCAGATCCTACTCTCCTACAGTCTGTTTCCCATAATTTCTGCGTTGGTGTTTTGTCTGCGGAGTCGAGACCAAAAATGTTAGTATATTTGAGATATGAGGTGGCAATCGTGTTGCCCATTTTCCAAAGGAGGGTGAGATGCTCCTGTTTTTCATTGATGGGTGCAGCACCCAGTGAAGCGCGTGGATTCTGTCTGGTAAAGGGTATTGCCTTTTGCTGTCCTCAAACAGCTTAAATACCCCTACGTGATTGACAGGACCGACCATGATACACCTATGAGGCCTCCATTTTTGGAATAGGTGCTTCCCCATTCCAAGTGTAAAGTCTGTGTTAAAACAGATGGGAGTGAAAGGGAAGGGAGACATCGTCCATCCCTTCCTTGCGTGTGCACGCCCTGTCCCATATCGAAAGA
Source organism: Calotriton arnoldi (assembly GCA_963921515.1). Taxonomy (NCBI): domain Eukaryota; kingdom Metazoa; phylum Chordata; class Amphibia; order Caudata; family Salamandridae; genus Calotriton; species Calotriton arnoldi. Next base: position 1,220,959 of record CAWUFW010001438.1, read on the forward strand.
GTAACCCTAGTAACTGGGGAAGAATACAACCCCAATTTCTCTGATGGCCGCATAGCCATGGTACCTACAACTGCTGCATGGCAGCTATTGGGAGATCACCAATGCTTCAAGCGCTTCACTTTCTCCCACTCCACTAAATAGCTCATCTGATTCTCTCTATAATGAGCGAATATACAGTACGGCCAGGCCCCCCGCTGAGGTGGCCAGTGTAGTGTTTTGCTGGCCACTTGCTGGGCTTTCCTCTGCCAAAAGAGGTCAATTATCAAATCCTAAAGGTGCTTCCGTATAGCATGTTAGTCTGCCATGGGGATGGTCATAAACCGGTATAAGAGTTTCTGTGCTTTTTAGAAGAGCACCTGCCAATTTCCAGGCGAAATACAGGGAAACCACAAGAGAGACCGCTGCTGACGCAGACGGTGCCCGCACATTGCTTCCGCCTGAAGAACTTGTTATTGTTAATTTAGGTTTGTAGAGCGCTTAATACCTGCAGGTCTCTAAGCGCTGCATGAAGATCAGCGAAAGTACCAGGGGGATTGTCTCACAGAGGGAAGAGCTATGTTCAGGCCTCTGTGACTAATAGAGTCTTCAATTTCTTCCTGAACGGGAGGAGGTCACTTTCGGAGCGAAGCTGACCAGGCAGCTTGTTCCATAGTTGCGGGATAAGGACTGAGAAGGCTCGGCCACCTTTAGTGGTGTAGTTGAACCGTGGGCATTTTAGCAGGCCCTCCGTGGAGGACCTTAGGGTGCGGCAGGGGGCGTATTTCGCCAGGCGTTCCTTGATATATTTGGGTGCCTGTCCATATAGGGCCTTATGTGTAATGCAGAGGCCTTTGAATGTAGCTCTCTGCTTGATAGGAAGCCAGTGCAGTTGTTGTGGTAGAGGTGAGGCCCGAGTGCGTCTTTGCAACTTGAAGATTAGCCTAGCAGAATCGTTCATCACCACCTGGAGTTTGCCCAGCAATGAGTTGGGTAGTCCAATGTACAGTGAGTTCCCATAGTCAAGACGGGCCAAGATCAAGGCGGCCACCACTGTCCGCATGGTTGAGAAGGAGAGAATGGGGGAGAGTTTCCTCAACTGCCTGAGTAGGCCCACACAAGTCCCAAATACGGTGGAGACTTGATTGGCCAGTGAGAGTTTGGCGTCTATTTTAATGCCCAAACTTTTTACCACCGGAGCTGGAGACGGAGTGTCTCCCAGCTCGTGTGGCCAGAATTGGGAGTTCCAAAGGCTGTTATCATTGGTGACAGCCAAAACCTTGGTTTTATCCGGGTTGATCTTGAGGGAGTTGGCTGTCATCCAGTTAACCACAAAACGCAGTAAGTCTTTCACTCGTGTGTGGGCTTGTGGGGAATTATCTATTTGTAGGATGATTTGTGTATCGTCCGCATAGTTGAATACCTGACAGTCCATCAGGGCCAGGTCCCTTACTAGGGGCCTGAGGTATATGTTGAACAGGAGTGGGGACAGCGCCGACCCTTGTGGGACTCCACAGGTAAAGGACCCCTTCTCTGACACCCAGTCACCCATCTGAATTTTTAGGGTGCGGTCTGTCAGGAAAGATGTCAGCCATCGTAGGATAGGCCCCCCAATACCAATGTCCCGGATTCTTTCCAGGAGTAGGGAGTGATTGACCGTGTCGAACGCTGCCGACAGGTCGAGGAGGACTAGGACACATGGCTTCTTGTTGTCTGCTGTAATCCTGATTTCATCGAGTACTGACAACATCACCAGCTCAGTACTGTGGTGAGCTCTAAAACCTGCCTGTCTGTCTCCAAGGAGTTGGTGGTCCTCCAAGAACCTAGATAGAGTTTGCAGGACATGTTGTTCCATGACTTTGGCCAAAAAAGGGAGTTGGGATATAGGTCTGTAGTTTTTCATGTTAGAAGTGTCAACTCCTGTCTTCTTGAGTAGGGGGATTACTCTTGCTTCCTTAAAATTCCTAGGGACCTTCCCTGTTTCCAGCAAGAGGTTCATCATGGCGAGGATTTCTCCCTCAATTGCTGGGAGTGCAAGTTTAAAGATCCTAGGTGGACAAGGATCTGCGGGTGAGCCTGATTTTATTCTGGTCGCAATGCATCGCAGGGTCTCTAGGTCAAGAGCTTGGAAGGAGGAGATCAGTTCTGCCCTGTTTCCCAGTATCACCGCCTCTTCTTTAAAGGCCTGTTTGAAGGGGGATTTGTCAATGTCAGTCAGGATATCTTGTACTTTGTCGGAGAAGTAGGATAGGAATTTATTACATTGATCCTGGCTTGATGGCGCATTCAGCGTCTGCTTTTGGCTCAGTTCTTTAAGGATTTTAAAGGTTTCTTTTTGTTTGTTCGTTGCCTCCAGGATCCTGTGTTCATAGTATTCGGCTCTCCTACTAAGAAGTGCTTTTTTTATAGGCGGAGACTTTAGCCCTGCAATCTACAAGGGCTTGCGGCTCATAGGCTTTGCGCCAGAGTCTTTTGTGGTGGCGACGTGTATGTTTCAGGGCCCTTAGCTCTTCCGTGAACCAAGGAGCGCCCTTGCCCTTGTTTCCAGTTTTAATTTTCTTAGCTGGGGCTAATTTATTAATGGCAGATGATAGCTTATTGGAGATGGATTCAGTCCACTCTTCAATATCAGCTGTCTCCGGCCTCCTAGGAGGGTTTTCTCGGAGAGTATTCTCTAAGCTGGGGCCCTCGATTTTGTTCCAACTTCGCACCAGTTTCCAATTGGGTGGGGGGCGTAAATGGCCTCTAGCGAGGGGAAGTAGGAGATTGATAAAATAGTGGTCTGACCACTCACAGGGAGCTGTATCTACTAAGTTCACTAGCGGGAGGGTTGCCCAAACTAGGTCTAAGGTGTGTCCCCTCTCGTGGGTAGGGGTCGTTACTAGCTGTGTCAACCCAAGGGTGGTCAGTGTTCCATCTGCTGAACAAAGTAAGATATCTGACTAGAACCATGACTGCATTAATCTGACACTACGCGGGCGCCCATTTGCAACTGTATCCCCGTTTTAAGGACACAAAGCCTTAAGAGAAACCTAGTTAAAATAACAAACGTAGCAGGCCAGTCAATGTGCTGCAAGACTTCCTGAAATTCCTAAGCATATTCCATTTCAGTGATAGTCGTATTTCTTTTACTACTGCTGCCTTGGATAACGGGACACATGTTAGTTTGGCGAAGTGTTCCACCCCATTCCACCATGGTCTAATCTGGCATGCCACAGTTTTCACAAATCCCACTAAGTTTCGGTGGGAGGTCTTGTCTTGACCACCGATGTTATTTATGTGTATTCCAATCCTCTGTTTCCTTTGTGAGTCACCATAGCTGGTTTGTGCAACTGTTACTGTTTAAAACTACGCAGAGGGTAAACAACTTGTCTTATGCTTTAAAATATCCCTCGTGTTGGCAGTGCAAGAGTTAAGTTTAGCAGTCACCATTATGACCTACACCCACATTTTACAATTTTAACATTTTCTGGCACTTTCTGCAGCAGCTTACCAAACTAGACTTATCCTAAGATCCTTCGTCACTTTATAATTTACTACCAGTCACAACTGTATGTCGGAGTGGTGTTGATAGTAAAGTTGTATTGGAATGAGCGTGTTCTAATTCCTGTCCGGGAACCAGTGCGTTTGGAAAGCGTGCAGGTTGGAAAATTAACCTACACAATTTTTCTTCTGTCTGGTTTGTGCTCCTGAATGCAATCTACTTATTCCAAAAGCAGGAGCTCTGATTGAAAAATTATTTTTTTGCAAACATCTTTGTTCTAGATAAAAGAATGCAAAAAGCTAGATCCAAGTAAAATGAAAAATAGTTTTTCTCCAGGCATGTATTTAGAGCTACAACGTGTAGTTGGACGTGGTCTAGCTGACATGTTTCTGGTGGGTGTTAGATATTCATTTCTTACTATGACAACTCTTGTATGGAGCAGAGGTCTTTTAAACGTTTCCTGGTTATGGAATCGCATCCAAGTCTTGCTCAACACTGGAGATGAATTTTAGATGTTTTACAGCCAGGTCATTACATTGAGGTGGAATTGACCTTTTTGTTGTTTTTGCAGGAATGTGGGTAAAAAATGCTTGTGCATCAGTTACACGACCAATGCATTTCCTGGAGAATACATCCCCACTGTGTAAGTATTTGTATTTTTGCCACACTACTAGCAAATATCAAAGCTGTTTGATATAAATAAGGCAATTTCATGTGGCCATTCTGGAGTACCTTTGAATGAATACCTCAAAAAGCAAATGTTACTGGTGGATTAAATGTCTACCTGTCTTGACTATATTGCTTTCCGGTATTTTCACATGCTTTCCAAACCGATTGGTCAGATAATTGTCTCTAGTAGGAGCAGGTTGGCCCCTACATCATGAAAGCAGTGAAAACACAGTAAAAGCACCAATTTGATAAAATATTCAACTCTTGCAATCCAAATTAACTGTTTATGCTCTTTCTGCTTTTCTTATTTCTGCCTTCATGGTTCATGATGAGTGAAAACTTGTGCTATTTGGGTTTGCAATGTGTGGGATATATTGTGTACTCCTAAATGGTGGGAGATCTTTGTTTTTTAGGATTGCTTTGATTGATGCTATTTTTAGGTCTCGCCTGAGGCAGCCAGCGCAAGCCCTGTTGCTTGCAATTCTGTTTTAAATAAATTCTAAAATGGGCTTGGAACCCTACCCATAACTTTGCATTGGTTGGCTTCCTCATCACTAATTTCTTTTTTCATTCGTCAGTACCAGCTGGTTTCATTTTGCCCGTCGCTCCAGGTGGATTTGGGAGCATTTAGGTTTCACACCTTTAAATTAGAGACCCTTACAATCTAACAATCCATCTTGGATCGTTAAATGTAAAAAAAAAAATATAGGCGTGATGACGTAGCCGCTTTTGTAGGTACGTTTGAGTTGTTGGCATTAGCAACATCAATAGGCCCTTAAGCCGAGATCTATTGACTTTACCAGTGCTTGTTTACTCACTCTAAACTGGTTGTACAGCACAGGAATTATGCGAATATCACAAGTGGGAACTTTTAAGTTAAGGTATTTAAGTGTGCTCGCTCGAACGCTTACATTATGTGACTGGGCCATGGCAGCATAAAGGGAAGACACTTTTTCCCACTTATCACTTCTTCTCCAGCAGAGTCTTGAAGAAAGTGGGTCTTGGAGGCATGATTTTTGAGACTACGGTATTTCTGATATATTTGTGTTAACTCACTTAGCTGGCATCTCCGACAAGCTTGTAGGTTATAGGAAAAACAACAGAGCATGGGGATAGTGGTTAAATATTTACATTAGTGCAAAGGGAAAACGACACAAGTTGCACAGAATTGTTGCCTGGTGCCTCCATGCCCTTCAGCCCTCATATCGCCACCCACCCAAGATCAGGTGGGACACACAACCATTGCCAAAGCCGATAGGCATTACCTGTGTGAGATCTATTGGCTTTGTCAATGTTTTTGGCACGTTATGCAGCATGGTTTGAAAGTTAAAAAAGAAAAAATTGTTCTGATGTGGCCTGCGTTGAAAGTGAAGCTGTGGTGCTGAACAATTCTTTAACTAACAGGCGTTTTTATCCACCATGCTGCCCGAAGTCGCTCCTATTATTGAGCAGGTAATGGAAGGGCTCCTTGTGCGGATGTTGGCAGTACAAAGTACTAAGGCGAGACACTCGCACAGACTTGTATTCACATCGGGAGGCCCTCAGCACAGCGGCTGCAGGGGCCAGGCTACTCCACCAGGGCCAGAGCCCTTCATGACAAGCCTCGCCCCGGCTGAGCAGGCCAGATCCAGCAATACTGTGCAGAGCTGGTTACCTCAGGCTAACTTCTAGAGCCGTCCAACCATGAGAACACGACGAGAATGGTAGCCCAAGTTCTTTTGGAGGAGCTTGGGGAGGAAGGGCTTCCCGTTAATAGGTGTCGTATAGGACTAAAGGAAACGTGCAGCCAGAATGGATTCCCAAATGCTCCATGCTTTACTTGTAGTCTGAGGTAAATTGACCTAGACATACACACACAACTGTTCTTATACATTGCTTTGAAGAAAGAGAAAGGTGAGTTTTAAATCAGTGTTGTGTACAGATTCCTTTCGTTGCCCTGGTGTTTTATTTGTGTAACTCTTAAAATGAAACCCCAGAAATATGAATCTAGTCTACCTCTGTGGGATCCAGCTAGACGGAAGGATTGTCATGCGTGACTAATCTTTAAAACTTAGCATTTACTTATCTGCTTTAGTAATACTTTCGTCATACTTTCTGAAGCATCAGTTTTGTAAGGATTAAGACGTAAGAAGTAGCCAGTGTGTCCAAAGACCAGGATTTGCTTATGCGCCTCCACATCGTGTAATTGTGAAATAATGACCAACATTCAAAGAATGTCTCCTGCCTGACGCACTGTGCATTGTGTCTGCCTGCCTAACAGTGGTCTGGCATAGAGACTGCTTTAGCTTGTTGCTAGGCTCATGTAATTCCCCCTCCCCCCCCCAAATGTTATATATATATATATATATATATATATATATATATATATATATATATACACATACATACATACATACATACACACCATCCCACTTCAACAAAGAAGGCACGTACTCGAGGAAGTTGGATATGGCTTTCTTTATTTCCTCGGGTCTCACTCGACCCTGCGGCCAAAGAGACGCGTTTCGGCTTCACAGAAGCCTTTGTCAATCTGATGGGCGCCCTGCACCTGAGAGTAAATATAGCACTTTCCCCCTTGAGGCCCTGATAGACATAGATGAAATACTTTTACGTTTTGTCATGTGCAGACATGTTAGTAGCACACATCAACAAGCATCAAAAAAGACTGAGGCCAGTGAAATCACCAAATTACAATATAGGTATTAAACACAAAATGCAATAATATGTAAAAACTCATTGTAGCATAGTGCATCGACAGTTTGTGTTTATCACATCAAATAGGCCATAATACACTTCTAAACGTATGAGCAAGTTGATTCTATCACCAGCTTGTACAGGGAACATCGCTGACATATATATATATATATATATATATATATATATATATATATATATATATATATATATATCCAAAAGCTTGAGAACGCACTCAACAGCAGCTATTCAAACGAATCTTTATTTGAGGGGAACCGGCTTTTCAGTCCTGACTCGATGCGCCTGACCGGTTTCGAAGCCCCCTGCTCCTTAATCATAGGCATGGCATAGTTGATCTCCGCAGGTAACTCCAAGCATTTAAAGCCGCATGCTGCATTCTATTGGTTATTGCCCCCAGTGGGCTGTTCAGGTACGCGTTCTTGCAAAGCATGCTGGACTTTGTAGTCTCCTTGGAGACAATCATTACCCCTCGGTGGATCCTGCAAGAAAAACAGTTTTCTAGCATATTTATATTCCTCTGGTGGGCATCAGAACAGCAAAGGCACGGTTCAATTTCACAAAAGCTGCTGTTCCGCTCATAGGCTTGCACAGTTCAAGCCCCGCGGTCCTTAACATCAGTATGATCGGCGGTGCAGTTCTCCACGGCTTGGACTGCTGCGATTGCAAGAACACGTACCTGAACAGCCCACTGGGGGCAATAACCAATAGAATGCAGCATGCGACTTTAAATGCTTGGAGTTACCTGCGGAGATCAGCTTTGCCATGCCTATGATTAAGGACCAGGGGGCTCCGAAACCGGTCAGGTGCATCGAGTCAGGACTGAAAAGCCGGTTCCCCTCAAAGATTCGTTTGAATAGCTGCTGTTGAGTGCGTTCTCAAGCTTTTGGGCAAGTTTTGGATATATATATATATATATATATATATATATATATATATATATATATATATATATATATATATATATATATATATATATATATATATATATATATATATATATATATATATATATATATATATATATATACATATACACACACTTTGGGTCAGCCCTCTTCATCCATTAATCTGTTAACCTGTCATTCACCTACCACAGTGTACAGCCTGAGACAGTGGGTCTCTTGCACCGTGAGAGATGCCATTTTTCCCGCTCACATGGTTGCAAGTCCACCATAAAAGAAGTGCTCTTTAGTGTGACAGGCCAATACTTTACTTTGCCAGTGCTTTTTTTCATTCTTTATAATTCTTTATTTGTATTTACCTTTGTGGCTTCAAGTTACACTAATTCAAGGTCAGTTGTGCGTTTTCTGTGCATCAGTAGGAATTCTATTTTCTTATTATATTCATTAAAGCTAGAGACGGTTTCCATACCTGCTGTAATACACCCCCCTACAGGAAGAACCTGTTCTTTTCTATTAAAATAATATATAGTGATTGCTTTTTTTTTTTACTTCACATACATTTTTATTGCTAGCGTATGACTGCCACATTTAGGTAGTGGCTTGTTTATTTTACTTTTTTGTGGATTATGAAATGGAAAATAAAAACATAACCATCGCACCAGGTTGCCCAAGGCTACATCTATTAGTTTTACCAATGCTCGTTTTCTTTTAGTGTACAGCCTGTTTCTTAACTTTCCTTGATTGTTTAGTTTACCCCAATTTTTTTGTTGTGGTGATTAGCTTTGTTTACCCCAAGGTGTTATCAATCAATCAGGGGTTTGTTAAAGCGCGACTACTCACCCGTAAGGGTCTCAAGGCGCTAGGGGTGGGGGGGGGGTGCAGGTTCCATCCATCAAGGAGGGGGTCTGTCGAAGAGCCAGGTTTTGAGGTTTCTTGCGAAGATGGGGAGCGAGGTTGTCTGTCTGAGGTGGAGCGGAAGGGCGTTCCATGCTTTGGCCGCGAGGAAGGAGAAGGAGCGGCCTCCCGATCTGGTCTTTCTGGTGCGGGGGACCACGGCGTAGGAGAGCTGGGCTGATCGTAGGGTCCTTTGGGGTCCGTGGAATTTGAGTCGGCTGTTCAGGTATGCTGGTCCGGTGCCGTGGAGGGCCTTGTGTTAGTGGTAATTAGCTAACTGTATGCTTTACACAAACACTTGTGAACAGTTTAACATGCGCCTCGTGTCACAGTTCTCATTTGTTTAAACCTGACCCTTTTTCCTATTCTACAGGTTCGACTATTCTGCCAATGTAATGGTTGATGGAAAACTTGTCACCGTCACCTTGAAGTTTGAGGATCGAGAGGGATGGGGAAGCTATGAGAGGCTGCGTCCCATTATTTATGGGCAAGCTGTAAATATTACTAAGACCCTACCAGCCTTGTGCAGCTAGATCATCATGGCCACGTTGCGCTGGGGCTTGGATATTTTGGCTTTCCGCCTTTGGTCACCATTGCACGTGTCCTTCCCTTCGAGCATCCGCCTTGGAACTATTTGCATTTTTATAGGCCCACCACGACACGTATGAGTTTGGTTTTAAAAACGAGGGTTCTTTGAAAAGCGCTTTAAAGAAAAACTCGCAATTTGCATGTCTAGAGAGCCATTATTTTCAGTTTATAATGACTTGAGCATGCACCTGTGCACAAGAGGTACATAGGTCACTAGCTGCATCACTATAAACCGATGTAGCGCAGGGTGGCACGATCTGCTGTGATGTCACACCTTGTGCTTTAGTTATGATGGGACCTTTGAAAATGCACCTAGTTCTTCCGGGGATGAATTTCTTTCATATGGCTACACTTTGGGTTTCTTCTATCCTTTGAACGGCAATAACAGAAGAGCAGAACTGCTGAATGTAGTCACATATTGGTGTTATAATTTGGCTTTACACAGTGACAATTAGAATGGTGGAAATGCAAGCATCTTCTTATGTGATCATGCTTTGCCTCACCTAAAGCACGAGGTGAAAACAAAACGCCGAGGGAGTTGATGGGGGTGACATTCATTTTCATGAATGCAAGTCGAACAGTGTTCTTCACAAGTAGGTCTAATGTTGACTTTATTTGCATAAAGTGCATTGCTCCCAAACTTCAGTTCCTTTTTCAAATGTAACCCATCTTTAACAGATCTTGACACGGGTCTGGCCTCCTGCTGCTGACCGAAACTCTGGAAGGGGAAGCCTGGACAATAGGTTTCCTGTCACAGGGAGGTGTAACCACCTCCCAGACAGGATAGTGTGTATTGGGGCTGGGCGGGAGCACTCTCTGCCCTTCTCAGTATACCAGCTGAAGCTCTTGTCACTTACCTGCTTCATTAAAGCTGCTTCTGGGTGGTCACATGACTGGTGCACTAGCAGAAACCACTCCTGGTCCTCCTAAACCTGGGCTTTCCCCTAAGCACAGAATGTCAGTGTTCTAAGCCTGGGTCTAAACGTTTTTAAATTGGCTTCACTGTAAATTTGTTGTTTCAGACCAAGTTGAAGTGTGGGCTTTGCCCTGATTTTTCAAAGGATTAAATGTTGTGCGCTTAAAAGAATATCTTCTTATTAAAGATGCATACTGGGCAATTCAGTGTGAAGTGATTAATCGTAAAATCTACCACGATATGGGTGGAAATGAGCAACTTTAATCTTCAGATTCCATTTGATTAAAAAAATATTTTTTGTTAGGACATAAATCAGAGCTCCTCAGGTGCATTCATCTGGGTGAGTGAGTTGATCCAAGTTATACCCTGTTGCTTGCTAGGTGTAAACTGCTAACTCTAATTTGGATCCTCCATTTCTTGTGGTTCCTTGTGTGTCTAGGGTGCGGAAAGTCATTGGAAATGGAGGTGCTTTATTGCCTTGCATGCAAAATAAATGCTCTCAATAGCTGCCTGTTTAAAACCTCCATTGTATTTAAGTAGAGACACGCGGGGTAAAATGAGCGCTGAAAAATTTGCACCTAATTCTGTTAAATCATTCTTTTCTTGCCTCGTTGCTCGATTTCTTTAATTGACCTGGTGATTTTGATTCCTTTAAATTGTGGCTTAGGGCATGAGAATATTGCTATGGCATCCATATGAAGTCTATTTTCTTTTTTTTTTTTTATAGGATGTGTTTTTAATTTGCTTCTCGCTTGTGAGCCCTTCATCGTTTGAAAACGTTGGCTGCAGGGTAAGTATTTTATTTCGAAAACCTCCCCACCCGATGTGGTAGTTCTTGGGTTCAATGCTTCAATATAGTAAAAGGATGCATAGACTTACTACATAATTGGGACTCTGTAGATGCTTAATTTTTAAACTTTGATACGTTAGTTGGCATAAAAATATTTTTGGGGGAACATTTTTTTGCACCACTGTATATTTGGTTATGTGCCTTTATACCGTTTCCTTGAGTTCACTTATTTTTATTTTCGAAATTGCATAGCTAAAGCATATATTATAATACAATCCTAATAAATATATGGAACAGGGAAATCGGTTTAATAAACAATTGAAGAACACCTTACAACAATCTGGATAAATAAGTTGCAAAAGAAATTGTTTGCATAAGTACTTGTAAATAATGGATGATTAGTGATGGAAGCAGGCGAGAAAGAAGGTGGGAAAAGAGCTTTAGTTGGACCACTTCTGGGAACAGGACTTTCAAAGTGAAAAGTATATTTGCAATAATTGCAAATAAAGCAGCAGTTAGCAGAGTCCGGTAGTGTGCTGGCAGACCATACAATAGCTTTAATATATGGGCCTGCACCCAGGAGTTCCTAACTACCACTCCATCTACATCCACTGCCTTGTTTTTATTACTGCCAGAGGCCCATATATTAAAGGTAAACCCTCTGGGTAATGGGACCACTGGACAGTTTTTAAACTTCACTTTCACTTCACCATCACCGCACACTCAGCAATATACCTGCTCTGCTGTAATACAGGCGTTGTAGCACACCCGGGACACATTCGGTGTCACCGGGTGGGCCCGATGATGAAGCATGCCACGAACTAGGTTGGTGGGTGAGGGCTTCATAAAAAGAAATTAGAGTTTTTCTTTTTATTACTCATCATACAGTTTTGAGTTCTTTATCACGCAAAATAGACTAGTTCTCTTTGATGACATATAATAACCTTGGGGATACGGACTAGCTCTCTAGTCCGCTCTCTCCCATTGATATTTAAACAGACCATACAATAGGTCAGTTGGTCAAGGCATTTTCAAAGGAGCTGCGAGTGATCTGACCACTGATAACTTACCGAGGTCTGAGAACTTCTGCGGGAATATGGACAGTTTTTCTAGTAGATTTATTATAATGTACATGGGGACTTCCCGGGCCAAGTGAAATGCACTTATTAATGCCTTATCATTTAGGCCGCTCCTTGGGTACACAGTTAAACGAACACAAATGTCACGCTGTGCGGAGGATTACTGGGGCATGTTTTGTTGCTCTTTATCTGTTTCTGGGAAGTTGGCTTTACAGACAGGGCTGAATGGGGAAACCCGGAAGTGCTGATGGACTGCTTCTACTAAAGACAGGTTCTTAAGACATTAGTAAACGAGTGGAAAAAAATAAATAAACTAGATGTTTACCAAGAGGAAATCTCAAGTTCGTGTTGCTCGAATTTTGATCTTACTTTTTGGTAGTTAAACAGTTGTGTTCGAGGCATATGAGCTGTAGATCATATGTTTTTGCATAGATCGCCATCTAGTGTTGGGCCCGGATGTTTGCACTTTGTTTTTCTTCGAAGAAGTCTTTCCAGTCACGAGGTAGGTGACTCCTCCCTTACGTGATAGTGCGCATGGACATCGACTCCATTGTTAGATTGTTTTTTCCAGCCATCGGGTGCCGAATTGTTGCGCTCCGGTTCGGCACAGTTTCTCCGGGCCCCCTTCGCGCAATCCACTACCCTCGACGGTATTGTTTATGGATCGTGTTTCCCATTCTCCGCGTATCGTTTGCTCTCGAAAATCTTCGATCGGAACATTTGTGGAAGGCCGTTGGACATATCCGCCCCGGGATCGGTCGCAGCTGATGGAACGGACTCCATTCAAGTTATGTCCCGGGTGTCGCGCTAAGTTTCCGCGCACCGACTTGCACGAGGTGTGCAATCTTTGCCTATCCCCGGAACACGACGAGAAAGACTGCGACGCGTGCCAGTCGTTTCGGTCGAAGAAAACCCTCCGTGATCGTCGGGCTCGACGTCACGAAATGTACCAGCAAAGCGGCCCTGCGGCGGACCTCCTTGGAGAAGAGTTCGATCAAGACAAATCGCACGCTCAAGAGGCCGAGATGGAGGAGGAGCACGTCTCCGTATCCGACGCTGACTCCAATGCCGAAGACCTGACCCCGGCACACCGGACCGTGAGTAAAAAGCCTTCGTTCCCCTACCATCGCCTGTATAAGAGAAAGGCTCCGGTCCCTCCTCTGCCTTCGGGCCAAGGTCGGCACCGAGAAAGTTTTGAGCACCCCACCCTCAGGCTCGGCGCCGTGACAGAAACAACAGCCTTCCGACTTGGGTTCGACCCATCCCCACGCCGGTGCCGACCTGAAACCTTCGGCGTCGAAAGCGAAACACCTTCTGGTCTCCGTGCCGCAGTTGCGGAAAGCTAAATCTTCGGAGCCGAGACCGGCGTCTAAAGAAAGTGCAGCGCCTAAAGAGTCTCGGACCGAAAATCCACCGGATCTGAAACAGAAGGAAGTCGCAATTCATCCAGAAACTGGACATATTCATGCCAAACTTCCTGAAAAGAGGAAAATGGGCTTATCGGAGGACTACCACATCCCTTTCAAAAAGAAAAATGTGGCTACTGACTCTTCCTCTCCTTACATTTCAGAAGACCCTCTTCTTTCACCTGCACATTCTCCTACACCACCATCAACTGACTCACAAGATACAGGGGATGATGATGATGCTTTAGATCCCTATGGACCACAAGATGTACCACAGGATCCTGATCCATGGGATCACTATAATGTCCCTCAACCTGATAATGATCCTGATTTATATCTATCTAGACCTTCCCCTCAGATGATAATATTGGGTACATTGAGCTCCTTAATAGGGCTGCAGAATATCATGGGGTAAAGCTCCATAAAGAGAGTTTAGAGGAGGATTTTATATTGGAGACCCTTAGTTCATCCCAAAGGGCTACCCAAACTTTACCAATGTTAAAGGCCCTTCTTAAACATACTGAGGATATCTTTAAAGACCCTGTCAGAGGTAGGATCATCACTCCCAGGGTAGAGAAGAAATACAGAGCTGCACCTAATGACCCAGCTACATCAAAGGCCAGTTACCTTTAGACTCTCTGGTCATTTCCAATGCTCGTAAGTGGGCTAACTCCCAAACCACAGGGGATGCCCCGCCTCCTGATAAAGAGTCCAAATTATTGGATGCTTCTGGTAAAAGGATAGCCTCACAAGCGGCTAATAATTGGCGCATTGCTAATGCCCAGGCATTACTGGCAAGATATGATAGAGCTCATTATGATGAACTCGAGAAGCTCATTGAATTCCTTCCTGATGAGCATAAAGCTTTAGCCAGTGACCTTATTTAAGAGGGTAAATTGATAACCAATACCTCTATCAGATGTGCCTTAGATCAGGCAGATACAGCGGCTCGGGCAGTGAACACTAGTCTACTGCTTCGCAGACATGCTTGGTTAAGGATTTCAGGGTTTAAGCCTGAAGTACAAGCCTCTATACTTAATCAACCTTTTGATACGCAACATCTCTTTGGCCCAGCTGTTGATGTATCTTTGGAGAAAATGAAAAAAGATACAGAGGTTGCTAAGTCCATGGGGGCCTTACAATCTCCTTCCAACCGAGGTTCCTTTCGTCGCTCATTTTATTGGGGCGGCTCCAAAAATATCTCTACAGACAATGCCTCCTCCTCTTACAAGGGACGCAATCAGTCGCCCTCTTCAAGAGGTGTTTTTCGAGGAGGATATAGAGTAAATAACGGCAGGGGAAGAGGCAGAGGAAATTCAATACGCACCTCCCCCGCAAACAACAAACAATGACTTATTTCCCATACCCCCGATCATTCCATTCTTGTCAGGGGACGTCTCTCACAATTTCTACCCATTTGGAATACGATTACATCCGACAAATGGGTTCTACAGATTATCCAATCTGGTTATTGCCTGGAACTTACAAGCACTCCACCCAATATTCCTCCACGGTCACACCTCATGTCACAAGAACATGAACAGGAGTATACTCCCTCTACTTCCTAATTCCCAAAAAGGACGGCTTTCTCAGGCCCATATTGGACCTCAGAGAACTCAATCTATACATTGTCGGACCATTTTCACATGGTAACACTCCAGCAAGTGCTTCCTCTCCTTCAGCAAGGCGACTTTCTATCCACTCTGGATCTAAAGGACGCTTATTTTCATATACCAATACACCCTGCACACCGCAAATACCTCCGGTTTGTGGTAGCAGGCCAACATTATCAATTCAAGGTCCTACCCTTCGGGGTGACAACCGCTCCCAGGGTTTTCACAAAATGCTTGGCAGTAGTCGCAGCCCACCTCAGAAGACAACATGTTCACGTCTTCCCATACTTAGACGACAGGCTCATAAAGGCCAGTTCACACAACAGCTGCCTGCGACACACAGAGAAAACTGTGCAACTCCTTCACCAGCTAGGGTTCACAATAAACCAGGCCAAATCCCATCTCCAACCATCCATGTCTCAAGACTATCTAGGAGCTACGATCGACACACACAAAGCTGTAGCATGTCCAACTCCAGCCAGACTCGGAACGTTTCACAACGTAATGTCTCAGTTTCAGCCTCAACACTCCTTACCAGCTCGAGTGTTCATGCAATTACTGGGAATGATGGCGTCTTGCATTTTCATAGTTCCCTATGCAAGACTTCAGAAGCGCCCCCTGCAGGAATGTTTAGCACGTCAGTGGAACCAGGCTCGCAGTCAGTTATCAGATCTAGTGTTGGTAGACGGCCGCACCCATCGCTCTCTGCAGTGGTGGAACACACAAAACATGTTAAAAAGGCGTCCCTTCAGCGACCTGGTTCCAGAGATAGTACTGACAGCAGACAGGTTGGGGAGCGCATCTCCAAACCCACACAATTCAAGGAATGTGGAGCCCCCAACAGAAACAGCTTCACATAAATCACCTAGAGCTCCTAGCAATTTTTCTAGCTGTGGAAGCATTTCAAGTTCAGCTATTATGCAAGACCGTACTAATTCGTACAGACAACATGACAGCCATGTACTACATTCAAAAACAGGGGGGGGGGGGAGACACACTCCCTCCAACTGTCCCAGCTAGCACAGGAAATCTGGAGATGGGCCATTCATCACAAAATCTATCTCCTAGTGGAACACCTCCCAGGAGTGGACAATCAGATGGCAGGTCTGCTATGTCACCAGACACAGCAAATCCACGAATGGGAACTACATCCTCGAGTTCTCCTCCCATTCTTCCAAATGTGGGGCTTCCCAGACATAGACCTGTTCGCCACGCACCTAAACGCAAAATGCCCAAACTTCGCATCCAGGTATCCACACCCATTGTCCAAAGGCAATGCACTATGGATGAATTGGTCAGGGATATTTGCTTACGCTTTTCCGCCTCTCCCACTCATTCCATTAGTGGTTCGGAAACTCAAACGTCCCTGACCCTAATCCTGGTTGCTCCCACATGGGCACGTCAACCATGGTTCACAACCCTATTGGAACTCTCAGTAGTTCCTCATCAAAAACTACGTCTTTCACCCAGTCTCCTCACCCAGAGCCATGGCGAGATAAGACACTCGGATCCCAGCCAACTCAATCTAGCGATCTGGCACCTGAAGTCCTAGAGTTTGACTTTCTAAATCTACCGCCAGACTGTATGAACATCATCAAAGAAGCTAGGTGTCCTACCACAAGAGTCTGCTATGCAGCCAAGTGGAAGCGGTTTGTGATTTACTGTAACAACAACCACATCAACCCGCTTGATGCTTCCGTACAAAACATTATATGCTATTTGCTACATCTACAACGTTCCAATTTAGCATACACATCTATCCGCTTACATCTTAATGCAATAGCTGCATACCTCCAAAATAGACAGCATCTGTCTCTTTTTCGAGTGCCTGTTATTAAAGCATTTATGGAGTGACTCAAAAGAGTTATTCCAACGAGACGTCCACCTGCCCCAGTGTGGAATCTCAATATTGTTGTCACCAGACTAATGGGTCCACCTTTTGAACCAATGCACAGATGTGAATTACAATTTCTCACATGGAAAGTTGCTTTCCTGGTTGCTATCACATCACTCAGGAGAGTAAGTGAGATTCAGGCATTAACTATAGAAGAACCTTTTTTGCAAATGCACCAAAACAAAGTAGTTCTTCGGACCAACCCTAAATTCCTTCCAAAAGTCATTTCTGCCTTTCATTTGAACCAATCTGTTGAGTTACTTGTATTCTTCCCTCAACCAGATTCAGTGGCAGAACGTGCTCTACACACACTAGATGTTAAAAGAGAATTGCTAAATTACAGAGAAAGGACAAAACCTTTCCGTAAAACAAATCCGCTTTTTGTGGCCTTCACTCCACCACACAAGGGCAATGCCATTTCAAAATCAGGTATTGTAAGGTGGATTGTCAAGTGTATTCAAATATGCTATGCAAAAGCTAAACGAACATTACCAGTTCCCCCTAGAGCACACTCTACACGCAAACTGGGGGCTTCTATGGCATTCCTAGGGAATATACCCATAGACGACATATGTAAAGCTGCAACATGGTCTACATCTCATACATTCACTAAACACTATTCAGTGGATGTGTTAGCAGCACAACAAGCTAGAGTAGGCAAGGCAGTTTTACGTACACTATTTCAGACCACTGCAACAGCTACAGGTTAGCCATCACTTTGGGAGATAACTGCTGTATAGTCTATGCAAAAGCATATGATCTACAGCTCATATGCCTCGAACGGAAAATGCTACTTACCAGTATGAATCTGTTCTTGTTATGTAGAGCTGTAGAATCATATGCACCCACCCGCCTCCCTGGGTACTTATACCTGTTGCAGTCACATCTTACTTAGATACATACATTCATTGACATCTCCTTCTAACTACTCATACTGACTCCATTATCACCCGCTGCGGGAAAACAATTTAACAATGGAGTCGATGCCCATGCGCACTATCACCTAAGGGAGGAGTCACCTACCTCGTGACTGGAAAGACTTCTTCGAAGAAAAACAAAGTGCAAACATCCGGGCCCAACACTAGATGGCGATCTATGCAAAAGCATACGTACGACTCTACAGCTCTACATGCCAAGAACAGATGCATACTGGTAAGTAGCATTTTCCTTTTTACTTTATACTTTCTTAAGTATTTATTGTGCTTGTGCTACTACTCAAATTAATATGCATTGCATTCTGCTTTAACTCGTAACACTGCATGAAAACTCTTAACATTACATATGTGGTAATCCACCGTAGATTGCACTAGCTCTGTCAGAGGCTGGGGGGGTTAAACAGGGCAGGAGACCTTGCTTTTACTGTAATGGTTGGGAACGGTTACATCACTCATGAGCTTACCCTTGACTTGCTCCCATTTACCTACACCAAAATGAATCCCTTTCCCCTTCATGATTGATTGACCTGTAACGAGTTCACCCTATTCTCGCCATAGTTGTCAACTGATTCTAGCTTTGCTAGCGCCCTGCACCCTTTTATTATTATTAACTTGCAACATGGAGCACAAAATCGGTTTCCATTTTAGTGCCCCTTGACTCAAATATGTTAAGAGTAATCTTCAATCCATTTTTTATAGAAACACTGCTACAAAAAAAAGCGAAGCCTCCATCCTTTTTGTTTATTAATAACAGATGTTGGTTATAGACTGCAAGTGGAAAACTTGTTGTCGTATCGAAGCCATGTTCAGCATAATAAATGTGTGTGTATATATAATACCACCCAAAAGTAAGCTTAATTTATTGACTCCATAGTTCCCTGCTCGGTATCCTTCCTCCTATGCACAAATAGGCGCCATGTCACATTACCGCTTCTGTTGCTGACGCAGTCAAAGTAGTTTTGATTAATGGCACATCTGCTGCTGGGAAGAAGAAACAAGCATTTGCAATGCAACAGGTCTCGCATTACTCGAGTTTCAGCTATTGGCATTGTAAATGACAATGCGTTTTATTTAGATTTTTGAAACATAAATAAAACGCATTGTCATTTACAATGCCAATAGCTTAAACTCGCGTAAATGCGATACCTATTGCATTGCAAATGCTCGTCATTACTCATATCTCATTCCCACCAAACGTGTCGATCTAGCAGCGTCTCCAGCATTTCCAGAGCAACAATGCCAAGAAATAAATGATTCCTGGTGTTTTAGCAGAGTAACTTAAATGATTATAAATGACAAGTCCAATCTTTTTTAAAGAGCTAAAGAAATACATTCTGGTGTCCTAAGAAATGAATCCCCGTGTAAAGACTGCATTCATTCATAAACACTGTCACGCTTCTCCCGGTAATGGCAATAGATTTCCCAGAGATGCCATTGATAATGTGACTGCCTGCCTGGCGGACTCCTGCAGCAGAACAAGACACAATCACTCCTGTGATTAGCGGGGTATTCATGCAGACACTGTCACATAAGGTCACTTGTTCGGTGATGAAGTGGAGACTGCATTACTGGGTGATTCTTCTGAGGGCAATGGAGTGGCGAGAGCTCCCTCCGATCAGTCAGTGCAGTGCTCACTGAGCAAGGCCCTCTCTGTTATTTTTAGAAATGCATCAGTTGTAGTGAACCACGGGTGGAACTTTCGAATGCACTTCGACCCTCCCTCCCCAAATCTGATATGTCGTTATGTTTTATTATTTAATGTACGTATATATTATTAATGTCTGTTAGGTGCTTCGGTCATAACTTATACGCGTTAGAAATAAGATGCTGATGACACATGCGACCTATCCTACCGGTTTATGAATTATTTTAGGTTCTAATATATTTTAATGTGATGTTCAGTCTAGGGTGTTCGAAGTTGCAAAATTAGAGGTTTTGCATCTTTGAATACTTTTTAAAAATCTGTCAGCATTGTGAATTGTAAAACTGGTGAAATATAGCAAAAAGAGAAAAAAGTAATAGTACTGCACATCAAATCACACACATAGGACATGCCTGCAGATAAGCACTAACACTGCACATTAAATAAGACATGCCTGTAAAGAAGCACTAACACTGCACATTAAGGGAGTGCAGTGTTAAGTTGGACAATGGATGCATCCAGAATGGGAGGCATAATACATCTTGTTTGTGCGGTGCATATTTCCAATGAAGGCTGACGAGTTTGTTGATTGCCGTTGCGCAGCTGGGTGCGCTTCGTGATCTTTTGGAGGAAGTGTCTGCTTTGCCTGGGGTCATTGGAGAGCAATTTGATTGGTATACTGGAAAATGTTTGTTTTATTGGTCCAGTAGACAATAAAAACGCTGCATGACCACACTGTGTGATCTTGGGCACATTTTACAAATTCTACCCCCATCCAGTGTCTGAACTGCATACTGTAAAACCTGATAACACAATTATGGCGTCCCTGCAGGCACACCCTGTGTGATCTTGGGCATTTATCACATCTCTAAGTACTTTTAAATACTTGAGCTCCGGAAAAACCTTGGACAAATACTCTTATGCATTTGCCCTACCAAGGTGTTTGCTGTTACGTGCATAATAAAAAATCGTGCAACACACAATCGCAATTTCTGTGCCCCTTCCGCACAAACAGCACGGTCTCCAGAACCAAGGCCGGGGTGTTTCTCTGTTCTCATTGGATGGTGGTTGTCCATTTGTTGTTTGTGTTGTTTGGTGTGCTGTGCACACAGTTCCACGACATAATGGAGCGTAAGGGACGTAACCCTGCCTTTGTTAAGTGCACGCCTGTACACCCCACCCCCAGGTTTGAAAGGGTAAAAGGAGCGGACTGCAGTTTTCAGACAACAAGAAACATGTCAGGATAACTCTGGTGATGTGTGTTCCCGCTGGCATGAGATCGGATGTCCGTCTGCTGGCACTTTGGAGTAACATGGAGGGTCAATGTGCAGCATATTTTGTCCCACACTGCTTCACTATGAAGTGAATTTGAACGCTATTGTGGCTAAACAGCATACCACTGCAGAGTTTGACACGTGGCAGGGCTTTTAATGCATTCTAACTAGTAAGTATTTTAATTAAATTTGTAAACAGTGCAGCAGGGGAGGGATTATGTGGCAAATTTGTAATTATGTGGGAATAGCCTCAGCATCGCATAAATACAGTAACCCTGATATGACTATCACAACGGCACCCCAAGACAAGGGCACCTCCCTGGTTGCTCCCCACGACGCCAAAACATGTACCACACAGCAGCAACAGAAACAGAACACTGTCCCAGCCTGGTACTGCACCACGGTGTAACTTGCTACTTACCCGATGGCCCAAAACATGATTCCACGCCCGCATACGGAAATGTGCAAATCTAAATATACATATAAATTAAGACCCGACAGCTGCTAGAACATGTATACGAAGCGCTCTGACGACTGCCTGATGTGGTAAGCGCTATGCAAACTTGTTGTGGGAAGGCCTTGGAGGACTTCAGCCCTGCGCTGGTGTCCGTCTGTAGCTCTGAGCACGGGAGCAAAGCTCCCGCCCGATGGACTGCTCTGGTTCAGTTTTTTTCTTTAGGTTGTGGGACTTGTAGTCCAGTTTTCTAATGCAACTGCAGGAGGGGCCCAGGTTGGAGCGGGTCCTCGCGCATGGACCTGGGAGAGAGACTTGCCTTGAGGTGTGTTTTTGGAGGCTGCAATAGGGCTGGAGCTGCAGCGGGGGGAAGCCTGCGTCTCACCCATCTGTTTTCAATCGCGGGATAGTTGCGGGTAAAGCGCTCTGATACCTGATAACTTCGGGTCAAGTTCGCGCTATATAAAACTCCTTTAAAAAAAAAAAAAAAGTCACGTGGAATGTTCAAAAGTAGCAATTTCTGGTCATCCGCGATGTGCCTGTACCTCCGTTAGTGTATTGCTCACCTGGTGTATGAAGTGTCTAGCCCATCGCATTACTGTGTGCACAAGATCTCTAGTGGGGTCCCCGATGCAGTCGACGCAAAGCACTTGACAATAATGGACATCCGGGACATTCTTGTACTTACTCTGGGTAAATGCGTGCGCACCACAGAGGAGCAGGGGGAGGGAGCGCGGCAGCAAAAGCGAGACGAACGCGCGCTGCTGCGCGTTCTGGCCACCGTCAGGAATGGGCGCGGCAAAGGCGGGCCATGCGCCCGCCTTTGACCAATCGCGTGCCGTTTTTTTAAAAAAAACGCACGCTCCAGCCAATGTGGGCTTCCGAAAACAAAACCACACGCACGAGCGTGTGGGTCGTTTTCAGAAGCCCTTTCTAAAGGTCTCGCGCTGCGCGAGCAGTGCTGCGCACTGCAACGCTAGGCGCGAGACCTAAAAAACTGGAGATTTGTTCCAAAACAACAACAAAAGCTGATTCTCTCCCCCGCCCCCTCTTCATCCACCAATATTTCTGACATTGTAGCACCATATTTTCAAATGTATTGCTGTGATCAGATTGTCAGGAAGGGAGGGGGTTCAACATAGTCATTAGTCTCCCCTTCAGGTCCATTGACTGAACGCTGTTTGGTGGGCCGAAAGTACTCCTGCTACCTTTCAATATTTCCAACCCAAATTCTTTGGGCTCTCGTCCTTTGCAGTTTTATTTGCACAGAATAACTTGTCATCCAATGTCCTTCTTTATTTAGCAGGCTAATTGTGCCTACGAACTTAACGTTGGGAACAAAGCCCAAATGGATACCATATTCCCGTTTCTTTTAGGAAAAGTGCAATTTTAAACGTTTTTCTTTGGCACACCATTATTCCTAACTTTTCTGCACCAGCTTTAGAAATGGAGAAGAATCTTTAAAAAAAACTCGACGGCTACATTTCGTGACTAGAAACTGTTACCCACATATTTTTCGAATACCTTTGATTGTGCTGGCTTTGCTGTTGGATAGCAACCTAACGTGTATTTGTAAAGTGCACGTTCACCCAAGGTTATCTTGGTGCTGAATAACAGATGTACGTTACCCACTCAATGGTACTCATTTTATCGACCTCAGAAGGATGAAAGGCAGAGTGGACTCAGTGGGATTTGAACCTGTGACCATGAGGTCGAACACAAGCCACCACAGTGGATGCATTAGTCCACTAAGCCACCAGACCCAGCACACAGCAGATATTTTATTTCAGGTCCTTTAGACGAGCTGGGCCTCTTAACACCGTCTTCTATCAAGACCATGTTTCTTACATGCAAATTGTTTGTTCTTTACCTAAAAGTGGAGACGTCCGTTTTAGGGCATACCTATAAACTCATTTGAAGTGAAAACTGTTTAGAATATAAAAATAAAAAGCCAAAAGCAGGGCCGAATGAAAGTACTTTATTAGAGCAGCCAAAATTTTATTTTTAGAGGATTAATCAAACTAATAACCTTCATTATGAAATGGGTTCCTCTTGAAATTCTGACTGCTCTTAATGTCTAAGAAACGGTTTTTCCTCCTTAGGCCGTATTGGTAAATTCACTATTACAATTTTTCAAAATTTCAAAGTAGAAAAAAAAATTGAGGTGCTAATTGAGCTAGTGTTAAACTATTTCACCTACCCAAAATGAGCATAGCTGAAGATCAGCTTGAACGTGCACTAGTTTTCATCCCCTTGAAAAACTTTTCTTGTAGCCATCTGGCTTGCCAAAAGGTTCTGGCCTATTTCAGATTCTCCATATAATCAAGGAAATTATTCCTTTAAGTAATTAACCATCTGAATTCAGCAGAGTTCCTTTAAAACTCAAGTCCACTGTCCTATATCTACTGCAAAAGAATCCTCCCCTGGATGAAAGTGCTGCTGGTCCTTTCAGTGTAGTTCTGGTACATGATCTGAGAGCGAATATGAATAACTACTTTTATTAGACCTTTCAGCTCGGTTAGGCAGTTGACCATCTTCTCCAGTGGTTTTATGACTGCTTCATCCACGAGACAGTTTTTGCCGTGGCAAGAATCTTTCCTCTGATCGGAACCAAGCTGTCCAGCCTTGGTGTTTTACCACTACTCCAAAACCCGTTTGACATTTCTGCAAGAGCCCGCCCTATCTCTCTTGGCTCTTATGCTATAAGAATTTAATTTGATAGTCTCTTTGTATGCCAGTGGCAAAAAGATTCTTATTAACATTCAAGATCTGAATCCATTATTGAATGGATACCTACCTTCGTGCTCCCGGCTGTAAGATGATGAAGGTGCATAAACCTTTTAACTTCAATACCTCCATGTCTGAGATCTTGACCAGGAGTTTTTTTTTATTTAAGATTTGTAGTTGATTGCATAACTCAGTGTGCTGTTCAGTGCTTAATTTGTCAAATATTCAGTGCCAGGGCTCTGACTAGGAGGCCACTGCAGCTTGCACCACCCATCGCCCTTGTCATCACTGCCAAAACAACTAGTAACCATCTCTCTCGCATGTAAATGCGACAGTTCAGATTATTTCAGGTCCCCAAAGCTAAAGGAATGGCCGGGGAGGCAGGTATTCGTTATTTTTAATGTATATTGTATTCCGAAACTACCGTTGTTCTGCTCATCTCTAAATTAGATGAACAGCGCCACCATGTGGTGGACTGTTCCAAGTATGGTGCTGACAATTAGGTGCCAGTGCCGAGCACCAGAAACCAATTAAGTGCCGGTGCTTAGCACCGGAAAGCCCCGGCTCAAATTAAGCACTGGTGCTGTTGTCCTGAACCTGTGCTGATAGCAAGAAGCTTTGTGATACAGCTAGATTCTGACGTCTCTCTCAATCAATGGATCACAGCTACACTAGACGCCTGTTCTTACCATCTCAGGATTTTAGGGTATTCTGCTTTCATACCTTGATCCAAAAATGTGATTGTCAGTGCCTTTGTCCTGACAAACCTGAGCCTAAGCAACCCTGTTTGTCTCCGCTTCCTTCCCAAAATGTATCTGGATAGCTCACAACCGATCTAGAAAGCAATGGTTCGGCATTTCAGTAAAAGGAATTTGATTGATTTGTAATGAAGACCATCAAACTGCTTGCAGCATCGGCATTACCTGTGATATGGTTAATTTAGCTATTTCACTTATCGCATCTAATCTTTGAATTCTGTAACACTGCAGGAAGGTGCTGTCACCAGAAAGTGCTTGTGTGTTATCCTTGCTAAATTAAGGTTCATTGATCACCATATTGGGCCGTCAATAGTCTAATTATTTCTGTGGCACAGCAGACGAGCCAAAATTGGGACACTTTTTGAACCTGCTGTTGTGAATAGTGCCCTAGAATATTTTTCTTTCTCTTTGCAAAGTTGTGCAAGTCGGCAGTAGTCACTTGATGACTGATAGAAGCAGGATATGACACTGGCAAGGGCAGTTTTTTAAATTTCTAAGATTCCCTCTGCTAATGGAATTTTCAGTCTGTCTAAAAGCAAACTGTTCAAAGGACAACGTCTATATTTGACAAATGACAGATTCTCATTGAAGACCCCCTGTGCTGATTCAACCAAAAAATTAAGGCTGGGCGGAATTTGCGTAGTCGCGTTACGCAAATCTCCGCGAAATTGCTAACAAATTCCCCGAGCTCGCGGAAATTCCACGAAATCGCGGAATTGCTTGTCCCGTCCGTTCGCGATGTTTTTTTGCGTGCTCGCGGGGAAATATATCGCTAACTTGCCCATGCGGTCGCTAATGGGCGCGGCCATCTTGTTTTCACTTGTCCCGCCCGCTCGCGATGGTATTTCCTGTTCCGGGTCGCGTATTGCATGCTCCCGCCCGTTCGCGATAAGGGTTTCCTGTTCGGGAACGCGTATTACGTGTTCGCGACGCTTTTGCGTGCTCGGGGGGGGGAATATCGCGCGAACTTGCCCATGCGGTCGCAATGGGCGCGGCCATCTTGTTTTTCACTCTATTTCTATGGTTCTGGGCCTGCTTTTCAATCCTCCCTCTATCTTTTCAATCCTTTGTTTCTGTAAACTTATTTTGGGTCTTTTTTGTTTATTATCTATCTCTCTATTTTCCTGATTCTATATTTTGAGTTTCTCTCTACTTTTTGTGTGTTTTTAACTACTTTTTCACACTTTTTCTATTACCTGCTTTTTCATTTCTTTTACTTACTTTATTTAATTCCTACCTTTTCTTTTCCGTCCCCCGCCTACCCAGAACCATGGCAAAGGGCCACAGCCACAGGGCTCGAAGTCGGAGCCAGAGCCGCGACCGCCTTCCTTGCGGAAGACGGCGCCAAAGAGGGTGCAGGCACGTGCCTTATTCAATGAGGCGGAGGTGGCCGCACTGGTTTTTTTGTTCAGCGCCACCTCCCCTTAACCCTGGCAGCAGGCGGCAGGCCTGGGTCCGGGTACGGGCTCCGGGAGCGTCGGCAGCGGTGGGGCAAGGTGCGGCGGGCAGTGTTTCGCTGCTCTGGTGTCCGGCGCACACAGAATCAGCTGACGCACCGGTGGTCCGATATTCTGGACCGGGAGCAGGACCTGCTGGACCTGCTAGGAGTGGAGGTCCCGGGGCTTGGTGAGTAGCTATTTAATATTACAACTTTGTGTTCTTCTGCTCTGTGTTATATATTGCGAATATTTTTTTTTCCGACCAGCAAGAATGCTGCTGCTTACATTGCAGGTAAATTACGTTTAAAAATCTGTGATTGTTATGACACAGGCGCTCGGCGCTACTAATCTTACTTGTTTGCAACTTTGCGCTCGCTTGGCCTGATGATTATGTAAGAGTTTACTTTAGAGAACTTAAGTGATGTAATGCTAGAGAGAGTAGTCCTTCCTTTGTCCTCGTGCCACTAAGAAGGGATAGTGGTGGATTGATAGATTTAGTTACTTATTAGTTGGTAATTTGTAAGTTGTGTGCGTGACGCATCCTCTGTCACGTCACGGGCTGCTGAGTGATGCTTACCCCAGTCCTTAGCAGAACCTTTTGTAGTTTGTTTACTGAGTGTTAATAGGCTTATATCATCACTAGCAGAACATTAGCAGCAACCAGCCAACAATTTGGTGTATGCAAAAATGTATGCATGTGTCCTCCATCTATGCATTTTTGAGGACTAAAATAAATGGAAATGCAGACTTACTGAACAATTGGCCCGTCTGGATTGGAATCGGTGGGCTAGGTCAGGTGGTAGTTAGGCTTGCTAGACGGTCCGTGAATCTCGCAATACTACCAGTCGATCAGATAGGTCAATTTTATTGCAATTTTTGTAACCAAAAATGTTTTTGGTGCCTATTTTAAAATATTTTATTTATTTCACACCAAACTTTAATTTTTGTCTCTTTCTTTATGAAATCTTACATGATCAGCAGCACCCAGGGGCAAGAAGACGGGGTCGCAGGCGGTGGGCCCAGAAGATCTGGAAGATGCCTCCCAGGGACAGGACCGCTCCTCTATCGAGGGCTCTGCTGCTGGCCCCAGTAAGTCCACCAGTGGTTAATATTAATAATTATATTTCCTAAACTTTTCCTGCACCTTATTTTTTCCGAACTATTATTTCGGTATCCTAATTCGAATTTTTACAAAATCTTCTTTGCTCTATACTATCTGTTTCTAAATTCTTGTTATCCCTGCCTCTAACTGCGTCTGCTATGACTCTCTGTACTACTACTATTAGTCTGTCTGTAGCTAAGCTTGCCCAGTTGGCCACTCTTTATTTAAAATATTTTAAATAAAACTCATTCACCAATAGCTATAGCCATTGAGTTTGGGTTGTCCTCTTCTACTACTTCTAGTCTTCTTATTTTTGATGCTTTTTGACAATTCCCACCAAGAAAATGCCCAACCACATTTTAGAATTTTAGATAGGATAGGACATACTACTACTGTTGTAGGGATTCTGCACATACAGAACTTTGCACAAGAAAATCGGACGTTGGTGATGGGAGGTTGGACCTTCCTCACACCTCAATCGGAAGCCACCACAATCCCCTGACCGACTAGTTATAGTGTCTCATTACTCGAAACGCCCCCCCCCAAATACCCAATGAGTAGACAACCCAGACAACATAACACTCCCAACCTCTGTCGCGGAAGCAATGCACACCTTTTGCTCACTCTTGTGTAAGTCCACACCAAATACCACCGAGTCTATGTAAGTTCAAAAGGTTTCTTTTTATTTCCAACTGACAAGCTCTGTATGTTGTATAATGCAGCAGCAACAGCAAAATGTATAAGATTAAAACAATAAACATTGTTACAGTTAGACTTACAAGTTACTTACAACAAAAAGTCCATAGAAGCCAAAAGGCGAGATCATGATAACTGAACAGTGGTGGGCGAACCACCCTCCCCTTGGTAGGAATCTAGTTTATATAAAATTCTAAATGGAGATGTGAGAATTCTGGGGAGCCCTCACCTTAGAAGAACCTAGTAGTGGTTACATCATAAGCTCTGCAAAGCTCTGGTTCTTCTTCTAAGTGAATCTTCCGTCTGTAATGAGAAAAATGGTGCGCGTTAGTATAGTGCAAGCATTTCTCAGTCGTGCCAAAAAGTGCTTTTTTTTTATGGATAAGCAATATGGACTAACACCATAACTCCATAACAAAGTCGCTTGTTTTTCGACCTTGTACGCAGTGCTCAGACAGTAGCAGTATGAGCTCATGTGGCCTCAAAGGCGTATTTCACAACAAGCTGCGAGGTAACTTGCGCAAAAATAAAAGACAGAGCTAAAATGGTTGCATGGCTCGGGGTAACTTAGCAAAGACTAAAATGACCCTAGGGACCATATAACACTACTAGTGTCTACTCTACTACCTGATTTATACTAGTGATGTATGTTGTATATGTATTAACTTTTTTTTCATTCATGCAAGTGAAAAATAGGGGAGGTGTATATGGCATCTGAAAAATGTGTAATGTTTTTTCTAGGCGTACTACCGACCACCAGTACCGGGGCCAGCGGTGAAGGTGACGCGGCCGCTGAGGGTGCAGGCGATGCGGCAGTTGGAGTAGCTGCAGGGGGTGAGCCAGCAGCAGTGGCGGGCGGTGGTAAGTTATATTCCTAATCCTTACTTATTGACATTACACTCGCTGCAAGGGTGTAATGTATACTGTACTGTTGAGACTTAAGTAAGAAGTAGTTGTGAACGCCGGTTGAAGAAGACACCCTTTACTTAGCAGCAATAGCATTAGCGACGGGAGTCTACTGAGAGTAAGCAATGGCCTCTATCGGACTTCAACTCAGCTGTGAAATTTTTATGGAGAAGAATAAAAGTCTGATCAGATGACCTTGATGGATGGGTTGAACGAAAAGGGAAAGAAGGGTGGAAGGAGGCAGGACGGGCGAGATTTTATATTTATGACTGGCAGAGAAGGATACGTGGCATGCATGCATAGGTGTGTGATATGAATCAGATGCATGGGTGGCGGAATGCCTGAAACTCCCCCAAATGTTCGAGGCCGAGGTAGTGGGAGGATAGATACATACCACAAATGTTACGTAGTGTGCTTGCTAGTGCTACTGTGCCACTATGTGTAGAATGTATTTGTCTGACTGCTTTGCTAAGAGTATATTTTACAATAGTCTTGTTTTTTCTTCTTGATATAGCTACTCCTAAAGTCAACAGGAAGGAGTTGGCAGCCAAGGCCCGGCGCCGTAAGCTGGAGGCCATACAGGCCGAATACCGGCGCCTGGTTCTTCTAGGAGGAGGAGGAGGAGGCGGCAGCAGCTGCAGCCTCCTCCAATGCCCCGGGCCCCAGACACCCCCCAGTCTTACGGCGTCACCGCCTGTCAGCCACCCTCCGCCACACAGGAAGAAGCACTGCTGCCCACCCCCACTGTGGATGCAACTGCCGCGCGCTGAAGCACCGCGTGGCCCGCCTGGAGGAGCGCATCCGTGTCCTGGAGAGGCGAGCCCGCTGAGACCCCGTTTATTTATTGCCCCTTTTTTATATCTTCTTTGGGTGGGTGGGAATCGGGCGCTGGGTTTTGGACTTTTGGACATTTGTTGGACTTTTTCGTTGCGGGACATGAACATTGGTTGGGGTTAGGGAGAGGGGTGGGTCAGGTGTTGTGGGATTTTTTTACATAGTTTATTTTTGTTAGGGTATTAAATTACATATCTAGACTTAATATACGATGTGGTTAATGTTTTGTGGGTGGGGTTACTGTTTTACGTCACACGGTTTCCTTGCTGGTGCAGTGCCACAGCCAGTGTTTGATTTAAATAATTGGCTGAGTTACTAAGACACAAACAGACAGATGCGGTACCCGTCACTGAGGGACTTGTCCTACTAGTACTGTCAGTCTCTCCTGATAATCTATGCATTCTGCAACTGGACTCAAAGGGGTGTGTGAAATAGAATTAATGAAAAAAAATCCGTTATTAATTATGCCTCACCCAAACCTCTTCTCTTACCTGTGCTTGATGTTTAACTTGGGCACGGCGATGGCTGCATGGTGGTGATGGTTTTCTTTCCCAACATGCCATGGTTGTGGTGGTAGAAGTAGTAGACCCTGGCAGTAGCACTTGCAAATAAAAGAAAATGAGACAGTCAGTCGCCTGAGAGAGACTGTGGGAGGAGTAGTAGAACAAAGTACAGTACGGAACTTACTGCCAAACAATAATATGCCAAAATACAAGGAAACATAATGGTTGCGGGGATAGCCTAGTACATAGAGTTACAAACTCTAGCTGTGTCGAGTCACTCGACTAGGCCTACAGTACACCGTGGTCCGTGACTCGACACAAGCGTAACCGTTAGTGCTGTTTCGGACGATGACAACAAATCCAATCTATGATGGCATTTAATGCTGATGGATTCGGTTCCTTTGGTAAAAAAAAACCAAATATACTGCTCATAGGAGGGTGGGCAAGCAGAAGAAGATCCGCGCCCTGCCTTGAAAATGCATTTATGTTGCTTTAGCCACATCCGCCCCAGCAAGCGTGTGATAAATTATTGGTGTACATTTAATTTAGTCACACCTCAATAAGCCACACAGCCCGGGGGAAGAGGATTAGGGTTTGAAGAATGGTTGGGAAGGGGGGTTTTGGGAAAGGTTTGAGAAAGAAAAACAGTACGCATGGACAACAACAAAACACAATATTGGCAGACAACCATATCCATAAATCAGTTAAGGGAGAAAAAGGAAATGCATGCATGATGATGATAACTTGATGGTTAATGATATTACTAACTACTACTACTAGACAATTAGACGGTACAGGGCAGCAGTATATTATGCAATTTGCCTTGCCTGTCTGCCCTCAGAGAGACCCGAATTACATACAGTTTCTGTTCTTTTGTACCCGCCCGGGCTTAAAGATAGCAAAGAAAAGTCAAAAAATGCTGTAGGGATGAATTGAATTATATAAGCAGAGAGCAAACATAACAACAACAACACACAGTAGTAATGATTGAAGACAAAAAAAGAATCGAAATTTAAAAGATGATGAAAGTTGATACTGTTACTGTATGTTATCCTGGTCAAAATGGGGAGTTGCATCTCGGCGTTCGTCTTGGTCCTCCATTCCATGGACGCTCCGGCCATCAATCTTGCGTGACGCCACTGCATGCCTGGCACATGTAGATTCATTGGTAAGGTAAGTGAGAGTTGTTTTTCCCAGTGTAGCACAGGGTAAGGGCCGGCCTGTAATTGCAGATGGGAAAACCAAAGGGATATTGAAAAATCAAGTAGAAAAAAATGCCTAAATTACGGTGGAGTGCAACAAGAACACTTTCAGAGGCGGCATGGATTTGGATACATCATGTCTACTCTAGTCTGTTTCCAGCATTAACCTCCAACAACAACAGGACTGAGCAGGCCCACGGCACCCGTGACACATCCTCCATTTAGCGTACCTTTTTTGACAGAGGCAGACAAAGCAGATATACAGCAACATAGCATTTTACAAATTAAGTGACTAAATCAATGCCCCGCTGTCAGTCATACCATACCACCACACTCTACTCCACCACTACACAGACATGTAGGTCTGCAGTGGTTGTTGTTGACTTGGTTACCTTGTAATGCACTCATGAAACGCACTGAGTTATTCCATCAATCATCTTGGATCGTACTGAGTGACTGGAGTGCGAAGAGATAATGTCACTGTGGTCATCATCATGGTGTGTTGTCCAACTCAGTGTGCAGTAGTGTACAGATTGAGTCCCCTTTCCATATTCAAAACGCAATGGATCGGCCTGCAGTAGAAGTAGAAAATTGTTATTGAAAAACAAGATTGGAAAGAAACATTGCATTGGGTTACTTTTAGTGTGTAGATTAGATAATAGTACACAATGAATTACCTTCATGCACTACAAACAACAACAACACAAATCACTCAGTCAGCGTCCAATGCATGTCATCATTCATTACCTGTTCCTTCTCATCTTCAGTTAATGGGCAGTCTGTATCGGCTCGGAAAGGAGGATAGCTATAGTAGTCATCATCATGTTCCACTTCTTTTGGAGAGACTCAACGAGGCAAGATTTTAGTTTTTCTTCGATTATGCTACATCCAATCATCATCTGGCTTGAGGGCAATAGATTTAGGTCGATTCAGGAGGATGGAGGAGCAGGACTCGGAGGAGTGGACTGAAATGCAGAGAGCTGAAACTCATAAGGCAATAAAATACGAAGACGGTGGTGATGGATTTGTTGTGATTTGAAGTTTCCAAACAGAAAGACAGACACAGAAATAGAAGTAAATAAGGGAGAACCACAGTAAGAACTGGAAGCCTAGTTGTCACCGTCAGGGAAGTATAGCTCGTCCTCAAACTCTGGAGGTTCAACCCTAAGTAGGTAATCAGCATCCAACACGCTACTTCCATCACCTGAGCCGCTGTCCTCATCTTCCTGCGGTGATTCATGTATTGTATAATTCGGTGGTATAAATTGCTGATTCATTTTGATCATGGTTAACCTCTCCACGTTTATGGGTGAGAGACTGGTCCTTTTCACTGTTACAATGGAACCTGCAGCACTGAAAACACGTTCAGAAGAGACACTTGCGATAGGGCAAGCCAGATAGTTGATCGCCAGCCTGCCGAGCACTGGCCATTGGCCCCTTTTGCCATACCAATACCGCAATGGGTTTTGATCAATGTAGACCTCTGTTGGGTCATCCAGGTAGGCCTGGACCATTCGGTCAATGTTCAGGGGTGCTAAACTTAGTGCGCCCTCTTTTGTCTTTGCATCAGCACTGGACCTAGCAAGTCCTTGCTGTAAATACCAATTCTGTGCCGTTTGTACTGGGGCTGATGATGATCCGGTTCTTGCTGTTGTCGATAGTGTTGATGACAGCTGTGAACCAAATGCACTGCCCACAGGCTCTGAAGTTGAACTTGACGCAGGATGCCCTGCTGCAGTACTTGATGTGGGTTTGAGGCCTTTAATTACCAGCCGTTCATTTTCCAATGTACTGGCTGCCTCAGCTATCCAAGTTTTGTACCGGGCAACATCCACTTCTGAAAAAGGGAGTGCAGTGCCGCTTTGTACCGTGGATCCAGAATTGTGGCACAAATGTAATGTTGTTGTGACAGAATCTTATTTTGCACCCTTGCATTTTCACTTAAGCGACATGATAAGCTCTCCGCCAACTGGTATGCTTCTTTTTTTTTCCTCCACACCTATGTACGCTTCACACACCCTCTTCAGCTCTTGCTCTAGCATGTGCAACAATGGGATAGCTTGGCCCATAGTACAGTCCTCCTTGCTGACTTCACGTGTGAAGACCTCGAAAGGAAGAAGCATCTCTGTAAGAGATTTAACTAGGCACCATTGGTCCACCTGAAGGGTCATGCCTTTCACAGCAGCATCCGCCCTTTCCATGACATATTCATTGATTGGTCTGTACTGCTCAAACAGACGGTCAAGCATGTAATACGTTGAGTTCCAACGTGTTGCCACCTCCTGGATCAGTGCTTTGACTGGCATTCTATAGTCACGTTGAATGATCCTCAGCTGCTTCCGGGCTTTAAAAGAATGGCTGAAATGCGTGCATATTCTGCGGCAGGTGGTCGAAAAGTTGCTGACTATGGGTTCTTTTTTCAGAAAGTCTTGAACTATAATGTTAATGCAGTGCGCCAAACACGGGACCCTGAAATACTTACCAAGCGTCATGGCCTTAAGTATATTACTGCCATTATCCGTGGCAACAAAACCAATGTGAAGCCCTCTGGGGCGCAGCCATTCAAAGACCTTGTTGTTAAACTCTTCCAAAATGTTTTCAGCAGTATGAGATTTCTCCATGGCGAACATGGCTATAGTTGCATGTTTCCGAGAAGCATTAAAAATTGCAGCTGTGTCAACAGCACCTACTTCAGATAGCTTGTCTCTAACCCCCACAAAAGAGACCCAGTGTGCAGTGATGCACATGTAATCAGTGGCTTGGCAACTGGTCCACATGTCTGTTGTCAGGTGGATTTTGTGAACAGCACTCTGCTGCAAAGCTTGTCCAACCAATTCAAGCACATCGTGATGTAGTGCTGGAACAGCAACTCGGGCAAAATAGGAACTGCTGGGAACCTTCCATTTAGGGCAGATGGCTGACACAAATTCAAGGAAACCCACCCCTTCCACAAATGAAAAAGGGAGAAGGTCCAGCGCTAACATTTTAGCCAGCTTCGCATTGTACAACCGTGCCGTTGGGTGGTTGCGTTGGTACTGCCCCTCCGACCTAAGCATGCTGTCAATGGTAGGCTGGAATATTTTCCTTAGTGGTGCACCTTTCTTCTTGAACCCAGCTAGGCTCAACGACGCTGCACTTTTGCTCATTGCAGTGCCCGGTTGCCTTGGTGTCTCATGTTGACTCTTACTACTGTGTCACTGAGATGTTGCTGAGGATGTGGGCGTTACCAGTACACTGCTGGGGGTAGGGCTATAAATGTCTCCCTCTTGTTGACCTTCCACCGCGATCATATCTTCCCCTACTTCTTCATCCCCAACAACAGCAATGGGTCCAGTTTTACTTTTTTGTAAGTGAAGTAGGTGAGCCTCCCACCTGATAGTGTGGTGTTTTTTGAGATGACTTGTTTGTCCTCCGGTACCATAGTTTGTACCAAGCTTACCCCGCCTAACAGCCTGCCGACAAATTGAGCATATAGCAATGTTCTCCTCCTTACTGCTAACCGAAAAGAAGTCCCAAACTGGGGAGGAGAACTTTCTGGCGCTGCTGGAGGTGCCACTTTCAATACCAGATGAAATGGAGGGTGTGTATGCAATTTGACTCTGTGCACTTACATTACCACCACCTACTGAGGTGGTGGTTGAGCTTGATGTAGGTCCCTGCCGGGCCTTTGCAAAGGCAAATATGGAAGCTGGAGGTCGTGTTGGCGTTACCTGTGTTGGTGGTATCCGTGCTACATCCCTCGCAGCGATTTGGGATAGTCTAATAATGTTGGTCTCCATCTCCGCAGGCCCAGGAGTGATGTTCGTGATGACTGGCTCTTCATCATCATCACCCCCTCGTCTACATCTACCTCCATAACTGTAAGGCTTTCTGGAACCTTCCTTTTCACTAGCCTTGTCTTGTGGTGTGCATCACTCTCAGGCTGAGCTGGTGGCTTCCAAGTGGCATCTAGATCATCAGAAGCGGGGCTTGAAGAAGAAGTTGATGTACTAAGCCTCCTTTTCCTTGCTGGGGGTATGGAAGACACTGGATCTTCTGGAACAGTGGCTTGCTCCTCTTCGTCTGCAAAAAGCTCGATTTCCTGAACTGCCCCTACTTCAGGTGGAACAGCTACTATTGTGGGCTGTGGTTCCGGCTGCGGCTGTGGTTCCGGTTCCGGCTCCGGCTGTGGTTGCGGTTCCGGCTGCGGCTGGGGTTGCGGCTGTGGTTCCGGCTGTGGTTGCAGTTCCAGCTGCGGTTCGGGTTGCGGCTGGGGTTGCCCACTTATCTCCTGAGTTTGCGCCTGCGAGTGCGTGGATTGGGTACTACTTTATGATAATGACATTTCAACATCACTGGTCGTTAGTAGACTGGCTACCTCTGCCACAGTCATGGGCTTGGGCCTAGGTTGCTGGGGTGGGGCCACTGATGCAGAGGTGCTGCTCCCAGCTTGGTCCCCGCTGGACACCGCTGCTGCAGGCGTAAGTTTTTTTTTACCAAAAAACACATCGGCCGGCACCCCAGTCTTGGCAAGTGCCACTTCCTTCTTCTAACTGGCAACTTTCTTGCTACTGGAGGACCTGGTACCTTTCTTTGTGGCCATCTTCTTCAGATGTCAGCAGGACGCAGGTGCACAAGTTGCAGAGATGTCTGTGGTCACACGTGGACCTGACGCGCAGCAGGACTTCAGCCTGGCAGTACAACGGGTGATGATGATGACACCTCCTCCTCTGTCTTTTTGTGCACCTAAAAGCAAAGAAGCCAGGAGAAGAACATCAGTGAAATGTTGCATTTCTTGTTGTGGTTCAATTACTAGTAGTACAAACAAACAAATAAAATATATAAATTAGTGTAGCCATTTGTGAGACTGTCAACAAGGGCTTTCATGGTATACTGTGTACACTGTCAGGACAACCAAAATACAAATGTAATAGAAGTGGACCCTGTTTGGCATTAAATTATTTGCTCATCACATCATTCAGGGAGCTGCAGCTGGCAAAGGGGATGGATGCAAGCAGTAAGCCAAGAGGAAAACCATGCAGGCCTAAATGGCAAAAGCAGCACACTTATAACTCCCACCAGAAATGGCCACCAGCCACATGGACACTCACAAATCACAAGCAACAAGCATGAGGCCTGGAAAACAATGTACTGAAACAAGCCGACGATAGCCAGGCAAAGGCTGCATGGTAAACCACACTGCTTTGCCTGTAATGCAATAAAATGCAAAAACGAAAATACACAGGGCTAAACAAGGCCTGCAACACACCACACACAACTAAGGCATGTAACACACCCCAAAAAACAGAAATACACCCAAAAAATTAATCCACATTTTGCAATTCAATGCCATCCATGTGCCCTAAATGATTTTTAAATTCAACTGAACACACAATGCACCCCTGACTATCTCTGGGCCCACTGGATGGAAGGCCTGTTGGCAGATTAGGCTACAAGCTTGCAGGCCTATGGCAAAAAGCACACTGCCTGGCTTCAAAATGTCCGCCAGCCTCATGGCCAGGCCCACAACAACAAGAAACTGAAGACAGACAATGCAGGCCTATGGCAAAAAGCACACTGCCTGGCTTCAAAATGGCCGCCAGCCTCATGGCCAGGCCCACAACAACAAGAAACTGAAGACAGACAATGCAGGCCTATGGCAAAAAAGCACACTACCTGGCTTCAAAATGGCCGCCAGCCTCATGGCCAGGCCCACAACAACAAGAAGCCTAGGTCACAAAGGAAACACATGCAGGCCTATATGGCAAAAAAGCAGCACACTTATAACTCCCACCAGAAATGGCTACCAGCCACATGGACACTCACAAATCAGAAGCAACAAGCAGGAGGCCTGGAAAACAATGTACTGAAAACAGACCTATAATAGCCAGGCAAAGGCTGCATGGTAAACAACACTGCTTTGCCTGTAATGCAATAAAATGCAAAAACGAAAATCCACAGGGCTAAACAAGGCCTGCAGCACACCACACACAACTAAGGCATGTATTTAGCACACAGCCCAAAAACTGAAATACACCCAAAAATACACATTTTGCAATTCAATCCAACGCCATCCATGCCCCCTAAATGATGTTTGAAATTAAAAAATACATCACACAGCAAAGGAACAGTTGTTTCATCATGTTTCATCATGCACCCACCCATGACTAGCTCTGGGCCTACTGGCTACAGTGGCTACCCACCACTATATTTATTTTTAAAAATGATGAAAATTAAAAAAATTGTAATTGCAGCAACTGCAATGACCCAATCAAACAACACCAACTTACTTGTAAAATCTCAAATCCAAAAATCCTCAAATCCAATGATAATGATGCAGCAGACACAAAGAGTGATCCTTCCAGCTCAAATCCAAGTGAAAAATGAACAGGAGATGGAGAAAGCACTGGGAGGAGCCTGCTGGAAAGGAACAGGAAGTAGTAGACTCTGTGGCACTTCCTCCCTCTCCCCCCGCCCAAAAAATGAAAAAAAAGGACACCCAAATATCAATCTGAGGTTTTTTTTCCATGGAAATCATCAGTTTATAGAAGGTTTTATGCTGCTCGCGATATTATTCTTCTCCAGATTGAAAATTTTGCGTGTTCGGGATCGCAGGTTTACAAAGATTCCGCCGGAAATCCGATGGCGCGCCCGAATGACGTGTTCACGATCGCAATCTCTCTCGTGGTGCACGATGGCGCGGCGAATGACGTGTTCGCGATCGCAAACTCTCGCAGGATCGCGCGGCCGGCTACCGAAATCTCGTGGCGCACGCGAACGAATAGGAAAACCCGTCGGCGAACGCAGGAATCCCGGTAAGTCATAATCGCGCACGCTAGAATGCATTTTTAAAGCGCGAACAAGAAAATAATTCCGCTTCGCCGCGGATCGCGGAATTGTTGGCAATTCCGCGTTCTCCGCGGAACGCGAAATTGTCTAAATTCCGCAAATTCCGCGAGCGGAGCGGAATTCAATGCCCAGGGTTACAAAAAATACTATGGTGCTTTGGAGCATGAAACTATATTGGACTTATTACAAAACCTTTCACACCGTTCTTA
This sequence comes from Calotriton arnoldi, assembly GCA_963921515.1. Taxonomy (NCBI): domain Eukaryota; kingdom Metazoa; phylum Chordata; class Amphibia; order Caudata; family Salamandridae; genus Calotriton; species Calotriton arnoldi. Next base: position 1,259,394 of record CAWUFW010001438.1, read on the forward strand.
GTCTGGGGAAATGGAAACTGCGCAAGTAGGTATTGGAGAGCATGATACCTTTAAGAACATGAAGCTCCTCCTTAGTCGAGGATGCTTGAGTCCTAATACACAGGAATTTCTACCTTCACATTTGGGTAACAGTTCAAACCTTGTTTCTCCGGCATGATGTTTGGGGTTCAAGTGTGGGAACGAGAAGACTTCCTACCTAAAGAGATCATTTTGTGTGTCCATATGGGACCGTTTCTTGGGTTCTGGGGAGATCTAGTTACTGTGCAGTATCCGGCTTTGTTAGTATTGTTTGCCGAAAGTATCCAAGGACAGCCAATACCATTGCCCTCCAAGTGAATAACCAATTTACTTTGGGTATTTGCTTTCTAAGGATGAATCAAGATGGTTTCAAAACTCGAGCACAGCATGACACTATAAAAACGTACAGTACAATCATCTCCAGTCGGATTTATAATCTGCTCAAAATAGTGAGCTTCTGTCATTAAAATGAATAAGTGCAATTACATTTCGAAAAATAAAAAAATATTCACAGAGAAACCGAAGATTGTAGCACCTTTTTGGGGGCAGAGATTCAACCAGAATATTTATGTAGCTTTAACAGGCTAGACAATAGGTCTTAAAACAGCATTGTATCCTATGGCTAGTGGTATTGTGTGGAGGAGTGTTTATGCTGGTATTTGTAAACCGCATCTGACCCGATAAAGTTGATGTGCCTAAGAAAGATGCTCTTGTAGAGTTTATGTTCGTCACATCTCGGCTTCACTACTCTCTGGTACTGGGTGCAAACTGAACAATTTAGTGATTTGAGATTATAGTTAGAAATATTTGGTCAAAACGCCTTTTGATCTAAATGCTACCATCCAAACAAGGGTCCCTTCCAATTAAAGCTAAAGAGCAATCAATGCATCCATTCTCACGAGGGGTCCTGGGAATCTGTTTCCAGTTGGAGTGCAGACTGTGTGGAAATCTGCTAAGGATCCATATAGTTAACAGTTCCGACAAAAGAAACGGATGTAATAATGGATCAGAGGCCCCCTCTCTGACACCCCCCCCCCCTCCCCAACCATCCCACGTTTCAACTGGGTGTGTCACATTGGATCTCAGGATTAGGGGCCTACATTTTATGGGGCTGGTTGAAGTTGAGATGTTGCAGTGGCGGACACTCAAAGCTTTGAGGCCAGCCACTAGTCCAACATGGGAACTGAAAATTATGGTGGGGGGCCAACTGCTGGTTCAAAGTTTTTATTTTTTTACATTTTCTTTATTGATCTTATTTGAGATAACAGCAGCACAAGAAGTGCCAATAATGTACACATCGTAACCGCATGAATATACCATCATGTCAATGAAAAAGAAAACATCCAAAGCACAACAATAAAACAAGGTACAGAAGCAATTCTGAAAGGAAGGGTTCAGGTCTCTCGTAAGTAGGAAATATTTCACAGTACAGTATGTTTGGGTACAGTCCTATTTGCAATATTTACTAAAGGGCAAAATTCGTTCCACATTAGTTATGTTTAGGCTCCGCGTGTTAGTGTACTGCATATCTCAATGTTCCAGCACTTTTACTCCTATCTCTGCACTCACACGCTCGTTTCAGGCCTCATCAAGGGGGTGGTCAAGTAAGTAGCTCTTCAGTGGTTGCCAAATGTCCCGAGGGCGGGAGATGGGTGGTAATAGTGTAGCATATAGTTCACACATAGTGTCACAGTGGATCATGTCTCGGAGCCAGGCTTTCACCGCCTGTGTATGTGCCTTTCCCCAGTGTATAGAGACTTGATGCTTTGCAAGAAGCATAGCTATTGCAGTGAACCTCCGGATAGCCTTTGGTAATGGATGGACGTAGCCCAACAATGCCAGCAGGGGAGTGGGCTATATCACCTGTCCCACCATAAGTGGCACATGCTGGAAGATACCCACCCAATATGGTTGTATTTGTGTACAGTCCCATGCGATATGCGAAAAGTCAGCGTCAGCCGTAGTGCACCTAGCGCACACATGTAGTGTGCTTGGATCTATCTTAGCCAGCCGCTTCGGGGTGATGTAAATTCTATGTAGATATTTAAAATGTAGTAATTTGTGTCGATGGTTGTTCGAAATGTACCGTGATTGTGCACAGCAATAGTGCCAAATGTTGTCAGTTATGGGTATGTCTAGATCTCTTTCCCAGGGTGCTCGCGCTTTAGCGCCGGCCATAGGACGAAGGGATAATGAAAGGCGGTATAAGCGTGAGACCAGGTGAGTGTCGTCTGATGATGCAATAACAAGCGTGAGAGGGAGGAATTCCTCCGGCTCCACTTGCCCACTTGGTAACGCCCCAATCAGTGATCTTTGGACTCTGTGCAATAAGAACCTGTCCATGTATGTAACATCCCCATGCGTGGTAAGCTCAGGCACCGTGCATGGTCGGGAATCCTTAAATAGATCTCCAACAGTTTGGAGCCCATGTTTGCCTAATGTTCGTTTGGTCAGGACTTCAGTGGTGGGGGGCAGCCACGGGTTGTCTGCCAGTGGTAAATGTGGCGAATACAAGGAGTCCTTTAGGAGCTATCGCCGTGGTTTGGTCCACTCCCAGCAAGTCGTAGGTAGAGTTTGGATCTCACCGGGCGAACGCGCCAGCCCTTGTGGTAATATGGCAGTCAGGGGGTTGGGGTATATTTGGGAATGCTCGGCTTTGAAGTATTGAATCCGGGCATCCGGGTGGTACCAATAATAAGTGAAGTGGGTTTGGGCCACAAGGTAGTACAAATTAAAATCTGGGGTGCCGAATCCCCCACGCTCGTAGGGCATAGTGAGTGTGTCCCAGTTTATTCGCGGCTGTCTGCCTGCCCAGACAAGACGAATGAGCAATGTACGTAATGTGTCGAAGAATTTCGAGGTCGAAGCAATAGGTATATTTAAAAAGAGGTATAAGAAACGCGGCAGCACCACCATTTTTAATATGGCTATCCTGCCAGCTAAGGAGAGGGGGAGCTTGATACATTTGTCCACTTGCGTTGATAGGTGATCCACTGCAGGTCCATAATTTAGTCTGATTACTTCTGGGGCACTGCAGTGTAGGTATACACCTAGGTACTTGGTGGGCGTACACCATTTCAGGGGGAACTCAAATTCTTCTCGGGTTGTTGCCGGCGTTAATGGGAAAATTTCTGATTTAGTCCAGTTTATCACTAAACCTGAATGAACTCTGAAGCGGACTACCTCTCGCAGGAGCGAAGCCAGGTTGTCTGCCGGCTTCCGCACAAATGGCATTATGTCGTCTGCATTGAACGACGCAGTTAGTGGACCTGTGTGTAATTGCAGCCCTCGGTGAAGCTGTCGTTCCTGTATGTGACGGGTAAGGGGGTCCATAGCAATAATAAATAATAAGGGCGAGAGGGGACATCCCTGTCTAGTGCCACGCGATAAGTGATATTGATGTGTTATTTCACCATTGTTTCAATCGGGCGACAGGATTCGTGTACATGAGGTGTACTAGGTTTAAGAAACCCACTGGGATCCCCAGTTTCTGCATTACCGTGTATAAAAAGGGCCACTCCAAGGAATCAAAGGTCATTTCGGTGTCGAGAAGAACGACAGCCGCTGGCAGTGTGGGTTCCATTTGATTCATCACAGAGAAGATTGCATGTAGATTGAGTCGTGGACCGGCCGGGGATGAATCCAGCCTGGTAGGGGCATAGCGAGGTATTTACCAGTAATGCCAACCGGGTCTCTAATATTTTGGCTAATATTTTATAGTCGTGATTGAGTAGCGATAATGGGCGGTACGATGAACATTGGTGTGGCGATTTACCTGGCTTGAGCAACAGTGTCACAATAGCCTCCCGCATGGTCGGGATAGGGACCCATTCTGCAGGGCTTCATCATAGACTTCTATCAGTCGCGGTGCCAACTCATTTTGGTAGGCCTTATAAAATTCTCCAGAAAGACCATCCGACCCCGGGGCACGGCTACTGGCCATCGCTTTTATTGCTTGCTTGATTTCATCCTCGTCAATAGAGGAGGCCAAGAAATCACCCTGACCCTCCTCCAACCAGACCATGGCTATCTCCTGCAAATAATCCGTTAACGCCTGACCCACTGGCGGTTCCCTCGTCTTGTATAGGTTAACGTAGTATGAGAGGAAGGCATCAGTAATGTCTGACCCCCTTGTCAGCTCGGTGCCACTGTCAGTATCCAGATGTGTGATGAATACCGATTGGTATTGAGGCCGGAGGAGGTGGGCAAGTGTCCTGCCGGGTCTCTCCCCCTCTCCGTATGTTCGGGCCATGGCATATTTACCAAGGTATTTGACCTCGCGGGCCGCCGCTTCCGTGAACTCCATCAAGAGAGCTGCGTGGTCACGTAGAAATTCTGGGGATGAAGCAGTCTGCATGTGCGTCCATATTTGTAAGCTTTTTCTCGATGTTCTCAAGCTCGGTTCGTATGAAGCGGAGTACACCGGCGTGTTTCGAAATACAGACCCCCCCCGGATAAATGCCTTAAAGGCGTCCCAAAGCACTAGTTGTGAGGAAACCGTACCCTCGTTCAGTAAAAAATATTCTCGGATGGCATCCCCCACTTCACTGTGTAATACCTGATCTAGTAATGCCGACGCAGGAAATCGCCATAGTGGGCGCTGCTTTGGCACTGTGGGAAAGTCTATCCCGAGGAGCACTGGGGAGTGGTCTGACAGTGTGCGGGGAAGATAGGCAATCTCCCGCACTTCTAAGAGTAGTTGTGGTGTAAGATACCAGTGGTCTTTGCGGGACCATGAGCCATGCGGGGCGGAGTAAAAAGAGTAAGCACGCGCTCCCGGATGTTGCTCGAGCCAGGGATCCACGAGTAAAGCCGACTGCAGTAAGTTGGATAGACCCTGCGTGGCATGAGGCTTAGTGTTGCAGCCCGTTCCTGTGGTGTCAGTCATGGGGTCCAGCGTGAGATTGAAATCACCCCCAGCAGTATATTGTCAGTGCCCAGTCGGTCGATGTGCGTCGTGAGGTTAGGAAAGAAGTCAGTAGTGTCTACGTTGGGAGCATACACATTAATGAATAGAACGGATTTCCCTCCCAGCAATCCCAACACCATCAGATATCTGCCCTCAGTATCCCTCACAACCTCAGATACCTGGAAAGGGAGAGAGCGGTGTATCAGTATGCACACACCTCGGGAATATGTGCTGTAGCTGGATAAAAAACGGTTGTTCCCCCATGAGGACGCAAACCCGTGTGCAGGGAGCGGTGCGTAGTGTTTTTCCTGAACGAAGGCGACTTGGATATTGTCTGGTTATGTATGCTAGGACCTGACGCCCTTTTTTAGGGCTAGCTAATCCCCTCACATTCCAGGACAGGCATTTAAGACTAAGGCACCGTCCTTGCATGCTATTGGAGGTCATTCGGCCCTTCGCAACTGAATCACTGTAGGATGGAAACTTATGGAAGGTGTACCCCACCTTATGCAAGCGAGACCTGCTTTGTACCAACAGAAGATAAAACCATAAACAACAAACCAAAACACCCAGTCCCATTTCCACCCCCCACCCACATCAGATACGCACAAATAAGGCACCCGGTGAATCCCATTTAAACACTTCCAAACATAGGGGATTGGGGGAAAGGGAGGGATGGGAGGGAAGAACAGGCAGGAGAACATCCTGCGGGGGTAGGCAATGCTCCAGTGAGCCATCGGATCATGGAATGTGCATATATCGGGTTCGTGTCTACCCAATATGTGACTGTTATACATTAATGAGTGTTAGATACTCGGGGTTGTAGTCTGGACCAGGTGCGGCCATGGGTCCTTACGCAAATGTCCTCGTTGGCTCCCCATGCCTCCCAGAATCTACCAGCAATGTATAGCAAAACCTGAAGAGAGTCCATGCTGGGTATCAAGGCAAAATTCAGCATACCAACATTAGGAACCAGGGTCACGTCCGTCAGCCCTCGCCTGTGGTTTGTCTCTCAGCTGTTGCTTCTTCCAGAACTGCATGGCGTCCTCCGGGGAATCAAAAACGTGTGTTTTGCCGCCAATCTGGATGTGGAGCCTGGCAGGGTACAACATAGCGTACTTGACATTTGCTTTCTGGAGAAAACGCTTGATGTCTATATATTTGCGGCGCGCCTCTTGCACCATTTGTGTGAAGTCCGGAAAAATAGATATATTTGAGCCTTGGTAGCTGAGGGCGCCTCGCTCCCTTGATAGTCCCAGTGCCACATCTCGGTCGTGAAAGTTTAGCACCCTGGCAATAATCATTCTCGGTGTCGCTCCAGGTATTGGCGCAGGCCCCAGTGTGCGGTTTGCACGTTCCACCGCGAATGTGGCGGAGAACGCCTCTCTACCAAACACCTCTATAAGGAGAGACTCAACAAATTTGGCCATGGGGCCGGTGTTTGTGGATTTGGCTATGCCCGCAATGCGGAGGTTGTTCCGTCGTGACCGCGCCTCCAAATCCTCCGCCTTCATGGCAAGCTGCTTAAGTAGGTTCTCCGTCTTCTCCAGTCGTCTTTGCGCGGTGGGTTGTGCGTCCTCCAGGTCGGAGATGCGCTGTTCGGCATTGCCGATCCGGGAGTCCTGCGCCTCTAGCCGGCCGTGGATATCGTCAAGGCGCGTGGAAAGGGTGTCTAGTCTGGCATCAATGGACTGAAACCCAGCCCGCAGTTCGGACAAAATGGCGGCAGCACCCTCCATCTGCTGTGGCTCTGATTCAGCAGGAGGCTCGGCTTCTTCGCGACGAGGGGTCTTCCCGGCGTCAAAGCTTAGCTGGCGCTGTTTGGGGTCTGTCCGCCCCATTACGGCATTGTTGGGGCAGGGGAAGCAGCTCCGCAAGGCCAGCAGCTGGTGTGGCGTAGGTGCGCTGTTAGGGGCGCTGTCTCTAGTTACATTAGTTCCTGGTCCCACTGCCGACCATTACTTAGCTGCAATGAGGGACACGGCGCACCCGCGAGCTATCAAATTGACTATGTGCCCTTCTCTCGTGGCGCTATTTAGCAGTTCCCGTCGCAGTCAGCTATGCAGGGATATCGGTCAGCATGCGTGATATAATGGGAGGGCCCAGAGCATGCACACCATCTTCGGCCCATCCGTGTGGACAGTAGCTCCCACCAGGTCCAGAACTTTGGCTGCACAATCGCGGGGATCCCATCATGTGCTGTAGCTGAGAGGGCCCAAGGCATTGCTGTGAGGAAGGGTCGAGTCTGGCAGCATGCTACCCCCTACCTCTCGTCATGTCCTGTATCTGCAGGCCCCATGCAGCACTGGGGGAGCAGGCCACAATGGACACCTCGCTGCGGCCCCCGCTCCACGCCGTGGGTTCGTTGGTGTTTCAGTGGCTCCCTGGTCCGTGGCAGTTCGCCGCCGCGCGCGTGCCTGCCGCAGACCCCGCCCTCAGGCTCGCTCCGAGGGCCGTGTCTGGTCCGGGGAGGCAGGCGGCTGGCGCGCGGCTTAGCGGGCATCGGCGGGAACCGCGATCAGCCCTGTTCGTTCTCGGGCGCTTCCCGATCACTCGCCACGCATGGGGAGGCGGTGATGATCGCTGGTAGTGTCGGCAGACGCAGAAAGGCGGCCTACGGCTCGGGAGCTTCGCAGCTAAGCGGCCATCTTGGTCGCCTGCATGCCCACGCCCCCTGGTTCAAAGTTTTATAAAGTAGCAACAGCAAGATCAACTACTGCCAGCGGGTCACAAACACCAGTGGTATAAAAGTTGAAAACCTTATTGTCTCTTTGGAGTTGCAATGAAGGCATTTTATCTTTATTGGGTCAAGAGGACTGCATTACCCACAAGCCAGTCCAACCTAGCAGCATGCTCGCTCTTGAAGCACTTTCCTGCATCTTGCGACGGTACATTTTATCATCTAAGAGGATTGGGGGGTGGGGCAAGATGGCTTATTGCCTACAAGCCAGCTCCAGCATGTTCCTTGGCCTTAGCTCCCCACTTACCTGGAACTGGTCCTCTGACCAGTCTGCGGCCCTTTTGGACACTGCAGCCGTTCTCCGTGCATTCTTCTCTTCCATCTCTCACACTCCTTTTTTTCGCTGCCTTTGCTGTGCCTCGTTCTCTCACTTTTTGACTTTGCTTTGCCCTTTTCTCAAACTCTGCCTTTGCTTTGCCTCTTTTTCTCACACTCTGTCTTTGTTTTGTTTCTTTTTTCTTTGTGCCTCCATCTTTTCCCCCAGCCCTCCCAAACCCCTCCTGTGCTTTTTCTCCTCCCACCTCCCCGCTCCTTACCTTCTCTCCCGCGTCTTCCTTGTCTTCTTCCTGCCTCCCCTTATCCCTGCCCACTGCCCTCTGTGCTCCTCCCCAGTTCCACGACCTACCTAATGGCAGCCATTACAAGACCGCAGATCAGGCGTGCCAAAGGCAAGCCCGTCTGTGCCTGGACCAGGCCCAGCGACACAACCCCGGTCGATCACCCACCACTGCTGCTATGCAACAATCCTCCATGCGCTCAACCCTGGATGCCTCTCCACTCGCTGCTGCCGCACTGCACATCACAGCACAGTAGGACCTTTCACTTGCTTCCACTGCCCCTTCACCTGCAGCAGCTCAGCACCACTCACCCCCCTCACTCAGACTCCCATGTCACCAGCTCACAGCCTCACCTCACCCTTCACCATACCTGACCTTAAGAACACCCTCACATGCATGCTCCTAAACATGCGCTCTAAAAAATAACTATAGGAATTCGGGACCTCTTCAATAGCATACCGGACCTTCTTTTCCTAATGGAAACCTGGATTAACCCCTGCCTCAGCTCCCGACATCGCTGTGGCAGTCCCAGCAGATACAAAATTACATTCCTGGAATGCCTACATAAACCCGATGAAGGTCTCGCCATCATCTACAAAACACCCTCAAATGTACAACCACCACCGCCCCGGACACCCCTTTCATGGATTTCTTGCACTTCAGCCTGCAAACAACACAACCTTGAATGGCACCATAACCTACAGACCACCTGGCCTGTGAGGCAGCTTCAGCAGCCTTATCTCAGACTTCATTGCCCCCTCACCATCAACTCCAATAATTTCCTCCCGGTTGGCGACTTCCACTTCCAGCTGGAAGCCCTCTCCAACTGCTGCCCACCGACCTGAAGAGTCTACACAAAATAAGATTTTTCCCAGCTCATTACTGATCCTACTCACAATGCAGGACACACTTTAGACGCGATCTTCGCATCTGACAACTGCATCAGCTACCGCTTCGTCTCTCCACTCACATGGACTGACCACTACATTATCTATTTCCATATTTCCACGACTCAGGCCAAAGCTCCCATCAACACCAACCACCCGACCCACACCGAACTGGAGTAGAATATTGGAATCAGACTTGCGTTACACTCGAAGGAACCCAACCTGACACCACCAACCACCTAGCCAAGGACATCTCCAACTTCAACCAATGGTTTTCCAACTACATCAACGCTATGGCTCCCATCAGAACTCTATTGCAGAACCAACAACCGGGACTCCAAAATGTGTTGCAAACTTCTGAAACGGAAGTGCAGACCCAACCAGGATGCCGACGCCAGAACAACCTACAAGGCCGCTCTTGATTATTTACCATCTTCAAGGAATTCACCACCCCCGACACCTCAACCAAATCATCACCCCCTCCCAGGAACTATGTGATAATTCAAATTACTTCAACAAAAGCGATTAGATTTTCAATAACTTCGAAAAGCAACTGAACCCAGAGGACATCATCAGCAAACTGCACACCTACCACTCTGACAGACATCTAACCAACTGGAGAACACTCGCTGAGGAAGACACCACCTTAATCATGAAGACCGTCCACTCTGGGGCCCCCTCAGACCCATGTCCACGCCATATCTACAACCTAGGAGGACCCGTGATCAGCAATTTCCTCACCAACATCAACCCCTCTATCAGGTCTGCAGCTTTCCCAGAGGAGTGGAAGCATGCTGCAATCGCAGCCCTCCTGAAAACCCTTCGGCTGAACCCAACTAACTTAGCAACTTCAGACATATCTCCCTACTACCGTACCCAGCAAAGATGATGGATAAAGCGATCAAAAAGCAACTCGCCAACCACCTGGATCTCCACAATCTTCTCAACCACTCCCAATCCAGATTCTGCAGCAGTCACAGCACAGAGTCAGGACTTATCACCGCCACAGATGAGATCTGCACCCTGCTAGACCGAGAAGAAACCACCCCCCTCATACTGCTGGACCTCTCAGATGTATTCAACACTGCCACGCCCCAACTGCATCAAAAGATTACACAACACGGGTATCTAAGGCCCATTCCTTGAATGGATAAGCTCCTTCTCAACTAGAAGTCCGCAAGTCAGGCACCCACCCATCGGAGCCCAAGGACCTGATCTGCGGAGTCCCCCAACTTTTCCTTCAGCCAAACCCTGTTTGCATGTCGCCACTTGCAGACTTCATGAGATCCCACAGCATCTCCCTCTCCTATGCTACTGACACCCGCTTATCCTTTGTCAGACAAATCCCCCACAACCAGATCTAACTTCGCTGAATGCATGATCTACATTAGCAGAATGGATGAGAACCAACTGCCTGAAACTCGACGTGGATAAGACCGAAATGATGATCTTCGGGAACAAAAACTCTCCCTGGGATTCAACCTAGTGGCCATCAGAGCTTACTCCTACTCTATCACCCGCCAACCATGCAAGCAGCCTGTGGATAATATTAGATGACAAACTCAGCATGGCTGCTCAGGTGAACTTCGTTAGCTCCTCCTGCTTCCGTACACTATGCACCCTTAAATTTTCAGATGGATTCCCAAGAGCACCAGACGTACCATCACTCGAGCACTAATCACCAGTAGACTTGACTACGGCAACACACTGCCAGAAAACCCAACCACCTCCCTCAAGTCCCTCCTTCTCTTCTGGAATGCCGTAAGAAGCTGAAGATCTGGCTCTCTTCAACTAAAACCCTGCAGACGACCTTCACACCTGCTCCAGCACCTGGATGCCCCTCAGGTGATTAGCAACGCTTTAGAAGTTTGTTACATTACAAACTAACACCCCTTCCGGAGGAGACAGGTGCAAACCCGCTTCACACCTACAGTGCTTTTCTGTAGCGCAGGATGTGCCGGGCATGGCCTGGGCGAAGAACCGGCCTGTCTGCACCCATCAGCAGCTGGGCCAGGCTCGCTTTGACTCGCCTCTCCACAATTTGAATGTTACAGCACTACAGGCAAACACATCACAGGAGGCCTGCCCCATTAATAGAGGTACAACTACTCATGATTTCTTATAGCGTGCAGTAGGTGGAATTTCATATGAAATTGAAATGACAGCGTATGTACTGTCACTAGAAGGTAATGCCCCTGTTTTAAAAGCAGCTCTACAGCTGAAGGGTTCCTGCACAAATATTCAAAGCGTTTGCACCATGAACAATGTAACTGCAATCTCTTGCAGTTTTCCCCCATCGAACCTCCAGGTAAATGTTAAGCGAGGGTTGGGTAGTGTGGGACAGCTTGTTGGGTAGACAGATACATGTAAGGAAACGGAGAAATCACCATCCTGCCCTTTTGCTGCACAATGTTTGATGGACCAATTATCTTCTAAGTTGCATGAACTTGCTGAGTTTGCTACATCATATCATTCGTGATTGGATGGAACTCTTAGAACTCAGACAACTGTTACTTAACAAAGACACAACACCTTTGTTACAAGTTACCTCTTGTGCATCTCCCACCACCTGTACTACGACCTTGTCTTGTTCGACGGTCAATACATTAACCAATGCAAAATGCACTACCAAAACTATTCTTTTGTATTCTTGCCCTGCCATCCTGCAGGTGGTGTTAATAGAGAGGACGTAGCCTTATGGCTAGAGCGGTCGACCTCGAAGCTGGGGAACCGGGTTCGAGTCTTGGCAACGATGCTCAACATCCCGTGATTCTGGGCAAATCTCTTAATTTCCCTGTGCCTAACCCAAAAAAAAAAAAAAGCATGCGTCCATCTGTAACGAAACTGGTGCTTGTGTAAAGCGCTCGGATACCCAATGTCTCGGGTATCTGTCTCTTCTCGTCTCGCCCTGTCCAGCTTTTTTTTTAACTTAATTTTATAGACCATGGAGGCAAGCGTTCCAAATGGTCCCAGGGTTATCCACGTCAAGTTTAATCACACTCTCAATTCTATTTCCTTGGTGTTCGATATCTGTTTAGATTCTCTGCACTTCAGAGTGTGATCGAAATAGATTTACTCCAACCCCAGTGAAGCCCGCCTGTCCTGATTTTGTCGTATTCCTCCGACCACTCCCCACCCCAATGCTATTTTAATGTTATTAGTTTGAATATTGCAGGAATGTATTCAAAGCTAAAACCACTTGAGTGGCTGTTGTTGAATCATATAGTTTGAAACAATTCTTGTACAGTAAGCCTGGTAAAACTCCAGTGCTTACTTTTCACTTCCTCTGTTATTCTGACCTAGCCATTCCATCAAATTCAGGCCAAGGCAAGGGTGGTCTCTCAACGTGGTTTAAACTAACTTTGCACTTTTACTAGAATTGGACCTGGATACCACACTGCTTAGAAGTTTTTCTGACTTGGTCAGTAACGTGAATGTGAGGTTTGGACTAACAAGGGAGCTAACAACCGTTTAATTTAAAGAGTTAAGTTAGGCTGTTTAATAACTCTGCCCTTATCTTATACATAAATAGTATGTTCGAGGGATATGAGCTGTAGATCATATGCTTTAGCATAGATCGCCATCTGGTGTTGGGCCCGGATGTTTGCACTTTGTTTTTGTTCGAAGAAGTCTTGTAGTCATGAGATAGGTGACTCCTCCTTTTGGTGATAGTGCGCATGGGCATCGACTCCATCCTTAGATTGTTTTTTTCTGCCATCGGGTTCGGATGTGTATTGCTGCGCTCCGGTTTGGTATCTTTTTCGAACTCTTTCGACACGCAGTCCTCTACCCTTGACGGTATTGTCATCGATCGCGGTTCCCCATTCGACGCGCATCGTTTTAACTGAGAGAACCTTCGATCGGGAAACTCGAGGCGGGCCGTTGGGCCTACCCGCGCCGACCGCGATAGCAGTCGATGGAACGGACTCCATTTAAACTATGTCCCGGGTGTCGTGCTAATTTTCCACCACAGATTTGCACGAGGTCTGCAACCTCTGCTTATCCCCGGATCATAACAAAAAGGACTGTGACGCGTGTCGATCGTTCCGATCGAAAAAGAGAATTCGTGATCGTCGGGCTCGACGCCACGAGATGCAACATCACAGCGGCTCCATACCGGACTTCTTCGGCGAAGATTCCGATATCCAACATCCAACTGAGGGAGCCGAGGAAGAAGAACAGGTCTCCATGTCCGAAGCAGACTCGGACATGGAAGAAGAACAACACATCACTCCGGGTCAGCGTACCGTGAGTACTAACTCCCCCGTGCCCAGTGAACATAAAAGAAAGGCTCCGGTACCTCCTTCGCCTTCAGGCTCAGGTCGGCACCGACAAAGTTTTCAGACGCCCCGCCCTTCAGCCCGGCTAAGAAACATAAAGAGAAGCCTTCCGGCTCGAGCCGGCCCCATTCTGGGGCCGAACCAACACCTTTGGCACCGAAACATAAATCGAAGCATCCACAGGTCTCCACACCACCGGGACCGAAGACTACACCTTCGGCACCGAAGACTTTGGAGCCAAAAGTCCCCACACCTACAGGTTCGGGGCCGAAATCGTCCACAACTAAGGGCTCGGAGCCGAAATCTCCCGCACCTAAACAATCTGAGCCAAAGCCTACCAAGCACAAAGACTCCCAGCCAAATCCTTCAACACCAAAGGGGTCGGAGCCGAAACCTTCGGCGCCGAAATCTACACATAAGGAAAAGGACACTCCAGCCAAAGAGCCTCGGTCCGATGATCCACCTTTGGATCCTAAACAGAAAAAACTGGTTATTAACCCTCAAACGGGTCATATTCATGCCACTCTTCCCAAGAAATGGAAGATTGATCTCTCAGAGGACTCTCATATACCTCCTAAGAAAAAGGACATGGGTACTAACCCTTCTCCCCCTTACATTCCACCTCCCTCTCCTCCTCCTAATCCTAATTTGATTATCTCACCATCAAATTCACCACCACCTCCACCATCACCTACCACACAGGATGATGATTATGGGGATGGGGATGGAGATTCAGACGGGGAGCAGGATATGCCACAAGATCACATTATACCACAAGACACTGACCCTTGGGAAAATTATGACAAGGAACCTGATACAGATAATGACCCTGACCTGTATCCCTCTAGACCCTCCCCACCTGATGATAATATTGGATACGTTCATCTCATCAACAGAGCTGCCAAATATCACGGGGTGGAGCTCCATAAAAAGCCTTTGGAAGAGGACTTCCTCTTTGAAACACTCACTCATTCCCAAAGATCTACTCACACTTTACCTATGCTAAAAGGCATGTTAAAGCACACACAGGAGATATTTAAAGACCCAGTTAGAGCAAGAATACTCACACCCAGAGTAGACAAGAAATATAAGCCCGCTTCTACCGATCCTGCTTACATTAAAGGTCAGTTGCCTCTGGACTCTCTTGTAGTCTCTAACGCTCGCAAGAGAGCTAACTCTCAAACCACAGGAGAGGCCCCCCCTCCTGACAAGGAGTCCAAACTCATTGATGCCTCAGGCTAGAGAGTGGCTACACAGGCTGCAAATTATTGGCGTATCGCAAACGCTCAGGCTCTGCTAGCGGGCTATGATAGGGCTCATTACGATGAGGTACAACAACTCATGCAGCACTTACCTGACCAGTACAAAGCAAAGGCTAATGACCTGATCCAGGAAGGCAAACTCATCTCTAAAACTTCCCTTAAATGTGCACTAGATGCAGCAGACACAGCAGCTCGTGCAGTAAATACTAGCGTGCTACTGCGCAGACACGCTTGGCTTAGGATGTCGGGATTTAAACAGGAGGTACAATCCTCCATACTTAATCAGCCCTTTGATCAAGAACATCTTTTCGGACCAGCTGTTGATACCTCGCTGGAAAAAATGAAAGGACACCGAGGTCGCAAAGTCTATGGGGGCCTTACAATTACCTACTAATAGGGGTTCCTTTCGCCGCTCCTTTTACAGGGGTGGCTTTTGACAATGTCCACCGAGAATCCCTCCTCCTCTTACAAGGGTAACAACCAATCCCCCTCTTCCAGAGGTTATTTTCGAGGAGGTTATAGAGGAAACAACAATAAGGGAAGAAACAAGAGGTAACTCCACACGCACTTCCCCTGCCAACAAACAGTGACTTCCTTCCACTACCCCCGATCATTCCACTCCTGTCGGGGGACGTCTCTCACAATTCCTACCTGTCTGGAACTCAATCACCTCAGACAAGTGGGTACTACAAATTATCCAGTATGGTTACTGCCTGGAGCTTACAAGCACTCCCCCAAATATTCTTCCAAGAGCACATGCAATGTCATCAGACCACCTCACCCTCTTAAAGCAAGAGGTTCTATCTCTATTGGGAAAACATGCTATAGAGCCAGTCCCATTAAAATACCAAGGGGCCGGGGTATACTCCCTGTATTTCCTAATTCCCAAAAAGGACGGCTCTCTCAGGCCTATATTAGACCTCAGACAGCTAAATCTGTACATACAGTCGGACTGCTTTCACATGGTCACACTCCAACAAGTGCCCCCACTACTTCAGCAAGGCGACTTTCTGTCCACTCTGGACTAAAAGGACGCCTATTTCCATATTCCCATTCACCCTGCTCACAGAAAATATCTCAGGTTTATGGTGGACAGACCGCATTATCAGTTCAAAGTTCTCCCATTCGGAGTAACTACAGCACCCAGGGTCTTCACCAAGTGCCTGGCAGTAGTCGCAGCTCATCTAAGAAGACAGCACATTCATGTCTTCCCTTACTTAGACGACTGGCTGATAAAAGCCAGATCACAACAAAGCTGCCTACAACACACTCGAAAGACAGTCCAACTGCTTCACAACTTAGGGTTCACTGTAAACCTCACCAAGTTGCACCTCCAACCATCCAACACATAAGTGTATCTGGGAGCCACAATAGACACTCACAAAGCTCTTGCGTACCCCAACCCAGTCAGGATCTGCAACATGCAGCTCTAATATCACAGTTTCAGCCTCAACACTCATTACCAGCCCGAGTGTTTATGCAACTAATCGGAATGATGGCTTCTTGCATTTTAATCGTTCCCTATGCAAGACTTCAGATGCGCCCCCTACAGGAATGCTTAGCCCGTCAGTGCAACCAGGCTCAAGGTCAGTTATCAGATCTGGTGTTGGTAGATGGCCGTGCTCATCACTCTCTGCAGTGGTGGAACATACAAAATCTTTCCAAGGGACGGCCATTCCTCGACCTGGTTCCACAGATAGTGCTAACGGCAGACGCATCGCTCACTGGTTGGGGAGCCCATCTGCAAAAACATACCATTCAGGGCATGTGGACTCTGCAACAAAAACGACTCCACATAAACCATCTAGAACTGCTAGCAATTTTTCTAGCATTGAAAGCCTTTCAACTTCATCTAGTAGGCAAAGCTGTCCTGGTTCGTACAGACAACATGACAGCGATGTACTACATACAAAAGCAAGGGGGGACGCACTCTTTCCAGCTCTCACAGTTAGCCCAGAGCATCTGGAGATGGGCCATACCTCAAAAAATATATCTCCTTGCAGAACATCTTCCAGGAGTAGACTACAAAATTGCAGATCTGCTCAGTCGTCAACGACAGCAGATCCACGAATGGGAACTCCACCCTCAAGTTCTCCTCCCCTTCTTCCAAATGTGGGGCTTCCCAGAGATAGATCTGTTCGCCACCCACCTAAATGCAAAATGCCCAGACTTCGCCTCCAGGTATCCACACCCATTGTCCAAAGGCAATGCACTATGCATGAGTTGGTCAGGGATATTTGCTTACGCTTTTCCACCTCTCCCACTCATTCCGTTAGTGGTTCGGAAACTCAAACAGCACTCCCTGACGCTTATCCTATTTGCTCCCACATGGGCCCGGCAGCCCTGGTTCACAACTCTGTTGGAGCTCTCAGTAGTTCCCCACCAAAAGCTACAACTCTCCCCCAGGTTTCTTACTCAGAACCATGGAGAGATAAGACATCCAGATCCCAATCAGCTCAACCTTGGGATCTGGCACCTGAAATCCTAGAGTTTGGCTACCTTAATCTTCCGCCAGACTGCATGAATGTTATCAAAGAGGCTAGACGCCCTACCACAAGAGCATGCTATGCAGCAAAGTGGAAGAGGTTTGTCGTTTACTGTAACAAACAAATCAATCCACTAGATGCTTCAATCCAAAACATAATTTGTTATCTTTTACACCTACAACGTTCCAATTTAGCGTACACATCCATACGCTTACATCTTGCTGCAATAGCTGCATATCTGCAAAATAGACAGCACTTGTCTCTTTTTACAGTGCCCCCGATTAAGCATTTATGGAAGGACTTAAAAGACTCATTCCTCCCAGACTTCCACCTTCTACGATGTGGAATCTCAACCTAGTCCTTACAAGACTTATGGGTCCACCCTTTGAGCCATTGCACAAATGTGAAATACAATTTCTCACCTGGAAGGTAGCCTTCCTTATAGCCATCACTTCTCTAAGAAGAGTCGGTGAGCTACAGGCACTAACCATAGAGGAACCATTTTTACAAATACACCAAAACAAAGTGGTTCTTAGGACTAACCCCAAATTTTTACCTAAAGTCATCTCTGCCTTTCACATCAACCAATCTGTTGAGTTTCCAGTGTTCTTCCCTCAACCAGATTCAGTGGCAGAACGTGCTCTTCACACATTAGACGTCAAAAGAGCAATACAATATTACATAGAAAGAACAAAGCCTTTTAGGAAAACCAAACAACTTTTTGTTGCTTTTGCTCCACATACAGGCAATCCCATATCAAAATCAGGCATTGCAAGGTGGATAGTTAAGTGCATTCAATTATGCTACATTAAAGCTAAGCGCACATTAACAATTCCCCCTAGAACGCACTCTACACGCAAACTAGGGGCTTCAATGGCATTCTTAGGAAACATACCCATAGATGACATCTGCAAAGCTGCAACATGGTCTACACCACACACATTCACAAAACACTATTGTGTGGATGTGCTAGCAACACAGCAAGCTAGGGTGGGCCAGGCAGTTTTACGAACACTATTTCAAACCACTGCAACAGCTACAGGTTAGCCACCGCTTCAGAAATAACTGCTTTATAGTCTATGCTAAAGCATATGATCTACAGCTCATATGCCTCGAACGGAAAATGCTACTTACCAGTATGCATCTGTTCTTGGCATATAGAGCTGTAGATTCATATGCGCCCACCCGCCTCCCCGGGTACCTTTACCTGTTGCAGTGATATCTTACTTAGATACTATTTACATTGACACCTATCTTTACTACTTTACTAACTCCATCATCGCCCTTTATGGCAAAACAATCTAAGGATGGACTCGATGCCCATGCGCACTATCACTAAAAGGAGGAGTCGCCTATCTCGTGACTATAAGACTTCTTCGAACAAAAACAAAGTGCAAACATCCGGGACCAACACCAGATGGCGATCTATGCTAAAGCATATGACTCTACAGCTCTACATGCCAAGAACAGATGCATACTGGGTAAGTAGCATTTTCCATATTTGTTGAAGAGTTGTACCAATGTACCCATGCTTAAGGTAACTCCCATTCCTGTGTTATGATGCACTCCTATTGGTCTGCACCCCAGGGGCACTAAGGAAGTTGGTAGTACACTTTACATATTTTCATGACCAGCTTAGCTTTGTCCCCCAACTTCTTCAACTCACAGCTACTGTCCTGTGGATCCAGTAGTTCCAGCCTTTGTACTTTTAACCTGGAGAACAACACATTAGTAATGGTTCATGCTTTCCCATCTTTGGGGGTACTTTTAGACGCTTCCGTGGAAGTACAATATTTCTTTGCAGCATCAGAAATGTGTCTGGTCTATGGGGGCCATACAAATATTGCCCTCCATGTTAGGAAGGAAACCCATTGCCCCAATGCTTGAAATTTGTAAGCTTCAGTTTATACTCATCACAACATACGGGGCAGGAGTTTGGAGTGGTGCCAATTCCTCACTTTCATAATCAGAGAAGAACTGATTTTCGTCTCTCTGCCGCCATGCACTTTGCATTACCTCTGTCATGAGGAACTTTATCCTAACTATCTTGAGAATTATATTAAATTGGGACCTCTAATGGTATGGCTATCTATCCGGCTGAACCCTCATGCAACCCTCAATGACTCAGTCAGTGATTAACTAGTGATAAAGTTCTCTATCCCTTGGATGTCATGTAAAATGTAAGTAAATTTGGTTCACCCGTCTTCGTCTGAGAACCCAATCCCACGCATGGAGATGGATAAACTGGGTAAAAAAGACATTTTAACAATGCCTGCGTTTTAACAAAGAATAAACTAAATTGAAAAAGACAACTGCCTGGCATTATGTAATGTTAGTGTTCTAGGGGCATTGGGCCCTACTTGACGCTGATTCCAGGTGACCGCCGAGAGTGCTTTACTTTTTAGATTCAGGTCCGGCACTATTCGAGCCTATTGTTTACTTTTCGGACAATTTTGCCACAATATTTGCACATGCCCATGTGATGGCGTTTTCAACCAGGCTTTGCTGCACTAAAGTTTTTTTTTTTTTAACACAAATTTTACCAAACCTTTTTATTACCTTTGCTGAGGAAGTATCATTCTAAAGTGTTGTGTTGCCCAGTGCTTTTTACAGAAGCTCACTGATCAATTTGTATATTTTGCTGTTATATAATTTTTTTTTAAATCTGCAGTTCACTATGGAAATTTAGTGTTTTTATTGTTTTTAAATTTAAAATGTTTTCTCTGCCTGTACTTTTTATGTGTCTTTGATACTAATTAAAGTTTCTTGATTGATTTGAAAGTGGACGGATGCAGACTCCCTAAATTTACACAATGGTCCATTGAGTTCAAGGCAGGAAAGAATCCCTGCAGGTCAGTGACTGAAGTGGTGGTCTTCCATTGTTGCTTGATGATGCTGGCAAGCTGGAATGTAGGGGTTTCCTGGATCCTGGACAGGCATGTGAAAGGAAACTAGCATGCTGTCCTGTCCATGATCAAATGGGCAGCCTGAAGACAAAATCAAAGTTGTATGCTGGCCTACAGTGGCCCTCGTACACACCTTACCCTAAGATCTAACAAGAAAAACAAACACATACCATATCCAGCCAGGTGAGCATATCTATCTCACCAAAGCAAGCCATGCAAAAACCTGTGAAAGAGTGCCAGCCGAAAGCTCTATCTTGCTTACTCGTTTGCCAAAAACAATGCTCAGGGCAGAGTGCTGCTGCTTTAAACATGTATGCAGAAGACTTATGTTCCAAAATATCCTCTCCTGTGCTTGATGTCAGCCCAGTGATGCACTTCCTGTATTTGGGTCTGCTATTCCTCTCAGGGAGAGATGTGTTGCCTTATTTATTTTCTTTGAGGTTCCAGCCACCAAGGACGTGCTGCTAACTCGTGTGCCCAGAAATGTGCCTCTGTTCCTGTGTGTACCCCTAGACTCCCGATGTTGCATGTATCTGAATGTCCCCCCAATTGTTCTCTGGCTGCTGGATATCAAAGATGGTCCTAGCTGGTCAAAGTTAGAGGTACAAAAATCATTGTGAGCTCAGTGTGACCCTTGCACACTCCCGCCACATTGTTTTCACATGCATAGCATCTCACACTGTGTGTATAGTCCCTTTTCACTTGTTTCCTCCCTTTCGGCGAGTGCCGTGGCTCTTCCGGAGCTTTTCTCCCCAAGCTTTTAGCTATTGACTGCAATTGGAAGCTTGATGCTGGCCTATATAGGGTTACGGCAGTGTTGCAGCATCTGGTACGCAGATACTTAGTTGTGTGGCTAATGTTTAGAATATAAGTAGAAAAATTTGGCTAAATGAACCTTTTGGTAGACAGTAACGTGTATTTTTTTCACCTTGGCCTAATGCTGTATCCTATGCAAGTGTTGTTTCTGTGCCTCACATGGACTATTCTAAGGTCCAGCAGTTGGGTGTGTAGACTGGTTGTCTTCTGTTATGGAAACTGAGGCCTTCAAAATGTAGTTGGAGGCATATGCAGTTTTCTTCTAGGTCAAGATGTTTTTTTGCTTTGGGTGAGGATGAGTTGGGTTGTAGTGATATTTAACTGTGGTTCAGTGCTTGTTGAGCAAGTTGACAACTCTGGTAGTTGTGCAGAAGTGTGAGCCTGTCGGCTGGGAGATACTGCTCTTGTTAGTGGAGGGGTCATGTGGGGCGGCTACTCTGAATGGCTGTCCTCCGTAAAAAGCAGTCATCTTTTTAGTATTGTCCAACTGAGTTTTTGATCCCAGGACGAATCGGGCTGGAGGAGTGTGTAAGCTTTTGAGCGTGTGTGTGCGTATGTGTTGCGCTGTGCAGAGGCTTAAATTTGCTAAAGCAGTTTAAGAGCTAATAGGTTAGGGTTGATGTACTCTGTGGAAAGCAGATGGTCTGAGACAGGGAACCAGTCTAGCTGTTGCATATTGGACTAGTTTCAGGGCTTACTAGTCTTTTTGAGACCGTGTACAATGGTTGTGTCAGCATTTTGAACGAATGTCAGACTGCCAAATGTCAAGCTATTTTTTTCCTGGTTAGTCAACTGGACTTCGGAGTTATTCAGTTTATAATCCAATTTCAATTCTTCATTTTTCATTTTTTTATGGGTGCCAGAATATGGCTAATGCAGTGGTAAAATGGCTTTGGTTGTAGGTATTCTGTCTCTGTGCCACGGATTTTGGACCTCCATGTTTTGGATTGCGGTGATTAGTGGCTTGATTTTCTTGGGGCACCCTTGACTTGGAGGCAGTGAGTTGGATCACAACGGAGGGGGTGGTATATTACTTAACAATTCAGGGGAGTGTGTTGGATTCAGCTTGTGGTCTTGCATGTCGAGTGCTGCTTCGAAATCAAAGAGTATGACATCAGCTACTGGCTAAGGTTGGCGATTGGATAGGTCATGTATGACAGATATTTCATGGGAATAATTTACTGCATGTTTTCAGTTGACTGTTTTTGCTTCATTGCACTTTTGCAGTGGCATCTGGCACCTGATCTTACTGGTTAGGCGTGCGTTTACCGATCTTGCCACTTAGTCACTTGTGTTTGTGTGGTCTTCAATTTGAAATGGACCAGGTACAAAGATTTCTTCAGGAGTACAGGAATGTTACGTAAGTGGTAGGGTCTGCTGCTGAATTCCATTCATCAACTGCTGGTTAGAAGTCAGAAGCTGGGGGTAGCTTGAGTGCAGCAACTACATAGAGTGGTATGTGGTTTGGGGGTAGGATTGTATTAGTTTGTGAGCTGAGGCCCTGTAATTGATGTCGAAGATTATTGGGTTCTGAGAAGTAATACAGAAAAGTATTCAGTGGGCATTTTGCCTCTGATGCTGGGTGGATAGTTAAGGGTGTCTATTCTAACTGGGCGCAGCATCCATGAGCATTGTTAAACAATCCACACACGTAAGTCTATTTTCCCCTCTCTACAGTGGTATTCTGCAGTGAGATATTATTCTCCCAACACTCCCATCGTTTTGGTTGGTACCAAGCTTGATCTAAGAGACGACAAGGACACTATTGCAGGACTCAAAGCAAAGAAGTTGACTCCAATTACCTACCCTCAGGGCCTCGACATGGCCAAAGAAATGGGTATGACGTTTCATTTTCATTTCTTGTTAACACATTTTCAGAGCATGTGTAACCATTTGCTTCAAATGCACTGTTCTCAAAGTGAACTTCTCTGAACGTTTACAACGATCATAAATGTTGCTGTTCAGTTTGAGAGATCAGCTCTGCTAACAAAGTGACTTTTGATTCCCTTTATCTTCTGTCCGTTAAGAAGTCAACTTTAGTCTGAGCCGCTATTTTTAAAATGTATTACATTCAAGCCACCTTACATACCCTACTCCGCAAAAAAAAAGCATTGGCATAGCCAATAGCTCTCGCCTTTGGGACCTTATAAGTATGATCCAACTCCATATCATAACGCAAAATACATACAGTACCAACATATACCATATAATATCGTAACACACCATACTTTACCCTAATATACCGTACCTTAAATGACCCTAATGGAATGTACCAGCCCATCTTGTGACATACCATAACACAGAATACCATATAACATAAGGTAACGTGATCAGTGACTCCGGGGAGCCTTCGGCCTGGCCTTGGTTGGTCCTCTTACTGGGACACGGCGGGGAGGAGATAAGCTAATGTGCACACAGCCGCAGTACAAGCAGGGAAGCTTTCTGTACAGCGCCCTGGTTTCCTATCCAGAAGGACGGGTGCTCCTTACATGGGCATAGAGCTCGGCGCGATTGGCTAAGGGCTGCAGAGGAGGCTGAGTCAGGGTGACCCCATGCCGCCGCCTGGATGTGAGGAGGGAGGATGGGGGGGGGGGATGCTGAGGCAGACGGCAGGGAGGAGGGGGCGGGGCCACGAGGGCAGCTTCACCAGAACTCAGGAACAAGACAGAGAATAGCGCCTGCGACCAAATAAGGAAGTGAAGCAGCAGCACTTCAGTATACAAGTATTTAGGGATTTCGGGAGAGCCTAGGAAAGCATCGGCGCCCGAGCAACAGGATACTATTGGAACAAAAATAACTACAGTAAAAAATGTTAAAAAAGGTGAAAGTGTTATTATGAAGCTCTTGTAACTCACTGTAAGCGTGAGGAGCGTGTTTGTCAACCGCGCGTGCAGTTTTCCTTTTGTTTGCTAGCTGGCACACATCATGCCTGGCCTCGTGCGCTGTCACCGTTGCTGGCTGCATGCCCCTCTTGCAGATGTTGGCAGGCATCCTGCAGTGACTTGGTGCTTCAATTTCCCAGTGACTGGATTTAAGGCACCGAGTCCAGAATTACCTCTTCCGCCCACGTCTTTAGGCAATTTAAGGATTACATCTAACATGATTGACGGGGATAAACCATAGACGCATAAACGCTGTGACAACGGTTGGACTAGTCGCGAAGTACAATTGCCCCCAGCGTTCACGTCTTCATAATAGACAAGCTATGTTTATCGGCCTCGTGAAGATCCGTGGTTTAGTGAGCTCCGACGCATTTTACCCTAAGCGGCCCCTCTTCAATTCCCATCTGCATTCCCCCCTCTGACATGTCGGGCCGAGCCGTACCCCCTCCACCAAGAAGGGAGACAGAAGAAAGAAATATGCCTCCTGCTCCCAGAACAGAACCAGTGGACCCCATAAAAAAAAAAAAAAGTGCGGCCGCGAAAGTGAAAGCGACCGCGCTGTGTTAATTAGTAACCTGATCCAGGAATGCAGCTGGCACACTGCGTGCCGCTGCTCGCTCCCGAGACCCAAACGCCATGGGAGGGAACGTTTAGAGAAAAGGCGGGACATGCACCAGTCTTTGGCCATTTGCGTGCTTTCATTATTGAAAGCCACACGCAAAGGCCAATGGAATGTGTGGGAGTTAATTGACCCACACGGAGAAGTCTAGGGGAAGTTTGGAGTGCTCACAAGAAGCCTCCCATAGAGCAGCGCATGCGCGCTGCGCTAGGCTCGACCTAAAAAGCCTGGGGATGAAAAAGTGACTGGCTCTGCTTTGACCTGCACTTCAGTTAGTTTAAACCTTCTCCGTTTAGTATTAAACCACACCCTGCAAGGTTTGCAATTTTTCTGGTAACTTTTAAGATACTGTCCTGCAGCTTCAAAGGGTTTTTTCTTCCTGTGTTGATTTTGGTAGTTCCACAGGGCTGTTTGGATAATGACGACTTGTATCCATGATGTTCTATTGATGGGGCTCTTGATATGGCACAGTGCTGACATTTAGATAGCACCATGAGATGAAATTCCTGTCAAAAGTCCCCATCATGAATTTTAGTGTTGTGTACTTACAGGATTGAACATGCTTAAATTAACTTTCTACGAGATAGTGTGTAGCAGGTGGGAGCCGGGGTAAGAGTTGGCAGTTGGTCAAGTGCATTACATTGAGGTTTGGTTTCTGATGCTCGAGGCCGTGTATCACTTGTCAGCAATAATGTGCTACTGATCAGAACATGGAGCCATGCAGATTTTTATCATGTTTCACACAAATGTCTCGAACTACCAGCATTTTTAGTGCTTGGTTTCTTGTCAATAACGTGGCGCAACAAAAAAAAACACTTCGAAGTTTTGCTGATCTGTTTACTGACATTTGATTAACTCCTTACTATTAATTTTCATCCCATTTTAATTACTCTACCCATCTTCCATGCCTTTAGACTGTCCTGTTTAAATTTCCTTTTTGTACCACTTGTGGCCCATTCATTGTATATGGAAATATATACAATTTGCCCTGTTTCTTGGCAAACTAATAAGCGAAAATGCTGATTTTTTTTTAAACACTATTTCTGCAAGATATTATTTTATGGAAGGACTCATCTTGTTTTCTTTGCTTCAGTACTGTTGCTATGGAGTAAAATAGATTTTTTTGTTTGTAGCCTAACTGTTCTTGTATCACATGCTGTGCTTTTCTAACCATCTTGTGGTGGAGCCGGAAAGGATCAATGTGTGTATCATAGTTTTGTAGTGTAGTTGGCAACAAAGAATGTCTGTGGTAAACTGCTTGAAGATGTCAACCACTGTTTCATAATGCCACACCATTGCACTTGCTGTTTTTTAGGATTTATTTCATAGTCCGGTGACGGAGAAATATGTAGTGGGTTTTTGGTAACTTCATTCGGAAAACACCACAGACGTTACGTTGACTTTTCAATTTTACGTTTTGGACTCAAATACTTGTAAAACGACTTGTTCCTACTCCTGCATTACATTTTTCTAGACTGATAAGTTGTGTAATTGCCTGTGGTTGGGAATTTAGCTATAGCAGAGTGCTTTTTAGTTCGCAATTTAAATTGGAGATTTGCGTTTTCCTTCTCAATGTCAAGACTGTCACCTAGTGTGAAGCTGTTTTCTCTGCGATTTGTAGAACCATAAGCTTTTTTTCCCCCCCCAGGTGCTGTGAAATACTTGGAATGCTCTGCACTTACACAGCGTGGTATTAAAACAGTGTTGGATGTAGCTATGCGAGCTGTTCTCTGCCCACCAACCGTCAAGAAGAGGAAGAGAAAATGCAGGATTTTATAAAAATTGACACCGTAAACTCGCATCAACTCTAAACCCCTGTAAGCTTTGCCCAAAATATTGGTGGACAGACTCGCAATGCCATTTTTCCTCTACCTGTAACATTTTTCGAGATTTACCACCAATTTCATGGTTTCATTTGTTTTAAGTATAAAAGAAAACACATTTTCTGGTTCTAAAATGAAATCAACCACGATAGAAAAACATTTAGATGGCCATATTTTTAAACCAGTTTTGTTATTGCTCAGACTAATCACGTGTTGCCAAACTATCCAATAAACTGTTTGTGCTATGTACATTAAGCACTAAAAAAGAAAATTGTCCTCCAGAATGGTTACTTTCTCGTTTTAACAAGTTTAATTTGTAACATTTTTCTCGCAGGTGTGGAGCAGTTAATTATCCATAGTAATAGATGTTGCAGTTCAATGCAGTTAAACATTCTATTAACCCATGTTCACTGTATAGCTTGTGAATCAGAACGTGATGGTTTAGAATAGTGATCTTTAAAATTTTGATACACAGCTAAATACTGCAATGATCTGTTGTACACCAGTTTAGCTTTCCTGCTGTGACTTAAAATTATAGTTGTATTTTAAATAGGGTATTACCTTGGTCCTAAGGAAAACTTTTTGGAATGCATATGTAAAGCAAATTTGCATTTGTCAAGTTCTATAAAGTGACAGTATTGTAGCATTCTAAACATCTCCAAAAGTGACACAAATTAGGCAAACGTGACGGGTGTCTGCCACTGGTACAAGTAGTGTCAGCAAACTCCAGTGTCATAAATCAAGTGAATGGAATTGTTGTTATAGGTAAGTATACGTTTCTGTTTTCCTTCAAGGCAGGGGATTTGATTATTACAGTTCTTAACTGGTCATTCCCATTGATGTTACTCAAGGTAATTGCTTTTCTTGTAGAACCTTTTCTGACTGTGCAATATGTATCTCTTGTGTTTCACAATTTAATACTGCTTTTTCTCAGAATAGAATGTTAAACCATTGCCTTTTTTTGTTAACTTTGGTCATGTAAACTAATGCGCTTTCCAAGGAACTTTCTTTAGTCCTATATTGGATGTAAAAATCATGTGACTGAGCTTTACAAATGTAATCTTTTTTATACTTTCGTCATTATTTTAAGCGACAAACCTTTATTAAATATCATCATACTGCCAGGTTTACATAATTAGCTAACAATACTGTATTTTACCTCACCCAAGTGAATACCATAAATGCTTCTAAGTACTGTTATAGTGGATCTGTGAGGTTTTGTAAATTAGTGCTAGTGATAACAATGTTCTGTTTTCCTGAACACTGGCGAAAATTACGTCGCAAACTTTAAGCTTTCAACCACTAGAACAAAATTTAAGAATGTTTGAGAAAGTTTCAACATTGTGAACAGTGTTTTTAAATTGATCTTTTGCTAATGCATTTAGTGTTTTACATGCATGTTTGAATTAATAAATCCTTGAATCCATCTAATTCTTGCATGTGTACAATTATTTGTCTATTCGAATGTTATAAAAGCCTGTTATTTTTCCACCATACTGCAAATTAATTCAAAATCTCTGCTCATTACAGAGCTGTATCTTCCACATATAATCCCTAAAAGCATTGTTCATATGTGTTCTAGAGCAACAGTAGCGCAGTACACTTTTGTTTGCCATAGATTATGCACTCCTTTTATTCCGAACAATTAAATTGGTGAATTGCAAAGCAACAGACATTGATAATGAAACTCACTTCATGGATAATAGAGGGATGTAGGAGTCCTTTTCAGTGTTAGACTTTTATCCCTATTGTACATGAACAGATTCGTGCACTGTCCTTCTCTTCACAGGAGCTTGAAGTTCTGCGAAGGTTGCTCTTCACTAACTTCTTTTTAGTTCCATTCAAGGCTAAACCTCAAATTCCTTCTGTAATGCGAATACAGCCACTCTATTTGCTGGTGCTGGAAAATAGCCCAACAATGTAAATGGAGTCATTCGTTCGATTGCTCAAAGTTCAGATTTCTTGTACAGCAGTCATTGCTTTGTGCAAGAGCGAATTATTAGGTAGATAATCAAAATGACTCGACATCCGAGAGCCTTGAAAGTCTGACTATGAAATATAAGCTCAAACTGTGGCATTGCATCTAATGTTTGGATGATAAATAAGTTAGACTTTTTTCTAATATGTATTGATTTGCTGACAGTCGTTTTGCTCTAGGGAATGAAGTCAGCTATCTTGTATTTACTGCAGTGCTTGATTCTGAAGTAGTGGTTGGGCCTTGTGCTGGAAAGGGCAGTTGCGTTTGCAAGAGAGCGAGACTATGGAAAAGTAGCTGTTATCTTGGTGTAGCTGATAATTTGTCTCATATACTGCTTACATACCCCTATATGGAAATGTGAGAAAATTGTACTTGTTACCTGCTCTACTTTAAATAGGTGCCAGACATGCCCATTGCTCCCAGTCTTTTTGTTACCCTTGACACCCCTGAAATAGCAATGTCAGTAAGTACGTTTTAAGACTCATTTAAAATCGATACAAATCAGTTTTTTTTGAGAAATTGTATATATTTTGAGGTAATAGTTATGTATTTTATCTTTTTATGAAGCAGATAAAGGTTTAAAAATCTAAACACTGAAATTTAATAGGGACAAAAGGAGAGGTCAGATCAGGAGCAAATGTATTCATGTACAAGGAGCACTTCTCTTCCAGGGGATCCTCTTCAATAGTCATAGGCACTGAATTGCCCTGCCACAGGCAGGATCTCAGAGCACTTTACAAAAGTGTACTATGTAAATACGCACACAACGTTTCAGTAGAAAAGTGTGCTTAAGTAGCGAAACTGCCTTGACAACAAATTAAAATAACCAAACTGTATTTTTCATTAAAAAAATTGTTAAACCAGTTAGTCACTACATTAACAATGGGTAACTAGAAACCTTTTTCACAGACCTTTTTAAAAAGACAAAAGTAAGGAAATTAATGGCAGTGTTAGCTGATATGCTTCCATAGACAAGAGAGTGAATGCTGGCATTGTGACTTTAGGAGACTCGCGCTTCCTCCTGTGTCCCATCATGCCTCACAGCTGACCCGTTGGTTATTTGTTTCCGACTCCTAGGAATGGCATCCTGGAGCTACGAGGTCCACATTTTTGCTTATTTTTCATACTAAAAACATTACCAAACCACTCAAACATCTTTTCTTGACGTCCCCGAGGACTGAGTGTTTTCATAATTGTTTTGACAGGGTTTTTTATTTTTTTTTACATATCCCGTCAGGATATCACCTTGATTTGTGAAGTGCTGTGGCAAGAAAAGGCACAGCAGTTGGATCCTCATTGGCTCTGTATAGTGTGCCTTCCAAAAGACAGTCGTCCTGAAACCCACAAATGTTGCTATATGTTCAGGAAAATCCGGAAGGACAGGCAGACTATCAGGTTGCACTATAGACCTCACTACACGAGAAGGCTCCTGAAATAAGGAGCTTGGAAAATGCTAATCAAGAAATGCTTGATGGGGTGATGAAAGGAAGAAACCTACTGGAAAACCAAAATGGTTTTTAGAATGCCCTCACCCACTATACAGTCGCATGCTTCCTCATAGGGCTGCTAACACAAATCCTAGTGCGGACCAACACTCAGAGTGGTGCGCTTGTTTTTTTTTATAGAGTAGGAAAGAATATTTTCATAATGAGGGATCCCTATTGCAAAAAGAATAGTGTTTAAGACTAAGTGGGTGACTATATATTTATTGTTGCCCCCTCTGACGGGGATAACCTTTTTAAAGCGGGTATATTGGAGGAGCTACTACTCCATTACCCCATCTGCCTGTACCAACATGTTTCAGCCACTTACAAACGCCCTACTGGGTCACTGGCCTTCCTCAAGATACTGATCCCTCGTTACAGTCCTTCGTCGGGTGGCGCAGATCGGTCTGTAAGGAGATGCCGCACCTTGATGAAAGTGTGACTATAGGGCGATGTTCCCACTCTGGCCCCGAGTTTGAAGAAGCAATAAAGAGACTCTAGTACTCATCTCGAGTGTGTCTACTCAAAGGCAAGTAAAGTTATATACCTATCCTTACTGTTAGAAATGGGAGTCTCTGGTTGGCCAGGGCTTGCACCTCTGTCCAAGTAGGGACCCTTCTTCCTAGTCAGGATAAGGGAGTTACACTCCTAAAATAACCCCTGCTCACCCCCTTGGTAGCTTGGCACGAGCAGTCAGGCTTATTCTAGAGGCAGTGTGTAAAGCATTTGCACATAACCAACAGTAATATAGTGTAAGCACTACAAAAGGACACCACACCAGTTTAGAAAAATAACCAATATTTTTATATACTCAAGACAAGACCAAATACGATAGAAATCCACAATACAAATACTTTAAAAATGAATACGTTGCAAGATAACTTCTTCTTTGCAGAAATCGTGAAAAACAAAGTTCGTGCGAGTCGGTAGCTCCGTCCGAGTCTACCGCGATGCTGAAAACAAACAAAGTCCAACAGTTCCAGCCGACCGTGTCGATACGGGCCGGCAGAGTCGTGCACAGACTTGGTCACAGTACCTTTATCGTTGTGGCTGGTACGGAGTGTACGAGGCGTTCGTCGCGGTTGCGGTGCAAGACGGAGCGATGCAAGGTGCGGTGTCCTCTCGATGCAGTGCAGGCAGCGGCTCGATGACAGTCGTGCAGACGGAGTCGGTGAGACCAAGGCGGGCGATGCAGGGTGAGACGGTGCTCGATGCGGTGCTGGAAGGTTGCGATGCAGGCGACCAAGCCGGAGTGCGGGAGCTGGCGTCGGACAGCGGTGCGAGTCGGAGCGGTGCGTCGCGAAGCGTGCGAGCGGTGCCCCAACTGCGATGCGGTCACGATGGTTGAGCCAGATGCAGTGACAGCGTCGGTCTGGTCCGGCCGGTACAGTGAAGCGATGCGATGCGAACTGCGGTGCCCACAGGTCACGATGCAAGCAGCGGCTCGATGGCGATGGCGTCGGACGTCGTCGTCGGTGAGACCAGGGTTGCGGTGCAAAGCGGGGCGATGCGGTCTGCGGTGCAAACAGGACACCGGGCCAGTGATGGAGTCGGTTGACGGAGTCGGTTGCGGTTCCCTTCCTCTGTGGCAACTGAAACAGCGGTTCCAGAAGCGGTACCCAGAGGGTTGTGAAGTCTTTGCAGTCCCTGAGACTTCTTAACAGGAGGCCAGCTCGGTTTCAGGCCCTTGGAGATTCTCAGCACAAAGAGTAGAAAGTTCAGTCCAGTCCTTTCACTGCCCAAGACAGAAGCAGCAACTGCAGGCCAACCCAACAAGGCAATAACTCAGCAAAGGGGCAGTACTCCTCCTAGCAGCTCTCCAGCTCTTCTTCTTGGCAGGTTCCTTGATTCCAGCGAGATCTAAATTCATGGGGTCAGGGCCCCAATATTTATATCCCAAATTCCTTTGTTCTCTGGAGGCAGAGAAGCCTTTGCCTTTTCCAAACCAGTTCTGGAGCACTCTGTTGACAAGACTCCTTCTTTCCTTTCACAGTGCAGGGCAGAAACATCAGACGCCCCACAGGAGGTGGAGCCAGCATTGTGGAGGGAAAGCACAGCCCTGGAGCACTTTGTTGACATGATTCCTTCTCTTCTTTCACAGTGCAGGGCAGAGACATCAGACGCACCACAGGGGGTGGAGCCAGCACTGTGGGGGGCCGGCACAGTCCTATTCAGGTCCCAGGTGCAACTCCTCCCTCCCATCTAGATGCAGATCTCTCTATTCACCACTGGGCGGACTCATTCTGTCTCCTGGAATCCCCCAGCCCTGTCACTCAAACTCCAGACAAGGAATACACAACCTAGCAGAGGCAGGCCTGGATAGTTAGACAAGAAAATACCTACTTTCTAAAAGTGGTATTTTCAAACACAGAATGTTAAAACCAACTTCACTAAAAGATGTATTTTATCATTCTGAGTTCAGGCATACTAAACTCAAATTTCTACCATGTTCCCGGAGTCAGTTAGGATTATAAGATGTAATAATCAAAACTGCCCATTCTGGCCTATGGGGGACAGGTAGCCTTTCAATAGTGAAAAACGAAATAGGCTGTAATTCACTACCAGGGCATGCCACGCACACCAGGGCATGCCCTACCTTTACCTACAATGCACCCTGCCCACAGGGGTACCTTGGGCCTACCATAGGGGGTGACTAATATGTACAAAAGGGAAGGTTTAGGGACTGGCAAGTGGGTGCACTTGCCAAGTCGACATGGCAGTCACAGACTGCACACAGGCTCTGCGGTGGCAGGCCTGAGACACATTTTGCAGGCTGCTTTGGTGGGTGGCACAACCAGTGCTGCAAGCCCACCAGCAGCATTTGATTTACAGGCCCTGGCACACTCAGTGCACGTTACTAGGGACTGACACATAAATCAAATAGCCAAACATGGAAATACCAATCCAGAACACATTTCTTACAGGAGCACTTGCACTTTACCACTGATCAGCAGTGCGTAAAGTGCGCAGAAACACTAAACCAGCACAAAACAGAGTCAAAACCGGGAGGTCAGAAAGCAAAAACTCAGGGGAAACACGCCAAAAGATGCCAAGTCTAACAATTACCATATGGTTAAATAAACTCCGAGGGATTAGGATTGTAACAAGGGATCAGTATCCTCTAGATGTTCTGAGATGTCTGAAGGCATTTGATGCAAACGTTTTTTTTAAAATTACCGGCTCCCTGCCGGGCCAGACTCTTATTTTGCCCCTGGAACAGCAACTGGCAGCAGTGGACCTGCGTCTGGTGTCTAATGTGCAAGCGCAATGACTGGCTGGGGGCTGGTTGGCCAGGAGATAAGCGGTTGCGTTTACTTTGCTGGTGCCTTGCCTATCTTCTGGGTACAACAGGCTGCCAACGAAGGGCACTTCCAAGGTATGAACAGCTGCAACAGTGCATAAGACCGAGGGCTATTATGTTTTGTAAGTGACCTACAATGTTTGAATAATCGAATTGGGCAAGATGCGCAGAACAAAATAAGTCACATGGCTGGCATTGTTCAAGATGAAGCGTGGTGCACCGCAAAAAAAAATAGTGTGGTCTTTCATGCACTTTTATGGAGCAAGGCACGGTAATGCAACCAAAACAATAAAATCAAAACTATTAAAATTACAAGAACAACTTGTCGGAGGTGCAGTCCGAGAAGTGCGTAGCTGTCCTGCCTGCAACACCATCTACGAAAAAGTCCTTAACAGAGTGCGGACAGCTGTAAATAAAACCTACTGAGTACATTACATGTAACGGGTGCAGTCTTTACGGGAGGTTCCAACAGTAGAAAGTGAGGGACTACTAAACAAATTAACCAATGAAAAAGAAGCATTTACAAAAGACAGTCAAAGGAGCCAATTGAAAACATGGAGCTTAAAGCCGATATTCTGAGTACAGAATGTCTCGAAGAGACAGCACAAGCGCTGCTTAGGCGAGAAAAATGGAATATAGAAGAGGGTACAGGCTTTATGGAAGATGCTTCCATCAGAGTTCAAACCCCTCTGGCCACAACAGCAGCTGTTGTATCAACAAATTCAGCCTAACCGACTTATCAACACAGTCGACCATCTGGTGGAAAGGCGGACAGCAGCCATCTGCAGCTGCAAGGTCAGCCTCTGACAAAATAGTGATTACTCCCTTCCCACTCTCCGGTGGAGGGTGCTGGGGGAGTATTGTCAGTGTTTTTGCCGCAATGGCAACGATTAAGAATATTTGTAATATAGTTCTGAATGGATACTTCTAAGGTTCAAATATACAACAAAACCAAAGGGGATGATGGACGGAGTGTTGAACATTGCAAGCACTCACCCCCAGTCAACTGATCTGGGTTTAATCCATCATTCTTTAGCTCACTCCGCCACCCCAGTTCAGACATGGCCATATGCAAATCAGTCTGACCCTGTGCTTCATGGGAACAGTCCAGCCCGAACTGCCAAGCCATGTCTTCCCTGGACCGGAAACAAGCATCCTGGGATTCAAGATAGCCTGGCTGATGAGGGTTATGAACCCGAAACCGGTCCCAGGATGCTTGTTTCCGGTCCAGGGAAGACATGGCTTGGCAGTTCGGGCTGGACTGTTCCCATGAGGTACAGGGTCAAGACTGATTTGCATATGGCTATGTCTGAACTGGGGTGGCGTGGTGAAGCAAAATAACGATGGATTAAACCCAGATCTGTGACTGGGGGTGAATGTTTGCCAATGTGCAACATTCCGTCCATCATCTTGTGTGTTTTGCATTTCGCCCTAAGTGGGAAGGGTATGCCCAGACGTGGGTCCCGTGCTCACTACGCCACTGGAGTCAAGCTATCCTGGCTGATGAAGGCTGATAGCCTGAAACCGGTCCTAGGATGCTTGATTCCGGTCCAGGGAAGACATGGCTTGGCAGTTCGGTCTGGACTGTTCCCATGAGGCACAGGGTCAAGACTGATTTGCATATGGCCATGTCTGAACTAGGGTGGCGGAGTGAGCTAAAGAATGATGGATTAAACCCAGATCAGTTGACTGGGGGTGAGTGCTTGCAATGTTCAACACTCCGTCCATCATCCCCTTTGGTTTTGCTAAGTTCGCCCTAAGTTGGCAGGGTATGCCCAGACGTGGGTCCCTTGCTCACTTTGCCACTGGATTCAAGATAGCCTGGCTGATGAGGGTTATGAACCCGAAACCGGTCCCAGGATGCTTGTTTCCGGTCCAGGGAAGACATGGCTTGGCAGTTCGGGCTGGACTGTTCCCATGAGGCACAGGGTCAGACTGATTTGCATATGGCCATGTCTGAACTGGGGTGGCGGAGTGAGCTAAAGAATGATGATGGATTAAACCCAGATCAGTTGACTGGGGCTGAGTGCTTGCAATGTTCAACACTCCGTCCATCATCCCCTTTGGTTTTGTCAAATATACAACAATCATGCCACTACAAAGATCTCCGTCATCAGGACTTACTCTGAGAAGAAAACACCTTGCTTTAAAAGTATGCATTGGAATTTGTTCCCCGTCAGCAAAAAGGATGTAAATTCTTCTTACTTTCTGGTTCGAAAGAAAAGTGGGAATATAGAAGACAGACTTATACTCCACCTTTGATTAACGACCCAAGTGCTAGTGACCCAGTGAAGAGACCGCTGCATTGAGCCTCAGACACACAAAGTATTGCAGCTCTTGCTTACATTTGGGAGAGTGTACAAAGTATTCTCTTGGCCCTATAGAGCTATCCTGGCAATGTCTAGCACCATTCTGATGACACTGAAGGTGGGACAGGGCCGGAACTAAGGAACAAGGAGTGACAATCCATTGTAGTTCACCCTGAACCATATCTAGGAACACCAGATTCAGGCATACAGTTTAATGATTTACTCACCACCTACATTACACCACACTAGTTGAATGTCACCTGCCAAACGACAAACTGTGCCCAAGGTGTGACAGGGTTGACAGACTTCCTACATGACACAGACATGCCATCGATAACGCGATTTTGGCAGATTACTAGAAGCCTAGGGAGAATACGAAGTGGGACATACCTGCTTACAGTAGAAGTGTCTGCTGGGCCAGTATACCCGCACAACTCCAAAGACTGTGAATGGTTCATGGATCTGGCCAGTAGTGCCATAGCAGTGCATTGGAGATTCCCCGTCATCTCACATCCCCCCTACCCACCCGGTGCTGATGGAAGGAAAAGGAGAAAACATGGGGAGGAACAGAGGGCACGATTTCACTTTGAGGGACGACAGGGGTTACATAAGCACCGTGTAGCTGATCTTTGGAATGAACTTGTAGACACATTTGCCGAACTAGATACATAGGCTTATTATTAATGTTATCTTGTTTCTTCTGGACATGGGGCTGGGAGGTCTTCCACTGCGTCATATTGTGAACTAGGCTCATTCTACTTGGGGCCAGTGGAGGGCAGTCAACATATATACAGCTGTGATGTTCTGACTGACATTCGTGTGTAAGCTCACAGACAAATGGACCGTGCAATTTTTACTGGGTTTTTCTATTTAAGTTTTTATGCTTTTAATGTGGCTGTTATGTGGAATCTCAATGGCAAGTGAGTTCATTGACACACCAGCTAATAACTGTATACCTATGTGTGATGCTATAAAAAGACAATAAGAAGGTAAAACCTGTCTGACTTCAAAGCAATACAAACAAATTAATGACCAAGTGGATCAAAAAGGGAAAATGTAGGTTGGCATTACATCAGATTCACCCTCAGTCACACCAAAGTGACTGGATGTGTGCCATAGATTTTTAGAGTGCCTATTTCACAGACCAATCAGAAATGTTTAATATTTGTAGTAGGTAACAAACATTACCAATTCAAGGATTTCCCTTTTGGTCTGAAGTTGCACCTCTAACAATTTTGAAGTGCATGGCAGTCATTGTGGCACACTTAAAGAGACAAAGCATTTTTGTCTCCCCATACCTAGACAACTGGCTGATAAAAGTACCAAAGCAAAAAGAGGTCCGGAGTAATTTCCATCAGATTGTGGATATCATTTGCTACCGGTGTCTGTGTATCGATATGAACAACTCGACAGCCACCCCGGATTCTTTACTTAGAAATGATCTCAGACACCAATGTTGCAGGAGATTATTCTTCGGAGCAGAGACTTAACATCAATCTATCTGAAATGCCGGTCTGTTATGATCTAACCGCCTGCTGGATTTCTTCTCTACGAGGATTGATGGCCTTGTGCATCTTCCTAGTCCTGGACACCAGATGTCATGAGAGCCCACTGCAACTGTGTGGAAGACCAGTGAAATAAGCGATCAGGCAGCTAGGAGAAGATCATGGACATGGTCCGAAAAGGAGGCCATATGTGAGTATACTAGAAGAGCTGGCCACCTAGCTCTGAAGTAATTGCATCCTTCAGGGCAACATTTTTTCTTCAGACAGGCAACACAATAACCATATACTATCAAAACAAACCAGGAGGTACTCATTTCAGACTTTTGGCTGTAGAAGCTCAAACAATCTGGAGGTGGCTGATGGCAAGAGACATGACCATCCCTGCTATTCATCTGCCATCAATACAAAACTCTAAGGCAGACTCAGTTGAACATTCCAAGAAAACCACAAATTGATTCTCAAAGACAAGGTGCTTCAAAGTGTCTTTGGTTAGTAGGGTTAGCCACAAATAGACTTGTTTGTGGATGCAGAAGACGGGCAATGCCCATACTTTGCATCACAATGCTACCAACCAGGGTCAAAAGGGAATGCCCTTTGAGGGGTCATGGAAATTTCTTTATGCTTTTCCCCCATTACGTTATTCCCAAACGTGCTGATCAAGCTACACCATTACAAGACCAGGATGATGCTCGTACCATGCCCATGCAAGTGGCTGTTCACGGATAGCCTGCATGTTTTCGCGAGACTACATAGGCAGCTACTTTGCAGACTGAATCTCTCATAGAAGTTCAGGTGCCAGATCCTGAATTCTTACAATATGGACATCCAACCCTGCCAAAAGACTGGACAGTCCAGATTCCAAGAAGTGGTAATATATTGCCTTCATCTAGCAAGGTCTGGCCTTTGAATTGCTTCAGTAAAGATGTACCTTAAGGTAATCGCTGCATACAGTACATTTTCTTCACAAACCTTTCTTTAAAATGCCAGTGGTAAAAGATTTGTTTCATGGAGGGCCTTATGAAACAATTCCACCCTGCTAGATCCCCATTCCCTATACTGGGAATTGAAAATTGTTCTATCTAAGTTAATAGGTGTACCTTTTGAGCCATTACACAAAGCTACATTACAACGTATAACCTGGAAGGCTGCCTTATCTGTGCCTCTCACCTCCTCTCGCAGTCCGTGAAATTCAGGCTCTGTTTTCACAGAAATCTTACATGTATTCTCGTGCAAACAGGGCGGTGATGAGAACTGATTTAAGTTTGCTCCCGAAAGTAGTACTGAAATTCCATCTTGGTATGACAATCTGATCACTATGGTACTATAAGAATTGGCTTGCCTACAATGAAACCATCCATTTCTAGATGGATAGTTTCCTGCATTAAACTTTTGCCAAATAAACTCTTCCTGGGAGACCTAGGTCTCAGTTGACCCAGGGAAAGGCTACTACTGTGGTTCTTTTAAGAAATGTCCCTAGTACAGAAATATCTAAAACCCCTAACTGGCGATCCATCCATACATTTTATCAGACCCTTTTGTTTGGATTCAGACTCCAGAGTGAATGCCCAAGTCAGACCTTTTCAAGGAATGTGTTTGGATAAGGGTGCATGCTGTGTTTTTCTTGTTAGCCATTTTTACTGGGATGGGCTTGATATTCTATTGAGTGTTTAAGATTATTGATGAGGCTCCCCTGGAGAAGGAAAAGTTACTTGCCTGTAATCCTAGTTTTCTTTCAAGAAAATATTCATCAACATCATAATGAACCCTTCCTGGACAAGAAAGATTCTATCGTACCCCTATCCCTTTATTTTTAAAATTTGTATATACCCAGAATCCTCTCGTTGGGCATAATTGGACATAGGAGAAAGAATTGAGGCCCTTAAAGGCACAGTGCCAGCTTTCACTTTTGGCTATGGCAACCTATCTGCAAACATTGCCCTTCATCCCTTCCTTTTCTCTTTTAAAAAAGTTTGTGAAAGATGTTTCCAATCACCTTTTGTTAATGTAGTGACTAATTGGTTTGATTTTTTTTTTTCTCTATTTGTTTTGAATGAAAAATAAATGTGACTATTTTGGCCTTGTAATCTGCTGTGAAGGCATATTTTTCCTCTGTTTGAGTGTACTTTCCTACTGGAAAGCCTTGCCCTTATGTACATTTTTATATATATTCCTGTAAAGTGGTCTGGGTTCCAGCATGTAACTTCCTATTTTGTGATTAAACACCAGACACGTAAGGAGATGGCTTGCATTAGTTGGGGGACTGATGGCCAAAATGATTTACTACCCCCACCACCACCACCACCCCTGGTCGCCAGTCTGAATTGTCTGAGGCTAAACTTCACACTGGTAGTCAAAATGAAAATGACCATACATGGACCAGCTTTGAGAGGAGGCCAAGAACACTGGTATCTAGAGTAAGGGTACTTTGCTTAAAACTGTGAGTTTTTGCAGTTTTTATACTGTTTAACTTGTTTGCTTTTTTAAGGATATTTGTGAATTTGAGTGGCTGGATAGTGGCAGTACTCTTGTTGAATTAGAAGTAGCAAATTGGTGGTCTTCACTAAAATATGAGGTACATTCTACCGTACTAGTTTTTTTTTTTTAAACCCTGTATCCTGAAATCTTCTAGCATGTTGCATTTCCAATGTACAACACAAACCTCTCCACATCTTTCGATTAGACCATCTATGAAGTTTTTTTGGGGGGCTCTATTTAAGAAGTAGTGGCAACATAAAACCGCTACAGATCTTGCACATATTTTGCTCATTTTCTCTGAAGCCTTGGGCTGTACACCAGGGCTAGTTCTAGTATGAAGACTGTTGGTTAGGCACCAACTTCAAAACCACTCAAGCCAAGGTGGGGGTAGGGTGACGTTAAAGTCAAGCATTTCATTGGCTTGCCCATCCCTTTGTGAATACAGACCTCCAATCAAAACGGATCCTTCGAATTTGAAGATGATTCTCTTCTGTTGTCAATGCAGTCAGCCTGGTCTACCTTTCACAAGGGATTCAATTGTGAAGGTGTATGTCCACATTTGATGGCCCTACTGGTCTGGCAGCCTACCAGCTGTAAATAGGACTAGGGATAGCTTCCTGACATGGCTTGACTATAGAAGCGGCTACAGAAGTATTCCTAATCGAATGATGCGTGAGGGGCAGACCCTACATAAGGAGGAGGGCATAGACTTTGGGAGAACATCACTAATCACAAGTTACAACAGCAGGAGCAAAAAAAAAACTGCTGTTCTCTGATGTATTGAGAGCAGAGTGAGCGTGGCAGTAGTGCTTATGATTATTCATTGATTGACCAATGCACTTTGATCGTTGGATTAAGCACCTGTTGCAGAGGTTGCTGTGTAACTTACATTTCGAGGCATATGAGCTGTAGATCATATGCTTTAGCATAGATCGCCATCTGGTGTTGGGCCCGGATGTTTGCACTTTGTTTTTGTATGAAGAAGTCTTGTAGTCACGAGATAGGTGACTCCTCCTTTCGGTGATAGTGCGCCTGTGCATCGACTCCATCCTTAAATTGTTTTTTTCCGCCATCTGGTTCAGATGTGTATTGTTGCACTCCGGTTCCATACCGTTTTCGGACCCCTTCGACGCGCAATCCACTACCCTCGATGGTATTATCGATCGCGGTTCATCATTCGACGCGCATAGTCTCTCTTCGGAAAACTTTCCATCGGAAAACTCGAGGCAGGCCGTCGGGCCTACCAGTGCCGACCGCGCTAGCAGTCGATGGAACGGACTCCATTTAAACTATGTCCCGGGTGTCGTGCTAAGTTTCCACGCACCGACTTGCACGAAGTTTGCAACCTCTGCTTGTCCCCGGAACACGACGAAATGGACTGCAACGTTTGTCGATCCTTCCGATCAAAAAAGAGACTTCGTGATAGTCGGGCTCGGCGCCACGAAATGCAGCATCAGAGCGACTCGATTCCGGACATCTTCGGAGAGGGTTCTGGTACTTCACCTCCAGAACCAGAGGAAGAAGAGCAGGTCTCCGTGTCCCAAGCCGACTCCGACATGGAAGAAGAGGAAGACATCGCTGCGGGACAGCGTACCATGAGTACAGATCCCCCTGTGTCCATTCCACAGAAGACAAAGGCTCCGGTCCCTCCTTCGCCCTCGGGCTCAGATCGGCACCAACAAAACGTTTCCGATGCCCCACCCTCCAGTCCGGCTCCGAAACAGAAACAATAGCCTTCTGGCTCGAGCCAGCCCAGCTCCGATACCGAACTGACACCGTCGGCTTCGAAACATAAGAGCAAGGTACCTTCGGGACCGAAGATTCCACCTTCGATGCCCAAAGACTCTGAGCCGAAACCTTCCAAGGCCTCGGAGCCGAGACATCCCAAGGCCAAAGACTCTGAGCCGAAATCCTCCAAGGCCAAAGACTCTGAGCCGAAATCCTCGAACACTAAGGGCTCGGAGCCGAAACCCTCCAAGCCCAAACACCCAGACCCTAAATTACCAACGCCCAAGGGTTCGGAGCCGAAACCTTTGACGCCGAAATCCCCACGGAAATACAAAGACTCTCCCCAAAGAGCTCCCATGTGATGAGCTAACTTTCGACCCAAAACAAAAGAAGTTGGTTATAAACCCTAAAACAGGACATATTCAAGCAACCATTCCAAAGAAACGGAAAGCTGACTTGCCAGAGGACCATCGGGTCCCTCCTAAAAAGAAGAATATGGTCACTAACCCTTCTCCTCCTTATATTCCACCTCCTTCTCCTCCTCCTAATCCTAACTTGCTCATTACACCTATAAATTCACCACTAAGGCCTATTACACCTGACCCACAGGATGAAGGGGATGGGGATGAGGATCAGGACACTGACGCTTAGGATGATTACCACACTGATCCAAATACAGATAATAACCCCGATTTGTATCCCTCCAGACCTTCCCCACCTGATGACAACATTGGTTATCTTGAGCTCCTTAATAGGGCTGCTCATTACCATGGGGTAGAACTTCACAAGGAGCCTTTAGAAGAGGATTTCCTTTTTGAGACACTTTCTTCCTCACAAAGAACTACTCATACCTTGCCAATGCTCAAAGGCATGTTAAAACACACAGACGAAGTCTTTAAAGATCCCGTAAGGGCAAGAATTATCACACCTAGAGTGGATAAAAAATACAAATCGGCTCCTACCAACCCTATTTATATTAAAGGACAGCTGCCCTTAGACTCTCTTGTAGTCTCCAACGCACGCAAGAGAGCTAACTGCCAAGCCACAGGAGACGCTCCTCCTTCTGACAAGGAGTCCAAGCTTATTGATGCCTCAGGCAAAAGAGTAGCTTCACAGGCAGCAAACAACTGGCGCTGCTGGCCCGTTATGACAGGGCTCATTACGATGAGCTCGAAAAACTCATACAACTCTTGCCTGACCAATACAAATCTAAGGCGAACAACCTTTTTCAGGAAGGGAAACTTATTACTAACACCTCCATTAAATGTGCGCTAGCTGCAGCAGACACAGCATCTCGTGCAATTAACACCAGTATATTATTACGCAGACACGCTTGGCTCAGAATCTCTGGATTTAAGCCTGAGGTACAAACCTCCATTCTTAATCAACCCTTTGACAAAGAGCATCTTTTCAGCCCAGTGGTTGATACCATGCTGGAAAAGATGAAAAAGGACACTGAGGCCGCAAAGTCCATGGGGACTTTACAGTTACCTGCAAGTAGAGGTTCCTTTCGCCGCTCATTTTACAGGGGTGGCTCAAAAACTACGTCCACTGACAATGTCTCCTCCTCTTACAAGGGCAACAATCAATCCCCCTCCTTCAGAGGATATTCTAGAGGAGCTTTTACAGGAAACAACGGTAGAGGTAGAGATAATTCCACACGCTCTTCCCCCGCAAACAAACAATGACTTCCCTCCGCTACCCCCCGATCATCCCACTCCTGTCGGGGGACGTCTCTCCCAATTCCTACCTGTCTGGAATTCAATCACCTCAGACAAGTGGGTGCTACAAATTATGCAATATGGTTATTGCCTGGAGCTTACAAGCACTCCCCCAAATATTCTTCCAAGAGCACACGCAATGTCACCGGAACATCTCACCCTCTTAAAACAAGAGGTTCTATCTCTGTTACAAAAACACGCTATAGAACCTGTTCCGTTAATAAATCAAGGGACCAGGGTATACTCCCTGTATTTCTTAATTCCCAAAAAGGACGGCTCTCAGGCCAATACTAGACCTCAGACAGCTAAACCTATACATACAATCGGACCACTTCCATATGGTCACACCAACAGGTGCTCCCACTACTTCAGCAAGGCGACTTTCTATCTACTCTAGACTTAAAGGACGCTATTTCCATATTCCCATTCACCCTGCTCACAGAAAATATCTCATGTTTGTGGTGGACGGACAACATTACCAATTCAAAGTTCTCCCATTCGGAGTAACTACAGCACCCAGGGTTTTCACCAAGTGCCTGGCAGTAGTCGCAGCTCATCTAAGAAGACAGCACATTCATGTCTTCCCTTACCTAGACGACTGGCTAATAAAAGCCAGATC
This sequence comes from Calotriton arnoldi, assembly GCA_963921515.1. Taxonomy (NCBI): domain Eukaryota; kingdom Metazoa; phylum Chordata; class Amphibia; order Caudata; family Salamandridae; genus Calotriton; species Calotriton arnoldi. Next base: position 1,302,699 of record CAWUFW010001438.1, read on the forward strand.
ACAACAAAGCTGCATACATCACACTCAAAAGACAGTCCAACTGCTTCACGATTTGGGGTTCACTGTAAACCTCACCAAGTCTCATCTTCAGCCATCCAACACACAAGTGTATCTAGGAGCCACAATAGACACTCGCAAAGCTCTAGCGTACCCCATCCCAGTCGGGATTTGCAACATGCAAGCTCTAATATCACAGTTTCAGCCTCAACACTCATTACCAGCCAGAGTGTTCATGCAATTGATCGGAATGATGGCTTCTTGCATCTTAATCGTCCCCTATGCAAGACTTCAAATGCCCCTCCTACAGGAATGCTTAGCACGTCAGTGGAACCAGGTTCAAGGTCAGTTATCAGATCTGGTGTTGATAGATGGCCGTACTCATCGCTCTCTGCAGTGGTGGAACATACAAGACCGATCTGCACCGCACCTTGCACTTTAGTGACTGCTCCTTGTCACCGGACCTGAACGGAGCACTTTCTTCCTGGCCCCTGGAGGTGGGCGAACGCCATAAAAGCACAGAGCCGGTCCCGCAGCGCGGGAGAACAATCTGCACCGTACCTTGCACTTTAGTGACTGCCCCTTGTCACCGGACCTGAACGGAGCACTTTCTTCCTGGCCCCTGGAGGTGGGCGAACGCCATAAAAGCACAGAGCTGGTCCCACAGCGCGGGAGACCGATCTGCCCCGCACCTTGCACTTTAGTGACTGCCCCTTGTCACCGGACCTGAACGGAGCACTTTCTTCCTGGCCCCTGGAGGTGAGCGAACGCCATAAAAGCACAGAGCCGGTCCCGCAGCGCAGGACGCGCGCTGCGCGTGCCCGGGCCAAGACGGTCCCGTCTTAGCTCGTCATAGGCCGGTAGAGGCCGGGCTGGGCCCCTGCTCTTGGTTTTGTTTTTGTTTTCTGGGGACCAGTGAGTTTGAGGTATATAGCCCCTTCCTTGCGGGTGAGTTCAACCTGCTAGTCAGTATTTTGCATTCATAATTGTTTGAGTTCGGGACTATCTTTGTGCTTAGTCTAGTGTTTCTCACCGCATTATGTATGTATAAAATTTAGTGGTGGGTCAGTAATTTACATTTCGACTGCAAGTGCCCTACCGATTAATGCCTGTTCAATCGTCATAAGAACATACTATACGTACAGCTAAAGACTGCTAGAGACCGACAAAGGAGCTGACAAAGGAACTTGATCATAATCACCTATTTTGTTCATACTGTATCTCTTTGGTATAATGGGCAAAAGGAAAGCTGCAAATCCCCAGGTTAAAATGCAGCCTAAGTCGGGGGGGGTTGCCCACGCCTGACTCTGTTGAATTATTTAACAGGGGCAATGGGGGCCATTGAACAGCAGATAATTTCGGTCGAAGAGGCTATGAACCCGGAAAAAACGGGTCTTGCCCAAGGTCTAAACAATGGTGAGCCTCCACAGGATACATGCGCCCCTCCACTAGAAGCAAGTCATCCTCGAATGGTTGCATACTGAATTTGTCTGAGCACATATCAGTGAGCGACCAGGAGAGTGACTCGCAACCACCCACGAAGCGCCCAAGAAACCCAGATATCCTCCCTAATTTAACAGAGGAAGTAATACCAGAGATTAGGGCGATACCCCCTAAAGCGCGGAAAAGGGGTCTAAAAAAGGGTAAAACTGAACCACCACACAAGCTAGGTAGTAAGCTAGGCAGTAAGGAAAAATCCCCATCTAGCAATCACCCTTGCATACAGAGCAACTTCTCTAAATTGAACGCAAAATTGGATGCTCTTGACGTTTACCTCAGAGACACTTTAACTAATCTAACTAGTAGAGTTGGTGCTCTGGAAGAATCATTAAGTAGATGTATGGTAAACTGTCAGTCAAATGTTATAAAACTGCCCACAATAAATAATGATGGCCTGGTTCATCTTGAAAGTGGTAGCCGGACACAACCTCGATCCATACACTCACTAATTACCAACAATACAAACTATGGGGGTTTCACAAAATGGGGATCAGTGTCCATTAACTGCTAAACCTCCTACTCTTTATCCCTCAGTATCCCTAGCACCTGCTAGACCTTTATGTACTTATACAACTGATATCTTAGTGCCATCGACAGTGAGTAATAATTTGGGAGCCCGCTCTCCTGCAGATTTAGGGGACAGGAGCTCGAATTTACCCACTCTTTTAGACAGCCAGGACTTATTTAGATTTACCTCCAGCTGTAACCCCGTATACGGTAGTGTTAGCCAATGTACCTAGGTTACACTCCAGGGTGATGGAGTCATGGGACACTTTAAGAAACAAGTCCCTTTTCTGGCTGGGATCAAAAACAGGTTTAACTGAGAAGCTTTTCGCCGAGTTTAAGATGGGCAGAAGAGTCAGTTGGATAGGTAGAGGACGCAAGAACCTTTATTTTAGATTGCGTGGTGTTGACTTTCAGAACCCTGCAGATAGCACAAACGATATTGAGTAGAGCAGGAAATTATTCCATCTCAGCGCAGGGTATTAACTAGTCCCTTTGGGATACTTTTATCAACCTGCAAACAACTACACCAAAGTAGCGAGCGGGGCCCATAAAGTTAAACCCGGTCCCTTATACAATGTGTCCGTCCACAATCGTTTTGACATGCTCCCAACTTTAGAGGAGGTCGATTGACTACCACCAGCAGGTACCAGGTAGCTGAGACAAGGGAGAAAACCCGAATCTCTATACATGCGGTACATTCAGGCATTCAGACCCCAGGAACATCATGTGCCTCAACCAATACCCGACACATTTTACCTAATCTTGCATCACCTACCTGTGGGGTCTTTGATATTCTATCCCTGCCGGATGACATTGAGGTAAATAACGATAGTTTGTTACCACCAGTTTTATTAGATAATTCTACCTTGTCTTTGGTTGACGCTGAGGCAGAGAAGAATATAGACAGCAAGAGGAAAGGTAAATGTCATATAATGTACTGGAACGATGCAGGCTTAAAATCCAAGGTGAATAATCAGTTATGGTTTGACTTTGTTGGGAAATTTGATATAGTTAGCCTGCAGGAGACCTAGGTGGAGGAGCCTATTCACTTCAATGGCTACAAAACCTTTCATACGGCGGCTGTTGCATCGACCCACGGAAGATCAAAGGGGGGTCTTTGTACTTATGTTTCAAACCGTATGAATGCAAGCAAAATTGTAATGAAAGTCTCAGAAAGATATTTCCAACTTATCACTATTGATGCTGATAAATCACTTTGTATTGCTTTAATGAATTTTTAGGTCTCGCCTGAGCCAGCGCTTAGCGCTACTCTGGGCGAGAGTTTTAGTAAGCGGGTTTTGGAAGTGCAAACAGCACTGGCGACCAGCTTGCGTTCACGTGAGCGTGCACGCGCGTCATGGGTCATTAAGTGCATCGCGATCACTTTCGTGGCTTTGAAGTAAAGAAATAGATTATTTTTCTATTTCTTTACTTTTGCTATAATCGCGGCACCCGCGCTTTACATTTAATGTTAAAAGTAAAGCGCGGGTGCCGCGATTATAATGGTGTAGCCAATAGGTCTCGCTTTTGGGACCTTATAAGTATTTAGTTATGCAACTGTTGCATGGCTAAACACTTATAAGGTCCCAAAGGCGAGACCTATTGGCTATGCCAATGCTTGTTACAATATTGTTCCACATGATTTGATTGAGGGGGTATTGAGACAAATAAGCTATCATCTATATAGCTTACAGGCTACTAAAACAAAGGAAGTCCTTATTATCTGGGGAGGGGATTTTAATTCTGCTTTGTGCAAATATGCTGAAGGTGATGTTTGTGGTATATCGACTGATGAAGCAAATTGCTTTCTACATTTTCCGCACACTTTTTATGGGGACCTCAAACGAAATTATTTTTAATGCTGATTTAGGATTTGCTAACAATCTATGTTCCCCACCTATCCCATTCAGCCCCACTTTTAATGGCCGTGGCACGTATTCAACTATAGATTATGTCCTAATGTCAAGCAGATATGCCTCTAGAGTCCAGGATTTCTGTACCCATGCGAATGCACTGAGTGATCACTTTCCATTAAGTATAGTTCTATCAGTGCACAGTAATTCGATGAACATAAGGGATGGATAGCTCAACCCACATTGTGGAGGATATATCTCTGAGTAGGTTAAATGGGTACTCGCTCCGTTGGACAAAAGTGGACCCTCGAGTTCTTAAGAAAGGCAATGGCTAGCTGTGAAGTTGCCTTTCTCGCTTGCCTGGATGAGTCAACCCCTCACAAAGATATCATTAAATTTTTTTCCATAATATCGGACCACATTAAAAAAAGCCTTTATGTAAAGAATAAGAAAATGAGTACTAAAGAAATTGGGTGGTTTGATTCTAAATGCACCAAGGCCAATTCTAAATTAAAACTTGCCCTACATAAAATTGTTAAAGATCGAGATGAAAATAAAGAGGCCAGAAGGGAATACAGGTGTGTACTAAAAGAACGAAAACATGTTCTAAAAAACAGAAGCTTGGTCCGCTCTACACGCAGCCTCTGAAACTAGAGATAATGCCGCCTTCTGGAAGGCAGTAAATGCCCCCTTTCTGGTTAACAGAGATACTCCTTTGATAGAGATAGCTATCAGCGAGGCTGATTGGGTGGAACATTACTCCAAACTGTATAACATACCATCCTGTGATGCAATGGGAGGAGCTGACACACTTGATAAGCCAGATTTACTACCCAGGAGCCACCAAATCGACTTATTTTTTTGACCTTACGGAGGTTAATCAGGCTATTATGTCAAGTACGGGAGGGAAAGCGCCTGGTCCCGACGGTATCCCCGGAGATCTTTTTATATCGAATATCTTGCTATGGGGACCGCTTTTAACACAAGTGATTAACGCTAGTTGCTCTACCTCTTCTTTTTTTATCAACTTGGTCAGAATCAATACTGGTTCCCATTTTCAAAAAAGGTGACAGGGAGAACCCAGCATGTTACAGACCCATCTCGTTGTTCGACTCCACGGTCAAAGTTGTGGGTCGAGTCATCTTAACTAGACTACAGGACTGGGCCGAGGAGAACGAGATTATTTCTGACATTCAGTATGGCTTCCGTAAGGGTCTGGGCACTGTGGAACAGGGCCTCAATTTAAACATTCTTTTGGGCAAGTACACTAGGGCAAAAAGGGGCAGGTTATATTTGGCTTTCGTCGATTTAACCGCAGCTTTCGACTGCGTTCTCCACAATAAGCTATGGAAAATCTTAGAGGGTATGAGGGTGGACAAGTCAATCATACATTTCTTGAGGCAACTCTATTCAGGGGCAAAGGCAAGAGTCTGATATGGGGCAGGAGGGGAGTGCACAAAGCCATTTAGCATCATGAGATAAGTGAGACAGGGCTGTGTCCTGGCACCTTTTCTCTTTACCCTTTACTTAAACGACTTAGGTCGGGTACTGGAGAAGGAGTGCCAGGACCTACCAATAATAGACAAACGCCCTATACCCGCACTTTTGTACGTGGATGACGCAGTCCTTATGGCACACACTCCGCTGGGTCTCCAACGGGTAGTCTCATGCTTTGTTTCGTTTATGTCTGATTTAGGTCTTAACATCAATACTTCGAAAAAAAAATTTATGAAATGTGGAGCGGGCAGTAACTAGAGCAGAGACTTCTATATTGGTGCCAAAAGGATCCAATGTTCAACAACTTTTTCTTACCTAGGGATTATGTTCGACCGACAGGTGACCTGGACTCAAGCAGTCAAAGCCAGGAGATTATTGTTTATCAAGGCATTGGCAGCCCTATCCAACTTCAGTAGAAAATTGGGCAGACGCCCACTGGTAGAATTGTTGCAAATTTACAAGGCAAAATGCGTGTCAATTGCCATTTATGGTGCTGGCATTTGGGGTCATGTGGACATTAATTCTTTACAGATTGCTGAAAATACTTTTTTCAGATTTTTGCTGGCTGTTCCAGATAGTACTTCCACCCATATCTGCCATGCAGAATTTGGCGTGCCCTATATAACGGACATTATAAAAATACAGCCAATTCTACTGTGGCATAGGATATGGACCACAGAGAAAACCTTATTAAATCGCCAAATCCTGAATGACAGTTGCAGATTACATGGGGCCATGCACAATAGGTGGCTAAATTATATTTAAAAAAAATACAATTAACCTTGGCCACCCAGAATATTATAATGACCCCAATACCATGAGCACAATTGCTAGGAAAGACCTTAAAAGCAGTTGCATGTCCCTATTGGAATTCAAAAGAAATACAGCCGAAATGGCAAAATCAACTCTACAAGCGCACCAACTTATCCTGACCACATACAGTATTCAGCCATATTTAAGGATTATTGAAGGTGGTTATGATAGGTTCTTGTTAACTCGTTTTAGATTAGGCAATATACACAGAACAATTAGTTTTCCTGATCTGAATGATTGGTCTAGACCGATGTGCAAATGTCCTTGTGATGATTTATCTCAACAGTCGACACTACATGTATTTTTTTTGTGCAAATTCTATGCTGTGCAGAGAAGGAGGTGGATTCTCCCGATTTTAAAAACCCTCGGTCTTGGACAATGTCGTCCTGTACTATTGGTCTTACAACTTTTAGAAAATGAATTTTTTATTACCTCTAATTTTGTTTAAAAAAATATTTTTAAGTGCAGGAAAACTATGTTGATGTAAGCCCGCTTTGAGTGCGATTAGGAGAATGGACTGACAATTATGTACATAATTGATCTCTGAAATTTCTATATTTTATTATTTTAAAAATGTTTTATGACCTGAAATTCATGCTGTAATTTTCTGTTTGCTTTTATGATTTCCTTAATTAAGAAATCGAATAAAGCTTTATATTGATTGATTGATTGATTGATTGACATACAAAACCTTTCCAAGGGACGGCCATTTCTCGATCCGGTTCCACAGATAGTGCTAACAGCAGACGCATCCCTCACTGGTTGGGGAGCACATATGGGAAAACATACCATTCAGGGCATGTGGAATCTACAACAAAAACAACTCCACATAAACCATCTAGAACTGCTAGCAATTTTTCTAGCATTCAAAGCCTTTCAACTTTATCTAGTAGGCAAAGCTGTCCTGGTTCGCACAGACAACATGACAGCGATGTACTACATACAAAAGCAAGGGGGGGGACTCACTCTCCCCAACTCTCACAGCTAGCCCAGAGCATCTGGAGATGGGCCATACCTCAAAAAATATATTTCCTTGCAGAACATCTTCCAGGAGTAGACAACCAAATTGCAGATCTGCTCAGTCGTCAACGACAGCAGATCCACGAATGGAAACTCCACCCTCAAGTTATCCTCCCCTTCTTCCACATGTGGGGCTTCCCAGAGATAGATCTGTTCGCCACCCACCTAAACGCAAAATGCCCAAACTTCGCGTCCAGGTATCCACACCCATTGTCCAAAGGCAATGCTCTATGGATGAGTTGGTCAGGGATATTTGCTTACGCTTTTCCACCTCTCCCACTCATTCCCTTAGTGGTTCGGAAACTCAAACAGCACTCCCTGACGCTTATCCTAGTTGCTCCCACATGAGCCCGACAGCCCTGGTTCACAACTCTGTTGGAGCTCTCTGAAGTTCCCCACCAAAAGCTACACCTCTCCATCAGGTTTCTTACTCAGAACCATGGAGATATGACATCCAGATCCCAATCAGCTCAACCTTGCGATCTGGCACCTGAAATCCTAGAGTTTGGCTACCTTAATCTTCCGCCAGACTGTATGAATGTTATCAAAGAGGCTAGACGCCCTACAACAAGGGCATGCTAAGCAGCAAAGTGGAATGAATGAATGACAATGAATGAATGACAATTTGTTGAGCGCGATAGCTACCCTTAGGCGTCCTAGCGCTGCGGACAATACGGGCATGAAAGACACTTGGGGCTGTCCGGGTTTATTGAAACAGAAAAGTCTTGAGGAGCTTACGGAATGAGAGTATATTAGACTCCGATCGCAGATGCGGGGGGGAGAGCATTCCATAGTTTGGCCGCGTTGTACGAAAACGAGCGGCCACCACATCTAGTTCTTTTTATCCTGGGTACTTTGGCAAGAAGAGAGGAGGATGACCTAAGCTGTCTAATCGGCCGGTAGGGAGTGATCAGCGGTTGATTTATGGCGGGGCCTGTCTTCCAGAAGGCCCTGTGGGTGATACAGAGGGCCTTGAATTTAATTCTCTCCCGGACTGGGAGCCAATGTAGGCTTCTAAGCCCAGGACTGATAGGAGATCGACGGGGAGTCTGAAGAAGCGTTCGAGCGGCGCAGTTTTGAATGACCTGAAGCTTATTCAGAGTGGATTGTGGGGCTCCCAGATAGAGGGCATTTCCGAAGTCCAGGCGTGACAGAATAAGGCCCTGGACCATGATCTGTCTCGCCTGGAATGGAAGTAAGGGGAGAACTTTCCGAAGCAGCCTCAGTAGACCATAGCAAGTGGCCGCGAGTTTGGTTGCTTGGTGATTGAAGCTGAGGGTGTTATCCAGCCATATACCCAGGCTCTTGATCGTGTCCTTGGGCAATGGGGCAGGACCAAGACAAGATGGCCATAGTGGATTCATAATGTACTTGGGAGCATTGCCTAGGAGCATAAGCTCCGTCTTGTCTCCGTTCAGCTTTAGGCAGGATGCTGTCATCCATTTAACCACCTCCTCCAAGCATTCACTCAAGTTGTTATGGGCTATGTTAGGCCGATTGAGAGCCACTACTAGCTGAGTGTCGTCGGCATAGGTGATGATTTTTATGCCGAAGAGGAAGAGGTTTGTCGTTTACTGCAACGCCAATCAAATCAATCCACTAGATGCTTCAATCCAAAATATAATTTATCTTTTACACCTACAATGTTCAAATTTAGCGTACACATCCATACGCTTACATCTTGCTGCAATAGCGGCATATCTGCAAAATAGACCGCACTTGTCTCTTTTTAGAGTGCCCACTACTAAAGCATTTATGGAAGGACTTAAAAGACTCATTCCTCCCAGACTTCCACCTTCTCCAGTGTGGAATCTCAACCTAGTCCTTACAAGACTGATGGGTCCACCCTTTGAGCCATTGCACAAATGTAAAATACTATTTCTCACCTGGAAGGTAGCCTTCCTTATAGCCATCACTTATCTAAGAAGAGTTAGTGAGCTACAGGCACTAACCATAGAGGAACCATTTTTACAAATACACCAAACAAAGTGGTTCTTAGGACTAACCTCAAATTTTTACCTAAAGTCATCTCTGCTTTTCACATCAACCAATCTGTTGAGTTGCCAGTGTTCTTCCCTCAACCAGATTCAGTGGCAGAACGTGCTCTTCACACATTAGACGTCAAAAGAGCAATACTATATTACATAGAAAGAACAAAGCCTTTTAGGAAAACCAAAAACTTTTTGTTGCTTTTGCTCCACTACATACAGGCAATCCCATATCAAAATCAGGCATTGCAAGGTGGATAGTTAAGTGCATTAAATTATGGTACATTAAAGCTAAATGCACATTACAATTCCCCCTAGAGCGCACTCTACACGCAAACTAGGGGCTTCTATGGCATTCTTAGGAAACATACCTATAGATGACATCTGCAAAGCTGCAACATGGTCTACACCACACACATTCACGAAACACTATTGTGTGGATGTGCTAGCAACACAGCAAGCTATGGTGGGCCAGGCAGATTTACGAACACTATTTCAAACCACTGCCACAGCTACAGGTTAGCCACCGCTTCAGAAATAACTGCTTTATAGTCTATGCTAAAGCATATGATCTACAGCTCGTATGCCTCGAACAGAAAATGCTACTTACCCAGTATGCATCTGTTCTTAGCATATAGAGGTGTAGATTCATATGCGCCCACCCGCCTCCCCGGGTACCTTTACCTGTTGCAGTGTTATCTTACTTAGATACTATTTACATGGACATCTATCTTTACTAACTCCATCATCACCCTTTATGGCAAAACAATCTAAGGATGGAGTCGATGCCCATGCGCACTATCACCGAAAGGAGGAGTCCCCTATCTCGTGACTACAAGACTTCTTCGAACAAAAACAAAGTGCAAACATCCGGGCCCAACACCAGATGGCAATCTATGCTAAATCATATGAATCTACAGCTCTATATGCCAAGAACAGATGCATACTGGGTAAGTAGCATTTTCCTTCCACTGATGCCCGAGCTGCTCCTGTACTGTGAATAGTGGACATGTGCACTTGTGTTCCCTTGCTGCACCTATTCTAGAAGGAAGGGAAGCTTGCATTATTCCTACCTGAGTGGTATGTGTTCTGTGAGAGGCAGAAGCTTGTTTTTCTTTTTGCTATACTGTATGTCTTCTGTGTAGCAGTGTGTGCTGCTGTGGCACTATTCTGACTGATTCTGCAGAGAGGGATGTTGTCATTGATCAAGCTGTGCCTGTTCTATGAGGGATGGAAGCTTGCACTGCTGCTATTTTAAAAGGTAGATCTTGTATCATGCCAAATTTGTGTCCACCATCAACCTAGTGGGGGTGAAGCGGTCTGCTTCTGGTGATGACCTAGCGTTAATCTACCTACTTAAAGGAGTTGTGGAATGAGTCACTCCATATGGCAATCTTCTCCCAGATGGCTCCAAAGAATCACAATGGGATCAAGCGCTAGAGAGGCTCTTATTATATCTTTTATGAGGTTCACCATAGATACCCAGTAAGACTGGGCCTGTGTGCCTCTCGATTGACCATCTTTCCAGCACATAGGTGGCCCCAAACTTGGCTTTAAGTCTGACTGCTGGGTGATTAGTTTTAATTCACATTCCTTATATTTGGTCTGTTAGCCATATAGCCTCCCACTCTACTGCATCCAAGTCCCTGACATCTTTGCGTGGTCTATAATGGGAAGGAAGTGAGAGCAAATGTAATGTGATAGGAGAGAGCGCCAAGCACCTCGTATGCCTCGGCCAAGACTTTATCTTCAGTGGTCGCATCCATACTATTGGTGTCCTAATCAGAGCTGCCCTTATATAGTGTGAAACCTGGGTCGACTGAGGTCTCAGTTTGTCTGGCTCTTAAAGAGCAGCTTTTGAGGAGATTTGCACTCCCATAATAAGAACATGAGATTGCAACTCGGCCTAGGGTGGGCGTTTGTTCTACATAAAGTTAGCGGTCACTCGCAGTACAAGAGAACCAGTGAATGGCTGAAATGGGCTGATCAATTTCTGTATGCTGTGGTGGGTAGAAGTAAAATATGAATTTACAGTTGAACATACCAATGGGATGAAGGTGACTCAAAACACTTTTGTATTGCAAATTATAATTTTTTTGATCACATGAGGCTTGCAAGACCAAATAAAAAAAAAAATCTTGAAATTGCAGAATAAAACATGTTGTTGCCTGGAAAGCAAAGACTAGTTGACAGTGTCACACATGGCTTGGCGCTCTCAGCATATGCCTTTTTGATTTAGAGGCACTTAAAGGTTAATCAGTACAGTGGTGAAAGGTAGGTGATTACATTTCAAGTGCATATATTACCATGTTTCATCCAAGGGCTGGTGTGAAAAGATAAACACGCCTATAAAAATAAAAAAGGGGAACTCACTACAAATCTTACTGCCCATCCCAGCGACGCACACCAAACTGTGTTGGCCTGATGACATGGCACCTCCGGTAGCTTCTACCCCTTATGGCCACACTGTATATTAGGAGGAGCTGAAGGTGTGAAGAAATAAGGGGATGAGAAAACCTTCCTGATGGTGCTTCTATCCTGAGCTACGCCCAGGCTGGGTGTGCTTTTATGAGCAGCCAATCAGTAGCTTGCCTTTTTTTTTCTTTTTTTTTTTCTATCTATACGGTCAACATAGTGCAGGTGCTGTACCGCAAGGACCACCAGTGATTTAGGACCTGCATCTTTTTTCTGCATGCGTTTAGACTCCTGACAATTGCTCTCGCTAATTCCTCCTCTCTCCTTGCAGTGCACCAGTTGGTTGTGTGCTCTAGAAAATTCTGATGCTTCTGTGATTTCTCCCTCCCTCGCTTGTTGCAGCACTGCATGTTGTGACTGCTTCTTTTTTGCCCTTTTTGCATCTCCTGTGAGCCCTCATTCTTAAGTCTACTGTTACATCTCTAATGGTGTTGGAGGTGTGGTTCTGATTAGGTCAGAGTTTCCATAGAAAGGAATTTTTCTGTTTTCTTAAATATTTTGAAGCTGTTTCCCAAAACTCCACAAAACGTTTGAAAAAGGTATTTCCTCTTTAGGTGCCTAATGGCAAATTTTGTGCTGACCTGTGAAGTGGGGATCAAGAACATGAAGGGGGGAGGGGGGAGGGGGGGGGGGTCCCATGAAGTGCCATTTCCAATTTGCAATTCCCATAGGCTTCTTGACATCTCGAATGAATAGAATTGCACCGAATCTAGCATGACGGTAGCACTTTCATCAAGGAAGTGCCATTGCTTGCTGTGGTGAATATCCGGTAAATTAAAAAATAAAAAGGGGCTCGTGTTGGGCATGAGAAGGTTGAATTTGAAACCTATCTTGACTGTTAATTTGTAGATCTGCAATTCCACTTCAAAACAAACGCCCTCAATTGGACTAGGATGCTTTTTCTCCCGTTGTTCAACTCAGATTTGTGAAGTTGGCGGCACATTAGTGATTCTGCTGCATTCAGATTGTCTGGCCATCACAAAAACATTTGTTGCAGCTGCCATTACCTAACACGGTGCACTGAGCACAGTGTTGGGGAAAAGAAAAAAAACATTTAGGCCATAAGGGGCAGAGTGAACCTACACTAAACCCCAGCCCCATGTATCAAGCCTCAAAGGGACCTCCCGGCAATACAAAAAAAAAAATATATATATATCTGGATTGTGAATCCTGTGAAAAAATGACAGTGTTCAGTACCCTTCTATTGTGCTTGGGCAACCAACAGCCACACACAGGGGTTGATTGCACATGGCAGGGTGTTGCCACGTTTCAGGCCTTGTGTGGCCAGACTTACGCTGTGCATGGCTTAAGGCTGAGCAGCTGGGATTGCCTGTCTATGGAGAGCAGAGTGTAGGGCCTGGCCACAGGTCATGCTCTATGGCCAAATCCTGCTGATGGTTGGCATAGGGTCTGGCCAGAAGTTAGTGCTGCGGCTAACCCTGTTGCACATTGTCATACACTGTCCATAGTGGAGGTTGGATGCTGGGGCTGGAGGCCAGGGCCTGCAGCCAACCCCACTGCACACAGCCAAAGGCTGTAGTGGGAGCTAGGGAGGGTGTTCCTAGCCATTGGAGCGTTGGACGGGCCTGTCCACCCTGTGGCAAACAATCTGTGCATGGCTGAAGGTGGTGTGTTGCGGTTGTGGCTTCCTGTGGAGTGTTTGGCGCAGGGCCTAGACAGAGGCCAGGCTTAATGGCCAACCCCTGCTGAAAATGGCCATTTTGTATGCACATCTGGCGTCTGCTGTCTGTGGAGGGTTAGGTGCAGGAAAATCTTGGATGTGGTACAAGATAAAAAAAATATTTAAAACCATTTAAAAAAACAAGTGTTTTGGTTAACTTTGGTAATAACAGCTAACATATTTAAAACAAATTCTCCAAAACCCATAGTTAAAGTGCAGTTATGGTTACGAAATAATACTAAAGACAATGAAATTTAGTTGAGCACAATCCATAACACTCAAAACAGCCAAACAACGTTCAAGTAGTAAGAGCAATGTGGCATGTAATATTACCTGTAGAATAATTTACATTGGTAATCACATCTGTTTCATTGAGTATGAAGTTATGAGCACTGCATTTGGTATGCAAGTTATGGTTTGCATGTACAATGAAAATACGACATGTCTGACAAGCACTTCTAGCGAATCATAATATAGACTTGCAATCCCATTTAGAAGACCTTGAGAACTGCCTGCGAAGACATTAGAATCAGAGGAGCACTGGATAAAGGGGAAGGTATAGACATGGAAGACTGTGATTCGGAAGTACATGTTTGAAACACCTTGTCAAAAAGGCTTAACAATAAGGCTTTTCAGAGCACACAATCCCGGGTACTCTGCGTACAAGGGGATCAAGTCTATTGATATCCTCACTTGCGTCTTTGAATCATAGAGGATATAATTATGGCTGCAAGGGAGAACGGACCAGTTCAGTTCGAGGGGCTCAAACTGATATTGTTTCCGGATCTCTTGCTGATTACCCTCAAAGTGCAGAGACTTCTGCCATATTGCAGACTACCTAATAAAAGACCAATATCGGATATAGGATGGGACCCCTTCTGCATTATCTTCTAGTGGGAGAGTCAACTGGGTCAGATTCACTCCTTGTCTGAGGAAAAATGTTCTCAAGGCATCATCAAGGGAGCCAGCTCTCAGCACCCCACAAAGAGCCAAACACAATGACCAGAGAAACAGCAGATGGAGAAGAATTACAAAGAGATAGAAAGAGCAATGCAGTCACTATCGCTCAAGAGCCGAATGCAAATGAAGAATCACGTTGGAGGGAATTAACCACCATTGCTTACGGATATCAGTCAAGGGGTGGGGATGGGATGCCAGTAATGAGGCTTTGATTATTGACTTGTGAGACCTGGCTGGGCCAGTACGTTCTAGAGGGGACTTGAGTGTGGGAGGTATTAAAAAACACCGAAGACCAGAACAGGGCAGTGCTCTCCTAGGTGTCCAGGCTTTTGCCAGATGGATGTTTTCTAAAATTCACAAGAGAAAAAGGCACGGGACCCGAGTTCTGTTGGGAATTGTTCACGATATTTTGCTCTTGGTTTTTTCAACTCCCAAAGATAGAATAAATTATTTAAGCAAAATCCATTCTTCCCAGATATCCAAAGTGAAATGCACGCACAGAAAGCAAGGC